>OW026453.1:22586588-24986588 GCA_932274525.1 Podabrus alpinus
ACGTTTAACAATATCGAGTTAGGTCAATTAAATTATCGAACATTTAACGCCAAGTGTTTATAACTTTTAACAATATCGAGTTATTTCAACTAAAATTATCGAACATTTAATGTCAATTGTTTATCACTTTTAATAATATCGAGTTATTTCAACTAATTTATCGTACTTTAGTCTCGCACTATTTGCCGCTTGGATGCACTTACGTTGCGTTTCTTTTTATCGGTATGGTATAAAACAGGTGTTGCGTTGCGAACACATGTGTGCATTCCAATAGTTTTTCTTATCAAACACCACATTGACGTTTCTTATTTACCCAGTGCCGGCTTTAACTAATTGTAACTTCGCGAATAATTATTCCAGTGAATTATTTCGTACGGAACCCCCTGTTTATCGCGATACGGAGTGCGTAAATCACCCTGTCATTTCACCACCTTCCGATTTGAAGAGGTTTTGGAAGCTGGTTGTGGCACCGACTTTCTGGTATGGTTTGAAACATCGTATTCAGCTCCATTCTGCATTCCGAGGACGATTCTCACTCTGGAGGACCCGCCAACGGCTTTGTCTAGAGGTCGAATCCCAACGAATAAACTAAGTAAGAAACCTTTATATTTTTAAGATTTGTGATTTTAAGTGGTCACCTTGGCCGCCAGTTACGTTTATGAACGTTCAGTTCAACCCTGGAAGTCGATCGCAACCCTTTTGTACCTCTTTTGTGTTAATTAATGTTATTGTCTATTATTAACGTAACTTTTACTACGCCATTCGAGCGTTCAGATTGTAACCAACAATTTAACGTAATATTTCAAGTTTAGCATTGTAGCTAAAGTTTGTTTTTCCCGTTGTTGGGAATTTTTGGTAATCAATTGCATTGAATAATTTTCATGATCAATTTTATGAATCATAGTTTTAGACGTTATCGAGTTGCACTTAAGTAACTATTAATTTTGGTGGAGTGCTGTATTCAATACGCCCCCCTTTTACGTATGAACTTTCTGGGTCATACTTTGCAAATTAACAGTTTGTATTTTTGTAACAGTAATCGTTTTACGAATATTAATTTTGCAACGGAAACCACACTGAAAGGTTCCGTCAACTGTACATATTTATTTTTATACGATACATGTAAATTTGATAGTATCTTGTGTAAATTTTGTCAACTCCCCCCTGATATTATTTTATTCATTACATTTTTGTTATTTCCCAACTGTGTGTTTTATTATTATTGTGTTAATGTTTATTTAGCTATTTTCACCAACGGAAAGTTCGCCTCCTGTAAAGGTAAGGTCATTGAGCGAGGCTTTTCCGGAGTGAGAATTTGCAGTAAGATCATCAAGTTGTCGCGTACCAGCTTGGAAGGTGTGATAACCAGTCCCCTTCAAAAAGATTCATTTCTTCGTATGCGTGGCGCCCATTTAAACTCCCGCGTGTATATTAACCCCACCGATTTTGACTTACCTCCCCCCCGTGTAAATTATTCACACCGATTTTGACAATTTTTAGAATCGCGATCGAGGATTGCCCGGTCGTCGATTGGAAACACACGCTTTGCGACGTGCCGTCACACGACCCTTTTTTATTCCTTTCACCAACCCACCCCTTCGCGACTTTGAGCTAGTCAACTTTTTATTACCTGTTGGAAAGGTGTCGTGGATGCTAAACGTGTTGTAACAATCTTCCGCAAAGAGGTGGATCTTCCACGAAGAGGTGGATCTGCCGTTAGGTTAGTGTTAGTTTTTGATACTTCTTTAGAAGACCAATTAAAAACAATTAAATCATCACGTAAAGTTAAATCTACCGCAAAGAGGTGGATCTTCCGCGAAGAGGTGGATCTGCCGTTAGGTTAGTGTTAGTTTTTGATATTTCTTTAGAAGACCAATTAAAAACAATTAAATCATCACGTAAAGTTAAATCTTCCGCAAAGAGGTGGATCTTCCGCGAAGAAGTGGATCTGCCGTTAGATTAGTATTAGTTTTTGATATTTCTTTAGAAAACTAATTAAAAACAAATAAATCTTCACGTAAAGTTAAATCTTCAGGCAATGTTAAATCTTCCGCAAAGAGGTGGATCTTCCGCGAAGAGGTGGATCTGCCGTTAGGTTAGTGTTAGTTTTTGATATTTCTTTAGAAAACCAATTAAAAACAAATTAATCTTCAGGTAAAGTTAAATCTTCCGCAAAGAGGTGGATCTTCCACGAAGAGGTGGATCTGCCGTTAGGTTAGTGTTAGTTTTTGATATTTCTTTAGAAAACCAATTAAAAACAATTAAATCATCACGTAAAGTTAAATCTTCCGCAAAGAGGTGGATCTTCCGCGAAGAAGTGGATCTGCCGGTAGGTTAGTGTTAGTTTTTGATATTTCTTTAGAAAACAAATGAAAAACAAACAAATCTCCGCGTAAAGTTAAATCTGCCGCAAAGAGGTGGATCTTCCACGAAGAGGTGGATCTGCCGTTAGGTTAGTGTTAGTTTTTGATACTTCTTTAGAAGACCAATTAAAAACAATTAAATCATCACGTAAAGTTAAATCTACCGCAAAGAGG
The DNA here is from genome assembly GCA_932274525.1 of Podabrus alpinus. Classification (NCBI taxonomy): domain Eukaryota; kingdom Metazoa; phylum Arthropoda; class Insecta; order Coleoptera; family Cantharidae; genus Podabrus; species Podabrus alpinus. The sequence continues at coordinate 22,589,126 of OW026453.1, forward strand.
TGGATCTTCCGCGAAGAGGTGGATCTGCCGTTAGGTTAGTGTTAGTTTTTGATATTTCTTTAGAAGACCAATTAAAAACAATTAAATCATCACGTAAAGTTAAATCTTCCGCAAAGAGGTGGATCTTCCGCGAAGAAGTGGATCTGCCGTTAGATTAGTATTAGTTTTTGATATTTCTTTAGAAAACTAATTAAAAACAAATAAATCTTCACGTAAAGTTAAATCTTCAGGCAATGTTAAATCTTCCGCAAAGAGGTGGATCTTCCGCGAAGAGGTGGATCTGCCGTTAGGTTAGTGTTAGTTTTTGATATTTCTTTAGAAAACCAATTAAAAACAAATTAATCTTCAGGTAAAGTTAAATCTTCCGCAAAGAGGTGGATCTTCCACGAAGAGGTGGATCTGCCGTTAGGTTAGCGTTAGTTTTTGATATTTCTTTAGAAAACCAATTAAAAACAATTAAATCATCACGTAAAGTTAAATCTTCCGCAAAGAGGTGGATCTTCCGCGAAGAAGTGGATCTGCCGGTAGGTTAGTGTTAGTTTTTGATATTTCTTTAGAAAACAAATGAAAAACAAACAAATCTCCGCGTAAAGTTAAATCTGCCGCAAAGAGGTGGATCTTCCGCGAAGAGGTGGATTTACCGGTTACTCATAAAATTTGGTTTAAGTAAAAGTTCTCATAGAAATGCAATATTTGGATTCTGGCCAGTAGTCCAGTAGTCATAAGGCCAATTGTTGCTAGGGCCAGTTGTCGAAAGGGCCAGTTGTCGCCAGGGCCAGTTGTCGCCAGGGCCAGTTGTCGCCAGGGCCAGTTGTCGCCAGGGCCAGTTGTCGCCAGGGACAGTTGTCGCTAGGGTCAGTTGTCCGAGGCGAGTTGTCGCAGGGCCAAGTGTCTAAGGGCCAGCTGTCACCAAACCTGTTATAGATCCCCTTCTGGTGATCTGGATATGTTTATTGAAGTTTTGTCTAATGTTTTTGAGAATTTTAATAATGGCGGTAGGCAGAAATTTGTATTGCTGGGTGATTTTAATGATTTGGTGACAGCTGGCCCTGAGACACTTGGCCCTGCGACAACTCGCCTCGGACAACTGACCCTAGCGACAACTGGCCCTGGCGACAACTGGCCCTGGCGACAACTGGCCCTGGCGACAACTGGCCCTGGCGACAACTGGCCCTGGCGAAAACTGGCCCTTTCGACAACTGGCCCTAGCGACAATTGGCCTTATGACTACTGGACTACTGGCCAGAAGCCAAATATTGCATTTCTATGAGAACTTTTACTTAAACCAAATTTTATGAGTAACCGGTAAATCCACCTCTTCGCGGAAAATCCACCTCTTTACGGCAGATTTAACTTTACGCGGAGATTTATTTGTTTTTCATTTGTTTTCTAAAGAAATATCAATAACTTACACTAACCTAACGGCAGATCCACTTCTTCGCGGAAGATCCACCTCTTTGCGGAAGATTTAACTTTACGTGATGATTTAATTGTTTTTAATTGGTTTTCAAAAGAAATATCAAAAACCAACACTAACCTAACGGCAGATCCACCTCTTCGTGGAAGATCCACCTCTTTGCGGAAGATTTAACTTTACCTGAAGATTTAACTTTACGTGAAGATTTATTTGTTTGTAATTGATTTTCTAAAGAAATATCAAGAACTAACACTAACCTAACGGCAGATCCACCTCTTCGCGGAAGATCCACCTCTTTGCGGAAGATTTAACATTACCTGAAGATTTAACTTTACGTGAAGATTTATTTGTTTTTAATTGGTTTTCTAAAGAAATATCAAAAACTAACACTAACCTAACGGCAGATCCACTTCTTCGCGGAAGATCCACCTCTTTGCGGAAGATTTAACTTTACGTGAAGATTTAACTTTACGTGATGATTTAATTTTTCTTAATTGGTTTTCTAAAGAAATATCAAAAACTAACACTAACCTAACGGCAGATCCACCTCTTCGTGGAAGATCCACCTCTTTGCGGAAGATTTAACTTTACCTGAAGTTTAATTTGTTTTTAATTGGTTTTCTAAAGAAATATCAAAAACTAACACTAACCTAACGGCAGATCCACCTCTTCTCGGAAGATTCACCTTTATTTATTTAACCAGATGCCAAATATTATATTTCTGTGAGAACTTTTACTAAAACCAAATTTTATGAGTTACCGGTAAATAATATGAAGTTAATTTGCATCTTTAAATTTTAAGGTGTTAAGTCGCAAAAAAAACGCAAAACGCAATAATCAAGTTATAATAATCAAGAGGCAAAGTAGATTACTTTCCGATACTCACAATATATAATATTCTGCAAATTGATACAGACTGAGGCCAGTATTCACAAGGCCAGTTGTCGCTAGGGCCAGTTGTCGCAAGGGCCAGTTGTCGCCAGGGCCAGTTGTCGCCAGGGCCAGTTGTCGCCAGGGCCAGTTGTCGCTAGGGTCAGTTGTCCGAGGCGAGTTGTCGCAGGGCCAAGTGTCGCAGGGCCAGCTGTCGGTACACGCTATAACAGACTACAACAAAAACCGACTCCTCCGGAAGACACCACACAGCCCCACAGAGCTCAATCACAATCTCGCTACAATAGGCACTCAGATCAACAGGCACAATGTTCAAACCCGTCCGAGCAAACAACGCAACACCACCATGCACTCTCTCACCTCTACAGTAGGAAGAAACCATGCTAAAATCCTGGAAGCTGAAAGAGCCCACTGACTCACACGTAGCCCACGTCTCAGTTATACAAATAAAATTTGGTTGCATATCGCAAAAGTCAACACTCATTTGATCAATCTTTGCAGAAGTCAGTCCTTGAATATTTATTAAAATGAAATCACACTTCAGGCCATCAGAGATTACATCAGTTGACTCCAGCCTCTCACCTACCGCAGCCTCCGACCCCGACGAGCCAAGGGAGGAAGCCCGAAAAGTGATAGCAGGCCCTATCCCTGCTCCTTCACCTTCATACTCTGCGAAAAATCCTGCTGAATCTTCGGCCTCATGTGCACATAGCGCTTTATCAATGCTCCAACAGGCCATATGGTTGGGTCCATAATCTCTTCAAGATTCTTAAAATGCACCGTTACTTTAAAAGATGAATAGTGTTGTGGAAATTTAGGTGTTATGGTTTCACACTCAACTTCAGAGAATCGTTCCCTCAACACAGAGGTCAACGTCTCTGTCTTCACCCCCGGCAACAATCTCGAGACAAACACGAAGGCCTTCTTAGGTAGCGCCTGAATTTTCGATTCCACGTTACTGCCAATTACGACAACAGACTTTCCCCCAGATGTTCTGCGACCCCGCTTTGTTGTAACAGACTTCCACTCCACATCAGCCTCGCCATCAGAGGAGCCGACATCTACAGGTGGGTCACATGAGTTTCGCGGAGCAGGTGCAACCACACCCGACTTCTTATTTTTAGAAGAAGAGTCAATCTTGATAACAGCTCTTCCGTTTGCCGCACCAACGGTATCTGACCTGGTCCTAACTCTGTTCACAGGTCGTTTCGACTGACTTACTAGTTGCTTGATTTTTGGATCATCAGGCAGCGGCATACCATCACCAGCCACAGCAGAAATCAAAGAAGTTTTATCAACTCCAGAACCATCATTATAAGATTTATTAGGACCCTGATTAACAACCATATTATTCATTAAAGATTTCAAATCGGCCTTCAATTCCATAATCAAATTTCCTTGGTTCTTAATAATCCGCATACATTCATCAAACATATCACACACATTCGACCTCTTATCAAGCGCACCACTCAAAGCAAATTGACCCATATCAGCACAGTCGCTACAAAACCATTTCAAATTGCTATTATGCAGCAAACAGTTCAATTCACTCTTTTTTACTAGAGCACAATTCATGTAAAAACACCTCCCACAACTTCCGGCACAACTCACATGCGGATTCTCCGCTAAAACAAACAAAACATTACAGGTACCACAAAGTAACTTATCAGCGGCCGCCATTGCAGTAATCGATCTTAGTATTGTCCTCATTGCTCTGTTCTGAAGCACTTGCAATCATTTCTTATCCTTTTCGCTACTCAAAAACATCACCGTCCCCAAGTATCTTAGATGTGGTAGCACTATAGTGTTGAATATATTGGAGCTTACTCCTTTTTGATATAAACTCACTACATCTACCAAGTATCCCTAATTTCATTGAAATTTTTTTGCAGATGTAGTCCATGTGCTGCTTAAAATTCAGTTGTCGATCCAAAATCAAACCCAGATATGTCATACTCTCGACTATCTCCACTTTTTGACCTTCAATTACTAACGTCTGGTCTTCATCATACACAGTCCTTCCCAAAATCATAGCCTTACTCTTTTGTACGTTCAACATCAGTCTATTGCCATTCAACCACTTACTCAAGTTATCCATTTCTTTATTCATCATTGTAAGCATATCACTAACGTCTTTTCCTACCATGTACACCAGAGTGTCATCAGCAAACAAATGGAAGCTTGCACCTCTAATCACCATACTCATATCATTCACAAACATAACAAACAGCAGCGGACCCAACACACTTCCTTGCGGTAAGTGGCCAATGAAGAAAGATTCGTCTTTGGAATTTAACATTTCCCTACAGGAAATTCCCCAAGAAATTTTTGTTAATGGAAATACATTTCACATTCGAGGAGCTATTAGTTTCATACCACCCACAGCAAGAAACAATATCAATGCGATTGGGCATTACGTAAGTTATTGTTGGCGTGAAAATTTAAACCGGTGGGAACGGTATGATGATTTGCAACTGTCGCCCAAAGTGGCAAGACAGTCAACAACAGCTGTAAATTGCCAATTCCTTATATATACCCTTCTACATATAAGGTCTTTTTAAACTTTATTTTTTAGTTTTATTAATAAAATTTTTTCTTCAAACAATAATTTTGCAGTTGATATTATATGAAATCGATGAAGGTAATAATGATTATTTATATCAACGACTAAAGCTTTGCATTCCTTTAAGTTGATGTTTTATTTATAATTTTCGTCATGGAAAGTCAGGGAATTTAAATTAGCAATGATGGTGGGAACCCTCAATCTGGCAAAATTCAAGTTAACGCATGTTGCTCGGAGTTTGGTCGAAAATTTAAAACATCCATAACTTTGTAAATATATTAACTTAAAACCATGACCATAGAAGCTCATTGAGGCTCTAACGATGCTCTATCAATTGGCATGAGTTTCATACAAAAATTCCAAATAGGAAGGAAAAAGGAAAAACATGTCTACGGCCCCCCCCAGCAGTTTATCGCGAATAACTCCACGACCTTTGTGGCTCAAACGAAAATAATGGAAGCTCATTCAGGCTCTAATGATGCTCTAACGTTTGACACCAAATTCACCCAAATATTCGAAACTGGGGGGGCCACCATGTCTACGGCCCCCCCAGTTGATTTTTGCGAATAACTCCGCGACCTTTGAAGCTCAAACGAAAATAATGGAAGCTCATTCAGGCTCTAACGATGCTCTAACGTGTGACACCATTTTTATAAAAAAATTCGAAACTGGGGGGGCCACTGACATGCACCTGTATTTATGAAATAAAAAGAAAATCCAGAGAATACAATTGAAAAAAGTTTTGAATAATTCTTATTCTGAATAAAAATTTCGTACATTTAAACTTCACCATCGATGGTGAACAAAACAAAACAAGGTTTCAGGATTTATTTCAGATCTGAAGTAAATTCTGAAACCTCGTTTTGTAGGGAATTTTCTCCTCTTCAATTTTGGTGCAATGACTAGGGGAAGACAGGGGATTTTAGGAAAGTTGATTCCAACCTCCGCGTTCTTCTTCATTTCCCTTTAACTGACTGGGTAACCGGCAAAAATATCACATTATCATCGAGACAATTATTCAAATATATTTAAATTGAAAATAAAAATTCCTACCGAAAGAAGTAATCTTCATATTCGGGGAAGGGGGTATTGCGTTACGTTACCATGGAAACGGTGATTCAGACATACTATGCGTATATTATATTAGATCTTCAGAAGTTCCCAATGATAATCGATATTACATGACCGGGGGATCTGGGGGGTATGGAATACCCCCCCAGGTACACTTGCCATTATTCAGAACCAACAAAATTTTTTTTTTTTCGTTGAATCTTTTGCAATTATTTTCGTTTGTAATTCGGGAGGGGGGGACAGCAGGTGATATTTTTCATAACTATCCCAGTACCGTTTTTTTTTTCGCAATAAATTAAGTGTACCTGGGGAGTATTCCATACCCCCCAGACCTCTTGGTCCTAAATGAGTTCCTGATTAGCATCCATTTGTTTTCATTACTCTACGTCAGCGCCGCGCCGTAGCAAGGCTGATCGCAATGGGGGCGCTAAACCTCGACAAAACCCAATAAATAATAGTTTAAAATTATCAAAATGATAAGAATCTTTTTAGGAAGGGGGCGCATATATTCAAATTTGCCTCAGGCGCCAGAAGAGCTTGCTACGGCGCTGTGCAGAGATCACCTGACTAAAATCTTTTTGAACATGGAAGTAGGAGCGTTTCTCAGAGTTTTACTACTTTACAGGTATCGACACCCTTAAATCCTCCAAGACTCTTTACCAACCTTGACCCCCCCCTTTGTCCATGTTTAGGATTTACATATAATTCCGACTTCGCTGACACATTCTTTGTTACTTGTCCATCTTCCTCTTAATTCACTCTTAATTGCACCAATTACATATAATTTAAAAGCATTTCATATTGTTCGGTAGATATAATATATCCAAAATTAATTATTGATGAAGCATTCATTACAATCTAATTAAGTAAATTCCACCGAATTACTATTTAGAAAATTTGAGTGCAATACGAACGATGTTAATTGGAGTTATAAAAGTAGGAAATGGTAATTTTGCTCCAGTTCAGTAATTAATATTTTTTCTTTTTTAATCGAGAGTTCATACACTTGCAATCTGCATTTAAAAATGCTAAAATTTTTAGTTTCACATTTTAAAATTTGAATATCTAAAATAGCCGATTTTACTTCTCTTGGCTTTAATTTAAACAGGAAATTAAAATTATAAATGGACTTGTAAATAATTGACCTGATTTTACATAATGGCTACATTTCCGTTAATGAACTTAAAAGTAAAATAGCAATTGAATATGCATTTAAATTAAACGACAAATTTAGTTGTCTTTGTAAAGATCTTAGAAAAATATGTAGTGTTTCTTTTTTAAAGAGCAAATAAATTAGCTAATTTAGCTACGCCTTATGTAATTAGTAGATTTTTACATAATTTACGGTTACCTTGAAGTAACGTGGAGATAATGAAGTTTTGCATTTTAATATTTGGTAGTATAATAATTTTTAATAAACATAACGCTATACGAATGGCTACGGCACCGTGAAACATGCTAATATTAACGCACTAGAAATTATTTAAAAAAATTTCAACGGCCAATCGTCATTATATTTCCATTTACTCTGACAAATAAACCCTTATCATAAACCGTCAGAGCTACATCGACTCAAAAGAACTCTGTTTCATTATTCTTTTGCATTTTGAACAATTTTGCAAATTTTGTTCCACTTTTCCCAAACGTGATTTTTGAAATTGGCACATTTTATAAAAATTCATACATGAAAGTAACGTTTCTTATTTATACAAATTTAAATTAATAATATAACGGATAAATTAAAAACTCAAACACCGCAAATATAGAAAAAAAAACTATCACCTAAACACCGCTATCCGAAATTATTAATTAGTTATTAAAGCACACGTGACCCTAAAAAAGTAAACACGACATTCTGCTCATTCGTGAAATTTGCTTTCAACTTTTTGGTGCAGTTCCTTCCTTAATTACCAACGTTTATAATGAAATTTATATGACACCTTTTGTGTATTGTTCATTTTCTGCTGGAATCATTTATTCCCACTTTCCTCATCTACCCATCCTCAAGCATTCACCGTGGTCGTCGTGCATGAATATATTCAACCCCACTTTTTTATGCTTCGTTAATTGCTATTTCCTTCCTGCCGGTTAATGTTTAGTTTGGTTTTGTAGAAATTTTTATAACAAGTGTTTTAAAAACTCGAATAAATTAGAAATGATCGACTCAAGTTGTGTGATTTAGTTTAGTGTTGCAGTGATTCCATAAAACAAAAATGACGTTCTGTACCTTAACACGCAGCAAAACTCTTTTGGTGTTCTGTAACTTTTTACTTCTGGTGAGTTCAATCCATTTAATTCAATTGGATACGTATGAGAGAGTAACCATAACTTTCATATTTGCTTTATTTTTTTAACAATGCGGTTTGGAATTTTCTTTACTGAGTCATAGAATCGGGATAATTGGATGTAATAAGCTTTCAATTTTAGGCTTGCGGTTTCACTCTTGTAACAGGAGGATTGTTGACGTTATTCGATTCGGGAAGAATATTACTGTCTCGTTTATTATCACCAGGACCTATCACATCCATGCCACAACCCTTTTTGTACTATTTAGCTATTGGAGTTACAGCTTTGGGGTTAATTCTTGCAGCGATTGGTATTCTAGGATGTTGGGCTTCGTGTCTGCAAAGTTACTGTATGTTAACTACTGTAAGATGGTTACTTTTTTCAATATTTGCTTTTAAATTTTTGAAATTTTAGTATTTTATTGTGATAATGACTCTATTAGTGGGAGAATGTGCAGTATATTCCATTACGTGGGCTTGGCCTCATTGTTTAGGGCTGGATTTGGATAGAGAAGAGCTTACCAGAACTTTACAAAAAAATTACGGAGTTTCTAACCAAGAACAATTTACTGCGGCCATTGATTTAGTACAAACTACGGCAAGTAAACCTTTTTATTTTTTAAATTGAAGCTATTAAAGACCTTCTGTTAATCTGGCGATGATCCAATTATATTAGCGCACATTAAGAAACAAAATGTTAAATTATGAAATGTTAATTGAACATTTTTTTAAAACTCTTTTAACAAAACGTATCATTTTGCGTAATTTAACAGAAACGTTTTAAATTGTTTTTAATTTAGAAATTTCTTCAATTGTGTTTTTATTGTTATAGTTTAATTGTTGTGGTATTGCTACAGCAAATGAATATGATACGTCGATGTGGAGATTACAAGAATTGGGTCCCACAAAGCTTGCAGTTCCATTAACGTGCTGCATCTTGAACAATTCACTAGATAGAACAAGAGCTTACCTTAATCCAAATCCCATTAATTCAACCCTTTGTCAAGCACTGGAACCTATACGACATCAAGGGTTTCGACACAATAAGGTACTAATTTATCATACATTTTCTTATTAAACAATACGTACCCAATACTTTTTAATTATTAAGTATAAAGTAAGTACTTAACCCCAAATTCAAATTTGTTGCATAAAAGTACATCATTTTAATAATATTTTGCATAATTTTTTAACCATCACCGTTATTACACTCGCTTATTAATTTATAATAACATTAATCTTAAAAGCATAAAATATGCAGTACATAAATCATGACTATAAAAAATTTGCGATATTATTATAATTTTTGTTCTCAGGGTTGTATGGACCATTTAGAAATTTGGTACCAAGAACAATACATCATTTTTGTCATATCTGGTTTGGTGATCGTACTGATTGAATTTACAGTCCTCCTCAGCACAATTTTAGCCTTCACGAAGTTATGCAGCAAAAAACAAGAAGATAAGAACGCGAAACAAACTCCTGAAAAAGTAGCTCAAATACCCAAAGTCACTGAAAATATTTACCAAAACCACTCACCCAATTATAATCTTGATCACTTCAGTACTTCGACCAGCTACAGATCAAACTATAAATTTGCGGAAAAGGCATGATGTTGGTTGAAGGGCACTTTTGTGCCTAGTAAAACGTTTGTATATAATTTGAGAGATGTAGAAGCCCAATCTATGATGTGGTAAGCAGAAGTACCATTCCTACAGCCATAGCACTGCAAGAATTTTTAAACTGTACTTTTGTGTATGTAGTTAAGTAGGTTAATATAGTTTTAAAGACCTTGTACATTCACGACAAAATAATTGTAATTTTTTTATTAAGTAATAAATCTATTTCACGAAAATTCGCATAATTTCTATCTGATTAGCAAGGAGTCATGGACGTCTATAAATGGAAACTATTTTGGGTTAGGAATGGTGAACTGTGATTGGTTCAAATCCTAACTGCAATGTTCGAAAACAGTGTACTCAGTCCGGAGGACGCACCTCAAGATTATGAAATGTATCCGTAAATAATCAAATGAAAGGGACAATTGCTTCTTCTATTTCATCTCATTTTAGGTCATAAGACCTGTTATTTCTTGCATTTTCTTATAGTATAGATTAGCCAGCTTTCTTTCCACCTTTTTATTGGTCTTCCAGGTAATCTTCATTTCATTAAAATCATGTTGGTTATACTTTTTCGCTTTCAGGTATTGGGTGTTCAGTTCCCATACAACGACCCACCCTAAATTGCTCCATCTCAGCTGAGCCGTAGCTTTACTTTAAGAACTAAAATGGCAAGTGTAACGCGTTGCTGATTCAATTTATTAAAAACTAAAATTTTTGTCACGCCATATCTTGAAGACCATTTACTGCAAACTAAAAAATTGAACATCATTAGTAGGAAATTGCATGTCCTATAAAATCAATCTCGACATGGGTATTTTTACAAAATTTCTACCTTGACCGAATTAAATTTAAATTGGGCAGTTAGTATCATTGTTTTATTGTTTATAGAGAATGTTAATAATTTTTGTATCAAAATTATTTATATACCTACTTAAATGCAAGACAAAAAGTAATGATTTAATAATTTTTTTATTCTCATAATTATAGGTAATTTACGTAATAGTGGAAGCATCCTCATGGTTTGCTTAACATTTATTGCATCTACAAAAATGTTAATGTCATGGGCATCCGTAGTGGGGCATCAAATGGGGAGGAAAAGCAGCTACATAACTTTTAACTTTAATTATATTTTTTTATAAAAATCAGTATAATTCTTAGATATATTGCGAAATTTTTAGTTTCATTTTTTTTGAGTAATAAATCTACATTTACTTATAACTATAATACGAAAATTTAATTTACCAATTATTGTTTTAAAACTATTAAATAAACAAAATAAATTATTTTTGATTGAGCAGGGATGAGGAGATCTCGTACAAGACACCGGCCTAATCTAAGCCGGCAGTGTCTTCACCCACTAGAACCCCCCCATCCGCCTCTAGGTATTACTTCTATTCGATGATGTGAACTGCTCTGGACCTCCGGTTCGTTTAGAGGTCCTGCATCGTTTCTTGTTGTGGCTTCCAAGTTTACGCTTTGTGGTTTTGGCTTCCTTGATCACCTTGGGCTTGTTGTAACCTTTCGGTGTTTTCCTTGTTGGTCATGATCTGGTTGAAACCCCCCCCCAAAAAAAAAGTACATAAACCACGTTTAGCTTGCAAAAAATCCAGTAAACCTGAAATTTGGCAGACATTTATTGCCATAATATTTTTTGATTTTTTTTTAATAATATTAAGTTTTAATTTTTTTTTAAATTTAGTTATGTACTGGATTGGACGAAGAGGGCTTACGCAAGAGTGACGAAAGTTAATGGGCTTGGGTCACAGAAAGTGAATTTATGTGAATACTTGAGTAATTTAGAAAATTGTAATTTTGAATTTTTAAGAAATGAATTATTGAATTGCTTAACGGTTAATAAATGCTTAATTGAAAGTGATTTAATAATAAATTGGAATATAATTTGGAATTAGAATATTTAAATTTGGCTGAGTATCACAGCAGTATATTTGGATGTCCGAATATCTCATCCCCCAGGAAAAGGTCCCCTAAAATCCCCAGTCGTCTTTGCTTAAAAACTTGATTTATACATTTTTGGTTTAAAAATATCAAATAAACGAAATAAATTTAGTCCAGGCACAGATCACTTACCCCCCCCCCCCAAATAAAAAAGAAGTCTTCCTAGAATCCACTGTCATCTTGCCCCCAATTGGAGAATTTTTTCAGTTTTTCCAATGTGGTTTTTGCCCTATAACTTGCTTAATGTAATTTAGAGGGAAAGTTATAAAATTTATAGGCAACAAAATTGTTTACAACATAGATTTTTTAGAATTTAGTTCAGATGATGAAGATGACATAAAAAAATTAATTATAATTTCAATTTTCTTACATACTTAAAACGCAATTTGCTTCGTTGGAATTGATTTTTTATTCACGAATAGTAGAAAAACATTGAAAAACTTTATGTTGTAGCGAATTTTATGGTATTTAAATTTTATCTGATGAAAATTTTCCGTAAAGCTGAAATTAACAGAGTAATTGGCAGAAAACCACGTTGGCGAGGCTAAAAATTCCAATTAGAGTAAAAGCCGACAGGGAATTTTAAATGCCAAATTTCAGCTTGCCAGAATTTTTGCCAACTCGAAACATTCCTTTGACTTCCTTACCTGGATTTTGGAAACAGATATAGGGAATTTCTTGCTCTTAAATTTTGGTGCAATGATAATTTTTCCTAAAAATTAAATTATCGAGTTATAGACGAAGAACACATAGGAGAACTAAAATTCCCAATTGGACGAGAATCCGACAAGAGAATTTAGGAGATTTTTTAAGGGTTCATTGGGATATTTAAATACACATCATCTCTACCAAATTTTTGGAATTATTACAAAACTCAATGCAAACTACTATTGGAAATATATAAAGTGACATATAATACAAATAAAAGCAAAAATTAATCAGGTAGTACAAAGTCATAAAAGTGTTACATTTTTAAATAGTTTATAGATTAAACAGGTTTAAAGTACAAAAGCAGAGGAATGATGAGTAGAGATTGAAATTGACAAAGACAGATTGTTTATCTAATCTTTAAATTTTAAGAAAATATTTTGAAAATTATAAATAGAATTTTCACTAAGACGTGCTTTTTTGATCACCTTTCGTGAATTTTTTTCAGAATAATAAATCAAGCCGTTCATAACCTAATAAGTTTTTTCGTTTATACAAAATAATTTTTAATTGAATAGGGGTCTGTGGATAGGGCTAATATTTATAGGGCAGTCAAAGTACATTAGTAGTAAAGTTTCGGAAAAATTTCAGTAAAATCCTTACGGCCTTTCAGGTTTTTTTTACAAAAAAAAAATGGGTTCGAGTAACCTAATGTTGACCACCCCAAATAAATTGAAAATTTCCTATTGCAAAGAGGATGGTTTATATAGTATACTGTTAAAATTTTACCTGCGAATGTATTAGCAAAATTTTGTATAAATCGATTTTGAAGTTAGCAAATTTAACATGTAAAAGCCGACCGACGCGCGGGAATCTCATATGAGATTCCGCGCGTCGTCATTCTGTTGACGGAACGTGTCACGGCTACCACAACCATTGTCAACGCGATGTTAAGACTAGGGCACTTCCCATCGCGTTGGAAAAAGGCCGACGTAATCATGTTCCCTAAACCTAACCAAAACTTGAGAGAAGCCCAATCTTATCGTCCAATAAGTCTACTCTCATGTCTAGGAAAACTAGCAGAATAGGTCATTCTGACCAGGCTGGACGAGGCAACGGGCGATAGCCAAATTATTCCTAACGAACAATTTGGTTTTCGACCGGGGCACTCAACGGTCCACCAAGTGGTGAGGTTTGTGAAACACGTAACACTAAGCTGGAACAAGAAACAGTCTACGGGTGCTGTGTTCCTGGATATTGCCAAAGCATTTGATAAGGTATGGCACCAGGGCCTATTGTATAAAATGTTGAAAGCAGGCATCCAAGAGGAGCTCGTAATACTGATAGACTCGTATCTGGAGAATAGAAAGTTCTGCGTCAAACTTGAAGACGTCCGCTCCACTGAAAAGTGCATCACAGCGGGCGTACCTCAAGACAGTCTTTTATCCCCCAGGTTGTTTACTATTTATATTCACGATCTCCCCGCGGCGAGTCGAAAGTCAAGTTCAAATTAAAATTCAATCTCAAATCTAAATGAAATTCTAACAGAAGCAGCTCTCTATGCGGATGACACTGCTATCTATTCAAGCTCACTTAAACCGAGATTCGTAGTCAACCGCCTTCAAAGCTATCTTAGTAACCTTGAAGATATTAATCTTCAGCACCTGGCGCATCGGTGTCGATCCGAGCAAAAGTACTGCAACATTCTTCACGAGGAAAACACATAAAAGTTCAAAACCCGACACTTCCCTGAGAATGTATGGCACCGAAATCCCGTGGAGCAGAACTTTCAAATATTTGGGAGTGACGCTCGACAGTGGACTACGGTGGGGTCCACATACTACGAAGGTAAGCAACAATGCTAGAGGAGTGCTAAGGGAATTGGACCCTTTATTGAGATCCAATAGTAAACTTTGTCTTAGTAATAAGTTGAGATTATTTAAATCATGCGTCAGACCCGTAATGAAGTATGCATGCGAAGCTTGGGGGTATGCGGCAGACACACACATCAAAAAATTCCGCATAGTCCAAAGTAAAGCATTGAGGCGAATCGTGAAGGCCCCCCGATACGTCAGAAGTGTCCGAATCAGGGAGGACGCAGGCGTGGGAACGATAGAAGATTTTATCCGCCACCTGGCGGAAAACTTCTACGGAAACCTGAACAACTCCGAAAACCCGTTGGTCAGAGGGCTCGGTAACTATCAACCCGAAGACTTTCTAAGGTATAAGAAACCTAAGGCCATTCTCACGCGGCTTCCGCCCTAACGAATGACAGAAATCAGTCAATTCTAAGCTACTTTTATTTTTCAACGCTAAGAAATCCAATCAAGTCGAAAAACGGGATGTTGATTGCACAGTGCATCCAATTCTTCGACGTGATTCGGTTTGCCATCAGCTATAGGAACGGGCTTAGCATTTTATTGTTATTTAATGATATTCCCTTTCAGAGTTGTCTGCCGTACCAGTTTAAGAGTAAGTTGCTCTTATAACTGATACACCAGACTAAATCAAATTCTTTTGGAAATTTCGCGGTCTCCATCGGTATTTGCCTCACTGGTCTAGGGTGGCATAGGGGCAGTCTAGGGAAAAGCATTTGGGGGATTTTCTACCCTGACGCAAGACAGAGTATTCTTCTCTGATAGAGTTCAGGAACTCCGGCCACGCAGGACTGGACTCCACTCTAGGGGGGACCCTCCCCAGGCAGAAACCCAACCTGACCGGCATCAGGAGAAAACCAGAGGGTTTTCCGCAGCATCGGAGCGACTGACACTCCCCCGATACGGAAAACAAGACGGTTAGACCCGATACCGATCGCTTTTGCATCTATTTCTTCATTCACACCCAGTGTTCTATCACATTCTTATCACCACAGCCCGACCCTGACATCGAAGGGAATCAGGTGGTGACGTGAATTCGAGCATTACCAGCTTTATTCAAAATGGCATCTGCGCAAATGTCTTTATTTCTATTTTTCAAAGCCACGATCGTCGTCAGGAAGGGGGGTAAACCCCACCCCGGACTCCGACGATCTCGTAGTCAGGTGGGGGCCTCAAAACCCAACCCTGCAAAATATAAATTCAGGTGCCGTGGCGCACCAGCTTTCTCAAGGAGGTACGGGCTTGGCCCGAGTACTCCAAGTTTTAATTTATGATTCGATTCGATTCGTCAGATGCTGCTCGCACGTCCTACAGGTAACATGACTCGAATCCCGATTTTCTCAAATCCCGGTTTTCTTGAAGGATGGCGCCTTCATGTATGTTTATAGCTTCTGCCGCGTTGCGGCTCCGGCGATGAAAAACCGGCCGGAGCTCCGGAGGAGCGCAGGCTTGGGTTTTTCGATGCGCACAGCCGGACGAGTCTCGAATCCAAACCCCGAAATTTCAAATTGGTTTTTTTCAAAATTTTGATAATACATTCGCATGTGAAATTTTAACAGTATACTATATAAACCTTCCTCTTTGCAATAGGAAATTTTTAATTTTATTTGGGGTGGTTAATATTTGGTAACTCCTCCCCAAAAAATGTATTTTTCCCTTCTTGGATTGACTTTTATTCAATAACAGTAGGACGTGGAATAATTTTTAATAAAATACAAATGCACAGAATTTTATGCTTTTCACTTTTGATTTGATAAGAATTTTCCGATAAAATTAAATTAAGCGAGCTAGAGGCAAGAAAGCATATTATTGGAGGCTAAAGTCTCCAATTGGGTAACTATTCGACCTACTATTTTTAAGGACATTTTTAGGGGTTTATCAAGAAATTTTGACAAGATTTAACCACTGTTTTGGCTTCTTTACCTGAACTGGCCAAAAAATTTAGAAACAAATCAATTTTGTATATAATTATTTGCTCATCAATTTTTATCCAATAATAATTTTCTGGAAAATAAAATTAAATGAAATATAGGCCAAAAACTGTGTTGGGAAGGTAAAATCGGTCGGGAAATTTTACGGGATTCAGTTGAACACTAAAATACTACACATGTCTGCCAAATTTCAGCTTGGCCTGATTTATTGCAAGCTCGAAGGTCTTTGTTGCCTCGACCATTTAACCCATGTTTACCCAGTTTGCTTCACATTTTGTCGTTAACAATAATAATTGTGCCAAGGGCACCATGTGGGAGAGGAGGAGGGGAGTAATCGTAACCAAAATTAAGATTTTCGAAGGTTTTGAATTAATTCTTAAAATTGATATTACTCATAAAGTACTTAAAAAGAAAAAATGGTGGTCATGCCCTCATAGTTAGCGCGATCAACTGCTAACGTTAGGTTTCCCATTTCGACTGACTCTTGGTTTGAATTAAAAATTTTTTGACTGTCACCGTGCTTCGGAGGGCACGTAAATCCATCGCCTTCGGTTCCCTTCTGTTAATGATTTGGCTTCATAACAATAAAAAAACAGGGTACAGACACATCAAGAGCCAGCTTAGCAAACTACCTAAGATGTAAAAACCAATTATGCTCACAGAACTAATTTGGAAAAATTAGTAAATCACAGGTCCGAGACCTAACGTAAGATGAAGAAGAAGAAGATTATTAATTTGAGCGCTCCCACCCTCCTGGGGCTCGGCACCGGAAAAAAATCCTATGGACGGCCTTATAATAATTCCCTTTCCTTGCCAGTCGGGTGATTAAAAAGATCTCTTTATTTTGGGTAATCTCTTCCATCCATATAATATATTTCTCGATATTTCTCTCTTTAACAAATGATCAAAAAATAATAATTTAGCAAATCCACTTTCGTCCATCATCTTAATCTATTAATATGGTTAACGGAATATTGGTCAAGGTAATTATGAACTCACACAACTGTGCTAAAGGCTTTTAAAAAAATTTTATTGTTTGAATTCGTAGTTCCTTATCCAATATTCCGTTAACCACATTATTAGAATAATAATAATAATAATATGAAGCTGAATCTCTCGATACCACATAACACAGTTTAGGAAAACTGATATTATTAAGATTGTGAAAAATATCCATACTCTTGTTAGACCTAAAAATGTACATATTTATACTGCGACTTACTGCCCTCGTTATCAACCAAAATCAAATATTTATAATATAATATCTCAATATTTCATATTGTCATGAGAATGAGTTGCAAAATACATTTCCGATTTTAATTGCTACAAAATAAACTTAATCCATAAAAGTAAATTCAATTGGAATTATTATTATTATTGCTAATAATTTCTACATTAATTCCTTAATTGGATAATAAAATTGTATAACAAACGTTGAATACACAATTCCATTAAAAGTTTGTGTCGAAAATGAGGCAAGAGTGGTCCAAAGCTTGGTTCTTTCTAATGGGGTTAATTATTACTTGCAGATTTTTAACCAGTAAATATTTTGGCTTAATTTTATCAAATAACATTTTGTCTTTGTAAATAAAAACATGTATAATATTAAAATTTTATATTTTAGCAAATAGTACTGACCATTGTTTAGCACCTACGACGTTATACGAATCTTTAAAATGTACCTATCCCAATATTTAAATGCCCAGCTCGAGAATTGAAGAGAATGCTTTTAATGATCAACAAAGTGTTTCTTTGAGGGTAATGTCTATGAAAATGATGGGGAAGCTATAAAAAATAATCCAGATATACGCAGCAATTGCAAAATTGATTGTAAATGTGGGTCGTAAGTATCTAAAATATCATGTGAAAATTTGTTTAATCTGGCACTTTTGCCTCGTTTTATATTAATTTTGGTAACGAATTTGAATGCGTGTCATCTTAAATACGCATTGGACAGATTTTGTAGTATTGGAGAATTTTGTCGTAAATAGAACTTGAGTAAATTAAGAATATGTTTTTGCTAACATAATTTTTACACTTCCTTTCAGCCGCGCTTGTTTAGTTGCTGGAAAAAATTTATTACCGTATGAAGTTTGATCATCGAAAATTGAAATGTACCAAGTGCGTTTATCAGGAGATGTTAAATGGCAGAATTGCAAGATACAAAAGTGTACAACTTTATTACAACTTTTGTGCTCCGGTATTTAAATCAATAAAGAATGATTGTTGTCCTTTTGTTTGGATTTGTGGTATGTTATATATATATGCAGTGCATATATATAGCAGCAAAGGGCTGCTAGAGGTGGCTCAAACACCTCACGCCCTGTCTTCCTACAATTATTGCCTTCCAATAAGCCCAATCAAAGAAAAAGTCATGTTTTATTTAGATATGAACTCATTTTTTCTCCCAAAAATGCTCTTCCCCTCTCGCCGCGCAAGCCACGGCATCGGCATGCCATTGCATATATCGTCCAATTACTAAAATCGATGTTTCAAATTTGAATTCTAGAGGATTACTTATATAACTTTTACAGCCACTGAAGACAACGAATGTCACCGTCGATTGGATTTAAGCCAACGTGTTATTTGTATTTTTTGTTTAACCCAATATTTTTTTAATACTACTTAGTTTTAGTTGATAAATGTAGATATGGTAAAGACTTAAAGCAGATAGAAGAAAAAATTTCTGAGAAAAATTAATTTTGATACATTTCTTGCCAGTATCGTATACCACCTTATTATATGACTTGTATTCAAGTATTCGAGAAAGCTGAAATCGAATTATAGTGAAAAATGCTAATTAAATATTTAAAGATTATCTGTATGACTTATTTACAATGTGAAATTACAAAAAATCTACTACTTTTGTGTGAATTCTTAACGAAAGGTCAATTTTCCGATCAAATCGGGAACAAACCGAAAAGTTACTGATTTTGGTTACATCTTGCCAAAGAATTTCCTTGAAGGGTGTTAAAAATTACATTCTTATGAAAGTTATTAAAATTCATCTTGACAAATCGGAAGAGATCAGCTTCTTATACGTAATTCAGTCAAAAAATATGCAAAAAGGAAACTTTAAGGAAATCAACCAGTAAAGGTAAATGTGTGTTTAATAAACTTATGAGCAGAATACCGAGGAGGCAGTCTTAGATAGTATCGGCTTTTGGGGTTCATCCTGACCTGGGTTGCATCGACAAATTTAAAACAACAAAAAACACCGTATGAATAAAAATTACTATAATGGTTACGTAAATACAGTGAGCTCATAAAGTTTGGAACAAATGCGATAAAATATTCTAGAATAATTTTAATTCTAGAAATGTGTTTGAACACGACTTACTTCCAATACAATGATAAATTATACCAACAAATCTTTGGGACAGCAATGGGCAGCCCGATATCAGCCACTATTTCTAATTTAGTCATGGAAATTTTAGAACAAAACAGAATTGCTGCACTTCCGTTCCCACTTCCTTTCTATAAAAGATATGTGGATGATATTATAACCGCTATCCCTAAGAACAAAGAAAATATTATGATCGATCATTTCAATGGCTTCCATCCACGTCTTCAATTCACAATGGAAAAAGAAATCCTTAATCGTATTACCTTTTTAGATATCGAACTTATACATAATAATAATGGCCTAAAATATAAATGGACCCAAAAACCTACTTGGTCCGGAAGGTACCTTAATTATCATTCCTACCACCATAAGAGCCAAATAATCAGCACAGCTATAGGACTAATCGATAGGGGCTCTTAAACTTACACATGGCGATTTTAGAAAAGAAACACTTAATATCGCAAAACATACTTTATTAAAATATGACTATCCCATAGCATTAATAAGGAAGATTATTAAAGATCGTGTTGATAGGCTATATAATGGCAACGCATCCTATATTAGATCTAATAACAAATTCACGGTTATGCCTTATGTTCAAGGACTTAGTGAAAAGATCAAAAAGACTTTAGTACCATATAATATCAATATGACTTTCAAATCTACTAACAATATTGGACAATTCTATAGTAAACTGAAAGATAATATACCACATAGAAAGAAGTCGGATCTTATATATAAAATCCAATGTAATAATTGTAATCTGGTATACATTGGACAGACCAACCAATATCTTCATAAGAGAATGAGTGGGCATATCTCATCTGTTAGAGGCAATAAACCAGAAAGTACGGCCATTGCTAAACACATCCTTATCGATAACCATGATGCCGATTTCAAGAACCCAGAAGTTATCAAATCTGTTAAGAACTACAATGATCGCCTACTACATGAGATGATATGCATCAAGAGGGAGAAAAATGCTATGAACCGAAAAACTGATATCGATGGCCTTAGCACTATATATAGCCAGCTACTTGTATAATCTTTTTCATTTTTCAACGTATTGGAGTTAAGTTTTTTCCTGAGTTAGCCTCACATATCAGGTCGTTTCCTTAACTCACGATCTATTGTAACCCCCATTCCTAATTGGATCGTTTTACCAATTAGGTTGTTCATTTACACGTGGCTTTTACATTTTATTAATTATTTTTTTGGATCGTATCAGATGACAATACGTTGAAATCTTGTTATTGTTTCCATGTAAATGTTCATTATTTTCTGATGATGGTGTTAAACAACACCGAAAGCTTAAATAAACATTTTTTAAAAAGTTTAAATTAACTATTTCATTTTTAAAAAGTTTTATATTATTAGAATAATTTTCACAGAAAATCTTCGGACATGTCAACCTAAGTTTTCTAAGTGTCACTTTTTTCTGCCAGTAGCACTTTTTATCGTGTTTTCTTTTTGAGCTATAAAGTCATCGTAAATTTTATAAATTGCAACTGGATTTGGATAAAAACAAATACTTCTGAAGGCATACAATTAAAATCTCCAAGGACGCAGAGATGTACGAAGACCGAGGAAAAGATCGGCCGGAATGGTGATCAATTATTTATCTGTAGTCTATATTTTGTTATACCTAAATTGTATTTAAAATTATTTGTTTTGAACTATTTTAAAATGGTTCGTCGCTTGCCTGAAAGGCAAATAATTGAAATTCTGATGGTTGACGGTTACGGGGCCAGAACTTGCACTCAATTAGAAGCTCACAATTTTTTCAATAATAAATATCCTAACGAGGAACCAATTACGCGTGCCAGCGTTAGCAAAATAGAGCAAATTTTGCTAATGGGTCATACAAGAGATTGTCCTAGATCGGGTGGTCCACCAGTTCAAGAAAATGTTCAGCTAAATATTTTACTCAAGCTTCATGTTTCTCTTCTTAACAACTTTTCGCTTCAACGTCAGAGTTTTTTACATTTTCATCCATTTAAAAAAATTTGTGATGACTTCACAGATGAAAAACAAAACACGATAAAAATATGTCAATGGCAGAAAAAGGTGACATTAAAAAAATAAGCTTTACGTGTCCAAAGATTTTCTTGAGCAAATCCCTCTAAAAATTTTTATCGAATTTGTTCCAAACTTTACGAGCTCACTTTCGCATCCATTCAAACTAGGATTACAAATGATTTTTCCGTAAAATTAACTAGATTTTATAATGAACTAAATTGGAAAATATTTTGAGACGGCGGCGTGGCAGAGAAAGTCTAAAAGCTTTCTACGTGATCGGCACCGATCGATGGCCAAAGATATGAACTTGCATATCGGTTAGGTGAAAAGCTTCCTAAAAAACGAAAAAATTTAAAATTATGTTTTTTTCGTAAAAATCTTTTTGGAAATTGAGAAATTTTACGATCGAAATACTACGTCAAGCATAAAAATACAAGAATAAATTAATAATACGATGATTTAAATGATCCAATATATTTCGGGGGAAAAAAGCGAAAAGTTTCTAGAATTTTCAAAATTTTAAAAATAAAAAATTTTTTCGTTTACACGTCGAGCGGATAAATATAAAATAAATATGTTTAATGAATTTTTCAAGAATAAAAATTCACCTTTTCGCAAAAAATAGTTATAATTTTGCTCGAAAGCCCTTTCGAAATAGATTTGAAAGTTTGAGGACGATGTTAAATAATTTTCAAATGCTGACGTTATTTGTCGTTTTTCGATAACTAGCATGATATAAGGGAGTGTCGTATAGATTGGGACGCCGTATAGGTTGGGACAACGGAATATCTGCGTTGTTGGTAGTCGTGACACCTATATTATGACTGTCGCAGTAAAGTTTGGTTATAACCTAACGTTTCATGTGCCAAGCAAGTCGTAAATTTTCTTTAAAAAAACATCTTTAAGGTAGTTTCTACGTGCTGAAATTTTACAAAATTTAAATCAATTATTTCAAGTAAGTATGTTCAATGTGTCTTGTATTTAGTGTATCTTCATTGTGTGAAAGAGCAATTTAAATGTGGTGTTGCAGAAAGTAATTTTTAGACTTTTTACAAAATGGCTATTTTGTAAAGGTTGGGACACCACTTTTTTTATATTCCAAGACACTGCAATACCATTTAATCTGGCTTAACATCGATTTTGTCTTCGATCGGACCTTTGCAAGCATCAACTCCAGCCAAAAAATCAAATCGTGGACGAAAGCCGATGAAAAGTAGTATTTTGACGTTGCGCGAAAACATTTCCGAATTGAAGGAAAAGCAAACTAAACGAATAAATTCTCTAATCATAATACCATGCAGTTTTACTTCATTTTTTGCCTTATTTTTCAGATTTTTGATAGTGTCCCAACCTATACGGCAAATTTTTTTTCGGCTAAAAAAGTTCCCTTCATTAAAATAGATATAACTGTTGACTCGTTTGCGATATCAAATAACTTTCTACAGCAAAGTTGTAGCCAATGATCATACCTTCTTATTGGTTTATAGAAGTTAACATTATTCCCATCCGTTTCAAAACTACACACCAAAAACGCAACCCGTCCCAACCTTTACGACATTCCCTTACTAAATTAAAAACCATTTTAAATATTGTATCCGAAGCTCCGTTCGGTGTCTCAAATTTTTCGATAGTTTCTTCGTGAGATTAATGCAAAAATTGTGGAAACGATTTCGATGCATCTAGCGCCCTTAATTATACTCAGCAATTTTTAATATTTAAGAGGAACGAAAAATTTTTGTTCTACAACTTCCCTTCGTATTTCTAACACTAAAGGCGCAAAACGCAATTCAAATCTGAAGATTATTGAAAGGGCGAGCCTTCGAAATTTTTTAAAAATAAAATTTTAAAAATTGTATATTTGTGATGGAAATGAACGTGCTAACAGTTTTTTATTATCATAACTAAACAACTTACTATAAAGTTCTTCTTCCTTTGCCTAATTTAAAAAATTGGAAATCATTTAAAAATGTATCAAGAATCATAATTAGTTCATTTTTTTAGTTTCTTTGTAGGAATAAAATTAGGCAAAACCTTTGGACGTCTGTAGTGTGTGTATTTACCGAACTATTGTTAATTTTTGAGCGACAAGGGAAGATCGACACCATACTTTGTAAACTTAAACTTTAGCAGCCCTATATTATAGCATTTCTAACAAGAAAGCATAATTCTCAACATACGATTGAATAAATAAAATTAAAAATCAAGGAACCTTTTTAGACAATTTATTATTTAAACGTCAAATCGATGCCTTAAAAGAATACTGTAACAACTCAAAATTCATAGTTATGAGATATATGACTTTAAAGAAAAACGTTAATTGAAATAAGCAATTAAAGGTTTATTTTCAACTTTTTAATACTAAAATTTTACATTATTATTATGTTAAAATTGTGCTGCTTATGACTGAAAGGAAAAATTGCCTTTTTTCAAAAATAACACAACAAAAAACTTGAATTGTTATGGTATTGCCGTCAAATATGAAACAATTCATAGTTGTTACCTATGTAACTTATATACTTATTTTTTATTGAGCAATAATTAAGTAGCTAATAACAATTTAAACAATAATTCAAAACTACAAAGGAATTTTATCAGTTAGAAAATATATATTTTATTAAAATTTAAAAAAATTAACATGTTATTTGAACAAATAAAACGAAAATATATAAATGTACGCTAACTTGAAAATAATAAATAATTATTCGCTGTCAATTTCGGTATTAGTGGAAGCAGAGAAGACTGTAAGTTTTCGTAAAACTCCCAGTGTGTGGATATTATGGCATTGTCTTTGCATAATTCCATAAGATCTTCCTTTTTTGCTGTCGAGATTGGTGGTGGTTGCGTAGACGCAGCTTCCAATTTTGGAACATTTTCATTTTTAGATCCCCGAGTTTTTAAGTTCTGTTTCACATTTATTCTTTTATAAGTTTGTTCCTCATCCGATGTTTTATAGAACATTATAAGGGGTTTGCTTTTCCCATTCGAACGCACTTAATTTCATTCCAGTTAACTTTGTTTTCATCTTCATCTACATTATAATTCTTTCCAATTTGAGTAGATAATTTTTTTAAATAGAGTTATTACAGTTTAAAAGGAAACGCTGTGAACATTCACTGAAAACATCAAAGGAAGACTGTAACAAACATACTTGTTACTTGTAAAGTCATAGGGTTAAAAAAACATTTTTTGGACAAATTATGAAAATTTTAGTTGTTGCGATATTCCATGATATAAAATCATTTATTTTCTATAACATAGTGTACTTAACTCCAAATCGTCATTTTTTGAGTTATTACACTATTCTTTTAAGGTATCGAAATATAAAATACTCATATTGTGTATTTCTTTTATTCGCTTGCATCGAATGAAACAGAACATTTAACCACAGATTTAACATAGGCTGTAATTTTTTTTTCGTTTATCATTTCCCTAATTTCAACCGATTTTCACTATTTCTAGCTGGCCTCGAAATATTATGAAAATGTTATCAGGGCATCGGTATCGTAACGAATCATTTAATACTTTAATAATTTAATAAAATTTACATTTTCGATTTTTAGGTGGATTACAATACTTTCCCTAATATATACGTTTATACGCATGGGGAAAGTAAAAAAACTTATAGGACAGTGTTTAGAAGCAATTTTTTATTTTGATCGATGTTTTCTCTTGAAGTAACTGCTATTTTATAAAGATTTTGAGTGGTCGTAAGCAGGATTGTAACCTCTTCTAAAGCCATCTATAAAAAATAATGGTTGCTATTTAAAAAAATTTGGATGACATCGTCTATCTAACACGAATGGCATCACATCTTTTCTATCGACATTAAAAGATGAGCAATAATTCAATGAATATGGTTACGTATACTTGGATTTTTACAAAAATTGTATATTTGTCAAGATTTTCAATTTGTTCCATACTAAATATGTAGATCAACAACACATTTTAACCATAACTGACGAAAGGTTAAATTTAACAACAAACAACTAAGGAACAAAATTGTAGACAAATTTATTATCTACAAGTATAGCAATTAATATTATTTTTTGACCAATACTTCTCGAGATATTAACAATTGAAGTAGAAAATATGGCGTTGATAATGTTGAGTTTCACCGTGCTGATAAAAAATTTAATTTGAGATGAAAATGATTTTTTAAATAATATGCAGGATATGCTTTTTCTCCGATAAATTTTCGGATATTTGGAGAGCCAGAAAAATGTCTACTTCTCTACCTATATTATTTTACTCTTAACTACCAAGTTTGGTCACAATCAATCATTAAAGCAACTTAACGTCAACTTCATAACAAAAAAAAAATAATGATGATGATACGCAATCAAGGGATCAGAAAATCCAGGACATCCATTGAGGTTTGAAGTTGTCGTCTGAAAAAATTTTTAAATTTATTTTAGCAATTAAGTAAATCTAATTGGTTACAAACTCGTGTAACGCATTTTTTACTTCCCTATAAGGAAGTATTGTAATCATGAAAAAATTCGATGTCGGTATTTTAACGGAAATATCCGTTTTGAGCATTTCTGAATCCGTTTTGACTACTTTCGCAATGATGTCTGTATGTATGTATGTATGTGTGTATGTATTGTAGCGTTCTAGACTGCGTTCAAAAGCTCAAAAGTTATACAATGCGCGAAGGGCGAAATACATACATATAAATGTTACGTGAAAACATTAGCTTGGCGCGAAAATTTAAAAAATGTGAATAAAAAAAGACGTAATTACTCGTTCTTGAAAATTAATATGAAAACAATATAATATCACTAGGCATGTAATTTAATAAAAAAGTTATTGTTATTTATTTTTCCGGAAATCGTCATTGAAACAACATTTCCCTGCTTATGCACGCGCAGGGAAATTGAACTTTACTGACTAGTCCGGTAATAATTAGTAAGGTTAATAATAACAAAATAAAATAGACAAATGTCAATGTCAAAAAATGTCGTTCAATTAGTGTTTTAAAATTTCGATTTTAAATTTCGATTTTTTACGATTTTCGGAAAAATTTAATACAAAACATGTCAGTAAAATGTCTCACTTGACTCGGAGCTCTAAAATACTCGGCACGAAGTGCCTCGTATTTCAACATTGCTCCTCGTCAGTAATATGTCATTTTCCTGACTTTTATGTAAATAACTATTATTTTGAACTTTGCTTATTAAAAATAATTTGTAAAATCAATATTATAATACCAAAAAAAATCGTACAATCAAATTCGAAATGTGGACTAGTTTCGAACTTATTTGTTCTCATCAGCACAATATACGAAGAGATTGCACGAGCGCATTACGGCTATTTGCCATCCACAAGCAAAGTAAAGTTATAGACTTACAAAATTACTTGTTTACTTGTTTACTTGGGCCTCTCCCAAGAACCGCGCGAGGGCGCTGCTGAAACAAGTAATTTTGTAAGTCTATAACTTTACTTTGCTTGTGGATGCAAATAGCCGTAATGCACTCGTACAATCTCTTCGTATATTGTGCTGACGAGAACAAATAAGTTCGAAACTAGTCCACATTTCGAATTTGATTGTACGATTTTTTTGGTATTTTAATACACACTGGCTTGAGCCGAGAACTTTTTGATTTCATCATATTATACTGGGGACTCTCCCAAGAACCGTGCGATGGCGCTGCTGAAACAAGTAATTTTGTAAGTCTATAACTTTACTTTGCTTGTGGATGCAAATAGCCGTAATGCACTCGTACAATCTCTTCGTATATTGTGCTGACGAGAACAAATAAGTTCGAAACTAGTCCACATTTCGAATTTGATTGTACGATTTTTTTGGTATTTTAATACACACTGGCTTGAGCCGAGAACTTTTTGATTTCATCAATCAATATTATGTTCGAACATAATATCATTCTTCGAGGTTTTTTTTAGGTTATGATGTTCTTCCTGCTTTTTAAACACTTTTTAATATCTACTTTGTAGATTTTAAATAAAAATCACACCAGTGCATACGTAGGGCCTGTCAGCTCCATGCTTTAAATCGACGATTGTTTGGATATTTCAGGAAAATAAGATAATTTTTCAAATCGATAAAATTTATTAAACTTTATTACACTTTGCTGAAGTGGCAATAATTTACATTGTAACCAGTAACATTTAAGTTGTATAGGTAATAATAATTATTGTATTAAGTGCAGTTTACGTTATGCCATTTTGGTTACAAGTTGTCATAATACGCAATTTTAATTGTAATATTTGCTTATGAGTTCACCCTTGGGCTGTATCGTATGCCGAATCTTATAAAGTGGAACTTCGAATTATTTGATTTTTACCTACTTGTAAACAAAATCACATAACGTAAACTGCACTTTACGGTGACGTGCAATAATTGTAAAGATTTTTCAGTTTCTTCCACATGGCGACAAATATTTTGCCACTCTTTCAATGTGACATTATTAAATTCTTCTTCGGTTAACCTCCGGACATCATCCATTTTAAATGTTGTGTTACGTGCGGCTACACGATTCTTTACCAATGCCCAAATTTTTTCTATGGGATTCAGCTCTGAGTGATACGGTGGTAACCGTAATACCAAATGACCGTGTTCGGCTAAAAGTTTTTTTGCACTGCAAAAAAGGTTTTTGTTTACAAATAGCTACTAAAATAATTTGATAACTTACCTCAAAATAAACACTGTGAAATAGCTTTAAAGAAGAAAGATTTTTATTTAATGTTAATGTTTGATTAACCTAAAAAAAATATTTTCGTTTTTTATTTACAAAACTAATTTTAACTAATTTTATTACTTACCATCAAATAATAGAACCTGTCAAATAGCCTTAAAGAAGGCTGATTGTTATTTATATTATGAAATAATACTAATATCATTTAATAATCAAACGCGAAATTTGTGTGAAGCTGTCAAACGAAAGTAAACATTCAACTAATGTTTTCTAGTTGGGCTTTTTAGTGTTTGGACGTCTTTTCGTTTATGCGCCGATGACAGTATAACGTTTGACCTTTTGTATCTACTCTACCGAGTGACTTCTCGCCCTCTAGTTGGGTGCCACTTTGTAGCGTTACGAACACTTGCCACACGTTGTGCTGACAATTTGTTGCGTTATGCGCCTTATATGAGCAGACTTACCTATTGGTAGACTTAATCTCAGGGTTCGTCTTTTGCTTAAGAGTCACGATGAACAAAGAACAACACAGACAAAGATGCAATTTCAAAATTCATATTTATTGAACACACTTAAATCTAACAACATGAAACACATTAAACTAAAATTGGAAATTTATCTAATCCTAACCTTGATTACTTTGTGGTGACTCGTGGCTTGCGTTGCACAACACGATTGCACATGCACTATCTTCCTTCTTCTTGTAATCGCCTGGTCCAATTGTCGCCTATACTCGTTAGGTTCCAGACCTGACACGATCCCAGTCCAAATGCTGGCTCTGACTATTCTTTCTCCGTAGAGAAAACCCACGGAATGATCTCTTTGTATGAGATGCTGTAGCACGTTGACTCCACGTCCGTTTCCGAATTAATTGTAGATTAATTAATTTGCTTAGGTGATTAATTCACCTCACGTCTGAATAACCGATAGCACGTCCGTTCTCTATTAATTGTCGATTATGTCGATTAATTAATTCAATAGTTGATTATGTTCAACTCGCGACACGATACGTCTTATCCGGACGCTCTCTAAAAGGCTACCAATTGTAATTCCAAAACACGTCTTATCTGGACGCTACACACTTCGGAATCTCTTGTTTTATTTCGATTAATTTAATCGACGTCGTTTCTGTTTTGAAACTCACTTTTTAATCTTTTTCTTTAAACGAATTTAATAAACCGCTTTTCTGTGTGGAAACTCACGTTCCAATCCAACTTGTTTATTTTCTTATCTCCCCCGTTACCTCCTCTTTTTTTTGTTTTTATTTTTAATCAACATTACTAAAAACGTGCATGTCTTAAAAACATGCCAACGAAACAATAAACAACAACTTAAAAATTAACAATACAATCCTATGAAACGATCTAAACAATACTACGATAATTAAACTAAAATTATGACATGTTGAAACCACATCTTGTCCGCGTCGATCGTTGTTGATCGCGGCTCTTAAGATATATTGTGGACACAACAGTATGTATGTATGTATGGATGTATGTAACGCAAAATGTCTGTAAGTTCTGTATCTCTGGAACGAATTGTTATATAGTAACAAAATTTCATATTTAACACTTTAATCAATATACAAAGGCACCATTTGATTTTGGAGGAAATCCTTAAACCGGAAGTAGCACTTTACTTGAAGAACGAAATGGTTTTTCTTCAATATCTCAGGAACAGATTGTTATATAGTAACCAAATTTCATATTTAACACTTTAATCAATATACGAAAGAACCATTTGATTTTGGAGGAAATTCCTAAACCGGAAATGGCACTTTACTTGAAGGACGAAATAGTTTTTCTTCAATATCTCAGGAACGAATTATTATATAGTAACCAAATTTCATATTTAATACTTTAATCGGTATACGAAAGCACCGTTTGATTTTGGAGCAAATCCCTAAACCGGAAGTAGCACTTTACTTGAAGGACGAAATGGTTTTTCTTAAATATCTCAGGAACGAATTGTTATCTAGTAACCAAATTTCATATTTAACACTTTAATCAGTATACTAAAGCACCATGTGATTTTGGAGGAAATCCCTAAACCGGAAGTAGCACTTTACTTGAAGGACGAAATGGTTTTTCTTCAATATCTCAGGAACAAATTGTTATATAGTAACCAAATTTCATATTTAACACTTTAATCAGTATACTAAAGCACCATGTGATTTTGGAGGAAATCCCTAAACCGGAAGTAGCACTTTACTTGAAAGACGAAATAGTTTTTCTTCAATATCTCAGGAACAAATTGTTATATAGTAACCAAATTTCATATTTAACACTTTAATCAATATACGAAAAAACCATTTCATTTTGGAGGAAATCCCTAAACCGGAAATGGCACTTTACTTGAAGGACGAAATAGTTTTTCTTCAATATCTCAGGAACGAATTGTTATATAGTAACCAAATTTCATATTTAACACTTTAATCGGTATACGAAAGCACCATTTGATTTTGGAGCAAATCCCTAAACCGGAAGTAGCACTTTACTTGGAGGACGAAATGGTTTTTCTTAAATATATTATGATAAATATTTTATTGATGAATTTTTATTTTTTAATCAAAATTAAAGCAAATAAAATTTAATTATTTAATTAAATAATAAAATAAAATTTAAATAATATTTCTGCGAATCTTTAGATGAACGATGAAGGAATGATTCCTTATAGGGAAGTCATGTGCTGGCCACATCAGATTTTTTAATTCGTTACAACCCTCAGAAATACTTTCTTAAAAAAAATATATTACTTATTACAAATTTATTTAATAATATTATTTTCTTATTCAACTTGATTATAATAAATATTTTTGATCTTGATGAACTTGTGAAATTGATCTCGCCAAATTATTTGTACATTGAAGGTTGAACTGCAATGAAATGATGCTGCTTTTAGTAATTGTTAATTTAATCATCTGCTTTGGGTTTATTAAGGGTAAGTATTGTTAAATTTTAATTGAATAACCAACATACTATGTAATTTACGTTTCAATGAGAGTGTCCTGAAGGATGTAGTGAACCTACATAATATGTTATTTTATGCAACTTTAAAATGCGCTCCTGTATTTTCATCATCTAGCGATTGATGCCCATTGAAATATGATTGCCCAAGTAATCTTCATGCAATTATAAATATTGTTCATGTTAAATATAATTGTCATTTTGAACTGTCATTAAAGAATCAATAAACGGTATTCGTGGTTATTGCCAAGTTGGATGCAGATGTATTGGTAATAGAACTAAAGATAAACGTTTAACGGGCAATTTCGATATAGTCGTGTAATTGCGATCACATATAATTTTATATTAAAATATAACAATAAAATTTATTTTTATTAAAAACAGATCCGCAACAATATCATGTTAGATGGATAGAAGGCAGGTTAACCTACTGCAGCTGCGATTAATCGAAAACGATTGATCAGTCCGTATAGACTACAAAATACTTATGCAGAAGTTGAACTGCTATGGCATCCAAAGAAACGATTAATAATTTAATGCTTTTATACCTGCAAATTAAAAAATTATATATTATAGTTTTCACTTCTGATTGGTTCACTTTTTAGTTAATAATCTCAAAAAGGTTCCAGTCTTTAGGCCGCACAACCATGGCAGTCAACGATATCTAAATTCTGTAACGAAACTACGATTGGTTTATTCATTTATTTATTTCCATTTAAAAAAACCTTATTGTCGAGTGTTTCCCAATCGAATTGTACACAAATCAATGCAACTAAAGATTAGTTGCTCGTCAATCGAGTGGCACATATTGTAAACCAAGAACCCATCAATCGAGAGTTGTACGGGTCCGTCAAGTTGGCCCCTCCATTTTTGAATTTTTTATCTTTTTTAATGTCAGACGCCAATGTTAGCGAAATTCTAGTGAATGCTGTAAATTATTTTGAAAATGCTGGGTCCGTTGAATTTTTATTGGGAAACAAACATTTTTTTTAAAGCTTAGCTTGAGGCGTACCTCAGCTTAGATGAAAGAAATAACGGGATGTAGTCTATGCATTAGAATGCTAATAATTTCATGCGTCAACGTGATCCATTTATAAACGACATTTCGAAGATGTATGTGATATTAATTAATATCACACATCTCCGAATTGCTAGTTGACCAAAGAATATGCATCCAGTCGACATGCCATCATTATAGCATTCAGGTGTTGTATTGTGATGTAAAGGTGTTTGATGATAAAATAGATGCGTTCAAGTTCATGTGGAAAGACATAATGATGTTCGTATAAGAACTTAAAGTCCGGGTTAGGTAGACATAGATGTTCACCATCCATAGACTATTCTTTCCCTGAATTTGCCGTCTATCATCTTGTGTATGGTATAAGTGGAAGAGGTAGAATAGTGTTTAGTGTCCAAATTTGTATTGTTTTTCAGTAAGAAATAGTACAGTTTGTACATTTTAATTTATGAGATGGTAATTTAAATGAACAGTCGATGTAAGGGTGATCACCAGCGCAATTGGAACACTACGTCAGTACCTCCGTACAGATAGTTTTGGTGTGGCCGAAACACATGCAGCCGAAGCATTGACGAATGTTTACAAATTCCTCGACAAATTCATTGAAGCTTAGCTTGGAGCTTAGCTTGAGGCTTAGCTTGAGGCTTAGCTTGAGGCTTAGCTTGGCGCAAATTTGACTATATTCGCCCCCGTCCCAAAAGATTTTAACATTTTGAAAATTTGTCAAGGTTTAGCGCCCCCATTGTGAGGCAAATGTCTCAGTCGCCTCACCCTTGCTACGGCGCTGGTGATGAGCACTAGTGCCAATATCTTACAATAATTCTTGAACATCTTTAGCATTTCCTCGACGTCGATCACAATTGCTTCTAGAGCAGTAATAAGATAAGTCCTATTTTAAAAGCAATCAATGTTTCATGTAGAATAAAATATAAAATAATTGCAATGATCGTTAAAGAACGCTTAGGTCATTTACTCATTAGGTTCAATATAAACGATTTTATCAATAATACATCAGTGCAATAAATTGAAAATCACGTCAATGTAAGGTATCATTACAATAAATGTAAGATCGGTAATACTCATGAATAGATTACGCAAAGAATAATAAATTTAACATTATTTCCTACGTATATTTACGGATCAAAGATAAACTATTTTGTACATTCGGGATAAACCCCGCTAGATCGAATTACAAATCAGTATAGTGCTATCGACTAAACGTAAATAAGGACCTACGATTTTACGTGGAATCCTCACCACGGTATCACAAATAATTTGGCACCAATTAAGTGGGAATCGAACCCATGATCCTACAATCGGAGACTCAACTCGTTATACACTACACCAACTAGGCTAATCCCCAGAAATTTGAATTCGGAAATAATTGAAGAAAAACAGAAAATCATTTTAATCCCTTTATTCAAGTTTTCCCAACCTTACGGGTCTGCAAATATTTCGTTAAACGCGGATTTTACGGTCTTGACCGAAAATGTTCTAAGCATATTTTTCGTAAAATCAACCCTCTCCAAGTTATAACCCCGAGAAACCTAGAATACAGCTTCACTTTTGATACATTGATATTCGTTTCCACACCAGTGGCGGTTCGTGAGATTGTACGGTGGTGGTGCCAGAATTTTTTATCAAGGTTTATGTAATAGTTCGACTGATGGTGAATTTTTCAGTTGCAGTTAAACTTCGATTTAAAACATATTACACACTGGGTCCTTACTCCAATTCTACATTCAGAACGCGACCTACCACCCATACCTTCTTCGCATGCCCATCTTACATACCTTCACGTGACCCACGGAAATAAAATGCTTATTTTCTAAGCAAGGGGGTCAACCTACAATAAAGTCGGACAAAAAGTTTTTATATTTAATTTAAATATTTAATATATAAAATTTTATAAAACGCTTGTCGCCCGAATACGATTAATAAAATCCTAACCGGGGGGTCTGGGGGGTATGGAATACCCCCCAGGTACATTTGATGAAAATGTTCAAGTTTTAAAATTTTCATAAAATCGAAGATACTTTTAAAATGATTCTATCTCTATTCTCAATGCCTTTCGTCACTTCTCTGGAAACGCATAACTTGGTGGGTATTCCAAATGAACAATTACATGACACTTTCAAGTCTGGCATTTATGATAAGAAATATATTTGCGAGACAATGGTATACCAAATAGTGGATAATAAAAGTGCCGGACATCTAATATAAGAGTTTGTGTTTTTTTTTAAGTCTTGGGACGGAATTTAGCATGTCGCTGCAAAAAATGAGAAAGTTAAGACCGGCAATGGAAAATATGGTCGAAAATATGGATACAAATAAAATTGAAGAAGCGTTCAACAACACATGTCCAGATTCACTCGCAAAAGTTGGAGAGATGGACGTTCCAGAAGGGAAAGAAAATTTAAAAGTAAAGTTCTTAAATAATATAAAATCTAAAAGTAGTTCCAAACAAAACAAGAACAAACAGAAACACAAAAACGTAACCAAAAAGATAACCAACAAACGAGATACAATATTTTAAAATTTATCGCAAGAAGAAATCGAAATTATAAAAAAGTACAGAGTAATCCAAAAATTATAAAGGATAAAAAAGCAATAAGGAGTACAAAATAATCAAAATTAAAAATAACGAAATGATGGATAATAAGAAGTTGCAAATTGGGAGAAGAAGCAAATTCAATAAAGAGAAAATCGGGGAAGAAAATGAAGGACCGGATGTTTAAAATGCACTTGATGTCGTGGAAGAGTGTCCGATGGAAGCATGCTATGAACCCAAACACTCAAGAATTATATTGTAAGAAAACATGTAAATTTATTTTAGAAAAATGATATTTAACATATATCTGGAAAAGTAAATTTTGGACATTTAAATTTGCATAATTATGAATTTTGTTTGTTTGAAAAATATTAGGTTATTGAAGATTTTGAAAAGCGGAAGAAATTAAAAATGGCTTAATTGGTGATAAACTTTCTATGAGGATAAAAACAAAATTTGAAGAAAAGGAAATTGAGTAACATGAAAATCATGAATGGGTCGGAATTGAATCAAAATGCAAATGAATTAAAAATGAATAATTAATTATCGATGAATGAATTCGAGTTTGGTTAAAAGCAGTAGGAAGAAATAGTAGAGTACATGAAAATTTTTGATAAAATATTAATAAGGAGGGAATTAGAAATTTATTATAAGAGAATCGGTCAATAAAGGAACAACGATCAAGAGTTAGAAAAATGATGTTCATGAATAATTAGAAAAACGAAGACTTATGAATGATAAGGAAGAATCCAAAATATTTTGTCACAGTACACAACAGTTCAAGACCGTATTTATAAAACCAGAAGATTAAAAATAACTTCAAATTTAAATATCAATTATTTGGAATTTGAAATAAAATTAATTTTGCCCGAGTATCACAGCAATATACAGATAATTTTATCCCCCCCCCCCCCCCCGTACGCCCCGGTTTGCATATAGTTTCAATTCTTGACTTTGGATGATATGGCGCCGAACACAGACCCCATAGGATGGGAAAAACTTGGATGCTGACTACAGACTTGAAATAAAGCGATTAAAACGATTTCCTGGAATTATTTCGGATTTGGGGGTTATTTTACGGTCCGAGGACTGACCCAAACTACAAAATAATATTACGTACCTGTAGTGATCTACGTATACGTTTTATAATTTTTCGTATAAAAGTCATTTGGCCTATTATTTTTAAACTTAGGGTATTCCCCTACTGCGGTGCAATTAAAAGTTCGGCACAAGAGAAATATTGACGTACTACGCACCCAACCGACCGCGCTGGTCTAAATGAATATTTTTATATTTGAGTTATATAAAAGGGAAAGTGAAAAACTCAAAATCGAAAATTAAAGCCAGCAAAAGATAAATAAATTGTAAAAAGTAATACATAATATATGAAATAATTATTTTATTGAGCGCCGAAAAAGAAAACAGCAGAAATCAATACCTTACCAACGCGGAGAAGTCGAGTTGGTTGCCTAACGTGAATATTACGCAAATAAGTTTATTGAGGACCATTAAGAATTTTAAAATATTGTAATATATTATAGAAGTTAATAAATTTTACCTCAAAAAATATTATGCTAAAATATGTTTTTAAAAAATTGATTACTATATGGGTTCCCAGATTAAAGATTTAAAAGTTTTATGAATTAATTAGATTATTATAAATTAATAAGTTGCGCGAATGAAATTATTATAAGATGTTTTAAAATATTTAAAATGTAATTAAATAAATTATTTTTGTAGACTTGTATTATCAGAATTTGTCACCCTTTAGTAACCGTTGAACTCGAATACCCTTCGTGAGTATTCGCTTGATACGCGCATGCTACCCAAGCGCATAAACTCATCATTTCACATGTGACAGGTGGCTGTACTGGCACGCTATGGAAAATGGCTGAACTCGACGAGTTAGCGAAAGTTGATTGTGATTGCTTGCATTTGTTATTGTGAAATTTAATTTTATGAAGCGGACACATTCCAGCAAAATTATAAAATTACGATACTTGACGTGTAAATTAAACCGCTTTTTGTGCAACTTTTAAGTAAAAACATCAGTTAAATTGCGATTTTTTGATGTTGAATGAAATAACCTCTAACCGTAAATTGTGTATGTGAAGTTTGTGTAATAAATTGGTTGCATTGTATTAAAAAATTAAACGAACTAATTGTAAGCGCAAATCTATCGAGAGATTCGACGTCGAATTTCATTCATAAATCGTCGAGTGTTTTTAATTGAGGTTATAAACAATTACAACTTTTACAACAACCTGTTAACGAACGAACGAGTTAAGAAGTGTAGTGAACTTTGGTGTTTACATCTTTTAAACTGCATTTTTATCTAAAAATTACAACAAGCGATTCGATTTTGTTTACGAATGACTTGTTTTTGTCATTATAATTTAAAAGATGCACATGGATACTAAGCAAAAGTAGAATCCTCAAGTTGAAAAATTGTAAGAAATAAATTATTCGTGTTGAGAGACGTTTAAAATGTGTTCATTGAGGACTAGAAGTGATATTTGTTGATATTGTGCCAATAATCGGTTTTGAGGTTATGTTGTTATGTACAGGGTGGTTTTTTCACAATGTGAGGCGCTATAAAGGTTAGCTTATAGATCACACTGGAGCGATCTGGTCCTGGCCCGGGGGGTTGCCTCGACGGTGGAGGGACCGTTCCCCCCTCGATCGTTTCTCAACCCCCGGGTCTATCGCCGCTGCATCCCGAAGTTATCACCCCTAAAAGGCAAGCTGTCGTAGACAGGTGGGTGTTTCTTTTGATTTATTTACATGTACACTTTTTACATTAAGAGTTAGTCTGATATAACTTAGGTAGAAATATTTCGTGTTTGAACAACAACATCCTCTTTAAATTTCTACGAGAACATTCAAGTGCAAAGAACTTTTTACCTATTCGTAAAAATTCCATAGCTTCTTCGATCCATATCGCATAATATTATATTCTTGCAACTAGGCAAATTAAATGTCTCATAACTAGGGGTGCGCATATAATCGATTAATCGATTACGTAATTCGAATAATCGATTATTTCATAATCGATTATGATATTTTATAATAATCGATTAATCGATTATTGAAATAATCGATTATTCATAATCGACTATGAGTTCATAATCGATTATGAACTCGTAATCGATTATGAACCCATAATCGATTATGAATTCATAATCGATTATGGACTCATAATCGATTATGAACCCATAATCGATTATGAATTCATAATCGATTATGAATTCATAATCGATTATGGACTCATAATCGATTATGAACTCATAGTCGATTATGAACTCATAGTCGATTATGAACTCATAGTCGATTATGAACTTATAACTATAATAGGTAGGGCTATTAAGGGTTACTAAATTACTATATAATTTATTATTTTGCTAATTGTGTTACGGTGGTGCTAATAAGAAGTGTTGTTAAGTTGAATGGCAAATCCATATTTGGATCCAAATATGGATTTGCCATTCAACTTTTAGGTATTTTTGTTTATAAATTTGATAGTTTTTAAAAAATATTTTTTTGCTTTTCAATTAAAGATTGCAACCCTTTTTCATCAATATGGATTTAAATTATTTGTCCGATATTTTGAGTGAAAGTGTATACTTTTACAAAATGAATATTAATCAGAAGCCTTTTAGATGGATTATTGTTAACAATAAATTAATTACATAATGCATAATACAATAGTAACATTCAGTTAAAATTTAAAAACAAAATATTTGGTACTTCAGATTTAATCAGCGTTTTTATGAAGGAGTCGTAAATTCTCATCAACACACCTGTAAGTAACATTATAATCGGCTACGCAGGTAAGTTATTGTTATTACAGATTGATACCGAACCGTAATGTGTTATCAACTGGTGCTTAACAACACTTCTTATTAGCACCACCGTAACACAATTAGCAAAATAATAAATTATATAGTAATGTAGTAACCCTTAATAGCCCTACCTATTATAGTTATAAGTTCATAATCGACTATGAGTTCATAATCGATTATGAGTCCATAATCGATTATGAATTCATAATCGATTATGAATTCATAATCGATTATGGGTTCATAATCGATTATGAGTCCATAATCGATTATGAATTCATAATCGATTATGAGTCCATAATCGATTATGAGTTCATAATCGATTACAAGTTCATAATCGATTACGAGTTCATAATCGATTATGAACTCATAGTCGATTATGAATAATCGATTATTTTTAATAATCGATTAATCGAAAAAAATCGATTATTTTTTATAATCGATAATCGATTATGAAATTCCATAATCGCGCACCCCTACTCATAACCATCAACCACTACCTACTTCGTGAAGATGGTTTCATCATATTTTAATAATCCGACAATGTAATAATGCCTTCTAGTTGCATTAGTGGTTACAATCGTTGAGTTATTAAGGAAATACCAGAACAGAAGTGGTACAACTACTAGAACAATGGTCTTTTATAAAGGAACTGCCAGAGAACTGCAAATGATCTCAATATCAAAGCCACACGTTCTTGCTGAACTAAATCGCTTAATTTTTCCGATAGTCTTGATTATTAATGCACATTCCAATTCCCATTTGCTCTTGTTTTATACAAAACTTTGCATGGTTGCTAATAATTATTTTTACTGTTGCTATGGTGTATTACGTGACAGGGAGCATTTATATTTAACGTTCAAAGTTGCCTTTCTTAAGTATTGCAGCAAAATATATATTGTTAGTATACGCTTACGAGGGAACTACTGCAATTAACTATTGCTCTCACAATAATTTTAAATTAAATTGAACCGTTTTCACATTACCGTAATATCAGCGTTGATGGAATCTCATTACACTTTTTATAATTTCAGTTATGTCGTACTATAAAACTTGAAAGTAATAATTGTAGTTTTATGCTAAATTCTCTATCGAATTCATGTTGGAAGGTTTAATGAAGCCTACAGTTACTTATACTGAAATAATGCCAAGAAGTAAACGCATAGGAAGACAGACGCTTGCTCCCATTTAAACCTTCAGGTTCCGTGATACCTGTCAAACATTTGGGAACGTACTGATGACGCAAAGCTTAATAATGTAACAGTCGGAAGATGATTACGAATTGATGAGAAAATAGTTACAACATAATTAATTATTAAAAGTTACGAGATCATGTTTAAAGATGCAAAACTTCACACATAACGATCACATTCTTTTGTCTTATTTCGGTATGGATTACAACAGATAGAGGTATACTTGTGGTTTCGGTCGGTGCCATCCCTAGACGGCTTCAAAATTGAGTATTAACCACTCAGGCGCGTCCTTGTTTCTGACTAAATTTTATAATCGGCACAGTATAGAACACACATTTACTTCCAAAATATTTTAATTCTCAAGAAACCTAATCGATAAGGTTTAGAATAAACGCTAACTTTAACGAAATACAATATTCTAAATTCTGACCATAGATGATCAACCCCTAAAAATCAGCCCCCGCCCCCCCGGTGAATGCAACCGCTAATTTTTTAAAACTATATACTACGAGGAGGTAGTGGTTGCACAGACACTTTCCAACGACAGGTGCATTAGGAAAAGCTAAATTTTATTATCTTACTTATAATCGGCAGCAATCTTAATTTTTCGATTGGCAAAATTATTATTTTTGCATAGCTGCTGTTTTTGGTTTGGGATGAAGAACGTGTTGTACCGTTGACAGCGTTTTTTCAATGGGTTTTTCCGTAATTGCAAGTAACTTGCAGAAATTGGACTGCACCCAGTGCTATGAACAAGATTTTAAAAAATAAACAAGAAGTATGGGTAATGGAAATTCTAGGAATAGAAATCAGCAACCCTACATGAAGAAGAAATACTGCCATGGATATTTTGCTCCCCCACGAGCACGAGATAATATCTCCATCCTTAATTATTGTAACCAATTCTGCGTAGTACCGAACTTAGAGCGGTTGCGCAGTGTACCCCTGTATTCAGATATTAATTTTTCGAATAAAATATTTAAAAAATTGCCAGCGCTAAGGGGTCGTCCATAAAGGACATTCACAAGTTTTTCCGACTTTTCAACCCCCCCTCCCCTAAACGTGCTATAGTCACAAATCAAAGACCCCCTCTTTGTCTAAAATCGAACTTGACCTTTTAAACTAAAACCTCATTACTTCTTAATTTTTTTTAAATTTTTATGGCTGTAATGAAAATTGGAATTAAACAAGCAAGAATTTAGATAAACTTTTAAAAACATTCAAACACAATTTTCTTAGAAATCCAAAAATGGGATTTTTATGCGGACGTCCCATTTGTCCAACCAAATAAAAAAAAACTTGAGGGATTTCATCAGTACACGCTGTATAAGTAAACTTGCAGCAGAGCGCCAGCGTTAGAACGAACAGAGTTGTTATTCGATTGAACGTGAGGGGGGGTAAAAACAATTTATTTTTTCGCGAATTTCTTACATGGGGAGGGAGGGTTGTTTAACCATCTTGCTTATCAGTGGAGACTCGTGATTTGCAGTAATGGGGGGGGGGGGTCTAAAATAATATTTTCACTTTTTAGTCAAGTGTTTTAAATCTGTGCCACCGTTTATGATCCAAAAACGTCTGATTGTCCAATATTCAGCGGCATTACTGCCGTGATTCGAGCGGAGCATTCGCATAAAAAAATATTATTTTTTATTCTGTGTTGCTCTTCCATTTTGGGAGAGCGGAAACCAGCCGCCACTGGTTGTAGGAAGATCTACCGTGTGGCTATAGATTCTGATGATAAGCCCTAATAAATCGACAAACATCTATTGCTAAAGATAAAAGGCACTAAAACAAGTAATTTTGGGTCAATAAACCATTATCTACAAATGAACCGTTTCGCTAGAGTGAATCAAAGGCTAATTGCTCGATATACTTTTATTTACGTAATTTTATGTAAGTTTACAGCAATCATTCAAAATGTTGGCCATTGACTTCAATACAGAGACTGCAACGTTGGTTCATCAATGCACAGACCCTATGAAATTTTCCTGTTTGGTATATTAGATATTATGTCCAAACACAACACAATAATATATAACTTTAGGGCTGTGACGATAGTATTTAGAAAAGTCCTAGATAGATTGATTCTTGACTATGTTTTTATTAAAAAATTTATTGGACATTCCTGTCGGCCCTGACGGGGTGACGAATAACTGCACATGAATGGATTAACGAGATCGCCAACGCACACGAATGGATTTAACTGTAGTTTTGCATCGCATATTGAACTGATACCGGAAATAATAAAGATTGTGTTTAGCGATGACACTGGATAAGAATATTAACCTGGTTATGATTTAAATCAACACTAATGGGTTGATTATTATTGGTGGAATAATAATCAACATGACAAAAAGGCCATGTTTCCGTAGCGTACTTTCAAATTATATGCGCTTAAATGCAAATTTGGAATTACTAAAATATCGCTATATTTTTGAAGATATTTTAGCAAAATATTTCAATTTAATCGTCCAGTGCAAAAAACAGCCAGGTCCAGAGGAAGAAATCGTTTTGTTCAGAGCGTAGCTTATTAGTTTGAGCATCACTTTTTTTAATAACCCTGA
Organism: Podabrus alpinus; assembly: GCA_932274525.1. Classification (NCBI taxonomy): domain Eukaryota; kingdom Metazoa; phylum Arthropoda; class Insecta; order Coleoptera; family Cantharidae; genus Podabrus; species Podabrus alpinus. Next base: position 22,631,539 of record OW026453.1, read on the forward strand.
TGTCTACATAATATTATACAAACATGCTTATAATTGATATTCTTTTATTTATGTGTGTAGTGACTTATTAGATGCACATGACTGTGTATACAATTAATATATCCATAAAAGTGGATTTGGTTAGTTTTTGCATTGGACCCCTCAATTCTTCTTCCTCCTAGTGCAATGACCAATTCTTTAACTAATTTATTCAATTAATTCTGTGAGGATTTGTTTTCACATCTTAGGTAGCTTGATAGGCTGGTCTTTGATGTGCATGTGACCTGTTTTTATTGTTATGATGGCAAATCATTAATAGCAGGGGAACCAACGGTTTACGTGCCCTCCGAAGTACGGAGACGAACAAGAAATTTTAGGCTGCCTATAGTCGAAACGGGGAACCTTGCATTAGTTTCAGTTTTTATTAACTGATCTCACCGTCGTCTTCAAAAGGTCTCTGAGAAAAAAAGCTCTGGTCGGGATAGGGGAGGAGCTACATAAATGCGTCGAGTTGGATATAACAAAGCATAGAGCATAACTCTCGCATCTGCTTGGTGTATTGCAATACCTGCTTTAAATCTGTGATGATAGTAGGCCGAACTACACTTCTGGAGAATAGTCCCATTGTATTCTGGGATGTCTAAACTCCATTAAGCTCTAGCCGGCTAAATAAAGCTCGACACTATGAACGCATTCAGTCTAGCTCCTTTTTCTCTTTAAAGCTCCTATAAACGCACTCTAATAGTTTGATTTTGAGGATTTTGTGATTCAAGCTTTCGAAATAGGCGGAACTACAACGTTTGCAAGCGCGCAATACGTATGAGGGCTTTACCTACATAGATTTCCCACTGGACCCGAAGCTCTTTTTCTTCAGCATTCATCAGTGTAATACAACTATTCTGATTTTACAATGACCCATTTTCTTGCTTTGGTGCCCTCGATAAGCACTAGAACTTTGTCGGTCTATTATGGAACAGTTTACATACATAAGTACTACATATAGGTTTTTAACGCCTTGCGACATTGTCCAATTCCGTGCTTGTGCTGGTTACTAGTTAAAATGGGTGACGAACAAAGTGATTCCGAATCACGGCAATAGACGATTTTTATACCGCCAACTACGAACCTAAGAATGCTGACCCACATAAAGTAAAACATGACAGATCTTGTTCTTCATGAAAACATGAGAGATTTTCACTGTCAACAAGTCTTTATGGCACGAATACACTCGTATGTAACAGCACAAAGGCAAGAAAAATAAATGGCTATCTATTTTATTTTTGGAAAAATATGATACGATACATATAAATTTGTATATCATTTTCTATCTTGACATCTTGAACAAAAACTTTCCAAGTAGTCGACCAACCTTCTCTAATTTAAACTGTTCAAACGAATAAAAATTATTGATATTGAAACTATCATAGGTGTATATCGAGATCCGTCGATATCGCAAATTAGAGAGGAAAGAATATGCAATTCGTGTTAAATTAGAATGTCGGTTGTCCACTCAGGAAGTTGTGGCATTTCTAAAATTTGTCCATTAACTAAAGAACTCTTAATTGAAATCATATATTATGTCGATAAATGGATTAAAATTGATAAATACATTTTAATTGCGAGAAGTTCGTAAATTCAATTTCTTCTTTCCATTCTTTGAAGAACTTATTCTTTTTCGAATTAGGATTTTTCCTGCTTGTCGTGCCTCATTCCATTGACGAGGAAAATCAACTTGAAACCCTTCTCTTGACGGTGATTCATTTTCCATACGTTCTACATGATTGTTCCAGTCACTCTTTCTGAGTTTACCCTATTTAACTACATCATGTATCTCACAGTTTTCTCTTTCTTCTGTTGTTGTATGCATCGGTTTTTTAACGTTCTACGTCTTCCGATTTCTCTGTGTGCTCGTTGCGTGTTGAAACTGTGTGACGAGCACAGAGGACCTACAGCTTAACGTGGATTCCGAACCACGGGGATAGACGATCGTCTACTCCAACCAGGAAAGTTCTTGAGCCATATATAATGTTACCTGTGGCCAGCAGATAGACATTTGGTGAGCGAAAAATCCTTCTGTAGATAGCACCCGTAGCACCTCACAGGATTTGAACCTATGAATCTCGACATGAGAAGTTAACACGCTAGCCGCTCAGCCATTCGCCCACCCCACTCTTTCTTCTGCCTACGAGAATCAAATTCAGTATGGACCTTAACACTTCCATCTTACCTATTCTCATTTTTTGGGTTTTATTTTTTGTCTACTCTTGTCTCTTCTACATCATGTCGATGTAAATTGAATCTATAGATGGAAAGATGGAATATTGCACTACGCAAAAACAGTCTGAAACAAATGTATCTGAAATAATGCAGTCCTTATGGCACTCGGAAGCCATAAGATCACCTCTGGCCTGGTGATCAGATATCAAATCAGAATGTCATTTCTCTTCACTGGGTCAAAAGACACCAAGGCAACCAGGGGAACGAAAAGCAGATGATCTGGCTAAAATCGGTTCAAACAGTTTCCTGCGACCCTGAGCAGGTGATTGTGCCATCTTAATTGGCCTTAACACGTTGGGAATCGTAGATGAGCCAACGTGCCGGGGATGTAATGAATCAGAAGAGACAGCAGAGCACGTGTTCTGTCACTGCCCGACTTTAGGGTCAAAAAGAGATACCATGTTAGGAGACTTCTGGTCTGACATGACCAGAATTAGGGGCACCTCGCCTGCCAGGGTCCTGGAGGTCATCCTTCAGTTAGGATGGCTCGGGGAATGATAGGACGGGGGCCACTAAAATGGAGGCAGTCCAATGGGCCAGGTCTAATGGCCTAAGTGAGCGTGGGGTCATTCACTCTGCTCTCCTACCTAGAATCCAGAATGAATGGAATCAGGAACTTCTGTAATTCTGCTATCGTAATGATTCCCGCACATCAACACGAAAAACTCACATATTACGAATATTCCTTTTGAAAAAAATAGATGAACAAATCCAAATACACTTAGGCTTGCTAAATTATTCCATTTTTCCACCATGTCTTCCACCTGTTGCACTATTACGTCTGATTCAGTACATCCACGACAAGTTGGTACTCCTACAATTCTTGGTAGGCGGATTCGAGAGAAGGCAACGGGAAACCACTCGATGATTACAATATTCGGCTAAAATCATCTTTATTTCAAATCTGGGTGATAACCCACGAAAAGCAAATCAGCAAAAAATACATAAAATTTACACAAATTATTGGTGCACCAGGCCGTTATATTCTCAGTTTGTTAGTTAAATTTGGTATCCCATGCATAATCTCCTCAGATCTGCGATGGATTAAGGACTCCTTCAAGCAAGCATGAAAATATACGCTTATACTGATTGTTATGGAGTAATCGGTCTCGAATGCGGAACTAATTGGACAGACAAAAAGCAGAAGCATGGACTGAAATGTCTTATTCTTACATAAAAAAAAAGAATTGAGAGAATATCTTCCAGTATTCAATGATATTCATATCTATAATAAATCAATGGTCTTATACCGTTTCAGGGAATGATTGGGAGATTGGAGTTCATCAAGAGCTGAGGCAATTTGCACATTGCCTTTTGGGCATCTCAAATGCAAAAAGCAAAGTGCACTAAATTATTTTTAAATCTGCAAGAGATCTTTCAACCGAAAAGATTTTTTTGAAAACTAATCGCCCAATAACATGCATGCATAGTTTCCGATTAGAGATCTACAACAGGTTTTTGAAATCGTGGTGCAATATACCTTTGTGGTAACTGACAATGAGTTGTGACTAGTAAAAAATTATCATGGGTTACCATTAACTTACGATACTTAAAACCACAAGAAAACAATACCAGATAATGCAAGGAACATTTCATTTTCTACAAAGATTTTTAATAAAAAAGAAGTAATGAAAAAATGCGTAAAAGTAGTTTTAATTTAAGAAATACGACGTTCTCAAGTTATATTTGTGATTTCAATATTGAATATTATGAAACAACACTTCTAAATTTTTTGCAAATTTATTGTCTCGCTTATTAAGGAGACATTCTTAGCAGTATACATGCCGAGTATTAAATGCAATTTAAACCATCAATTTAGTTTATCGCCGCCTTTTTATCTACTCCCATGTATTTAACTTTTGATTAATATCTGGAATCAAAGTTTAATTACATCCTTATTTAATTTGCAACATTTTGGATTATTATCGTCATCGATTAAAAATTAGTTTTGTACACAAACTAAACGTGTATTTCCTTTTTAAAATTGAAGATTAGTTTGTGTGTGAATTAAATCATCGTCCGGTATACAGGTAGTCCTTCAACAACGTATCTTGAGCATTTCCGTTTCGAATGAATCTGAGAAGACAGCTGAGGTTCTTCCCTCCTGATTTTTGTCCGGTTGCTACTTAATAAACCAGACACGATAAATAAAATATAAATTTAGGAAATTATATAAAGATTTTTGGTTTAATGTGCGGTCACTCGATCGTAGTGTCTTATTTCTAACGGAAGTGTTTTTATTAGTAAAATAAATTCTTTTCTATATTTACGAAGTATTAATTGCTTGTCAGTGAGGTTCTTTTTATTCCGAGCTTCGTTGGTTCGCTGCAATAAACCAGGTTAGATTTATGAAAGACCGCAGGCGATTTGAGAAAATGTTTGCATTTAAAAAAATTTTGACAACGAATTACCTTTGCTATTCTTTCAAACCACGATTATCCTTTCAAATTAAAATGTTAAACGATCTGCATAGGAATGTTTCCTTTAGTAGGACGCATAATAAAAATTTATAATTGTTTGTTTTTTTGAAATTTTACTTTTACATTCGATTGTTGTCAAGTAGAAATTTTAGTGGTGTAATTTTTACTTTCACCTTCTAATGCAAGCGATACCAATTTTTCTACTTGCAGTTAATCAGTCAGACAGACGCATTCCACAGATGCAGATAACATTCTACAAGACGATAATCACTCAATATTATGGTTAAAAAAGCTGTTTGACTTCATAACTTTCGATTTTACTTTGTAAACACTGCACAAAAAATCAAATCGATTACGTGTTTTATTTATAACCTTATCACTACCGCGAAATTTTACATAGCGTCATGTAATCGTCATTTGAAAAAGTAATTAGTATAGGTGTCACTGATATGAATGGCTTAACACCTTAAATAATCAATGAATGTTGAAGCTTTATACAGGATAGACTTATTGGAAGTGGACGAAACGGTATAAATTGTTTCTGTCATACAAATGAACTTACAGAATTTGTTAATCAAATGGTTAAACCTGTTGGATAGGGGATGTTACTTTACTTCAGAAGGGACACGAGTGATCTTTGATGATACGATCCAATAAGATTTGACCTTTTGTCATCTACACCAATATTATTTTCTTTAACCCATTAATGTCCTCCTTTAAATTTAATAGAGAAGCCAACCAAACTCGTAAATGGAAGTGTGCGAGGGAAGAAGTCGAAGAAAATAGGCATTTTTCAGCAACATCCAACATGCCGCCCACTATAGTGCATAGAGAGTTAGCTTATTACTAATTTTTTTTAAGTTTACCGAAAGTAAACCACAGTTAAAAATTGTGTACATTAGGCTGCCCACTACTTCAGACTAACCCAGACTTCTTCGGACTACCCGATTATATTGAACTACATTTTTTTCTCCATACCACCTCGGAAAATTTAAAACTACCTTAAATATTGGTCCACTTGACACTTGGTTACAATTTTTTTTAATAAAGGATTTATTACGTATTATACCTACATACTTCAAAATGTAATTTATTAAGATCTGAAAACCTGAGAGTGATCGATCATTTTTAACTGCTTATATATAACTCGATAGCTACTTTTTTCATGAAAATGATAAAATTATCGTTTCGTATTAAATCATTTATTAACTGGGCTATCCCAAACTACTTAGTCGAGACTTTCTATGATTTTTTAAAGATTACCGAATTACCTAGGCTTTTCCGGGACTTCCCAGAGGGACCTAGGACTTACCACCGAGACTAACTCAAAACTTCCCGGATTACCAAATTATTTGTGTGATTTACCCCTCGAAAATTACCACTTTTATAATTTCCAAATTCGTTAAATTTCAAAGCAATGTTTGTAAGTCTGTCTATCTGTGGTTTCGTAATTCTTTAACGGAAGGTCAGATGTTGGGGCGTTTTTTTTAATGGTAGAGTTTTTTTATCGAGAAGGTTCTTAACCCTATACCATCACGCTATCCCTTCAGGGAGCTGATATTTCCATTGATTACTAATGCTATCCTCAGGTGTTGCAATTTGCAAAGTTTTTTTATCATATTAATGAATGAAAATGTAAATAATGGAGTTAAAATACGCTTATTGAAAAATTGATAAAATAAAACCTAAAATAAAGAATTTAAAGAAACCTGACGTAAAAGGTAAACACTGCAAAAATAAGCTACTTACGGATAGAGTCCTTGAAAAGGAAAGAAAATAATTCCGCTAACTAGGTACCAACCTACTACAATACCGGTAACTGGTTCTATACTATACATTTGCAGATTTGAAACCTCTGTTTTCACTTTTTTTTATCAAAGTTTTATGAAATCGAAACAATGTTGTTTATTTAAACCATCGAATTTCATAATGTTCACATTTGCAGGCTTTCAAATAAAATTGGTTCTTTTTCAAAGTGTCGATATATAAATATATAAGGTGTTTCGTACAAAGTCAATCATGCATAAATTAATTAGATCAGTCATCTGTGACTCGGGTTACTTTAAATAATCAGATGGAATTTACAAGCGCTAAAAAAATGCTTTTAAATTTCTCTGGTGTTGTTCCAATCAAACAGAATGGCAAATTGGCCGGACTCGTGCTTAACTGTGCCGATGATGACTCTCTAAATAACGAACACTTCATGCGCAATTACAAATTCAAATTCTTCCGTTTTTGGCTAGAAGCCTGCCTCATCACTGCTCTACGGATGGGAGGTTGTCCTGGGGGTATTTTCCCTGTCCGTTGTCGGTTTTAACACATATTGGCCAGTTCGTCTATGCGATCAACGCGATCGTTCCAAGCTCTATCAGTATGTCATGAATTTAACTATTATCACTACGTCGCATCTCTATCTAATACTTTTTTTTCAGTGGAGAGGATGGGGGAACCTACATAGGCACCACCCCAATCTGGGATGGTAGTGTGAGATTCTTACTCACTAAAACCCCCTCCCCGTGACATCCGGATTCACCTCTCGGTATTTCTTCAGCTGTCAACCTGCGATGTTGTGTCATATCCTTATTATTCCGCTTTGTCGCCAATAACGATATTTCTTGGTCTTCGTGACCTGAACCCAGAGCTGCTTCGATGACCTCATCGTCCAGCTTCGTAATATCTTCATTTCCACAATTCTTACTTTTTGCTTTGTTCTGTTTGTTTCTGGGACGGATGTTAGGACAGGGCAAACCATGGTTTTATATGCTTCACCTTGCTGTCCGTTCTCATGTATTTGTTGATCCATACTATTGTTCTTAGACTTCCATATATTTGCGTCGGTTTAATAGCATGGTGCTGTATCTCGCCCTGGTAAGTTCTGTGCCCAAGTAATTTGAACTTCATGACCTATTTAACCATCTTAACGTCGACTTCTAGTTTACATGGGATCGGTTTTTTCTCAATCACTATTGTCTTTGTTTTCCTTGTCCAGATGTTCCACCTCTTTTGTATTCAAATAGGTTGATAAAATCTCAATATTAATGATCGACTAATTTTCAAAAAAGGTGAAAACCAATTATTTATTACGAAAACTAACGAAAATGGTCCACATTAAGCTGCCGCTTGAAGAAATTCAAATTTGAAGTTTAAAAATAAAGCACTCGAACCAAAATGTGTGTCGTTCCGCTGATAAGATTTCCACGCAATACTTCACAGGGTCCTCCAAATTATCGAAATAAAACCATTAAAGATAATAAATGCAAATAACTACGCGATCGAATTTATTACAAACCCGAATATAATTATATGGAAAACATTTATAATTTCATTCACAGTTTTATAACAAAATAAAATTGAATCTCTCAATGTCTCATCGATAAAACTTTCAATGCAAGCCTGCCGAATTGAAAGTAACCAAAGTGCCAACTTTGATTTCAAATGTACTACGTGGCGCAAATGTTGCACACAGGCTTGTTGAACGTTTTATCTGAAGACATTTCAATTTCCTCGACTATTATAGAGAAAACAATACTTAAACCACCATAAAAAATTTTTAATTTATTGAAAAAGAAAAGATGGAGTTCTTCGCGGAAGGTATTTTTACTTACTTATGTCATTTTATATAAATTTGATTTCGTAAGTTGCAAACAAGATTATCTCGAGTTTCGCACTACGCACAACTTTCTAATGTACCTACTATGAAAAACTTTTATTTTCTATATTACGATATTTAGTTTTTAACGTTACACATTTTATATTTTCACCTAATTTCTAGCATCGGTTTTTCTGACGATTAAGCCGCCATGTTTCGATTAGATCATATCGACTTATTCCACCAAGAAATGCGTACTCTGGTATGGAATATTAGTCAACAAGTTCAAAGGGGGAGATTTCAAGTTAGACATGTCTAGATATTAATGTATAGAAGTTCATAGATACTTCCACATTTGACTGTCAAAACCGGTAATAAGGTACAATACGAGCAGCAAGTGCAGCTTTTGGCAGGAAGAAAATTGGGACTTGAAATTTACGTATTTTTGAAACCTTTTAGCCACGAGCAGTAAACCTACTATGCATTTTAAAGCTATTATTTTGCGAGCAGTGTCGCAGAAGAAGGTGGCAATGCAGTCAAAGCCAAAAGTTGAATTTTAGACCGGTACTTTTGTATTTAAAAATTTTTTATTCGTGAACTCTCGTCGTGAATGTTTTAATGATTTATTTTGATATGTCCAGGGGTGTTATATAGATTTTCGGGGTTGTGATAAACTGATATGTCAAATACGGATTACCCCCTCGGCATAATAAAAGACATTTATGTTTGTTTTCAAATTGATCGTAAAAATACACTAAAAATCTCAATGATTGCATATCATACCGTCAGATTGATCGGAATTTACTTTTTAACCTTTGTTTAGTTCCTCATTTCTATTAGTAAGCGAAGTTTTTAATAATTATGTCATACGGAACTTACACTTGTAGTACATAAATAACATTTCTTGTAGTTTTATCCAATCACTTGGAAAATTCAATTGCTCGACTATTGGAATAATGGGATAAAGCGGAAAAGTATTTTAAACTCGAATGATTAGGTTAAATTGCGCATATCTGAAAAAGTAACTGTAGACTAAGGAACTTATGACATTAAAATATATTCAAATGGAGATAAACTATTTACTTTGGAAGTGTTTGCTACCGTGACATTCATTCAAAATACGTTGAATAAATCGAGAAATTTAGTTAATCACGGAAGCGTAGAACTCGAAAGTATGTAATTATTTTTCACTACTAAACGCATTATCGCTCTAAGATGATGATAGTGAAATAATTTTAAATTTAATGAAATAATTACGATAACTGCATCGAGTCCTTTAAAAATAGTGGTCCACTTGATCGGAGCTTATAATCTAAATGAACTATCGATTTTCATTTCGCGTTATTTGTTATTGAAAATTGTTTAATTGGTAAGGAAGTAATCGTGCTCTTCTCATTCGTTTCCTGCTTGTCCAAACTGTGAAAATTTTTTGCCCTCGGGCTTTCTTACAGAGTGATAGATACAAATGGATATTCTTGGGAGCATAATGCGGAGATTTTCCTTGTTTTCTGCAGAAAGATATAAATTGAGTCAAATTATACACACTGAAGATAAAATTTAAAGGTGAATTATATTTTCTAGAGAATTATTCAAGAAAAAAGTCATCGATTCGAACACATCGACATTGCGTCGTAATTGGTTGTATTTTATTGTTATTTTGATTGTATAATTTAGTTCTTTGTCTTTCAGTCGCGTTGATATTTAAAATTTTAAATTACATGTAATAGCAAAAATATTAAATTACGTTTTATGGTTTTTAATTCAAGGTTTGGTAAATTGTTTTCACATACAATCGCTCATTAAAATGCAGTTTTCAAATTAGTAAATGCAGTAATTTTATATCGAATACATTCATATTAAATGAACCAGACGATGGCGATGTGCTGAATAACGAAAAGAAAGTGCTCTAAATAGAGTTACTACTTGCGAAATTTCTAATTTATCGTTAGAGTTGAACTGTTACTTATTATCCTTGGGAATCGGCACGATTCCATTTGCTAACTAACAGCAATATGCAATTTCTTATTGGAAATAATTGAATATTGCAGATCAATTTCGCATCCAATTAAAATAAAATTTAAAAACATTACTAATTAGCTAATCGAGAATCTATAATTATTATTAGAAAACCGATTATTAACTTACTTATATGTGTTATGTTGTTAATTTTTAAGTTTCCTCTTTTATGTTTACATAATATTACCTATTGATTTTCAAGGCTGACATATGAGCGAAGTATAGTACTTCCTATAAATTTCATCGATGTCCAATACGCTTTCGAGTTGAAAATATGGCGTGGTTGAAATTGATCTTCCTGGCATACATTCGAGAGCCTTAATTATATCTTTTTTCAAAATAGAGTAATATCTACAATATCCTTTTTAGTCGTTTTGTTAAATCGAAGTGTAGGATCATAAAAAAAACTATTAACTTTATTTAATTTTAACGCAAGGAACAGTCCAAAGCTAGCTTTTCATATTACAGTGTGCGAGAAGAGTGTCCAAATCCGGACAAACAAACACAATCCTGATGTGATTTAGTTATAAAGAAATGGTAGTTTGATGTGCTGAACAGTATTGTTTTTCGATCTGGATTCGAAAAAACTGTCCAGGTGTCATGCAAGGATTATACAGCTAGGAGGTGGAACCCCAAGATGGCAATAGCCTGAATAGAAATTAATTCCTAGAGAAATATTAAAATTAAAGAATAAGCGATAAAAGGATATCATACTACTGGAATGAAGTTAATGCCGAATTTATTGGGATTAAGATAAGATCTTCCACGGAAGGAATCCAATATAATATCCATCTTTAATAAGAAAACATGAAAAGACCTCGATTATTATAAATCTCTGAACACCAACAACACTTTTGAATAACTGTTCTAATGGCTCCGCTGCTATATCTCCTATAGGGTGTTTTTTTGACCACTCTTTCCAATATTTCTGTCCTTATTTCATTATTGGCTTGCTGAATATTGACGTCCAATGTTTCCAGAGTTGTTGGTTTGTTAGCATAAACCATGGATTTAACATACCCCCAAAGAAAATTATCTGGAGGCGTCAAATCACACGATCTTGGAGACCAATTGATAGGACCATTTCTTGAAATAATGTTGTCACCAAATTGTCCATTCAATAAATCGATGGTTTCGGTAGCTGTGTGGCACGTAGCACCATCCTATTGGGACCATAAGTTGTCGATGTTTAACTCTTGGATTTTTGGAAACAAAAATGTATTGAGCATGTGTCGATATCTCACACCATTCACCGTAACGGTAGCTCCTTCCTCATTTCGAAAGAAATATGGACCGATGATGCCGTTGGCGTGTATTCCACACGAAACAGTCAATTTTAATGGATGCAATGGAGTCTCAAGATAATGTTCCGGATTAGTCTCAGTCCACATACGGCAATTTTGCTTGTTCACATACCCATTCAACCAGAAATGTGCCTCGTCACTGAAAAAAAATTGGCGGTAAAAATGAATCCACTTCCAATTGGTTGTGAGCCCAATCTGCGAACGCACGACGCAATCGATGATCATTAGGCTTCAATTCTTGAACAAACTGGATCTTGTAATGATGTAAACCAAGATCTTGATGTAAAATTTTCCATGTAGTGGACGGACAAAGACCAACTTGTTGAGCACGATGGCGAATTGAAATGTTTGGGTTCTCTTGTACACTTTCACTCGCTGAAGCGATAGTTTCTTCGGTACGCACATTTCTTTCTCTTGTTAGTGGTCTTACATCATGCCATGAAGAAGTGGTACGAAATTTATCCATCGCCGCACCAATAGCCTGCTCAGAAGGTCGATTATGTCGACCATAAAATGGGCGAAGAGCTCTACAAGTTTCGGGAACTCTGACTTTGAAAATAAATTTCCACAATTTGCTAGCGTTGTTCAAGTGTTAATTTATTCACGATTAAATGGCAAACCTTTCTGAACACAAATGTCAAAGAACTGTGACTATGACAAACTTCATTCAAAAGTTATTCCTATTGAAAGATCTCATGCAGCTAAAAAAACACCCTATACAAAATAAGATTAGCGAAGAATACAGCGACTTTGGCCGAGGAAAATTTTATGTAGATAACATATTTGTGCTCCACAAAGTAGCAGAGAAGAGGATGGCAGTGGGAGAAGAGACCAACTTGACTCTCATAGATTTCCAGAAGTCCGTTTTATTCAATCTCTTGTAAAAAACTATGGGAAGCCCTACAGAAAGACAAGTTTGTAGTCGATACTTGAAGGCACTCGACAATAAAAAATAGTGAGGTACCTGAGCGTACTACATATAAATAACAACCATTTTATACACTTAATTTTTACGGACGATGAAATGATGATCGCTAAAGACGATTATGATCTTGAGTAAGTTATCAACAGTGAGACCTAACTATAAATACCTAGAAGAAATACCGAATATATGCTAATTATGAGAAAATCAGTCAGGTTCAACAGTTTGCAGACGATTGGGAAAGAAAGCAAGTCCAAAGTAAAACGCAGCGGTAGATTGGATTTCCATTATACACCAAATTCCTTGTTCTCGCCCAATATGGCTTCTCTTACCTGAACTCGAAGGAATGATATTTCAAGAAGTGTTCCTCAAGGTTGTTGTCATCTCGTCATATCCAAAATATCGAAATACGATTATACTACATTGTTTTGAATGAAAATATTTTCTTAAAATTTAAAGATTAGAATAAACAATACCATGAGTGAAAGGAAGTATATCAGCCATTACTTAGTAAGCCGATAGGATGAATGACCCAGGTAGAGATTCTATCAGTTTCATTAATTTTTAGATTTCAAACTTGAAATTTGATGTAATCTTTTAAAACTGAAAGGTTAGAAATGGCAATTATTCCGTCATGTTAATAGAACGATCATAATATTACGTAATTCTGAAACCAACAATTAAATAAAACTTTGTTTTGATGCCGTGGTATGGATTCCACCTTAACTATAGGTCCAACATTGACGTTTAGTTAGTAAATACCAACTACTGACTTGTAATTTTATCCTGAGGATTTATTCCGAGTTTAAAGTGATTTATCCGTAAATTGAATACCTATCAATTGAAATAAAGGCGACAAAGCCTTTGTATGTTACAATACAGAACAAATGCAATTATATTGTACAATAGAGGATTTAAAATCTTAAGATATAGCGCTTTTACAATTTTGTACTTGTTTTGTTTTATTGTTGCCTTTCTGCCAGATCTGAACCAAATTTTTTTAATTTTATTTGAAGTAAATTTGTATATTTTTTTAAATTTTAAACGTGATTGGCAATGGAAGAGCAACTTCCTCCTCTCGCCCCTATATGGACGCCAATGCCCACGTGTTCCATTTATTATTTTGTAAGAAATTATTAAACTACCTACTGAATCACAAGCTTATTTACGAAAACAATTTTATTTCAGAAAATTTGTAACGCAGTTATTTGTAAAATCTTGACGTTACTAGCAAATTGGCTATCGCCGGGTAAATCGCCTACACGGTTGATTTTCATTAGTCGATTTTTAATTTAAAGTCATCTAAGGGACCTTTTCTCCCCTTAGTATTTTCCAACGAGTTTGGTCTCAACAATTTGGCAGCTCGTTGATTGATTCTTACATATCGGTGAAGTTAAGTTTTTAATGGAAAATTCTACTTTACTTAACTCCTGTTTATACTTTTTACTTCTATTCGAGAATGTGAGTGAACCTTAACTTTAACGATTAAAACAAGATAACATTTTAGTGTCAATAAAAAGAAGGAAAAACGCAATAAATTTTTCCTCCGGAAAAGCGAATGAAAATAAAATTTCAACTTGTTTAATAAACCTAAGTTACACAACAATTTCTGAATTTTGTAATTTACTATTTATTATCCGACTGTAATAAATTCTACCATAGTTTTCACATTAACAAGAAAATTTAGTAAATAATGGCATGATTAAGGACATCTTAAGAGGAGAGATAATCTCCATTCCATAAGTTGTAAACACCACTAGAGAGAATTATTTTTATCGTCTTCATTAATTTCAGCCAAATATTCTCTATTTTCTTTAAAGTTGATCTTCATAATTAAATTAAATTCCCCCATATGCAGTAATTATGAGGACCTTTGCGTTATACAAATTTATATTAATTCAATATTCCGAGGTTCTAATTACTAATAATTTTTAATGAGAAGTTATAAAGTGGTTTATAAATTTTCAGTTTCTAGCTTTTACTTGCCAAAAACGATTAAAATTTGATTAATAATTAATTAGAAATTTATGCGATATCCGGAATCGTAAAATCAGAGCGCTTAAGAGACAACACCCCAAAGCAGTGGCGTAATAGCATTAGTAAACAAGAGTCGATGATGGTCAAGATAAGACACCGTTTGATTGGTTTTACAACATCGCTTAGGATAAAGTAGCTTTGCTTCTACACAATAACATCAAGTAAAATATTTTTTTGAATTGCGTTTTTTATACCTCGTAAAATATTCCCTATAGAAATTTCCAATCAAAATTTGTAATAAATTTTTTATTAGACTTTACTTCCACACTTGGCAGCCACGTTTACTTATATTCTGGTTTTCCAATGGTGTTATTTAAATTGGACAACGAGCAGGTACAAAAAAATTATTCTGTTGTTGACTTGTAATGTTTCGACTTGTGATTATATCTAACTAAAAACATTTTGTAAATATTCGAACTCAATGGGCATACTATATATTGGTACGAACGTTGACAGACAACAGGTTTGCTACTCCTTTGTAGATAGCAAATTTAAAACATGAACGCAGGTAAAAGCATGTAGTTTAGGACGTTTAGGTAAATTTCAGTGTTCAACTATATTTGTCGCAGTTAACATCACTTGGGTGGTGATTCATGTAAAATATGTAAAAAAAAGTCAAGTGAATTTTGATAAAATGAATAAAGAGGTTCAATTAGCTAGGTAAGTCATATTTTGCCAAATTTCCTGACCTTGTATTAATTTTTTTTTAAACGTTTTAATAAAATTGTAATTAAAAATAACCTTTTGGGCTCCCACGGAACCTGTATTTTTTTAAGAACCTCGTAAAATTGGCCAACCATCTTATTTAAATTATAAATTATTTGATGGAATTCAAAATTTTGGAATTTTTGTCCTAATTGCAGAAGATGTAACTTTCACTCGACGCATTGTCAAGATAACGGACCGAAGAGCTCAAAAGTAACATCGTAAAAATTAAATTTATGATTTCTGTTCATGTTTTTCCTCAAAGTTACTTTAAGTTAAAAGATTGACGTATAAGTCGTCTTTTCAGAATTCGTCATAAAACCGCCTACCCCATTAATTAAAAGAAATCCAGACTCCGATAAGGAAGCCTGTTATCTCTAATCTGTTCACCAACCAAAAACCACCTGATTTTGAAAAATACCAGATCCATAGCATACAATTTTTTAACAACTTGGTTGAACTGTTAAATAAATGTTGACAATTTCGGAGAGAGACGGATTATAGATTACAATTTATCGAGTCTTAGTTATCTATTTTTGTTTCCGACAGTTCCAAAATTGAAAAGGTATTAAGGGATATTGAAGCTATTTTGTACTTCACGATAAAACGAGAAGTTATCGAAATCTGAAGTGGCTAAATCATGATTTACATTTTGGTCAAATTTAAGAAACTTTCTTGCAAAATTTTAATATTTTTCAGATTAAATAAAATTAAATGTGTAGATTACATGTACTATATATTTTAATGTTTAGTTAATTTATTGTAGCCGTTTCGTTACGATTTTAATTAAGGTTCTAATATTAGCACTACTGATAACAGTAATTCAATAAAACTTATCTTAATTAATACTGCTGTACCGAAGATTATTTTTTCTTTCATATTTATTTATTTTTCTTTGTTAGTCATTTTTCAATTTACAAACAAAAATAATTCTTGGAATTGTTTTTGTAATAATTATTATATCTGTATTTTTAGAATCACGAATAATATGAACTGTAAGAATATTCGCTCCAATCAAAAATTCCCAGTACTCGGAACTACCAGTAATATTGAACTGTTTAATTGATCGGATGATGATTTCAGAGTATGACGAAACGATAGATTATATTATATTATAATTTGTATTCATTTTGGTGGCGACATCTTTTGAAGAAGTCTACCAACACTTCCGGTGTTTTGTTCCATCTTTTCTTTCTTTGGTTTTTGTACTACATTTTTGCTTCCAAACTTTGCCATGATCGGTTGAGAGAAATGTGGAAAAATTCCTTTGGATTCACGATAATGCCTTTTGATAGGTCTACCCCTCGAACCGATATATGATAGAAAAGTGAACTTGTGTTGTTTTCATGAATATTAACAATAGCACTTTTGGGTGTATCGAACATTATGATTAAGTCAGTCTTTTACAGATTACGTCGTCGTATTGAATCTTATCGAAAACGTCAAAACGACTGCATGCCGCGATTCGATCAAAGCTTCACTGGGCTGTGCGAGCAGAATATCCAGGATACTCTGCAGCTGAAGCAAAGATATCTGGACACAAAAAGTAAACGAACACCAAAGAACAAAGATAAGAAACAGCAGGATTCCAGTGGTTTACAAAGCAGTGTACACGTGGTGAGTAGCTTTTTCTTTTGTAGAAAATTGTGATCTTTATATTATTAGTTCAACGTTTTGCTTTAATAGCCAATAAAAACTCAATTAGAGTTCGTTAAAAGACTTAACTTTGCAAAGAAGTCTTAAGTTAATGCATTACTTATCAATATTTGCCAGGATATATATTTTTATCCGCTGACCGAAGATTGTCGAGTGTGAACTCTATACATTAACTAAATGAGGTTTGTTCGTGCATCTAACTAATAATTTTACAATTTACACCTGCTTTGTCTGCCGTACATATTTACCATACAACATTATTATAAACGTGATGTATTAATTTAGTTAGTTTTAGGTTATAAATCTAATCACGGCTCCTTTAATCGTGTAATATGCTACCGTTTAATAATAAATTATATTATGCTGAAGTCTTTCAGAGAACGAACACGAAAATTCAAATTTTTGTTCAATAAAAACTCGGTTATTTTACTTCACGAGAACAAATAAGAAACTTTCGTGAAAGTTATTGATAATAAATTTTTGTAAAAGCAAAAGCAACGAAAGTATATATTCAACTTCCTGCTAAGTTTTCTTAAAAAGCTTGCTCTTTAAGGTTTCTTTATATTATTTATCATTAAATGATTTTCAGTTGTAACCCGGCATTACGAATACTGTGACAAGAAAAACTTAGTTTCTAAAGAAATTGCGGATTTAAAACCAGATATTTGACTGAAATTTTTTGCACCGACCAAACGGGAAAAAAATTCTAATTTATGTATTCTAATAACTTAAATTCTTAAATACTATAACAAACGAAAATTAAAAATTTCAACTTTACGGTTATTTTAAAATTTAGGTCTAATCCAAATTATTCATTTTGTTTCAAGAGGGAAAAGTTTAGTACTAGTAGTAGTAAAATTTTTAATAATGAATTACATTATACTTTTCTTAAAACTCGATACAAAATTTTAATTTTGTTTCAAGTTTGCTCGTCGTACTTCATGAGAACGAATTAAACTTTTATCGAAGTTTTAGTAACTGAGGATGATTTAAGTAGCGAAACGTGTGACACAATTTTAATATTTCGGGGTTTTCTAATCACGTTTCTCATTATAGAAACTTAATTTTTGAAATTTAAGATGAAATCACGTAGGATTTAGTTACCCCACAAAATATAACATTTTATATATTCAGTGATGTTACTGTTTTAAGTGTCTTGTTCGAGTTAATCGCGCCATGTTGAAGAGTGGAGTATGTATAATTTATGTTGACATTTATTTTTTTTTGTTTGATAATATGATAAATTTCAAAATATTAAGTCGGTGTACGTAGTCACGGTTAAATTTAACGAGCAAGATTTATTCCTGGATCATATAATACTAAGTAGATCCGCTATCTGCTACGTATCCACTTTTCATCTTAAATTTAGTGTGTCTCTGTGGTGGTTACAGAGCCCTAATTAAATTACTCAACACTTAAAATATTTCAGTTGCGTTTTATATTCTTTACAATGCAGGTCTATTTTTGTCAAGTTAATGATTTATTAAGTAAACTAAACCAAAGAAGGGGGACCGCAGTTGAAATTTTGTTTACCGTTTTAAATTCAACTATAAATTTTTCGAAACTAAATCTTGGTTCCCGGTCTACAAAAAAATTGTTTAATTTTAGCACCGAACGAATTTCCTCCAGCTAGGTCGAAGTTCCCTATGCGAGGACATGGGTCAGGTTGCTGTAAATCAATAACTAAAATAACTAGGCTTTAAAACGTAAATAACAGTTCAGATATCTGCATCTTTGAGGGTGCGCCCTTGCAAGAAGCTTTCATTGCGTTGGAGGAATGGCTCGTTAGTAGAAAATAGCCAAGTAAGGGTTTGAATCTGAAATGGTGTTATTTTTAGAAACAAATTTTTATAACGTTGACTTTTACCACATCATTTCGTAGCTCGTATTGAGAAAACTCAAAGAATCTTCTCTTATCAATGGTGTTGTTTACACAATAAACGTCATGGCGCCCTCTCTTCTATTTGTGCGATGTGCTTTGGAAGTGTTTTTACATACATAAGGGGACCTACTGTTTAACGTGGACTCGGAACCACGCGTAATGCACTTTGTTTACCAAAGAGCTTTTATGACAGTTCAAATTTATTGTACGTGTACAAAAGTTTCAAGACAAGACAAAAGTTATAAGAAACTTGTAAAAGTTTCAGTGTGGCCTTTGGACCGCACAACCATAACAATCGCGCACTGTTAGAAAAGTAATGAATACGTAAATGCGAAAACTGTAATTCTGAACCCACAATAGAATTTTTTTTATAATATCTATTCATCTAGAACGCGATTGCCTTGGTTGTGCGGCGTAGAGGCCGCACTGGAGAGAGCATGAACGGACTACTATAGATAAATTTAAAAATTGATAACCTAGTAATACCCTGTGCAGGTGCTAGCGTCATTTGTTACTTCTAATTGTGGGGGGGGGGACTTATATCAATTTAATTTCGTAAATATTCTGTCTTGCATGGTTTTTTTTTAACTGGCCTACTCATCAACGGCGACTCGTGGTTTGCTATTTATTTTTTAGTATTTTAAATCCATGCGATTGTTTACGGTCCAAGCAACATCGGATTGCCCAATAATCAGGAGCGTAACTATACTCGCATTAAACTTTTCTGAGTTGCTATTTTGTTTTGGGAGGGCGGCGTCCTGTCGCCCTACCCGTGCCAGTCGCCACTATCTTGACCAATTTCAATTACCCCCTTTTTTAAAAATTATATAACCAGGACACTTCTAGTAAAGCTACCATGTTTAGTTCATCAATAAATTGAACGACTTGATCGTATTGGAGCTATCATCTTACTGGTGATCCTGCCCCTTCCCACTGAGTACACTTATACAACATTCAAAACAAGGTCTTTCAACGATCCTGTTTTGCGGGGATCACATTAACTGTCATTCTTCTTCTTCTTCGTGTGCCATATCCGGTCTCCCGGACGGATAACGAACCTCTCTCCTGTGCATGTGTTATGCGTTTGAAGTATTAGCACACACATAGGGGACCTACTGCTTAACGCGGGCCCCGAACAGCGGGAAGTGTATACACTTCATCTCCAGAGAGGCTGTACCAGGCAGATTACACCTCGGTGGTTTGCCATTGCCTTCCGAGGGGAGACGGTCAGAATAAAGTTTTTACTGAGCCCGGAGTCGAACCAGGCATTCCGCATTAGCAGCAACGCACATAACCGCTTCAGCTAACGACCGTCTCTGTCATTACTGTCATGTAACTATCATTACGCAGTGTGATTCCTCTTGAAGGTCTGATTCCACAGATTTAAAAAAATAGAAAGATTGAAAATAATAGAAATATTCTATGACCATAATATGCTAAAATCCGTGTTTGAACTCAACGCGGACTGCTAGTTTGGAGGCAGCGATAGAAGGGCGTCAAAACACTTCCATATAATACGCCATTGACACTAAATGAATGTGTCGAGACGTTTTTTCCAAATATAATCAAGTATTGTTTCATACCTTATGGTTCTATCTGTAACCATTAACTGCAGAGAGGATTTTCAGCATTGTGCACAGTTTTTTCAGACGAGTACAGGCTGTATGGAATAATAATTATGATATCGTAAATACGCCCCCTCGTTTAGATTTAGTCGTAGATCCGCCACTGGCACTAACACAATAAGTGTGTTTTTTCTGAATTTTTAAGTTTCATAGTTTTTGTTCTTATTTTTTTTTGCTTGTTTTTTTTACAACACTGGGGCTTTTTATAATTTACATAATTTAAATTTAGTATGTAACATTTTTATTATTACGTACAATTATGCAGGTTTAGACAAATAGGCAGGTCCGTACCCAAAACCAACGTCGGTTGAATTAAACGTCATTAAAATTCGGTCATCCATTTTTAAAGTCATTGTTTCAATCAATTACTCCTAGTATAAATTGCTTTCTTACGTTGTTGCATTAAAATAACTTCTTACTTCTCGGGGGGGGGGGGGGGTGACAAACTTAAAATTTAGCTCAGTGAATAGCGCAAATTCGTATAATTTTAAATGTAGATACAAAAATATGCAGAGGTCGCAAAAGTAATATGCAAAGTTTGCAGCGTTCATCTTCAACTATGAATATGAAATTTGTTTATTCGTTTCATAATTTCTCTACACATCAGCACAGCGAAAAGTTCTATGAAAATGCTTCGGAATTGTAGAAAAATCTTAGTCCTTATAAAATCTCACGTAGGATAAAATCACCGAATTCTTCTCCGTGTAGGGTTGTGACTTGTGATACAGTTTACAAAACATTGCAGTGAAAGAAAAAATAAGATTGATAAATCTCGCCCACCATTATAGCTTTTGTATGGACGCTTTTTAGCCCAATAAATTTTTGTGACATTTAACTTCAACTTTAATTGGTGTTTCGACTACCCCACGAGGTTATCTAACCTTTTAATAAAAAAGTGTGCTTTATTTAAAATTTTTAATTGAATTTCCACTTGTGATATATTACTCTTCAGTTTCATTTTAGATCTGTAAATATCTGGTTTATGAATGTGTAACCGGCTTTTACATATGTAACTCGTAACAGTATTCCAACGCCTTTAACACAAGTGTGATAAGAAAGGGGTTAGGAAACCTGTTTTTCTAATCTTACGACACCTTTTATTGTTAAAAACTTCCTGTATTTTTGTTACTGACGAGACTATTCGTTGTTTCGCTATCACTATTCAAATTTCTAGCTGGTAGGGTACGGGGTTCGGTCGGTTTTTGGGGGAGGATTCGACTCGAACAAAAAAATGTCAGTCTGATACATAAATCGCTTATTCCAACTAAATAAAGGTGCATTAGGAACGCACAATAGGTGATAATGCTAATCATTAACAAGTTGACTGTAATTGAAAATAAATGATAGTTTTCTATCATTAGTATTATTTTGTTGTCACTTTATGTAAACGAAATAGTAAATTAGTTCTTTTAACGTTTAATCATCAAATTTTGCGGTAATTGTAGCTAAAGTAGTGGGTAATTTTTTAATTTTGTTAATGTTCTACTCTAATTAGGTTTTTTGTCGTCTATTTAACTGTTTTTAAAAACTGTTACTCTAAGAACCTCTACAAATTATAAATCGAAATCACATAAAATGCAGTAATTGTGAAGTAATTGGTTAATGCAACAATTATTTGCTGGGAAGATGTGCAAGATGATAAATTAGTAAGTGTGCTTTTGTGTTTCTATTACTGTTAGTCCTGTGGTTTATAAAACAGCGTTCAGAGATAATATCAATACTTAATAAGCGTGTCGGTTGGCTACATCCGTTCATTAGAGGTAGAGTAGCTAGAGCTCTGGACATCGAGTGATTCAGAGACTAATTAAGCACTTCTCTCTCACACATAATCTCTAAATTGTCTCAAATACAAGTTTCGCATCCGTTTTATAAATTATAACCATCAATTAAATGGTTATGTATTTATATATTACTGGTGAGTTTCATATTATCACAGACGCCGTCTAAATTGCAGGTTTGTGAAAAATCTGTGGAACGTCACATTGCCTGGGAAATGCAATTTTAAAGTTCGTCATTATCTCCGCACACTCTTGTGAATGTAAATTAAAACTTTATACCTACGAGGGTAAGTCGATAAATGTCAACAATTTTCACTAGAAAATTTCCACTTCCGCAAATAAATTTTTGATACTTCTGTTGATAAAACCGAGTCAAGTTGGTGTATTGGAAGTTCTCAATCACGCCTTGAAATGACGGTCTAAGAAGTTTTTCGCAGTGGAATAATGGTTTTTACATTCAATTTGCTTATACATAAAAATAAATTGAAATATTGAATATTCTACTCAATTTATGTCACTTATCGACAATACCTCGTATGGACGATGCATGCATCTGAACGTTCAGGATTCGACTAGAAAAACAGAAGGTGACGTATTGAATCCGGTCTGATAGTGCAAACTAATGAACACCAGAGAATGAGTTTTTCGTTGAATAGAATTCAAAATACAATCTGATAATATTGGCGTATGTCCATATTCTGGAGAATGTGAGAGAATATTGGCAGCTTTTCGAAGCTCGAGCTATCTCATCTACTCGTCGAACGTGATATCAAGCTTACATTAACGGTTTCCAATAAATATTCCACACGACCCAAAACATTGTTCAATTTTTTCAAGTATTTGTTGTGAATGTCTTCTTTTGTAGTAGGTAAATAATATTGGATTTTACCGTTTTGTTAACATTTTTTTTTGACTTTTTGGAATGGCAAACACTTGATGAATCTAAAATTTAGATAAGATGTGGCTAAAAAGTGATAAATTTATTTTTTAATTACAGTAAGTGCTTGAAAGTGAACAAATACTAGTAGGTTAACATTTGATATAATTTGTGAATCAGTTACTAAAAGGGAAGAACAAAATTTATGTTTTTAGACTTTAGGGTTTGAGCCATTTGTTACACTTGATTACAATCACGCAGAAAAATTTAATTAAATAATATATTAAATCTAATTTCATAAGTTAAACTTTGCGTTTTGCTATGTACATAATATATTATGCGATGCACCACGGTAACTTTTCTCCTAATGTGAGTTAATAAATTTATAAGATGTTAATTTGCATACATTGAATTACAAATAATCAAAATACATTCATTTTGCATACGATTTTGATTAGTCTACTAAGTTCAAGGTTGGTTAAGACTGTAAGAAAGCGGGAGTAAGTTTATTACGAATGTTATCATTTAAAAAATAAGAGTACAAACGACTCCCGATAAACAATTTTTATTATTTTCTGATTTGCAGGAAAATCTATTTATGCATTCGTGTGTGAAATATATGGATAAACAAATAATAAAAAGATTAGATTATTGTGAATAATTAATGCAAGCAACAAAGTTTAAATAATGATAAGAAACATGAAAGAGTGATCTACGAAAAAAATTTTATAATTTGTTATATTAAGTGTAAGTATTATTGTGCCTAAAATTTCCTTCTTTTTTGATGAAAGTAGTGATGTTACAATCACTACCATGGAAATATTCATATGTACACCCACGTGATATATCTAACCTTTTTTGTTAAGGATTTCAGACCAGAAAAAATTAGAACTTACTTTTGGTCAACCAAAAGTCTGAACATTTTCTTTCGGGCATAGGTAATTCGTTACCCCCCCCACCGCACCGTAGTCAAATTTCCTCCACAAAACAAAACTTTCGACTTCAAACTGAAAACCATGATAATCGGCAAAGAAACTAAAACACCGAAGCCAGCAAGACGAAAAAACTGAATAGGGAAGTTCTCCAATCGGCGATATAATTTTTAAACTGTGGGTAGCTGTTTTTGTTCCCTAAGGGGTCGTGAGCAAGCAAGGGGAGTGTAGTTGTCTAACTTGAAATGGCAAATTAGTTAGTTACCTACTTTTACAAATGCATTTCCCAATTTTCTTTAATC
Source organism: Podabrus alpinus (assembly GCA_932274525.1). Classification (NCBI taxonomy): domain Eukaryota; kingdom Metazoa; phylum Arthropoda; class Insecta; order Coleoptera; family Cantharidae; genus Podabrus; species Podabrus alpinus. The sequence continues at coordinate 22,655,840 of OW026453.1, forward strand.
GCATAACTCTATCCAAGCCGGAAGGGAGCTGTCTCAATTTAATTGCATCGATACTATGTACTATACTTCCAAGTTTAAAACGTTTTTAACAACAAATATACCGGGTGTTTCTTAAATTAAAAGAATAACTGCTCGAAAACAGCATTTAACGGAAAGTGTGTCAAACGTTTTTAAAATACGATAATGTCAACGAGCAAATATTTAACATCACTTAAGTTTAGTTTCAAAACTCAAATTTGTTAATTGTGTGTAGGAGTTCATTCATCATTGTAGGAACGTAATAATCATGAAGAATGTAGCAACTACTGATTGTTAATATTGCAAGTCTGTTATTTTCCACTTGGTATTATTTTTTACTAGGGCCTTGGAAAATTTTTGTGCATGGTGGTCTCATTAACCTCGATTTTAATTGTAAAAAGATTTGGCATGCAATTATTTCGCAATTGAAATTTTTAGTAAAATAGACATGAAATTTGCATACCGATGCTCAATTTTTGAATTTAAACATAAAATGCAGTGAAATTTGTGTTAATTTTGTGCACCAATTTCTATCTAGCGTCTGGGTCGATTCACAAATATAAAGTAAAAAAACCGTTGCTTGTCAAAATGTTGAAAGGCAGCGACTTTTATTGGATTTTTGAACTTTCCAAATTAAACAAAGAAATCGTTTCACATTCACGAGAATAATTTTTAATTGCCTCGACTTGAAGGCATTTTCAATTTATATTAGGTAGCATTCGTGAACAAATTAAGTTGTAATTTATTTATTAACGACCACTATTTTCTCGATGCTGTTACCATATAGTACATAGAATATTTATTTAAGCTCATTTAAATATTAAATTTATTTACACACTTCATTGTGTCGACTTTTCTAATGTTACTTTTTTGTTACATTTTAATGAGAGATTTCCAATGGAGATATCAAATTAATATTAAAATACTCGAGAGACCTGAAAAAATTTCCACAGCAAAAACATTATTTAAAAATTTAAGCAAAACGTTTTCGAATCAAATCTCATATTGGCACACCAGGTCCCCTTCCTCAACTTCCTCAACTCAAATCATTTCCTTTTCGAGCTAATCGCTTCTAACCGGCATTTATTTTTCAAAATTTTTTCCTTATCCTCCACCCAAATTTCGACAAGGACGATTTTACAATTAGAGAACTGTGTTGCTGTTTTTACTGTCCTTGATATGCTCAGGTATGTTAAATCCGCCTAGTATGTAACGTTTAACATTAAACAGTCGACAAATTTCCATTTACCTGCAGAATAATTTTGGAAACCAACCTTGGACTTAATATAAGTGCTAAAATATCCGGTGCAATTTTTTAAGAAATTTATTTGTCCTAGTCGTATTAGAAAATTTTAACCTTTTAAACGTCAATTTCTTATACCACAAAATATATACTTAACGATGGCATTGTCTTAAATAATGTAAAACGTTGGAAGTAAACACTGCATTTTATTTAAATCGGCTAAATAGATATTTATCAGTTCCTCACATTTTTTATTCAACTAATGAATTATTTAATTATTCTGATTTTACATTTATCCTGTTTTCATATTATGTAAATTTGACAAATGAACTGCTTTAATTTTATGGTTGGAAATTTATCGAAATTATGTAAAGTTTTTTTTTGAATGGGAGGTACCTATTTGAAAAACCTCAACGTAAAATGGCATCATTTACTTGTCGATATTTTTGAAGCCACGTTATTATTATTGACACACAAATGTAAGAATTCGTTGTGAAACTTGCAGCAAAATATGTATAAATACTTAATTTACATAACAAATAACACACATCGATACAATGGAAAAAAGAACAATGCTATCTTGGTCTTTTTTTTAGAAAGTAAAATAATTATTGAAGAGTTCAAAGCGATGTTGAGTATAACCACAACATGTGGTAGTGGCCATCTATACATTGTAAAATTAAATATTTATGAAACTGTATTATAACAAAAACAACTTCTTGAGTTTCTATTTGAATATCTGTAAAACTAAAAAATCTTCCCTTCTATTCATTGTCTACAAAAATTACCGCGTGTTAGCTTTATTAAGCTGCATTCTCAATCTTAAAATTATAAATTAACTTTTACTTTAATTATAACTTAAGGAACAGGATTTTAGGGTCGTAAATGCAACAGTGCTTTGATTATGTTGTATTAAGTTGGTCCTTAATTTTGAGGTAATACTTTCCGGCATGTGACCACCACGACTAATCGATACGAAGCGTATCCGATCAGTCCAATTTTTGACTGATCTTTTGACTGAATTTTCATAAATGGCGTACTGAATGTTGACCTCTTATGCTTCCAGAGTTGTTGGTTTGTTAGCATAAACCATGGATTTAACATACCCCCAAAGAAAATAATCTGGAGGCGTCAAATCACACGATATTGGAGGCCAATTGATGGGGCCATTTCTTGAAATAATGTTGTCACCAAATTGTCCTTTAATAAATCGATGGTTTCGGTGGCGGTGTGTCACGTCACCATCCTGTTGGAACCATAAGTTGTCGATGTTTAACTCTTGGATTTTTGGAAACAAAAATGTATTGAGCATGTGTCAATATTTCACACCATTCACCGTAACGGTAGCTCCTTCCTCATTTCGAAAGAAATATGGACCGATGATGCCGTTGGCGTGTATTCCACACCAAACAGTAAATTTTAATAGATGCAATGTAGTCTCAAGATAATGTTCCGGATTGGTCTCAGTCCATATACAGCAATTTTGCTTGTTCACATACCCATTCAACCAGAAATGTGCCTCGTCACTGAACAAAATTTGGCGGTAAAAAAAATGGATCCACTTCCAATTGGTTGTGAGCCCAATCTGCGAACGCACGACGCAATCAATGATCATTAGGCTTCAATTCTTGAACCAACTGGATCTTGTAAGGATGTAAACCAAGATCTTGATATAAAATTTTCCATGTAGTGGACGGACAAAGCCCAAGTTGTTGAGCACGATGGCGAATTGAAATGTTTGGGTTCTCTTGCACACTTTCACTCAAAGAAGCGATAGTTTCTTCGGTACGCACATTTCTTTGTCTTGTTGGTGGTCTTACATCATGCCATGAAGAAGTGGTACGAAATTTATCCATCACCGCACCAATAGCCAGCTCAGAAGGTCGATTTTGTCGACCATAAAATGGGCGAAGAGCTCTACAAGTGTCGTGAATGGAACTCTGACTTTGAAAATAAATTTCCACAATTTGGTAGCGTTGTTCAAGTGTTAATTTATTTATGATTAAATGGCAAACCTTTCTGAACACAAATATCAAAGAACTGTGACTATGACAAACTTCATTCAAAAGTTATCCCTATTGAAAGATCTCATGCAGCTAAAAAAACACCATATATCGTATAATGAAAAGGAAACTAAATGAACCTAAAGGTACGAAATACATATTGGTTTAATTGGAAAGATATATTCATCGAAAATAAAAATGTACAAAGCAATCATCAAATCAATATGGACTTATATTATGGCTTTCCATAGAGGTAAAGAGGTATCAATCAAAAGCTCTCCCCATGATGGTACCCAAACTACCATACGTTAGAAGCCAACATGAAATCAGTTGAAACTGAAATCTCACCCAATCCTTTCGAAAACAAGATAATATACAGACGATTAAAAATAAAATGTTTGCTGTTGACTCTGGTGGGCGGACGTCCCTGATATCAAATCATCTTAGATTAAAACGTCTTTCGGTTCAAGTTAAAGTTTCGAATAATGAAACGTTGATTACAGTTTTTGGTTGCTTGCTTACTGACCTTGTGTGACGAACACCGTTACACCGTTGCAGTAATTCGCAGCTTTATTGTTAGTTATCAGGAACAGTAATTTTTGAGGTGGTGAATGCAGCTTAACCTTAACAAAATCTGCACCAAAGTTATATCATCACCATATCGCCCAGGAATTAACTGTTTTCTTAATTTAAAAATACTTTTACACACAAACAAAAGTTGTTACCAATATTTCTAATTAAATGAAACCCTATCAATAGTACTAAAAACATGTAATAATATAATCAGCTTTGTGTGGTGGAAAATTTGAAATAATACATTTCTATTGTTTTTAGTTTATATGTATTTATCTAATTTTAGTGTGCTTATAAATCGATATTGTTATTTGTTTGTGTGTTTAATCGTCGTTTTGCTGTAAATAGTCAATTCATTACTCATTTATATTGCATACACAGGTATGATTAATTAAAATGAAAAACTGTAATGAAACTTGAACTTGTTAATAAATTTGTAATTTATGCTCCATAATTATTTAACCTCGGTTATAAATTATATCACATTATTTATTATTATAGTTTGCTATAATATTATGGCTTTGCTAAGTTTTTGCACAACGGATATTATGTACCCATCGCAATTGTTAAGGTTTCTTTTTCTTAGCGGGGATACGTAGGAAAAGGATAAATAGAGTAATCAAGAGTACGCCCGAGGATGATACCAAATATCATGTAAGTTTACAAGCTTGAAAAGCTCCAGAGTTTAAAAAAAATGTAGTGAATGAGGAAAAGGAGGAGTTTAGTTTAAAATTGGATTTTAAACGAACTACAACTCATTCTTTGTACTCCTGAATAAAAACAGAACAACGTACATTCCAAAATATTGTACACAGCGAGGATGGGGGAGTAATAAGTTAGTTTTCCGAGTTTAGAATATAATTATTATGTATAAATTGATATGGAAAGTGGGGGACTTTGATTTTACGTTACGTTGAAAAATAATTGAAAATGCTTTTCATAGCGGATGGTACATTGCGTGTACCCCAAATGAACGCATTCATTATTTTCAAGACATTTTGTAAACCTTATATTGTTTTACTTACTGCTATGCTGGGAAGCTAGGACTATCTGTATACATAGGTCAAGTATCTGTATGTTAGTGTAGACTAGCTTAAATTTATTCGTACGGACTAAACTGACAAATTAGCGATATTAACACCAGAACCTTGTTTTAGCTGCGTTACCTTACATTTACGATCGCGCTGTTTCATCAAGTGTTAATTTTGTATTAAACTTTATATTCACGTTGGCGTGTTGGAAAAAGGAAATATCAAACAAGCAAAGTCAATAAGCATGGGTGCACATTAAGCGAATGTTCGCCTTAGGGATAAACATACAAGCGAATAAACAATCATAGATGTTTAGTAAACGAGGTCTGTTAGGTTAATTAATAACTGATCAGCTGTGCGGCGTAAAGGCGACAGGCTTTCTAACAGCAGCGGTTCTATTCCTGGTATGAATCCCAACATCGATCTGCGGAATATGAGAAAAGCATTGGAGGAAAACCAACGCATTAAATATATTTTAGGCTTACCTTATTTTGATTTTTATTTGGACACTAAAATTAAACCGATCTTATAACGTAGATACAGATAAATATTCAAACCATCGACAAGGGTATGAAGAAATTATCCTTCTTGAAATGTCAAACCACAATCAATTAATTTGTAGACTAGTTGACTCTGTTTATTGATTATGGGGACTAATAATGCCAAACTAGCTCAACTTAAAATGAACCGTTTACGAGGATGAAGGTTCTTAAGTTGTAAAAATATATTTCTAATAAATTAGAAACAACCAATCAAGGTTTGAGGCTCAGGGCTTTCAGCCAAACTTCACAATACAAACTGCAATTTTCAGAAAGATTCAACAAATAGTAAAAATGAATATAAACGTCAAAGAGCTGGAGATTAAACGCTGCTGTAAAATACAAAGCTATCACAATTTGGTAGGTGTAAAACATTTTGAAATGGTGAAGTTAGATAGTACTGTAATCAAATCAGGATAATACAAATGTAACAAATATTAAAGCACGGACGGAAGTTTGATCGATATTAATACAACTATTTATTAGTTGAAAATGTCAAATAAATCTTGAATTAGATTGAATTATCCCGTGCTCGGCTATTTACGCATTTCTCTCTCTCAGTTACCTTTGTCCTGCAAAAGGACAAATTGGTCTTCAAAGAGTTAATCCACGCTTCCCTATCATGCGCTGTATGAGTAGGGATTCTATCTGGTCCACCGGCGACTTTTCTCTTGACCTCTTCTCTTCGATTTTACCCTGGATCATCAGCTTCTTCATTGCTTCTGGTAGCTCGAAGTTTTAAACTCAATTAAAATAGACACATTTGTGCGGTGCGCCGTCCACGGTATTATCAGCATTCTTTTGTTTTCATTTCGAAGGCCCTATTCTTCTTATATCGTCCTTCTTCATTGTCCACATCTGGACTGCATATGTGATCACTGGAAATATTAGTGTAGTAAGAAACCTCATCTTTGTTGTCTTGATAACTGTCGTGTCTTTCCATTTGTTGACGAGTTTGGTGGTCGTCTTGCCATGGCCAATCGTCACCCTATTTCTGACATACCCCCTTCATATTTAGAGATCAGAGAGCTCAGTTAGTTAAAATTAAGAAATGTTTTATAATAATCAGATTCAGTTAATAAATGAATTTTTTATTTTAATTCATTATGATGGGATATAAAAATATATTTGGATTTGTATACCATCTGAATAGCCGAAATTTTGTACGCACGTAAGTTCGGTAGCAGATTAGACTGAAAAATCGTAAAAGTCGAAAAGAGAGGACCGTTTTTAAAGGGATCAATATCTCCCTGTGTTTAGCCAATTAATTTAATTAATACTGAGCGTAATTTGAGAAGCCAAAATTTTGCAAGGACTTAGGTTCGGTAATCGGCAGAAAGAGTTAAACAGTTGAAACAATTTAAAAACGGACTTGTTTCGAATTTTATGGGTGCCCAGATATTTTAGCTTCTTTCACGCACAAATTCGTTATTTACGGGCGGAATTTAGATTTCTGGTTTTGTTTGCAGCCTTTCAAAATTCGAATTGCTTTTATTTTTAAAAATATCTTGGCCCTTCCATTTCGAAGGGAATTTAATATTTATTTGTTCTGCAATGCTTATTTTTATACGGACACAGAAAGTTAAGTCGGTCTAATGCCTCGATTACACAGAGCGACTTTAGACGCTAGACGCTGGCGAATTTAGACGCAGCGACTAAATTCGCTCTGTGTAATAGACCTAGACGCTTACACGCCGCGTCTTGAACAGACGCTGTTCGCTCGCTTTTAAAGTTGACAGCCGGGCTACTTTAGACGCTACACGCTAGCGTTTTTACACTCCGGCGTCTAAAGTCGCTCTGTGTAATCGACATGAGAGTGTAAAAACGCTATTGTGCTAGCGACTAGTGACTACTGTGGTTGTAACTTGCAAGATGTCAAATGCGCGATTGCAACTACGAGACTAGCGAGTTTAGACGCTGTGTGTAATCGGACAGGTCGCTACACGCTCAGTCGCTGGCGACTTTAGACGCCAGCGTCTAGCGTCTAAAGTCGCTCTGTGTAATCGAGGCATAAGAAGCGTCGAGACGAACAAAAAATGTTTTTTGACTTCTTTTCGTAACTTAACAGTGTGAAAGTTATGATGTGATGTAAAATTATGGAAATAAATTTAAATGCCAATAAAATATTTTGATCTGTAAAGTAATTATTCTTAATAAAATAAGCGCTTTTCAAAGAATCTGAGATGCCAGGGCAAAACAACTGCCAACTAAATAAACGCATTTGAAAAATTGCAAGAAAATATAAGAAATGCTGAAAATATGAGAGAAGCGGAATACAAAAATATAGAAGCTGAAAAGAAGCGAGAGGCAAAGAAAGATGAAACTAAAAAATTACAAGAAAATCTAAGAAATGCTGAAAACTTGTGAGAGCAAAGAAAAAACGCGGAATACAAAAAATGTTGGTCCAAAAATGGAATGTTGATTCTCACCATTCCTCCGGCCAATTGTCTGTTTGCCATACCATTTCGTATAATGAGTAGTTTGCTCGTATTCCATCTCCTCCAGTCGCCTTAATGGATTATCTCGTTAATTTCATCCAGTCCAATTAACAACTTTTCTGTATTTTAGCTTATTATTTGCCTCTCTACCTCCCTCCGATTTCAAGATACGCGGTTCCAAGTGGTCAGCTCCATCTGTATTTTTTTGCGATACGTCTCCAAATAGGCCGGTACAATATCCTCTCTTCTTTGGCTATTTCACTGGTGTTTGTACAGATGTTTCGATTTTGGTCTTCTATGATTAGCGTACGTAACTTAAATTCTCACGACAGGCAATTGAAAGAATTAATTTGACCAAGCTCTTCCCACTATGAAAAAGATTGTTATAAGCCCATATATAATATCAGTGGCGGCCCGTGACTTCTTTCAATGAGAAGGCACAAAATTTAAATAAAAAGGAAACATAAATTTGTTCATTTCTTACAAAATAATGTAATTCCAAAAAGGTTTTATTTTATACTATTAATTTTAACCTAGGTGTCGGTTATCATAAAACAATTTTTAGTATATTACCGCCTGATCACCAACTGCTGGGGGGGGGGGGTTATTCCATACCACTCGTTCTGTGCAACTTCCAATATTTTAGAACTTTATTTGGAGTAGTGTTTTGGGCACAACATTTAAAGAGAAAGAAAAAATATAAATTTGCTGTATTTTAATGTACTTAAAATTATTTTTTTGGACAGTCGTTTCCGATTTTGAATAGGTGGACGCATGGCAGTGTGCCCTTTAGACTAAACCGCCACTGTTCAACACATGTATAGAAGAGAGGTCGCCAACGCCTGGAATTAGGCACGGCACTCTAAGAAGAAGCCAATCAGAACGTCAAAAGTACAGGTTTCAATGTTTCATTATTTATTTCTTGACATGAACGAGATATTTGGTCATTTCTGTAATTTTGTTTATTCTTCGTCAATTTGTTTTAATTTAAGTGAATCGTTTGGTGCGCGGGAGATAAATTACATCGAAAGGATTTTATTGTTTTATTGCCGACATCATTAGGTATCTGTATGTGTGTATCTGTCTGGTACGTTAAGTAGAGCTGATGATCCGTTCCCTCAATGCGGTCTTTAAGCCGCACAAATCAGTACGACCTTAAAACACCATATCTGCCTATCTCATTGGTTTATTTTTGGTTACCTTGTGAGGGGGAGGGAGGTTGTTTAACTAACCTGCTCGTCTGTAGAGGGTCGTGGTTTGCTATAAAACACTTAATAAAGTGTTCGAAGACTGTGCCACCGTTTATCGTCCAAGCTACGTCGGATTGTACAATATTAAGTGGCGCTATTACTATGTTGCAAGTGGCATATCCGCATTAAAAATAATATTCTTCCGAGTTATTGTGGTTTGGTAGGGCGGCGCCCCGTCGCGTCGCCCTCCCCGTACCAGCCGCCACTGTATAATATCTTCAACTTGCTGAAAATTGCACACGACACTTTTAACAAGATTTTATATTTTTTAAATTTTGGTTATTCAGTATTCAATAAAATTTTCTAGATTAATCCGGTTGTGTAGCTCTTGTCAAGGATGTTTGTTTATATGCATCCGGTTTGGTCCCGGGTGAAATAAGAACTTTATTCTTTACGTCTCCCCACCTCCAGGGTGTAACATACCTAGTAAATTATTACTCTTCACGTGGTTCGGAACCCACGATAAACTATAGGTTCTATATGGGTGACCCTTAACACGCGCAGTACAAATTTAGGACTGCTGGCCCCCCCACACCACGGAAACCCGAAAGAAGATCGCCAAAGTAAAATGACCCCCTTACCTATTTTTAAAATGAATAATAAATGTAGTAAAACTTGATTATTAACAAGTATTTCAAGATTTTATATTTTTTTCGTGAGCGTATATTATCGTAAGTAATTCGCAAATATTTCACGTAATTCCGAAGTAGTATTTGAAATGCTTATTTATTAAATAATTTACTCTGCATGTACAACCATACCACTGGCGATTATCCCCCCACGAATTATTTAATACATTTTGTTTGCTCATTAGGCCATTGACTTGCTAACTTATTTCTTGAGAAGTTTCATTATCGAATACCTGAAAGCAGAATGACACGGTGCGAAAGTAGATTTTCGTAACAATTAATTTCCTAATTTGTTACGAAATTTAGTAATTGTTCTTTTAAAATTCCGAATAAGCAAGATTTATGCCCATGATTTATGCCAGTGTTGATTTTTTAGAATATTTTATGTTACGAGCGTCGTATCTGAGAAGCGGTCGGTGGAGTGCTGACGCTTTATTGCTGTTCGTAAAAGTAGTGTGTATGCGCAATAATGCATAAATATTATAGAAACATCAGGGTCAAGGCATGATACAAATTATTATCAAGCTTATTTTTATACACCTCCGTCAACCTTAAAAAAATATTGCAAATGATTATATCAGTTTGTTGCTTACGTTAAACTTACGTAACCACAAATTTTTACCAAATGATGGAAATGTTTTATTTAAAAGATTGGTTAACGTTAATTTTGAATAATTCAGTTTTGCCAATTCGATTTAGAAAATCGCATAAGAAGGAACTTGTTGGATTCGCTCATGCATAACCAACAGTTTTTTTCTTTATTATCAACGATAATCTAATCTTTTCGATTTTTAGCGAGTCCTCTGCTTTGGAATTAAAATGTAATTGGATAGATCGCGTTAGGTTATTTGTTTTCATTTTCACATTACAATTAATCGAGAGAGGAAATGATTGCTTATGGGGTCTACTACTGTATTTGGGGATGTTCGAAGCACGCGTAGTGAAGTGTGCATGTTGAAATAACTAGCGAGCGACCTTCGCTATTTTAAGACTCACCCCTATATAGAGCCTTCTCCGACAGCGTAAACCCTATCTTTTATATATTTTACGATAGTAACAATGACACAGGAGATAGTAGGCAAAAAGGGTGTTCTTTATAATATTTTACATCAAACATAGTAGGTCGGTTTAGATTACAGTTTACAACAATGCACCTGCATTGGAAGTCCATCAACAGGCGCTGTTGCCATGCTTTGCGGACCAGATACATTACACTACTTGATTACCTTCATTTTGTCGAGCAAATTAGCTAAAATGTTGTGTACCGTGCAATAAATGCGCGACGACTTCGTGCTTGTGTGCTTTGCAGGCATATTGATTTTATTTTATTTTCTCCTTCACTTTATATGTGGAAACTTTAGGAGTTAAAGGAAAACTACATGTAGGAAAAGCAATTGTCAAGATTAGCAAGGGTCTTTTTAAGATGCTATCAAATTTACTATCTACTGCCAATGTTTTCTCCAATCAAACTTACATTAAAACACCGGAAGCCGTATTTAAATATTTTTTCACTTAACTTTACGCCACGAGCTAACCTCCAAATTGGGGATAATAGGAAAATAGAAAAGTTCAAACGTACGAACAAGTTTTCAACTTTTTTCGACGTTCACCTTGCAATTCGTTAAAATATTAATTTAGTACTCGACCCAAATGAGCACTAGATTGTCTGTAATTTCTATTATCTGTGTATTTGTTAGCTGCTTGTTATTTTCCACGCCGATTGCCGCTATAAACAAGCAAGACACTACCTACAGACATGGGCGTCCGTGTGGAGGGGTAAGGGCGGACAGCTGCCCCCCTGCCTCATTAGTAATTGATATTCTTTGTTTAAAATTAAATTCTATTTAATTTTTTAAGATTAAAAAATCTCAAGTTTTAATTCAGTTTCTTATTTAATTTAAAATTTTTCTTTAAGATATTTGGAGTTGATTTGGACAAGGGAAAAGCTTATTAATGTTTTTCGTTCCTTAAATTATTGCATAACAAGTTTTATTTAATACCGTTTTCCTGCTTTCTTAATTTTTTTGTAGTTTATTGTTGTAGTTGTGTAAAAACTACAAAAAAGTACGTCGAGGCCTTGCACTCGAAACGCTGCAATAACCTTAAAAAGAAAAAAATTGTATATAATTAGATACTTTTGCAGGGAATTCAATTTTCTACAAAGATGTCCATGGACATATTATTTCTCTTCAGTGGTTCAGGTGTAGAAGGCATACAAAGTCGCAGATTTGTTGTTATATTTCAAATAAAGAAAACACGATAAAAATATATCAGTTTGGAAAATATGTAATATTAAATAATCAAGCTTTATTTTATATACTAGAATTAACCGAAACTTGATATATCGTCGGCTTACTGCCAAAACAAGATAACTCCATTTTTGGACAAAATGAGTTATATACATGATTGCATTCAAATAAGAGCAAATTACATATTGACAAAACCTGATAACTGTAAGTCAAATATTAAAGGAGTATTAGGCATTTCATTTTTAACTAACTCCAACTTGTTTGTCGTGAATAACGCTAAAATAACTTAAGTGCAGTTAACTTATTGTCATAAAATGATCCAACCTTTGAAGTTTTGCTAAAACAAGATAAGTGATATTATAATAATAAAATTATGTACATTATGATTCATTCTGACCTAAGGTATTATTTTACTGCAATCTTGCAAGAAACTCATTTTACATTATTTTTATAACGACGATAAGAATTTACCACCACAAACCATCACTCTGTTAATTTATGTGAATCAGTCAGGCCCGTAGCCAGGATTTCATTTGGGGGGGTTCACTTGTAAAGGGGGTTCCCCTTTTTATTACAAATTTTTTTAAGGTTTATTTATTTTATATATTAAACTACTTTACAAATATTTTAAAAGTAAAATTTTCGGGGGTTCCCCTTCCGGGAATTTTTATTACAAACAAATTTTTTCAATATTTTATTTTTCTTAATTTATTTTTATTTAAAACAAACATTATAGTCCAGCCAAGGAAGGTTTTTAGTTTGCAAAAAATCCGGGCAAGCTGGAATTTTGGCAGAGATGTACATTGGAGTGTTGTAATGAACCCCCCAAAAGTCCCATAAAATCCAACGCCGGCGTCCCCCACAATCGGGGGGTTTTAGCTCTCCCAGCGCGATTTTTTGCCGATAACTCGCTTATTTATGCTTGTATTAAAAATTATGATCAGACCATAATTGAAGAGCATAAAATTCTCTATAAAAATTTTTTTTTTCATATTTTTCCATGGCACACTAATACTTAAATTATTGACCGAAAACACAACCCACCCTTAAAATGGCACAATATTGATTCGTTGCAGGGGGAGAAATGTTTTCGGGCAAGGGAAATGCTTTTAATAATAAATTAATTGAAATTGTGGTCAAGGTTGGAAAATGAAGAGAAAAATAATTTTTTTCAAAATTTGCCCAAGTTATAGTATCTTCCAAGTAACGAAACCGAAATTTTGGTTTGAGCTTACAGAAGATCCGGGCAAGCTGAAATTTGGCAAAGATGTATATTGAAGTGTTCTAATAAACCCCCAAAATTTCTCATAAAAATCCCAAGCCGGCGTTCCCCTAAATGAGGAAATTTGGAAAAAACTTTTTCCAAAAGATACCTATTCTATTTTCGAAATTCAAATGTTTTACTTTTAAAATTTTTGTCTTTTAAAAATTTCGGGGGAGGGGGCACGTGCCCCCAGGTGCCCCCTCCTGGCTACGGGCCTGGAATCAGTTATGTTTCAAAGTTAATTGTGAATAGTGTTTTATAATAACTGATACAAAATCTTTCCTTACTGCTCTAATGAGAAGTCAGCTCGGAAAAGATTAAGTCCACGCAGAAGGATAAAACCATCTACTTTAATTTTGCGTGGGGCCCTGGTGTTAGGTTTTAAACTAGCTCATTTATTGCGGAAGCGAGAGTCGTGGATCGTGTGAAAGAAACACCCCGGAGAGATCAAGGAAACAGCTTTGCTAACACAACACAATTAAAATGGACAATTGGATGTTAATTGTCAGAAGGCAAAGATATAAGCGATGTCGGATGTAGAAGGTGTTAGCCGACCAAAACAGGCACAGTGGCAACGACATTGCCACCGAAAATCACTCCCAAACATAAACCAAGGGCACATTCGAATGGTTACATAAAAATCCCACGATAAAGTGGAACCATATCGAATCCCCAATGATAAAACAAAAGACAGCAATCTCGGTGAAATGCCGCACCCTGTATATGGGTCGAACATCGCAGCCTTTCATAAAAAAGAACATAAAAACAAAAATAAACACACAAAAAAATGTTCAACATAGAATTTCAAATATGAAATTCGAACCCATGTCAAACGCTTAGGAATTTCAAAGTCTTTGCATTTGACCAACGCCGGTTGATATTTCCTAGTGAAATTTAAATGCACAAATAAAACTCAATTAACAATACATAATTAAATATTATTATTAATTAAAATAATTATCAAAAAGTAAAGTTTAGCATTGGCATTAAAATTCACGTCTTCGAACGTGTGAGATTAGATAGAATATCTCATCGTGCATACAACGAAAAATACGGCGTATCAACTATCTCGGCCAACATTCGTACAAAAAAATATGCAAGACAATGAAACCCTTTGTAATAAACATATCACATAAAAAAATAAGACAGTCAAGGGTTAGTTAAAACGTAATCGAACACCAGATGTACGGCGGAAAATTTGGCCAAGTCGAGTAATGCATTTCCCTGTGAAGCAATCAGTTCAAATTATAAAAACTTACCGAACTGAGTAAAAAAATATCCTTCCAGAAAATATGGACAAGGTGGTCCGACAAAAAGATAACGACCTGGAATACATCCACAATTCAGCTACCACGAACGTAAAAAATCCCCATAGTAATGGGTTGGAGCGCAAACCATCCAAAACAATTCATGATGCTGAAAGGGACCCCCCACAAAATCGCTACCAATATTTTATCAAAATTGGAACCAAAATTGTTATCACTTCACACAGAAAACACAAAAACCGACCGCTCGTACGAGCGCTAACCCAAGAAGTCCTTATCGTTGCATGCGCGAGTCTTAATCTCTGTCAAATACGTTCGCTATACAGAGTGCTACGAAATATGTCGCTAGATGTAAAAGTTGAATTTAATAAATTCAACGTTGTTGCGAAAAAGAGAAAATTTTTCGTAACATAACTTAACAAAATGAATTCTAGAGCTTCTTTACTAGTTGAACTAGCATTGGAAAAATTTAATGACGGTAAGTTATTTTAAAATTATACACAATCGAAGACAAATTCTTTTTGATTTTAACTATAAATGTTTATTAGTTAAAGTTAAAAATTACGATTTCATAGATTTTTATTGAGTACAAACTTTTCCAATAGCTAATCCTGAACCGAGACCGGGTTGGAATCCAAAAATAATCACCTTCTTTTATTGCTCTTTATTATGGGAATGATTAAAAAATTAGTATAAATATCTAATTAACGATGACGTCGAATAACCAAAATTGTGTTACGATGATTGACACCTAGAACAAGAAAGTATACAATAAATACTAGGCGTCGAAAATGATAGTTTTATTATACTATTTATAACGGCGAAACATGAAGGAAGGTACTGGATGTTATTATTGGAAAGGTAAGAAAATTATTAGTCATTTGGGATAATATTATCATAAATTTTATTTTCCGATTGAAGAATGCGTAAAATCCCGGAACATACAAAAAATTTAAAAATCGGTACAGAACAGCATCGAAAAAATTTCGACATCAATATTCCATTTTTTTCATATTGCTTATCAATTAGATAAATAAATTATTATTAGTAATAACTATACAACACATTTTATTATCTAATAAGTAGAAGTATCTAATTACCGGCGGCTTCTGCAGCTTGAGTTGTACAAATTTACAACTCTCGCGTCACAAGCCGGCCTGGTATAGAAATGCATGTTTTATCAGGGGAAGTACACGCGTCCACGTGGACTCGCAAAGAGAATTTTCGTAATAGAAATATTATCCAATAATAAGTCCTTATTCTAAATATTAACCAATTACAACTACACTACTCCACATGGATAATTTTACCAGCCTGGCTTCTGAAATTCGATACTTGTTATCAGCAGCTTCAAGAAGCTACAGTGAGTGCGGTCCCGTATAAGCCAATGCCTTACAAATTTTGCTTAGCAGGCGAGCGGCAAGAAGCAGGCTGCAAGAAGCTCTAATGAAATGCGGGCTTTAGTGTACGAAAGTACAAAGATTTGTTAAAGCTTTGTAAAGATGGAGTAATTCCAGACGAATTTCATCCATGGTATCAATCAATACCAACCGATACCGATATCGTAGATCGAATTCCCGAACCTGCACTGGAAGAGTTGTCATCCGAAGAGGACAATAATTAATAAATATTTTTAAGGTTATTATGTAAGGTTTTTTGAATAAAAATGTTCAACATTATGAGTATTTTATTTCAATTCTGCAAGACTAGAAAAATAATAGGTAGTATAAATTAAATTACTCTTATTCAGCTATAGTAATAATCGTCGACTTAAGATGAATATGTTGCATTTCCTATGCACTTATCTTGTTTTGCAGTAAGCCTCCATTGTACAACGATTGTACTTATCTTGTTTTTACAGTAAGCGGACAATAAATATTAATTATAAACAATATGAAAATACTTAGAGTGTTGAAACTTGGCAAATATAAAGTTCTAATATCAATAAGTAGAATTGTTGTCCAAAAATATTCAAAAAATTCATATTCGATTTATCTCGTGCATTCAAACATTAAAATCAGTTTTACTCAAAACTATCATTTTGGAGTTATCTTGTTTTAGCAGTAAGCCGACGATATACAGTATAATTTAAATGTGCGATCTGAAAAAAATTAAATAATGAAATTAATACTGACAAATAAACGGAAATAAAAGCACTTTTTTCGTAAGCGTATCATATTAATGAAATATTATGATTTAGTTGCTTGTCTTTTATATTATAATAATGACTATGTGAGATTTGTTTTAATAATGCTTAAAATATGAATTGAAAAACCAATTAGCGAAATAAACTTTTTGATTTGCCGCCATTTTCCATACGCCACAGATAAAAGCCACCTGGGTAATAATATAACAGGTACAAAAGCGGTACATATTTAAAGAATTTAAATCCTCTATTATACAATAATCTACTTGCATTAATTTTGAGTTATTAATTTAATTTTTAATTAATTGTTGGTTTCATAATTACGTATTAGCACGACATTATCAAATTGCCATGTCAAACCTTTCAGTTTTAAAAGATTACTTACCTAGTAAAAAATTGGAAATCTAAAGAGGTTGAAATATCTACCTGGGTCATTTATCCTTTCAGCTTACTACTTAATAAGTATTATTTATTTTCAAGTGTGCGGTTAACCCAGTTGGAGCGCATTAAGGGCTCGCCACATAGCCTGTGCTGTGCTATGCTATGCTCTGTGTTATGTCAACACAAACGTTGAACAATGGCATGGTCCATTTTGCGCATGACCATGACATTGTTCAACGTTTGTGTTGACATAACACAGAGCATAGCATAGCACAGCACAGGCTATGTGGCGAGCCCTTTAGACTATCGTCGTGTAATTACCAGGTTCAACTCATGGTAAAAATCATTATCTCTAATATTGTCGTTCATAATCAACATTAAACTGTAGGTCCCCCACACTCAACCTCAGCGCCGAGGGAAAGTGTGTAGCACTTTTGCTGAAAGCCGATGTTCAACGATGGATAAACTGATACAGATTATTTTTTATTTCAATATTGAAATGTTTAGAAAATACATTCCAAAATTTTGCAATTTTTGAAAGCAATCAATGTTCCATTTAACGCATCTTTTTATTTATGCTGATTGTTGATAAGCTACTGTATTCCACCGGTATGTTATTCAATATTTGGCGAATAACAAAGCGAATGAATTTTTATATTTTGTGGTTCATTATGCTTGTGAATGTTGTAGTTTTGATTAACGTGTCTGAGGTTTCAGGTACTGCGTATAGTATATCACACCTAGTTTTTAACTTCGGTTAAATGTAATGTAATTAATTGATTGCCTTTATTTTAAGTAACACAGACGTGTACCTTAAATTTTATTCTTCTATGTAAGCACATAAATATCATGTGTTTACTCCAATAATATTATGTTACACTTTGTCAGTTTTTTTCATTAATTTACCCAAAAATTCTATCTTGCAGTGCAATTTAAACTTTCAATAATAATTATTATTGACTTTGTACCAATACATTCCAAATGTACATATTTTGTCCGCTCATTTTAAAAATTGGAACTTTCTTGAAGTAAGCACTACGTTTATATACCATGACATCGGGTTACCACCCACCTGCATAAGTGTTTTGTGTGTTTACATTTAATAAGATGCAGGAATTTACACTTTTTAGTTGTAAATTTTCTGGAAATTCACATTGCATCATGTTTTTATGTAAGGTTAATTCACGTTCAAAGGTTAGGGACCAAAGTGCCACTTTATCCGAGGCGTTGGTTATCCGATTTTCCGCGTTAACCAAACGGAACCTCTTAAAACAAATTCTTGGCGTTATTCGAGGCACCGATATAAAATTCGCTTTATCTGGGACCTTTTCAATTACGTAATAATCTTTTTTTGTTTTCGACTCTTTGTCTGTGATTGCTGACTTGCGGAACAAGATGTTGATGGCATTTTCACACGAGTTGCATACAAAATTTTATCTAGTACCATATTTTTTTCGAAATCAATGATTTTTAATTTACTTGCTATTTTCTATAATAGGGTGTTTTCATTATTTCTCTTTTATTTTAAAAATGTTTCTCGAATATGCTTAAAATCACTGAAAATGCATGAAAATTTTTTTATCTACTTGCGAAAAAGGAAAGTTTTCGTCCGGTAGTAGATAAATATATTTTCTTGGTTTAATGCACAAATAATATTGTACATTTTTTTGACAGTTTGTACTTGCAATCTTGTTGTCAAATAGCAATCTCCAAATTTTTTTATATATAATACAATCCATATTGGTACTGTTGTTATGGGCTGAAATTTCAAATTTTTATCTGGTCCTCCACCAACGATATTTAACTTGAAGTATGCTGTTTTCTTAAATTTCCAAACTTGCAAAGAAAAAAAAGTGAACAAAACATTCCGTCTTTCTGTAAAAACTTCGTAATGAAGATAAAACTTAGAAGAACAAGAGCCACGAATCGAAGCAAAAGTTCACCCTTTAGGATCGTATTTAAGTGAAAATGTCGTGTCGTAATCTCATAGACTGTTTCTTCCAGAAAAAGTGCTTTTAGCCCCAAATTAATAAAACTAATTCGCGATTTAAAATGTCAAATTAGTATGTCACGGAATAAATGTAAAAAGGAATAACATAAAGAGAACTAATTAACCAAAATATTGCAATAAATTTAACAACATACTAAAACTTCTGCCAACTTTCATCATAAAATGACTCGAAATATACCAAAATAATACTGCATCTAACAGCCATGTTGTAGTTACTGGTGGCGCCACCAACGGTTGGTGCTGAATATATGCAAATAATAATTCAGTGTTCTGTTTTACTCCCCCCAGGCATTATCTAGTCTGCGTAGGCCAAAGTCCGCCCATGCATATAGGCAAAACAAAAATTTTAGCATATTGGGGTTTTTATAAGCTTAACATTAATTTATCCTTACATCATAATAGTATACTTTAGTATTGGTCCAGTTCCCAGAGATTTGCATTCGGAAATTATTTCAGGATAGCTGGAAATCATTTTAATCTCTATATTTGAAGTCTATAGTGAGTATAATATTAAGTTTTCACAATCTTAAGAGGGTGCGTTAAGGCTAGTGTCCACTTGGGACAAACCAGTTGAGAGTAGTCTCCAGACTAGACACATATGGATAAGGGCTTGATAGCAGTCTCGGAGGGCGGAGGTAAATGTGCCACCAAATGTACCTGACCAGAAAAGGGTACCGGTAAATGTGCCACCGACCAAAAGGGTTCTTTAAATAAACACAGGTATTTGTGCCACTAACAGTGAAAAAATTAAATTTTTTTTGCCTTCGAATTTTGGGGTGTGCATTCGATAAGGCTGTAGGCCAGCTCGGCAAATGGTCAGATATTTAATCCGGGTCCAAATTTTCTACCTGGAAATACATAGACCAACTCGGCAAAATAATAAATTTTGGCTTGGCCAGAACTGCGAGCATCAAAAAACCTACCCTCCGATGCTCCGCATCTCCGGGCGGTTTTTCGTGCTCCGAGCCGCTACGCGGCGGGCGCTAAACATACGAGAGGCGCGACAGATCAAGGAAACCGGGATAAATGCAACCGGGATGTGAGAGACCCTCGAAATAGCATTAAAAAGTATAGTTGCGCTATGGGGCAGTAAACTATTCCGTTTCACCCCCAAAAAATCGTGTAAAATCAAAAAATAATCGATGTTACATGTAGGAGATGCATCAGGTAGATGCCGTTTTCTCCGGTGGCACAAATACCTGTGTACTTTTAATATCCTAAATTCGTAGCAGGTAGAATAACATTACTGGTGGCACATTTACCTCCGCCCGTCTCGGAGATAAGCAGGTGCAGGTATCAGAGACTGCACGTGTCCAGTTTTCCGTATAATTGTTGAAAAAGCTGAGACTTTCTCAAGTGACGTAAGTTTTTAATGTTTTAAATTTTAATCTAATTTTAATCATGAACAGGAATTGCACCACGCAATTTTGTATCTTGCTTGACAATCT
The DNA here is from genome assembly GCA_932274525.1 of Podabrus alpinus. Classification (NCBI taxonomy): domain Eukaryota; kingdom Metazoa; phylum Arthropoda; class Insecta; order Coleoptera; family Cantharidae; genus Podabrus; species Podabrus alpinus. The sequence goes on from OW026453.1 coordinate 22,676,328, forward strand.
GGTGTTTTACCAAAATTAAAAGCTGTTCAAATTGCACTACAGACATGCGAATAAAACTTCTAAATTGTTATGCATCTTCCAATCGTAACTTATTTACGAGTATTGAACAAGCTCCAAATTCATTTCGTCGATCAACCAATTTTTTTACCCAACTCTTCTTTCTTTTTGCTTTCCGTTTTTTCACAATTTTATACGCAATTAGTAAAGCTATGACTTGACGCGAATTCATTTGGAAAAAATAGACATAAATAAAAATAAAAAGTTTGCGATCAAGTCGCACAACTGACCACAAACGATTGTGAGTTGACTCTCAAGTCGACACGAAATTTTGCTGATCACGAGACTGTCGAGTCTCCACGACTGTCATGAGAGCGTAAGTGATCTCAAATGGACAACACCCTGAGTCCAATCTCGAGACTTTCTCTCGAGATTTTGTCTCAAGTGGGGCCCATATTGGAAAGAAGTCGGCAAAATGAGAGTTTTCACAAATATCTCGTTAAGCGTTGATTTTACAGCCAATATCAATATTATTAAGATAAAATTCTCGACAAAAATGGTTTAAGCATAGTTTTTGTAAATCAATCCTTTTCGAATCACAGTCACTTTTGATTCACTTATACTCATTTCCACACCATTTTGCGGTAGAGCATTGGAGCGCGTTTTTCTTATGGCGATGAACAGGAAATAAAGTCTACATCCAAGCTTGAAAACTACATTATTTATTATCTATAGGCAACATCGAAAAATTTAGGCTAACTAGAACAATTTTTTTCAGTATGCTTAGAATTTTACTTTCTTTAATTTGGCTAATAACTATTTTGGAATTGAGATATGCATTTAAAAACGACCAATTCATGACTTCACGATTTTTAGAATTTCTGCAACAAATTTGTCTGATGTGTTCCGTTCCGAGTCTGATGTTGAAAACTTAGGGGCTGTTTTCGGATGCCAAAATAAAGGGTTTAATCAAGAAAAATTGCATATTATGTTAATTATTTCCACACAGGCCCTCTTTTTCGCGACGTAACAAGGGTCTAATATGTGCAAAAATTTCTTAAGATTTTCATGGCCATGTCTCGGAAAGGGTTGATTAACGAAAAATATGTTTAGAACCTTTTTTTTGTGGAGAAATTTATCTTGAATAATATTGACAACGACTGACTTTGGCGGAAAATCAATGTTTAGCAAGATATTCTCGAAAACTCTAATTTTGGCGTCTTCTTTCCAATATGGCTTCGAACGCAAACCTAGTAGGAGAGTGAAAACTTATTGTTTCTTATTTATAATTAGCTTATATTCTTATAATTGAGTTGTCATTTCTCTTTAGGTTTCTTATTTTCTTCAGGTTCTTTCAATTTCTTTGCTTTAACTTCCTTTATTTCTTTTTCTTTATGTTCCTTTGCTGCGGCTTCTTTTTCTTCCTTTTATTTAGGTTTGTCCTTTTCCTTTGGTTTTTTTTTCGATTCTACCACTTTAACAACTTTGAGATGAAGGTACTGAAACGATATGCAGATTTCCTGGAATTATTTCCGAATTAAGGTTTTTTTACGCCTTGGGGACTGGTCTATATACTTATTAAAAATAATAGTAAATTAGGACGAAGTAAGAACTTAAATGTGATTCTCGAAATAAAGTGTATTACGCTTTCCTTGATTCGGAGCTTACGTTAAACAGTAGGTCCCCTAAATGTGTAACAAAAAACCTTCTAAAGCACATAAAAAAACATAGAGCGGGTCTTAATTCTTCAGCCAGGTGGAGATGATGATAGATAATAGGATAATATTGTGAGCTAGTAGGAAAAGTTATACTTTCGCCATTCCAGGACGAGGCGTGGCCGAGTTTAGCAACCATCACGCACCACATGAGTTGAGTTGAGGAATTAAGTACCGACTTTCGTATTGGAAGTGATTTTTCTATAGAATCAAGTAATTCAAAATTACGCTTCCCAATAGAAAATGCGAGAATTTATGATTTTATGCAATTACAAGTAATTACATGATCGTTTTATTATTATAGTGCCTATTTAGTGTTGCTTTTGACACAATATTATTTATAATTAAATATTTTATAATTTTGATTTTGCTGCCCTGTGGACGCCCATGACTAATAAAATCGCTACCAGTATTTTTCCAAAAAGAAAAGTCGACGTTTGAACTAGCATAGCACCAAGGCAACGTTTGTATAATATGGTAAATTCTGTACGTTTCGGTTAACGAACTTTAAAAATGTATTAAACTACTTAAACTACTGCAATTAGATCGATTACCCAATACAAAAATGTGAAAGTGTTTAAAACAAGAAGAAAATAGTAACTTGGGTGTTACTTAAAATTCGTGCCTATTAAAAAATGTCAATGACTACTGATTTCTCTTAATTTATAACTTCCCCAATAATCGATTGTTTTATTTTAATTTACTTTCCGGTCCTTCCATTGTTGTGTTTATAATTGAAATAATAAACCAGTAGATAAGTGAGATATGCATAAAATTTTAATTTCCAATGAATATAATGGATTTGTCCTTTTTAACGTATCGAAACGAACGCGCAAGATAAGGAAGGATAACGCGATGCGGTTTCGTCGTTTTAACTTGTAATTATCTTTTTCCGACCTACTTGCACTTGCGCCTAAATATAATAAACGTTTTAATGTTTAATAGACAACAGTGTAATACATCCTACGTACCAAACCAAACAAATGTAAATAATTAAGCTTTGTAACGTAAGGAATGGAACAAAAATTAATTAAGCTCGTTTTAAAGCCTCTCTAATCTTGCGGAGGTAGTATTTTTTTATATTAAATTTGACAAAACGATGGCTGTTACTTTTTGACATACAAGACTTTCTAAATTGTCGTGTAATTTTGCAACTTCATCAAAAACAATGTAGTACGTAATCTATTTCATTACGCAATTTTGTATTTAATGATTCACATTGATTTTTTAGTTGTTCGCATCGATAACAAGTATCATTCGTTTCAGTCGAAACGAAACTTTAAAACGAAAATAACGAAATTTTCTGGTTCACATTAGACGGTAACTACGTGTAATAATGTTGTTGAAAACTGTACCGAGAAAGTAGAATTTGAACAGTTAACACAACCGTACGACGATTTCAGAGTCTTCCACAGTTGATGCAATAAGTTTACTTAGCAAGTCTGTTCATAATATGGTGCATGCATTACCGTATGCAAATGACGCAGTTTATAAACAAGGTGACAATTACTCACGTTTGATTTACACTGATAGGAGCCGTGACCGTCGGTTATAGACGCATTGTTTAACTTAAATGTCGTCACTTAGATATCGCCGTCCGAATAGTGTTTAGTTTTCCTCGACTAACCAACGAGTGCAAACGCTAAAAGCTCGCCCATTTACTTATTTATTAATTTGTTTAGTTGCACGTTAGTTATACGTTGCATTTATGTTACAGCAACAAAAATTTTTGAAGCGGCCCGCGGAAGATCACGAACCTGGAGGGCCTAGGGATGGCTTCGAACCGCCTGTAAAACTTCAGTGTACGACACAACACGGCGCCGCTCATCAACCCGAAGGTCTAACCAAATTCTCGGTCGAGATCGTCCAGCAATTAGAATTTACAACGTCGGCAGCTAATTCACAACCCCAACAGATATCCACGAATGTAACAGTGAAGGCTTTAACGAACGCCTCGGTCAAGAGTGACGTTTCATCACCCAAATCATCGAATCCATCCACACCGGCATCTAATTTGAGGCCGAATTCGGGAGTTGGTAACAATTTAGACATCGGAAATTTAGTGGAGTGCGTTAAACAGGAACCCGATAATGATTTTGCGGACTTGGATCAGTGCGCCGCTGCTCTCGAAAAAGACGCTGCTGTTAACGGTGGTTCCGGTTTCGGTGGTTTTTCGGATCTAATCGGTGAGGACACAAACGACGAAATCATAACCCCAGACGCTTTTAATGATCTCATTTCGGACATTAGTAACTATCCAGAGTTTATGAAAGACTTCGATTTTGACGAAAGTAAACCTGACGTTCCCCTTTTGAACGGTCTCAAAGTGGAAGATACAAAAGACAATTTACAAAATTTAGTTGATAATTCGAAAAATGTACAAAATACTCAAAGTCCTTTATTACAAAATCAAAATAATTATTCTCCTCCCGTCTTCGAAGGCCAAGGCGGTATGGCTAAAAGTCGACTAGCTTATCCAAACATGGATTTCGGTAAAACGGAACTCAGTCCGGCTGCACAAACTTTAAAACAAATGGCCGAACAACACCAGCACAAAAACCAAATGGGACTATCCTTTAACTCGAACAGTCGCGTTCCAAATTCCAGATCTCCGTATCCCGACTTCCAATTCCAAGGCGATTACGGCAGTCCGACTTCGAATCCTAATTTTAAAAGCAGTCCAAATTTCCCACAACCCGATATGATTAAACAGGAAATGTTATACCAAAACAACGATTACGATTTAAAACGCAAAGGTGCGGGTATTTATAAGCAACAATATTCTCCGTATGGAAGTCCAAGTGCCAGTAGTCATGGTAGTCCTGGTTATCTTCCTCGTGGAACGAACGCCGGAAACTCAACACCTGGCGGAGGGGCGTTCAGCGGTGGGACACCTCCTAGACCTTCTTCTGGCCCTGGCGGAAACAATTCTGGTGCCACTTTGCAAATCAATCAAGCACAGCAACTGCATATAAACCAACAAGTACAAGGACATGCGATTCAGGTCAGTCAAGTAACAAATTTTATATTTTCTAGTAAACAATTTTGTTACCTATACAAATATTTAGTCCTTTCGAAGGACTTGGGTTTCTAATATTTTTTTTAATTGACCTTCATTTTAAGTTTAACTTTCAATTCACTCGTAAACAGGAACAAGTTCTCGGTCATCTATCTAAAGATTAGATTTTTCTGAAAAAGAATTATATTGATAAGTACTATGTAATTTGTTAATGGAACTTGAAAAATAAGTGAATCACCTAAACGATTATTAATTTAACTGGTTAAATTTGTTTTAGTGATTGACACTCGATTAAAAGAGTTAATTAAATGCACTTCACACAATTAAATTATTTGCACAAGCATTTATGTCGTTAATATTTATACCAAGTTTGTTTTTTTCGTTAAGGAAGTAAATAAAAAAGTGCAAGTGAGAAATTTTATTACCTAAACTGGTTTATTTTTCTATATCAAGGGTAATTAATATAGACATTACATATTCTTAGATGGATATAGCAAGTTTAACACGAATCGAGTGTACTTGTTGTGATTCTGCCAATAAGAATTATGTACTACCTGAGAATTGAACCTCACGAGTTTTTTTTTGTTTTAAAAAAAAATGTTTACTTGAAGTTTTCAACGACATCTAGGTTGATAAATTTGTATTATGACATTTCCAGACCACGCTATTCAAATTTACTTTCCACTACCGATTATTAATTTTAAAATAAGTTTTTTGAGCTGCAAGCTTCCCTTTTACGGCTGTAATCTTTTCCTGCAGTTTGATAAGATAGTTATGATTTATTATCGGCGTCCCTTTAGGGAAGAGAAATGGGGACGAAAAAATTTTTAGATAAAAATGTAATAAACAAAAAAATTTAAATGGGATTTTAAACCTTTCAATCTCACAATTAAAAAAAAACGACGTAGATATGGAAAAGCTATTTGGTTTCTGTCCATCAATGTTACCTACCGCATATACGGGGTTCCGTCAAGTCAAACTAGTAAAATAAACTTAACTTGCTACGATGCAATTGTGAAGCTAGGTTTTTAATTTTTGACCTTCAAGTTTAGCTCCCCTCCAAGCTGTATTATTATCAAAATATTAAAAATGTTAAGAATGCGATCAATGTCTACATAATAGACGCGGGTTACTCTACCACTAACTCAGCCACTCGAAATTAAATTTCTTCTGCTACACACTAAAGAACACACTTATTTTAGCAAATTGTAATAATAAAAAATGTGAATATGGTCCAAAGTTTTTAAAAAATCGAATTTGAACTTAGCTAATTTTCATGTAATTTAGTGGTAAAATTAACGAGATTCCGAGCGCGTCACTCATTCTGTGGTCGGTCCGTGCAATGTGAATGACCCTAACACTTAGAGTATTCCGCACCGGCAGATGCAGCTCGACTCTCGTACATGTAACATCGATTATTTTTTGTTTTTAGGCGATTTTTTGGGGGTTTAAAATCCCGGTTTGTTTGATGGATGGCGACTTCTCGTATGTTTAGATCTGCCGCGTAGCGGCGTACGCGATTGAAAAACCGCCCGGAGGGCCGTAGGGTAGGTTTTTTGATGCGCCCAATTCTGGCCGTGCCAGATCCACCCAAAAAAGTAATTTGCGTTTTCCCCATAGTTGTTTATGTTTATTTAATATTTTTTCACTTTTTCGGCAATACACGGGTTATTTTCCATTTTTTTGATTATATTTATTACTAATATCCACTAATCACACCCCCATCTATCCGAATTTCAAAGAAAAATTCAAATCGGAGCGAAAAAATTTTACGCATTTTCAAGGGACCACGGGCGAACGATGCACATCGGCCGGGGTCTACCGCATACTCGATGCGACTTTCCCGTACTTTTCAAAAGTCGATATTGGGGTTGTTTTGACCATGTTCACATTTTTTATTGTTTTAATAGACAGATATAAGCATGTTCTTTAGTGTGTAGCACTCGAACAAATTTTTTGAGTGGCTGAGTTAGTGGTAGAGTCGCCATTATTTGAATACTCGATTAAATCAACAGTCAAATTTTAACACAGGTTCCAAAAAGTGAAATCTCGATTAGGTGAACATCAGCGCGCAGAGAAATAGGGTTTTCCCCTGTACATTACACAGTAACCTTGTTATTAAAATTTAATCATAGATAAACATAAAATACATATTTACACATACAGTTAAAAAAATCTAAGATAATAATGCGATAAGAAAAATAATTTTAGAAATAAACAAAAAATTAAAATAACTTTATTAGAGGCTCTATAGACCGCATTTAATAAGGCTACTCTATAGATATAGACTATAGAGTACGGGAAATATTTTATTACGAAAATGGAGAGAAAAGTCATTGGTAACAATTTTGACTGCGAAGAAAGTGCAAAACCAAATATCGCAATATTTTGAGGGTTTGAAGGAACTTTTTTTTTACACACGGTGTGAGGTTTTTTAGAGCGTTACGCAAAAAAACGACACCGAGATTTTAATCCGTTGATCCGTAATACGTTGAAATACCACCAAAATTTCCCTGTGCGTCCCGAGATAGGGTGTTTTTTTATATCTCGGCTATTATTGGTGTGATTTTCATTTTTTTTAATATTTTCCCTTTAAGGATCATTTCGCGTTTTTGGGGAATCTTAGGCGCCACAGGTTTAGTTTGAACATTTTTCTCATAACTACTATCATAGAAAATCAGATAGAAAATATTGAAAAACTCACTCCCTAAAAAACGCCGTTTTTTGACTTGTAGCACTTTTCGTTGAATAGTTATGAAAAACATTTTAGGCAAAAGTTGTTCCACATATTTTTCCGAACATTTCTAAATAAATAATGAAAATCACACCAATAGCAGCTGAAATACAAAAACACCCTTTTACCTCGTGACGTACAGGGAAATTTTGGTGGATTTTCATGGTTCGGGGCGTTGTGGGGACCCTCTAACTGCCCTCAAAAATTCAGCCGTCCTATCAATTTTGTAACTTTCAACTGGATTACAAGATGAATTTCAAAATTCGAAATATGTACTTTTATAAAAAAACAAATCAGTAGCAGAAAGGAACACACTCTTTTTGAATTTTAATTTGCTTAGTAAATTAATCATTACCAATTCCAAGAAATTAATTCTATAATCCACATTAACCCCCGTATTCTGTAACTTCCATCGAGATTTTTTCGATCATAGTTTTCGTGATGTTTAACGATGAAAAGTTCGAAAAGCACGGGAAATGCACGAAAAAAAATCTTTTAGATCAAAAAGTTAACAATATTGGTCGATCACTTTCAGGTAATTTTTATTTTGACACCTTTTTCAATCCCGCAGAGTAATTTTGCAAATTTCTTCTGAATATATTATACTAGATTGAATAGAAGTGGGAAGCACCCACCCCTATTTCACTCCTGATTCGTATTAACGCTTTCAGTAAGGCCAACCTCGGTTATCACTGCAGCTCCCTGATTGTAGTCGAGTTTCTTCATAATGGCAATGTCGTTTTCGTTAAGACCTCTTCTCATCAGACATTCTAACAAAATGTTGTGCTTAATTTCATTGAATACTTTTTCATGATTTATGAAAAATGCGTAAATATTCTTGAGTTAGTCTCCACATTTTTGCATAAACACGTTGAAACTAAACAGTGCTTCTCTGGTACCAAAGCCGCGGAAACCAAACTGTTGATATTCCATATTATGCCTCGCATTTCTTATAAATCCTGGCGTGGATTACTTTCAAGAACACTTTGAGCACACGTGACATCAAGCCGATGAGCCTGTAGTCTTCGCAACATTGAGGATTTTTTATCTTGGGCAATGGAATAAATACGAAGTTGAGCCAATCGCGCGGTTTTCAGAAGTTGTATAATATATTTGGTTGAGGAGTGTCTTTATTAATCCAACATCATTTTCGTCAATAAGTTTCAATAACACTGAATGTATTTCGTCAGGACTCGGGACTTTCCCAGATTTAGAGACTTTTATTTTCCATTTTTAGTTGTACTTCAGATTTTTTAAGATGTAAGAACTTTCTTTTGTCTGTATTTCAGCGTTTCATTCTTATGTCTCGAAAGGATTCGTTGACGTATCTTCTCAATTTTGCTATTATTCCATCAGCATTTTCAATTACATTTCCATCGTCATCTAGCAATCGACTCTTAAACATACCAGTCATTTCTTTTATCTTTTTATCCATTGTGTGTTTTGCAGTGGCTCAATTTCTTCCACAAGCTGCCTTCATCCCTCCTTTTTTAGACTTCTCTGATTTTTTGTTTTATTATTCAATGCATTTCCTGATCCCTCTCGTGTGACCTCTAAACCTCTAAAATGTTAAACCTTTTTTTTAGCAAAATAAAATAAATATTCAGTAGCATACGCACAGTGACGGTCTTGCCCAGTCGGCGATCGCCAAGGACCGCAAGTTTCAACGGGGGGGGGGGGGGGGGTCAACGAAGGATTGTCATATTTTTTTTTATTAAATATAACTTCCGCACAGTACAAATTTCTCCCTCCTTGTTATTCTAGAAAAAGCAGTCAGTCTAATTATACAGTTTTAGTTTTCATGTACAGTGGTAATTTTTTGACCATTTATTCGGGATATTATTGATTTTAACTTTTTACGGGGGGGGGGGGGAGCATTTAATCAGACCAACACTGCATTCGTATAAAGATTAGTTATCTTGTATTATAAGAGTTTTAAAGAACCAATCAAATTAAAAAATAGGAGAGTATACTTTAATTTGGTTGGTGCTGGCAAGTTCGTACAACGCAAAATAGAGCATATAATTCCTATGTAAATACTACTTGCCTGAGCGTGTGTAGCGTAAGTTTTTATGATCTGTGGTATGATTTACTAATGTTTCCAATAAGTCGTGTGGAGGCACGAATTTACAACAGACTTTTCATCAGACTTCTTGTTAAGCCAAGTCGACCGACTTGCTTGAGTGTATGTAGCAGGCATTAGATGATAAGGTACCTAGGCGCGAATATATTATGAGTCGAGAATTCAACACTGCTACCGATGGTTTCTAAATTAATTATGTTACGGTGATCGTTTGTATCTAGAAAAGCCAAGTCTCGAATACCTTAGAAAAGTATTGGTTAGTTCATCATTCTCATTTAATGTGGAGACAGCTTCATGAAATATCCTATCAGAACCAAAGAAAAATTTCAAATGCTATATGTACTTATCATTTTTTTATACTTAAATTATCTTAAGCGCTTAATTTAAGATTGATACCAAGTTACAACTAACCTACATTTCTTAGTTTAACCTGGAACTGAACAACTAAGTTTGGTTTCAAAATTGCACATATAAAGAAGAACAAAATAAAAGTTCAACTTGAAGTAAACTTCAAAGCGTGTAAAAGGCTGTTAATAATTTTGTAACATAGTCATAATGACATTTGGCACGCTACAACTTACATAATATGCGAAAGGTTGTGTTTACAATAAGTTGCAATTTCGCCTATTGTATTTTTTGAATTGTATTTCTATATTTACGGCCATTTGCGAAAGATACGTACTTCAGTTAAATGAGTAAGGTTTTCTGAATCTTTTATAACTTATGTTTTAGAAAAAGATATTGTTCTCTTTTTTTTGCAAAACCAATGTAAGATTTCCTGCTTTGCTATCTTAGATCAAATTCTGCACCCTTCACCCATATTTTTCAAAATGTTGAATTATAAAAATATATTGTTGGAAGTGTAAAAAACATTTTACGATGGAACTCGAAAATATTCATCAATCCCAACTTTTACTTAAACTGTTAAATTTTATTTGTCATTTGCAATTTTAGTGTTGAACTTTTTAGTGCATATCCTGTGGCTTTTTGTGTTAAAAAATCATGTTTTCTGAGAACCTATTGGACAAGTTTAGGGTTATGGTCCGTTGCGAACTCAACTTTATTAGTCAATTTTGGATACTTTTCAAGATTCAAATATTTCTCTGAAAGTATCCTCATGAGCTACATATCGAGTAAGATTAAGTCTTTCATGTGGAGAATATCATATATACTTTTTCTAGTGTATGAAAAGATTATTGTTGGTAATCGTAGCTCCATAGAAATCCGTAGTGTGACTTTTCGAGATTGGAGAGGGTTTTAAAAACGCTGTCACGTTTCATATTATTGGTCCTTAAAGTATAGATACGATTCATCTTTTACTTTTGTGTTGTGGTAAATTTCGCGATTCCATTGTTATTTTGAAAGGTAAATTAAAATTTTTTTTTCCGTTAAGATAACGCGATAGTTGTGAACGAAAGAGACAATTGAGCAATATGGTAGCTTCATTTTCACGACCAACAACGGTCAGTGATGATAGGTCGCCCGGCACACCCTGTGTTGTTGACCCTCGTGCAAATGACAACCGGATCAATATTTAATCAACAAGCGTCAAGCGTCTCACTATATGGGCTTATGATTTTATTACACATCCCTCATGATCCGATTAGTTCAATATTACCTACCTATGATATTGCAAAACACCGAACGTGTGGTGTGGGTACAACACACCGCTTATGTCACTCGTTCATAAAGTTTCTTCTTGTTTATCTTCACTTTTCCTTTTATGCTCTTCTTCGGTCGGAACTTTTAAGTTCCAACGGATTTAACTTATCATAGGTAAAGGGAATTTTTCCAAAGCATTTCGAGTTAAATAAATTTCAAAATGTTTGGCGATGATGTTAGCGAACAACTAAACTTTCCTCGGGCTGTTCTTAAGTTTCTAGCAGAAATTGCGGAGTATATGATGTATGCATTATACATAATTAGTTACCAGGTAAATGGTTTAAGGTGAAATTTAGTTGAAGTAACTATTGATTTTTCTTGTTAATTCTCTTACAGATAGGATAGTTGGTGGAGGGATTCTAGCGTATGATTATTGGAATTGATTACGTGTAGGATGCATTGACGTGTTTAGAGGGAAGCGAGAATTTAACGATTTTTCCTATATATAAATTGTTTTTTTACGTCAATTTAACGATAAACTGAAATATTAGTTTAATAATTATTTGAATTTATTTGGTATTTTTAAATCTAATTTAAAAACGTGCAAACAAAGGAAGATCGTAATCACTACAGCGTTCGAGCTCGGTGGAGCAGGCAAACAATAACATATCAACAAGTCAGTTGGGGCAGTGAAAACAGCGGGGTATCTGTCGCACCACTCGTAATTCCATCCCTTTGGAGCGGTCACGTCGACATACCGTCATCCACATAGGGTAGAAAAATAATGATAAAATAATTCGCAGTGATACAATAATGATGAAATTTTAAGTTATTTTTCGTGTTGTGCGTTTCGAAATGAATGCTGAAAGCACCAAGCGACTACTTTGCCAGCTTTTAAAAAAAACCTCGCTAATATTCAAACTTGATTCAGTTTTAAAAATAAAATTAAATTAAGTTTTGCTTATTTTCTCCTTCGTTTCGCGAGTTACTTTGACGTCACCCACCTTTACAGGATGTGCTACAGGATTCTTCGACTAACTGAATCGGAATGAATTAAATGTCCTTCAATAACAGTTGCCTAAATTAGGTAATAAGTTGTTACATCATTCAGTATAAAAAAATATGTTTCTTGCATGGAAATATAAAATATTTTCTATTATCCACGAGAAGAGGGTAAACTGGCATAATATTGGAAAAGCTGAAGAAGGAAGAACTACAAGGAAAAGGAAAATTAAAATATTGGATCATGTTATTTGAACATTTTTCTTTTTTATTAGATAATCATACCAGTTTTTTTTCAAATAATATAAGGAGGGGTAGAAAAACATGACAGTTTCCCCTCGTATTTACCCATAACAATTTATTACTGTGTTAATTTTTGAATATAATTAAAGAATAAAATTTTGGATGGCTCTCGATTTTCAACCTTAAATATTTTTGTGCACGGTTTCATCGACAGTATTCGTTCTAACATTTTCTCAACTCGCCCTCCCTCTTCACGACCATCAATCACGCGATTCGGTGCTTTTAAGTTAAAATTTTCTTCGGAAAATTTGATTTTTTGTCTAAATTTATTAAAAAATATTAGGCAAATGAAAGCAAATTGTAGTTTATTTTACGCCACATAAAATCCGCAGATAATAAACGTGCTTTCTTTCAAAAATTAATAATGGAAAAAGTTTTCCATTTATTGCGTGACTAACTTCACACGATAACTATAATTCATTATTTCATTCTGACTTTAAATATTGATATATCATCTTGAGCGGTAATTTCATAGTGTTTTCCGCTAATTTCGCTCTTATTCCATCATTTTTTCTCTTGATAAATTATCGTCCGTCACAAAATCTTTTAAATTTGTCGTTTTTAAATATTTGGTGCGCACTTTCAACAGCTGCGGTGGTAAATTGGAAACTGTTAATTGAAAACCTGTTGATCGGAAAAAATTTCTTATGTAAAATTCGTTTTGTTTATTTAGATTTTCCGTGCAATTTCTTTATAGTATAGGTAGTCTTTGATTTTAACATGAAGGGTAATCTGTTTTGGGAACGCCTTGGTTTCGGTCTCTGGCTATTTTATTTCTGTAAAATATTAAAATTTCGATAAGAGTTTGTTATCCAACAAGATGTATATGTCCGGGTGTCGGAGTATATCCCTCGGGACGTCCGGCCAGTGAGGGTATTGATTGTGCGCGGTCTCCACAAGCCAAGCGACCCGCCACTTGGCCGTTTTCCACCCCCATTTGTACTCCTCTCAGCCGGATCTTGCATCTTGCTTTTGTAAACAGCACCAAACACTATTCCACAGTCAACTGGGCGTAGAGATTCTTATCATGCCACCCCCACATACCACTTAGCACTTGGACGCGCCGAATTATCCAGTTCATACCGCTACAGGATAGCATTATCCTGAATCCTGAGAACCGTTAGAACATACAGCTTCCCGAGATGTAGTTATGATTTACTCGCTATAACTTTGATAACCGAATTACGATTAAATTTTACTTCTTGAATTGTTAACCGCTTACCTCGAGCTGCTGAAATTTAATTAAAGCTCATCTAAGTTAATGATGTACCACATTATTTTTTCATCTGATCTTTTCTCCCTCTATATCTTTTTATTTCCAAAAATAAATTGTTGCAAATGGAAAAATTGCTTTCTTATCTATGTTCCATTATTTGATTTATTCTACCTCTTGGAAACGAAAATTACAGTACACATACATGTTGAGATTCTCCAACACACGCAATTGATTGATGTAACATGGCGCCAAATCTTTATTGATCCAAAAATAGATAAACCTAAAATTGTTTCATTACGATAGTTCATTGCAAAATTGTGGAGCATATTATTTCTTCGCTTCATAGTTGAAATGTTATCGTTGAAGCGTTTGACAAAATTAATTACTCTTTGTTGTAGCAAATCTTTTGAGGTTTTAGGTAAAACGTACAGAGAAATTAATTTTACTTATGTCAAGTTTGTTAATGATTAAAGTTGAGCTTAACTAAAAGAGGTGTAAGAATTAACGGGAAAAAGATTTACTACTTGAAAATTAAATGAAAACCAAAAGGTGTTGTTTTGAATTGTGCAATCCTTATTTTATTGAACCCAATTATTGGAAATTGAATGAAAAGAAGTTTAGTTTATATTCATGAGTTTGGAAGACGTAAGAGTTAGGGGAAGTGAACTTCAAAGACAAAATTAAAAATTGCTTCCTACCAGAACTTTTCTGATGGAATCCAATTATCCGGATATATTCTATTTATTCGAATGTATCCCTTGGATATTCAATAGGTTACTTCTTTAGTTCCATTCTGTACATAAATACCGTCCCCATCAGTGGGTATTCAGTTGTAACGTGGTGTCAGGTGTTGGTCCGTATGCTTTCTATTTTTTTGTATAATTCACCCTTTAACTTCAAAATCCGAAACGCCAGGGTGTCATTTATTGGAAATCGAAACGAAAGTGGTGTCATTTAAACTGATGGAGTCTTCGAATTGAAAACTACTACTTTAAGTAAATATTGGCACCATCACTACTTTTACAGTTCTAATATCGCAGCTCAGAGAACTGCATAATATTTTACGAAACGGAAAGTTACTTCATTGATGGATGAAAATTCAAATCGCAAATATTTAATCTTGCATTTATTTGTTATGAAGAAGTGAGGATAATCATTTATATTATGAACTATGGAATATTATGTTTATTTACTTGTCAGTTTGTAAGACATTCGTTAAATTATCTCTTGATAACATTTGCATCAAATCATGAACATGTAGCTTGGTTCACGTGATCTTGCTTGCATTATAACGGTTCTGTCACTATCCAATTTAAATAAAGAAAACAGCAGTAGAACAGTTTCTCACGAGTGAGAAATTCATCAAACACGCGTCATCACTTTATCGTTTTCTTCGTGTCCGATTGTGAGTAAAAATAATTTTATAGTTTAACTCAAATACATTGACTGTACCCAATTACGCCTATATTAATGGAAATAATAAATTATTGAGAGTCGAAATGATAGGTACATAGAAGATATCCTAATATTTGAACAATTAATTAACTACATTATGTGTGCAAACTAGCGAATAAATAATTCAATTGAAGCTTTATCAATAGGATTTTGTTCCATTATTTAATCACGATATGTATTTTTATTGTAATATTGTAATATCTAAGATTGATGTTACTGTATTTAGTATAACCGTCTACGTCTAATGATGCCATAACTACATTCATTATACCAGATGTTTTTAATTGATTTGTATCTTACGTAAAGTCAAAATACAGATTTACCTGGTCAAAATTAATTTTTTTACCCACAATAATTTTCTTAGAGGACATGTAGATGCATTCTAGTAATTTACACTTAAATTTTTTTGTACGAGATATAAAAATGGTAGTTGCTCGGCCTTCAGCCTCACTCGGGGGGTTTACGACCATACGATAAAGTCAATGACACAATGAATACTGCGTGGTGGAGTTGGGACATACCATTACAATGCAGAACTTCAGACACTTTTTTGTATCAAAAATTACAATAGGTAATCAAATAAAATAAAACGTCTGCACACTTCTTGCGAATCTAATTTCGATAATTAATAATTTAACGGTGGTCTAAATCAAAACAAACGAAGCCTAACGCAATAACGTAAAAAAAACTCGTGTGACTTTTCTCTAGGTATGGAATACCGAACCTACGTCCGTGCAAAATTGCATGCTTCTAGGTGGTCTAGAAGTGTTTGAACATTTAATTTGGATCGCACTGATCTTTCTTATAGAGTAATTTCTACTAAAATAGCGGCGTATTTGGTTACTTTATAAATTAGCCTGTTAGTTTATAAACTGGGTCCCCCATAAACTATGCAAGAAAGTTAGCCAGTTTACTTACCTGCATTAGAGTCAACATAATAGCTATTATTGTTGGTTAGTTTCTAAACTATCCAATTTTAACTGGCCAACACAAAACCTGTTGTTGTTACATCGGTTGGTATTATGTAATATAAACTAATTAAATTTAGTAAATGCTGATTTTAGGATTATAAAAATTCTCGAAATGTTCGCTAACCTATTGTATTGTATTGTACTTAGGGGTCGATTGGCCGCAAGAGCCTTTCAGAACTGCGACCAGTATTGATCTTTTGTTCATTACCCTGCTAATTAGGTATTCAGGAATTCAATTTTGCTAGCAAAACATAGAATACTCCTAGCAAAACATAGAATACTCCTGAGAGGTTTTTGTTGCACCTCTTTGGGTGTTAATTGCGTCTGTCCCAGATATTTTAGCCTGGATCGGGCTAAGGGGGCTAAGGCATCACAGCTACAGAGAATGTGTTCGGCCGATTCAGTTTCCGATTGACAGAGTCTGCATATGTCATCGTCCTCCATTCCCATTTTCTTGAGGTGATATCTCACCTGACAATGTCCGGTGAGCAACCCCGTGATGAGCCTGATTTCATTCTTTGATAGTAGAAGAAGCTTTTTAGCCTCTGCAGTCGAATACTCTATAAATTTCTTCGCCTGTTTTTGAACTGGTGTACTATGCCATAGGGTTTTTTTGGCTCTCTGCTTCCCACTTCCGGACCTCCAACCCCCTGTGTGTCTTGGACAATCCACAGAATGGTTCGGGCCCAGTCGGGGCAGCCCTTGAGCCTGATCTAGCCAGTTTATCTCATTACCCTCAATTCCCTCATGACCCGGCACCCAGTGGAGGGCAATTTTATTGCCCTTGGCCAGTTTCTTGAGGGATTGTCTGCATTCCCATGTGGACAAAGACTCAAAACTATTTGCTTTGAGTGCCTTTATCGCAGCTTGGCTGTCAGACATTATATTGACTTTTTTGCCCTTAATGTTCCTTCGCAGGAATTCATGGGCGCATAGTGCAAGTGCAAGTATTTCAGCTTGCATAATTGTGGGATGGGTTCCTAAGGCTATAGATGCCTCATATTTTGGGCCATATATGCCTATGCCTGTTCCCTGTTCAGTTTTTGATCCATCTGTGTACCAGTTGGAGGATTTTGTATCCACTTGTATTTTATGACATCTAGCCGTACTTCGGTCTTGAATGATGACCTCAAACGGTGTTTCAAAATCAAAGATTTTCGGAATGATATCCGAAGGTTTTTCAAACAGATCTGGCTGTAAGAAGTCCAGTATCTTTAGGTGACCTGTCTTGTCTCCTGGTTTGAATTTCTTGACTTGGGTAATTTTTATGGCAGCTTGTATGGCTTCCCTTTTCACTCGTAGGTGAAGAGGTGGCAGATCTAAGAGTGCCTCCATAGCCGCGGTTGGGGTTGTGCGCATAGCCCCTGTTGTACCCAGACACGCTAGCCTTTGCAATTTCTGCAACCTGCTTTGTGTCGTGATTTCGTTAGTTTTTGTCCACCACACGAGCGATGCGTATGTGACAATCTAATTATTGATGTATATGACCAATAGATCATTTTTGGTCTTAGTCCCCAGGTCCTTCCAAAAAGTTTGCGACAAGCCCAAAAGGCTCCTGTTGCTTTGGAAAGAATTTTATCCATTTGTGGCTTTTCCGGGAAAAGGTATCGATAGACCCTGTAGCTGTGGAGCTTTTAGGTTTATCTTTCTACGCTTTGTGAATGGAACTATAATGGTTTTTGAAGGATTCACTGTAAGTTCTTCCTTTTCGCACCATTCTTTTATTTTGTTTAGGGCTGTTTGCATTAGGTTTGAAATTATGCCTTCATGCCCTGATTATAATGACAATGTCGTCCGCATATCCTAGTACGCAAAATCCATCGTCAGTTAATTTCTTCAGTAGGTCGTCTACCACGATGGACCACAGAAGAGGTGATAGCACCCCACCTTGTGGGCATCCCCTTGCTGCGGCCATCGAGATTTCCTCCCCTCCTAAGGAAGCCGTTACTATTCGGCTTTCCAGCATTGATTCTATCCAAGTTATCGTGGGTGCCTCAATGCTGTGTCTTCTTCTTCTTCTTCGCGTGCCTATCCGTTACCGGATGTTGGCGACCTCTCTCCTATGTATGTGTTGTGCATTTGTAGTACTATCACACACATAGGGGACCTACTTGTTTAACGCGGGCTCCGAACCGCGGGAAGTGTATACACTTCATCTCCAGAGAGGCTGTTCTAAGCATATTACACCTCGGTGGTTTGCCATTGCCTTCCGAGGAGAGACGGTCAGAATAAAGTTTTTACTGAGCCCGGAGTCGAACCGGGCATTCCGCATTAGCAGCAATGCACTTAACTGCTTAAGCTAATCACCGTCTCTGCTGTGTCTTACGGCGGCTATTTTTATAGATTTATTTGAGGTGTTATCAAAGGCACCCTCTATATCTGTAAATATTCCGACCGCATTTTCTTTTGTTTTGAGAGATTTTTCAATCTCTCTTACAAGGTGGTGAACTGCATCCACCGTACCTTTGCCTGGTTGGTAGGCAAATTGATTTCTATGAAGCGGCATCCTTTTGAGGGATTCGCTTCTTATATAGTTATCAACAATTTTCTCCATCGTTTTGAGGAGAAAGGAGGATAGGCTGATTGGGCGATAAGATTTAGCCTCTTCAAGAGGCCTTCTGCCCGCTTTTGGTATAAATACCACTTTCACCCTCCTCCATGATGTGGGTATATATCCCATTGCATAACTAGCTTTGAATATTGCTGTTATGCATGGAGCGATCAAATCTATTCCTTTTTGGAGTAGGGCCGGAAAGATTCCGTCCCATCCAGGTGATTTGTAGGGCTGAAAACTATTTATTGCCCATTTTACTTTCTTAGAATTTGACTTATAAACACAGTGGCCAATGTGAGGTCAAGAACCTCTTGGCGAATCGCGTTTATAAAGGTTGGTTTTTTACTTTTGTTTATAATGTCTAGATTGTTAGAACAAATATATTCAAGTAAATCCTTACCTCTGTTGTTAGTGTCCGTGCTGCCCCAGATCTCATTGTGCGCATTTGCATCGCAGCCCAGAAGTAGGTGTTTGTTCCCTTTTTGATACCAGCTTATGAGGCGTTGTACTTCCTCTGGTGGAACCTTGGTCTCATCTCCTGGAAAGTAGGCAGAGGCTATTACTATACTCCTCTTGCCCCCCTCCGTTGGAAGTTCGATCACGGCGGATGCCAGGTCCCTGGTGTTGAATTCTGGAATGGGAACAAAGTTAATATCTTTTCTGAGCAATAGTGCTGCTCTTGGATTTCCATACCTGTAATCGGCAAGGACATTAGCTGTCCTTTCAGGGAGTCCCTTGATTTTGTCTCCATTTATCCAGGGCTCTTGTATTAGCCCTATGGAGATTTGCTTCTTTATAAACCTCCAGTATAAGGCACTCGAGGATAATAATAATTATATAGAGAAGAAATTGAACCAAGAGTGGATCCACCTAAAATTCATGGAAGAGGGGTAATAGCGTACGTTACGTTTTCGAAATTTCCCAGACAACACAAATCATGAATTGTTACAGAATAATTTAATAATGATTTACATTATTAAATTTACCTTTAAAATTTATAAACATTGTTGGCTGGGTTGTAGCAATTTTAGTTCATGTAAACGTCTCTTTTTAATTTTGTTAGTTCATAATTTAAAAATTTATACTTTTTCAATTTGATTTTAACCTCCCCTCTCGCTTTTAAAATTCTTAATAATTCGTATCCCTTCGGAAGGCAATAGCAACCCACCGAGGTGTAATCTGCCTGGCATAACCTTTCTGGAGATGAAGTGTATCCACTTCTCGCGATTCGGAGCCTGCGTTAAACAGTAGGTCCCCTATGTGTTTGTGTATTCGCCTATACGCCTGTGAATTCGGGTGCGGCACTCGAAATGAGAATATTTCATTTATTCTGGATTTTATTAAAACAAATTTTGTTTTTGCTCAAGAATGTATGCAGTCAGGTACTGACAAATAAATTTAGTAGTGTTTTTTTACCTAAATGCGATCCGATTTCATTATTTAATTACATGAAAATGGGCCACTTTTAGCAAAATCTAACCACATTGCATGGCAAAGGACATCCTAAGGATCGTATTTACGTAAAAAAACACTCCTTAATTTTTTTTGTCGATATCCCATTCTACTAATATTTTAAATTTAATTATTTTAATATTATGTAATCTTTTTTGAAAATATTCTATTAAAAAACACCAACAGAGCAGGAACCAGTGCTACCTTGTCCAAGAGGGCATTTGTCCGCAGACCAATTCAAAAATACTGTTTTAGCTAAAAACATGATAAAATAAGACGTTGCCAAACAAAATGTTTTGTTTTAAAGCGTTTTGTTTTGTCTTAAAGCGTTTTGCTGAATCTGAAAACAACTTTTTAGGCAGCCACAGATTAACGTACTTGTTGTCGTACTTGTTCGACGAACAAGTCTGTGGCAAAGCTGAAGGTGTGTGGCAGTAACTCCGTCGTACTTGTTCGCCAACAAGAACGACGGATTTGTTCGACGCCTTTGTTCGACGAAAAGTCAGTCAGTGTGTGGGGTAAACGTACTTGTTCGACAGACTTGTTCGTTGAACAAGTACGACAACAAGTACGTTAATCTGTGGCTGCCTCTTTGCTTTGATCAGTTTTTTTTCATATCAAGCAAAACGTTTTAAGACAAACCAAAATGTTTTGTCTTAAAACGTTTTGCTTTATCAGTCCGCATGCAACTTTATACTGGCGATACTGCCTGTACTGCTACAAGTGTACACTATACTGCCACAGTGATTCACCCCCCCCGGCTTTACTATCCTTGGTTATGATGAAGTACTGGGGGGGGGGGGTATTCCAGACCCCCCAAATTTCTTTTTAGCAATTTTAGTACATTTAAGCGTTTCTTTTTAATTTTATAAGTTCAAAAGCGGGGAAGTTCATGCAACACTGGTTTAAAAAACATCAACAGACAGCAGCACCACTGATAACTTGCCCAAAAGGGTAAGTCCCGCCCTCCCATTTAAAACCGAAAGCAACTATCCAAAAATAATAATTTTTTTAAATTTATTTTTCCTTTTTCTTTAAATTTTAAGCCCTCTCAGTTCTCAGTGTAAAGAAAATCATGAGCCATCATTTCAAATGGTATTCTGAAAAATTGCCGGCTGAGGCGACCGGGGGGTCTGGGGGGTATGGAATACCCTCAGGTACACATATTTATTCTTTGTCGATTACGTTGCAATCTTCTTTTGAAACTGAGGGGCTTAGGAATCTTCAGACCTCCTGGTTTTTTAAATGACATAATTATTATTCACTTTCCATGGTGTAGAGACTTCGAATTTGGACGGACATTGGGAAAAGAACCACGCGGAAACATGCATTTTTATGAATATTCGTAAATATCTCGGTTTGGGTTCACTTTCGAGCAAAATTTCAGATAATTGAAATTAAAGAAAACTACCTAAATTGTCTACAGAAAAGGCTTTATGGTTTCCTTGTGAATTTATAGGTTATAGAGTTCCAGCCTTCATAGCGTGCAGTGTGCATTTGCCATTCTTTATTTCAATCACAAGTCGTCATTTCCAATTGGAAGATTCGGTGGTATGAATTTCGTTAATATAAGTATTATGTTTTTTTCTAATTAGTATAATATTTACTTTTAATGAAACTTACATGAAATTAATTGTTAGAATAAAAGTTACTATTTTCGTCCTTATTTGGGGCTTTTCAAGCAATTGCAAGATCTAAATAACCAATGAATTCTTGTCAACGTGGCGAATGTAATGTTCGCGAATTCAAAATTCATTGGTTATTTAGATATTATAGTTGCTTAAAAAGCCCCAAATTAGGGCAAAATAATAAGTGGTTGTGAATTATATTTGAACAATTAATTTCATATAAATTTTATTTCTATAACATGGATTTAGAAAAGCAAATATAATTAAAATATTTTCAACAAGTTAAAAGTCAATACTTTATATAAGCATGTATGCTATTAAAATTATAATATATTATATTACTACGTGCGTTTTCAATAAATAATGCAAAATTATGTAAACTGTTTTTAAATTATCGTAAATACATAAGATCGAAATATTATATTTTATTATTCTCTAAGGTTTTTGAATCTTATGATTTTCTTGCTAGTTTTTTCTATTGAATCTGCAGACAGCATTGCCTGTTGATATTTTGTCATATTTGAAACGTATGTACTTGGTGGATTATAATATCTTATACAAGGGGGGAAGGGGGTTATGAACATTCAAAAACTAAAGTAAAAGTTTAAATGGTCTAAAATTGCTTCACACTTTTACCCCCTTCGCCACATGAACCTTGATGGAATTTGCCGTTAGTTCTATGCTATTCCACCACCTTAATTTAAAATATTATTAAAAAGAGGCGGTCATTGGCCTAGTAGTTACAGCGATCAACTGCTAGGGGCAATGGTTCGATTCCGGGAAAACCTAATTTTCCTTCTATGACCATCTCCTCTACCAACCCGCACTGGCCAGCGTGGTAGGCTGTAGCTAAACCCCTTTCCTAAAGTGAAGGAGATCTGTTCAGTAGTGTGCGAAGATGAATTTAGATAAATTTTTAAAATCTTTTGGAGTTTTTCACTCTGTCGAATTTTGATTATTTTATATATTTGGCTAGTTTATATAGTTACTAGCCAATGTACTGGTTATTATGTATTACCAAAACAACATTATTTATATTAGCCAGTAAAATTGGATAGTTTGTAAACTAACCAAAAATATTGACTATTGTACCATGTTAACTCGAATCAGTCGAATCCATGTAAGTAAACTAGCAAACTTTCTTGGATAATTTATAAACTAACTGGCTAATACGTAACCTAACCAAATTTAGTTTTTTACTAAAAGGACCAGACGATTGCTAGCTTATATACTACGTTACTAACCGGTGAGTTTATAAATCACCCATGTAAACACCTAGCCATAACATACATTATAATAAATAATATATTTCCTTTGACAGGTTATGTAAACAAAAAATACCAAGTAAAATTCAAAGTTAAATTTTATTGTCAAACCTTGCAGAAATTAAATGCAGAATGCAGTTTTGCAAATTATTCTTATTTTTTCATCCCGCTAACATTTTAAAATATTGGAAGAAGCGTCCCTTGTGCACGCATAATTCCAGTTGGCAGTTTTTCAATTATTTGAAAATCGTATACGATTTTCGTATACATCTAAGTTAATGAAAATGGTTCACTCAAAACCGAAGCGAAATAGTCAGGCTATTTGACTTCATTTAATTGTTACCGCATGGACCAAACTGAACCCAGTACTAAAGAGCAATTTGCATGAAAGGTTCGATGGTGAAAATTATACCTACACAATCATAAAGGTCAAAGTCGGCGGTGGTTTTTACATTTTCGACAATGAATATCTCGCCAAATCAAAAACAATAGTAAAATTTCTTAATAAAATTGTGATATTTTTAAATGATAATAAAAATGACCGAGTTTTAAGAAAACGCAAGTTCCCGTTTCTTCTGTATTAGGTGCATTATTAGGTGGAACCAAAGCCTCATTCACACCCTTAAAATTGATCGAAATTAACAGTTTCACTTGTGTTCACACCTGGTTTGATTTTAAATTAAGGGGTGCTGCCATCTCTTATGTACACTTTTAAGTAATTGTTACTCGTACCTCGTGTTTGTCATGTTTAATATTATATTAAAATTTACATGCATACTAAAGCATGCCGTTCCCTTATTGGGTATGCAACAAAACAACGCATATATGAATGTAGCTAAACAAAATTCATTAACTAATATTCATCCTCACTAACTCTCTCACATTATTATGTCTTTCGACAACATCCATGCACCGAATCGTATAAGCTCCTTCATACTATTAATTCTCAATGCCTTGTGTCTGGTTTTTCTGTGTTCTTTCTCCTTTTTTCAATCAGATTTTCTCTTTACTACTTTCTATGCATTGACCTTTTTCTCTTGGTATAACCTCTTCTCCTTTCGCCTGTTCCTTACCCATCACCGTAACACCACGCACATCTTTTGCACATTTATCTACGGTCTCTTTCACTCTAGTATTCCAAGCACTTTCTATATTATTAGCATTTACCTCATTTCGACACAAAATCAATCATTGTTCTCGTATCACCCCTTCGCTTCGCTAGATTTAGGCTTGGGTTTGTTCGACACAAACACACAGACTCACTAACTCGTTATCATTATCACTTTCTCTGAATCTTCTTTTTGGGTACCCATTCATCCATTCGCGTCTCCTAGCAGGAAATTCTTTCACTTTCGGTTCTAATGCATCCAAAACCTCATTCACCTCACTTCAAAACTCTTTACATTCTCATCTTATGCTGTCAGTTCCGGTCCAGATAATACGTTATTGAACATGTTAAGTGAAGTTGGAAATAAAGCTTTCAAGTTTTTACTTTTACTTGCAATATGAAAATATAGTTACAAGATTAACGACTTCGACAGATAAAAAATGTGCAAAACAAATTATTTTCTATGATCTAACCGTGCACTTCGAATTTGGAATCACAGATTTTTGCTTTTTGTTACAATAAAGCAAAAACTAAGATTGATTTTGTTCTATATTTTTACGAAGATACTTTCGTAATATTTCACGCACATCATCGGAAATTACGGATATTTCAATTAATTTTAATAGCCAATAAATAAATAATTTGCGGGGTCACCAGTTAATTGCGGTGTTGTTAAATTGCGAAATAAAATAATCAAACAATTATATGGATTAAATTATGATGAAACTGTATCGGTATAAAACCCAAGACCTCGTCAAGCCGGGCACAAGATTGCACCTCACCCGGGCGCGGCACATTATGGGCGGCAAAAGCCTACAACCTAAATAAATGAAAAAATATCGTACAGAAACAATTGAAATGTTAATAAAAGTTTTACTACTAACATAAATATAGTAGCATAATATATTTATTATAATATGCCCGAAGGTGTATCGTTTTCGAAATATAAACGCGTTGAAACTTGAATTGTTGTAATTGCTTCTGAGTTTAGTTTATTCAACGCTTCAAACCCTTTTTGATCTTATTGACAACTTCTTCCTTACACATTTTGTTCAAACTGGCCACCTTCATTAGAAATACATAATTCAGCAGTCGGTTCTTTTTCTAGCGAACGTTATCATACTGAAAAGGACTTTTGGATTATTTCTGATTTTATTCACGGCATCTAAAAAATTTTTTGTTAATTGCTTCCTGTTTTGTGATTAAAGAAGAACCATATAAATCTGTTATACTCAATGTAATAAATAGATTTAAACAAGGAAATTATTTAGAGGCCTCTTTAAGGTCTACATGTGGGAAACTTTCAAAATGGTGCCAAGTTATTCGAGAGAATATTAAGGTGTCTGAAAACTTTTCATATTAGGACAACGATCTACCTATTCCAACATATCTGCTTTTTCTCCACTTATGTGGATTCCTACGTGACGATGTTGATCTTGTAATTTTATTATTTGGAACTGAAAACTGTTCTGCCCGGCCATGAAAGTCTGTTTTAATATCTGAACCGAATCAAATGAAAATTTTGATTAAGAATCACATTAAAAAATATATACACATTTCGGAACACCCTGTGTAGGGTTGGAAAAGTAATAATCTTGGTGCTAACTACCCTTGGTGCGTCCTTGGCAACAACCAGAACAGATAGTTGTGAAATTAAATTCTTGAATTAGGAACTAATTCATTCAATCAAGTTGTTATCTTGGATGTCTCTGAAGTAGCAATTAATTACTGTGAGAAAAAATGTATGGAGTGTGAAAGGTGTTACGTGACAATGAGATAAATCATAAAATTAGAGAAAACGTAATACACCGGAAAGCGAATTAGCTACTGCAGCTAAAAAAATTCAAATATTGAATAGAAAATGGTTGGCATTACGAAAAGGTCCATAAATAATAAATTGTTCTCGTAACCAGCAGAAGATAAAATATTTACATGATGGGAGTTGGAAAGAAAATTACAATATGCCTGAACTACCACAGAAATCGTTAATAGCTAATTGCGAATTTTAGAACAACGTTTACGTACGAGTTATTCGCGGCACAATACTTCAGATGAGCATAAACGAAAATATAAATATTTAATGTAGAGCAAAAACTAAGTTGATTAGTGCTGATTTTTAAGCTTTTCGAAAACTTGTTTCTTGTTTATAAAATAACTACATAATTACCTAGTAAATAAAGTGAACTAATGTGAGTTTTCGTTATTGAATTTCGTAAATCACGGAACCACAAGTAAGTTACCTGCATTGCAGGTAACTGTAGTATAAATTCGGTGGAAAACTGAGTGAGAGAAAGTAAATCGATTGTATTGGCCACTTGTACTTGTTATTATCATATTATAAAATCTTGAGGCAATACTGCTTCACTCTCATGAGTTAACCTTGGTCCAAACTTCGATTTCGAGTAGCGGAGTTGACACCAAATCAGTCAAAAAATAATAGGAAGTTATATAACTAAACAATTTGAATAAATTTAAAATCGTTGCAAACTATTGGCTAGATAATGCAAGTTAATTTTGGTGTTCTTTAAATATTAAACATTATAGAAGAAAGAGGGGGACTTGTAACTGTAGAAATGTTGATAACGTTTGCCTGTCTAAATAATACACCCACAAAATAACAGTTTACACATTAAATATTCCATAGCGTTCAATGAAATTATGAAATTAATTATAATTTTCTACAAGCTGAACCTGTCGTACTCATAGAATTTCTACAATCAACAGTGGGCAGTCAGCACGCCCGAGGCGCACGCCAGTGCAATGATCTCCAACGTGACCGCTCGCTGCACATACTATGCGAACAAAGAGGAAACGGTAATACCCTCTTCTTGGTTCATCCAGATCTTCTTTGCCTAACGTACTCGAGTGATATTAATATTGCATAGTTGTTACTAACTGTACACTAACATCCTAGCTATACAATATACACTTGCTTATAAGCCTGCTCTTCAACTCGATGACGACTGGTCAACAACACCACAGATAATAATTATTATCAACCAGAATATTAAACTAACTATTTTTATACATTAAAAAGTTATAATTGAAATCGCTAGTTATTTTTTACTACTTTATTGCTTAATAAAATACGCACTTTTTTTCAACTCGCCGTTACAACCCATAGGTATTAGGGCAAATGTTTTCTCCATGTCAATGCACCAAATCTACTTAATGCCTACATTTTTTGCGCTACTTGACGTACAACATTATAAATAACTGTTTATATGGAAATTAGTTTTTTTACATTTACTATATCTTCTAGCTTGTGTTACTATGAGGTAATTGTTGATAATGTTTAGTTATGTAACTCGACTGCTTTAAAAATTGCAGGACGGAACGAATTGCTTTAGCATTCTTGATAACCCATTTTGACTCCCAAGAAGATTGTTTATTATTTTGATCAAAACTCCGAGTTTCCAATGAAGATACTTGGTCTTCATCTTCAAGGTTCAATTTGGTTAAAAAATTTCATACTAGGAAGTTATTTGGCAACTTCTTTTGTTTCTTTTCAAGGTTTTGGGAGTGCAAATGGAATGAAACCAGCAAAGCCGTAGGCTGTATTACGTATGTACATACAAAACATTACCATACAATAAAATTTGTCATACCTCATCTCCCTTTCTTCTTGATAACAAATTTTGATCAAATGTTCAAAATTTGTTTGTATTTCATTCATTAAAACAGACTTACAACATTTACTTTTTAATGAATCAAATAGGAAGCGATAAACCAAAAATAGATACTATTTCAGTGACTTATCAAGAATAGATTAAATAATTCACACAGTTTTCCTATCATACTCGGACGTTTCAGTTATCTAATTCGTATTGGCTCACAACGGATTCCTGGGATATTTTTAGAATTCCTTACCAATGGTTGGTTACACGTACTGTTGGTTATTACGATTTCAAGTTAGTTCCAACAAGTCTGTGTTTGGGCTTCCTTTAAGCCGAAAACGGACAGTTAACTCGGTGGCAGTTTAGATTAAATAATTATGGAACGAAATTAGAAACCAATGCTGCAACCAACCGCACACAATTTCCCAATCTGATGTAAACAACCGTGGGGTCAAAATTTCAAACCTATTCGCTAACATTTAGTCGTTCGGAACAGACTTTTTTTACAGCATTTATAAATTAATTTACCACACGATTGTAAAGGTTGTGCGGCCTAAAGGCCGCACTGTCGGTATTATTATCATTTTTCTTTGATTTGCCGAAGTATAGCAGCACCTCGAAATACAGCAGTCTTCACAATTTTTCGGGATTTCGTATCCGACGTCTCGTGATGCAAATTTACCCGGTTCACATACCCCTATCTTTTAAATTTTCACGCCGCGCCGCCTAACTTTAAAATTTTATATTATTTGAAAGCGGAAAAATAACCACACTAAAAACAAAGTGCAATGAAAAAATTGCCCAAAATAAAGCAATAGTTGTTATAACCAAAAGGGCAAAGGATGGCAATCCTAACAAATAATTTATTATTGAATGTTTTTTAATCAGGAGGTTGACCTGTGAGAGGCGGTTGAGTAACGAGGAGAAAACAATACATTTAAAAAATGAAAAATAATTCATTTCCGCAATACCCCCGTGTCCTTTTGCTATTCGAGGAAATTATAATCTTCGCGAAACCGATCAAAATGGAACAAATCAAATTGTCATTAAAATATAGTTCATAAGTTTGATATTTCATTCCGTTTTTGTCCGATGTAGCGATTATCAGGTTTAAATGGTAGCGCCAGGTTCTTTTAAAGGGATGGGCGGACATAGGCAAAGAAAACATTTAGTAGGGCAAAGAGAGAAGCAATCTTCTGCTAAGTTGCTAATGGATGTATAATAATTATTGGGACACTCGATAAAGCGGAAATCATTAGGGGCAAGCTGGAATAAATGTTATCATTATTTGACTCCGGATTTTGCCGTTATATTGAAAAAACCGTGCCTGAATTTTTTTCTTTTATAATTTAGGTGTGCCTGGGGGGTTACCCCCCAGACCCCGCGGTCTTGAGAACTGTTGTCTACAGATAGGCACTTTGTATACTAACGATATTATTATCTATTAAGATTTTTTAATTCTGTACATAAGGCGAGATATATAAAGCGCATACCCATCTGAGTAATTTTGCGCACACAAAAGCGCCAGAAAAACGTGTGCGTAATTTTTATTGCACGTATTTATGTGCACGGATTTCGTGTCGCACACCTTTTTCTGGCTCCGTAAAAATGCTCCGATGGGGTCCAAGGTTAAGGCAGACGTCTGTATTTAGAAAGCATGATGTGAGACCGGGGGGTATGGAATACCCCCCAGGTACACATGTCTTTATTCTTCGTTGATTTTGTGGCAAGGGGTCGTCCATAAAGGACGTTAACGCGACCAAGTATGACCAGAGGGGGGGGGGACAAATGTGACGTCCGCATAATAGTCCCATTTTTGGGATAGTCAAATAAAGTTTACCTACATTCTTGCTTGTTTAATTCCAATTTCTATTGCAGCCATAAAATTTTTTTAAATTAAAAATTCATAAATAGATTTTTCAGTTTAAAAAGTCAAGTTCCAACCGACGACGTTCATGACCTGATAGTTAGCACGATCAACTGCTGACGTAGGGCTCCCCGGTTCGACTCCGGGTACAGCCTAAAATTTCTTGACCGTCTTCCGTGCTTTCGGAGGGCACGTAAAGCCATCGGTCCCCCTGTGTTAATGATTTGCCATCATAACAATAAAAAAACAGGGTCAGGCACATCGAAAGGCGAGCCTAGCAAGCTACCTGAGATGTAAAAACAAAAATGCTCACAGAACTAATTGCAAAAATTAGTGAAGAACAGGTCCTGGACCTATATTAAGAGGGAGACTTCTTAATAAAATTGAAGAAGAAGAAGTTCCATTTTATACAAATGAGGGGGGTCTTTCATTTGTGACTATAGGACGTTCCGGGGGGAGGGTCGAAGATTGTGACCAACTGTGTCAAGGGGGGTTGAAAAGACGGAAAAAGATTAGGACGGCCTTTATGGACGATCCCCAATCTTATTTTGCTACTTGGGGCCTTAATATTGTAAATTTTTCTTTTATAATTATTTCACTTTCCATCATCTGGATTCTTCAAATTTGGTCGTAGATATATTGGAAAAACGCGCAAAACCAGGCATTTTTGTGAATATCTCGGTTTAGGTTCACTTTAGAGGAAAATCTCAAATAATTAAAATTGAGAAAACTAAATTATCTATCGAAAAGGCTTGATATGTTTTCTTGTGAATTGATCGGTTGCAGAGTTACAGCCTTCACAGCATGCGGTATGGATTTGCCATTTTTATTTATTAATTTCGTTATTTTCACAATCACTTTTGCCGACTGGCCTATAGATGGAATAAACAAATTTATTGTTTAGTTATAGCAATAAATCTAAAATTGTATAGTTTTTTTTCAGGGTAGGTATAGGGTGGCGGAATAATTTTTAAAGTTAACCCCTAAAGTCGCCACCGTTGTCATTGCATGGTGCTAATATAATTAAAATATTTTTTAATCATTTGCACGGGACGGCAGGAACGGGGGGTGCTTAAAGATGTTCGTCTAGGAAGCTAGGTTTAATCCACCCCTCCTTGCAAAATAATAAAAATTATGATTAAAATATCAAAAACATGTTTCTCGCATTTAAACGAATGCAAGAAACTTCGCACAATCAAGGATGAACGGTATACATGTGTTTCAGGCTCCTTAGTCATCATCAACGCTTCACATGGAAGCACTTTAATAATTGCATAATGTGCAATTCAGTCAGCTTTATAAACTGACGCCTTCGTGAACGTGGTTTGCAACCTTCGCGTTACTTACATAAGCAAAAAATCACAATTAAGCATGAACAATTAATATCCGTCAAATTGCTTCTGTTTATGTAATTCGTGAAGATTTCAAAACAATTTGTTGCTGCCTTTAAAATTTAACGCTTAGAATCCGCTTTTTAATTAATTATACATCACCTATTCCTTGAACATTTTCTAAAATGCATAGACATGAAAAATTGCCGATAACTTCTTCGGCGGAGCGAAATCTATTATAAAAAAATAGATGCGTTGACCTAGAAATCCGCAACAAAACGACCTTTGAAAACCACGCTAAACTTGTTGACCATTTTCAATAAATTTTCTATCTTAACTTGCGCATGTTCTAGAGTTTTTTTTAAACGGTTCAATTTTTGAAAAGCTTTTTGGCCTCACTCGAATATCCACATAAGGACCTCATAATTGTGTATCATGTCACTGGCATGGTTCTCTTCTTGCGTTGTCATCTTGGACATGTAGTATGTAGAGGAATGGGACTCTTTCGTTGTCCGGGATTCCTAAGTCGAGCAGGATTCGCTATGTGGACTTGTCGCTGTTGGCAATTTCGGAAGTTTTACCGTTGTAAAGTGGCAGTCCTGATCAGTCGGCTTTCCTCAATGTACAGAGAAAAACTTCCTTTAGATGGTTTGGTTACTGTTCAAAGTTAAGACAACTAGAGACGACTAAAATTTGGTGAAACGGCTATATTTATCCCGCCATCTACCCGGAGTATTTTGAAAAACAGAAAATTCGTGTATCTAATAATCATTCAACGTTTTTTTATAAGTCCATTTAGTTCGTTAGTCCGATCGTTTTTTAAAGGTTTCAAATTAAAACACGTAGGAAGTTCAGTTTTCAGGTTCCCTGGAAGAAAAACCTCTTGAAAGAAAACCTTTCTTTCTGCTTGTCAAAATTACTCGAGAATTATCCTGCAAAATTACCCTGCTCATTTTTAGATTTTCTCTCAAGACAACCTAGCCCTAATTACCTAACTGTGATTTTTACATATTTTCTGGAACTTTGCATTTTTGAAAATAACTCTAGTTCAGTGCATCTGAGGTGTAAAATAACATTAAATATAGGGAATGAAATTCTATGCAAAAAATGTCACACGTTGTAACCCGAATATATTTGGAGAAATGGTTTTCAGTATGGATTGATCTTTTCTTTTGAATCTTACGCAGAATTTTATTTACTTTAAATCGTAATAACGATACACCAAAAACGAATAAATGTCGAAAAATTTAGAGCCTGAAAAACATCATCTAAAGGGGTAAAACATTATCAGGCCTCACGCCTCAAAACTTATAGTTCAGTTTCACTCATTGCGTTACGACGAATAGGAAAAAGTTCTACTTGGAAAAACGACGTTTTTCTGGGCAAAAATCGAAAAACCTTTGGCCCCCTTAAAATGTTGGATCTATTGTGCCTATGAACGTAACCTTCCTTATTTCTGGGATAATAATTGGCAGCTTAATGAACAGTTTCAATATGGAACCATGGAATCCGGATAAAACCACAAACCACGAGTTAGAAGTCTGCAGTTTTACTTACCCATAGTAGTAACGATAGCTAAACGTGCAATCCTAACCACGGCACAAATAATTTTACTCCTCTTCTCGGTATGTTGTAAAGAAAAACGCGGTTGTCTAAATATGGTATAAAATATCACAACAGTAGCTTGTTATGACCGCTAAATGAAAGAGAAAGGATAGAGGTAGTTCTAAACTCACTCCCGAGTCAAAACGATCAGAAGTTTTGCTACTTCATCAAAACTAATCCAGCAATAATTGAATAAATTTAATCAATTAAGGATAATCAAGTCGATTTAATTCGTTCGGAATCATCTTTCAACATTGTATGCGTCACTGGTATGTAAATGCATGTCAGCACTAGCAGACTAAAAACGGAAATTAATTGAAAAAAATAGTTGGAAGAATTTTATAGAAAAATAAGCAACAAAGAACAGCTTTTCATTCTTTTGTTTGCTCGGTAGATCGGACACGTATTATGCATTAAATTTTAAGTGACATATATTTTGTCCGTCTTTCGAAAGCTTTCGTAAAGCTTTTATCCCAACATAAGTTTGGCTAAATTCTAGCTTAAATCAATAGATCAAATCGAAGGAGAAGGACACGCTCGGTATGTTAATCAACATTGACACCTTCTTCGCTAGCACAATTTTCTCCATGTAAAAATTTATATTAAATTATAAAACATGTTTAGATTTTAGTTATAATTTCCGTTATCGCAAATGAATTTTCGCGAAGCTATGATTGCTCCATTATTGGACCTATCTTTTAATATTGCTTTTCCAATTCGATTAATGGAAATTCCTTTGATTTATTTTATCGTGTAATTGGTTTTACGTTTGTATTTACAACGATGAAATTCGACTGTGACTCTTCTGATATTCCTTTAATTTTCGCGCAGTTTTATTTATACGTCGCCGCAACTTTCAGTTTGCTTTGAAAAAAACAGAACGCTTTGAAAGGAAAATCTTGAAAATTTTAAATTTCCACGTCTAATAAAGTTGTCAGGCGAAACCGATTGATTATAATACGAATGCTTGTTTTTTAAGTTTTTGGTTAACTAAACAGATTATTACAAAAACGGTGGTGAATATGTTACGTGGGAATTCACGATTCCTGTTTGGTAATTTTTTTTCGAATGTTTCTTTTTTAACATCTGTTAATTTTGTATTGAACGAACAATTGCTGCGTGAACTTGTTAAAATGTGTTGAGAAGGCACGCTTATAGCATGAGTCCATGATCAACTCGCGATCCGCCTCATACACCCGCACTTCAGATTAATTTATGTCACGTTTTGTTCATCTTTCTCTAGTAAACGGTAACCTCCATAGGCATCTTCGTTATTTTACTGATAGAAGTCGAACTCGTGCGGAAGGCAACCAGCAACGATGTTAGCTAACACACAAGTTCATTTCCTGTCCGATGACTTCATAATTTTACTTACGGTTTAAGTGATCGCATTTTTAACGTCTATAAATAATTTGATTTAAATTAAATCGTAGGATATGAGTTATTGAAAATTATCTTCTATCCTCATCAGCGAATATTTTTATCATGAAATCAGCACGAATCTTCAACTCGATTTATCCACGTAAAATATTTTGTGTCCTTAATTTTAGACCATCGCTTCGAATTACAATTAGAAAATATTTACGATTTGGAAATTTTAAGAAATTTGACTATCGTGGATGTATTTTTAAATTTTATTTTTTCGCACGACTTCTGAATTGCGCCTGGAAGGAGTAGAATTAATTTCTCCAAAAATTTTGAAGGTTCAAGTTTGGTTAGCCAAATTAGATCATTTTGACCTTCGATTTTGACTGGTCTGATTGGAGAAATATTTGAAAATTAACAATTTTAATGGAAAAAACAACTAAAATTAGATAAAATTAATATACTACGTGTGCAAGCAAGGAACTTGTTTTGCATTTTTGAAACGAGAAATGTTAATAGCTTTTATGCTCAATTAGATAAAATAAGTTATTTTCTGTAGAAATTTTTACCCATTAATTTTTGTTGTTTAGAAAACGTAAATACCACTAGTAAGAAATTTAAAACTAAACTCTGTTTTTGTGTTATCGATTCACTGGATATTTTTGTTTTACACTTTTAAAAATAAAATTATCTCATTATCCTTCATATGAATTAAGTACAAGGTTATCATAAGTATTAGTTTCGTCTGGAATATTAAAATATATAAAACGTGTTAAAAATTGTTCTAAAGGAAAATTTGTTTAATAAATGTTTGTTGATGACGCAATCCGTTTTGACGTGTTATCAGTTTTTTTCAAAATGCTTTGAGACACTGGATTTTGCTGTACTTGAAAATATTTTAAAATTACAATTTCAGATTTGTGTTTTTGATATCATGGAACGAAAGCTTTATTCCGGAATAAACCATCCAGACAAACTGGAAAAATAAAAAGAACTTTTTCTATGTGCCATGGCAAGTCTTATCTGACTTCGAGAATCCTTTCTACTTTGTCTCTGGTGGTTGTTCTAAGTTTTATCACATTTAGGGGACCTATTTTTTAACGTGGACTGTGAACCACGAGAAAATATACTACTACGTTTTGAGTAGGGTCTCCACCTCCGAGGAGAGACGGAGGAAAGTATCTTTTATTGAATGATTTAATTTAGAAATTCCATTTTTATCGAGATAGTATTCAAAAAAGATACATACCTTTTTTATTTTTTAAAAACAAAACTTTACGAAATATACTACTTTGTTTTTTTGGCATGCAGAAACGTGAATTTTTAAAATAATTTGAATCTAAAATTTTAGCTACTATATACCTATTTGTTACTGTAATTCTATGGAAATCAGTTTCACATGAATTACAAACACGTTTACTACAATTTCTGCTCTTCAGTTTGATGCAATTATTTGTAATTGGCCTGTAAATTGTTCAGAATGTTACTATTGCGGTCTCTGGCTAGTTGGCAAAATCTGATTACTTTGGCCATCCCAAAATTTTCATAACCTTCATTGCCATAAGATCACCTCCAATCTGGTATTTTATTGTATCCAGACACTTAATGAAATGTGAACTTGAAATGCCCTTTATTGAATGACGCCAAGGTAAACATAGCTGATGAAAAGGTTGACGAATTGGGGAGAAGCGGATCAAACAGTCTTCCCTGCAGCCCTGAGCCTATGATCACGCTTGCTGTAAAAAGAACCCTAAATATTTTCCTAAAACAGCATACCCGAAGGGCTAGAAGTGCTTAATAAAATATCAACTCAAACGCCATTTAATGAAATGACACCAAGATGACGTAGGTAATACAAAGTCTGACGAGTTGGTGAGAAACGAATCAAACAGTCTTCCCTACAATCCTGAGCTTATGATCACGTATGCTGTAAAATCCCCAGATACTTTCCTGAAGCGATATACCCGCGAGGAAAACTCCACAGGAATTTTGGTGTAATAGATCGAGGAATTGCTAAAGAATTGCAAAGAAATTGTGGGAATTTGTTAAGAATTGCGATAAACTAGTGAGGAATTGGAAAGGAATTACAGGAATTGTTACGAATGAATTCGCCATTTCGAAACAAAAGAAGCGTTAGTGATGAAAGAAAATTGTTTTTCACAGCGATCTAAAATTGAAATCAGATGATTTACAACTTCAAGGCTTTTTTAACAAAATATCTCGAGAAACTTTCGATAATAATTCCTAATTTATGCAAGTGAAGTTTGATAACTAAATAATGGTTTTTAATAATTAGTCAAGGAATTGCTCGAATTAACTGGAAATTGCAGAAGGGAATTTACAGAAAAAATTAATTGATGTACCAAATTTTTGTCTGCGATTTGGTGCTTCACGAGAGACCGGCGGGGCTAGTTGTTACAGTCCCATTATTTTGGGCACCTACTAACAAGAAGTTGCTTAACATGTGCATTATTTTAACATTGTAATTTATGGATGTTAAAAAATTGTCATCGCCTTTCTTATTTTTTGCGATTGTTTTTCCTATTTTGGTTTATTTCCTGTATACGTCTTGATGGAACGATGACATTTTCTCGTGACTTGCTGATTTGGTTCATATGTATTTCAATTTAGTTGGTCTATTTTTAGAAATCATCGGCTAGATTAACAACGAAGTCGTGTTGGGGCAGGTTAGCACTTGGTGAAGTTCGGAGTTCTAAGCATATTCTTTTATAGTTAATTCGTTAATCGTTTAGTGAAATGTAAAATAAGGCACTTTACTGAACGAATTAATTCGTTATGGGAGAACTCGTCGACTTCCAGGTCTCGCCTGTGGCTCGTCCTGCAACCTGTTAACTTGCTCGGTGAAGTATCGGTTCTTCTGCCTGTGTTGTATAAACAACTTCGTCTCATTTATAGTTTTATGACCTGTTTTTTTAACTAATTCATTGAATTAGTTCTTTAAACAGTGGATTTTACATCTTAGGTAGCTTGCTAGGCTTGCCTTCGATATGCCTGCACTCTGTTTTTATTGTTATGATGGCAAATCGTTAACACAGGGGGGCCGACGGCTTTACGTGCCCTCCGAAGCACGGAAAACAGTCAAGAAATTTTAGACTGTACCTGGAGTCGTACCGGCAGCCTTCCTTTAGCAGTTGATCTCGCCAACATTCAGGCCATGATCGTCGTCATATAAATAACTATTGCAAGTAATCAGAACTAATCTTTTTAAACCTGTGGATGTGCAACTTCACCCACGCGTTGATTAGGCAGTGGATTTTATTATTCAAATCTTTTCACCTTATATTTTTGTAGTTGGGGATAATTGTGGCTTAAAAATCCAAAACGCGTCGCTAATACGGATATTTTCTAGGAGAAATACGACTTTCCGCTTATGATGAACCAAACAATTTTTTTGCTTACATTGCGGTTCATTAAAACCGATAATCAATAAGGAACGTGATTGTGTTTGTAAAAGTATGAAAAATTACATTAGAAAATATTCATTGTAGACGAGATTCCACTATAACCGACCTTATTGTAAGTGGATTCCACGATGCTTGGGTGAAAATTACGTCAAAACGGAAATCATGGTGAAAAAGGTTCAAGAACTTCTGAGATTATTTCAATTTATTCAAAACTTAAATTTTATGATTTTAAGCTGCTCATTGTTCTAAAACTTGAGAACTTCAGGAAATGAAATGTTAGCCAAATACTTCCTAGTTGTAACCATTTTTTTCAAGCTTCATCTGTTTGAATTCCTAATTATCAAAACTGTGCTTGTACATACTTCCCTGTTTTAAATGAACTTTACAACGGAACCTTGCCTGCAGTTTTAAAAACGAAATTGTTGAGTTGTATAGTGGTAATGTAATTAATTATGTCGGCGTGGGTAAGGAGTATTCTAGTGGGAAAACGAGTACAAAAGTCCAGGGCCGGGTAACCACTTTTTTAAATTTTATTACGCAAGTAAATGTTTTAAGTAGTAAAATTTGTGGCATTTTCATAATTTGAAATGTAAAACATTAATTTAGTTTATGTGTTTATACACTAAACTTTAAGCCTCGAATTAATTCCCTATGCTTGGATGGTGCTACCCGAACTGCACCACGGCTTATCAGGGGTCATTTCTTGTACCCAGGTAAATATAATCCCTTGACCGAACTGCACCACGGTCAAATGTCGTTCCGTAATCGCTTTACCGAATTGCACCACGAGCAAACCGAGCAGGTATCACAAGCAAACAGATAATATAAAGAAATAAATACACAAATATCTAAATTCTTAAATTTCGAGTTTAATATATTAATTCATATTATATTATACAGGGTCGGAGCAGGTATTAATAAAATAATAACCCAAAACAGTGAAAAATTAAATTTTTTTTGCCTTCGAATTTTGGGGTGTGCATTCGATAGGGAGGGTAATCCATCGTCAAAACCTACTCTTCCGGGGCGCCCCTCCGCTCCGCTCCGGGTTGCACCCCTCCAGAGCGGTTTTGACTCTGGTTACTAGGCTAAACATACGAGAAGCGCCACCGATCAAGAAAACTGGGATAAATAAAAACCGGGATGTGAGAGACCCTCGAAATAGCATTAAAAAGTATAGTTGCGGTATGGGGCAGTAAACTATTACGTTTCACCCCCAAAAAATCGCGTAAAAACAAAAAATAATCGATGTTACATGTAGGAGGCATCAGGTTAAACTCCAGCATTGTGCTTTAACTTTTAACAATAAAACCACCTTACCTAAAATATTACAATAGAGGTGGTGCAATTCGGACGACCGACCCTTGGTGAGGTGTTTACCTGAAATTACGGTGGTGCAATTCGGGTAGGAGATTTGTGAACTAATCTTTTCGTGGTGCAATTCGGGTGCACCGGCTTGGATGTTGGGTCTTAAGGCAGCCTGTTTATAAGGTTCCTCTTTTTTGGAAAGCGAAATCTTAAAAAAATATTTAGTACATGGGTTATATTACCACGATACTTAGAAGAATGACGTACGACGCTTCTGTTAATTATCAGTTTACTTGTTTCAATAATTTTTTACAATCTGTTTATTCTAGAAAAACTAAAATTTTTAGGGGAATTATTTTCAACGTCAATTTTAAGAATCATGAGAAAATATACCGAAATTAATCTTAAAATATTAATGAAACTTACCTGTGGTTAATATTGTAAAAATAAATATTAAAAAACTCGGGTTTGTTCATGGTTTTCTTGAATTTAAAACAACCTAGAGGCTTTGTTCCATTTCCACCGAGTAACCCTTTCCACCCCAGTATAAATAGAGATTTGGCAAAAAATTCTTTATCGTTATAATTTTTTTAATGCTAAAAATTCGTTGTTTATAATTCGATCAGCAAAGAGTTAGGACAGCAACGAGTCATAAAAAATTAATAAACCTATTGCTTTTTTTTAACAAATTGACGAAATTCTCATCCATTTTAGATGTGTTTATCTATTACTTGCGTAATAAATTCTCCAGTTTTTTTTATTACTTTATTTACGCACTAACTGATTGAAGTGATATAAACCCACGTCTTAATTAAATTCTGATGTTATTTATTTTGAATTGGTTTCAATAATTCATAAAAATTAATATTCCTGAAAATGTAATCTTAATAGAGCGCAAATTGGCCTTGACATCCTAAAATATAATAAGTTTAATTTTTAGTTTCAAATAATTTTAAACCTAAAATCTTACAATAATTTTATTATTACTCACATATTTTTAATGTCAGACTGCTGCAAATTATCAACACTTGATGACGAAGTCATTATTTATTCATATTATTGATTTAGTATCTTAGCCAGTAAAATAGCGTTTACAATTTAATTAAAATTCTGATATAAATTTTGTAGCAATTTATTCGATAATTTCGTATTCCATTGCTTTATTAAGTCAAATTTTCAGGTATCAGCAGGGCAGCATCTTCAATTAAGTGGGGACCTGAAAGGTAACGTCTCCATTGCCACTCAACAAGGAATGTATTTCAACCAACAATCGCCAGCAAGTAATTTAGGTTCAAATTCGCAACAAAATCAATCGAATCAACAACAAAATTCCACACCATCAAATCAGGGACCATCTCAACAGCAAAACCCCATGAATCAACATCAACCTTCGGGCCAACAAAATCAAGGTTTACATTCTGGTGGCCATCAATTATCAAATCCACAAAATGCTAGTCAATCGCAATATGGAAATATGTCGGCTAATGATTTACACGGGAGCGGGATGGGTGGAATCATGAGTGCGGGTAATATGGGAGGAGGTATGCCTTCGATGGCGGGTCACGGTGTCGGACCTAATCAACACCAAGTTGGAATGGGAGGTGACATGTACTCTCTTTCGCAATCTCAAACTATTAATTTTACACAACAGTCACTTCGAAGGGTGAATCCACCAAGTGGTTAGCAATCCAAAAATTTTATTTGAGCAATTCTAACCAAACTGTTTTTAGGTATGACGAATGCAATGGGACCAAACGGAACAATGAACTCAAATGTTGGAATGGGACCAGGTGGGCCTCTAAATTCCGGTGGTGGAATGGGATCGGCAGTTCCTATGGGTAACGCTATGGGATCGCGACATATGACACCACAAACTTTGGAACAACAAAAATTACTGCAACAGCAACAAATGTTGCGAGCGCAGGCTTTGATGCAACAGCATATTGTTAGACCGCCACCTCCGGAATATAAAGCAAGTGCGGGAATGATGCAACAAGGCATGCAATCGCGATATCCTCCTACGCGACGGGTACCACAGACCATGCCCCCATCGGGTCCAATGATGCGGTCACATAATATGTATGTGATGCAACAGCAACAACAACAGCAACAACACATATCTGCTCGGAACATGTATCCCAGGCAACAGGGTCCAATGGGAGGAAACGAATCTCTACCCCAACATGGCAGTGCCGAATGGAGGCATTTAGTCATGAATCAACCACAAAACGTTAATTTTAATCCACAAATGAGGCCTAATTATCAACATCAAGGCGGTGGTAAGCGAAAAAATTTTGTTTTTAAATAGAATTTCATTGTTGTTTTCTTAGGTGCCGGATTTAACATGAATACAGGAGGCAACATGACGATGACTGGTTTGCAACATCAACAAATGAGAGTGCAACAGCAGCAAGGTATGGTTCCAGGTGGTTTATCCAGTCAAAGTATGAGCCAGGGAATGAATCAGGGAATGGGACAAGGGCCAGTGCAAATGAATAACTTAAATCAACAAATGATCAATCACATGCAACAACAACAGGTTATGATGCAGCAACAAAATTCTGCTTCGGTGAGTAACCTAATAATTTACATGAACATTGTTAAATTTTGTTTTAAAAAAATATCGGATAAATACGGGAATGTACTTGTCGAAAACCTTTATTATTTTAACATAAATTTGATTGTTTACTTAATTTGTTAATTTTTTAAAACACATGGAAACACAAAATATTTTGTCACCAATTCGTCCTATTTTTGTTTTGTTTTAAAAATCATTATTTCGTAATAATATTTTAAGAAATCCATCATTATTTTATTTAAATTGTTTACTTGAGTACGTATTATGTTAATTTGATGTTTTTCAATATTGAAATAATTAAATTTTTAACAACAATAACATTAAATTTTAACTAATTAACTAATTGGAAAA
The DNA here is from genome assembly GCA_932274525.1 of Podabrus alpinus. NCBI lineage: Eukaryota > Metazoa > Arthropoda > Insecta > Coleoptera > Cantharidae > Podabrus > Podabrus alpinus. Next base: position 22,717,879 of record OW026453.1, read on the forward strand.
CTCTTGGAAGAATCATTGAACAAAATTGTTTTTGTCAAATTGGTACATTTTATACCAAGTTAAAATAAAGACGTACCTCTTTATTTAATTTAATCAATAGTTATTAAATTAATGGATCAACTATTTTGAAAAGTTTTTTTTTTATTATATTACCAGGGGCGTCGACTGCGCAATTTTACTAAATATGCGGGCGGCGCGGCGGTACATTTCCACAAAATCTAAATCAGATTACAAATTTTTTTATTCAACTTTTTTGTTCGGGATAAAAAGACATATTTGAAAAATCGAATTTTTACTTTTCATAATGAAGTTTTTTTAAATCGCACACGAAGTAAAGCACTGGAAATTTTCCACGTTTTAATGTTAATTAATTAATATTTTTAATTCCATATATCGCGGTAAACAAAAATATATGTCCAGTGCGCTTCATTTAAATCATTTTATTATAATTATAGATTGAGATAGACTTTCATTTAGTACTATATCGAAAGTTTTCTTAGTTTTTTATTGGTAGTGGCTGCTCTATGGGAAACTGGGTTGATTTATACTCGAACTCGAGCTCTTGTAGTTATTACTATAGGTATATAATTACGGCTTACACATGGAAGTAATCCCGTCAGTGCGGCCTTTAGGCCGCACAACCTTGGAAATCTGTAATACTTGGAATACTGTAACAATTTATTTTTGGCAATCAATATACAACAAATTTTCATTTTTACAAAATAAATATTCAAAATTGGAAAATATTTAAAACAGTGGAATTGCCATATGTATAGAAACATGCTGAAACTCTAAACGCCATTTTCTCTTAAGGGTGTGGTTTAAACCGTTTAAGCACCGGCACTGTTTCTTGTTCGTCACAATAGCTTTAACCAATTTTGCTGCACTGACAATGAAGTTTTAAAACACCGCTTAAATTGAAACCTTTAAAAATACAGAAGCGGCAGGTAAATTTTTACTATTCCAGTATTCGAAAAAATTCTACACCAAATCAGATTATGATGTAAAAATAAATACACATCTACTTATTTTCCTTATTTAACCCCATTGTTACTACCTGGGGTACAGGTGTATTTTTTCTTAAAAAGAGAAGTTATTTTAAACGTTTTTCAGAACCTATCCATCGATTCTGGTCATTCCTTTATCTCAAAGGTCTTCAAAATTACCAATAAGAATCAACGATTTTATTTTAGCCCCGCCTTTAAAATAAAACTAGAATATCATTAGCTCTTTTATATGTCGATTCTGGTAATTTTTTTATCATTTCAAGTCCTTGAAACTTTTTCATTGGCTAGTTTAGTCAAAACTTCAAGAAAAAGACCAGAATCGACATAATAACCTTTCGAGGAGGTTCATATAATTAATTTTAGGGTAAATACCATTACAAATACCAATAAAAAAAGCCCTACGCCACAGTGGCGGTGGCATACGAGCCATGGGTCCCCTCCCAAATCAATATTTCAATAATAATTTTTTAGTTTTTAAGGTCAATTTAAATTTTTCTGAATTTTTGGTTCTTATGAAAATATATTTCCAGAAATACCCGCACCCTACCAGAAATTAAATATACGACCACCGCCGGTAGTTCAAGAGAAAAATCTGTCCGCCTCTGACGCGCATAAGTATTTATGGAAAATGCTTGAATGACCTTTTTCCAATTTTTTGCGAGTTGAAAAACCCGGAAAATTAATTTTGAAATTCAAAACGTGCGAGAATTAACAACAATCCAAAGCGTTTGTGACGTAAAAGGTTGTGAGAATAATTTGTAATCGTGGACAAATTTAATATTTATTTGTTTGATTTACTTTTTTCTTCGTCTTTTTTTCATAAACAAAACGATCTATTACGTCACAAGTTTTCTCGCAATTTAAATTAATTTTAAAGCCTTTGCGACACGCAAAAAATTTTAAAAAAATTCAAGCATATATTCAGAAATATTTTTGTACCTATAGTCCATCTGGTTTTGGATTGTAGTAGAGGTCGCCTTGAACGGAAAGTCAGAGTTACACTGGGAAACGTCAAATAATTAAAGTATATGAGTGACAAAAACCAAATGTCACTTATTTGATACTTGAAATAATCGAGTTAAAAGTATTTTTTTATCAAATAGCAATTTATCTTGTACAAATTATTTAAATTTGCCAGAAACTTTTAGAAAAAAATATTCGTGAGTTATCAATCGCAAATAAAATTTTGGCAGTGTAAATCTGTAAAAATTTTAACCAATCACGTTCCGAGTTCACAATTTTAGTACAATCTAGTTCTGCATTCTTAAAACGGATGGACTATAGTACCAAACTAGTACTTCAATAATAATATATAAAAATTAATTTTATGCAAAGACTAACATAATTGTAAGGAATTGAAACTCGTTAATCCATCCATGGGGGTCAGTGGCTTGCAGATGTATAATATTTTAATAATAATAGAAGTTTGTTTACATAATATTGATTTTATTAAGTGTCCATAAGAGTTAAATTTTTAAGAACAAGCGATTAAATTGCTGGTTTTACATTGTTTTAGGGGTGGTTGGGTGGGTTGAACTGTTAAACATAGGAATATTTTATCTGAACTTCACTATGTAACTCGGGTTTATGTCATTTATTTTTAAAATTGCGCATACATTAAAAATATACAAATACAAATAGAGGAGTTGACTTCCTCATCATAAATTAATGTCAAAATAGAAACAAAATAAATTCAAGTTTGGGAATCCCCGAATTTTCGTTTACTAAAGATTCTTTTGGATAAATGAGAATTTTGTTCCAAACTTGAAAACGTAAAGGTTTAAAAAGTGAGTTAAATTAGGAGGCAGTCAAATTTCTTGAAAATTAAGCATTTTTTGGGAATTAATTGTAGTGAAATGAAATCAAACCTAGATTTTTTGTTTTTACTCAAGATTTATTACTATCATACCAGTAAGTAATTTTTTTTAGGCATAGTATAATATATATTTTATTATGTACGCTTAAAAAATTGCGCCAAACGCGGTTAAATAGGTTGGCTGTTTTTCTTCATTTTGCAGTGGTAGCTAATTTAAAAATAAGATATTAAAATTTTCTTGAGTGCATTCGGTTCGTAAGACCGTTGTCTCCCAGCCACACCCAAAAATAAAAAAAAACCGGAAGAAAAATTCTAAGATGGCAGCCGGAAAACAGACAATTTTTGCGAAAAAACTCAAATTTTCTATTATATATTTTTTTCAAAAACTAGAGTTTTTATTTACTTAAATTGACGTGAGGCAGGAAATTATACATATTTTGAACATGCTGTATTTTTTTTCAAATCGATGGAAACCTCTGTTTTTTCGTAATCGTTGGAAAACCAAGAGGAAATGAAATATCGGGAAAGACGCATTTCAAGTTCTGAAACATTAGTGTAATAAATAATCATAATGCATACCTTTTACATGCCATAAATATATCAATTTTTCGAATTTTGACGTAATCGCAACGGCATTTTACTCAGGAAGGATAACACTTTAAAAAAATGAAAAAATTTTTTGATTATTTGACTGCCAATCACCCTAAATGTATTTTTCTCGGTAATTGATTTTCTCGTGGTTTTGCAACGATTAGGAAAATACGAAGGTTCCGATCGATTTGCAAAAATGCAGTGTGTTCAAAACATGTGACATTTCCGTCCAGACCTAAATTTAAGTTTATAAAATTTTAGTTTTCAACGGAAAAATAAAACTGCTCGTTTTTTTTTTTACATAAAATTCGATTTTTTTCAAAAATGAACTGTTTTTCAGCTCCTATTTTACCATTTATGGTCCGATTTCGTGTTTTTTTTGGTTTGGTCCGAAACCAGAAGTTTTGGGAACAGAAAAAATTCAAAAAAGTTTTAATATCTTAAGGCGGTGTGACACTTGTGTAAATTTTGTTGTAAATTTGCGTGTAAATTTACGTGTAAATTTACGTGTAAATTTACGTGTAAATTTACGTGTAAATTTATACAAGTGTCAAACGCGTAAATTTGCTTGTAAATTTTGTTGTAAATATTTTGTAGGAATATTTCTATATTTTCTCGCAAGTTGTGCGTGTAAAATTGCGCAGAAGAATATTCGAAGGTGTGGTCTATTTTTCTTGTGTTGTGTTTTTGTCAGTTGGTAAAAGTTTGAATTGGCATTAATTGCCAATTCGAATCCATTATCACGTTTCTTTTAGTACTAAACAACACAAGGCAACCAGACATACAAACTTCTTATAGCCACTTACCGTTCGAATTTTCAATTGACCAGAACGCGCGTGTGCAAATTGTAAATTTACGTGTAAATTTTTACACAAGTGGCAAACACACTCGCAAAAAAATTTGCTAGCAGATTTGCAACAAAATTTACAAGCAAATTTACGTGTTTGACACTGTGTAAAAATTTACACCTAAATTTACACGCAAATTTACAACAAAATTTACACAAGTGTCACACCGCCTTTATTTTAAATTTAGATATCGCTGCAAAACCAAAAAACTAACTAACATTCAACTGAAATTTCCATCAAAATTTCATTTCTCTTGCAGAGCTAAGGGGGGGGGGCTAACTTTTTTTTTCAAAAAAGGTTCAAGATGTTACTGTTCTACCCTGCACCTGTTTTTAAATTTACTTGCACGAGGGTAAATTGTATTATCAAGAGATTAATGAAAGTGTACAGTTTTCAAATTCAAAACCATATTTTTTAGTAAGGAAAGTAATTTTTTTTCTTTGCTAAGCCATGGGGGTTCCGACCCCCCCCCTTCCCCGTAAGTGCGCCGATGCGGCATGATAATTAAGGATTTTATGGAATATTAGATAAAGAGGATCTTATGTTTAGGGTGAATCTTTCTTGTACTAACGACTACTTTTTTTTAAATTTATTTATTTCATTTAGAAATCAAAAATAAAGAAAATTATACCAACATCAATCAGGGCCGTCCGTCCGTCCGTTCATAACACAATACTATTTTTGATGGGATGGCTAGCAGGAGTGGGGTAGGCGGTATCCCGAAAGACTTAGGTCCTGGAGCTATAGCCCATGTACCTCTGTGGTTAGGATGGCACTGCCATCAAGTATTTGCACGTATTATTTCATATCTTATACTTATCCATTGTTATAAATAATGGCTTTTATACTCCTTTTATAAATATTATTTTAAGTCGTTTTCATTAAAAATCGCATTTTATTACATTCTATCAAGGCGAAACCAAACATTCTTTATGGGAGATAGAAAAGGAGTTATAAGTCTTTTTTCGATTTATAAAACATTCACCCTTAAAAATTGGAACAGTATGCTTTAGATCATTGTCTTGTTGGTAACGAAACCTGTTTATTTGAACATTTGGAAATAAATCACGTTGCAATATATCCGAACACCCTTTAGCATACAATCAATAAAATTAAGTTTTATCACACTCCATTGTATGCTATGCAGCCCCAAACCATTACAAAACCTCCTTATGTTAAGCTAAGCTTATGCTTACTTCATTGGTGGTAGATTTTCCTTAGCTAATTTCATGTTTTTGTTCCCCTAAAGTAAAATTTAGTAAGTTCAGGTTAATTTTAAGAAAAGTGCATTTAAAAAAAATTGATATTTCTAAATAATATTTTAAAAGATAAATTGAAAGAATTTATTTATAACTTTGAAATATGCATATGCCGACTCATTTTATAAGCAAAGTATTTCAAAATCACGTAATGCGTCTCAGAAATGCGAGAATAAACTTTTTAATTGTGGAGCCACTGTATATTAAAAAAAAATTTTCTTACTTTGTATGATAACAATAAACGTTCAATTTTTAAGCCCAGGTCTGTTTTCATTTCTTTGCAAATTAATTTATAAAAAAAATCCTTTAAAATGTTAAATTTTAATTTAATGTTTTTATATTATATTTAAATGATTCCTGTACCTATGTATAATATCTCAAAATAAATTATTCCCCTCTTTCTCTTAATTTACGAGCGATTTGACTGCGTAGAGTCCTCTTTAGTTTCTGTAACATCTTGTAAATAAATTACATAAAATACGAAAAACTAAGCTCGTTTTTGGTTTTGTATGCAAATGCATACAAATTTTATACAAATCACAATTATTAGAAAATTCCAGAAAATGAAAATGGAAAGCAAAGGAAGATATGACTGAACCACGGCGGGTGGGGGGGGGTGAAATTAATTGCGTTTAATTTCGAATTCTCTCAAGATCACAATTTCGTAAAATTTTGTCGAAAAGGTCTCCCCTCCAGAACCACGTAAATTTTTCTCTTTTTTATTAAATTTTTATTTTTTACTAATTTAAAATTATAAACTAAACTTTTTGTAGTTATTTTATACAACTAACTAAAATTTAAAGATTAACAATCTTAAACGCAAATTAAAAACACCTGAAGAAGGCAATAACTTATTGCTGAAAGTTGATAAAATAATATAAATTTTCACAATCTAATATTTTTATTTTATTATAAAAATTAAAAAACACCACCCAAATCAGATATTAAGTGTTTCCATGTGCAAAGAACGCACTGTATAATTAACAATAATTATTTTTAGATGTCGCTGACTGGAATGACTCTCCAACAGTCGCAGTCTTTGGCAGTTTCGAACCAAGCTTTACAGCAGCAACAGCAACTAAACAACCAACAACAGCAGCTTATGAACAATTCGACCAATAACAATCAATCAAATTCCTTAAATAATTTCAACCCACAAGCGGCAGATTTTAATCTAGACTTTCTCGAAAATCTACCGACGAGCGATTCGAACGCATTCACCGACCAAGAATTATTAAATTCGTTTGATAACGATTCAGGTTTTAATCTACAAGACATTTTGTGAAAAGGTTTACTTGTTTTTAGTAATAATTTGTTTATTTGTACATACAAAAGTATCTGTTGCGTTATTATTTTACAGTTAATTTATATATTGTGGTTTTTATTGTGTGATATAAACAGAAACTGCTTCGAAACATATTATATATATTTCATAGTTTTATTAGTGCATTAAGTGATGAATCATCGATGAACAATGGGTGTAAACGTGTCAAAGAAGAAGAAATATGTGCGATATTTGGTAGTACGATAAACACAGTTGGTTTGTGAAACGACGACGCAAAAAATATTTTCTATGTTAAATCACTGCCATTTGAAAGAAAATACTACTACTACGTAGAGCTGTGAAGTATTCAAAAGGTTTATTGTGCCAGTCATTGTATGTTTTAAGGGACGAATGTTTGAATTTTAAAAAGATTTTATTAGACGATCGAATTCCATATTATTACGAGAGTGGTTGTTTAATTGCAATAGTTGTATTTATTTTTTTTGTACAGTTAATTTTTAAAGTCTTCTACCAAATTATTTATATTTTTGTAAAACAATGTTTAAATCGGCCGATTTAAAAATTATCATATTTTTTGTAATTTCCTCTCACAAACGAACTTTATTTTGTATTTGATGTTTGTACAGTTTTAATTTTTTTCGTTACATTTCCAGCAGCTAATTTGTTATACAACTTGAATTGGTAGTTTAAATGTTACCTAATAAATATATCGAAAATACAAAATAATAGGGACCTTGTTATACAGGGTGATTCCAATATTATCTCAATTATAATGTAGAATTACCAGATTAGAATGGAACTCAAGATTTTTGTTACTAACAATTAATTCTTCCATTGGAAGTGCAAATTCTAACGCCAAAAGTTTATCAAATAAAACAGAAGTGGAGTTCTTTTTTATTCTGCCTGAACTACAAACACAACATGCACCAAATTTACAATCAATTGATGAGATTATTAGTTGAATATCCGTATCATGTAACAATACTAACATGTTTTTATTGAAACTAATAAGAGACAATGTATTATCATGCATTTTTTTAAATAATTGTAGAATGCAGTTTTATGCATGTAGGAATAATTAGGTAAACTGTATTTAAATAACTAGAAGATTATGTTATGGGATATTTAAATTTATATGTACTCGATTAATATCTATAATATTAACCAGTAAGAAATAGCTTTTGTTGTCAAGTGGAATGGTGGTGACGAAATTTGAATATGACTAACAACCAAATTTTGAAGCAATATAAAAGCAAACCCAATTTATTCTAAATTAATAATAAGTAAATTCTAAAATAATTAAGGCCTAAAAAAAGTTTTCCTTTATCAAATTTTCTTCCACCAGACTTGACAATTATAGTAAATTATATTATTTTTAGCACACGATAAAGAATTTTATCAAACAAAACACCAAAAATTAATTAGGATAAAAATTTAAGTTGGCGAGTGCTACCTAAATTTACAAGGAAATTCTTTATTGTGTGCTAAAATTGATAACTTGAAAAGAGATCTCTAGAAATGAAATAATAGACGTTATTTTCAGTATGAATTTTGAAAAACTTCCATCAAAACATTCCAAAATTTTGTTGTTTTTGTTTAAAATTTAAATTAGTTAAAGCAGTATTTGGCAAGAATGTTGCATCAGTATTTTACTAACAAAATTTTTTTGTCTCATGAAATGGCATTTTAAGTTTCTAATTTTTTATGTTTTTATTTAAGATTGTACTTATGAACAAAGAACTTGTTAAATATTCTAATTTTTACAACCATACAAGAGTTTATAAGATGAAAATAAATAATTATATATTCATTGTTTTGTAGATTTAATCATCTGATAAGGTGAAATATTTAAATATATATAAAGTAAATATCTACAAAACATTTGTTTTATTTATTATAATTAACATTTTGTATATTTTTTCCTTTAGATTCTGGAACGTTTGTTTGGTCACACTTCAAGAAGGCTACAAAAAATGCAAAGCATCCAGGCTCCACAAATTGTGGAACCAGATTTTTGGTATACTGTATAAACTGGGATGATTCTGGATGATATTGGCAGGAGGCAGGGTATCGCAAACTCAATGTGAGGGAATTCAGAAAGGAATTGAGAAAAATCAGAATGTAATTTGCGGGTTGAAATCTAGAAAAAAATTTTACATTGGTAATAAAATTCAATAGGGTTTTTCGGGGAGCTAGAACCCTCCTGGTTATGCTACTAGCAATATCAATAATACTAAAATCAATTATTTTCACTTAGGAAATGCCTTAAATTGACGTTAATTATAATGAAGCTAATCAATAACGTATTGTAATTATTTAATTCCATTTACAGTCAGAAATTGCGGTTTGAAAGTCATTTTAATAATATAAAATATACCATAATATAATATCTCAATTATTAACATTTAGGTTTCATGTAATTGAATGGTTTTTATGCTTTTTTAACCGTCTTCAAAAAAGGAGGAGGTTATCAATTCGTCTGTATTTTTTTTTTTTTTTTTAATGTTTGTTACCTCATAACTCCGTCATTTATTAACCGATTTTCAAAATGTTTTCACAATTCGAAAGGATATAGTTTCAGATTGGTCCCATTTAAATTTCATCAAAATCGGTTGAGTACTTTGGTTTTTATAAATTAAATAAGACGGTCATCTGCAATTAAACACTTCAGGTCAACGTCGTTGTCATAGTTACGTTGCGATTTTGACACTAGAAATTTAATTAAATGACTTTGACAGACATATAGTCAGTGGCGTAGCACAATACAAAAATCAAGTTATAAATTAAAATAATGTATGACAATTTTAATTAAATAATGATACGTTGCGATTTTGACACTAGAAATTTAATTAAATGACTTTGACAGACAAAATTAAAATAATGTATGACAAGTTTAATTAAATAATGACATTTACATATAGTCAGTAGCGGCTCGAGAATAGGGGGCACAACTTTGACATAATAATGTTAACCTTAAAAATTAAATGACATTGACGGATAGTCAGTAGCGTTGCACAATATTTTTAAAATTATAATGTTAACCTTAAAAATTAAATGACATTGATGGATAGTCAGTAGCGTTGCACAATATTTTTAAAATTACCAAAAAGTACAGAAAACCAATACAACTTTATAATTTATATTTGGATCAATTTGTACGTGTTAATTGACAATTCAGGCCGGTAGATGCGCTGTAAATCTTGTCGCCAATAATTTTTCCCGTATTCCGTTTCCCGTATTGTCAATTATAAAATATTTGTTGTAAGCCCGCATTTTCAACTTTGAGATAGGCGTTTCGCCCTTTCTTCGCTTGTCTCATTTGAACGGCGCTGTCGCATATGGGCAGCGCGTTTAGTAGGTCTACCCATATTCGCTTTCGATAAATCAGTTAAGGAACGCAAGATTCACTAAAAAGCAAGAAATAAAAAAATTTTTAAAAAAAACAAAAACCGACTTCAAAAAAAAGCAATACAAAAAAATTGCACTAAAAAGTAAAAAATAATTAGAAGTTATTAGAAGAAGATTTAACAGAAATTAGAAGTATATTTTTACAGTGCTGAGCATAAAAATTAATGTATTACGTCAATAATATACAATTATTGTTATTTTTGGAGTCGGTGCCAGCCAAGCTGTTAAGAAATTTACAAAATGTATTTGAAATCACATTAATACGACAATGTAGCAATACCGATGTCGTGTTGTTTAACGCCAAGCGCCTGCGATCTTGTCGACTGTGAAACTCTTTGCAGTCAAAGTGATATAAAATGTATACCTACTGGTACTCCGCTACTTCGTTAATACACGTTTGTTAACCTTGGCTGGCACCGACTCCAAAAATAACAATAATTGTATATTATTGACGTAATACATTAATTTTTATGCTCAGCACTGTAATTTATATACAAGTTTGCTATACGCTTACATTGCCGCAAATTATAGATCAGAAAATATTGATTAGTACATTAGTCACTTATAATCACATTATAAATCAAATGCGGAGACATCCGTACGCTAGGAAAGTGTAATATACTTCACGATTTGGTATCACCATAATACCACCACGCGATGATGATTGAGGTGAGAGAGTGAACGGCCCAAGTGACAAGGAATATCCGAAAAAAATTATCCCTTGATATATAGGTCAAAAAAGGGTTAAGGTACACAATAAGGGGTGGATAATTGAGGATTTTTAAGAATTAATACCGAAAATTGAGTAAAAACCATAACCCATGGCCGGGATAGGCTGCCGGCATAATTTTCGCGTGGCTTGAAGAATTATTGACACACCCCCAACTTTTAATTTCGAAAAATTTTGTGTTTATCACGGCCTTTTTGGCAATGTTTTAATGCGAATGTATAACTTTTGTCGGCGCGGAGGTGATCATAAAAAAAAATTCGAAAAAAGTGTGAAAATAAGAAAGATGCTGCGAGTTGAAATAGTACGGGTCGCTGATGTACCACCGGGTCGATGTGTCACATCGTCGGCCGGTCGCTTGAAATGGGGTGAAATTTTTTTGCTCCGATTTTAATTTTTCTTTGAAATTCGGGTAGGGGGGGGGGTGTGCTTAGTAGATATTAGTATAAATATTCGCGAAAAAATGGAAAATAAGGCGGTTGTTACCGAAAAAGTGAAAAAATTAAATTTTTTTTGCCTTCGAATTTTAGGGGTGTGCATTCGAAAAGGAGGGTAATCCATCGTCAAATCCTACTCCTCCGGGGCGCCGCTCCGCTCCGCTCTGCACCCCTACGGAGCGGATTTGACTCTGGTTACTAGGCTAAACATACGAGAAGGCGCCACCGATCAAGAACACCGGGATCTATGCAACCGGGATGTGAGAGACCCTTGAAAATGCATTAAAAAGTATAGTCGCGGTATGCGGCAGTTATCTATTACGTTTAACCCCTAAAAAAGCGCGCAAAAACAAAAAATAATCGATGTTACCTGCAGTCGAGTCGGGCTGCAACTGCCTCTCCGCAACCTTTACATTTACCTGATATGTATTTGATGGAGCATCCCGGCGCAGCCGGCCTTCTCCTTCATCTGAAAGAATACATTAGTGACATTGGAATTTATAGAGACCGGTGGGTCTCTGGGAATTGGCGCTTGGCGGACTGACTGGTAAAAACCTGAGCTGTGACTGTGAATATGTAATATGAGAAGAAAAAGAAAATTTTTACGTTTGCCGATATAGTAGAGTCCCTAATTCGAAGAAAGAAATTATGAATTAATTTCTATTGATGACCTCGGAGTGAGTGGCTTCTACTTGGAACTAGTCAGAATTGGCGACTAGTGGGATTATAGTGATGCTATGGGGGGTGATTTAACGAAGCTTGTGATAATTGATCGAAAAATTACACAAATCTAGTGAATAAATTCACTTTCGAAGAGAATTTGTGTAAGTTAAACCTATGAACATACATTAGTCTGTGTGGGGGTGAGTTATGGTCAGGAGTTGTCCGTGGTCAGGAGTGATTTGGGACGGGGAATGAGAAAGTCAGCTGGGTTGTATTGACCTAGTTGGTTTACTAGTGGGTTTTCTGAGAATTTGGATTTGTTGTAGAGATTGGTGGCATGTTTACGATTAAGAGTGTTAATGAGGTCTAGTTTGGCGTCTGCATGTAGTCGCCTGTTAGTGACGTAGTAGGGGGCGCTGAAAATAGCTCGGAGATTTTTGTTTTGAATGACTTGAAGTTTATTTATGGCCCTGGGGCGTGCATATCCCCAGACAGGGGAGGCGTAAATCATTGTCGGGCGGATTATGGCTTTGTATAATCTTAGTTTGTTAGCGGGGGACATGGTACTTTTTGCGTTCATGAGGACGAACAGTCTATTGAAGAGGCATTTGGCTTTACCGGCTGCGGAGGAAATGTGAGCGTCCCATTTGAGGCGCCGGTCCATGGTAATGCCAAGGTACTTGACCTTGGTTTTCCAGGGGATTTGCTCCTCGAACATCCAGACACTGGAGTTGTGAGGCTTGCAACGATTTCGAAACATGATCGCGGAACTTTTGCTCGAGTTAACCTCGATGCGCCAAGTTTCGTACCACCTTCCGAGATCGGTGATCGCCTCCTGGAGGCGGGTTGTGGCTATGTCCGGGTGGATTGAGGATGTGTATATTGCAGTGTCATCTGCATATAGTGAAATTTTTGTTGCGGGATCTAAGGGGGTTGGAATGTCACTCATGAAGATGTTAAACAGTGAAGCTGCAAGGATCGAACCCTGGGGGACCCCGGAGGTAATGGGGCGCTTTGTGGATCTGGTGTTCATGAGTTTGACTTGGAGATTTCTGTTGTGAAGGTAGGAGGCAATAAGTCGGACTAGTGGAATTTGAATTTTAGATTGAAGCATTTTGAACAGGAGGCCTTCGTGCCAGACCTTATCGAAAGCTTTCGATACGTCGAGTAGCACTAGGCCGGTGAATTCTTTTTTGTTGAGTGCCTGCGTGACGTGCTCAACTAATCGGAGGGCTTGGTGGGTCGTGCTGTGTCCAGCACGGAAGCCGAATTGTTCGTTTTGAATAATACTGTTATCGAACATGGCTTCTTGGAGACGTCCGCAAACGGCTAAGTCTAAGACTAGTTCAACTTGCACGTACCGTCAACAAAATGAGTGAGATTCCACCCGTTTACATGTAAAATTATGTACTTTCAAAGTCGATTTTCTCTATCAAAAGTTGGTTTATCCTGCTATAGGAGGGTTGCCGCTGTCATTTATTAACATTAAACTACCCGAAAGTCACCAAAAAATATTAAAATTCGATGATGGAACATTGTCACCCGTCCCATGATTGATAATAATTCAGTATCAGTTAGTAGCGTTTTTACCTCATTTTTTATTTGACTATGTTTTGACTTACTTGAATTAGTTTGAAGAAGACTGAATATCGCGTACATACATATGTCAGTGTTTCTCTCTTCTTATGTGTTAGCGTCTTTTAAATAAATTTTGAATATACGTTTCTTCAGGTCTCTCCATTCTTTCATATTCAATTCGAGTCCTGCCACAAGTTTGATATCATTTACCCATCTCATCTCTTGGTCTTGTAAACGTGTATAGTCTCCATACATGGCTTTACTCCATAGATCCATCACGTTGTTCTTCTTCTTCAGTGCTTGCATGGTAAATATCGTTCAAGGGTGGTCGCAAACATGTGTCAAACTGGGTCCAAAAGTTATATTACGAATGGCTACTGCAGGGAAAGAAGGGTACAAGTCAGCTTTTGTCGAAAATGAGATTTTTCGTTAAGCGAATAGCTTATAGTTACCTCTACGTTTGCAGAAAAGGGGATAAGTCTTTGAACGCTCTAAATATTTTTAAAATGTTTGAAGAAAGGGAGATAACTTGGGGATTTCTACATCATGTGTGAAGAAAAGGGTATAAGTAAAGTTTACTTTATATAAAAGACAGTATTTCCAAATTTAAATTTAGAGAGAAGGGTATAAGTCGACTTATATAGTAAAACTTAAAGAGGAGTACGAAAATACGTTTAAAGAAAAAGGTATAAGTGGACTTATACCCTTTTCTTATAAACAAATTTTTGAATTTGGATGCTTTATAGGCCACGTTTAGGCTGTAAATAAACCTTAATGAAGGAGTGAGGCAGAGATATTAAGCGCGATAGAAAAAAGCATTGTTTACATTATTACATTATACTTAATCACTATGAACAATAATAAAGATTTTTCATTTAAGTAAGAAGACGAGGGTGTTAGTTGACTTATACCCTTATCTTCTAACAAAGGTTATTTTTGCATAACCGAATAAGTCAGCTAATTTAAGCGTAGCACCTGTAAGCGTGTTTTTTTAAAATGTAAATTTGACTATGAATGTTAGTTTACAATTTTGGGTAAAAAAACCGAACATTACCCCTTCTGACGCATTCCTAGAAATCTCTGAACTTTCAAATGCGCTTCCTGAACAGTTGTCATTTTTGACTTATATCTTTCTTCCCCTGCAGTAGCCGAATATTGTAATAATAGTCTGAGAGCCAGTGAGCATTTTGTTCCAAATCGATCCCTGTACATAATTGGCGATCATAGAATTGACCGTCTGACAACTGGAAGTTACCCCTAAAGTTACCAAAAATATCATGCAATCACATTATAGTACCAAGGTTAATTTTTGTTTTGAATTTTAATAGACTTTATAGGGTACGGTCCCCTATCTTTGGCCACTCCAAATAAATTGAAAATTTCCTATTGCAAAGAGGAAGGTTTATATAGTATACTGATATAATTTAAACCTGCGAATGTATTATCAAAATTTTGAGTAAACCGAATTTGAAGTTTGCAAATTTACATGTAAAATTAACGAGATTCCCGCGCGTTGCTCATTCTGTTGACAGTCCGTGCAGTTATAATGACCCTAACACTTAGAGTATTTCGCACCGGCAGATGCAGCTCGTCTCTCGTACATGTAACATCGATTATTTTTTGTTTTTACGCGATTTTTTGGGGGTGAAACGTAATAGTTTACTGCCCCATACCGCAACTATACATTTTAATGCTATTTCAAGGGTCTCTAAGCTCCCGGTTTCATTTATCCCGGTTTTTTTTTATGGGAGGCGCCTTCTCGTATGTTTAGCATAGTAACCAGAGTCAAAACCGCCCTGGAGGGGTGCAGGGCGGAGCGGAGCGCAGCGGCGCCCCGAAAGGGTAGGTTTTGACGATGGATAAACCTCCCTATCGAATGCACACCCTAAAAATCGAAGAAAAATTCGCTAAATTTACGTACTGTCAAATTGATTTTTCTCGAAATTTTATGTATACTTTCGCAAGTGAAATTTTTACAGTATACTCTATAAACCTTCCTCTTTGCTATAGGAAATTTTCAATTTTTTTGGTGTGAACAAAGTTAGGTTATCGTCCCCGACTTTATATTATGTTGTTGTATCAGACATTTTTTATACATTCAAAGACGGGCTTAAGTTGCATATCCCCGCGACCGATGCAACGCTCTTACATAGGTAGTGATGGAAGATATTTTTCCAAAGAAATTTGTTGTCTAAATTCAAATCTTTGCAAGGTTTGAAAAAAGGGAAAAACCCTCTTCAAAACGATAGTTTTATCTACAAACTAGATTATAACGCCTTGTAGTCTAAATTCAACAGCTTGAGAGTTCGAAATTTGTTTTCTTATGTTCTTGCAAACCCCACGAAACATTTTACAAAAAAATAGACACCACTTTTTTGATAGCTAATTTAACGTGCTACAACTTTAGTCTGGTTAACTTTTCTGAAAATCTTGTCTATTTCAAATAAAAACTGAAATGGCTTGTTGGTAATATATGCAAATTTAATTTTATAGCCTTAAGTTATGAAGAAAAAATATATAACTCGTTAGAAAAGAGGATGTAGATATAGAGGGACAGCTCATATGGAACTCATTCATTCATACATCGGTTTTTGACATTCTACGCCGTCTTCCGATTTCCCTGTCTGTGCTCGCTGCGTGTTGAAACTGTGTGACGAGCACAGAGGACCTACAGCTTAACGTGGATTCCGAACCACGGGAATAGACGATCTGGACATCGTCTACTCCGACCAGGGAAGTTTTTGAGCCATATTTAGTGTTACCTGTGGCCAACAGTTAGACATTTGGTGAGCGAAAAATCCTTTTATAGATAGCACCTCACAGGATTTGAACCTATGAATCTCGGCATGAGAAGTTAACACGCTAACCGCTCAGCCATTCGCCACTTTCATATGGAACTACCTGTCAAAAATATTTTGTATATTTTCAGTTCCTGGTTTAGTAACCTGGTGGCCACCAGGTAGCGTGAAAAAGCCATCTATCGAATTGAAAAGTGTGCAAAATGTTTATTTCAATTTTTAACATATAGCTGGCCCTGTATATATACATCCTCTTGGCTCTTATGTAAAAATTTTACCAAGAAGTACCTAAAATAACCCTTTTATTAATTTATCTAACCATCTGTATGTCTATAACGCTAAAGGGCTAAAGTAATCCATCAATC
Organism: Podabrus alpinus; assembly: GCA_932274525.1. Classification (NCBI taxonomy): domain Eukaryota; kingdom Metazoa; phylum Arthropoda; class Insecta; order Coleoptera; family Cantharidae; genus Podabrus; species Podabrus alpinus. The sequence goes on from OW026453.1 coordinate 22,734,661, forward strand.
CCTCCACCAGTGCGGTCTATAGGCCGCGCACAACAAAGGCAATCACATTCTTGTTATTCTTGAGAGCCTACATTAAAAGATTTTCCGTTTTCAGAATCTACATCAATAGAACATCGTTTTATTTATTTTGATAATATGAATTATTTTCTGCTTGATTATTTTTTTATTCGTTCAGGATTGTCATAGTTGTGCGGCCTAGGGCTCCTGAGTTCACACAAACACCTATAAAATGTCGGCAATAAAACAATAAAACTCTTTTCGATTTATTTTATTCGCCCCCTTCCTCAAACGATTCACAAAAATAAACAAATTAATGCTGGCTGGACAGTCCCCTTGTACTTCGTCAATCTGATTGGCTAGATGATGTTGATATTTCGTATTGAGCTGTGACGGTTTAGTCTACAGAGGGCACCCTGGCACCTGCTCTCCTATCCAAAAAAAATAATGAAAAAAAATTATAAGTAGGTATATAAGAAAATTAGAATACAACAAATATTGACATGAAATTCGAAGATTTGAGATGGAGGGAATGCGAAAGAAGGGTTTTTGAAAGGCGACGCTACGAGAGGGGCGTGAAATCGCGCAGAGCGAAATTTGTTAAATAATTTTGTAATTTAGAAAGTAATTTTTGATTTTGAATAAAAAGCAATTGAATAGATAAGTTAAAGAAAAAAGTTTTTACCCTAAAAAATCACCACAATATATTTATATTAATTTTTCCTTTCTCTTTAAATTTTGTGTCCCTCCCCTTGTGATCGTGGGGTATCACCCTAGCAGTTGGTGATCAGGCGGTAAAATTAAGAATTGTTTTATGATACTGTTTTATACTTTACATTTTTGCTGGAGGATATTCCACACCCCCTCCCCCCCGTATAACTTAAATAAGTAAATTTATGTTTCCTTGCTAATTAAATTTTGTGCCCTCCCATTAGAAGAAGTCATGAGCCGCCACTGCTAATACCATCGGCAAAGCGAAACCCTGGAAAATCACCGAAGAGATGGGTTGAGAGCTGGGTGTCCACATCAGAGGAAATGGGAGCGCAAAATTATGAAAAAAAATAAAACGAGAAGAAATAGAATTTTATTTACTTTAAATTTTAACTCATAGTTACATTTTTATCGTGAGATGCTTCGTGAGATGCACCAAAAACGAGTGAATTGTGAAAAGCTTACACCCAGAAAAATATTATTCAAAAAGGGATAGAAATTGATCAACTGTTAAAAATATTTTTCCTAAAGTCATAGTTTTCAATTTTTCCTTCAAAAGTTCAACTTTTGACGAAAAATTGGGTAAGAATCTTAGGGCCTTCTTTAGACACGGTGACTTTTAGTATATTGAAGTACGGACCATTACCTAACGAAATCCGTCGAAAAATTGTACAAATCCGTTTTAGAATTTTTTTTAAAGTTTCTGTTTATATTATGGATATGGCTGTGTGAGAGTTATTAATACGTGGTTTGTTGATTTGAGTTTCCTGGTCTTGGGGGCAACCTAAAACTGCATCTCTTGTTCTTCGTGAAAAGAATAAACCCTGCCAACTAATGTGGCCATTCTTGACCATTACTAGAATAGCAAGTAATTTATCCTGGTATTTGATGCCGTGAGTTTTAAACTGTAGGTTCCATATTATGTGACAAATGGTGCAATTCGTCTTGTATTGCCTGTATATTCTCTGGTCTTCCACGGTGCAATGAAGGCAAGGACGAGTTTCCTTTTTATTCTTTTAATAAATACAGCTTTAATCCCAACTTGTGTTTTATTATGTTTATTAAATAAACTACACCTTTTCTACCAGTAATTCAGAAATCGTCAACCGTTATTCAGATTTGTCAATTGATATTCAGAAATCGTCAACCGTTATTCAGATTTGTCAATTAATATTCAGAAATCGTCAACGGTTATTCAGATTTGTCAATTGCAATTGCAATTCACGATTTCTGAATATCAGTTGACAAATCTGAATTACAATTCACGATTTCTGAACAGCAGGTGAGGTTTCTGAATTACTGCTGGAAAAGGTGTAGTAAATATGGATTCAGATCCGCGGTACATCTTTTGTTAAATCCCATTGTATAATTTTTTACGATCTAGAATTCAAAAGGTTTCAAAAATTTAATGCCAAAATAACAAATCGTTCAGGGGAGCGTTCAAGTATTACGTAACGCAATTTTTGGAGATTTTTGACCCCCCCCCCCATGTAACGCGCAGTAACGTTTTTCTGTACCCCCCTCCCCTCTAGTAAAACGTTACGTAACCACCAAGTGACCATTTTTATACCTAAAAGTCACAATTATGTGGCAAAAACAATGTTACGTAACGCGTAGTTCAAACCCCCCTCCCGCCCCTGTAACGCATCGTAACGTTTTACAAGAGCCCCCCCTCCCCCCAAATTCGTTACGTAATACTTGAACGCTCCCCAGGACCTAAAAAAATTTTTAATTTTACACGAGAAAAAGTAGTTGTGAAGTGCATTATTATGCGTTATATTACTAAATATAACCATTAGCATGTCCACTCTAAAATTTGGGTAATATAAATTACCTCTTTTTTGGGACAGGGGCACTTAAAAGTCAAAATTTGATCAGGGCTCCCACTTTGTGACCTTAATTTTTTTTCCCCTTTTTTCTCCCCAGGCTAAACCACTCGGGAAGAGGTGTATATTCTGCAAATTGATACAGATTTATAACAAAAACTTATTTAAAAATATTTAACAATATGAAAATGGGGGTGTACATATTTGATAGATGGGACGAAATGTGAATGGATAATTATATACCTTAATTATTTACAAAGGAACTCACTGAAAAGTCATATTCAATATCTTCATTTTACAAACAAAATTGTGTATTCAAGTAGTACACGGTTCGGCCTGTAGAAATAATTTATCGAAACTCTACAAGCCAACTTTGGATTATTTTGAAGGACTGTACAATGTAAACGGGACACTTTAGGGCCAAACAAAAAATACGTGTCGGTTTATTTGGCATAACTTAGAAGGATACTAACTTTAAGTAAAATCGAGGAAAATACGTTGGTTGATTTGATATGGAATTACCCTATATGTATAAAGGATGGTTAACTTTTTAAAAATTCAATTTAGTAAACTTACAATAATCATCTGAAGAACTTAAATAATGTAAAAAACCTTGTCATGGTTTATATTATATTTACAAGCAGTCAGATCTTTTCTTGCAAGAAATATTATATTATTAACTTGAATTTTTAAAGATTTTCTTTGTTGTTTAGTATTCTTAAGAAAAACAATCTTCAACCACTTTATAAGTTAGAGAAAAGGGTTGGTACTCCACTGCTATCGAGGAGAGGAGAAACGAGTGAAGTGTAAGTTTGGTTGCATAAATTTCTTGTAATGTTTATGATTTTAAAATAGTTAATACTCGTATATTGAATAAATTATCAGCTTGTGAAAATGATAATTCCATTCTGGGTCAAATTTTGGCGTTTCGACCAATCAGTGTGCGTTATTTTACATTGTACTTATACGGATACAATTCGTGCACCGTCGACTAATACCCGCAAATACTGTGAGCCCTAGGTGAAATATCCAGTTATTTTGAAATCCTACGAAAATATTCAAATAACCCTAGGTCAATTTGAATATTTTGAATATTTTAAATTGTTTTAAAAATAAAGAGTATTTGATATTTGTAATTGAAACGCACTCGTAAAGCACTAAAATATATTCGCTGTAAACTGCCCTTGAATTAATAATATTATGATTCTCTGTGATTTAAATTTGGGCTTTTGTGTTTTAGTTTGAATTAAACGTCTATTAAATTATTTTCCTCATTCAATTTTTGTGTGCAGTGTACGAAAGTAAGTTTCTTTGTGCTCGTTGGCGTTGTTTTGACGTGAATACGTCTATAAAATCGGTAACGTGTTTAAAAATTTAATAAAAATGTGTAACGAAAATTGTGTGTGTGTACGAGAAGTGTAGAAATGATAAATTTCGAATTGTCATTATTCAGCAAAAGCTTGGAACGAAAATGGGTATCCTGCGACGACCTATTTTTGTTCTGGTAAGTGAAGTGGTTCTTTATTTTATGTTTTTTCTAACTTGCCATTTTTTTAGTATCCATTTGCGTAATTTGAAACGCTGCCCTAGCATAAATTTTACTTTCTTTAAAAACGGCTTAATTTTACTTTTCCTTGTTAAAGAGGACCTGTTTTATTTGTATACCTCGCTATGTTTTGTTTGATTTGTCACTGGTTACCTGTTCACACTCATTTTTGTTTGTTGGCATATTGATTTTGATGTTCTTATTGCTATTTAAATATTTTGGTGTAATTTCTGTGGGATTGTTTGCTCCACATGTTCAATTTTTTTGTAATTAATCCTCAGTAAATCTTGCGTAAAATCGCCGTCATTAAAATCGACATTAAAAATGGAGTTTTAAATGTCGATTTTCGTATGTGATGTTATAATAATAATAATATCCTTCTTTAATTATATAAAAATAGTTGCGCTTTTAAGTTGTGGCGTTTCTTCAAGGAATTATCATCGCAACAGCAACGCCGGTTCGGAAAATACTCAAAGATTCAGCGAGTACAGGTTTTAGCAAGGAGATTGCACGAGCGTAGCGCAGCGGAGCGAGTGTCAATCTCCTTGCTAAAACCTGTACTCGCTGAATCTTTGAGTATTTTCCGAACCCTTGTGCTGTATCATACGAATATTAAATTAAAAGTAACAAATTAATAAAGCACAAAAAATATTTTATAAAAAACATTATTTCACAAGCTGGTGTAGTGATCGCATGTGTAGAATATCACCTAAAAATTTGATCCTATGTTCTACGAACACCCTGTGGGTGATCACGCTAAAGAAAATTAAAAACATTTTTTTCAATATTACATGTAAGAAAACTTAAAATATTTTAGGGTTTATTTTGATCTTATGTTTTATTTAGTTTACTATTCAACAATTATTTAATAAAAATTTTTTTACCCATAATTTGGTTATTATGAAGATCAACCTGTCAAATAGTAATAAGAACAAAAAGTCTTTTGAACAATGGTATGGGCGCCAGTCGTACTGATTTAAAGGAAAGTGCAAAATATCTTCAAGTCTCGATTTATGCATCAAATTGAATCAAAATCAGCATGACTAACTGCTTTAGGAATGTTAATACCGTATAATAAACAGATAATCTATAATAGTGAGTTTACATTATAAACATGTTTACGACAAACTTGTATACAGGGTGAGGCTGACCGCACGTATCGGGAATTTTTTAAAAACTGTGGCCAGCGAGGGTTGGGAAAAAATTTTATTCACAAAAGCTTACATGAAAAATCGAATAGTGATTCCTGAAAAGTTTGCTCTAAAATGTCGAAAACTCCCGATTTTAAAATAGCACGGGGGCTCAAAAATGGTATCGTCGGAAACATCTTTCAAAAATAGGCAAGTATTTTAGGAAAATTTTTTTTATTGTCTCCACCCCTTTCAAGGAATATTCCATTAAAGTTAAATTGAACAATGACTGAGTTGTTTCAATTTTAAATTTAAGAAATGATAAAAATGGAAGTTACAAAATGTGTTATTGATAAGTTGTTGTTTGATATCATTTACATTGCTACATTAATTTGTACACCTTTGCGATAAGATTGTGTTAAATTATAATTATGATTAATAACCTGAATGGAGTTACGTTGTGATTGGCAAATCAGAAATTAAAGCAATGACTTTAGTCCAGGCAAGGAAGGTTTTTTGTTTGCAAAAAATCCGGGCAAGCTGAATTTTAAAGTCATAGAAAAATACAAAAAAAAACATTTTATAGAGAATTTTATGCTCTTCAATTATGATTTGATCATCATTTTTCATACAAGCATAAATAAGCGAGTTATCGGCAAAAAATCGCGTCGGGGGAGCTAAAACCCCCGATTGTGGGGGACGCCGGCGTGGGATTTTATGGGACTTTTGGAGGGTTCACTAGAGCACTCCAATGTAGATCTCTGCCAAAATTCAGCTTGCCCGGAGTTTTTGCAAGTTTGAGCCAATTTTTCGGCTTCGTTGCCTGGACTACTTTTCGAATTGGATTTTTTTCTTTGGGGTCGTATCAAAGATATTCTGTATGCACAAAACCCTACAACGAGAGATTATAATGAAGGTGTGAATTTAAGTACATAAGAAATACTTAATTCCCACCCAACTGAAAAAGTGAAAAATATTATTATTTTCATCTGCGCTCTTTCTCTCTTTTTATTTACTTATTGTAACTATTTTTAATTTTGTTACTAGCTACCGTATTGAGAGTTGCTTAAAAGTTCAGCAATTTTAGACACCGTTTGATTTCAACAAGTAGGTAATTTAGTCATTTACAGGAAAAGGCGCCGCAGGCGATCTCTCCTGGACGTTTTAAAATTTTCAATTCATTTTTGTAGCACGACGTAATCATTGTTTTTTATAATTTTATAAAATGTTGTGATATTTCATCCTTATTCTTAATTTCTTAGTTTCATATTCCTGCAATAATTGGTTCTTTTTTTTAATGAACCTAACATTACTATGTTTAATTTGGTTTAATCATGTGTAAACTGAAAAGGTAAATTGAACAATCCCACCAAACATTTTTTCTATATACGTATACCTAATTACCTATTTGATAATAAGAGTTTTGTAAAATTGCACAATCAATTGCAACTTACATACGTACTTAGCTATTCAACGGTATAAATGGTACCCAACTTGGTTTCAAAGGGTAGTCATCGGGTTTTAGAAGTATGAAGCAGGGTATGCTACATAATTCATCAAGTGAGCAGTGTGTGGTGTATAAATGGGTGAAGTGGAAGAAGAAGTTTAATAATTTTACAAATTTAAATAATATTATGAAGTGAAAAAATATAAGTTTGCAAGTATGGTACCTTAACCTGGATCTATCGTTTTGAAATACTAAAAGTTAAATTTGGGATTAAAAGTTTAGAAAAGTTCAATCTTCTTTTTGTGGATAAATGGACAACAAAAATTTAGTGTAAATATTTTATGAAGATAACGAAAATAAAAATATATAATCAATGATCTGAAATTTAATATCTCAAGTTCGTCAGTAAAAATTTGGTAAGATAATTTTTATAATTATTAAGTATATTATTATGAATTATACGGAATTTTGAAATTTCTATAATAGGCAATATTAGAGATTAGAATCATTAGCATACATGCGCCAAAACTGTTTGAAACTTGACTTTTAAAACTTCAGATAATTTAATTTTTATATTAAATTATCAGAAGCAGAAAGAACAAATAATTGACCGTAAACAAATAATTGTATAAGGGTAGAAACATAATTTTATGGATTTGAACATAATTATATAGTATAGTTTGTTTCAGAATAATTGAAATTAAAAAATGTCATAGCATCAAATTACGTTGATATAAAGACGACACATAATACAGAGATAAGATTGTCGGGTCAACCAAGAGAACATAATATGCATTGCTAAAGGCTGGCGCGAGATTAAAATAATTAACCTTATCTCTATTATTATGTTTTGTTTATAGTTTGTACGTTTTTATATCAACGTAATTTGATGCTATGACTTTTTTTAATTCCAATTATTCTGAAACAAACTATACTTTGTAGATTATAACTCTCTAGTTTTCAACATAATTTAAGGGAAGGGGCAAAAAATGCGCTAAGCTCAACCGCTCAATAACAATCAAATTAATTTAAATTTGTATTTATGAATTTCTGTTAAATTATATTGCGTTACAAAAATAGGTTTTCTGATTTTTATTTGTTCAAATATAGAATATTATCAATTGCAGATTGATTTTGTAGGAATTCAATAGAAATAAGCGATTTTTATTCTATTTTAAGAAAATATTTTCATAAAAAGTGGAAAAATAGGATACACGAAATTTTCAGATTGGCTCGAGCCCCAAAGTCCGCCCGAATGCGGCGCCTATGCACGAGTTGTTTGTTGAAAATTAAAAACTTTCTTTTAGTAATAAAAATAGTACTAGATTGAATTCTTTCTGCTGTACGAAAAACAAGTAATAATTTAAAAAAATATTTTATAAAATTGCACTGGCCTATTTCATGAGCGAAAACAAAAAAAAAATTTATGCGAGTCAACTTTTATAAAGTTTCATCATCTTTTTGTTCTCTTCAGCGGATTACTCACCAATCGTTTGAATCTTACGTGGTCGTGCGAACCAATGATAATTTTGGTGAGTAAATTAATGTGTGCTAGCCATGGTAATATGTGCTAGCTGGGTTTAAATTTAAGTAATATTTTCTTATAGTTCAAAGCTCAGTATGTCGGTGGTGATCTAACATTGTGCAACTTGATGCAAAAGTTTTTACAATTTATAAACATAGCAAATTAAGAAATTAATATTGGCTGATAATCTTATAATTTATAATAAACAAAAAAATTTTTAATATCCAAGCGGAAAGTTGGAATTTCCAACTTTATTTATACTTTTCTTTATCTGCCCGGAAGGCGCAAGTTAGTCGAAAGGGCTTAACCTATTTCGGTTTATCTTTTTTATTGAATAATTATTATGACCACATTAAATTCATATAATATTAATTTTGATCACTCCACCACTATTCAAGTTTCATCAGTTCGATTTACACATTCATTTTTGAGTTTTATGAGATCGTTTCCCTTTGTATTTAGACAAGCTTGGAAACCCAGAAAAATGATGTTCCACTACATGGAAATGTAAGTTTTTTTTTACTACTATTTTATTTAGGTGTATTTTGTATTTGTTTATTTATAAACTTTAAAACTACAGTCATTAATTTCCTAAAGTTTATCGGCAGTGCCATTGCCTGGGCTGGATTGTAGCGCCCACGGTATCTTTTTTCAAAATAATAACAACAAACTTTTTTAGGTTTTTCAATTTTATAAAATGAAATAAATATTTTACGATTTTAACTGCATAATATTTTTGGGATTTCAGGAGCATTAAAATTCAAACCCTATTAGTTTGTGATTGGATAATAGGAAAACTATTTCTATAGGAAATATGTACATAATACAATGCAATTTCGATTTCGATTAAAAAACATTTTTTTTTAAATTGAGTTCTATTTTAACATCCAAGGTCAATCGCCCTGTTTACATAGTTTTATTTACCACATGATGTAGTATTGAGTCATGGAGTAATAATTTTTGTTTGTTAGATTATAGAAGTTTGTATAGTCCTGTTATTTTTATGAATATTATTAAGGTATCTATTAGTGGCTTCGTCTTTATTGTCTGAGATATTTTTTGTTTGTCTTCACGGAATGCTCTGTAATTTTGGGACTCCGTAATGATGTTGTATACTGTTAGTAGACCTCCTCATAAATTTGAAGCTTATTGAAGATTTCTGAATTCCAATTATTGATCTTTCTATGAAATTCTATTCGCTGTTTTGGTAAGGATGGGATTGAAATTTCTATTGGTGTGAGCCTTTGTCGATGCTGCGTCTGCATCTTTATTTCCTGGTATATTCACGTGTGATGAGACCCACAGAAAATTTACTTTGACTTGTGAGCCTAGTAATGAAATAACGATATTTTGTATTAGTTGGATTATTGGAATATTTCCCTATCGTTGGCCTATTGCCTGAAGGACGCTTAGTGAGTTGCTTACTATTAGACATTGTTGTCCATGTTGCGCTTCCGATTCAATGAGATTTAGTGCAAATTTTATTGCTGTCGCTTCGGCGGTAAAGATAAAGTTTTTAGTTTCAGAGGAGGTGAAGGTTACAGCACAAGATGTTGTTTCTTCTATTTTTTATCCGTCTGTGTAAATCAAACTATGGTTTTAGTAATTCTTGGTAACCATCTCATGGAAATTTTGATTGATTTCGGCTGAGAAACTATCACTTTTTTTAATTTATTGGGAGCTTGTGTTTGAAATGGTATTATTCTTTTTAAAGTTTGGGGGTCAAAGTTTAAGTTTATTTATGAACTTTAAAACTGCAGTCATTATTTTCATGAAGTTTTTTTGACAGACCCATTGTTTTTTAGGTTTTAGGTTGTCATTTTTATAAAAGTGGGATTTAGAGGGTCATTAAAATCCAGACTGTATTTGAGATTTGATAATACGAAAAATATTTCTATAAGAAAAATGCCCCGCCCATTTTAAAATTTGGCTCGATTTTGGTGTCAATCGTTGACGCATCGTTTGTGTACGCTATTCCCATCGTCTCAAAATCGATTACCAACTAGCTGCGAGAAAATGAATTTTTGTCAATCTTTGAGCAAGAACCGACATTTCAAAATTATAATATAGTTACACTTGTAGCGGTCCTAGAATTAGTCGACAAGATATAGAAATTCCGTGCGACATAAACTAATCACCTCTGCAGCACAGTTGTTAAAGCGCGCGTATTCACATCTAATACGCCAGGATTCGAATCCAAGTTAAGGAACATTTTTCAGCATACCATTTTGATAAACACTATTTAAAAAAATTGATGTTATTTCAAGTCTAAGTTTATGAAAATGGATAGGTTTAAACATAAAACAATAAAGAACATGTTTTGATATAAGGAAAAACAAGAAAATGGCCGAGGCTGGTGAAATAAATCTAGGTTTTATTACGTTGAATATATTTCGCGAACGGTACCAACACAAGGAAACAATCGCGTTATTTTGAGAAATGAAATAATAACTAAAATAACATGGGACACTTTTTTAAAATTTTTTAAATAAATTTACTAATCCTAAAATTCCATAATTCTAACCGTAATTTTTAGAATAACCTAAAAAATGCTCAAGACACTTTTCAAACCTAAAATCCATAAATTTTCACAATTAAATTACAATGTAAATTCGTCACACAATCTTAAGATTTAAAATGATGAGAAATTTTTAGTTTAAATGTTGAAAGGATGAAAGGTTTTCTCTTGATTGGGATTGGAAAAAAACGTAGGTTTCATACGGCCAAGAAAACTTTTGTCCTTTTAATATGCCGCAAAAATGTTTTCTGTAAACCTGGCCGTGAGCTTGCAAAGTTGATTGTTTCTGCACCTTTGGAAGAGTAAAAAAGTGTAAATATTATAACTTGAAATAGTTTCAAATTTAAATATTGTTGAAAGGGGCTATGTAACGATAAGGTCAATTTTGCGGAATCCGTAGCTGGTCCCCATTGGAAATTAACAGTTCAAAACAACAAAAACCGTACACTTTCAACGCATCGTTCGGGAAAACTATTCAAGATACAGCAAAATTATAATTAGACAATAAATTGTGTAGAGCGTAAAATGTCCTACAAAAAGTCGCTGGTGACATAATATTTCTTTTTCAATACGTGATCCGTGAGAAACGTCAAAAAAATATGATACTTTTTATTGCATTTGCTGCTTATCACCTCATTAATAAGTCAGTGGCTTATTCTGACACCCTTAAACTAATTTATTTTTCACATTAAAATTTTTTTTTTCTTAAAAAATTGAATTTTACACGAACATCTAAAGAAAAACGTTTTTTTTCTTTTATTCTTAAAATGATTCCTTAACTTATTGTCGGATGATATTCAGCCCCTGCATACTTTCTCATTGTTTATAATTTCGGGGATAATTACCTATCACCTGTCATCCCAAATTTCACCAAAATTTTTTTATAGCAAAAGGAACCTTATTAGAGTGTCCTGTAAAAATTTCGCCCGAGAAAGTATAGTCAAAACTTTGAAAAAAATCAATTTGAAAAGTACGGGAAAGTCGCATCGAGTATGCGGCCGACCCGGGTCGATGCACATCAGTCGCCCGTGGTCCGATGAAAATGCGTAAAATTTTTTCGCTCCGATTTCAATTTTTCTTTGAAATTCGGATAGATGGGGGTGTGATTAGTGGATATTAGTAATAAATATAATCAAAAAAATGGAAAATAACCCGTGTATTGCCGAAAAAGTGAAAAAATTTAAAAAAATTTTTCGTCGAATTTTGGGGTGTGCATTCGATAAGGAGGGTAATCCATCGTCAAAACCTACCCTTACGGGGCGCCGCTCCGCTCCGCTCCGCGTTGCACCCCTCCAGGGCGGTTTTGACTCTGGTTACTAAGCTAAACATACGAGAAGCGCCACGCATCAAGAAAACCGGGATAAATGCAACCGGGATGTGAGAGACCCTCGAAATAGTATTAAAAAGTATAGTTGCGGTATGGGGCAGTAAACTATTACGTTTCACCCCCAAAAAATCGCCTAAAAACAAAAAATAATCGATGTTACATGTACGAGAGTCGAGCTGCATCTGCCGGTGCGAAATATTCTAAGTGTTAGGGTATATCATATTGCACGGACCGCCAACAGAATGGCGACGCGCAATAATTTCGTGAAGGAATCTCGATAAATTTGCTAACTTCAAAATCGATTTACTCAAAATTTTGATAATACTTTCTCAGAATTTTGTTGTTGTAGGGGCCTATATAAACCTTCATCTTTCCATTAGGAAGGTTACAAGTTAGTTCGTAATGACAGGTGTTACTACATCTTCACCATCATTTCTTCTAAAAATTTGATCTCTTCACTTTTACACGTCGCACTTCTGTTCAAAATAATTAAAATATAAAAAAAAATTAAAACTACAAAATTTATGCACTGCAAAATTACACACAAGAATGGTCTTACTTTTCACAAATTTGTATTAAAATACCAAACTTTTCTTTTTATTTCAATTTTTTACCCTGCTCTCTACGATAAAATGTAAGGAGATCGAATTTTTATAAGATAAACATGATGAAAAAGCACACAAAAAGTCAATATGGTCTGACAATTAGTTTAGAGGTTATGTTAAAAATCTGAAGATTTTCTTTTGCACATTTGTGAAAAATCTTATTTTTCGAAAAAAATTATTTTAAATATGGGAAATATTGCTTTATGATGTCACTTCAATGCTTTCTTTCATACAGTAATTATTTTACACAATTATCAATTAGGTATGATAAGAAGCAAATGCAATAAAAATTATAATATTTTCCGACGTTAATCGCAGATAAAGTATTAACTTATTTTGACCCTTTCTTGAATATTTTTCCCGAGGGATGCGTTGAAAACTAACGCGGCGCAAATTTTTGTCCATTTTTTTGTTGTTTTCAGCTGATAATTCCTCCGGCGACAAGCTTTGCATTCCACATCTTCGTTACATAGCCCCTATCAACATAATATCCTAATTTGAAGCCGATTTTTGCCATTGATAATTCTTTATATTCTTCTTCTTAAGCCCGCATTTCATTAGAGCTTCTAGAAGCGCGCTTCTAGAAGCTCAAAATTTGTAATGCATTGACTCTTATGGAACCAATTTCACTTCGGCTGCAACAAGCCGGTATCGAATTTCACCAGCCCAGTATCGAATTTCAGCAGCCCAGCTTCTAAAGTAGTCCACGTGGACTAGTGTACGTAATTGGTTAATATTTAGAATAAGGACTTATTATTGGATAATATAAAATGCTCGACACGGAGTAGTGTAGTTGTAATTGGTTAATATTTAGAATGAGGACTTATTATTGGATAATATTTGTATTACGAAAATTCTCTTAGCAGGCCGACGTCAGGTCCACGTGGACTTGTTTACTTTACCTGATAAAAGATGAATTTTAAGCAGCCCGCTTGTGAAGCTGGGGAGTTGTAAATTTTTACAAGTGAAGCTTCACAAGCCAGATACTTCTACTTATTAGATAATAATATGTGTTGTAACACAATTTTGCTTATTCGATGTCATCGTTAATTAGATATTTATACTAATTTTTTAATCGTTCCCATAATAAAAAGCAATAAAAGAAGGTGATTATTTTTGGATGTTTTTTTTTAGCGCAAAAATTTTTTAAACGCAATTTATTATTAGTTATTAAATTTACCGGGTAGTATTTAACATTAAAAAATTAAAAAGCAATTTTTTAAAGGTCTCTAAAAATGCTCTCACCTATAATCCATTACTACACATTCAAATTTTGTTAAAAAATCGGCATACAATTTTCGCGCTCCTGATGTTTGTGTTACGTCGATTTCGTTATTTTCAATTTTTTTTTGAAAGTTCTCTTTGCGACATTCGCGAATTTTTGCAATGCGTGGAAATAATTGCTTTTCTTCGTTTCACTTGTTCATTCTCCATGTTGCTACAACCATCCTACCGTCTAAAATAAAAAATTTTACACATAAAATGCTTAACGTGTTTTTTTTAAGTCGTTCTTATTATGCTTGTAAACAAACTAGTATAAACAAACAAAGTGCTCGGCTTTTCGTGGAAGTGTGAAGTGATTCATAATAACTTATAACAAAATAACCGGATAGAAATATTATCCAATAATAAGTCCTTATTCTAAATATTAACCAATTACGTACACTAGTCCACGTGGACTACTTTAGAAGCTGGGCTGCTGAAATTCGATACTGGGCTGGTGAAATTCGATACCGGCTTGTTGCAGCCGAAGTGAAATTGGTTCCATAAGAGTCAATGCATTACAAATTTTGAGCTTCTAGAAGCGCGCTTCTAGAAGCTCTAATGAAATGCGGGCTTTAAAGTACCGTATCCGCTCAGCGAACGTTGGTTATCAACTTGACCGAAGTCGAGATGACTTAACTAGGGAAAGAAATTTAATGGGGTGGTTTCCCGTTGCCTTCCCCATAGCCCACAGATTTATATTGGGCTTGAAGATCACAGCAGTATATCCGGCGCGACTAGGTATAATTCTTTATATTATTGCACTATAATTTTCAATAAAGTTCTATATCAAAAACTACTTTCCTTCGAGTCCTATGGAATTTTGTCAAAACACCAGAAAGGAATAAATTTCGAAAACTTAAATCCTAAATAACACCCTTCAAAAGATAAGGAAATAAAAAAAGTTATCTTTGAAATCCTTCATTTGTCCATTTAATAAAATTCATTTACTTCAAATTTTATGCAATAGAATTTTGTCGAAACAACAAACAGGAGTACAGTTTGAAGAACTTAACTCCTAAAATAACAACCTTCAATATAAAAAAATTAACTGTGAAATCCCACAGTTATGGAGCCTCATTAGAGAGAGAAAGTTGTTTTGTACGAAGATTTACCGAAAATTTAGTCTAATTTTACTCATCCATGGACAACTTGTTCGTCAGACGAATAGGAAAAAAAATCTACACTTAACAGAAACAAAAAACATATAAAATTAATAATAATAACTATTTGAGCGCCCCCCCCTATTTTTTTTGTTGCGCCTATTCCTTCAATTAAACAATATATTATACTAATATTGTGAAAAATAAGTTTAATGAAAAATTCATTGTTTTTGTATGTTAATAAATTTTAATATGCAATTCAGATCATTTTTTTAATTATGCGATTTTAACAATTTATTACAATTATTATGTTCTTAAAAATTTCAAATTACGCTATAAAATACATTTAAAAATGACAAAAATTGCTCTGAAAATTGCAAAATGAGTGCATTAACAATTTAAAAATAAAAAAAATCTCTAATTTTATATTATCTATACAACTACATAACTACATACTAATTTATGTACTTCAATCTTGCCAATTCACTTACAAACAATTTCAGTTATTGTTGAAATAAAAAATACTATATTGTGTTTTCTGAAATAAGCGATAAAAAATATATACTGTAAATCTATAAATTATAATTTTTTTTATTATTAGCACACTTTAAATTATTATAATTAAATTAAAGTAAAAATTTTAACAATTAATTTCATATAAAATATTTATTCATTGTACACTGGTTTGAACTTGACTCGTTAGCTATTGTGTCTGAAATTGATTTAATTTTAAATAAAATATGTGTACTACATTATCTAAAACAGCTTATAATAATATCAACACGACATTAACATTTACACATCAAACTTATAATTTATTTTATTTACATTTTTTGTGTAAACGCAAGTCGAATTTAAATATAGACTATCTACACATAAAAATCTTGCATTTCATTTTGTAAATATTATGAAATACATATTGACATTTCATGTCTGACTAGTGAGGGGTAAATTTTTTTTTGAAAATTGTTGTTAAAATGGACGATAACTAAAGGAAATGAGAAACGCTTACAGAGTGCGGAAATGAGGTTCCTTATGGAAATTACAGGCTATAAAAGAATTGATAGAAAGCGAAACACCGACATCCGAAACGAATTGAAGATATTTAGTCTAAATGATCAAAAAATACCGAAACGTCTGGAAGGAACATCTGGAAAAGATGGGTATGGAACGCATTCCAAAAAAATGTACAAATACAAACCCAGAGGCAAAAGAAATGTGGGTCGACCCAGAAGAAGATGGGAAGACAAGGAGTGACGCAACAGACAAAGGTTTAAAGCGTGAAGATGATGATGTTAAAATATCTTTATAATTTATGCATTCAAGGAAATATTAAGCTAAAGTTTGTGGAGGGTAGGGGGCAAAAAACGCAAAAAGGTACATTTTTAAATTTATAGCAATTTTAATACATTTAATCGGTTTTTTGAAAATTAATAGTAACTAACTCTCTATTTTTCCCCCATTTATCCGATCTTGGAAGAATTTCTATATTAATCTTTGTTAAGTCGATGTGTCTTGAACCAACAGAAATACAAATTTGTTTTTTTCATTTCGAAGTTAAGGCGCAGTGTATTCATCGACATCTGGGGTCCTTTTATTATTTGAACGACATTTTGCATGGAAATCTCGACCATTTTCCAATTCCAGTCCTGCTTTGCTTAGTTTCTGGACTTTTGGACTATTTAATGGAAATAGTAGATATTATCTAAGTTATACAAAAACTTATAGCGAAGTGGCTACTTTTGTTGGTTCTCCCCGACAATATATTTGATACAATATTATAAGAATCGAAAATATTGGATTAATCCATATCAGCATAATAAATTATAAACAAAAGTAAAGAAATGATAATGAAATTGAGGGACTTTCTCTTTTTTTTCACTTTTCTCTGCCTTTGACATATTTTTATGGTGTTTTGTTTTTGAGCTGTGATGTCACCGTAAAGATTTTTAATTGGCAACCCTAAGTTTCCTTCACGAATTTGGAAAGAATACAATTTTCTGAGTATGAAAATGTAAAGAAATCCTTGACCTTGAAGAGAAAAGTTTCAAGGTAATCCAGTCCCAAAGTTATAAAAAAGCATTTAATCAGTTATTTCAATAAATTTAATGAAAACGATCATTATTAAGGTTTTTGCACAAATGATTTAAAGAAATCAAATTAAATTTTTGAAATGATCCCCGCTCACTTCTTGGCAATATCCTATCCGCCACTGTAGCTCCTGTAAAACATTTTCAATCGTATCGGGTCGAATTGTCCTAATTGCATTGCGAATTCTACCCTTTAGTTCGTCAATGGTAGTTGGTCTATTGAAATAGACTTTGCTCTTTCAATAGCCCCATAAAAAGTAAGTATGCGGAGTATGTTCCGAAGATCTAGGTGGCCATTCGATTGTTCCCCTGCGACCAATCCATTGGTTGGTAAAAACTTGGTGTAAATATTCACGAACGATCACTGTAAAATGGGATGGAACACCGCCTTGCTGGTACCATACCGTTTCCTTGGGCAGATTTGGATCTCCATCATTACTAATTCGGATCTTAAAAAGTTAAGATATATTTCACCTGTTAATATGCTTTCCAAGAAAACTGGGCCCAACATACAGTTACCTACAATGCCAACCCAAACGTAAAGTTTTCGTGAAAACTGGCTATGAGTTTCCATTTTCCAGTGTAGTTTGACAATAGACCAATATCTACAATTTTGCTTGGGAACTGTACAATTGAGATAAATTATAGCTTCATAAAAAATTATATTATTTCAAAATCCTTCATCCGCATCCTGACGCTGCAACATGGTTTCACAAAACTGTAACCTACGGTCAGGATCATCTTCATTTAGTTCTTGAACCAGAACCACTTTATAGTACAGACGCCACTTTCTCAATTTCAAATCACTTCATACTCAGAAAATTGTGTTCTATCCAAATCTGGAAAGAAAAATAGGGCTTGCAAACAAACTATACGATGATGTCATAACTCAAAAAGAAAACACGATAAAAATGACAATGGCAGAAAAATCAGTTTGACGTGTCCGAGGATTTTCTAAGAAAATCTCCCCTTAAAATATTTTATCGAATTTGTTACAAACTTGACGAGCTCGCTGTATAATTATATTAATAATTTATTTACATAGTTTGATTATCGTTTTGAAATTTTCATACCATAACTGAGGAGACTCGTGTTAGTAATTATTAATAAGTATACCACGTAATTATGTTCGACTTGTAGTGTACATATTATTATGCAGTAATTATTTTATATTTAATTTTTAACGCTTCGATATTATTATATCAATTATTATTATGCAACAATCAAGACCTTGGTTATTTTTTTTTTTCGTTTGATCTTGACTTTTTGTGAATTGCCTCGATTTATGTAAATAGCAACGTGTAGATGTTCACCATATAGCCAAGAAAGAAATTCCGTGTAATTCGCGATTTGAGCCCAAAATTTTCGACATATCCTTTTGTTTGAGTTCAATCGAGGAGTTAAGGCATCGGAGGCCGTTAGAACCATTTGTTCCGTTTACGGAGAGAACGCCATCGTGGACGGTACTGCACGAAAATGGTTTTCTCGTTTCAAAAAGGGGCATTTTGATATGAACGATTTCCCACGTTGAGGGAGACCATCCGCCTTTGATGAAGACCGATTAAATGCTTCAATTCGTGATGATCCACGTCAATTAGGCAATATGCTGAATTGTGACCAATAAATTATCGTACAACATTTGCATTCCATGGGCAAAGTTCAAAAGTTGGGTGTTTGGGTACCATACGTTTTGAGCAAAAACAACAAAAGTCAGCGTGTTACCATTTGTGCTTCTTTGCTTGCTCGTCATCGTTTAGCTCGTCAACAACATCGGCAATGTTTTGTCCCAAATTGTTACTGGTAACGAAAAATTGTGCCTTTACATCAACATCAAGAACAGAAAGGAATGGCTGAGTCATAACAAACAAGCAAATCCTCGTGCAAAATCTGGTGCCCATCTACGCAAGGTAATGTTGTGCATCTGGTGGGATAAAGAAGGTGTCATTTACTATGAATTGCTTCCGAGGAATGTAACCATCACTTCTGAGGTTTATTGTCAACAACTGCATCGCATGGAGGCTGCAATTCAAGAAAAACTACCGGCAAGACGATATCAAGTGGTTTTGCAGCATGATAATGCCCGTCCGAATACTTCTAAATTACAAAAGCAGCTATACAAGACCTCGGGTGGGAGGTTATTCCACATCCGCCCTATTCTCCTGATCTAGCTTGCTCCATCAGATTTTCATCTTTTCCACTCTCTATCCAACAATCTACACGGAATCTCATTTAATAACGACGTTGCTCTTCAAAACTGCATAATGCCCGTCCATAATTTCGTTGAAGCGCTACTTAAATATTCTATTTATAATAATTACGGCATTACGAGTATATTATTATAATCATAATTTTAGTCAACCACTAATATGTATGTATATGTAATTAATTGACAAGTGCTATATTTGTTTATTTTTAAAAAAACAAGTTTGCAGTCAGCTACGTAATTAACTCTAAAAATATCAAATTTGTTCTAACTTTCGGCCGTAGAGTTAACAGGCTCGACTCCCGAATGCTCCCCAAGTATTAATTTTGTGGTTCGGATTCCACGTCATTTAAAGTCATGGAAATCAATAAAAATATTCTATCAGTTAGGTTTTTATATTTTCCCTTTCAACTTATTTGCTAAATTTATACATCATCCTAAATTAAATTTATAATCGCACTGTTTTCCTGATATCCTATCAAATTAATCCCAAATATAATAATTAATCCAAATAAACCTCATAAATACACAGTATAACATTTTAATTGGCCCTTAAATTTAAAACCCAGCTTAATTGTGCAAAAAACTTCTCATTGTATGGGACACGTTGTATGTTTAGTCACGTTTTTGGTACTGCTGTCAAAAACCCGTTTTATGGATTTTGTTCAATATTATTAAAATATTGTATTGAATCTACGCAAATGTATTATGTCAGTAACGACTAACAAATCATACAAAAAAATTCGAATAAAAAAGTTAAAAAAAATAAATAAAACTCTTATGTAAGAATTTTCTCGACGAATTTTAAAATCGATGATTAATAATATTTGAAGTTTTGTTTAGCAATGAGTGATAATGTAATAACGTATTGTTTTAATACTTTTAACAGGCATATCCTTATCTACTATCTAATTTTGTTTGTAAAACCTGAAAAAAGTTTACCTTAAATTTAAATGAAAAATTGTAGCTTATAGTTCATGTTTACAACCGGTGTCCGTCTAGCTTTATTGCGTAAAATTCTCTTATAAGAAAGTTTCCTTAATTAGTCCACATAAAACGAAGCACCCTGTATTAATTTAAATAAAAAAACACTCAAAACTCGAATGAAATTCTCGGAAAAAATACTCGAATAATCGATTAGAAAATCGCGAACGTTATCTTGTACAAAATAAAATCAAGATTTTATTGTAGGTATAATTTATAATTATTATTGATTGGGTAATAACTTTCATCGAATTCTAGGTAAACTAGAAAGTTACAGTTATCTCTGACACACCTAGGGGATCAATTTAAATAAATAATAAATATAACCTGTATTTTAAAAATTATTTTGATAAAAATGTATCCAATTAGTAATGTGCTATGTGCTATATAATTATTATATCCTCCACCGATATAAATTCATAATGGACCCCTATTCTGTGCCTATACCAAAACAGCACCACAAATTTTTAATTAAAGTTTTATGTTTTAAAATGAGATGTAAATAATTATTAAATATTTATATTAAATAACTATAATTAATTGTTATGGAATGCTTGTTTTACTAAACAAAGTGCAATATATGGAGCCGAGAAAAAATATTTTGTCGCCGACAGAAAACATAATCAGATATTGGGATCATCTTATCAGTAATTCGGCACCCATTTGGTTCAGGGAGCGTTCAAGTATTACGTAACGCAATTTTTGGAGATTTTTGACCCCCCCCCATGTAACGCGCCGTAACGTTTTTCTGTAACCCCCCTCCCCCCCTAGTAAAACGTTACGTAACCATCAAGTGACCATTTTTATACCTAAAAGTCACAATTATGTGGCAAAAACAATGTTACGTAACGCGTAGTTCAAACCCCCCCTCCCGCCCCTGTAACGCATCGTAACGTTTTACAAGACCCCCCCTCCCCCCAAATTCGTTACGTAATACTTGAACGCTCCCTCACAACAATGTACTAAGTCTACGAATTAATTGAGTATATAAAATTCTTTTCTTAATATACGAAAGGTCGTCAATTTGATAATTATCCCATCCTGGTTTACTTCGTACAATGCATGTGAAATTGCGACCATTATAATCAATCAGAAAATTAAAATATAATAAATTGTATCAGTATGTACATTCTTCTTCTTCTTCTGCCTTTCCAGGTTTAGGCGCATTTGCCTGTTCCGGTTTCACCATCGTTTCCTCGGTCTACCAACGCTTCTTCTTCCTCTATAGGGCTATAATCAAGTACTTGTTTTGGGATTCTGCAGTTGTTCATTCGTGTTAAGTGCTTCTTCCAGTTTTCTTTATATTCCTGGGTCTTTTCCACAATTGAGTACATGTTCAGTTCTTCTCTTATATCATCATTTCTGATTCTGTCTTCTTTCCCTAAGAAATTTCATTTCTGCTGTTTGGATTTTTTGGAGGTCTCTTTTTTTTTACTGTCCAGTTCTCTGAGCCATATAGTATGGTAGGAGCAGCCATTACTTTGTAGAACTTTAATTGGATTTCTTTCCTTGTTTTTCTTCCCAATGTTCTTCTAATTGTGCCACATATTCTTTGATATTTGCTGATTTTATTACCTATATCTTTATTTTCTTCATATGTGACATCGCAACGAAGGAACTGGAAATGTGTCACCTGTTCTAGAATGTTCTTGTCAATTACAATTTTTGTTCTTATTGGATCTGGTCCTAGGAAGGCCATAGTCTTGGTTTTTTGGGTTGATATACGAAGATTGTATTTGGAATTAAAAAACAAAATTTAATGAATTCCGCTGTGGAAGATGCCGAACGCGTATTGGCATTATCTCCCATTATTGGACGCATACCTTTCAAGTTTGATGCCGAAATGCAGTAGATAGAACAGAACTGATTCATGACATCGGGAATTATTCAATTTAATTTTACACCCCTCCCTTTTTGAATTCATAATTTTCCTTAAAGTTTAGTTGTAAAAATAACTTTTCTTGTATGTATTAGGTTTGTACTTGGGCCGGTTTAGTGTCTATTTTAATCAGGGACGACTTCCTAATATTACATTGAGTTTGATTTTAATAAAAAATTTTGGTTTTGGCTAAAGAATGAATGCATTTGAACTGATAGTTAAAATTTCAATTGAAAGATACAGCGTGTTATACCAACATTATCTACTGCATTTCGGCATCAAACTTAAAGGGTAGGCGTCCAAAAATGGGAGATAATGCCAAAACGCAAACTATTTTTCCGATGTGTAATTATTGTTTATCTTTAATACATCTTACTTCAATAAAATGACTGATTTCTTTGCTGAAGATGGATTAAATAACAAAAATGAGTATGTTTTCGATTCGTTTTATTACATTTGACGTTGGAGTCTATCTAAAGAAAGGACAATTTAGGGACGGATGAGGAACTTAATTTCAGTTTCGACGGCGCTAAGTTTTGCGGGATCTTGAGCAAAGAGTACCTAATAAAATTATATTGTGTAGACCTCAAAAACGAAAGAAAACACAGAAAAACATTTTTATAACCAGGCGAATACACAGGAGTACAGGAGTCATTTTAAGGGCAATGTAGCCCAGCACAGCGAAGAAAACAGCGCCGCAGATGATTTTTTTTCCTCACCTCACTTTATGAGTGTTTAACCCTTTCACTCCCAGTGCTGCCTTACGCTAAATTCAATTATTTAAATTAAGCAACCAAATTATTAATTAATCAACTAAAATACACATCAAGTTTTTCATAATTTGCAAGTGAAAGGATTAAAAATGTTTCTGTTCTTTCTTTTCTCTTCAGTTTCTCATAATAGGATTGCTAATACTTTAGATGGACCCATAATTTTATAAATACTTGTTATTTTATTTTATTACCATTGGTTTATCCATCGAGCTTATGCTATACAAGATCGATGGGTTTTACCACCAATTAATATTTATACTACCTAAATAAAAAGTGCAAACTTAATTGAAAATTATTGCTTTCATCTTTAAATATAAAATTGAAAGACATTTCAAAACAGATAAGAGGTTTTACCTAGAACAATAATTTTTATGACGTTAAATGGGTCAGGTAATTGTAAATACCATGGAATTATAAATAACCTTTGTGGAATAATTTTTATGACTATCTTTTTAAGGAAATTCCAAACCAACTTATATTCCTACAATTTTTATTATCCAATTGCCCCGATTCGATCCACCCCTAGCCCAGTCACTGCCTAATTCGGTTCTAGAAAATCTGTGAAGTCCGGCCACCAATACAACTTTCAAATTCATTTTTTGTAAACTAAAATAAGTGAATATCTTTATTTACAAACCAAATCTTTAGGTTGGCATTGGGAAGTGGCCCCTACAGCTCCCAAAAATTCGAGGGTTGGCCGATGCCCAAAATAGTTATTTTCAAAATTCGACTAAATGGATGAAATTCTGAATAACAACTAAAATAAGAGATAACTTTCTGGCGTCAATAGTTTTCGTCCTTCAAATCCCTTTTATTTTTGAGTTTTGGGCTAAAGTGGTTATTCTGAAATATCTATAAATTTCCGTATTTTTAGCCTAATTTTAGTCGTAAAAAAGCTGACAGTTGGAGAACTGTCAGCTTTTAAAGTTTACCCTTTTTAACTTTAGAATTTAATACTTTTTATATTTTTGCAAATACAGTAAGTGCTCGGTTATGTCAATGGTTATGTGAACTAATAGAAACCAGAGGTGTTCAGTAAATCAAATTGTTCATGTAATCGAAAGTGATTTTTATTCCTGCTATTGAACGGTATAAGCAAAGGTTTTTGCAATTGAATTTTCCACTAAACTTAGCAAATTTTTAAAATTTGGTAATTTCTAAAATTAAATGTGGATGTCTTTAAAAAAATGCACATCTGATATTAAACCCTTTAATTTTGCAACATAAAAGAGCTCCTAAGTTTTCGACATCAGATTTGGACCGGAACTGAGGAAAATTCGCTGAAGGTCCCAAAAATCACAACATCATGAATTAATTGGCCGTTTCTTATGTATCCTATGTCTAAAATAATTATAAGCTTAATTTAACTAAGGGCCAATAATTTATCAATCATTAGTTAAAGTTATAGTTAGACTTATCTGACAGGTAAGCGAGGTTTGGCGTCTTCTCATTGGACTAATGCCCGGTTTCTGAAGATCTCTGGTTTATACTCTACATAACTAATCTAAGGTTAAAGTTATAGTTATCCACAATCAAGGGCGGATCTACGGGGGGGGGGGGGGGGTAATGGGGGTAACTCCCCCCCCCCATGAATCTTCATTGCAATACAAATTTTAAAAATATACCTTAATTTTCCCTAAATTTTATTACAAAACATGTATTTACCCCCTCCATAAACTTTGACCAGATCCGCTATTGTCCACAATGCGCATATTCCAGAAAGTTAACAACCAATAAAAACGTAGGTTAACTTTGACCAGAGATTATTTTTCGTTATAGAAACTCAAAATCTGCAGTTATACTAAGGTTAAGCTTAATATAACTCGAGCTTCAGAAACCGGGCATAAAAGACGTCACATGATCGATTTATGTGATGGGTAAATTTAACTGGAGATTGATAAACTGGCCCTAAATAAAATTATAAGTAAAAATTAAAAAAATTCTTCTAACCCCTATAGTTTCCGAGTTACAGCATTATAAAGTTAGTTTTTTTCAAATTTGCTCAGAAAATAGCTTAGTTTTCACATTTTACCCTTGTTCATTCTTTGTATTAAATTTTGACTGTTCACTATAGTGGATGTTTCATATAATCGAGTATTCAGATAACAGAGCGCCTACTGTAGCTTAATTTTAGTGCATCTGAGTTGAGATTTCCATAAAATCCGAATACGGCACAAAAATTGTAAAATTTAGTTTTTTGGAAAAAGATTTTTCATGGAACTTCAATGAATAGCTGGTTATTTAGGCATAAAAATTCCGGAAAGTGGTGCTTTATACGGCGAGTTAATGGGTTCTAGAACGAGTCGCAGGCGAGGCAAGGAAGTCGACGAGTCCAGTAGAGTCACTTTTCGGATCTATTTTTTCTGTAACCGGAAATTACCATCATTAAACTATTAGATCCCCTGAGAGTGTAATGGCGGCTGTTTGAAAGAATAAAGCCAAAACAAATGAACTAGTCTCTATTTAAACAGCGCAGGAAGCCTAGTCGATTGTAATTTTTATTTTTGATTTGATCTCTTTTTTATTATTGTATTACTTTTCCGGTCTAGTCTGGAAAGGTGGATTTCCCAGTCAAGAAAATAGTCAGAAATAGATAAGTTACCGGATGGACGTAGAAAAAGAGTGATGAACAAAAGTTACACTTTTTTTCCAACATGGCGTATGTTGGTGTAAGTTTTTCGCAGACTTTAGTTTCCTTTAAATCTTAACTAATCTAAACGAGTAAATTTCAAAAAGCAGAACAACCTTCAAAAAATTATCAATCTTAAAAAAAGTTTTTTTCGTATTTAGTCAAAAATCGAAGAAACAATTGCGATTCTATGGAGAGCTGCATCTCGAAACTGTTTGGACCAGAACAATTTTGTTTTTTCAGTTTTCTGCTTATGCTAAATATTATTTTAGATGCATTTGTTGAAACGGACAATCCACGACTTTGTGATTTTTGGAACTTTTCTCGATAAATTTACCTCTGTTCCACTCCGAGTCGGATTTATAAAGTTAGAGATCATTTTCCTACGCCAAACCAAATATTTTAAGCAAAAAATTGAATTTCCGAGTTATTTCCGTGCATATTCCATTTTTATAATGTTTTCTAAGTTTTAAATCCAACGAGTACGTGGCAATTTAAATTTTAGTGTTCAATTTAAAAGAAAATAGTCGATTTTCTGCTAACCTAATTTTCCTAAACCTCCATCAAGTTAGCCCCCCCTTAATTCGAATGTTTAATTTTTTTTATACCAAACGTTTGGTAATTGTTAGGTAAGGTTTGGTACTCTAATTAACCAATCAATATTTAATTAGTTAGCCTTTTTTCAATCGATGTTTCAACTTTTTTAACTCATTTGATTGATTGTGATGATGTGTAGAGGTTTGGTAGTGCAATAAAAAGTTTTGATAGTTCATTGTTTAGTTTAAGCAATTTTAAAATTTTTTTATGGCAGTTTTGGTAGTTTTACGATGTACAATGTATTTTATACAATGTATAGATTATTATTGCATCAACTTGGAATGCAGCGGAAGCGCATAAGTGAAGTTTGTACTTCAATAATTAATTATCACTAAACAATTAACTACCAAAACTTTTTATTGATCAACCAAACCTCTACACATCATAATCAATCAAATGAGCTAAAAACAAAGTTGAAAAATCGATGGTAGTGTCACATAGTACATAAAATGACCTGATTCGGGCCTCTTATTAGCTTTATAACGCGATGTCAATAAACATTGATGATCCATCTCAATATTTACAAGACATAAAATGGAAACTTTAACTGTATAAACAAAAATAAACACAGCAACTCTCATAGCATCTAGTTTTAAATAACATGTAAAGGTATTCAAGAATTATTATTTTTAATCAATTTTTAAGGCCCCCTTTGGGATCCTGTCGCCCGGGAGCTGGGCACCCCTGTTTGACGCCGAATTTCCAATTTTGGGTGCCAAAAATGTTTCTAATAAACATTCTACTACTATCCATCTAAAAGACGTCCAGTGGTTAAGTGCGGTAACTGCTAATACTGTGGGTACCCGGTTCGATTCTGAGCGAAGTAAAAAATGTATTCTGACTGTCTCCCCACGGAACGCACTGGTTAACTACAGAAATATAATTTTCTTATTAGTGAAACCCTCTCAAAATGAAGTGTTTCACACTTTCCGTGGTTAGGAGCCCACGGGTATTTGTGTGGTAAATCCTAGAACGCACAACATAGACGAGAAGTTTCGACATCGCCAAAAAACTCGGGAAGTCTAAATGCACCTGTTCGCTCCTTATACTCATTATTTTTTATTCTATTACGCCATCATTTTGTAATCAAATGTTCGTTTGGTATTTTTTACCTAACCACTAACCAGAATAATTAACGCTGTTAAACCTTGAACTATATTTTCAAAAAGCAGCTGCCGCAATATTTTACAAGAGAAAGAACGGCTTAAAACCGGAAACGCCACATTATAAGTTTCCGGTTTTGTAAATCGAACTTTTTAAATTGGCCTGTGGTTGTTGCATGAACTGAACATAATAACACCAAACAAAGGAATCTAAGCAAGTTTCGACAAGTTTCAACTTGTTTCTGCGGCTTCGTGGAATTTCGCGGCAGTGCTAAAATTGAATCCATTACAGACTCTACCTTTGCAACGATTCGCGATTACATGATTAAATCAAAATAAACATCACAACATCTGCAAACAACCAACTTGTTATCGTAAAAGCGATTTTAAATTTAGGCAAAACAAAATTGCTTGGTAACGATGACTCACATGGAGGTCACAGCTCTTTGCTTTATTTTTTCTTTAATTCTGAGAAATTTAAACTCGTGATCAAAATGAAGCGTTGGGATAGGTCGCGACTGACGTCAGGTTACATGCTCATTACCTACGAAAAAGGACCGAATTATGTTGGACGGTGTATGGAGAAGGATGGACGATTGGTTGTTATGAGGGGGAATTCTAGTTCGAGGACGACATTCGCTGTTGTTTTGCTGCCGAGGTATTTCACAATAATTTTAAAATTTGTGCAAGGCGGACGCGTTTTAATTAACGTCTGCCTATTTTGTGATCTTTGAAGATTTAAAGCGAATTAACCAGTGCGATAGTTTTACGTGTACCTAAGGCGATTGGTTGAATTTTTTACTACATTTTTGGTAAAAAGTTTTTGCGCGAATAGAGAAAGTAGCGCAAAACGAGCGCCAGGGTAAGAATTATTTTTTTTAACTCGACATGCTTTTCATTTCATTTGAAAGCGATTAATTTATTGTTTGATTTGATAAAATAATCACTTAATCGCAATATCCATATGGAATTCGTCCAACTTTCATAAATTACGCAATAATTATTTTTAATTTTTTTTTAAAATTCCGTTGCGTTTTGATATTCCGATTCTATTTTTCAAAATAAAATTTGTTTTTCAAATTTTATTTCAGTCGTTTGTTTTAAGCAAAGTCTTGTTACGTCGTCGCATGAACTATTATTGATCCTGGGAATTCCGTCATGTGATTCAACACGTGCCCTTGACGTGTTTTCCAGTCGCATCCGAATTTTTCCGTTCAAAAAGTATTTTTGTTTGGAAATGAAAACAATTTTTATAATTTATTTATCAAGGAAGTACAACATAGCTATGAACTTTACCGGAAATTTGCTTGACGTTTCAAAAAAACTGTTATGTATTCTTTTTTTTTCACAATTTGATAGGATATCGATTGACGTCATCCCACTCGAGGTACTAATTTATTTGATAACAAACAGTTTATTTTATCGTTGAGTAATTTTGGTGTTGTATATAGGGCGGAACCAAATTTTTTATTTTTTACAAAATTTTATTTACGAGTTGTCAATTTCATTTTGAAATAAAATATTGGACCACAATTTCAGACAATTGCTAATTTTTCAGTATTGAATCCTTTCATCCCGATTCAGTTCCCAACTTGATCCGGTAATTTCGGAAACTAAACATACGATTGGTTTAAAATTTAGAAATTTTGTTCACTTATTAGATTTGAATTATAACATGCAATGTAAAACTTAGCGAAATTTGCCGGGAGTCAAATACCCCATGTTTGCGAGTGGAAAAACGCCAAAATTTAAACCATCAATCTGCAAGGTCACATCGTAAAATATGATAATTTAAGAAAATCTGAATGTAATTTGCTCTGCCGAAATCGGCTGGCATACAATCATGCAAATTTAGTGAGTTCCAAGAATTGTTAATATCGGGTTTTTCTAAACAATTTGGATAACGACATCCGTCGAGCCTAATTTCTGGCTTTCGTTTTTGGCAAGAAATCTCACGAAAACTAAAAATATGTTAATTTATTAATTAGTCAAGTGGTTTAGTCCTTATTTTCATTTTTCGAGTTGCATAATTTATTATTTATTTATATTGTAAGATCATCATCGTTTCAAGGTTCCTTAAATGAGGACCAATTATGTAATTTAGTTCGAATAAGGCTGGATCGCATTTTGTAATTTCGAAACTACGTAGTTCATATTTTTCCATTCAACAAAAATTCCGAAATTAATTAATATTTACAAAAAATATGTTTACATCCTTCTGCTTTATTGATCTTTCAAATCTAACGGCATATTTATCTAATATGTGTACGTTCGTATAAAAGATAAAAAAAAATTGTCAGTTCCTGAAAAATTAAATTATCACGAAAACATTTTGGAAGCAACTTTGTATAATCTCGGAAATAAAATTTCATCTACATAGTTTTTATGGAGGAAAGAAAAGGACAAAATTTAAAGTCAATATTCCTTGAACAGCCACCCCTGTGGGATTCCCAGTTGAGAGTGGCTACTTTAACATTTCAATGTTATTCAAGGATTTTTGTCTCTGTGGTTTTTCTTACAAATCCATTACGGACTTAATTCGCGTAACTGTTTCGGCCATGTTTTTTAAATGTAGATTTCGTCTCTGTTCAAAAATCAGGATATTTTCATAAAAAAATTAAAACTGAAAAAGCATACAAGTTTTAATTAAACTATTTTTTATCTTTTACAAAATTTTATTTACGAGTTGTCAATTTCAGTTTTAAATAAAATATTGTACCTACCACAATTTCAGACATTTTTGCTAATTTTTCAATATTTAATCTTTTAATCCCGCTCGCTTCAAATTCAGGATATTTTCATAAACAAGATTTAAACTGAAAAAGCATACAATTTTTAATTAAACTATTTTTTCATGAAGAAATCCTTTTGCTTTAATTACAGCAGGTGAAATTCGTGGCATTTTTTCTAATTGCTTTTTTTTGAAATAGTATCCCATTTTTTTTCCAATATAGGTCACAGCTGATATTTTGATGTGGGACATTATTTTCTTACATATCTCTACAGTTCATTCCATAGCATTTAATTACATCAATAATATTTATTTTTAATTCCGAAATTTTGACGCTGGAGGTATTCCAAGTCGCAGATTTTGTCATTTTAGTTCTTATTCGCGACTTTCAATTTTTTCTACGCCTAAACTATTACATATTAAACAAATATGTCGTCTTTTAAGAAGTTTTTTCGGATTTGTTATGGTTTTTGCAGCGTTTTTAATGAAAATTCGTGGAAATTTATAATTCATCAGTCAAAAATAGTTCAATTGTGTTATTGAGTAGAACAATTTGGGGGACGGTCCCCTAAGGGTGGTCGCCCCAAACAAATTGAAAATTTCCTATAGCAAAGAGGAAGGTTTATAGAGTATACTGTAAAAATTTCACTTGCGAAAGTATTATCAAAATTTCGAGAAAAATCAATTTGAAAGTACGTAAATTTAGCGCATTTTTCTTCGATTTTTGGGATGTGCATTCGATAGGGAGGTTTATCCATCGTCAAAACCTACCCTTTCGGGGCGCCGCTGCGCTTCGCTCCGCTCTGCACCCCTCCAGGGCGGTTTTGACTCTGGCTACTATGCTAAACATACGAGAAGGCGCCTCCCATAAAAAAAACCGGGATAAATGAAACCGGGAGCTTAGAGACCCTTGAAATAGCATTAAAAAGTATAGTTGCGGTATGGGGCAGTAAACTATTCTATTACGTTTCACCCCCAAAAAATCGCGTAAAAACAAAAAATAATCGATGTTACATGTACGAGAGACGAGCTGCATCTGCCGGTGCGAAATACTCTAAGTGTTAGGGTCATTCATATTGCACGTACCGTCAACAGAATGAGCGACGCGCGGTAATCTCGTTAATTTTACATGTAAATTTGCAAACTTCAAATTCGATTTACTCAAAATTTTGATAATACTTTCGCATGTTTAAATTATATCAGTAAACTATATAAACCTTCCTCTTTGCAATAGGAAATTTTCAATTTATTTGGAGCCGCCACCCTTAGGGGACCGTACCCACAATTTGTAAACTTTCAGGCTTCTAAATACACTTTCCAATTTAACTCCACTTGGAACACGATTTTACCACTCGACCAGTTTTTAAGTTTTCCGCAACTTTTTTAAATCTAAATTTAATTATTTTAACCTAGAAAGTCATAGGCAGCCTGAACCTTCAGATTGTACAAGCTTATAACCTTCATCAAGTTAGCCCCCCTTTAATCGAATTTTTAACTTTTTTTTATGCCAAACGTTTGGTAATCGTTAGGTAAGGTTTGGTAGTCCGATTAAAAGTTATGGTAGTTTTTTGATTTTTCGTAATTAACTAATCAAATTTTTTTGTCAAGTTAGCCCCCCTTTAATCGATTTTTCAACTTTTTTTTAGCTCATTTTATCGATTATAATGTGTAGAGGTTTGGTAGTCCTATAAAAAGTTTTGGTAGTCCCGAATTTTGTCGTAAATACAATCGTTTGGCATTAAAATAAAGTTACAAATGGTTTAAATTGGGCCAAATTGGCAATAAATTATTATTGTTCTATTCACATGAAATTTAGCGCATGCGCATAAGTAAACTTCCAACTTAATTAATTATTTACGACAAAATTCGGGACTACCAAAACTTTTTATAGGACTACCAAACCTCTACACATTATAATCGATAAAGTGAGCTAAAAAAAAGTTGAAAAATCAATTGAAGGGGGGCTAACTTGACAAAAAAATTTGATTAGTTAATTACGAAAAAACAAAGAACTACCAAAACTTTTAATCGGACTACCAAACCTTACCTAACGATTACCAAACGTTTGGCATAAGAAAAAGTTAAAAATTCGATTAAAGGGGGGCTAACTTGATGGAGGTAAGATTATAACACATAATTAACACTTGTACTGGCATAATGTAAGTAAATAAGTTGCACTGAAAGGAATCTGAGCATTTTACATGGCAACGGACAACATAAGAATGGAATTTCTGCACATTTCGCACAATTTTTTTTGATGTACTTATCCTATTCCAATAATATAAACGACTTGATGATAATACAGCAATCGCGGTATAAAAATTCTTCAAATTAACAGAGTTGATAGCGTAATACTGCCGTCCTTAGTTAAAACGTCCTAACTAATAAATTGATTTTTGGGAGATACATTACTTTTTCTCCAATTTTTTTTACAATTTCAGTCTTAAAAACGCTGCAACTATTAGACAGAAAGATTTTCCACACAATATTAGAAAGGTTATAACCCCCCCCCCCCCCGTTTCGGTAATTTTTTATGCGGATTTCGTCTCCATTCAAAAAACAGGATATTTTCATAAAAATCACTTCTAGGTGAAATAAATACACTAGACCCTCCATGTACGCGAGGGTTCCGTTCGCCAAAAACCTCGCGTACATGGAATTCGCGTAAATGGAACCAAAGAAGCAATAGAAAAAAGGGGGTTAGGTTCCAAAATTTATTTAAGACTAAAAACAAAAGTTTAAAACTAAGGTTTATTTACGAAATAGGTAAAATATATTGCATACAAAAACTAAAATATACTAAGCGATAAAAAAATTAAATATAATGCATAAAAAAAAAACTATAAATCGTTGACACCGTATTTGTATCATTCAAGTGCTACGTTTCAGCGCCTGTGAACGGAGTAGAAATTACATATTCTGAAAAATTCACAAAGGAAAGGAAAATTGATTTTGAGTAGCCTGCCTTCCTTTAAGGAATCTCGATAATCCATTCATGCGCGTCCCATAGGGACGCGCATGAATGGATTATCGAGATTCCTTAAAGGAAGGCAGGCTACTCAAAATCAACTTAAAAAACAATAATGAATGCTGTCAAGCTGTCAACCGATCGATAATGCAAATACGCGTGCACGTGCTTTACGTTTCTATATGACCAATCTTAACCAAATTTGGTGTAGAAGTTATTTACAACGCTACGAAAAACATAGGCTACTTTATAACCTTGGAATGAGGCCGAACAACCACATCCGATACGGTCTAGATGGCTAAAGGCGACTGTGCCAGCTAGTTATTTTAATAATACGCGAAAACTGAATTCGCGTTAAAGGGAATTTTGCTTCGCGTACAAAAAATTCGGGTATCAAAATCTAATTCGCGTTATTCTGAATTCGCGTACATCGAAGTCGCGTACATGGAGGGTCTAGTGTATTCGCGATAAGATAAAACTAATTACGCAAATGCTTGGGGGAATTAAAATAACAATTTTGTAATAAAAAACGAGGAAATATTTAATGTATGTATTTTTTTTTATTTTCAGGTTGAGAAGCACGCGTTGCACTCAACTCCTTCCTTTGTAGGATCCCGTAGGAATCAACATTTTTAAAACAACAAACGGCGAATCTTATGTAAGTACCTAAACAAATTTTTCAAATAATTAAAAATGTGTTGTTACTATTTTTGGATACCACATTTTGTGGAATTAACCTGATAAATTTTATTGTGTTTACTAATAAATTTGAGGTGTGAAAATTTATGTTTGTAGAAAATTATGGTAAACTTGATAGTATATTACTTTTTTTTAAGTTTTATCACAATAGATTAATTTCTAATATGATTTTTTAAGGTTTAGAAGAACTTGGACCCAAGTGATTGCTATAAAATTGTGTTTCACGAAAGAATGTGTTGTGTATTTAATTTTGTCAATGTTTGAAAGACCCGAGAGTTGTGCCATTTGTGTAAAAAATTACTAATAATTGAAAATTACGAAATTACGCATCATAATTACATCGGATATTTTTTATTATTAGAGATTATTACCTAATATTAAATTTAATTCAATGTTAATTTTTTGAACTCGATTTACGTTAAATTTTCTTTTATACTGTAAAAGTGTATTTATTTATGAGGGTTCCTTTTTTGAAAGTTGCACCCCCACGTCCCCGAAAAAAAGTAATCAAGGTGATATAACAATTCATTGCGTTTCTTATATATTAATATTATATTTTATTTTCGTCGAATTTAATTCCTCTTACAAACTAA
This sequence comes from Podabrus alpinus, assembly GCA_932274525.1. Classification (NCBI taxonomy): domain Eukaryota; kingdom Metazoa; phylum Arthropoda; class Insecta; order Coleoptera; family Cantharidae; genus Podabrus; species Podabrus alpinus. The sequence continues at coordinate 22,768,908 of OW026453.1, forward strand.
CGAGCGGAACTGCGAGCCGAGCCTTACCGCGAGCGGAATGGCGAACTTGCAACAACAAAACCCGTTCGTTTGTACGAGGCATAATAGAATAGAATGTTGCCGCCTGCGTAGTCGTGCAGATTCTATTGAACCTGAAATTTATCACACCATCCGCTAATATTTTTGATTTCCTTTTAGTCCCGTTCATCATGGCCGTATACGCTGTCTCGACCCGCTCATGTGGTTCATGGCGAGAAATCGAGTGTTCTGGAGTCACTGCTACGAGTAAACCCAGGCCGAATAAACCGAAACCCGTGCGATACAGAAAAGCCTCTCAAAACGGAAAATTGCGACGTTCATTTGAGCAGTGTTTATTTGAACAATCCAAGCGATTTAACCAAGAGTTGCCCATCGGTATCTCCAGGAGTTCACGTACGATTGAGCTTCGAAGGTGTTATAATTCGAGGTCTAATGTTTGTAATTTTCAGGAAAATTTTTCCTTACGAAGTGTGAGCGAAACAAGCGATATTTTGAGTCCCAAAGCGTTAAAATTGGAAATGGAGATCTTTGGAGATCTCAGTGCGTTTTGTCCAACCACAAACATGGTTGTGACAAACCACTTCCAAGATATCACAGATGAACTTAATACACCTGTCTTAGGTAATATTTTACAAAAAAAACTTGTGTGTTTAGTTACTAAGTTGTATCTTTTCTTTTTCCAACAGAAAAGGCGCATTTTGACTATGATTGCCCAACAACGAGCTCTGATCTTCTGAATGTTACTCCTGCAATGGAAGATCATCTCAATTATAAAATAAAGCATGAGCTATCAAATTATGATAATGTAAATATAGGCGATAATCTTATGATTAATCAAGATAGCATTATAGGTTTTAAGGATGGTGAAAACAAAGACATTTCAAATATCTTGCCCATTGATATCGATAACGACATGGGTGAATCCCCTATTATAAATTATATAGTGATCAGTGGTCAGGGTATAAATAATAATAATAATAACAACGCTGATGTGTTTATTTCAAATAATCATGCAGAATATCATAACTCTAGCATTAATAAGGTAACCCCACCATATGAACTGATGAACAACGACGAAGATGAATATTTACCTACCGTCAATAACTTCAGTGATATTTATTATGAAAACGATTTTCAACTTGATGATGTGGCAACAGAAAATACAAGCAATGATGATTCCACTCAACAGTACATCTACATAGAAACTGCTGGTCCATACGAAACTCCCGACACAAGCAGAAGTCCTTCGGAATTTTCCGAGAAGAGCAGCAGCCTTAATTTAAGCTTAACGATTAATCAAAAATTTGAAAATCACGAATCTATCGAGACACCAGACATTATTGACACCATAATTGAAAACGAAAAGGGATTTAATATTTTCGATTTCATCAATAATGAGGTAAGTTTGTTGTCTCTCGATCAAAAATAATTTTATTTTACCGTTTCATCGATTTTCAGGACGCCACCACTCCATCAACAGTGTCGTTGCCTCCTTTCGACATTTCCTCGCTTACCACCTCCTCGACAACCGTACAACCCGAACCGTTTGTGTGTTCCAAAAAAACCAGACAGACGAAACGGAAAGCTCGTAACGACGACGACGATGATGATGAAGATTATGAACCGCCCATATCCGTGCGAAGAAAAACAAATTCACATCATCAAATCATCGACGATTCCAGCAGCAACAGCAGTTACGAGGAACCACTCACACCGGCTAAGAGAGGTCGTCCGGCGAAAAGAAAATCATCCGTTACATCTGAAAGCACAACAGAAGGTGGAAGATACCGGGAAATGCGCGATAAAAATAATGAAGCCTCACGACGTTCACGACTAAAGAGAAAAGTAAAAGAAACCGTCGTCGAAGTCGAGGCACACAAATTGGAAGACAGAAATATGAGATTAAAAGCACAAGTTTCAGAACTCGAAAGAACAGTCAATAATTTTAGAAACAATCTCATGAAAATTTTGATGTCCAAATAAAAATGGTTTATTAGTTCGTCTGTAGTGTACTTAATTTTGAACGATTTGTTTTATAAAAGACTTATTTTGATATCCACTTTGGGGTTACTTTTATTGCATAATATTTTATGCATGTTATATTAGTTATAAGAAAGCACATTATTGTAAATGTCTTATAGATTTTATTTTGTAAGTTTATAATTGTAGATTGAATTTATCTTATTGTCTTGGCTTGTATTTGACTAACTATTATATCTACTAAATTCTAAGTTATTGAGAAGATTTTCGTAGGAAGCTAAATTTTTTTATGTTAACGCTTCCTGATTGGTAGTAGGAAATCTTTCCATTGCTACTGACGATTTTATATTCATATTGATTACTTAATATAAAATTGTATTTATGTTGTTTATCTTCTCGAATTGTTCTTAACAAATAAATTACTTTCAAAATTTAAACTGTTTTGCCCTTCCAACCCCAATGGTGAACAACTTCGGTCGAACTCTTTATTGATTGTGACTAAAATTCAGGTAGGTATTTCATACGTTTCAAAACTTTCCATCGACAAGCATGATTTGGATAGATTGCAGATTCACTGCCCTACCCTCAAGATTGTCGAGCATTTAAGAATGGCCATCTGCTAATCGCTATTTAATTGATTTATTTCATCTTGAAATATTTTAAAGAGATTATTTCTAATGAAACCTACTTTCATTAGAAACCCATATAAAATCACGAAGGTGCTGGGACATGATTGGAATGACATTGTTACATTATAAAGACTGAATAGTCCGGACGGTAAGGAACAAATTTACATTAGAACGTTGCACTTTGTGATGGAAGCATGAAATTTGGCACAAGTGTAAATTCAAAACTCCTTTACAAAATAAGATGTGACACCACGCCCCCTTCAACCCCTCGACGCAAAAACACCCCCCAAATTTTAGTTTATCCTATTTATTTCGTAAACCGCTCATCATACGGTAAACATAGTACATCAGAGCAAATAAATTTATAATTAAATTTTAAACAAGAGCGGTTCTAAGGATATTTAAAATTTTCTGTGTTCCTGGAAAATTACTCGAAATACTGAATTTCGAGGAAAATTTTGCACACAAAAGGTTTAGCAAATCCATAGTTGAATTCAGAAAATGTTTAAATTTTAAAATTTGTGAAAATTAGGTTGAACAATTCATTAAAATTTTCTGTGTTCCTGGAAAATTACTCGAAATACTTAATTTAGATGAAAATTTTGCAGATAAAAGTTTTAGCAAATCCATAGTTGAATTCAGAGAAATGTTGAAATTTTATGATTGTGAAAATTAGTTTGAACAATTCATTAAAATTTTCTGTGTTCCTGGAAAATTACTCGAAATATTGAATTTAGAAGAAAATTTTGCACACAAAAGTTTTAGCAAATACTAGTTGAATTCAGAAAAATGTTTAAATTTTAAAATTTGTGAAAATTAGGTTGAACAATTCATTAAAATTTTCTGTGTTCCTGGAAAATTACTCGAAATACTTAATTTAGATGAAAATTTTGCAGATAAAAGTTTTAGCAAATCCATAGTTGAATTCAGAGAAATGTTGAAATTTTATGATTTGTGAAAATTAGGTTGAACAATTCATTAAAATTTTCTGTGTTCCTGGAAAATTACTCGAAATATTGAATTTAGAAGAAAATTTTGCACACAAAAGTTTTAGCAAATACTAGTTGAATTCAGAAAAATGTTTAAATTTTAAAATTTGTGAAAATTAGGTTGAACAATTCATTAAAATTTTCTGTGTTCCTGGAAAATTACTCGAAATACTTAATTTAGATGAAAATTTTGCAGATAAAAGTTTTAGCAAATCCATAGTTGAATTCAGAGAAATGTTGAAATTTTATGATTTGTGAAAATTAGGTTGAACAATTCATTAAAATTTTCTGTGTTCCTGGAAAATTACTCGAAATATTGAATTTAGAAGAAAATTTTGCACACAAAAGTTTTAGCAAATACTAGTTGAATTCAGAAAAATGTTTAAATTTTAAAATTTGTGAAAATTAGGTTGAACAATTCATTAAAATTTTCTGTGTTCCTGGAAAATTACTCGAAATACTTAATTTAGATGAAAATTTTGCAGATAAAGTTTTAGCAAATCCATAGTTGAATTCAGAGAAATGTTGAAATTTTATGATTTGTGAAAATTAGGTTGAACAATTCATTAAAATTTTCTGTGTTCCTGGAAAATTACTCGAAATATTGAATTTAGAAGAAAATTTTGCACACAAAAGTTTTAGCAAATACTAGTTGAATTCAGAAAAATGTTTAAATTTTAAAATTTGTGAAAATTAGGTTGAACAATTCATTAAAATTTTCTGTGTTCCTGGAAAATTACTCGAAATACTTAATTTAGATGAAAATTTTGCAGATAAAAGTTTTAGCAAATCCATAGTTGAATTCAGAGAAATGTTGAAATTTTATGATTTGTGAAAATTAGGTTGAACAATTCATTAAAATTTTCTGTGTTCCTGGAAAATTACTCGAAATATTGAATTTAGAAGAAAATTTTGCACACAAAAGTTTTAGCAAATACTAGTTGAATTCAGAAAAATGTTTAAATTTTAAAATTTGTGAAAATTAGGTTGAACAATTCATTAAAATTTTCTGTGTTCCTGGAAAATTACTCGAAATACTTAATTTAGATGAAAATTTTGCAGATAAAAGTTTTAGCAAATCCATAGTTGAATTCAGAGAAATGTTGAAATTTTATGATTTGTGAAAATTAGGTTGAACAATTCATTAAAATTTTCTGTGTTCCTGGAAAATTACTCGAAATATTGAATTTAGAAGAAAATTTTGCACACAAAAGTTTTAGCAAATACTAGTTGAATTCAGAAAAATGTTTAAATTTTAAAATTTGTGAAAATTAGGTTGAACAATTCATTAAAATTTTCTGTGTTCCTGGAAAATTACTCGAAATACTTAATTTAGATGAAAATTTTGCAGATAAAAGTTTTAGCAAATCCATAGTTGAATTCAGAGAAATGTTGAAATTTTATGATTTGTGAAAATTAGGTTGAACAATTCATTAAAATTTTCTGTGTTCCTGGAAAATTACTCGAAATATTGAATTTAGAAGAAAATTTTGCACACAAAAGTTTTAGCAAATACTAGTTGAATTCAGAAAAATGTTTAAATTTTAAAATTTGTGAAAATTAGGTTGAACAATTCATTAAAATTTTCTGTGTTCCTGGAAAATTACTCGAAATACTTAATTTAGATGAAAATTTTGCAGATAAAAGTTTTAGCAAATCCATAGTTGAATTCAGAGAAATGTTGAAATTTTATGATTGTGAAAATTAGGTTGAACAATTCATTAAAATTTTCTGTGTTCCTGGAAAATTACTCGAAATATTGAATTTAGAAGAAAATTTTGCACACAAAAGTTTTAGCAAATACTAGTTGAATTCAGAAAAATGTTTAAATTTTAAAATTTGTGAAAATTAAGTTGAACAATTCATTAAAATTTTCTGTGTTCCTGGAAAATTACTCGAAATACTTAATTTAGATGAAAATTTTGCAGATAAAAGTTTTAGCAAATCCATAGTTGAATTCAGAGAAATGTTGAAATTTTATGATTTGTGAAAATTAGGTTGAACAATTCATTAAAATGTTCTGTGTTCCTGGAAAAATACTCGAAATATTGAATTTAGAAGAAAATTTTGCACACAAAAGTTTTAGCAAATACTAGTTGAATTCAGAAAAATGTTTAAATTTTAAAATTTGTGAAAATTAGGTTGAACAATTCATTAAAATTTTCTGTGTTCCTGGAAAATTACTCGAAATACTTAATTTAGATGAAAATTTTGCAGATAAAAGTTTTAGCAAATCCATAGTTGAATTCAGAGAAATGTTGAAATTTTATGATTTGTGAAAATTAGGTTGAACAATTCATTAAAATTTTCTGTGTTCCTGGAAAATTACTCGAAATATTGAATTTAGAAGAAAATTTTGCACACAAAAGTTTTAGCAAATACTAGTTGAATTCAGAAAAATGTTTAAATTTTAAAATTTGTGAAAATTAGGTTGAACAATTCATTAAAATTTTCTGTGTTCCTGGAAAATTACTCGAAATACTTAATTTAGATGAAAATTTTGCAGATAAAAGTTTTAGCAAATCCATAGTTGAATTCAGAGAAATGTTGAAATTTTATGATTTGTGAAAATTAGGTTGAACAATTCATTAAAATTTTCTGTGTTCCTGGAAAATTACTCGAAATATTGAATTTAGAAGAAAATTTTGCACACAAAAGTTTTAGCAAATACTAGTTGAATTCAGAAAAATGTTTAAATTTTAAAATTTGTGAAAATTAGGTTGAACAATTCATTAAAATTTTCTGTGTTCCTGGAAAATTACTCGAAATACTTAATTTAGATGAAAATTTTGCAGATAAAAGTTTTAGCAAATCCATAGTTGAATTCAGAGAAATGTTGAAATTTTATGATTGTGAAAATTAGGTTGAACAATTCATTAAAATTTTCTGTGTTCCTGGAAAATTACTCGAAATATTGAATTTAGAAGAAAATTTTGCACACAAAAGTTTTAGCAAATACTAGTTGAATTCAGAAAAATGTTTAAATTTTAAAATTTGTGAAAATTAAGTTGAACAATTCATTAAAATTTTCTGTGTTCCTGGAAAATTACTCGAAATACTTAATTTAGATGAAAATTTTGCAGATAAAAGTTTTAGCAAATCCATAGTTGAATTCAGAGAAATGTTGAAATTTTATGATTTGTGAAAATTAGGTTGAACAATTCATTAAAATGTTCTGTGTTCCTGGAAAAATACTCGAAATATTGAATTTAGAAGAAAATTTTGCACACAAAAGTTTTAGCAAATACTAGTTGAATTCAGAAAAATGTTTAAATTTTAAAATTTGTGAAAATTAGGTTGAACAATTCATTAAAATTTTCTGTGTTCCTGGAAAATTACTCGAAATACTTAATTTAGATGAAAATTTTGCAGATAAAAGTTTTAGCAAATCCATAGTTGAATTCAGAGAAATGTTGAAATTTTATGATTTGTGAAAATTAGGTTGAACAATTCATTAAAATTTTCTGTGTTCCTGGAAAATTACTCGAAATATTGAATTTAGAAGAAAATTTTGCACACAAAAGTTTTAGCAAATACTAGTTGAATTCAGAAAAATGTTTAAATTTTAAAATTTGTGAAAATTAGGTTGAACAATTCATTAAAATTTTCTGTGTTCCTGGAAAATTACTCGAAATACTTAATTTAGATGAAAATTTTGCAGATAAAAGTTTTAGCAAATCCATAGTTGAATTCAGAGAAATGTTGAAATTTTATGATTTGTGAAAATTAGGTTGAACAATTCATTAAAATTTTCTGTGTTCCTGGAAAATTACTCGAAATATTGAATTTAGAAGAAAATTTTGCACACAAAAGTTTTAGCAAATACTAGTTGAATTCAGAAAAATGTTTAAATTTTAAAATTTGTGAAAATTAGGTTGAACAATTCATTAAAATTTTCTGTGTTCCTGGAAAATTACTCGAAATACTTAATTTAGATGAAAATTTTGCAGATAAAAGTTTTAGCAAATCCATAGTTGAATTCAGAGAAATGTTGAAATTTTATGATTTGTGAAAATTAGGTTGAACAATTCATTAAAATTTTCTGTGTTCCTGGAAAATTACTCGAAATATTGAATTTAGAAGAAAATTTTGCACACAAAAGTTTTAGCAAATACTAGTTGAATTCAGAAAAATGTTTAAATTTTAAAATTTGTGAAAATTAGGTTGAACAATTCATTAAAATTTTCTGTGTTCCTGGAAAATTACTCGAAATACTGAATTTAGATGAAAATTTTGCAGATAAAAGTTTTAGCAAATCCATAGTTGAATTCAGAGAAATGTTGAAATTTTACGATTTGTGAAAATTAGGTTGAACAATTCATTAAAATTTTCTGTTCCTGGAAAATTACTCGAAATATTGAATTTAGAAGAAAATTTTGCACACAAAAGTTTTAGCAAATACTAGTTGAATTCAGAAAAATGTTTAAATTTTAAAATTCGTGAAAATGAGGTTAAACAATTAATTAAAATTTTCTGTGTTCCTGGAAAATTACTTGAAATACAGAATTTAGAGGAAAATTTGTACACAAAAGTTGTAGCAAATCCATAGCTGAATTCAGAAAAATGTTTAAATTTTAAAATTCGTGAAAATGAGGTTAAACAGTTAATTAAAATTTTCTGTGTTCACGGAAAATTACTCGAAATACTGAATTTAGAGGAAAATTCTGCAGACAAAAGTTTTAACAAATCCATAGTTGAATTCAGAAATATGTTGAAATTTTATGATTTGTGAAAATTAGGTTGAACAATTGATTAAAATTTTCTGTGTTCCTGGAAAATTATTCGAAATACTGAATTTAAAGAAAAATTTTGCACACAAAAGTTGTAGCAAATCCATAGCTGATTTCAGAAAAATGTTTAAATTTTAAAATTTGTGAAAATTAGGTTGAACAATTGATTAAAATTTTCTGTGTTCCTGGAAAATTACTCGAAATACTGAATTTAGAGGAAAATTCTGCAGACAAAAGTTTTAACAAATCCATAGTTGAATTCAGAAATATGTTGAAATTTTATGATTTGTGAAAATTAGATTGAACAATTCATTAAAATTTTCTGTGTTCCTGGAAAAATACTCGAAATATTGAATTTAGAAGAAAATTTTGCACACAAAAGTTTTAGCAAATACTAGTTGAATTCAGAAAAATGTTTAAATTTTAAAATTTGTGAAAATTAGGTTGAACAATTCATTAAAATTTTCTGTGTTCCTGGAAAATTACTCGAAATACTTAATTTAGATGAAAATTTTGCAGATAAAAGTTTTAGCAAATCCATAGTTGAATTCAGAGAAATGTTGAAATTTTATGATTTGTGAAAATTAGGTTGAACAATTCATTAAAATTTTCTGTGTTCCTGGAAAATTACTCGAAATATTGAATTTAGAAGAAAATTTTGCACACAAAAGTTTTAGCAAATACTAGTTGAATTCAGAAAAATGTTTAAATTTTAAAATTTGTGAAAATTAGGTTGAACAATTCATTAAAATTTTCTGTGTTCCTGGAAAATTACTCGAAATACTTAATTTAGATGAAAATTTTGCAGATAAAAGTTTTAGCAAATCCATAGTTGAATTCAGAGAAATGTTGAAATTTTATGATTGTGAAAATTAGGTTGAACAATTCATTAAAATTTTCTGTGTTCCTGGAAAATTACTCGAAATATTGAATTTAGAAGAAAATTTTGCACACAAAAGTTTTAGCAAATACTAGTTGAATTCAGAAAAATGTTTAAATTTTAAAATTTGTGAAAATTAAGTTGAACAATTCATTAAAATTTTCTGTGTTCCTGGAAAATTACTCGAAATACTTAATTTAGATGAAAATTTTGCAGATAAAAGTTTTAGCAAATCCATAGTTGAATTCAGAGAAATGTTGAAATTTTATGATTTGTGAAAATTAGGTTGAACAATTCATTAAAATGTTCTGTGTTCCTGGAAAAATACTCGAAATATTGAATTTAGAAGAAAATTTTGCACACAAAAGTTTTAGCAAATACTAGTTGAATTCAGAAAAATGTTTAAATTTTAAAATTTGTGAAAATTAGGTTGAACAATTCATTAAAATTTTCTGTGTTCCTGGAAAATTACTCGAAATACTTAATTTAGATGAAAATTTTGCAGATAAAAGTTTTAGCAAATCCATAGTTGAATTCAGAGAAATGTTGAAATTTTATGATTGTGAAAATTAGGTTGAACAATTCATTAAAATTTTCTGTGTTCCTGGAAAATTACTCGAAATATTGAATTTAGAAGAAAATTTTGCACACAAAAGTTTTAGCAAATACTAGTTGAATTCAGAAAAATGTTTAAATTTTAAAATTTGTGAAAATTAAGTTGAACAATTCATTAAAATTTTCTGTGTTCCTGGAAAATTACTCGAAATACTTAATTTAGATGAAAATTTTGCAGATAAAAGTTTTAGCAAATCCATAGTTGAATTCAGAGAAATGTTGAAATTTTATGATTTGTGAAAATTAGGTTGAACAATTCATTAAAATGTTCTGTGTTCCTGGAAAAATACTCGAAATATTGAATTTAGAAGAAAATTTTGCACACAAAAGTTTTAGCAAATACTAGTTGAATTCAGAAAAATGTTTAAATTTTAAAATTTGTGAAAATTAGGTTGAACAATTCATTAAAATTTTCTGTGTTCCTGGAAAATTACTCGAAATACTTAATTTAGATGAAAATTTTGCAGATAAAAGTTTTAGCAAATCCATAGTTGAATTCAGAGAAATGTTGAAATTTTATGATTTGTGAAAATTAGGTTGAACAATTCATTAAAATTTTCTGTGTTCCTGGAAAATTACTCGAAATATTGAATTTAGAAGAAAATTTTGCACACAAAAGTTTTAGCAAATACTAGTTGAATTCAGAAAAATGTTTAAATTTTAAAATTTGTGAAAATTAGGTTGAACAATTCATTAAAATTTTCTGTGTTCCTGGAAAATTACTCGAAATACTTAATTTAGATGAAAATTTTGCAGATAAAAGTTTTAGCAAATCCATAGTTGAATTCAGAGAAATGTTGAAATTTTATGATTTGTGAAAATTAGGTTGAACAATTCATTAAAATTTTCTGTGTTCCTGGAAAATTACTCGAAATATTGAATTTAGAAGAAAATTTTGCACACAAAAGTTTTAGCAAATACTAGTTGAATTCAGAAAAATGTTTAAATTTTAAAATTTGTGAAAATTAGGTTGAACAATTCATTAAAATTTTCTGTGTTCCTGGAAAATTACTCGAAATACTTAATTTAGATGAAAATTTTGCAGATAAAAGTTTTAGCAAATCCATAGTTGAATTCAGAGAAATGTTGAAATTTTATGATTTGTGAAAATTAGGTTGAACAATTCATTAAAATTTTCTGTGTTCCTGGAAAATTACTCGAAATATTGAATTTAGAAGAAAATTTTGCACACAAAAGTTTTAGCAAATACTAGTTGAATTCAGAAAAATGTTTAAATTTTAAAATTTGTGAAAATTAGGTTGAACAATTCATTAAAATTTTCTGTGTTCCTGGAAAATTACTCGAAATACTTAATTTAGATGAAAATTTTGCAGATAAAAGTTTTAGCAAATCCATAGTTGAATTCAGAGAAATGTTGAAATTTTATGATTGTGAAAATTAGGTTGAACAATTCATTAAAATTTTCTGTGTTCCTGGAAAATTACTCGAAATATTGAATTTAGAAGAAAATTTTGCACACAAAAGTTTTAGCAAATACTAGTTGAATTCAGAAAAATGTTTAAATTTTAAAATTTGTGAAAATTAAGTTGAACAATTCATTAAAATTTTCTGTGTTCCTGGAAAATTACTCGAAATACTTAATTTAGATGAAAATTTTGCAGATAAAAGTTTTAGCAAATCCATAGTTGAATTCAGAGAAATGTTGAAATTTTATGATTTGTGAAAATTAGGTTGAACAATTCATTAAAATGTTCTGTGTTCCTGGAAAAATACTCGAAATATTGAATTTAGAAGAAAATTTTGCACACAAAAGTTTTAGCAAATACTAGTTGAATTCAGAAAAATGTTTAAATTTTAAAATTTGTGAAAATTAGGTTGAACAATTCATTAAAATTTTCTGTGTTCCTGGAAAATTACTCGAAATACTTAATTTAGATGAAAATTTTGCAGATAAAAGTTTTAGCAAATCCATAGTTGAATTCAGAGAAATGTTGAAATTTTATGATTTGTGAAAATTAGGTTGAACAATTCATTAAAATTTTCTGTGTTCCTGGAAAATTACTCGAAATATTGAATTTAGAAGAAAATTTTGCACACAAAAGTTTTAGCAAATACTAGTTGAATTCAGAAAAATGTTTAAATTTTAAAATTTGTGAAAATTAGGTTGAACAATTCATTAAAATTTTCTGTGTTCCTGGAAAATTACTCGAAATACTTAATTTAGATGAAAATTTTGCAGATAAAAGTTTTAGCAAATCCATAGTTGAATTCAGAGAAATGTTGAAATTTTATGATTTGTGAAAATTAGGTTGAACAATTCATTAAAATTTTCTGTGTTCCTGGAAAATTACTCGAAATATTGAATTTAGAAGAAAATTTTGCACACAAAAGTTTTAGCAAATACTAGTTGAATTCAGAAAAATGTTTAAATTTTAAAATTTGTGAAAATTAGGTTGAACAATTCATTAAAATTTTCTGTGTTCCTGGAAAATTACTCGAAATACTTAATTTAGATGAAAATTTTGCAGATAAAAGTTTTAGCAAATCCATAGTTGAATTCAGAGAAATGTTGAAATTTTATGATTTGTGAAAATTAGGTTGAACAATTCATTAAAATTTTCTGTGTTCCTGGAAAATTACTCGAAATATTGAATTTAGAAGAAAATTTTGCACACAAAAGTTTTAGCAAATACTAGTTGAATTCAGAAAAATGTTTAAATTTTAAAATTTGTGAAAATTAGGTTGAACAATTCATTAAAATTTTCTGTGTTCCTGGAAAATTACTCGAAATACTGAATTTAGATGAAAATTTTGCAGATAAAAGTTTTAGCAAATCCATAGTTGAATTCAGAGAAATGTTGAAATTTTACGATTTGTGAAAATTAGGTTGAACAATTCATTAAAATTTTCTGTTCCTGGAAAATTACTCGAAATATTGAATTTAGAAGAAAATTTTGCACACAAAAGTTTTAGCAAATACTAGTTGAATTCAGAAAAATGTTTAAATTTTAAAATTCGTGAAAATGAGGTTAAACAATTAATTAAAATTTTCTGTGTTCCTGGAAAATTACTTGAAATACAGAATTTAGAGGAAAATTTGTACACAAAAGTTGTAGCAAATCCATAGCTGAATTCAGAAAAATGTTTAAATTTTAAAATTCGTGAAAATGAGGTTAAACAGTTAATTAAAATTTTCTGTGTTCACGGAAAATTACTCGAAATACTGAATTTAGAGGAAAATTCTGCAGACAAAAGTTTTAACAAATCCATAGTTGAATTCAGAAATATGTTGAAATTTTATGATTTGTGAAAATTAGGTTGAACAATTGATTAAAATTTTCTGTGTTCCTGGAAAATTATTCGAAATACTGAATTTAAAGAAAAATTTTGCACACAAAAGTTGTAGCAAATCCATAGCTGATTTCAGAAAAATGTTTAAATTTTAAAATTTGTGAAAATTAGGTTGAACAATTGATTAAAATTTTCTGTGTTCCTGGAAAATTACTCGAAATACTGAATTTAGAGGAAAATTCTGCAGACAAAAGTTTTAACAAATCCATAGTTGAATTCAGAAATATGTTGAAATTTTATGATTTGTGAAAATTAGATTGAACAATTCATTAAAATTTTCTGTGTTCCTGGAAAATTACTCGAAATACAGAATTTAGAGGAAAATTTTGCACACAAAAGTTGTAGCAAATCCATAGCTGAATTCAGAAAAATGTTTAAATTTTAAAATTCGTGAAAATGAGGTTAAACAGTTAATTAAAATTTTCTGTGTTCACGGAAAATTACTCGAAATACTGAATTTAGAGGAAAATTCTGCAGACAAAAGTTTTAACAAATCCATAGTTGAATTCAGAAATATGTTGAAATTTTATGATTTGTGAAAATTAGATTGTACAATTTACGACTCGCAGTTTCTTCTACTTTCATCTTCATTGATTTTGGTTTCACACTCGCAAGTTCTTCTAATATGGTTGTTTGTTTTGATTGCTGAATACTTTCTGATGATTCCCTTTCTAGTATTTTTAAATCTTTTTCGTCTGTTATTATCCATCCTAGTATTTTTTCTACTTTTTCTAGTGATTATAGACGTATTGGTCTTACGCTGAAGTATGGTTTATTTGATTGATTTGTTTTCTCTTCATAGTTTTCTTCCCCTTCTTTGAATAAAATTATTTTTGAAATATTCGTTGTTGCGCTTTTGTTCATATATTTCTATTTCTTCGTTAAGTTCCCTTATTTCCTCCCATTGTTTCTCCAATTTTTGTTTTTGTATTTCATTTCTTGATCTTCTTGTAATAATTTACTCATTATGGCTTCATTATTTTTCTTCTAGCAATAATAAAGAAAATAAACTTACCTTAATTTATCTTTTGTGAGTAGAAATCATACTATAATTTTCTGTAATAAAATAAAAATTAAGAAATTGTGACTTAGGTTAGTTCTGCATTCACATGACGAATTTAAGTACGTAATCGAGTATTCCTGATGATCAAGTATTCCAAATTTCCTCCACAAATTATTGTAAATGCTAAAAGTGGGTCCTAGAAAAGTATCCTTAAGACAAGGCAAGGTTAAAGTAGGTTACAACGGCCACCAGTATTGGAAGTTGCAACAGAAGTGATAACAAGTAAAGAAGAATCAAAATATAAAAGTTTTCTAGTCTTTGCAGTTTTACAACAATAAACATAAAAAGTTCAGTGCTTGAATATTTTAATTGTAAATAAAAATGTACATGTTTCTTTTAAAAACAAGCATTTAAGGCAATAATTATACAATTAATAATTAACTTTACCTCTTTGATCCTATACAATTCAGTGTTTGTCATAATTTGTTAAATTATTTCAAGTCTCGAAGACAAATTTTTATCGCTTTCACATGTCACATTACTTATACAAAAATCTTGGCTGTAATAATTACAATTATAAGATTGCAAAAATTACTTTGTTACACATCGTTGGTAGGTTCCAGGACGGCATTGCTGTAGGCGAGGTCCCAATAATGTTCAACTTTATGCTTTTTAAAATATTCACGAGCTAATTTTTCTGTAGGACACACTTTAAACTTCACTTCACCAAAATTTCGCTGCTTACTAGTACCTTCCCACACCAAATCACATTTGTTTGGAACTTCGTTGCCGTCAGGATCTTTAACTATGTCTTCATCCCATTTAATTCGGTGCAGCATCAATCTAAAATATTTTTAAATAAATAAACCATAAATCACCTACAATTCTTACCTACCTTTTATATTTTTTAAGTTGTTTCGGTCCTCCTTCAGCAACAACTACACAACAATCGGGGTACAACATAACACACCCCGTCATAAACAACTGCTTCGCATTATTTTCAATTTTAAATTTTTTAGAAGCAAGTTCATGTAAATCTCTAATTCGAAATATACCAACATAAACCCCAAGTGATACGTCTTCCTTAATTTTTCTAATCTTCTTTTGTCGCTTTTGTTCCACGGTTAATTGCCTCGAAGCGTTTGCCTCTTCGTGAGCCTTTTGGCGCTTCAACATCTGTTCTCTTACATGTGCTTCAATTTTGGTTGGATCTTGCACAGCTTCAGAACCTAAAACCCTCATCAAGTTCGATATACGTAGTTTAGGCTCGGGAGGCGCTTCCAAGCCTAAACGTATTTTTTCTTGTTCTTCTTTCCACATTTCGCGTCGATTTTGACGACGCAACTTCTTGCGTTCCTTTTTTGTTAGAAAAACTGGCATGTAAACCGGTTTTAGTGGATCAGCTGAAATTAAAAAATTTAATTTTCATTATTTTTATAATAACAATAGCAATAACAAAAAATGGTTATTGTAAGGGAAATTGTGTAAAAAAATCCAAAATCGGTCTAATGCGATTTTTCAACAGATTTCTTTAGGTAATGATTATACTAAAAGTCCCTGCATCGAAACCCTGAGCTATTTACCCAATTCTTCATTTCTATTTCAACGAGGGGTTTATCATTTAGGTTAGTTGGGACAGGTAAAATGTAATATTTATGTACCAATACCAAGTAATAGTGTAATACTTGGGACACCTACTTTTTCAAAATCTGATTAATGTAAAGGAGTTTCAAAATAGAATAGGGCTGAAATATAACTAGCACATTTTTAGTATTTTCCAAAAATGCCCACAATATTAAAAAGTGGGAATAAAACATTATAATAACTTAGTGACTATGTAATCCTGTCATCAAGCACTTTGTGTGGAAATAACACGGAAATACGATTTTTTTTCTTAAACCTTTCAGTTAGGCATCGGAAAAGAGCCCCTAAATTTTCAACATCAAGTGGGAATAAAACATTATAATAACTTAGTGACTATGTAATCCTGTCATCAAGCACTTTGTGTGGAAATAACACGGAAATACGATTTTTTTTCTTAAACCTTTCAGTTAGGCATCGGAAAAGAGCCCCTAAATTTTCAACATCAAGTTCGGACCGGAACAGTGCTAAATTTTTCGAAGAAGGTCTCAAAAATCACAAAGTCATGAATAGCTCATTTCCTAGGCATTTTCATGCAATGTTCAAAATAGGTATTAGCAAAATTTAACTCGGTAAAATTGTGAGCAAAAGCTAAAACAAAATTATTCTTCTATCCCTATAGTTTCTGAGATTCAGCCTTTAAAACAACCTAATTTTTTATCGATTTTTGCTCGAAATAACGTTCTCAGATTTTGATGTAGATTTTTATACCTGTCCATCTGACACAAAAGTGATCCGCAATTGAGTACAACTAGCCTCAATTATCTGTAAATTTCCGTATAGAACAACCTTGAAGCCCTAATAGATTCTTATGCTTCGTACACACTAGCAAGTAAAACTGCGAGCCGAGTGCTTAGCAATAAAATTCAAATAAATATTTAAATGACGAGAAAAGTGCATTTATTTAAGGGGGTTACCTACTGTGAACAGTCGTTTTCAAGCTGATTTTTAGGAATTAAATTTGAGAAAACTGTTACAGCTATTGAGCTAAAATTTAAGATACTTATTTATTCACATTTAAACTAACACCTAAAATTTTTGTAAAGCTTTTTATTGAAAATTGTACAAGGTACAGATCGACGCGTAACTCATGTTTCGAAATGACGCGCCAATCGGGCGCATCGTTTCCGACCGATCCAGTTATCTGAAATAAATGAATTTTTTAAATTCTTGTTCTATATGAATGTGGCTCCAGTTGGAACCTCGAAAATTTAATTTAAACAAAAAATGACAAAATGGCGAGGATTTAAAAAAAAACTTCGATTTTTACAACAAAATATTTACTTTTCACGGCCTGCAAAATGGTAATTTTAAATATATTTTGGATATTTTAGGTTCTGATTGGAGCCTGAAATATATTCTAAATGCTTAACAAAATTCAAGTTAATCCGCCAAGTAGTTTGTTTGGAAAATGTGCGCCCGACTTGAGAAATGTAGTTTTGAGATAACTCGTTTTAAACTTTTTCGTGCTGTAATGAGGTGGATAGTGGTTGATATTCGTAACCTACCCTTAATCGCGTATACTAGGGCTATACAGAATACATTCTTCGGCTCCGAAGAAGTGAAATTCGGCACTTATTATTTCTTCTTTTGTGGCAATTCTCGCCTCTTTAGAATAGTAAGACGCTCGGTGATTAGACAGTATGATGCGCTCGCCGTCTCTCTTATATGCGTAAATTTTGGTCTTCTCGCCGATTTTTACATAATATATTATGTACGAATACCTCGGATTTTATCCCGTCTTTATTTACAAAAAGACGTGTATTTTTTAGGAGCTCAAAAGTCACTGAAATTTTTCTATCAAAACTTTTTTTTTTTATTAAAGAACCAACATATTTTTGTAACTCATATTATTGTGTCAGGTTTTACCGAAAGTAGTTTATTTTGAAAACTTTTAAAATAAAAATTAGCATAATAAATTAGTCAAAATAGATTAAAAAAACAAACAATTTTAGGGATTTTGTACCTAACATTATTTGTTTGTGCAAGAAATGTGTCAGTTGAAAACCTTTTATGCAATCCTTGCGTGTTTATCATGGATTTATGACTACTTTTGCGGTTCGTAATGACCTTCTTCAGTCCCACGTTAAAATTTAGTCCCTTGGGATGTCATTTAATCCCAAGGGATCATAGTATGACATAATTATTGACTCAACAAAAGTCTACATGCTATATTTTATCTTACGTTAGAATTATTTATCGCTTCCTTGAAAGGAATGCGTTATCACATTGCAATGAGATATTCTTTCGACGTGTAGGCGTTTTATGCCGCCAAAGCTTCATATAAGTAAGCGCTCTTTCTTTTAATCATGCAACCACTGCTATCATTTGTAATGGGATACATTAATAGACAATTATTGCATAATTACAAAGTAATTTTGCATACACTGTTATCTTTTGCAATGCGTTTTTTAACAGCCACTTCAATTTATATAATTTAATTTGTACCTGTTTATTTCAATTTTTCTTTTCGGCTATTTTTTGTTGGTAGTTATTAGGATTGCATAAAATAGTATACACAACTCGTGGCTAAAGCGCCATTAAATCTCTGGTGCATTGCGACCCCTTGGAGGTGGGGGTAGCTATCGCTACATGCTGGCCTGCTTTAGCAACTCGGTATGTAATATACTATTTTAGTTTCGCGTACATTTTTAGCTACTTTAAATCGAATCTCATACTTTTTGTAGTGGAATGCACGAAAGAAAATAGAGATATCAGTAAAAAACCGATTTTTGTCACCTTCTCATAAATTTTCATAAAATTTTTGCTGAAAATTGTCCAATTTTTTTTTTTGAAAATAGTTTGTTTTTCTGGAAATGCTGTAAATGAAAGTAATAAACTAAAGTAATAGAAGATTTAATTTTACGCAATTTACATAAATTTTACCAACAATTTTTGTCCTTCCGGATTTATCTTCAAAACTACCAAGACTAGAACAACTTTTTTTTTTAGTTTCGCGTACATTTTTAGCTACTTTAAATCGAATCTCATACTTTTTGTAGTGGAATGCACGAAAGAAAGTTGAGGTATCAGTAAAAAACTGATTTTTGTCAACTTCTCCCTATTTTAAATTTATTTTAGTAACCAAACCCAACCACATCGCATGATCAAATTTGGTACACATGCTCAGAATAATTGCACAAAAATACAGTAAAAAAATTTAGAAAAAAAAGGCCCGTTTAAAAGACTTTTTGAAGGAGCAAAACAAAAAAAACAAATGCGCTTTACAAAAAAGCTTTCAATTTGTATTTTTTATTTATTCCTATTATGGTGTGTACCAAATTTCGTCAAATTTGGCGTGGGTCAAGTATATTCTTCAGTTGATTTGAGATAGAATGACCCTAAGGAAACAAGTGATCAACTTCAAAAGCTTACAGCTAATGCTTTATTAGGGTTGTAAAATTGTTCTGAGCTGAGTTTTGCAGAGAATTTAATCTACTTTGATTTATAATGGTGTGTACCAAATTTCGTCAAATTTGGCGTGGGTCAAGTATATTCTTCAGTTGATTTGAGAAAGAATGACCCTAAGGAAGCAAGTGATCAACTTCAAAATCTTACAGCTAATGCTTTATTAGGGTTGTAAAATTGTTCTATGCCGAGTTTTGCAGAAAATTTAAACTACTTTGATTTATAATGGTGTGTACCAAATTTCGTCAAATTTGGCGTGGGTCAAGTATATTCTTCAGTTGATTTGAGATGGAATGACCCTAAGGAAACAAGTGATCAACTTCGAAAGCTTACAACTAATGCTGTATTAGGGTTGTAAAATTGTTCTGTGCCGAGTTTTGCAGAGAATTTAATCTACTTTGATTTATAATGGTGTGTACCAAATTTCGTCAAATTTGGCGTGGGTCAAGTATATTCTTCAGTTGATTTGAGATAGAATGACCCTAAGGAAACAAGTGATCAACTTCAAAAGCTTACAGCTAATGCTTTATTAGGGTTGTAAAATTGTTCTACGCCGAGTTTTGCAGAGAATTTAATCTACTTTGATTTATAATGGTGTGTACCAAATTTCGTCAAATTTGGCGTGGGTCAAGTATATTCTTCAGTTGATTTGAGATGGAATGACCCTAAGGAAACAAGTTATCAACTTCGAAAGCTTACAACTAATGCTGTATTAGGGTTGTAAAATTGTTCTGTGCCGAGTTTTGCAGAGAATTTAATCTACTTTGATTTATAATGGTGGGTACCAAATTTCGTCAAATTTGGCGTGGGTCAAGTATATTCTTCAGTTGATTTGAGATAGAATGACCCTAAGGAAACAAGTGATCAACTTCGAAAGCTTACAACTAATGCTGTATTAGGGTTGTAAAATTGTTCTACGCCGAGTTTTGCAGAGAATTTAATCTACTTTGATTTATAATGGTGTGTACCAAATTTCGTCAAATTTGGCGTGGGTCAAGTATATTCTTCAGTTGATTTGAGATGGAATGACCCTAAGGAAACAAGTTATCAACTTCGAAAGCTTACAACTAATGCTGTATTAGGGTTGTAAAATTGTTCTGTGCCGAGTTTTGCAGAGAATTTAATCTACTTTGATTTATAATGGTGGGTACCAAATTTCGTCAAATTTGGCGTGGGTCACGTATATTCTTCAGTTGATTTGAGATGGAATGACCCTAAGGTAACAAGTGATCAACTTCGAAAGCTTACAACTAATGCTGTATTAGGGTTGTAAAATTGTTCTGTGCCGAGTTTTGCAGAGAATTTAATCTACTTTGATTTATAATGGTGTGTACCAAATTTGGCGTGGGTCAAGTATATTCTTCAGTTGATTTGAGATGGAATGACCCTAAGGAAACAAGTGATCAACTTCGAAAGCTTACAACTAATGCTGTATTAGGGTTGTAAAATTGTTCTGTGCCGAGTTTTGCAGAGAATTTAATCTACTTTGATTTATAATGGTGTGTACCAAATTTCGTCAAATTTGGCGTGGGTCAAGTATATTCTTCAGTTGATTTGAGATGGAATGACCCTAAGGAAACAAGTGATCAACTTCGAAAGCTTACAACTAATGCTTTATTAGGGTTGTAAAATTGTTCTATGCCGAGTTTTGCAGAGAATTTAATCTACTTTGATTTATAATGGTGTGTACCAAATTTCGTCAAATTTGGCGTGGGTCAAGTATATTCTTCAGTTGATTTGAGATGGAATGACCCTAAGGAAACAAGTGATCAACTTCAAAAGCTTACAGCTAATGCTTTATTAGGGTTGTAAAATTGTTCTATGCCGAGTTTTGCAGAAAATTTAATCTACTTTGATTTATAATGGTGTGTACCAAATTTCGTCAAATTTGGCGTGGGTCAAGTATATTCTTCAGTTGATTTGAGATAGAATGACCCTAAGGAAACAAGTGATCAACTTCAAAAGCTTACAGCTAATGCTTTATTAGGGTTGTAAAATTGTTCTATGCCGAGTTTTGCAGAAAATTTAATCTACTTTGATTTATAATGGTGTGTACCAAATTTCGTCAAATTTGGCGTGGGTCAAGTATATTCTTCAGTTGATTTGAGATAGAATGACCCTAAGGAAACAAGTGATCAACTTCAAAAGCTTACAGCTAATGCTTTATTAGGGTTGTAAAATTGTTCTATGCCGAGTTTTGCAGAAAATTTAATCTACTTTGATTTATAATGGTGTGTACCAAATTTCGTCAAATTTGGCGTGGGTCAAGTATATTCTTCAGTTGATTTGAGATAGAATGACCCTAAGGAAACAAGTGATCAACTTCAAAAGCTTACAGCTAATGCTTTATTAGGGTTGTAAAATTGTTCTATGCCGAGTTTTGCAGAAAATTTAATCTACTTTGATTTATAATGGTGTGTACCAAATTTCGTCAAATTTGGCGTGGGTCAAGTATATTCTTCAGTTGATTTGAGATAGAATGACCCTAAGGAAACAAGTGATCAACTTCAAAAGCTTACAGCTAATGCTTTATTAGGGTTGTAAAATTGTTCTATGCCGAGTTTTGCAGAAAATTTAATCTACTTTGATTTATAATGGTGTGTACCAAATTTCGTCAAATTTGGCGTGGGTCAAGTATATTCTTCAGTTGATTTGAGATAGAATGACCCTAAGGAAACAAGTGATCAACTTCAAAAGCTTACAGCTAATGCTTTATTAGGGTTGTAAAATTGTTCTATGCCGAGTTTTGCAGAAAATTTAATCTACTTTGATTTATAATGGTGTGTACCAAATTTCGTCAAATTTGGCGTGGGTCAAGTATATTCTTCAGTTGATTTGAGATAGAATGACCCTAAGGAAACAAGTGATCAACTTCAAAAGCTTACAGCTAATGCTTTATTAGGGTTGTAAAATTGTTCTATGCCGAGTTTTGCAGAAAATTTAATCTACTTTGATTTATAATGGTGTGTACCAAATTTCGTCAAATTTGGCGTGGGTCAAGTATATTCTTCAGTTGATTTGAGATAGAATGACCCTAAGGAAACAAGTGATCAACTTCAAAAGCTTACAGCTAATGCTTTATTAGGGTTGTAAAATTGTTCTATGCCGAGTTTTGCAGAAAATTTAATCTACTTTGATTTATAATGGTGTGTACCAAATTTCGTCAAATTTGGCGTGGGTCAAGTATATTCTTCAGTTGATTTGAGATAGAATGACCCTAAGGAAACAAGTGATCAACTTCAAAAGCTTACAGCTAATGCTTTATTAGGGTTGTAAAATTGTTCTATGCCGAGTTTTGCAGAAAATTTAATCTACTTTGATTTATAATGGTGTGTACCAAATTTCGTCAAATTTGGCGTGGGTCAAGTATATTCTTCAGTTGATTTGAGATAGAATGACCCTAAGGAAACAAGTGATCAACTTCAAAAGCTTACAGCTAATGCTTTATTAGGGTTGTAAAATTGTTCTATGCCGAGTTTTGCAGAAAATTTAATCTACTTTGATTTATAATGGTGTGTACCAAATTTCGCCAAATTTGGCGTGGGTCAAGTATATTCTTCAGTTGATTTGAGATAGAATGACCCTAAGGAAACAAGTGATCAACTTCAAAAGCTTACAGCTAATGCTTTATTAGGGTTGTAAAATTGTTCTATGCCGAGTTTTGCAGAAAATTTAATCTACTTTGATTTATAATGGTGTGTACCAAATTTCGTCAAATTTGGCGTGGGTCAAGTATATTCTTCAGTTGATTTGAGATAGAATGACCCTAAGGAAACAAGTGATCAACTTCAAAAGCTTACAGCTAATGCTTTATTAGGGTTGTAAAATTGTTCTATGCCGAGTTTTGCAGAAAATTTAATCTACTTTGATTTATAATGGTGTGTACCAAATTTCGTCAAATTTGGCGTGGGTCAAGTATATTCTTCAGTTGATTTGAGATAGAATGACCCTAAGGAAACAAGTGATCAACTTCAAAAGCTTACAGCTAATGCTTTATTAGGGTTGTAAAATTGTTCTATGCCGAGTTTTGCAGAAAATTTAATCTACTTTGATTTATAATGGTGTGTACCAAATTTCGTCAAATTTGGCGTGGGTCAAGTATATTCTTCAGTTGATTTGAGATAGAATGACCCTAAGGAAACAAGTGATCAACTTCAAAAGCTTACAGCTAATGCTTTATTAGGGTTGTAAAATTGTTCTATGCCGAGTTTTGCAGAAAATTTAATCTACTTTGATTTATAATGGTGTGTACCAAATTTCGTCAAATTTGGCGTGGGTCAAGTATATTCTTCAGTTGATTTGAGATAGAATGACCCTAAGGAAACAAGTGATCAACTTCAAAAGCTTACAGCTAATGCTTTATTAGGGTTGTAAAATTGTTCTGTGCCGAGTTTTGCAGAAAATTTAATCTACTTTGATTTATAATGGTGTGTACCAAATTTCGTCAAATTTGGCGTGGGTCAAGTATATTCTTCAGTTGATTTGAGATAGAATGACCCTAAGGAAACAAGTGATCAACTTCAAAAGCTTACAGCTAATGCTTTATTAGGGTTGTAAAATTGTTCTATGCCGAGTTTTGCAGAAAATTTAATCTACTTTGATTTATAATGGTGTGTACCAAATTTCGTCAAATTTGGCGTGGGTCAAGTATATTCTTCAGTTGATTTGAGATAGAATGACCCTAAGGAAACAAGTGATCAACTTCAAAAGCTTACAGCTAATGCTTTATTAGGGTTGTAAAATTGTTCTGTGCCGAGTTTTGCAGAAAATTTAATCTACTTTGATTTATAATGGTGTGTACCAAATTTCGTCAAATTTGGCGTGGGTCAAGTATATTCTTCAGTTGATTTGAGATAGAATGACCCTAAGGAAACAAGTGATCAACTTCAAAAGCTTACAGCTAATGCTTTATTAGGGTTGTAAAATTGTTCTGTGCCGAGTTTTGCAGAAAATTTAATCTACTTTGATTTATAATGGTGTGTACCAAATTTCGTCAAATTTGGCGTGGGTCAAGTATATTCTTCAGTTGATTTGAGATAGAATGACCCTAAGGAAACAAGTGATCAACTTCAAAAGCTTACAGCTAATGCTTTATTAGGGTTGTAAAATTGTTCTGTGCCGAGTTTTGCAGAAAATTTAATCTACTTTGATTTATAATGGTGTGTACCAAATTTCGTCAAATTTGGCGTGGGTCAAGTATATTCTTCAGTTGATTTGAGATAGAATGACCCTAAGGAAACAAGTGATCAACTTCAAAAGCTTACAGCTAATGCTTTATTAGGGTTGTAAAATTGTTCTATGCCGAGTTTTGCAGAAAATTTAATCTACTTTGATTTATAATGGTGTGTACCAAATTTCGTCAAATTTGGCGTGGGTCAAGTATATTCTTCAGTTGATTTGAGATAGAATGACCCTAAGGAAACAAGTGATCAACTTCAAAAGCTTACAGCTAATGCTTTATTAGGGTTGTAAAATTGTTCTGTGCCGAGTTTTGCAGAAAATTTAATCTACTTTGATTTATAATGGTGTGTACCAAATTTCGTCAAATTTGGCGTGGGTCAAGTATATTCTTCAGTTGATTTGAGATAGAATGACCCTAAGGAAACAAGTGATCAACTTCAAAAGCTTACAGCTAATGCTTTATTAGGGTTGTAAAATTGTTCTGTGCCGAGTTTTGCAGAAAATTTAATCTACTTTGATTTATAATGGTGTGTACCAAATTTCGTCAAATTTGGCGTGGGTCAAGTATATTCTTCAGTTGATTTGAGATAGAATGACCCTAAGGAAACAAGTGATCAACTTCAAAAGCTTACAGCTAATGCTTTATTAGGGTTGTAAAATTGTTCTGTGCCGAGTTTTGCAGAAAATTTAATCTACTTTGATTTATAATGGTGTGTACCAAATTTCGTCAAATTTGGCGTGGGTCAAGTATATTCTTCAGTTGATTTGAGATAGAATGACCCTAAGGAAACAAGTGATCAACTTCAAAAGCTTACAGCTAATGCTTTATTAGGGTTGTAAAATTGTTCTATGCCGAGTTTTGCAGAAAATTTAATCTACTTTGATTTATAATGGTGTGTACCAAATTTCGTCAAATTTGGCGTGGGTCAAGTATATTCTTCAGTTGATTTGAGATAGAATGACCCTAAGGAAACAAGTGATCAACTTCAAAAGCTTACAGCTAATGCTTTATTAGGGTTGTAAAATTGTTCTGTGCCGAGTTTTGCAGAAAATTTAATCTACTTTGATTTATAATGGTGTGTACCAAATTTCGTCAAATTTGGCGTGGGTCAAGTATATTCTTCAGTTGATTTGAGATAGAATGACCCTAAGGAAACAAGTGATCAACTTCAAAAGCTTACAGCTAATGCTTTATTAGGGTTGTAAAATTGTTCTATGCCGAGTTTTGCAGAAAATTTAATCTACTTTGATTTATAATGGTGTGTACCAAATTTCGCCAAATTTGGCGTGGGTCAAGTATATTCTTCAGTTGATTTGAGATAGAATGACCCTAAGGAAACAAGTGATCAACTTCAAAAGCTTACAGCTAATGCTTTATTAGGGTTGTAAAATTGTTCTGTGCCGAGTTTTGCAGAAAATTTAATCTACTTTGATTTATAATGGTGTGTACCAAATTTCGTCAAATTTGGCGTGGGTCAAGTATATTCTTCAGTTGATTTGAGATAGAATGACCCTAAGGAAACAAGTGATCAACTTCAAAAGCTTACAGCTAATGCTTTATTAGGGTTGTAAAATTGTTCTGTGCCGAGTTTTGCAGAAAATTTAATCTACTTTGATTTATAATGGTGTGTACCAAATTTCGTCAAATTTGGCGTGGGTCAAGTATATTCTTCAGTTGATTTGAGATGGAATGACCCTAAGGAAACAAGTGATAAACTTCGAAAGCCTACAGCTAATGCTGTACTAGGGTTGTAAAATTGTTCTGTGCCGAGTTTTGCAGAGAATTTAATCTACTTTGATTTATATATGGGCCACTTTTGTGTCACATGGACAGGTAAAAAAGTCTACATCAAAATCTAAAAACTACGTTATTTTGAGCAAAAATTGAAAAAACCGAGATTCTTTGCAAGGCTGTACCTTGGATATTATAAGAACAGAAATTTATTTTTAAGCTTTTTCTTACAATTCTATCTAGCTTAATTTTGCTAATACCTATTTTGGCATAGAAAACCGCCAATTCATGACTTGGTGATTTTTGGGACCTTCTTCAACAAATTTGTCTCCGTTTCAGACCGAGTCAGATGTTAAAAACTTAGGGGATCTTCATTTCCACATAGGCCCCTTTTTCGAAGCTTTACATAATACTAAATCAATCATAATCTCTGAAAGCCTTAGCAGCTTTTTGATTGATTTTAATCAGTCGGTTACTATGAAGCCCTTAAAAGTTCATATATTTTTGACACACATTTTACTGATGAATGAATATGAAAATAAAAACCCATTGTAATAAAAAAGAGACTTACTGGGACATCTTATTTGTGTAGGATGTTCGACCAAGTTATTAATGACATGTTCCTTCACTGCAATTTTTCCATCTCGTATGGTTTCCAAATTATCTTCCAAAATTACCGAGTCCCACCACTCCATGCTAGGAACTTCATCCCAAGCACCTTCAGACTTGGCAATAAGTGCCAATTTTGTGGCAGACGATATGCCCGTTTTCTTGGCAATTTGTGAAATTTCATTTTGAAGCTTTTCAAGTTGAGCCTAGTTAAAAATAAAAGTTGCAAACATTTTATAAACATAATTTAGCAAGTACAAACCTTCATTCGAATTCGTTCAGCCAACTGCTGAAACTTTCCAGGTTCGTGGAATCTCAAATTTCTCTTAGTCCTAGTTGCTGGTTTAAGACCAATACGAGCATCATAAAACGAAGGTTCTGCATTATCTTCAGAAATTTTATCGCTTAATTGGGACCGAAACTCTTGTCGCTTTTTAGCCCGTATGTTAGCCTTCAGTGTCGGTGCGATCTGAGTTAAAGTCACCGCTTTGCCAGTCTTATCAACCGTTCTACCTTCTTCATCTAAAATGAGCGGGGTTGGTTTTTCCGGCATGACAGGCATTTGAATAATAACATTTCCCAAAATCCCGGTTGAAAGTTTATTTTTGATTTGGGCCTGTAACTGTGCAATTTTTCTCGCTTTATCGGCATCTCCTCTGTTGAGTAAACCTGTCGGAATTCCGTAAATGCTAGGAGGTGGAATAGGGCCAGCCAAAGGAGCCACGGTTTTACTTTTAGATGACACCGAATCGAATGACTTTTTTCTTTCTTCAATTTCTTTTTGGGCATTTTGCATCACCTCTTTAATTTTACTGTTTGACAATTTAGTTCTGTCTTCGCGGTCATTTTCGTGATTACGCGAACCACTGTTTTTGGAACGTTTCGAGTCCTTGTCGCGGTCTCTCGATCTCGATCTGGAACGTTTTCGAGGCCTATACGATGAGCGCACATCGTCGACCAAATCGAATATTTTATCCGCTAGTCTGCTAGCTCTTTTACTGTCAATGTAAGAAGTAAGTTTGTCGACGGTTTTTCGCCTATCATAACCGGAATTTATACAATGTACCGCGGTACTCACTAAAGTCGAGTCGCTATTTCCTAATAATTTGTAAACCGCTTTATCTATGGATGGTTTTAGGTCATCTACTTCCTTCCGGGATAAATACGACATTTTTATTAATACACTTAAAAATTAAATTAATAAAGTTAATAACGCAACCTAAACGTTTCATAAATGTCAAAGTGAGGTTATGTAAACAAATTACCTTGTTACCAACTGTCAGAATAAGATTCGCTGTTGTTCGGGCTCGAGTACAGGGTGTTTTCAACATTTTGGAAGATTTTTTAACCACGCATGGAGTAAAACGTTAAAAATTGTAAGTAATGCAAACATTCTTTTTGGTAAACAAATTTGATGTTTTTCAAAATCGCTCCTCCCCCAGATTTTGTCTTTGGTTGGGCTCAAATAAATTGGCACCTACTGTAACAGATTTCTGTTACCTCGTTTTGGAATGTTTTAAAGCATATTGAGCTTTGATTTTTTTCCCTAATGGGTATTGAGTATAAAAAAACAATCGCGTTTAAACATTGTACTAAATTTTACTAATTTCTTCGCTAGATACAATTTTGTTCATTTTCGGAAGCAATTCATACAGGGCGGTGGTCCAAAAAAAATTAAAGGATAATCCAGGTGTTTAAGAAGACAATCCCATTGAATAGCACTATATAATAATTTATTATAAGAAACGAGTATATTTTTGCAAAGGTTTATTATTAATTAGTTATTTATTATATTATATAGGAGAAATGTTGATCAAGAACAGAGAACTGGTTGATATCATGATTATGATAACAGTGAAGATGATGAGGATTATGATAATAACATATTCGGAGATTTTGTAGATTAATTTCATTTTCGGTAAGCGTTAATTAATAAAAAATTAATAATACTTTTTATTTTTATATTATTTTTAATAAAGGGAATTTCAAAAACACGAAAGAAAAAATTTTATTTAGATATAATACTATAATCGCTTCACTAGATGCAATTTTGTTTATTTTTGGAAGTAGTTCATACAGGGCGATCTAAAAAAAATTTTGTTGCTAAACCAAATAAGCTGTTTTTCGGTTAAAGAATATGATAAAATTGTATCTATCGATTTTTTTAAATACTACTAACAACCCTGAAAATATATATCCAACTTAGAAATCCATTCAAATGGTATTTGATTTAATAGCACGTTTTAG
This sequence comes from Podabrus alpinus, assembly GCA_932274525.1. Classification (NCBI taxonomy): domain Eukaryota; kingdom Metazoa; phylum Arthropoda; class Insecta; order Coleoptera; family Cantharidae; genus Podabrus; species Podabrus alpinus. The sequence goes on from OW026453.1 coordinate 22,797,882, forward strand.
CTCTCTTGCCCCACTGTGCGACGGCTCGTGAGCGCCAAGATAAAAGGTTCGCCTAACACCCCTCGTATAGTACAGACGTGAAATTTTAGCTCTTACAAAAATTAAAGTTTTAATGGTTTTAATTGAATTTATCAAACCAAAGTTTATGAGTTTTTACAAACAAGAAATAACGCGTACGAGTGAAGTGTTATATTTTAGCTCTCACATGATCTGTATGATCAATAATCGATTTCTGGATTCGATAATTTTAATTGCCGCTACGCCATTTTGGGAAGAAAAGATCGTTATAATTTCTAAATCCGATTCCAAGCTGTACAACGCTACCACGGCATTGCAGTTATCCTTTTTTAACGTTTGTTACAACTCCAATAACTGTGGACAACCCGGAGGGTTGCTAGCAACCCCAATAAAGAAAAGGCTCGATCACTCGAAAACCAATCTACGCGGAATTGTCCTCAAACAAGAAAGTTTTAGCCATCTTGAAATTTCAAGAGCGTCCGATTTGGTGAACATCTGTTCGAAAGACTTTCCCAAAATTGCGTGCATTATCTCAAATATTATCCCAAACACAGCTGAGGAATCTCAAGTAAATCTGGTGGTATTGAATATCGAATTTAATTACTTTTTTAATAATTCACGGTGGACCTGTTCTATCGTGGCGTGTTGTTGTCTAAAGCCAAACTGATGATTTGGTATCAGGCCTTTTTCTTGTATGATTGGCTGCAGTCTCTTCAGGATCACTTTTTCCACTAGTTTCGACAGTATTGGGAGAAGACTAATGGGTCTATATGAGGTTACGTTGTTGGATGGTTTACCTGGTTTGGGTATTAAAATTACTTGAGCCACTTTCCATTGCATGGGAAAATATTCTAGCCTTAGAATGGCATTAAATAGCTGAGTTATATATCTGATGCTCCTGTCTGGCAGTTCTTGGATTATTTTACCAGTTATGAGGTCGTACCCAGGGGATTTTTTAGGGTTTAAGTTTTTGTTTATCATGTTCCTAATTTCTGTAATTTTTATTGGTTTTATTAGCATTTCCAACTGTTCTGGTGAGTGCAACAGTTGATATATTTTGTCCTCCTCTTCACTAGAAATTATTGAGTTAAATGGATTGAAAACTTCAGAAAGATGTTCTGCAAATAAGTTTGCTTTTTCTATGTTACTTTTTGCCCAATTACCGTCTTTTTTCCTGATTGGTGGATTTACATCTTGTGCTTTGTTTAATTTTTTCGTCGCTTTCCATAGCGAGTAATCTGTGGATTGTGTCGCAGACAGGTTTTCCAGGTAGTTTTGAATAGCGGCGTTGCTGTTGTCCTCTATCAGATTTTTCAGTTCTTTTATTGCTTTGTTAAGTTTATTTTTGTCGTGCGGTGCTCTGGTTTTCTGCCACTTCTTCCTTAGTTTGCGTTTTTCGGTTATTTTTTGTTGGATATTTGTTGGACAGTTGTATATTAGATTGAACGTCTTGGGTACCGGGGTTGAGTTCCAGGCCGCCTGTTGGATAGTTTGTGTTAGGTGTTCGGTTGCTTGGTCAATATCACGATTGGTTTTGAGTGGTATCTCTAGTATTAAATTTTCATCCATAACCATTTTAAATTTTTTCCAGTTTGTTGTTTTGTTTGCGAGGGTGAGGGGTTTCTCGATGAATAATATTTGGGTGCTCAGTGTAACAATTATGGGGGTATGGTCAGATGACAGTAGGTCTAAACAGGATTCTGCTTTGAAGTGGCTCTTTGGTATACCTTTCGTTACGCAGAAGTCAATAGTATCGGGTAATCTAGCTGGGTCCGTAGGCCAGTATGTAGGTTCGCCAGTTGATATGTAGTTAAGGTGTTTTGCTTCCATAGTCTTCAAGAGTTCTCGACCCTTAGTAGTAATCAGTCTAGATCCCCAATATGTATGCTTGGCGTTGTAGTCACCACCCGCAATAAACCTAGGCCCAAGGGTGTCGTAGAAATGTTCAAACATTTCCTTTTTAATTGAATGTTTTGGTGGGCAATAGACAGATGCTATGATTATTGGACCATTCCATTCTTCAATGGAGATGCAGGTGGCTTGAAGATGGTTCTTTTTGTATTCTTCAACAATGTGGTGTTTTATTGTATTCTTGATAATAGTTGCAGTTCCACCGTGCGCAGTGCCATCAGGGTGCTGGGTATCATAGATGGTGTATTTCGGAATTTTTAGGTAACTATTTTTGGTGAAGTGCGTCTCTGATATTAACATTATATCAATATCATGTTTTAAAAGAAACATTATTATATGTTTGGCATGTTGGGCAAGACCGTTGGCGTTCCAGACAGCAAATTTCAGAAGCTTTGCCATCATGCCAGTTTAGTGACTAGAGTTGTGAGAAGGTTCAACATGGTCCCCATTTGCTCCATGAGGCCTTTCATCATATGCTTTAGTTCATGCATATCGTTTGGTTGGTTGGGAATTATTTGTTGCTGCTGTTCTAGAGGGTTTAAAATAGGTGGCTGTTGCGTTAAGTGAATTGGATTTTGTGGTTGCTGTGAACTTCTACTTGCAGCTTGGGCGTATGAGTTATTTACGTAGACCGGTTGCATTTCTGGTTGGTTTTCTCGGATAGTGTTACGGGTAAATTTATTTCTGAGGGGTGGATATTTCTTATTCTGAAGTTCCTTGTATATTTTGCAGCCCTTGTAATTGGCCGGGTGTCCTCCATCGCAAAGTACGCATTTTACTAGGTTTGATCTTTCTTTTCGGCTACAATCTATAAAGCACTAGAAACGAAAGCCTACTGTGCTGCTGCATTTCTCGATATAACCCAGGCGTTCGACAAGGTTTGGCATGATGGATTGTTATACAAACTAAAAAAAATACTGCCCCATAACCTATACAGAATTATAAAATCTTATCTAACCGACAGACACTTCCTAGTGAAGTATCGCAATGAGTATACGTCGCTCTATTCTATTAACTCAGGGGTTCCCCAAGGAAGCGTTCTTGGCCCAATAATGTACATCCTCTATACGGCGGACCTACCGACAATGACAAATACTGTTACTGCTACATTTGCGGATGACACCACTTTATTAGCAGTACATCGGAATCCATCCATTGCCTCAGAAATGCTACAAAGACATCTAGATGAAATTCAGACGTGGTTAAACCAATGGCGAATTAAAGCAAACGAGACGAAGTCAGTTCAGGTAACATTCACCATGAGAAAAGAAACTTGTCCACCCGTCTTTCTAAACAAGATCCAATTACCACAAAACAGCGAAGCTAAATATCTTGGAATATACCTGGATAGACGACTCACATGGAACAAACATATATTTGCCAAAAGAAAACAGCTCGGCACTAAACTCACCAAAATGTACTGGCTGTTAGGACGAAAATCTCGGCTCTCGCTGGAAAACAAACTGTTGATCTACAAAACTATATTGAAACCCATATGGACGTATGGAATTCAACTTTGGGGCTCAGCTTCCATTTCTAATATTGAAATCCTTCAAAGATTCCAATCTAAGGTCCTAAGAATGATAGTCGATGCTCCGTGGTACGTGCCCAATAGGTTGTTACATCGTGATCTTCAAATAAACCCAGTGCAAGTTGAGATTACAAGATTCAGTGAAAATTATTATGATAGGCTTAGTGCCCACCCTAACACCCTAACAGTTAGGCTGACTAATGATAAGGTAGTGCGCCGACTGAAAAGATTCAAACCTTTGGACTTAACATCTAGATTTAAAGTTAAAAAAGTTAAAATTGACTAACGTAACGTATACAACACTAATTATTATTAATTGTTTGCTTAATTATTCAATTTTGTGTTACCAAACTCACTTGAGCTAGTCATAGAAACTAAAAAGTTAAAAATAAAGGAGTGCATCAATGGATTCACTCCTACACGTCTGCTTTTCGTTACCACATAATTTACTTATTGTTTGTAAAATAAACAGATTGTAAATACAAATTGAAGTCAATAAAAAAAAAAAAAATAAAAATAATTCAGAAAACAATAGCTACATTTTCATGGTTTTTAACAATTTTATACAAGTGTGTTTTTTCTCGACTACTTTTAGATTGAACAATTACCAACAGAAGTCCTGTTGACATTTATGAGGAACGAAGGCATGCCATCGAATCCGAACAAACTGTATAACGTAAACATCACGACAGTACAAACCGTAAGTAGATCAAAGAATCACTTACTGTATAAATTGTATAATAACCAACCTATAAAGCACGTAGTAGCTAACCATCTTGTAACCTGCTTGATTAATTTTTGCCTACCTTCTGTAGGATTAGTAGTTAGTTTTTTCCTGCTTTTGAGTAGTATTAGAGCGTCTTTTTGCAACGCTAAATTTCTATAAAGTAATAAAATTCATAGCCACACCAGATACGTGTGAAGATTCATCTCGAACACCACTCAGCAACATCATTGCGACATCAATTGATTCGCCGGATTATTTTTGTATATAAATTTTTATTCTACTATTATAAATCATTTACTGTGTGTACCCAAGAATCTGTCTATTTGTTTACGATTAATCATATGTTAATTTTCATTAAACGTGTGTATTCTGAGCATAGGCGTAGCGTGACTTGTTTGAATGGGGGGGCACACCGGGGGGTTTGGGGGGTATTCCATACCCCCCAATCCAGCGGGGGGTCCGGGGGTCCTCCCCCGGGAAAATTTTGAAAAATAACAATGCAAATGGTGCTTTTTTTGCAATCTTTACCAAAGATTTCACTTTAAATTTCACAATATTTTAGTTTGTATTTTTCGTTTTAGCATATACATAGCCGTAATAAGAGTTTTGAAAAAGGTCTACCCAAGAATATAGCTACCTTAAGAATTTAACCTTAAGCTATATCTTCTTGCTACCTTTACCTACGTCCTACCTAGATAAACATAAAACACGGATTTCTCAGGCAAACAAACAAAATTGATATTACTATGCCTACTGGATGACTGGTGAAAAAATAAAACAACAATCTTTCATGGGTTTATCTTAATATCAGTTCAATTGTACATTTTACATTCAAACAAAGGAACAAGTGAAGTAAAAACTAATTTAGTTTCAATCTCCGTTCTTTCCGTGAAGAAAATCTTTGAACAAGTGCATTCAAACTTTCTTCCTTCATCAGTTTCAAGGTCAGGTCCTGGTTGATGGCCATCAGGGCTAAACCATTCAAGCGGTCCTCTTTCATCGTGCTTCTCAGATAGGTCTTCAACCTTCTTAAGCTAGAAAAGCTTCTTTCAGCGGTTGCTGTTGTGATATGCCAAGCTAGTGCGATTTCCAGTAATTCCATCACAAGAGGGACATTGTTTTGGAGATTGTGCTTGACAAAGAAATCAGCCACTTCCTGCAGTGAGGTGATGGAGGAGGTTTTTGGAGAATCGGTAAAGTTCTTATTTACATATGAGTGAAAAAACTTCAGCTGAGTAGACAGACAAGTTTGAAGAAAATCCGTAAAAGGTCTGTATTTCCTGAAGAATTGCGTTATCGATGCCATCCCACTGAAACAATAGCTGGGCGATACCACAAATTTTGTCATAGTCATTTTTTGAGAAACGAGCATGGAGATTTTGAATAATGGTATCCAGACCGGCGAAGAAAATATCAACTTTAAAAGTCTCTTCAAGTGTTTTGTGTTGGTATGAAGAATCGGTATGAGGATCACTAGTTTCAAGTTTCCTTGGTATCTTCCTCTTCCGAGGTGGCAAAGATCGTTCAACGCACAAATCTCTTTGGGCATAATCCTTACAAAGTTCTTCAGTTTCGTTCCACATTGTCATGAAAGCGTCCTCATTTCTGTCAAGTTTTAAGCAGTCTATAGTTGCTTCAACTTTGGAAAATACCAAAGAAATATCAATTGTTGAGCTCTGCAGCTCCTTGGACAGAATGTCTGTTTGATTCAACACACCATACAAGAATTTAAGATTGAAAACAAATTCAAATGTCCTGACTTGTTTCATCAAACCATCGGCCTCTGCTGCTTGTTTGCCGTTGGAAGCATCACTGGCCATAACTTCCAATGTATCCACAATCTCTGGTAGTTGTTCCAATATGGCATTTATAGCTTTGTGTCGAACAGTCCATCTCGTTCGCGACAAACTGACTAATCTTCTATACTTTTTATCGCCATTCTGTAAGCAAATGGACTCAAAAATTAACAAATCTTTTAGCAGAAGCATTAATTACATTGTAGAGCGCATTTACAATGGACAAGGAGTTGCGCAGTTGCCTCACTTCTTCACAAAATCGCATTACTGCTAAGTCCAGTAAGTGGGCATGGCAGTGGGTATATAAAGCCCTAGGTTCTTCCTCTTGGAACCTCGCAGCTACACCGTTAAACTTTCCACTCATGTTACTTGCACCGTCGTATGCTTGTCCGCGCATTTTCTTGAGATTTACACCCAATTGTTGAAGGAAGCTTTTGATGACTTGGTGTAAGTTGTGCCTTGTTGTTTCCGTAACTTCAATAAAGCCTAAAAATCTCTCTTTTATTTCGACATTATTGTCATTTCTATTTATATATCTAATACATATGCTAACTTGTTCACGAGAGGAAATGTCTGTTGTTTCATCGCAAATGATTGAGTAGGCTGAAGCCTCATTCACCTCCTGCACAATTTGTTGAACCATTTCATTTTGTATGCACTCAATCAACTCGTTTTGAACTTGTGCACTAGTATATGAATGGACAGATGATTGCATTAAGTGCTTGAACTCTGCGTCCATGTTCTTGGATCTGAGCTCAAGCAGTTCTAGAAAATTTCCTCTATTACATGATGTCTCGCTTTCATCATGACCTCTTAACGCTAGAGTTTGTTTACCCAAAAACAAGATAGTTTCAATCACGAATTTGACGTATTTTCTATTGGCCTCTACCTGTTTGGTGTGTGCTGAAGACAAAGCGTCTGCAACACTTGATCCTGGATTTCTGTATTCTTTGAAAAACTGAGTTGATTTCAGGTGCATCTCAGATTTTTCATGTTTTCTAAATTTTTCGAGAGCTTTTTTCCAGTTGCTCATTCCAATTTTCGTAAAAGATTCTTCTCCTCGTCCAGTTTTATATTTACAAAAAACCCTGCATGGGAAACAGAATGCAGCGTCTGCTTTAGGGCTATATTCAACCCAACCAAATTCTCTATACCATGTATCTTTAAACTGTCTGTTTTTATCGTTAACTACAGTTACCTTAAAACAGCTGACAGGCTGAAAGGGACCCTGTGAAATTTCTGTTGAGTCCACTCCAAAATATGGGTCTCGACTAACATCCAGTATGCTGGAAGATAAAGCTTGATTTTTCTTACCCTCCTCATTTGCGTCCTCAGATGGTTGTACGTCTTCATTTACATCGGCAAGTGTTTGCACCACTGACTCAGAACCAGTAGTTTTTTTGAAAAACGAAAGCACAGACGTTTGTTTTGACATAGCACTAGTTATAAGAACAAGTCTGATATAAAACAACACAAAAGTTAATTACAAGTCATATCATTCCAAATTTCAAACTCAAATAGCACCAGTAGGGGAGTAGCACTGCTTGTTTACAACCGTGATTCGACAAGTGGGAGTGGAATAGGCAGTGTCAGTAGGCCTTCAGCGGGAAGTGCAGACTGCAGAGTCAGACGGGTTTACAATACAATACAATTTATTGTCTCAACGATTAAAATTTATTTATTCAGGCAAGTTGGGGGGGCACGTGCCCCCCCGTGCACCCCCGGCGCAACGCCTATGATTCTGAGCAGTCAATTTTATTTTATTTTAAGTTCCATTTTGTCCCGATAAAAGCAACTAGTTTAGCGAAAGCTTCTATTCGAGGCTGGCACCCAAGAAAAATAATTATTGTGCAGAGCAAAGTTCCTTTTAAGAACCCACGACTACCGAAAGGTAAGCCAGCATCTCCGACGCGGGGTAATTCCCAAGAGCTAGCTGCTCCGTACAGTACATCCACGAGCAAGACAAGCGGCAGATGTGACCGAAACTATTTTGTAGCAACCGAGTTTAGGCCATTTCACTACGCCATTAGTAAAAATAGTATGAATTAAACTTAACATCACTAATCAAATAAGTGTATTTTAAAATGCATCTTTTCATTTTATTTTAATATAACTTTTACTCTTTCCTACAATTTAAATTATCTGACAATGTCATAATATAGGGTTATGTAATAAAAATGTTTATAAGGGATTCTTATTATAAACACCTTTTCATGAGATTACAATTAACTGACTATTAAATAAAATTGAAAGATGTTAACCATGAAGAAATATTTTAAATAAATGAACTGATCATTTATTCAACTGATAACCTCAAAATCATACTTTTCAATACGTGAGTCAGTTCTATTTGGAGCTGTTCTGCGCTTGCAAACGCTATAATTCCGTCCATTACAGAAGCTTAAAACACGTATGCCCGGTTTCATAAACCTTTCAACAAGCTGTTAAAGTTAACAGATGATTTCTATTGGTTTGTTAGTACTAATAAACGTTTTCTATTGGTTAGTAAAATTTAACGGTTTGTTAAAAGTTTTATAAAATCGGGTAGTAAAGTTCTGAAATGAGAGCAGATAAAGCGCTTGAAAGCGTGGAAAAATCCCAAATTGAATTATCAGAATGTGTTGACGGAACTTTAAAGCGAAAAAAGTGCCAGACCGAACACGGCCTATGACAGAATAGCGATCTGATAAATAGCGTACTATTACTTTAAAATGGACTAATAAATCAAAATTTACCAAGAAAAGAAAGTTGCTAATAGTTTTTTCTATCGCTGGATATACTGTTTACTTTACTAAGGAAAGTATTGTTATTAGGCAAAATTTGACCCCCAATCTTTTGACAAATTTTCATGTGTTGAGGTTCATTTTTGGAAGGATGTCTGTATGTATGTGTGTGTGTACGTCTGTGAACACAATAGCGTCTAAACGAAGCAACTAAATCACTCCAAATCTTGAATATAAGCTTTCTCCTGCTGTAGCACGAAGCCAGATGAAAATAAATTCAATCGTCTAAATGGAAGGAGGGGGGTTTACCTGAAGCTATTGTGACATTATGCGTCATAGCTTCGAGACGAAATTAAATATGTAAAAATATTAAGAATCAACAATTACCGCTATGGAATTTCCTACATTTTTTGTCCTACAAGTTTCGTACTGGCTTTCCAAAACTACTTGCCGGCAATTTACTCGACTTTGGCTAGGCGAATTCCAAAATGGTGCTGCTAGCTGGATTGAACTCCTGCAGTCCACCATATATTCATCGTCCTTCTTACTGGCTTTCAAATGTCGGTGGTGGGTTCGTCTTCCAAGTTTCGCAATTACTTCTGCTTGTACCCAATCGCACCTCCCACCCGTTCTGTTGAAAACAGCGATGTAGCGGACTACATCGTTGCTATCTTTCTGTTCACTCGGTTAAGTAACAGAAAACGCGTCTACATGTCGCTGATTACATTTTTGCTTGAAGCAGCAAAACTTTTCACTCGCGACACGTATGAATTTCCTTTGAAGGTTTCTGAATTTCATTTGACGCTTTTTAAATATCAGTTGACAAATATGATTTACAGTTAACGATTTACTGGTGGAAACGGCGTAGTTGGCTAAACGCGCTAAAGGCGGCCGCGGATGCCATTTAGTTATTATTCTGCCGTCCTTAGTTAAAACGTTCTAACTACCAAATTACTTTTTAGGAGAAATATTGGCGTCAGTGCAGTTACTCTGACTAGCTGAAAAAAAATTTCTTCAGCTACACACTAAAGAACAGGCTTATTTTAGGCTATAGAAAAAATATTTTGTATGAATACTGTAAAAATAACCAAAATATCGACTTTTGAAAAGTACGGGGAATGTAACCTGATATGCCTCCGAACCGGGTCGATGCGACATCAGTCGCCCGTGCTTCGATGAAAATGCGTAAAATTTTTTCGCTCCGATTTCAATTTTTCTTTGAAATTCGGATAGATGGGGGTGTGATTAGTGGATATTAGTAATAAATAAAATCAAAAAAATGGAAAATAACCCGTGTATTGCCGAAAAAGTGAAAAAATTAAAATTTTTAATTTTGGGGTACATAAACATAATAAACGTTGGCTTGGCCAGAACTACGAGCATCAAAAAACCTACCCTACGCCCCTCCGGTGCTCCGGGCGGTTTTTCGTGCTCTGAGCCGCTAACGCGGCAGGGCTAAAGAAACGAGAAGGCGCCACCGATCAAGAACACCGGGATTAAGGCAATCGGGATTCGAGAGACCCTCAAAATAGCATTAAAAAGTATAGTTGCGGTATGGGGCAGTATACTATTACGTTTCACCCCCTAAAAACCGCCTAAAAACAAAAAATAATCGATGTTGCATGTACGACGGCCGAGCTGCATCTGCCGGTGCAAAACCTTTACCTTTACCTTTACCTGATATGTATTTGATGGAGCATCCCGGCATGGCCGGCCTTCTCCTTCATCTGAAAGAATACATTAATGACATTGGAAGTTGTAGAGACCGGTGGGTCTCTGGGAATTGGCGCTTAGCGGACTGACTGGTTAGAAACCTGGGCTGTGACTGTGAATATGAGATATGTGAAGAAAAAGAAATTTTTTACGTTTGCCGATATAGTAGAGTCCCTAATTCGAAGAAAGAAATTATAATTTCTATTGATGACCTCGAAGTGAGTGGCTTCTACTTGGAACTAGTCAGAATTGGCGACTAGTGGGATTGTAGTGATACTATGGGGGGTGATTTATCGAAGCTTGTGGAAATTGATCGAAAAATTACACAAATCTAGTGAATAAATTCACTTTCGAAGAGAATTTGTGTAAGTTAAACCTGTGAACATACATTAGTCTGTGTGGGGGTGAGTTATGGTCAGGAGTTGTCCGTGGTCAGGAGTGATTTGGGACGGGGTATGAAAAAGTCGGCTGGGTTGTATTGACCTAGTTGATTTACTAGTGGGTTTTCTGAGAATTTGGATTTGTTGTAGAGATTGGTGGCATGTTTACGATTAAGAGTGTTAATGAGGTCTAGTTTGGCGTCTGCATGTAGTCGCCTGTTAGTGACGTAATAGGGGGCGCTGAAAATAGCTCGGAGATTTTTGTTTTGGATGACTTGAAGTTTATTTATGGCCCTGGGGCGTGCATATCCCCAGACAGGGGAGGCATAAATCATTGTTGGGCGGATTATGGCTTTGTATAATCTTAGTTTGTTAGCGGGGGACATGGTACTTTTTGCGTTCATGAGGACGAACAATCTATTGAAGAGGCATTTGGCTTTACCGGTTGCGGAGGAAATGTGAGCGTCCCATTTGAGGCGCCGGTCCATGGTAATGCCAAGGTACTTGACCTTGGTTTTCCAGGGGATTTGCTCCTCAAACATCCAGACACTGGAGTTGTGAGGCTTGAGTTAATTTCACTTAACAAAATTATTTTAAAAAAAATCAAAATTACTTAAATAAATTTATTGAAAATTACGACTGACATCGATTTTAGACATACAGCATAATAATAATCTATAATTACAATTGTGACTATTTATAATAAAAATATTGCTTATTACTAATTTTACAGTTATTGAACTTTAAAAGGAATGCGATAGACTGCTGAATCGAATGTGAGTCAGGCTATCGTAACATATTTGAAATTTTTAATTATTATATTAATGCATGGTTTTACTTTAACATAACACCTCCCCTCTAGGACCAAAATTAGGGTATCCTTAAATTTTGAAGTCCGATCTGTTCGATTGGTTTCTGTTCGATTGGTTTCTCTTTGATTGTTCCGGATGGTGTTTTCTTCTTAAAAACTCTAACTAAAACATATGTGATTAAAATAATGAAAATTAACATATATAACATGATGGTCCATCCACTTGCTTGATTTTATATTATAATAAAACGAAAACCAACTACAGATATGACAACCAAACCCAAAAGTAGGGTTAAACTGAAGTTTAAACTGCCGAAGTGGGTGAGATCAAGTTCAAGTGGTCTTGAACTGACGTTCAGTGCTAAACCAGCATTGTACAACCCATTTTTTTCCCGAACTGCAGTTCATATTGAGATCAAGCCGGTTTAAGTTAAACTCAAGTTTAAACTTACAATGTACAACCGGCCCTAAGTATGTCCCATTTAACGAAATAGTTTCTGTTGTTGCATCGCATTCTTTCTTGATTACGTCTTCTCCCTTTGTTATTACCATCCATTGATTACTAGAGACCTGTTGGACTTTCGTGTGGGCCAAACTTAAACTTTCTTGCTGACAATTTTGGTATTTCTTTGTGTGTTGAATAAGATGAACTTCGCAAGGTGACTTTTCTTCGATTTGGTTAATTTCCAATTTGCACAAAAATTTGTTAAAATTTATATCTACATTTTTGGTTACTTAATGCGAAGTTTTGCTCGTTTATTACAAGGAATTTGGCTTTGGGAATGATTATTGAGTATAAAGGATTATTAAATATTGGACAGGAAAATAGATGAAAATAATTATAGTCGATTTTTTCGACGACTGGGATTTCTAATATGAAATGTATTTTGGTATTTTGGATAAAGGCTTTAATATTTATGATTTTATGAAATTCGTGAATATTTTCCAAATTTGGGTTTATAGGCAATTTAGAATTTGTTAATAATAGCTGTATCTGTAACAATTCGTGATTAAGGTCTTTGGCTTTTAATATTGATGGATGCATAATGTTTGCTGATGCAAAGGTGATCGCTTCTTCGAGTGTTTCTAAAATATCTCGTATTGTTGCTGCGGCTGTTATTAATTCTAGATAAATTGTCGTCATCGTTAATTTTTCATCTACTTTAGTTTTGTAAAAATTAGTTGCATTTATATTAAGTTCCATGAAGGTTAATTTTTCTAGTAAAAGTGCTTGATTTCTTGCTATTTTAATAATGCTGTTGTTGAAGTTTTCCATTGCTGAAGTTGTTAATTTAATTTGTTCCTTAAATAGCAACTTTACTTTATTTTGATCGTTGGTCAATTGGTTTATTGCATAGTTATATTTTTCTGCATCTTCATTATCCAAATTTCCTGTAATGGTTTTAATTAGTCCGCCCAATCCATTAATGAAACCTCTTTTTCTTCTATGATTTTCGTAAAGATTAATTTGTTCGAATTTTGTATTAGTTTCGGTTACGGTATGTTCCAAAAGGCTATGTAGATTTTGATTATTCCATCGATGTGTTTTCCCGTTTTCATGTTTACTGTATATTAAGGTTAAATTGTTAAAACTACTATTTAATTCATCTAATTCCCTTCTAAGTGGTGCTATATCTATTACTCTAATAAGCGTCCAGTAACTAATTTGATTATTAACTATTCCTAATCTAAGTGGTAACATTCCGGGGTTGTTCTTCAAGTCTTGGATGTCGACGGTTGCGTAGCACCATCTGTAACAAGAGTAGGTCTTCTTAGTAATCTAACATGTATCTCCTGTATTCGATTATTTTTATTCCGGATTTCCGCCGTGTTATCGTTAAATAATTTTGTAATGATAAAAGGTCCGTAAAATTTTTTCTTAGTTTTTCTTCTTATGTTACTAGTTTTCTTGCCATCTACCCTCATAATTCGTAGGTGTTCGATTGGGGTTGAAATCATCCTTTCGATCATCCTATTTGATTGTGAATTTCTTGATGTAGTAAAATGAACCTTTACCTTGTGTAAGTTTAACAATTCTCGTACGATATCGTGTTTTATCTCCGTCCCGTTATCCTTTGTTATTGATTCTGGAACTCCGTAGTATGAAAAATGTGTGATTAAGGCATTCGCAAGTTCAGTAATATTTTTACTTGTTATTGGAACTGCTTGTCCGATTTTTCCCAAACTGTCGATTAGTGTCAGAAATTTTTGGTTTTTTGTTTGTACCTTCAACTCTCCCTGGTGGGTTGTCTCAATTATGAATTGGTGTTTTTTATCATCTATAGCTTCTTTAATGATGTGGGTTGCTGTTACTCGTTCGTCGTTTATGTTGGAATGAATAGTTCCATCATCTTGGCCTTTCGCTGCCGGTTCATTTGAATTGTTCAGTAACCCGTTGATTTCGCTTATGGTAGGCATGGGTGCTCCTGCCCATTCTTTCTCTATCCAAATCGATTATTCTGAGGTCGTTTTCGGATTCGTCTAGATTGACTGCCATCGAGATGTCGTCATCGTCGTCGTCTCCTAAATAGATCGGTATCGTTTTGTTTTTCGTTTTTAGTACCTTATCCTTGAAATTAATTTTGGCTTCTAAAAATTTTAATAAATCTACACCTATTGAACCGTCGTATTTATTGTTAAAATTAAAAAGGTAGAACTTGTGCTTGATTGTAGAATCGATTGAATCGGGTAACCTTATGTATGCTACTTCATCATGTTGACTTACTTGATGAGCTGTCAGAATTTTGAACGATTCGTAATTAATTTGGTTAGGGAAATATTTATGTGCGATTTCTTGATTTATTAAAGATTTTGTTGATTCTGTATCTATTAAAAATTTTAACTTTAATTCTGGAATTTTAATATATGGCAATTTGGAAAGAGTCGTTATATTAAGGTTTATTGTATTATTTGTCGTGCTGGTACTGTAGGCTTCCATGTGGAAATTTTCGACGTACTCATGTTCGTTGGAATTTTCCAATGGTTGGCTAACTTTTGTTTCATAAACTTCATCACAATTTTCTGCTAGTTCATATGTGGGTGTATCTTCATAATCTCCTTGTTCTATATCTTGATAGTACAATACTTGTGTTTCTTGTTGTGGGATTCCTGATCGACGGGTATTTCCAGATGAAATGTCCATTGGTTCTGGTTCGTAGCGTTGTTGTGGAGGTTTAAATGTGTTCCATTGTGGTCCATTATAATTAGGTTGTTGATAGTTTCTCTTGTAACTGTAATTATTTGTTTGCTGTGGGACCATTCTTGATTGCGTTGATGGGCCTGAAAATCTTCCGAAAGTTCGAGGTTGTGAGGCAAATGGATTTGGTGTCCTTGTTGTACTAGCTTGTTTGAATACGGGTGGTCGAAGTATATTTTGGGTTTGTAGTGGCTGCTGTCCAAAATTGGTTAACATAGGTGGGTTGACACTCGGCATTGGAGTTGGATGAAATGGTTGTTTCTTTTCTATCGGTTGATATTGCCGTTGGAAATTTAAGATGTTTGTTTTATTTTGGGCGTACATGAAATTTTCTTCTTCTGTTACGTACGCCATTGCCGCTTCTAGATTGGGTGGCTGTTTTAATCTTACAACTAGGCCAATTTGACCGTTCAAACCCTGAAGGAATGTTTGGAGTGATAAATCATCGTAAATTTTCGTTTTTACCAACTTGACGTTTGGGTCCGCTTCATGTAATTGTAGATGGGTTAAAAGTAAGCTTCGTACATCCTGACATCTCATTCCGAATTGATATGAGGATTCGTTTTTGTATGGTTTGAGGCTCATCAGATCACGTAGTAGACAATTTTCGTCGCGTTGATCTCCAAAATGTTGTAATAATAATTTTTTTATGTTACCCCAGGTATTTGAATTTTCTCGACTAGCAATTAATGTGAGTGCTCGTCCTTCGAATTTGCCCAGTATAACTTGTATAAGTTGTCCGTTGACAACATCATCTGAATTTGTTGTACCAAATCTTCTCAATAAATGTTCACATGCATTAATAAATATCGATAAAGTCGCTGGATTGCCATCATATTTTGGTACTAATTCGCAGTTAAATCTATCTAGTTGTGCCATTTCGTAATTATTACTAGGGGGATCGTTTGATAGAATATTTGGAATACTTTGTAAAATTGATTCCGATGATAGGGTTAAATTATTGAATAATTCGGTTATTTCTGCTTCTGACATTCAGGAAGGAATAAAGGAAATATAATAATGAGCAAAAACTTACGCTAAGCAAATGAAGAACGTTGTGAATTTCTTCATCCCTTGGTTATAAATCTTTCGAAACTTCTTCCCTCTTATTGGATTGATTGATTGTCTTCTATTTGTTTCTTCTTGTTGCACTTTTTATTTGTTTCTTCTTATCACTTAAAATTTAATGTTGGTTCTCAGTTGATTGTTAACACAAAAAGGGTTATTTTAGAGAATTTGATCTAAAGCCCTTCTGAGTATCCTACCGACTGCGCCAGTTAATTTCACTTAACAAAATTATTTAAAAAAAAATCAAAATTACTTAAATAAATTTATTGAAAATTACGACTGACATCGATTTTAGACATACAGCATAATAATAATCTATAATTACAATTGTGACTATTTATAATAAAAATATTGCTTATTACTAATTTTACAGTTATTGAACTTTAAAAGGAATGCGATAGACTGCTGAATCGAATGTGAGTCAGGTTATCGTAACATATTTGAAATTTTTAATTATTATATTAATGCATGGTTTTACTTTAACATAACACTTGCAACGATTTCGAAACATGATCGCGGAACTTTTGCTCGAGTTAACCTCGATGCGCCAAGTTTCGTACCACCTTCCGAGATCGGTGATCGCCTCCTGGAGGCGGGTTGTGGCTATGTCCGGGTGGATTGAGGATGTGTATATTGCAGTGTCATCTGCATATAGTGAAATTTTTGTTGCGGGATCTAAGGGGGTTGGAATGTCGCTCATGAAGATGTTAAACAGTGAAGCTGCAAGGATCGATCCCTGGGGGACCCCGGAGGTGATGGGGCGCTTTGTGGATCTGGTGTTCATGAGTTTGACTTGGAGATTTCTGTCGTGAAGGTAGGAGGCAATAAGTCGGACTAGTGGAATTTGAATTTTGGATTGAAGCATTTTGAACAGGAGGCCTTCGTGCCAGACCTTATCGAAAGCTTTCGATACGTCGAGTAGCACTAGGCCGGTGAATTCTTTTTTGTTGAGTGCCTGCGTGACGTGCTCAACTAATCGGAGGGCTTGGTGGGTCGTGCTGTGTCCAGCACGGAAGCCGAATTGTTCGTTTTGAATAATACTGTTATCGAACATGGCTTCTTGGAGACGGGTGAGAATGACTTTTTCAACTACTTTTCCGATGGAAGGGAGCAGGCTGATTGGTCTATAGCTTTTCGGAAGTTTGAGATTTTGACCGGGTTTGGGGATTACCACTACGTCAGCGGTTTTCCATATTTGTGGGTAGTAGTTGAGTCGAAAACATGCGTTAATTATGCCGGTGATGGCAACTTTGGCTTTTTGGGGGAGTTCTTTGAGGGCGGTATTGGTGATGCCATCGGGACCTGGGGCTTTCCTCTTTTTGAGGCGTTTAATGGCAATGGTGACCTCCGGAAGAGAGGCGGGGGTGATATGTGTGTCATCGGAGGTGTTTAGGGTGGTGGTGACATAATTTTCGACCGAATTGATATGGTCTTGGTCTAATCTTGTGGTGTTGGGGGAGCATTGAGCTTGGAGGCTGTCGGCGAAGATTTCAGCCTTTTCAAGATCGCTCCGGGCAATAGTGCCGTCAGGGTGGGAGAGAATTGGGATGGTGACTTTCTTTTTCCCCTGGAGGGCGGCGGCCATGCGCCATGCGGACATGTCTTTAAATGATAGGGAGTTAATGGTGTCTAACCATTCATTGTCATGAAATTCTTTGACTTTAACGTCTACTTGCTCTTTGAGCCGGTTGTATGACCTTTGGTCATCAGGGTTGCGAGTTCGCCGGGCGAGTTTCCTCGCTCGGTTTTTGGCTCTGATAAGATCTTTGAGGGAGGGAGTGAGTTTGTCTCTGACGTCCGTGGTGTTGACTTCAAATGAAGTTTCGTCAACGGATTTTTTGATGTTGTCTTGGAAATTGGCAATGAATTGGTCTAGGTCAGTGGGGGACTCAAAGAATGGGATTGGTCCAAGGTTTTTTGACAGAGTGTCTTTGAAAGAGGTCCAGTCTGTTGTCGTTCTCGTGGGAGGGCCTTTTGGGGGTAACAGCGGTCCAAGTGTCAGGAGGACCGGGTAGTGATCTGAGTTTAGTTCTTCGCTGGTGGAGATGTCGTATTGGAGTTGTACGTCTTTGAAAATGGCTATGTCCAGAATGGACGGCGTACCTGCGTTAGAAAAGTGGGTGGGGGAGGTGGGAGCGATGATCGCGAAGTCCAGCTCATTTGCTAGTGAAAGAAGGTCACGTCCTACATGGTTTGTGTGTTTACACAACCAGTTGGAGTGTTTAGCATTGAAATCGCCGGCGATGATCTTCGCGTCGGGGCCTTCGAGGAGGGTTTCTAGGTCCTCTTTGAGGATGCGTTGCTGAGGGCGATTATAGACGGAGGAGATTTGCAACCAACCGTGATGTGCGGTGTGGATGCTCACCGTGGTGACTTCAAGGTACTCTAGGTCGGGGGTCGGTATTGCGACGTGTTCGATGGATGATTTTACGTAAATTGCGGTTCCGCCGCCGCGTCCGTCACGGTCATTCCTATAAAGTGAATAGCAAGGGAGTTTTGCCAGTTGGCCAGCTCTGAAGTGGGTTTCGTTGACCAAGATTACGTCAAGGTCGTGATCGTGCGCGAACGCGAGAAGTTCATTTCGTTTGGCTGAAAGGCCGTTGGCGTTCCAAAAAGCCGTCTGCAAAGTGGTGGGTTGGAATCTGGGTTTAGACATTAACGGGTGTGATATTAGTGGCTTTGGCGTTCATGATTATTTCAATATTGCGGACGAGTTCGGCATTGGCATTGAAATTACGAAGTTGTTCAAAAATTGCTTTTGTTTGTCGGGAGGGAGTCTCATCGTAGGAGGTGGTGGGCGTGGGGGTGGCGTGAGTTGCTTCCCTGTGAGGGGCATGCCGACTAGCGACTCCCAGATAGGAAGGTCGATTGGGGCCTTGGGAGGAGGGGTAATTGTAAGTGGGGCGGTCAGCGAAGCGGGAAGCTGCTTCGCGGGCTGAAAGTTCTCGCCTCTTGGGCTTAGGGAACGAAACGCAACCTTTGTAGTTTGCGGGGTGGTTTCCTGTGCAGTTAGCGCAGGTGGCTGGGTCTTCACGGATTTTTTGACAAGCCGGAGTGAGGTGATCCCCTGCGCATTTAACGCATTTGGGTGGGGCGCGGCAGAGGGTTTGGGCGTGCCCGAACCGTTGGCAACGGTGGCATTGACCGACCTCTGTACGTTTGTGGGGGGTTTCGGTGCGGGTATTTATGGACAGGACCGATGTCATGTCAAAAATTCTCTTGCCATCTGAATTGTGGGTTAGATGGACAAGGTATAATGGCATAGGTTTTTTGTCGCGACCTTGGCGCATCTGAAAAACTGACTGAATTTCAAAGCCCTGTTCTACAAGGTCTTCTTTAACTTCTGCAGCAGTGATAGTGATTGGGAGCCCTCGAATGACCACTTTTAGTGGTTTGTCCTGAGGGAGAGAGAAAGAGTGTGAGGGGAGGGATTTTTCCTCAAGTAAGCGGCTGAGGGCCCGGTAATCGGTCTCGGTGGCCGGCTGAATCCGGTGCAAAATTTTCTAAGTGTTAGAGTATATCACAGTGCGCGGACCGACGATAGAATGGCTGATGCGCCCGGAATCTCACTAATTAACATGTAAAATTAACGATTTTCAAAATCGATTATTTCAGTAATTTGGACCCGGTTCATATGTTTTACTTTTACAATATGCTAAAATAAGTGTGTTCTTTAGTGTGTAGCAGAAGAAATTTTGTTTCGAGCTGTCAGAACAACTGCACAGCAACCGAAATATTAAATAAAATAGTATATAATACCTTCTTTAACATATTGGTATATAGAATACAAAATCTCGTCCAATGCAATATTGAGAGAAGGGAATATCAGGATATTGGATCGCAATAAAACAAAAATTAACTGTCGGTCGACGTTTCGGCCTATTTACTAGTAGCCATCATCAGGACTAACAATTAGGATGGTAAAAAACTGTTTTAGCGAAATATAATTCGGTGGAAGAAAATAACACGGTCATTCGGGCAACACAAAAATTTTATATTGGTATATAAAATTTCTGTGAATTAAAATGAAAATGGCGTTATAACATCCATTATGTAAACTCATTTTACTCCCGAAAGCTGACGAGCTTAGGACGTATTAACTAAGGACGTTAGTATTAATATTTATAATATAGCCAATATTTATTAATTTTATACGTTCTTTTGATTTCTAGGCATTGAACATGATTTTATAAAAAAAAAGTATCATCCTATTTAAAATCATCTGAAACACGAAAAAACAAAAACAAAGGCGCTATTAACAATCCTAAAATATGTCTGCTACTTCTGATTCTCAAATTATTTTAACAACCTCCAACCACGCTAATCACGCACTACTTTTTTTATTTTAAAAAAGAAAAATATTTTACAGTTTTGTATTACTATTTAATTAAAATTATATATGGTATATTCTAAATGTCGTCTAAATGCATAACAATATCTCTGTAATCTACTTCTAATAATTATTCATAAATTATTTTGATAATCACAACCACGGTAATCACGCACCAGGTTTTATTTCAAAAAACAGTTTCAAGTTCTGTTTTATTTAATTAAAAAAATAATAAGAATTATAATATTTTTATAAACATTTAGTTCAACATAATATTTTTACTGGATTTTAGTAGTATTTACTAGTTTTAGTAAATTAATTACATAATAAACAACAATTTTTCAAGTTTAGTTTAATATTAATTTTTAAATAATATTTTATTCTGAATAATATTATGAAGTTCTAAATTTTATTATTGAGTGGATCGTTTTTATAGATACGACAAAATTGAGTTGAAACCTAAAAGGTCATAAAAGCATCCGCAACAATAACTTTTTTTTAGTTATCCTTAGTTTAGCGTAAATTCTCATTTTTTAGTTTTGGTTGAATTGCGCCTTTAATTAATTTGCGCTCCGGGCTGAAACCCCGCCATTTTTGCCCTAAATGCGATGCTGCCAGATTAACAAACTTTAAGTATAGGAATTTTTGGAAACAGTTTTGTTGCTGAAACAATATGACGCTACTTAATTTGAAGTCGTTGTTTCATTATTATAATAATTCTTCATTTGTATTGGTGCCACGGATCTTTAAGAGGCCGGTGTTTGGTCTTCAAGCCTTTTATTCCGCCTTCAAATTTAGTGGGGCCATCTGTCGAGAAATTTTTGAATTCCACCAGGTCTTTCCAAAATTCCATAGGATTTGCTTATCTGATACCACATAATCAAAGGCATTTCAAATATTCTAATAATTGTAAATCTGAAATTTGAAATTTCACAAATTTCAAGTTTTTGTGTAGTTTTGTATTGCTATTCTTTTCTTTTTGATATTTTTTTGTTGACATTTGATTTGGTATCGGATAATAATCTATCAGAATCATTACGTAATCCATACAGCTGTGAAATATTTACATATTGAGCACTAGAATGATGTCCCCAAAATTCCCATAACTCGCCCTCTCTTGTCGGCTTTTCCACTAATTGGGGGTTTTAGTCCCTCAACATGGTTTACTACCCATAATTTGCTTAATTTGAACAGAAGAACAGAAACTGAAGAACAGAAAATTCTCTACAAAATAAATTGTTTTAGTCTGATAATAATTTTCTTTAAAACGGAAATGAAGCAAAAGTTAGTCGAAAAACCGCGTTAAGAACTAAAATCCCTAATTGAGGAAAAAACCGACAGGGAATTTAAGGGAACTTTTGAGGAATTCTTTCTAACACTCAAATACATATTATATTATGTCTGCTAAATTTTTACTTGATCGAATTTTTTTGTAGCTCGAGCCACATTTTTTGGCTTCCTTTCTTGGAGCAGAAGGAAAATTAAAACAAAATGCATATTGTAGAAAATGTTATTTTCGTCTGATGATAATTTTCTGAAAACTGAAATTAAACGAGTTATAAGCGGAAAACCTCGTTGTGAGGCTAAAATCCCCAATGGGAGAAGCCTACTGATGTTTTTAAGGGACCTTTGGGCCTTAAATGCTCATTATGGGCTAACCATTTTTTCGACTGTCATGCGTTTTCTTTCATTTTTTCATTACTTGACCATGAAAAAATTATAAACAGAATCAAATTAAACGTAAAAATATATTTTGGTTCCTAAATTTATCATAATTTTTGTCCATTTAAAATCACTCACTTTTCATGTAGATCTTTGTCTCTTCTTCTTAGTCGTATTCGAACGTCGTGACCCATCTCTTTCTATGCATGTGATGTGCGTTCCAAGTGTTTTCACATACATAGAGGACCTACTTGTTTAACGTGAGCTCCAAACCACGGGAAGTGTAATACACTTCATGTTGAGATGGGCGCTCTTGGCAAATTACCTCGGTGGTTTGCCATTGCCTTCCGAGGAGAGACGGCCAGAATAAAGTTCTTACCCTGCCCGGATTCGATCCGAGCGTTTCGCATTAGCAGTAGACGCACTTAACTGCCAAAGCTATGACCAGATCTTTGTAGTCGCTCGAAAATTGATTATTCCCCCCCCCCCACTCCGTAAATCAGTTTCTATATTTCTTGTCTTGTATTGTTTTGGTGTAGGAAATATTTTAGTTGTGTAAATTTTTGAAATAGAAATTATTAATAGTGGATGGGGAGTCTTATTTTGGTAAATTAGATACCATGATTTGATGGGGGGGGGACGAAAGAGAAAATGACTCCGAATAAGATTCATCCAAGAGATCTTGACAACGTGTAACGTAGAAAAGCCATAACCCGGCAAATGGTTATAAAAAGCATAAGCTTTCGACTTCACCTGTCGCTTTTCCCGCTTCATCCGCCACTTGTCGTGCCTGTAGTTGGAAGGTACAAGGCAGCTAGCTCATAGGAATTACCCAGTGTCGGAGCTCGCTGGGTCGCTCGAAAGCGTTCGTGGGTTCGTATAAAATTAATTGATCTGCTTTGCGAAAATAACTGTGCCCGGGCGCCAAGCGAAGAAATAACAGATTTCAGAAATCTCTTAGTCCATTAAATCGACACTAAAAGGAAAATGATAAATAAACGAAAAATATTTGAGCACACACACAGTAGCGAAATGGACTCTGTTACAGCTCGTGGTAGCTAAGCGGAATGCTTCTTACAAAAAAAGAACAAATTCCAAAAATTTAGTTAAACAATTTAACTAACAAAGATTGCTACCAAGGCTAAAGCAAAGCCTCTGCCCGTTGTAAAGGTGGAATAACTAATACCTGGATGTAGTGGTACTTAGTTATAAAAAAATAAAATGGTAATCTGGTTTATGGTGTTATGTAACCAGTAGGTAAACGAACCTTAGCAGATTTACCTGATCCATGATGTTATTGGACCAATAAGCAGACAAACATTACCCAACCAAACCTCCCATAAGTAATGTATGATTTAAGGTGTTGTTAAACCAAATAGGATACAAACAATTACTCCAACCAACCCCCCGTGTTAAACGCTTATTAGTTTCAAAGTCATTGCAGTTGACCAACGCCGGTTGATGTTATCTAGTAAAATTCAAATGCACAAATAAAACTCAATTTAGCATAATCATGTAATTTAATTAATAAAAATAATTATTAATTTAAAATTCAAAATCTATTAATAATTTTAAAATATAAAGGTTTGAACATAACGCGTTTGTATTATCGACGCCTTGCGAACGCAAAAGTTTAATCAGCCTGTAATCACGTCGAACAAAAGTGCTTATCAACTAACAGACGATTACTTTGGCCAAAAAACGTTCACAGCAAAAGTGCGTGGCAAAGCAACCCAAGATGTTGTACAAATAAAAAATAATAAGGCATAAGCAAAAAACAAAAAAAGGCAATAAAACATTAAAGTAAAAATTATAAATCGCAAAAATGATACGACATACCTGTGGTTATCTAGCTAGGTCGTCAAAGTAGAAAGTGTGGTCAGGATCTTCCAAAAAAAAGGAATCGGTCCGGAAGCGTCAAAAAACAGATGCACTTTGCTTCCACACTTAAAGTTAAATTTCACCATCTTAAAACTTTGTAAAATTATCCAAAACCATGGAGAGCCAAAATTTTTACGTCTTGTTCGTAACACAAAATTTTATCGACCACTTATCTTTTTCAAAAACTGTTTTAACGACCTCTCTGGTTTTAATTTTGAAAAATCCTGAACGTTGTTTTGGTTGTCAAACCCACAGGCATAGAAATACATGAATTCTCATTTAAATTCGGTCATCTTCAAGGTGTTTAAATTAGATCGACCTACGATGGTAATAGGAATGAGAATTAAAAAAGAAATTGTTTCGCTGGGCGAAACACAGTAACAATTGGATTGTTACAAACGCACACTGGTTCAGAATTTCATTTTGGTGGTCATAAGATGAATGTTCGAAAAAAGAATAAAATATTGCTTTCCATACATTTTCGTTTAAATATTTTTTTATGACCATCAAAATGCGATAAGGAACCAGTGTGAGAAGTGACAGTTTCAAATAATCCAATAAATCACTTCTCAAATCAACCAAACACAATATACATATTTTGATTGAATTCGAAAATTTGACCACGATTTTATTTGCAAAATCGCCTAAAATTCCCTGCCAGCCTTTTCCCCAAGTGGGGATTTTAATCCACTACAGTTATTGTTTCGTCTATAACTCGCTTACCTTCATTTTTAGAAAAAATTATCATCAAATAAAAATTGAAGAGTACAAAATTCTCTATAAAACAGATTAACAAAATTTGCCTTCATCATACCTTTATCATACTAAGTATTTATGAAATAAAAATAAAATCCAGAGAAAACAATTGAGAAAGATTTTGAATAATTCATATTCTGAATAATTATTTCGTACATTTAAACTTTACCATCGATGATGAACAAAACAAGGTTTCAGGATTTCCTTTAGATCTGAAGTAAATCCTGAAACCCCGTTTTGTAGAGAATTTTCTCCTCTTCAAATTTGGTCCAATGATAAGACAGGGGATTTTGGGAAAGTTGATTCCAACCCCGCGTCCTTTTTCATTTCCCTTTAACTGAGTGGGTAACCGGTAAAACTATCACGTTATCATCGCGACAGTTAATCAAATATATTTAAATTGAAAACAAAAATTCCTACCGATAAAAATAATCTCCACATTCGGGGAAGGGGGGGGGATTCCGTTACATTACCACGGAAACGGTGATTCTGATATACTATGCGTATTTTATATCAGATCTTCAGAAGTTCCCAACAATATTACACGACCGGGGGGTCTGGGGGGTATGGAATACCCCCCAGGTACACTTGCCATTATTCAGAACCATCAAAATTTATTATTTTTTGTTGAATCTTTTGCAATTTTCGTTTGTAATCCGGAAGGGGGGGGCAGCAGGTGAGATTTTGTATAACTATCTCAGTACTGTTCTTCTTAATACCGAGGGACTTAAAAGTGAAAGTTTTTCTTTCGCAATAAATTAAGTGTACATGGGGGGTATTCCATACCCCCAGACCCCCCGGTCCCAGCAGCCTAAATGTGTTCCTGATAAGCATCCATTGGTTTTCATTACTCTAAGCGAGCGCCGTAGCAAGGGTGAGGCGACTGAGGCTTTGCCTCAGGCGCCATCGCAATGGGAGCGCTAAACCTCGACAAAACAAAATAAATAATAGTTTAAAATTATCAAAATGATAGGAGTCTTTTGGGAGGGGGGCGCATATATTCAAATTTGCCTCTGGCGCCAGAAGAGCTCGCTACGGCGCTGCATACAATATAAGTACTTGCAAAATCAGATTAATTACGTTGATGTGTTTGCAACACTCTTGTCACTAACAGATTGGGTGATCTCTACAACTGGTGGAAAGATGATGCTATTTATTACCAGATTTGCAGCTGCCAGTTTGATTCTGCGTTATAAAACAAGGGTGCTGTATAGAAGTGTAGAATGGGCCTAAATTATGGCAGTAAAAGCAGATATATAAATGAGATGTTGATTAAAAGCATAATGGTTAAGTGTCTTGACTGCTAAAGTTGCATCCGGTTCGACTCCGGGAGAACTAAGAACTTTATTCTCATCATATCCCCATTGAAGATAAACTACTAAGGTGCAATCCTGTAATCTGTTAAGAAAGCCCGCATACCTTCTCATTGCGCTATGACACTGCCAAAGGGCCATGGTAATCTTTTTAGTTTTGCAACTGATGTGTTTACTTCAATTAAGCTTCTTATCACCTGTCAAGTATTATTACCAAATAGTTAACATTTAGAGTAAATTTAAGTTAGGTTCCTGATGTTAAGCTAGGCATTTTCATACCGTAAAGCTCTTTTCTCTGGTAAACAGAACAAATTAAGCGTTGGTTGGCTTGACCCAAAGAGTCTGATCAGTTTTTTTATTGAAATCTCATGCTCCAACCGGCTTAACCCATCCTTCTAATACTACTCGTTTGATGCTTCAGAGAAATCAGGTTTCAGTTTTAGAGCATAGGCAATGTCTAGGTAGCCGGTACCGGTTACTAAATTGAGAGCCGGTATAGTTTACGTTTATGGATTTTTCAAAAAAATACTTATTACTAATATATAAATTTTAATGTTTTTTGAAAATTTACGAATGTTTAAAAACTATTTATTTTTCTGACTTTAATTTAAAAATGTTGTAAAACAAAACAAAATTAAATTTAAAAGTTGAAGACGATTAGCGCACGACACAAACATAAATTTGCAATTAATCGAAAATAAGCTTAGCTTTTTCATTAAGAATGTATTACGAATGAACTTTGTTATGAATTCTAAGTGTGTAGTTACTTGAATACATAAAATTATAAATAATAAAACGTTATTACCAAAGTGGTTTAAAACGCTACCGTTTATGATCAGAGCGACGTGCTGCGAGCGGTGCATTCGTATTAAAAAAGTACTATTTTAAGTTGCTATTGTTTTGGAAGAGCAGCGCCCAACTGCCCTCCCCATACTAGCCGCCACTGCATTAATTACATTTTCCTAGTAAGTCATCTTGGCTTTAGTCAAGTTGATCGCCTATGCACTGCATAGTGTTTTGGCAGGCAAAAAGAAAAGATTTGTTGGATTAAGAGATCGAATCAGACAGACAAATTACCTAACAATAAAAATATTTTTAATTTATTATTTTAGGTGTATCACAAATGCTTCTAAATAATAATTTTTACAACGTATGTTTTATTTTTCATAATTTACTCTAATGCCTAAGAATTATTGCAGAGGTGTAACAATCAGGACAAAATCCTGTCTTCCTCAATTTAATTCGTTAGTTCTTCAATCTGACTTGTTTCTTAATTTGACTAGTAGCAACTATTAGTGACCTGGTACAGTCGACTTATAATGCAATGATAGACTAGCTTGAAATTTTCTAAAATTTAGAAGTTCATTAATTTATTGCTGCTTCATACACTTGAGCTGTCTTTGCTGTAATTTGTAGCCTTTTCTATTAAATGCACTAGTTCAGTATATAAAAAGCAGGTTCTACTGGATGGTTTACAAATTTCTCTGTGATCTAAAGGCACTCCCCATTTTTTGCCTATTCCGGGATCTGCAACATTTCAAAATAGAATTTGATCGAACTATAAATAAAAAAACTTACCCGCAGAGTCCAAATGTACAATTCTTATGTACATAAACGACATAAATGTTAAGGACGTTTCGATAAAACTGAACATATCGATATCAAACGAACTGTTTTCCAACATGTGTAAAAATTTCCTATGTAGATTTAATACAAATCGGCAATCTAAAACAAAATCCAACAAGTAAAAAAAATTTCGCGTTGCCAAAAGACTTCAGATTACCTTTTTGGACTTCCAACAATTCAATACTTCTGCTTAAAAATGGTAAAGTAAAATTAGCTAATGAGGAACCTCGATGTGGAACGCTGTAAAACATTATTGCTTTGCTTTGTAAATATAAATTTTTCAAATGCTCCTCGTAACTTTCCCACGCTGTAAAGCAAATAATTGTTAACAAATTTTCCGTAATTATAACAGACTTACGTACCATGAAGTATGATTTGTTTAACGTACAAGCCACCTTTTGAATGTCCCACCCAAACAATTGGATGCTTTCCCACATCTATTTTTAATAGGTGATCGATCATTTCCTTACATCTTTCAACTAAACCAGAACTGAAATAAAAGTGATATGATTAGCTATGTTAAGTTTAAAGGTTTTTTTTAATTATTCGACCTCAAGTCAATTTATAATAATCGCTATTGTTTAACGACATGATGATATTATAATCATTAAAAATAATTAGCACAATGATAGTGGTAATAATGGTAATAATACTATTTATATTGTCCACGACCTTGAGCTAATATGAAAAATTGAAATAGACTGTTTTTTTTCTACACACACTTATTAATTTTTGCCTTAATTTGGCATGGGTTAGTGACTCTTTGGCCTTTAATTTATTTTTGCCCAACGAAGTCATCGGCCAAAATAAAAATTACGTATGTTATATCGAAAAGTTAGGACAAAACACCTTAGGATATATCCCATAAAAAAAACATAAGTAAAGCGTTGCGTTACTTAGTTCACATACAGCACGTGGATTGAACTATTTGGGAGTGAGGCCAAAAGTTAGAAAATTAATGTTATAACTTTTAAGAATTTTAAATTCGGTGGATAAAAGTTTTAATGCTTTTGTAGGTGTTAATGGTCAGTTTTAAAATAAGCATATTTACCGATTTCTCTTTCTGATCCAAACTGGTCTCCATAAATTTGGGTCAGTGGTGTAGTTAAGGGCGATGACTCTTGTGTTTGGACAATCTTTCGATAACCAATCTTGAGGCCAACATTTGGAATAACCACTATTATCTTCATCGTTTTCAGTTGGAACATCTTCAGTTTCATTGTCGACAAATATGTTAGAAAAATCGTCTTCCATTTTAGACATTTTTCTTGGTGAGTTGGAATAATTAGAAGAACTGGAACGTTTGAGTTGAGTCACAGTTCTCAGAATGTCGATGTTGACATCGTCGACAGATTTGCTCCTATCTAAAATTGCTTTTTGTATATTATTTCTATCGGTTTTCCACAGCCCTTGTTTCCATGTTTTAACCAAAGAACCATGAATTCCATGGATGAAGATCACATCAGCTACAATGTCTTCACGTTTGGGTGGTTCGTGTAAAACGATACAATCCACGCACTCTTCGATGGGACCGTCTTCTTCTACGATATTATTAGTTCTCACTTGTCTTAATTGCAAAGGATATGTAATTCCTCTTTGGACTGAAGATAACGAACGCGAAATACTGTTGGCCAAAAATGCAAATACTGAAGGCAAAACTTGTCGACGAACACTTTCGACCACGGTGTTCTGATTTCGTAAGTAGGCGTAATATACACCAATAACTGCCGGAAAAAATGTTTCTGCCAATAAAGCTACCATCACTCGAATTTTTCTGAAACAAAACATAAGTTGAATTTTCTTCTGATGAATATAGGTAATTTAAAACAGTAATTTCACGGTGAATAATCAAGGACGCCTCTTCTATTATTTTCAAAATTAAAGTTAATGAAATGATGGTGTTATTACATCATTGGAGCAATTTAGCTTAGGTCAGCATTGCACAGCAACAGGCTGAACTGTTCGGTTTTTGGATACTATACAAGGTTTTATAAATGATTTGTTGTGTGGGCAAATTTTATGCAAGGAGGTGACTACAATAACAAATAATATTTTAATATTTTTAATTACTGCAACGCCATTAACACCAACATATCAGAAAATTAACAATACGCTATTCATGAGCCGAAATAAAATATTAATAATCGCTTACAGTTAAGTTAACAATGTTACAATCAAAATATAAAAATCATCGCCTTTACGGTTAATTCAATTTGCCAAACGATACGTTCTAGCAATTGCTGAATGCTGTCCAAATGGGGACCCATGGAAACGTTATATAAAAATAGATTTATCACGCAAGTATCTCACAGGTACCCGGATATCAAATAACTTCATGCCGAAATAATCCAACAAATCACCGTATAGTTGCATAAAATAGAGCTGGATCAAGAGCAATTCTTAAGTCTTTGGACATGGACACGTTATCCATCACCTGGTCATTGATCTTATATGAGAAAAATGTGTTGTTTCTTTTGAGAGTGATTTTCATTGTTTAACACTTTTTCCGTTTAGATGGAGACCGTTTTGACTACACCGGTGTTACAGTTTATCCATGTCACTCAGAATCTTTAGCAGAGGAAATCAGCAGATATAATTTCAAGTCATCGGCAAAGAGCAGAAACTTCGAATATCTAATGACTGCGTCAACGTCATGGATGTATACTAAGATGGGACCCAAATGGGAACCCTGCCCAATTCCAGAAGTCACATCAAAGTAACAGGACACATTCGCCATTGACAATCACTTGCTTTGCACGATTATTTAGGTAAGATTTCAGCTAGGAGTAAAGGATGAGATACAGAGTATAACTTTTCCAGCTTAAATAATAAAAGATTTATGGGAATCTGATCAAATGCTTTGGTCAGATCTGTAAAAATAAAAATCAATGAGCAAGAAAAATTTAACAGATTCGTACAAGTTGAGCGTCCATGACATCACCATGTTGATTCTCAACAAGAACGACAAAGAAAGATAGAGACGCTGTATAAGGATTATTTTATTTTCAACAGGAAAGTTGTAAAATGCAATCTCAAGTTCAAAAAAGGGTTCTGTGGGGTTCAAAATTATTGAAAATTAGAAATTTAAGAACGGATTTTAATTTGGCGATGGGAAAATTTTATACAAGGCAGTACCCATAAAATTTGAAAAAAAGGTCAGTATATTCGAAGCCTAAAATCTTATTTAATCTGTTATAGATCATTTTTTCCATGGGGGGGGGGGGCGTGAATTACAATTTTACATTCTCTAAAAAAGGGTGGAAATGCCTATTCAATTAAAAAGTTGTGACATTCTCTTCGTGAAAAGCAATTAAATAAACTATTTTATTTATTTACAGTCATTCATTTTTCTAATTTTCTTTTAGTTTCTTCGTAGGGGGGCGTTTTTAGAGAGAACAGTAAGAAAAATTTTGGACGGCCCTAATGCCTTTATTTATTAAAACCACTTGTTCATTTTCGAACGACACAGCGACGGTTTTGTTGAAAAATTCAAATGAAATAAATTAGCATTGAAAATTATAAATTTAACAACGGATTTTGATTTGACGACTATTATGCAAAAAATTGACCTATGTAAGTTCTAATTTAATGTTACTTCTCCAGAAAGTATAGAACAAAAATTAGTATGTCGGAAGTATAAATAATTCAGGAAATAATTCTAACTGTAGACTTTAATTATGAAGTAACAGATAGACAAACCTTATGGGAGTTTTGAAAACACCTGATATAGAGTTCAAAAAGTTATCAACAAATGGCGGAAGGGTCATTCCATATCAAGTACTACAAAAAGTAATTAATTTTTAGACAAAACGGGGGCAAATTTCAGGGTTTATTTTTGATGTATGAACATAACTAATTGCCACTTGTCTATAAAAAATTAATCGCGTTATTTTAAGTTTCTATACATAATATGATTTATTTTGCTTCAAAAAATTATAAAAAGTTATTACACTTTCATGACCAAAAAAACGTGACGCTTTTTGTTTTTTCTCAAATATCTCGAAAACTAAGCAAGATAGGATAACAAACTGTAAGCATCTTTTTGTAAAGTACAAAATTATGTACACTAATGACCTGAAAAATATTTATCATCAATTTAGTAGTTTAGCTTGCACGCACCGTCAAACTCGGATCCTAAACTCGTCAATTTCGTCAGATTTTTTATTTTGCGCCGGAATCTTTTCTCAACCATTTAGAATGGAATTAAAAATAAAAAAAAAACATAACTCATCTCGGAACTTTAAAGAATACTTATCATAGTGCAACCAATTTTTCAACCTTTCTTTGTCTAATTTGTAGCTGTTAGCAAAAAACTCGTTAATGTTATCCAGTAAGTTGTTAGCGAGTTCGTTAGGATGGGTGTTCAGTCTGTTTTGACATTTGTGGTGAAACTTGTGGATTTCTTCATGAACTGAGGTCGTCATGCGCAAATCGTGTTGAATAATGGAGTTTGGGACATACCATGAGGCATTTGCGATGGCCCTAGCGGCCTTGTTTTGAAATCTCAATGTTAGAAAGGCTAGCAGTTCCCCAAAGTTGGATGCCATATGTCCATATGGGCTTTAGTATGGCTTTATACGAGACGTAAGAAGTTTGCTTTCTGGAGACAATAGAGATTTTCTACCAATTAACCAATAGAGCTGACGAAATTTGATTCTCAATTGCTTACGTTTGTTGAAGATATGTTTCTGCCATATTAATCTTCTGTCGAGATGCATACCCACGTATTTGGCATCCTCAGCTTGTGGTAAGATACGGTTGTTTAGTTTTATGGGTGAACATGAATCTTTTCTCATTGTAAACGTTACACGCGTGGATTTTGATTCGTTAGCCTTATTCTCCATTTTTGTAACCATTTTATTTAGATTGGTTTGAAGATTTTTGAAGCAAGCAGAGGATCTAAGTGAGATCCAAGGACAGATGTGTCATCCAGCAAACGTGACCAATGTCGTCAATTAGTCAATCAGTGTGGGAGGACAGTCTACACAGCAGATAGAACACTATTCCTAAATAATTCCAAATATTCCTCTGAAGTAAATGCTAAGACATGAAAACAGCAAAAATCTAAGACTACTGCGAAAAGTCGATCTTTTTGTTTACATTAATAGCAACAAAATAAACAGAGGAAAGTGAAAAATTGGTTGCATCAAAATAAGTATTCTTTGAAGTTCTCAAATCATGTATGACTTTTGGAATTGTAATTCCATTCTAAATGACCAAAACCAAATACAGCCGCAACATCAAGAAACCGACGAATTCGACGATTTTTGGGATCCGAGTTTCGAAGTTTGACGGCGCGTGCAAGTTAAACTACTGGCTTAACCTAATTGCCTAATTATTGTAATTAGGTAATTTTACGTTCTATAAAAATGGTACATATACTTTGTTATCCTATCTGCTTTATTTTCCGAGATATTTGAGAAAAGACAAACAGTGTCGCGTTTTTATTCTTAAATTGTAAGAATGTTAATTTTTCGAAGCAAAATGAATCCCACGTATAGGAACGTCACCCAAAGCGATTCATCATAATTTTATTTCATTCAACAATATAAACAAATACAAACATAAAAAAACTGTAAATACAATCGTAAACAAGTAGTCACGTCAATGTAGTAATTATAAACAAGCTAAACATGGATATAAACATAAACACAACAGGGACAACAAATCATCAAAAAGAGAAAAAAAAGCAGTATAGTTGCATAAAAATTATCATGTCCCTATATTCTATATCTAAGGTTGCATAGCTACCCAATGGCACACTACACAAAATTCCGGAGGTGAGGAAGCATGGTGGGTACTAAAAGACGATATTACAAAAGGACCAATTCCACCGGATCCCTCTTGTACAAAGTACAACACTATGTTGAGCTTCGACCATAGGTTGCACGGTAAATCGAATCCAAAGAAATTGAGCCTGGTTAGCCATTGGGATGTGATCGTTAGCTGTTCCGCTTACCCAGATGTTAAATTCAGTCATGGTGCAAAATTTTTCAGAAAAGGGCCAAATTTGAACCATTGGCGTTGTTTTGTCAGACACGGAATATTTTGATAAGTAGGTAGAGTGATGCAAGGGGCGAATATTACCATCAGAATTACTGATAAAATTACCGTAATTACGGTAATATTACGAAGGGACCGAAGTAACAAAGAAATATTACGTGTAACATTACCAAAAATTACATAATATTACGGGTAATATTACGGGTAACATCGTTTGGGTTGAAGTCTACCGTTTATAATATTATTTTCTGTTTGTGTTTGTGTTAAGTTTTGTTTTTGTGTTCTTAATTTATAGTAATAAATAATAACCAAGATCAAAATAGATTTGTTTATTTACGTTTAAGTAAAATAATATGTAAAGTATTTTTTTACTAACTTTATTCGCAGATCAAATAGCTGTAATACCATATAATACAGTACCGTTACTATTTTCATATATACACAAATAAAATTTTATGTTACCGAATATTACGTAATATTACCAACGTTCTTACCGAAAAATATTTTACCGGTAATTTTGCATCCTTCTTATATTCCCTCGTCAGAACATCAGTTCGCCTAATCTCAAGAGAGATGTGATGTTCCTCATGAATAAGAGTCACTTGACAGGCGCTGGTCGAATGGACTCAGTTTCATTGTTTGGTTACTTTCCTGACTGCACAGTATTCTGCTAATACTAAGTAGAAAAGCTAAAGCCGTTGTGTTAGGGTGTTTACTGTTTGTATATGCCCCTATGTTATGACCCCCCCCCCCCAATAATATTGTACAATCGAAGATTTTAACTCTTTAAACATGTTGTATTGATTTTACAACTTCGTACCAGTTTTACTGTTGCCCTTCCTGTGTTCCATCAGGAATAAACCAGGTTTTTTCTTTTATGTGATATTTTCAATTATACATAATTTATGTAAATATCAAAACAGGTTTATTGCATTTAGATCAACGCAGGTAACAAATAATGAACATTTCACAATCGTCATCGTCAGTTCTAAGGAGTCTCAAACACGTGTCTGCCGTTCATCATTGATTAGCAAGGTTCATTATAAACTATAAACTTTGCGCCCTCAAAAGATTACGACATTGAATTATTCAAACTTGAAAAAATGTAAAACATTTTTATAATAAAAGTTAAATTATTGAATTTAATTAAAAATTAATTGCAAAAATCATGAGCCGGGGGGTGGGGGGAGGTTAGGACTACCAATGTTAATTATCTAATATTAACGCCAATTTTGAGTGTGAAAATCTTTTTCGGATTTCATTGAAAAAAAGGAAATATTTTATGAAGATAAAACAAATAATGTCGACAATGAATTCTCAATGTCAATTAGAAATTAAAATGCAAAAATGTAAATATAGGTTTAGGAAATGAAATGCATTATTTCCAGGAGCGGTAATTGCTTAAAGATTTTTGAATTTTAAATTGATGAATTGAAGGCCAAGGATCAAATAATAATAACACTGCCAATTATAATTTTGATAAATGGGTTCACTGGTCTAAAAATGGCTTGATTTAATTATATTTTAAAATACAATACTAAAAATAATTGATTACTTTCATCTACACCTCCAATCATTAAAACTATATCAGAGATTTTCCTTTTTAAATGCGGTGATATAAAAAATTTATTGATTGTGTGATTATTGTGTCTGTAAAATATAGATCAAGCAAAATGTGGGCTATTAACTTTTTAAATAACGTCTGATAACATTATCTAAATTTTAAATTTACAGCTCACACATTTGTTTATTTTTAACTCATTGTCAGTAACTATTACCAGTTTGAAGTGCCTCTAACTAAACTTTGTTTGCCATAGAAAATCTAATTACGCATAATATTAGAATGTTTGTTACATAATTTAACAAATTAATGTTAGTCCACGTGTAAAAACCACGTGTAGATGACACCTTTCTAAGAAAAATTTTGCTCGAAATTTAAACTCTTATAGGGTTTAAATTAGTTACCTTCGAGTGGTCATAGCACCGAAACTATTGATTTTTTAGTGTCAATAGTTGAGTACTTTTTAAAAAAAGCAAAATTATCTACAAAGTACATTACAACCTCTTTTTGTTTAAAATCAACGGGTTTCGAGTTATGGGCCAAATTAAATAAAGAAGTATTAAAAAATTTTGGTTTTTGGTTTTGTTGCAAACACTTTGTCATTTAACAAACCACTTTAAAAAATTTAACGTCTCTTTTCTGGTAGCAAATGCAATGGGCTGAAATTTTAGTTTAGCAAACTTTTTTGAAAAACCAATCTATTTCAAGTCAAAAAATAATAAATTATTTTAGTTTTGAATAAATTAGTAATTTCAGTTTTTCTGTGAAATGGAGTAATTTTTCAAAAAAGTTTAATTGACTAAAGTTGTAGTCCGTTAAATTTGCTATCCAAAAATGACGTTCTTTTTTTTAATAATCTTTTGTACAAATTTAAAAAACTAAACGTCGTATCAATATAATTCTTTTTTTATATTCATAAGAAAAGACTATTGAAGGCAATAACCAATTTTGAGCGCTTTAAATTAAAAGTAAATAGGTTAATTTAATTAATGTACATTAATGTCATAAATTAATTCATTTGTCACTTTGTAACTTGATTTTTGCTAATTTTAAAAATATTGTGCAACGCCACTGAGTATATGTCAATGTCATTTTTAAGGTTAACATTCTTATGTCAAAGTTGTGCCCCCTATTCTCGAGCCGCTACTGACTATATGGCAATGTCATTTAATTAAACTTTTAGTGTCAAAATCGCAACGTAACTATGACAACGACGTTGACCTGAAGTGTTTAACTACAGATGACCGTCTTATTTAATTTATAAAAACCAAAGTACTCAACCGATTTTGATGAAATTTAAATGGGACCAATCTGAAACTATATCCTTTCGAATTGTGAAAAAAT
The DNA here is from genome assembly GCA_932274525.1 of Podabrus alpinus. NCBI lineage: Eukaryota > Metazoa > Arthropoda > Insecta > Coleoptera > Cantharidae > Podabrus > Podabrus alpinus. The sequence goes on from OW026453.1 coordinate 22,834,232, forward strand.
TTTGAAAAGCGGTTAATAAATGACGGAGTTATGAGGTAACAAACATTAAAAAAAAAAAATACAGACGAATTGATAACCTCCTCCTTTTTTGAAGTCGGTTAAAAAACCGTTTCGTTTAAAAGATACCTACTATGGGTTTTCAAGAAAACAAAACATTAAAACTCCGAATATTTTTTAACATTTCTTTACTTAATTTGATTCGTAACTCGAGAGCTGTTGATTTTAGACAATAAAGGTTTAGAATCTAGTTTGTAGTAAATTTCACTCTTTTTAAAAAAGTTCTAAATCATTTACACTCAAAATTCAATTTTTTCCGTTCTATGGCTATCTGAAGGGAGAAATTTAAAAAATTGCTTTAAAGGGGTTCATCACTTGAAACAAAATTTTTCCTAGAAATGCATCCCCTATCGGACGATAGTAAATTGGGCCAGCGGTCAATGTATTTTAAAATTATTTTGGTGGGTAGCTTAAGAAAACCTGTAAATTGGGCCAGCGGTCGGCGTGGGTAGCTTAAAGGTAAAGCCATTAAATAATATTCAATTGTATATATTAAATATCGCAAAACGCAACTAAGAAAATAATATTAAGTGCTATTCCGTACCATTTAACCCCAAAATTTGAAATTGTGGGGTTTGGATTCGAGACTCGTCCGGCTGTGCGCATCGAAAAACCCAAGCCTGCGCTCCTCCTGAGCTATGGCCGATTTTTCATCGCGTACGCCGCTACGCGACAAAAACTAAACATACTTGAAGGCGCCATCCATCAAGAAAACCAGGATAAAAAACCGGGATCTTAGAGAACCTTGCAATAGCATTAAAAAGTATAGTTGCGGTATGCGGCAGTTTCCTTTTACGTTTCACCCCCAAAAAATTGAATAAAACAAAAAATTATGACAAAACAATAACCTTTCGTGCATGTTACGCTTACGAGTGGTGTCTGGCCAAATTTACATGGGACCCTTATAATCTTTTGGCCCAATTTACAAGCGCCGCCCCTATCACCACCGAAGAGATTATTCGGTTACGGAGACACCTTAAAGAGCTAAGATTTGATATACAAAGTCTTAATTGAATCACGAATAAAGGATCGAAAAGTTCCCACTGGATGAAACATTCCCTTTTTTGCGAAAAACCAGTCCAAATGATTAACCACTTCAAAATTGAGATAATACAATCATAGCCTCTATAAACTCCATTTTGAAGGAAATAAATTATATAGTTTTGAAATTTGGTATACATACTCTTGAGTTCTGTAGAATCAAATCGTTGAGGCACAGCCCGAAAAATTCCATATCGAGAAAAATTCATGAGCACACAATTTTGAACAAAAAAATATAACAGGATTTGACGTAAACGTCAAATCGGGCAGGATTGAGGCTAGAAATACAGGGGGTGGTCGGAAAAATTGCTTATAACCACCAAACTGCCCTTTGAACGACAAACTCAACGGATTTTCGATTTATATCTGTTCAGTTTTTCGTTCGAAAAGCCGTTGCGTAATTATTCACGCATCCAAATACGCAATTTATCCACTTAGATTTTATGTCATACCAAGTCGCAATTATATTATCAAAAATAATTAAAAAAAAATAATCATCATTTGGAAAGAAATTTTTGAATTTTAGTCTTGAGATTTAGTACCAGAAAAAAAATATCGAATATTATTATCTTAAATGTCTAATACGAATAATATTTTGGATTCTGTCGCACGTGGAGATATTTAGTCGGGATTTAGTGTTGTGGTTACACCACAAATTTAACCAAAACATGATATTAAAAAAAAACAAACAAAATAATGATCCAATTTAACTTACGTAGCAGAAAATCGTAAAGTTGATGAAGATTCCATGTCCCAATCGGTGGTACTAATAATTCCTTGATCGCACATTATATCCTCCACCTCGACTTCGATAGCTTCTTCATCTTCCATTGTGAATTATCAACTGGAAAAAATACTTGATTTAATTTTAATTATTACTTATATTTCTACAAACTTTACAAAAACAGTCAATTACATAAATAAGATAGACACGCGTAAAGATAATGTGCTTATCGATGAAAATACTAATAGGAAGTGGATTTACTCGTATAATGCTTTATTATTAAATTGTCATGCTTAATTAGCGTCGAAGTGTTTGGATACTATATAATATTAAAATAAACAATAAATCAAGACCTACGTCACATTGATAATTAAAAAAAAATTATAATCACGATACTGTTATCAAGGAGATACCGACGTCCAAAACAAAACCTCCTTTTTTAAACCCACGATTTTATGTTGAATATTAAAACGAAACTACCCCAGGTGAGTACAGTTATATAATCAGAATCTCATACGAGTCAGCCCCATGAATTCAGGGGGGGAATTCGAACAGATCAAAACCATACTCCCAAACCAGCAAAACACAACTAGTTTAGAATAGTTGTATAGAAGAAGTCCAAGAAGAACTAGAACATATAAAATGGAACATCTCCCTTGAGGGAAAAGCACACTATTAAAATCGGATCACCCACTTTCCAGAAAAATGGAGATACAGCTAAAGGAGCAAATATGGAATGCAGACCGATCAGCAGATAGAGAACTACAGACCAATTAGTCTACTGCCACATCACATCTATAAGATTTTTACAAAAATTATTTTTGCAAGAGTTTTAGTGCTATGGATCAGATTCAAACAGGACGATCATTTATGGAAAAATTTAACGAATATAATATTCCGATACACCTGGCCTTTATCGATTTTCATAAAGCATTCAACTCCATTGAGTCATGGGCCTTCTTAAAATTCATGGACAGAGCCAAGTAAATGAAGAGACAAAAACAAATAAAATTCCCACAAAACAGGAGTTCGTCAGAGAGATATACAATATCTTCGAAATTGTTCGCCTCAGTTTTGGGATGTGTTTCAGAAACTTTCATGGGAGAATAGGGGTTTAAGGCAAAAAGGGATTTACACCGGCAGCGTTAATACCGCTGAATATTGGACAATCCGATGTCGCTTGGACCATTAACTATGGTACAGATTTAAAACACTTTACCAAAAAGTAAATTTAATCATCCCCCCCATTATTGCAAACCACGAGTCTCCCCTTATGAGCAGGTTAGTTAAACAACCCCACCCTCAGGTAATATATTCGCGAAATTAAATTGCCTTAAACCCTCCCCCCATAATTGGAATAAATAATAACTGCGTTCGTTACAACGCTAGCGCTCTTCGGCAAGCTCTTTATATAGGGCGTTCCGAAGAAATATCTGAAGTTATATTTTTATTAACCATATTATTCCATACCCATACCATAATATGGTGATCAGGATGGCAATAAGAATGAGAGTAATAAAATTAAATGAAGAAGTTGGCTGATTTTTTGGGGATTTTGATCATTTATGGTCAGCATTTTTTGGAACACTGATTAACGTTAAAGTTTACATTTATTCTAAGGGTCATCGATTAAGCTTCTTTGAAATTAAAATATCGCTGTGCTAGTTCAATAGTAACACATCTAAAAAAAATCAAATTTTGATTTGGAAGTAAATTTTTTTTTAAAAGAGTATTTTTAGAGAGCCCATACCTATAAACGTGAATCGCAAGCAATTGCGTATTGCTAGTGGCCACTTATGGCATAGAGACCATGGCAATAACAAAACAAACTCCAAACTGTCTCACGATAGCACAAAGGCCAATAGGGAGAATATAAATTTGGGGGTTTCCTTGAGAAATAAAATAAGAAACGAGGAGATTAGACGGAGAACGGGAGTAACGGATGACAAAACTGAAGTGGCGCAGGTTTGGGCATGTGATTATTCAATGAAGGCCAAGAGAGACAAAGAAAGGCGCGGGAAAACCACAGATCAGATGGAGTGATGATGCAAAGCAGACGGCGGGTAGAGAGTAAATTGCTGCAAGCGATTCAAGATAGCGAAAAATGGAAAAAAATTGGGAGAGGCCTCCAGAGGTACAACCAGGAGTGGATAAACACGGGCCGATGAAGATGAAGAAGTTAATCACGAAGTTTTTTTTATTTTCTAATGAAAAATGATGTCCTCACTCCATCCCCAAACTTCGTCTATGGACAAACCTAATCGTATTTTACTTCTATGGGAAGATTTGCTATGATTTATGATTTACTTTAAATTTTATCAAATATTCTTGCGACAACTTGTAATTAAATATTTATATTTTGGGGAGATTATAGATAGAAATGTTATGATAAAGATTATAGTAAAATAATATTTGATGGTTTTTTATATTTCTATTTTTAACTTGGGAGTTAATTTTGATTGATCATGGTATTAACGCTAGTTGATTCTTTAATAAAATAATGCACATTCCATCAATGAAAATTTGTAGTGTTTTACGCGATGTAAATAAATGTATTGCATATTTATTATGTTTATTCTGCATGTTGCAATTTTAGAGGTCAAAGTTTGTTTTCTTGAATTTTATACATTTTTTGTATCTTAAATGAAATGCCTGAAACTTATACCCTTATACCATTGATTAGAAATTTTTCAAAGATGCGCAACCTTTTAGTCAATTTTGTATTATAAATACAAAGTCTTTGGATTTTCGGTTAACGTAAATTGTTTATTTAAAATGACTCAAGTAGTGTAAATAATTCAAAAAAATACAAGTACTATCAGAACTACATCATTTTAGATAACAACTCCAAATAAAAAGTACCTTATTCTGTAAAGTGTAAAGAACTTTCATAAAAATTAGAAAAATATATATCAACGATAAGAATGAAAGCAGTGACTTATGATGTAATTCCACTAATAAAACAAATTTGAGAACGATAACAGTTATCATTAATGCATAACAGTGAGATAATAAATTAATAATAAAAACATTTTTAATTTTTTTCAAAATATTTTTCTCATGTAATATTTTAAACATTTCACATGTCGACAAATTGTTGAGATAATGAAAAACAAAACAAAACTTCAAAAATTTTACTAACGGTGTTTTTCAATTATCGCCATAGGTGATTTTTTGAAAAATTTTATAGTTATTTTTTTGCATTTACGTGGTAAAGATTTATTTAGATCCTATATTTTTAGAATAGGTATACGTTCGTGTAAATACAAAAAAATGTGAACAAAGAAACTGAAGAAAAATAAACTTGGGAAATTATTGGTATTGCAAAAACTCGTCGATATAATTATTTCGAGATTAACTGAACAAAGTGTTTTAAATTTTGATAAGGTTCTACTTAAAATAAATTTCCAATATTTAATCAGAAAATAAACTTGACTATCACCAAAAATTTACTATTACCACTTATTAAACTACGAGAAAACGTAATTGGAGAGCTGCCAGAATCAACTTTTACAATAAGTAAAATTTTTTATTTTTGTGGTATCGTAATCATTACATAACTCAAACGTTCTCAAAACGATTATTTTTAAAAATCACATTAGCATCATAACGCCATATTTAGTTAAACCACTTGTAATTCTATTACTAATTTGCATAAATGGCTTCCTTTAAAAAAGTAATATTGCATTTTATTTAACTTATTTGCATACAGAAGTAATAAAACGTGACTTAGAATTCATTATTCTATATAAAAGTAGCTAAAAGTGCAATGCTGGTTTAAGTAGAATTATAAAAAAGTGAATTCAGTTTTATATATTTTGTATGGAAGTTTTTGAAACAACTGTTGTAATTCAAAAGGTTAAAAAGATGGTACTATTTAATTTGAAGTTGTTTATTGTAATTCTTCATTTTTTTGTATTGGTGCCACGGATCTTTAAGAGGTCCGTGTTTGGTGCATGAGCCATTTATTCCGCCTTCCAATTTAGTGTTTCCAAAACTCCTACAAGGTGTGTATATCTGATACTACATAATCAAAGTTACTATGTAAGTTTGAGATGTACCAGCATTTAATATTCGAATAAGTTTTATAGCCACCAGACTCGAAATGTTTTTGAATTATCCCTATTTTTTTATTTGCTGCTTTTGAGTTGTCACATTTCTGCTCTTGAAAATTTTTTTCCCGCAACTTTATGCAACAATATTGCATTATATTATAGAATATTTGAAATTAATATGCTTTCAGGATCATGTGTACGATCTATTAAGATTAAATCGATACTACTTCAACGTGACAAAAATACACCGATTTTCTCAATAGGGTCATTTTATTCAATGTCAACTTAGAATTGATTGACTTAATATTTATTAAATACATTTTACATTAATTTATGTTATTGTATCCTCGGGTGAGCCTGAAATTCCTATCAGACACTGTAACGAAGGGAAAATTTTTTTAACAAAAGAGACAAATGATTAAATTCAAAATGAAACGTGTGAAATTCTATTGGCAAAGAGCTGCCTTGCAAGGTTCCCCAGAATGGCGTACGTCCGCAATTGAAATCTTGTGCCCACCTGATCCTTCAAAACGAAGAATTGTTACCTCACGGTAAAACGAAAATTGGTACAGTGGAGCAAAAATATCTCCCACGTACGGTGGCTGGTAGATTTACCCAAAAAACTTTGCTCCACTTCTGGCACTTCAAAAACGACGCACAAGCACACACAACGAACCTTTACGTTCAGCACTCAAAGAACGACTCCATTATTCGAGTGTTAAATTAAGGTATTTTCGTATCGTTTATGTTTCTAATCATTATTTTTGTTACTAATTATTTAGTAACATTAGTAACATAGTAACATTTAGCAACATAGTAACAATTATTTAGTACTAATTATTTTAATAAATTATTGTATTATTATTATTTTTGTAATTACAGTAGAACTCCAATTATCCGAATCAATTGGGACCGAACCCCATTCGGATAATCAAAAATTCGGATAATTGGATTTTTTCCGAAAAAAGGGTGAAAAAAAATCGAAAAGATCTCATACGAAAATACAAAAGCAAACACAAAAGCAAAAATAAGGAAAAAAGTAACAGAAGGATTTGGGGCAAACAAGGGTCACCGACAAGGGGCTAAAAGTTTGGAAAAATGTAAAAACGGCGGGAAAATCCAGAAGAGAAAAAATATTAGACGAAAGAATAATGGCAATAGTTGACTACATTAAAACAAAACAATTGAGATGGTTTGGACACTTCCTGCGAATGAGCGAGGGAAGGCTACCGAAAAAAATGATAAAATATGCCCTAAATGTTGAAAGAAAACGCGGAAGACTTAGAAGAAATTGCAGAGAAGAAATCTAAAGAGATGACAGAGAGAGAAATAGAAGAAAAACTACTGAATGATAATGGATAGATGGAGATTGGGTATCGGAAGACGGTGTAGAACGTTGTAAACCGATGGACGAGTAGATAAAATATATTATTGTATCCAATAGTATTTTAGATGAAATTTCACTAGAACCCAGAAAAAAATCTGAAAATTGGCTTAAATGTTCCCAAATCGTTGCTAAACAACATACTAAAATTCTCAATGCTTCATTGATTTTTATCTTGTTTACTATTCCGCCCCAAAAGTTTTAAATTTTAATCCAGAAAAAAATTGTAATTCTGAAACCTTTATTAGCTCAAATTTCTCTTAGTTAGTAAGATATTGTTGCACAATATACTAAAATTCCCCAAGACTTCAAATGCCGGTTTCATTAATTTCTTTGTTTCCACCAAAACTTAGGTTTTAACAAAAAAAAGAAGTTTTAGGAATCCGTAAATTCGCTCAAATATTTCATAAGGCTAAAAATGACAAGACCTCGAACGCCGACTTCATTGATTTTTGATTTCTGTCTTTTGAAGTCCTCCACCTAGAACTTTTAGGTTTTGACCAAAAAAAAATTGCAGATCTTAAAATTTTTAAGCTTGACCCAGAAAAAATTCAGAAAACCGCATTATTATGATAATATTAAAATAAACGCTGTTTTCTAATACCAATTGTTTTGGAATTGTAATTCCTCAATAGGATAATTCCCAGAGGTGGGTGTAAGCGTAACAAAAAGTCTCTCTCTACCCAAGATAGACGTTTAGGTGAAGAGTACAGAATATAGCAAAAATATAGAAAAAATAGAAACGTACAGCATTTTTTTCTAACTTTTGCTAAAAAATTAAAACATTTACTTTTGTTCGTCTCTGCATAAAGATCTGTTTAGTTTACTTACACTGCTTTTTTGTACACTTTATTCAAGTTGCCGACTTTGTACCAAAAAAATAGTTGGTAGTTCAAACTTGCGTGTATTGTACTAATAAATAGCATTAAACTGTGTTTGCACTTTCATTTAACCTGTTCAGGACTGGCGCGATAATGCATTATCTAATATCTAATGCACAGGCCGGGTAAGGGAAATTATTATTTATTATAATAAATTGAAGGTCGAGGATAAAACGTAAAAAGACGTAGTATTTTGATAAGCATTGAAATAAGTGACTTATGGTCAATTTATGCACTGATGTAACGGAATATAACGTAACGTAGAATGAAATGTAAGAGATGGACTTATGCACTTCCATATATGTGTCTTTGTCGTGTCTAGACAACGACAAAGACACATATATGGAAGTGCATAAGCCCATCTCTTACATTACCTCACTACGTTACGTTATATTCCGTTACATCAGTGCATAAATTGACCATTACATACTACATACATAATATCGACACCTGATATGAATAACATTGTAACTCAAGTTATCTCATTGTAACTCAACATTGTAACTCAAGTTACAATGTTATCCAACTATGCTGTAAACGGCTTCCCCAAAGAACAAACTATAATTTTGGTTTATGAATCGTCGTCCTCTCAATTAAAAATACTGTTAATTTAACAAAATAACATCATTGTTACTGCAAATTATATGTAGCAAAAAATCTGATGTGGCCAGCACATGACTTCCCTATAAGGAATCATTCCTTTATCGTTCATCTAAAGATTCGCAGAAATATTATTTAAATTTTATTTTATTATTTAATTAAATTATTAAATTTCGTCCTTCAAGTAAAGTGCTACTTCCGGTTTAGGGATTTCCTCCAAAATCACATGGTGCTTTAGTATACTGATTAAAGTGTTAAATATGAAATTTGGTTACTAGATAACAATTCGTTCCTGAGATATTTAAGAAAAACCATTTCGTCCTTCAAGTGAAGTGCTACTTTCGGTTTAAGGATTTCCTCCAAAATCAAATGGTGCCTTTGTATACCGATTAAAGTGTTAAATATGAAATTTGTTTACTATATAACAATTTGTTCCTGAGATATTGAAGAAAAACCATTTCGTCCTTCAAGTAAAGTGCTACTTCCGGTTTAGGGATTTCCTCCAAAATCACATGGTGCTTTAGTATACTGATTAAAGTGTTAAATATGAAATTTGGTTACTAGATAACAATTCGTTCCTGAGATATTTAAGAAAAACCATTTCGTCCTTCAAGTGAAGTGCTACTTCCGGTTTAAGGATTTCCTCCAAAATCAAATGGTGATTTTGTATACCGATTAAAGTGTTAAAATGAAATTTTGTTACTATATAACAATTCGTTCCAGAGATACAGAACTTACAGACATTTTGCGTTACATACATCCATACAGACATACAGACATCATTGCGAAAGTAGTCAAAACGGATTCAGAAATGCTCAAAACGGATATTTCCGTTAAAATATCGACATCGAATTTTTTCATGATTACAATACTTCCTTATAGGGAAGTAATAAAAATCTTTAAAATGCTCTCCTGTAAAATAAGCAAAATACAGTTACAATGTTATTCATATCAAGTGTCGATATATTTTCAGATATATATTTTCAAAGACTAATTAATACTGCCGTGCTAAGTAAGAAGGTCGTATCAACATAAACGATAGTTTTGAGTAATGAAAGGTTTACACTTTCTTCATGTTTTTCTGTAATACTTGACATTTTTTAAACACATTCAAGTGCGTTTATATGCCTAAAGTAAAATTACATATATTGATCCCACAATTTCAATGATTTTTTATTAGGTAATAAAAATACTGCAGTTACGACTTTTTAACGTAGCAATTTCTTCATGCACACCAAAGAAAATAGATGTACGTATCTACAAAAATATTTTAATTTTGTTATTGTCAATTAATTTCTTACAAAAGCGCTTACAATTTGTAGAATTTGATTAATTAATAATTTATTTTTTAGCTTTGAAAATGGGCCAAATGAACGGCCCGAATCGTTGGAAAATATTTAAAAATATTACAAACCTATGTAGCCGACTAAAAATCTTATATTTCATCATTTAATTTATGTTGTGTTTTGAGTCAGTAAATAATTATAATTACCTTTATTTGTTTTGCAGAGCCGGGCAAATTTTTTAATTAAACTAAAAGGAGTTCAAATATCCGACAGGTATTTCATTTATTTTATAATTATTTGTCGGGTATCACCACTTATATTTGGCACCAACGCAACGTGAAAGCTTTATTAACTGTGATATTATTAAACATATTTTTTGGTGTAGGATAATCCTTACATATTGAAGGGTGATTTTATATCGCCCCACTTTGGGTCGACAAATGAAGCGTATTTTTAATAGGGAAGATGCATAAATTTTTTTTATAGCGTAGTTGGATCAAAAATAACTAAATATACTAATTAATGCTATTTAATTTATTTATTTTCGTTTTGATAATAATTTAAAAAATATTTAAAAATCCGTCAATTTGAATTGAAGGAAACGGCCGCGCAATTTGGCACAGACTTGTGACGTCACAAGTTAAATTTTACATTCATTTATATTATTTTTCTGTGGTTTTGTGCTTTGAAAGTTGAAGTTTGTTAGTGTTAAAAGCTGTTATTTATCATAATTAAATCAATTAAAAACAAGAAAGTTAAAAAAGTACTCTACACGAGTAGAGTAAACATGAAAGTGAGGTTATTGTTATTGTGCCGGTGACTTCGTTGCGTTTAAGGTCACATGATTTATTTTAAATTATCATTGAATTTTAAAATGGATTATTTATAACAAAATACAATAAATAGAAGTTATTTTTGCTGATTTGATATTTAATATATAGGATTAATCGGAAAATACTGTTTTAACTAAATTTTTTTATTCATGCATGTTCCCCATTGTAACACAAACTTATTATTTCACTTTTCAATCCAACCCCTCCCAAAAACTAAATCTTTATTTTTACACACTTCTCTTAATTTTTCACACATGTATTTTTCAAAACAAACTCAAAATTATAACATCTTTACAAAATTTTATAGCTTGACGGCCTCGGCTAGGGCCAACCACACAACTCAACTAACGCGTCCCTCAATGTGAAAACATATTGACAATTTTTAAACATTTTTATTACCAAATTCAAATTATGAAATCATTTATACCAGCACAAATTTAATTCATTTTAGAAAAATCATCACAATATATTAATTTGCACCCAACGTGAGGGCTTTACGAATCAACAAAATTTATTTAACTATCAGGTATAATTTGTAGCATAACACTACAGTACCTATTTATAAATATTTATTTATCGAAAAATATTAAAAATATTTTAATAATGAGTTATTTGAATTTACCGTTTCTGTTGATGTAAGACCAAAAACTGTAACATAACCTACGCAGCAAATAACGCATGACATAATTATTATATATTTGAAAATAAAATATCGAAATGTCTCCGAGTCAAAACGTCTTCACGTCGAAACCGCCCATTCTGTGATATTAAATATATTTTTTATATTGTTGAAGCAACGTTGAAAATGTCGTTTATTCTGATACTAAACTGTAGGTCCCCCATCAGCGCTGAAGAAAGAATGTGGCAGAGAAATGAGTCTGTTCAGCAGGGGACGTTCTCTTCTTCGTGTGCCATATCCGGTCCCCCGGACGTTGGCGACTTCTCTCCTATACATGTGTTATGCGTTTGAAGTATTATCACACACATAGGGGACCTACTGCTTAACGCGGGCTCCGAACCGCGGGAAGTGTATACACTTCATCTCCAGAGAGGCTGTACCAGGTAGATTACACCTCGGTGGTTTGCCATTGCCTTCCGAGGGGAGACGATCAGAACAAAGTTTTACTGAGCCCGGAGTCGAACCAGGCATTCCGCATTAGCAGCAACGCACATAACCGCTTTAGCTAACGACCGTCTCGAAAAAGGGGACGTTATAAGGTCGAAAATGATAATACTGATGGAATGGATGGATAACACTGAAGTACATCTTCTTCCACTTTTCCACTTTTTCCACTTTTATTATAGGTCCAGGACCTGTTTTTATTTTTTTTTTATTTATTCAATTTATATAATTATAAATTATTAAATTTATTCAAATTAAATAATTTGTTCTAAATTTTACTATATAATACGTAGTACCCGGTAGTACCTATTATTATACTTTTCACAATAATAAAATTAATCTTTTAAAAATATTACCAATTTATTGAACACCTTTATTTTAAACTTTATTTTAATTTTTAGCATTTTGACCAGGATAAAAGAATCCGAAACAAATTTGTCAAAGTTTACGAAATAAAAAAATTGATTTTTTTTTTCAGGTAAGTGGATAAGGTAAGTGGTAAGGGGATTTCAGGTAAGTGTTCAATAACTTGGTAATATTTTTAAAAGAATAATTAATTTTATTATGATATTATTATAATTTTCCTTTATGATGTTGTAATAGTATTATTTATATTACGTATAGTTTTTGTTTAGTGTAAACACATTTTCATATTCTACCAAGTTCCAAAGTTCAGTGAAAATTTTCAATTTTAATCAGAACAAATCTGGAAAATTCATCAAAAATTTTCTTTTGGAAAACTTTGTGCAAACTCTATACTGGAAATTTGTAAGTTTTTCTAGTCCATTTTTAATTAAATTAAATATAATAAAATCGACAACAAAGAAAAAATGTATGAAAAAGAGTAAACATAAGGTAATTTTAAAATTAATAATAAAAAACATGAACTGTAATACAAGGTACATCTTTTTATACTATTATAACTCCACGTGCAAAATCTATGAATGAAAACAAACCAGTTGTTTTTTATCTTCTATTTAACCTTGCTATTAATTACAATTTTTATGAGACAAAATTAGTATTGACATTGAGCGATATTTAATTTTCTCGATATTAAACCGGCAATCAACGTAACAATAAATTAAAATAGATAAAATTTAGGTAAATGTTTCTTTTTTTAATTTACAGGAATTAAAAAATGATATGCCCTCATGCTAAGACTACTACGGTTAGCACCCTAACGGTTAACGTGGGATTCTAACCACGGCACAACAAAAAATTTTATCTTTCGGTAACCGTATATTTTATTTATTTATTCTAAGTTATATTTATTGCGCTGTCTTAACCTTGACATTAAAGAAAGTGTCTTATTTTCTATGGCAAGGAGATCATAATCTCGTAGGTGATATTCCAATTTTAGTTCATAAAAATTTTACGTTGTAGTTTTATAATTTATATTAAATACTTACAATCATTTTAAATAACGTTTCTGGTTTTATTTTAATAAAATGAAAAAAACATCAAGCTTGTGATTGATTTATTTCCTTACTATTTTGTACTAAATATTGATTTCCATTATTTAATACCTATTTATTATCTGATATTTAAGATATTTCCATAATCATAAAAAACTGAAAAAATATTTTCAATGTTAATTCTCAGCAAGAGGAAACTAGTAATGAATAAATTACCAAAATTGTTCTAAACTATACTACAAACAAATTATAGCTGTGCTATTATTTAATTTATTTTAATCAGTTAATGAACGAAATTGCGATAGAACAAATAAAAAATATACTCTCAAGTTTGCTATTATGCCAAGGGAACCTAAATTCCTTTTATGAAAGGAACGAAGTTTATCCTTGGTTAAAATTAACACACTAATAATTTAGTTGTAAACGCTCCCAATAGTTTGTTATTAAACTTCATGGCGGTTAAACAATAGTATAAAGGGTAACACAATAGTAAAAATACAAACTGTTTATTTAAATTTTATGCAGTAATTAAACGAGATTTAAATATCACGACTTCTGTTATTGGGTACGCGCGGTCCACTCTGTAGAATGTCACTGTAAATTATTTTTTCCTTAAATATACATAAATGTAACCTTATACTTACAAACAAATTTGTTTAAATTATAAAATTTAAAGTTGCGTAAGTTGATTTAAACGTTTAAATTACCACAAAAAAAATATAGAACGCGAAAATTTAGTTAAAAAGTTTTGTTGGCCTTAAAATTAATTATTTTCGTTTCATGGTCATTACGTATCTATATATCATTAGTTTCTATAATCGGTCATTAATTCTTATAATTCGTAAGTGTTTTCAAATGCCGTACACCTAACAGGTGTGCAATTTAAACGCACTAAGTACTTGTTTGCAATCACTTTGCAATGCTTCATCTAAGTCGTGACTAATCTATAAATTAATAATTAAAAAAAACTCATAGTATATCAAACAGTCGCAGAAAGAAATTTTAAAATAAGTTTCAATTATTGAAATGAAATCAGCGCCGCAGGAGATTTTTTAATGTTAGGTCTTCCTGACGTTTGCGAGTAACCTGGTCGAAAAGCCAAGGTGGCTTACTGGGGAAATGTCATAAATTTGGTTTAATCTTGCTTTTCCCATGGCCCACAAAATGAATGGAATGAAACCACGGTTTCTCGTTCCCTACTGCCGCTTCATATTTTACGCCGCACTGACTGGTAAAAACGAATTCAGTTCATGCGCCAAATTTAAAAAAATTATGTTTTAGATGTGCCAAGAAAGGTGATTTATTAACTTGAAACAAACATTAATTGTAATTATTGCAAGTTTACAACTGTTAGAATTATTGTAGGTACTTTGTTTTTAATTAAATTGCGTGTTTAAATTAAGTTGAAATGTATACAAATTTTAATCAAAATACATTTCGGTTCGTTATTATTTAGTATTTAAATTTATATATTTAGTACAGATGTGTAGATTGTGGATCTGACCATAGCATAGCGTAAAAGTGGCGGCGGAAGTATTTTGCGAGCGTAGCTCGCTTAACCTCTCCTCTGATCATCGAATTAGCTGACATTTAAATTGAAAAATTAAGTTTTGGCGAGGCCCAAATTACAGAGCATTGGAGAACAGAAATGGGAGCAGTTGCTGCAAGAAAAAAGACAAGGATGTTCGTTATCACCCATTCTCTTCATAATTCATTTAAACTAAATCCTACAAGAATGGATGAAGAAGCATAGGAATTTCTATGTTGGAGTTAGAAGCGGAGCCCCAAAGCTGGATTCTGTACGTCCACACTGGCTTCATGACCATTTTGTAAATCGCTAGCTTGTTTTCAGTTGTAAGTTCAGATTCTCTCCTCACCAGCCAGTACATTTTACGGAGTTTATAACCCAACTGCTTTCCTTTTGTTAAAAAATGTGTTTTTGCCACATCAAACTGGTGGTTGGGGACTAAATTTTGTTCTGATAAGATTGGTCTGAGCCTTATCAGTAGCATTTTAATAGAACCGGTTACAGGTTAATAAGCCTGTACGATTTGACATCTTCGACTGGTTTTCCAGGTTTCTGAATAGGAATCATTTGGGTGACTTTCCATTGCATTGGGAAATATTCCAGGCTTACGGTGGCATTAAAAAATTGAGTGTCGTATTAAATCTTTTATCTGAAAGCTCTCTTATTATTTTTTCGGTTATCAGATCGTACACTGGGGCTGTTTTTGGATTCAAATCATTTTTTATGGAATCATTAGGAATCATCTGGCCGACTTTCCATTGCATTTGGAAATATTCCAGCTTACGATGGCATTAAATAATTGAGTGACGTATTTAAATTCTTTATCTGAAAGCTCTTTAATTATTTTTGCGGTTATCAGATCGTACACTGGGGCTGTTTTTGGATTCAAATACTTTTTTATGGCATCATTAGGAGTCATTTGGGCGACTTTCCATTGCATTAGGAAATATTCTAGGCTTACGATGGCATGAAATAATTGAGTGACGTATTTAAATCTTTTATCTGAAAGCTCTTTTATTATTTTTTCGATTGTCAGATCGTACACTGGAGCTGTTTTGGATTCAAGTAATTTTTTATGGCATCATTAAGAGTCATTTGAGCGACTTTCCATTGCATTGGGAAATATTCTAGGCTTACGATGGCATTAAATAATTGAGTGACGTATTTAAATCTTTTATCTGAAAGCTCTTTTATTATTATTTCGGTTATCAGATCGAACCCTGGAACTTTTTTGGGATTCAAGTAATTTTTTATGGCAAACTTGATTTCTGATCTTATAAATCGTTTAATTGGCAAGTCCAGTTGATCAGTCAAATCTAGAAATTTTCGTTTTTGTATTAATTTGCTAAGTACTTGTTTAATTTGTTTTACAGCCTTGTTTAATTTATTTTTGTTATATGGAGCTCTTGTGCGTTGCCATATTTTTATTAATTTGCGTTTTTCCGAAAGCTTTTGTTTAATATTATTTGGGTACTCGTCTATTTCTAGAGTTTTTTTAGACATTGGTATATGTATGAATATGAGACTATAACAGTGGGAGACGACATACTTTATACTCTCTTTTTGTGGATGATCAGGCTGTGATAGCGGAAGATGAGCAGGATCTGAGTTCTATGACCAGAAAACTTGATAAAGAATATACAAAATCCGGATTCACCATGAATTTGAATAAGTGCGAATATCTCATTGTTGGCAACCAAGAATGCAATAACGCCCCCTTTGAGGGAAAGATAATAAAAAGGATGTCTAAATGTTAAAAGAGTCATACTGAACAAGGGAGGAAACAGTGACGACGAAGTAAAGAGAAGAATAATCAAGAGCATAAAGGATATAGGGGCACTAAATTTAATCTTGAGGGATAAGATATGTATAAGGAAAGAACTAAAGAAAAGAAAATCTATAGTCCAAAGTGTGATAATAAACGGCGCAAAAGTGTGGGATTTAAATGCAGTAAATATACGAAATTACTGCCTACAGAAATGCACTGATTAAGAAAAACCAGCAGAAGATCAAAATTCGAAAGTTCGGACACACAAAAAGAATGGCGGAAAATAGACGGCCACGAAAAGAATTAGAATGGATCCCGTCAGAGCGAAGGAAGAGAGAGAGCAGCCTAGGAGAAGCTGGAGAGATGATATAGACGGGACGATGAACTCCAGAAATCTGGAAGAGGAGTTATGCTCCGATAGAAAGAGATGGAAACTGTGGAACGGAGAGGCGGCATCAGCCGTAGAAAATCCAAATATATATTGCTACGATATTCCTCTACAAATTGGAGGGTGCAATCCATTGCGATTTCTTTCTTAATAAGTATTTCAAATTTTATTTATTTTCTTCTATGCACATCTGCATCCGCGATTATTGCTTAATTTTCAAAATTTCTTAATTTATTAGTATTAATTATTTATTTACCTTTTAACTTCTTTAATTTTCGTTTTTAATTAAACTCGACATTTTATTTTATATTTTTGTAGATTATATTAATTTGAATTTTTATCGCCCGTACGTGTACGACTTGTTTGTCCTGTGGTTTAAATCCAAGTAATTATAATGCCACAACTTTACAAATTTTCGCCAAATTATAGGCGCACATAAATATTCAATATAAATTTTTCTTTATAAAATTTACAAAAAAAAACATGACAATATATTATTTAGAACCATTTACGTTTATTTGATAATACTAATTAATACATTTCAATTAGAAATTCTGCGTGCATGTCATATCCATATCAATTTTTCTTGGTGGCTGACAAAAATTGTTCGTTTTTGGCTTATTTTTAGCAATATTTTTTGATTTTCCATTTTAAATTTATTTGTTTCATTTTCAAATTGCTCTTTATTTATAAAATTCCTTGGTTATTATGCTTGCCTAAAGAGATCCTATAAGTTCCTAATCATTTTCATTCGTTTCGACTTCCCCTGCCCCTTTCATTCCGATCTGCCTTTCGTTTAATTTCAATTTTCATATTTTTAGAATGCAGCAAATTGTATTTTGATTAAATATTTTATTCATTTCAATCAAAATAGATTTTGATTAAATAACCTTTAGAATATTTTTAAAATGCGAGTGGCGTAACCACTTACACCGGCCCTACAAACCCCGCAATGCAGATGGGCACAAAAAAATTTAATTTGAGGGGTGGCTGATGCTCGGAGCGTACTTCGAAATTGGGGGGAGAGACTACGCTACTTAAAATGACGCACAGTGGAAAGAATAAATGAGAATGCAAATTAATAGTTGTACCACTTGAAAATTAAAGCAAATCAACGATACAATGGTATGACCACATAACAAGGACTGATAAAGAAAATGGGTTAAACGTTGAACTGGACATTGACTTCTGTATAGTAACAAAGCGTAGTTCGAAATTTTATATTCCGAAATTTTATTTTATAACAGCAGATAAAAATTTTTTTTAAATCGAATCGACGCCCCTTGGCGTCACAACGCGCAGATCGAAAAAACATTTTGGCGCGTAATTTCAAATTTCATTTCGAACCGGCAGACTGAATAATGAAAAGGGAAAAAGGTATTCCAAATAGTACAAAATTAATTTTCTTACCTAATTTTTCCAAAAAAAACAAAAATAATCCAGATGCGAAAATTCAAAACTGGGTCTCTTCTTAGTTTCACTTCTCTACCTGCTTTATGTATGTTAATTACAACACTTTAAATGAAATCTACATGAATGTTTCGAGTTGAATTATTTAATATTGTTAATAAAATTAATAAACAATAATAAAAAGATTAACTTTACAACAATCGAAACTCGGCATGATTTAAAGCCTTGACAATCGAAAATCACAACACGGCATATAAAATAAATTATTCATTGTAACGCAACACAGTTCATTTAATTCGGATAAAACATCTCGTCGAAACGATCGCACACATTTAATTTTCTATTTAACATTTCCGTGTTGTGCAATTTACTTCAAGCCTCCGACATTAAATAGCGCACGCGCCTCCTACCGAACTTCTAACACAGCAGCAAATTTAAATCAATAGTGGACAAATTATTAAACAATTGTAGTATTTAAAACAATAAAATACCCACAACTAATTTACAAAATAAAAGTAATTGGAGACACCAATTTTCTAATTTGTTCTAAATTAGATCCAACCAACGTTCAAACGAAAAATCAAAAATTTAAATCCTCGCCCTCATGTTTTGAAAAATATCCTATTTTTATAATGCCGTATGCAAATCAATTGACATCTCCATTGACTGCCAAATTAAATGAACGTAAAATTGCATTTGCCAAAAACTGGCCCCGTTATTGAGTTTCACTTTTAAATTTTTTTACGCTCGTTTCGCTTGATTAATTTTAACAGAATTGTCGCGATGTATCAACTGCATATTATGCAACCAATATTACTAAATTGTTTCTATTTTTAATTTGATACTTTTTTAATTTTGACCGAGTCGGACACTTTATTGGCGTTCAGGATGATGTTGAAAAATATTTCCTCGATCTGGATTCGAAAACGCGTGCTAAACCAACTGCGCTACCGAAGAGATTGGTTTTATGTTGGGCGGATTTGCTACATTCGTAACTAATTCTAGGACCACTACAGGTGATAACACGGTAACCTATGGAGTGTAAAGGACCACGGTATTGAAATCCTAAAATTGTAACAATCACAATACAGATTATTGCTTGTCTAATTGGATTTTTTATCCAACAACAAATTATGAAATAAGCAATACTTTTACCAGTAATTAAGATAGTATGAGGTCACAATTAATAATTAGATGTATTAAAAATTTAATTATCAAAATTATTTTAACAGTATCGCTGTATAGGTTCAATAGTTTGCACATTTCCAAATAAAGAGGCACATACAATTTTTTATATGATGCAACGATACCAAGATAATGGCGGTTTCAAATTTTTATGATCACCCAGTTATCTTGTTTTTCGTAGTTTTTCTATTTGGTCTTTGAGCTCCCATTATGTTTTTTCTTTTCCGGCGGAATGAAACCGTGGATTCTCGCTCCCTAATAGCCTAGGGATCGGAGAAGTTTTTCAACGCATCCATCACGCTACATTGGTGACCCTGACAGAACATAGAATATCAGGCAATAATGAAAGGATACTTAATTCGCATTAAAGTTAACGGTTCCACGTCAATAAGTCGAAAACATTTACGCCTAATGGATTTAATGCCTAACACAATTAGGCCTAAGTTTTTACGTCTAAACCTTTTATTAGGCCTTAATACATAAACTAATCAATAATATATTCTCCTGCATTGTTTATGATTGACTCACAACGTTCTGGCAGTTTTTTGATTCCGCACCTGAAGAAATCCGGTGGTTTAGAGGTGAAGAAATCGTCGAGCCAGTTTTGAAGAGCAATGTCGTTAATAAATGAGATTCCGAAGAGATTATTGGATAGAGAGAGGAAAAGATGAAAATCTGATGGAGCAAGATCAGCAAAATAGGGCGGATGTGGAATAACCTCCCAACCGAGGTCTTGAATACCTGCTTTTGTAATGTTAGCAGTATGCGGACGGGCATTATCATGCTGCAAAACCACTTGATGCCGTCTTGCCGGTCGTTTTTCTTGAATTGCAGCCTCCAAGCGACGCAGTTGTTGACAATAAACCTCAGAAGTAATGGTTACATTCCTCGCAAGCAATTCATAGTAGATGACGCCTTCTTTATCCCACCAGATGCACAACATTACCTTGCGCGGATGGGCACCATCTTTTGCACGAAGATTTGCTTGTTTGTTGGGGCTCAGCCATTCCTTTCTGTTCTTGATGTTGATATAAAGGCATCAATTTTCGTCACCAGTAACAATTTGGGACAGAAACCGCCGATGTTGTTGACGAGCTAAACGATGACGAGCAAGCAAAGGAGCACAAACGGCAACACGCTGACTTTTGTTTTCGACGCTCAAAACGTATGGTACCCAAACACCCAACTTTTGAACCCTTCGATCTTGAGTTTGTAGTGGAGTTTCTTATCGAATACAGCATTTTTCCTTCGAAATCTATCTAAGGTTTTCATACTATGCTGTAGTCTTTCTACATTTTTTGAATCGAACTCTTTTCTCAAATGAATTCTTTTTCTATTATTTATGTGTTATTTTTGATTTGCTACTAAATTAGTCAAATTATTTAAAATGTGGAAATATCATCGGTTTAAAGGTAAAACTCATGAAATAACATTATGCAAATTTGGAGAGAATTGAGTTTTAAGATATTTTCTCATCTTAAAAATTAGTTTAATTTTTTCGGAAAATCTTCATTTGACTATGTTCTTAAATGTTCTGAAGTTTATTTACTTCTATTTAGGCACAAAATGCAAAAATGTAACAAATTGTTCAAAACTTAATACCTAAAAAAATTAATTCAACCTAATTACTCATTCTCTTCGTCTTCAGTTTCTTCCATGTCCGGTCGGGAAATTTTTTCAGTAATTGTAGAAGATATTATTAATAAATTTTAATACCAGCGATGAGTTTCTGCATGCTGCAAGGCGCTTGAAACCCATAATTTTTTGCAAATAATAGCGTACTAAACTTCAATTAGGTGATAAGTAGAAAAGGGTTGTTTTTTTTTTCTGAAGGGTTCACCTGGAAAACAGTTTCAGTGAGACAAGTCAAATTAAATTGCACAAGGCGAAACTGAGTGAGCGAGCAGATTAAGAATACTGAATTAAGAATTCAAACTGGTGAAAAACCTTTTACTAAAAAGTGATATTAGCTAAATTACGACCGGAAGACTTGAAGGGAAATTAGATCTCCCTATAAATATAATGGCTAAACTTCATGACGGAAATGAAGTCGAGCGTCGAAGAAATTAAACATAAAGTATAAGTGACGTAAAGAATGAAATAGCAGAGGCCTGAACGGGCTGACAAATATCTGAAAATTATGAAAAGAAAAGAGCTAGTAAAGTTCAAACAAGGTGAGGGATGAAATAAACAACAAACGAACAAAAAACTAAGTGTAAGCGAAGCGGAAGTTGAATATAAGATGGACTGGCGAGAAAATGGAAAAATGATTTACGGGAATGTGAAAAAGATGAAGAGACGAACCTTAAAGTCAGTACATGGAATCTCAGGACACTTTTAAAACCCGATAAGTTGAGAGAAATAACAAATGAACTAATGCAATGCAATAACAGCGCTGCAGGAAGCCAGATGGACGGGATAAGGGGGCATTGATGGAAGGGATTATGTGTTTTTGTACTCTGGCAAAAAATAATGGTATTCAAACCAATGTGGGAGGGGGACTTTCATATACCTGAAGGTTAAGATGGAACTTCAACGTAAGAATTGGGAATGAAAATCATATAAGTGATGTGGCTGGTAAAGAAACGGTTCATGAGAAGATTAAAGAATAATTAAGAGTAGGTACATAGTGCAAAGGAACAATCATAAATAAGGAAACACAAATAGTTGCATACGCGGACGATGTCGTGATTGTCTCTACATAGAACTATAAAAGGTATAGCAAACGTACTCAAAATCATAAAAAATGCAATAAGGAAGATAGGGCCGATCGTGATCGAGGATAAAACGAACTACATGAAATGTGAGAGAACAAAGAGAGGTGATAGAAACAAGTGCGAATTTGTAATTATGTATTCGAGAAGGAAATAGCAAAAAAAACAGAAGAACAAAAGTGAGAACAAAAATACCAGCCGGAAATATAATAGGGCATACTATGCAAATAAAGTTGTTTTGAGAGATAAAAAAATTAATGGGAAGAAAAAGATTAAAATTTATAAATCACTGATAAGATCAGTGATCACGTACGCGTTGGAGGTTCTGTGCATGACACATAGAAAAGAAGAAGAGATGCGAGTTTATGAGAGAAAGATTCTGAGAACTATTTTGGGCACACAACAATTAGGCGGAGAATGTAGACCAAGAATGAATTATGTAACTCCATGACGAAATGGATGGAGAAGGGATCGTCAAATTCATAAAGGCTCAAAGGATAAAATAGCTGGTTCACTTAATGAGAAGAAATGACAATGAAGAAGTGACGAAGAGGATCACTCTTTGGAAACCGATCGATATTTGACTAAGAGTGTTTGGCAACATCGCAATCTATATCAAAATTAAATATAGTTGAGGGCTGATTCCTCCTTCATAAATGGATCTGGTAAGTACAATAGGACAACTCAATTCTTCAACAGAATGATCTTCTTCTTCTTCCTCTTAAGCCCTCCCTAAACGTAGCATCAAGTTTGTTAGTTTTGTATGCACAATCAAAACGAAGTAAAAATTATATCCAAACTAGACGTTCATACAAGTATATGTAATATATGTTTGGTTCAACTTGTGTGCCCAAACATGAATGCGCGCTACATTTAGGATTATGCTTGTATATTATGTTTGCACAATCATGTTTGAAGATAGAAAAGTAAACTGGAACATGTTTGAATTGACTTGTTTTATAAAATTTGTTGTCACCAACATAATGTCCCACTACACGTAACTACATTTAATAAGTTAATCTCTCTTCTGCAGTAATCGCTTCTCTCATTACGGTATTCTGTTTTGTTATTTGTGAGCCAATTTTATGAAGTAATATTTTGAATTGATCTTCCTCCATACGTAGGTAATTTTCAAGATCTGCCGTTGAAAAAATTCTTAATTCATTCATTAAGTTCATATGTGAAAATTGATGTCTTTTCATTAACCATTCTTTACACCACAACCTTTTCCGTTTATTTTTCTTTTCACCCAATGTTTTAACAATAATTATTATCGCAACTGCAAGTTTTCTTCTGCTCGACATGTCGAAAGAACGAATGACACTAAAATTTTACGTGTAGCGGAGATACTTGTTGTCGACCAGGTTTCTTTTAAATTATGTGTGCGCACTTTTTCAATATGATATGTTGATCACCTATACTTTCAAACATATTTGAGCAAACATTCCATAAAATTTAGTAGTACAGATTTGTTGCTACGTCTAGGCAAACAATTTGTATGTCAAACATGGAAGTCAACGTATTTATCAAAACGTACACCTACACGTGCAGGTAAGTTTGCGCAAACTTGTATTTGTTGACATGTTTGTTCCAAAGATGTACAGTGTAGGTTTAAATCTTGAATCTGCAATTTGTATGTACAAACAAGTCCGACAAACTTGAATGTACGTTTAGGGGGGGCTTTTAGGTATGTGTCTTGTTTTTATCAAATTTTTCAAACTAATAGTTCTGTGAGTATAATTAGTTTTAACATCTTACATAGCTTGCTAAGCCGGCCCTCGATGTGCATGAACCCTGTTTTTCATTGTTATGAAAGCAAATTATTAACACAGGGGGACTGACGGCTTTGCGTGCCCTCCAAAGCACGGAGACGGTCAAGAACATTTTACGCTCAAATCCGAAGTCAAACCGGGAAACTCTACGTTAGCAGTTGAGCGTGTTAACTATCAGGCCATGACCGTCGTCTTAAGATCATATTAAGTTATTTAAATAAAATAATAAGTTTCTTCTAGTATTAAACTTTTTTTTAAGTGGAGTTGATTTTCACCGGCAATTGAAACCTTTTTATGACATACAAATATATTAACAAGGTCAAAGAACCTTTCAAAAATAATTTCTACAGTAACGCAAGAGAAAAAATCAAATAAACACTCACCCTTTAATGTACTTCAGACTACTTCGGGGTTCACATAATCAAACTTGCACAATTCTTATTAACTGCAAAAATTGTTGAAATATATTTATATATATACCCAATAATTTAAATCTCGACATTGCTAATCGCAAAAACCACTTATTCATTGCACTTGGAAAACTTGAAACTCTATTACCCGGTTTCATAAAATCTTTAACAAGGCGTTAAAATTAACGAATGGTTTCTATTGGCTTGTTAGTACTGACAGGCCTTTTCTATAGGTTAATTAAATTTAACATCTTGTTAAAAGTTTTATGAAACCGTGTATATTTCTCCTAAATGATAAACAATCGATACTAATTGAGATTACGAACGTAGTCGATAGGTAGAATGTAGATTTTTCCAATTTTCATAGAAAAAATATTTTAAAAATTGATTTATACAAAACGCAAATTTATGTACTCGGTGCTTTCTGCTCATTAACTAACGGTATTGTGAGGTAATTATAATTTGATTGTAAAATATGTCAATATCCACTTTGATTATTAGCTCAATCGATAGCTCCATTTGTAACAAAACGGGATTTTAATTCATAAAAAATTAATTTTAATATTTTAAATTGAGATATACTTATAAATTATTATTGCGATAATAATTGATGATTGTTAATCAACCATATTTATAAACAGAGGAAGAGATAAGTTTTATAACGCGAACGAGAATTGATAATGTATTTTATCAATATTCGTCTGCATGCGAACTTCCTGCGTCTAAAGATGACTTTTACACTGTTCTTTGTTCAGGTGAACTGTTTAATTTCAGACAACAGTGGAGTATCGCCAATTTGACCGGATATTTCAATGCAGTCTACGCGATTTCATTGATGAAGCAATCAAGATTTGATTGCATTGAAGCAATCAGTAGACATTTGCTTCTCGTTAAAAAAGCGATAGGGATGTATCTGTCTATAGGTGAAATTTGTCAGTGGTGCAAATTCTCACGCTATGGAAGGTCAACCCTCGTGATTTCTGAAAGGTATAAATATGGTTGAGTTAATTAGTCGAGAGGGAGAAGTCGGGGGTGCGCCCGTAGAGTCAGAAGTCGGGGTGGGCCCGTAGAGCCGCGGCCGGGGGCCATGGGCTTTCGGGATTAATGTTAATATGTAGTTGAATTGAGTATTGTAAATTTTCTTGTGCGGGACATTTTTATGAGTTTGGTAATTGTGATTTTGTATTGGGAAATAGTTAAGGGAGTGTCTTTGTTGAGTTTCTGTTTTAAGTGGTTGTCAAATAGATTTGTTTATTGAATTTATCTTGATTTTGGGGAATAGACAAGGAAAGGTCTTTGCCCTGTTCCGTGGTCTGGGTCTCCAAAAGATGTATGTAAGTACCATGTTTGATTATTTTGGATTGTATAAATATGTGTTTAAAAGGGCCACCCTAAATTGTAAGAGATATTTAAATGTGTACATGTGTTTTTTAAACTTATCCATTATTAATAAATATTGTTTTTGAAAATTCAGTGTTTTCGTTTTTCCTGTTGAGGAAAAGAACGTTTTGTTTTCAGTGTCGAGCTTAGTG
Organism: Podabrus alpinus; assembly: GCA_932274525.1. Lineage (NCBI taxonomy): Eukaryota > Metazoa > Arthropoda > Insecta > Coleoptera > Cantharidae > Podabrus > Podabrus alpinus. The sequence goes on from OW026453.1 coordinate 22,860,338, forward strand.
TCGTTTTGCCCGCACCGAAGTTTCAACTTCAACATTTAGCCGGGGGACGTAACGCCAAAACGGGGAGTGTCTGGGGCTTATTACCAGAAAGTCGCGTACCAAATTGATAGTGTGTTTTTTTTGAGAACAGAATTCTGCGGTGGGCGTAATCGGTTGAACGGTGGTGGCAGCATAATCTATAAATATTCTCAGTAGATCGATAAGTGCCTAAGTGGGATTTTGTGTTCGATCAGCAAATTTGCTTATTTTTTAATAACTCCAGCCGTTCCTACGAAAAGTAGTTCCGAAGGGCGGTCGGCGGTTACACATTTATTATTCCTTCATGTATTTTAATTATTTATGGAACACGAAAACTTTGAAAAAAATGTATACAATTTATTGCTATAAAATATATTTTGCAATGAATGGAAAAGATAGGTCCCAAAGGCAAGAAAAACGAAAATTAAATTTAAAGAAACAATAAATCAATTTCTAAACTAATTCCAACTTAGAAATTTTGTAACCACCGACCGTCGTTCGGAACTACATTTCCTAGGAACGGCTGGAGTTATTTAAAAAATAATCAAATCTGCTGATCAAACAAAATTCCACTTAGACGCTTATCGATCTACTAAGAACATTTATTGATTAAGCTGCCACCACCGTTCAACCGATTACGCCCACCGTAGAATTCTGTTCTCAAAAAAACACACTATCAATTTGGTATACGCGACTTTCTGGTAATAAGCCCCAGATACTCCCCGTTTTGGCGTTACGTCCCCCGGCTAAATGTTGAAGTTGAAACTTCGGTGCGGGCAAAACGACACTAAGCTCGACACTGAAAACAAAACGTTCTTTTCCTCAACAGGAAAGCTAAAACACTGAATTTTCAAAAAACAATATTTATTAATAATGGATAAGTTTAAAAAACACATGTATACTGCTGTGAAGGCCTTTGCCTCCTCGGAGCTAAACGTTTTAATGTTAATACCTTGTACGAGTATACGTAAAAGTACCTCGTCAATAGAAATATAAGCAAATTATTCTTGACAAATACAAATAATATAAATTGATGCCTCGGCTTGACTAGTTCGGATAGCACAGACCTACCTTTTCCCAAGCTGGGTTCCTTCCTTAGCCAAATCTCAAATCTGAAATGCAATATGGTGGCTTTTGGAATGATCATACACAAATTATGCTCCGTTGATACAGCAAATCGTTTTTTATTATGAAATTCAAATTGTAAATAATTATGGTTAATAAAACTCTTATCTCTAATAACAAAGATCTTAATTCTATAATAAGCCTAAACGTTTTTCCCGCACGTGTGAAATTAATCGTCAATTTGCACAAAATTTTTATGTTTTTAATAATTTTGAATGGGACGGTACCTTTATCTGGTGTAATTCTGTTTGTTTGGTTCATATACCATGAAATTATGCAGTGGTACTCGTTCGATGACCTTCAAGGGTGCGATCTCTCTGGATTGAATTTCCTCGTGGTAGTTTATGGTTGTATCGTGACCAAAGTTTTCGTTCAATATAATTGTGAATCTTTTCAATTTTGCACAGATTTTCACTTTTTGAAATACGTAAGTATAATGTTCTTTCAATTACTAACTTTTTATTCACTTTCTTAATCAAATTTTATTATATTTTTAACTTTTTTAGCTGGACGCACAAAATTTGCCACCATTTATTTTTATTAAGCAATCAACAACCTATTAATCAACAATCCATTGTTTTTACCATAGTTACTTGTATTTTCAAGGCACTTCTGATTTTCCATTTATCGAAAATAAAATCGATTTATTTGTCGTAAAATTTCCAGGTTCGTACTTAGCCCAAAATGATTTGTAAAATTTTTAATGAATTTTTATGTTTCAGATTTATATTGAAGTATTAACATCTCCTGTGGTCTTCCAGTAAACTTTTGAAGAAAATGTTTTTCGCATTCGTGGTACATTGAGTTTACGGCGCACTTCGACACGTAAAAATTTTGTTAGTTTAAAAGTTCTACGTTTCAACACATTTTTATAACTAATACTTTTAACAAATTGTTTTTGATTTCAAATTACATTTTTATATCACTACTTAAATTAATTTACAATTTTAACAAACCTTTATTTTAAAAACAGAATTAAAACGTTGCATTTGAATTTACCTTGTTTTCTCATTCCGTGACCTTTTTCTCCATTAGATTTATGACGTTAAAACAATTCTTTGGTGTCGGATAAAACCCTTTCGTTTGAACAAATAAGTCTCGTGCTACCTTTGTTAATAAATTAAAAACTTTGAATCAAAACGTGATCATTTCTATTGACGTGGTATTGGTACACCGCAATACATTTAAATATCTCTTACAATTTAGGGTGGCCCTTTTAAACACAAATTTATACAATCCAAAATAACCAAACATGGTATGTACTTACATACATCTTTTGGAGACCCAGACCACGGAACAGGGCAAAGACCTTTCCTTGTCTATTCCCCAAAATCAAGATAAACTCAATAAACAAAACTATTTGACAACCACTTAAAACACAAACTCAACAAAGACACTCCCTTAACTATTTCCCAATACAAAATCACAATTACCAAACTCATAAAAATGTCCCGCACAAGAAAATTTACAATACTCAATTCAACTAGTACATATTAACATAAATCCCGAAAGCCCATGGCCCTCGGCCGCGACTCTACGGGCGCACCCCCGACTTCTGACTCTACGGGCGCACCCCCGACTTCTCACTCTCGACTAATTAATTCAACCATATTTATACCTTTCAGAAATCACGAGGGTTGACCTTCCATAGCGTGAGAATTTGCACCACTGACAAATTTCACCTATAGACAGATACATCCCTATCGCTTTTCTAACGAGAAGCAAATGTCTACTGATTGCTTCAATGCAATCAAATCTTGATTGCTTCATCAATGAAATCGCGTAGACTGCATTGAAATATCCGGTCAAATTGGCGATACTCCACTGTTGTCTGAAATTAAACAGTTCACCTGAACAAAGAACAATGTAAAAGTCATCTTTAGACGCAGGAAGTTCGCATGCAGACGAATATTGATAAAATACATTATCAATTCTCGTTCGCGTTATAAAACTTATCTCTTCCGCTGTTGATAAATATGGTTGATTAACAATCATCAATTATTATCGCAATAATAATTTATAAGTAGCTATATCTCAATTTAAAATATTAAAATTAATTTTTTATGAATTAAAATCCCGTTTTGTTACAATTTCAACTGTTCAACAGCAAAATGGTAATTTGAAGTTCTTCTCTTTCTTTTTCGTCTGACTCGTAACACATCCTTCGTTTGCCTTTTCAAATAAGTCGCGACTTGTCAGTTTTTGAATGTCGCTGAGCCATCATTTCTGAAGTGAACTTGTTGCGAGGAGACGGTCATAGCTTAGCAGTTAAGTGCGTCAATTGCTAATGCGAAATAGACGGATAGAATCCGCGTAGAGTAAAAACAAGACAAAGGCACACCGCCGAGGTAATCTGCCATGAGCGCCCTTCTCGAAATGAAATGTATTTCACTTTCCATGGTTCGGAACCCACGTTAAACAAGTAGGTCCTCTAAGCATGTGAAAATAATTCGAACGCACATCACATGCATAGAAGAGGTAGATCACGATGCTTCTGTCAAAGGGACATCACGACCGAAGAAGAAGAATTCTTGTTGGTCACATGCACCACGCAACTCCATTTCAAATCGTTCTCATTGTTATTTCCTCGTTTCGTATCTTAGGGGTTATAACTTTATAATCCGAAAAATTACGCGAAGAGATTGCTTATATTGAGTCTATGATTAATTACAGTGCGAGTAATTATTCTATGGCGGTAGTTCTTTTGGCGGAAGATAATATGCTGCAATTATCAGTCGAGTGAAAAATAGAGGTGTATGCGGTTTGAATGCATTTCATGGTTCTGTAACCACCGGTCACCTTTCGGATCTACTTCCTCTAGAAGCGGCTGGGGTTACTTTGAAAAAATCGATTAAAAGATTTTCCAAGATAAAACAAAATTAAATTTAGTCGTTTATCGATCTACTAGCACCATTTTTTTGATTTAGCTGCCACCACTGCCCGGTCAAATTAGCGACATCCACTGTAATCTACCGATAATCAGTTTACCTGAAGAAGGGACAGTTAGTACAGCGTCATCTTACACAAGATTCTCGCGTACCCTGAAAGCGATAAAATGTTTATCGATTTATATTTTCGTTGATAAATTTATCTTTCACTATGTATAAATGTGGTTGATTAATAATTACAATATAATTTTTTTTTTAACTTTGAAAATAAAATTTTAGGAAATTTAACCTCGTTTTGTTCCAGTTTATTGGTAAAAACGAATTAAGATATTTCTTTGTTTATCATTGCGAGATTTAAAATAGTAGCAGTTAGCCGGTTCTTAAAATGGGTCTCTTGGAACCATTTGTCCTACTATCGACCAATCTCTTTGCTATCGGTTTTAAGCATAGCATAGTATAATATTTGACTGCCAAGGTGGCTTTACTAGGCATAGATCTTTTTTGGCTGTAGATATGTCGTTCTCCAGAACCACATATATTTCTCATGCAGGAGATCTTTATATATGGAAGCTCTTCAGGGTTCCATACTAGAACCAATTTTTTAAAATATATTTATCAACGACTTGATAAAAATATTATTTAATGTTGATGAAGCTTCTGTCTAAGATTTAATAACCGGCAAAGTGCTCTCAAAATTACCCAAAGTTTGGGAATCAAATTTTTGACGTTAATATAAAACTCGACCATAATATTATCGTATTGGCCAACTCAATGAAAATTTGCACAAACTATAATGATTTTAAAGCCATGAAAGTCTCCCACAGAATTTCGTCGTGTCGACCTATAAGCCGAATACCAATAGTATCTAATCTTCTGGAAAAACCGATATTAAAATTTAAAATCGATAAATGTAAACGATCTGCTAAACGATTGGCTACCCATGCATAATTTTGGATTTCCAAAACAGCATTCCACCATTCAACAATGCCATCAAAAACAAGATACATCGAGTTTTATGTTGACAGCAGGCTTAGATCAAAAAATGCATGACAAGGACTAAATTATTTTAAATAACTGGCTAATTAATGCTAATTAAGTAAGAAAATCTATACTCTCTCTGGAGAAGTAGCTCAAAGCTATTATTCTTAATTCATTAGGGCCCTCTTGTAGACTGGTTATATATTTTTATACCAGATCGTTAAAACATAAACAACTTTTTATGACAAATTATTTTATTACCCCACACCTTTCGAGGAATATTCGTTTGAAGTTAGTAAATAAATCGAATATTCTTCGGAACGGATGGGAGTAGATAATTAAATGTCCTACAAAACTTGCTTATTTATTGAAGACCATTTCAAAGATAACACTTTCGATTTTCCGTGCTACTTGAAATTCTGGAGCCAAATCTTCAGGATGCTGATTTTTCCGGGGAATGTCAGTATCCACCATTCGATTCCTAATTAAGAATGTTATCAAGATTTTAATCGTAACAAATTCCTCTTCAAGAGATTTACTAATCCATTTTCAACATTCCCTGATGAAGTCGATCCGTATTTGCAAAAGTTGATCGACTTGCAGAACAACAACCAATCTAGATAAAATAACAGAAAATCCATTTACAGAATTTTTAAACTGTTTTCGTGAAGAACAGTGTCCTAACCTGAGTAGTGTGCAAGTCTTTTCTCGGCTTTTCAATTCCTCTTCTTGGTTTTGTTTTCTTAGCTCTTCTTTTTCTTTTCGCTCACCTTTTTAACGCAGAAAGAACAGAATGCTGATTTCGTTTAGCATTTGGGAAGCATCTTCCCATTCCTCTTGCTACTTGTTGCACTTTAAGATTGTGTGCTCAGCCATGTCATCATCATTGCAGTAATTGCATTACAGTGTTTCTCTTATTTCAAATATGAATTAAAACAGCCATGTCCCAGCAGATCCTGCGTCAACATGTAATTTAAGTCACCATTCTTCCTTTAGACCCAGTGCTTTATTAATGGTATCAGGACTCTACCCCAGTCTCCTTAACACTGCTGTCCCATCCTTGTTGCCATTTCTCTATAAATTTTTGTCTGAGGCAGTGATACGACGATACAGAATCCGATCTTAACTTCTTCAATTCAAAGTAGTATTTTTACACTGCGATTACTACACGATTCTTTGAGTTTTTCGGAGTTTTTTGTATTAATGGAATGGGATACAGATGCAAAACAAATTTGTGTAAAATATAAGAACTTCGACACTTAGGCTGCATGCAGACTGTTAAAACAAAACGTTTTAAGACACGACATTTTGTTTTATCTAAAAACATGATAAAACAGAACTTTATCAAACAAAATGTTTTGTTTTGTCTTAATGCGTGTTGTTTCGTCTTAAAGCGTTCTGTTTTGTCTAAAAATGGTTTAGACAAAACAAAACGTTAATTACTTTATTTTCAGATCAAGCAAACGTTTTAAGACAAAACAAAACGCTTTAAGACAAAACATTTTGTTTTATAGCGTTCTTACATAAAATAAAATACTTTTTAATGCAACAAAACGTTTTGTCTTAACACGTTTTGCTTCATCAGTCTATATGCAGTCTTAGGATGCCCTTTGCCATATGAAATGGTCAGATTATTGCAGCTTAACTTCAATCTAAATTCCAATTTAAAAAAGTCTCCGAAAAACAGCGTACGACATCACAATATAAAAACTCAACGAGAGGTTCAAATTCGGCGGTCATGGTGGGCTCAACTTTTACCATTAGCCCATAATCAAAAATATTCTTGAGCCGGGCCTGGAAACCGCGTCCGTTGATACTATATTGCCATCTTTCTCTACAATTTTTCAAAATGCACCTGACATTTGGCTACTTGCTAGGCGACATTCCCAATAGCGTTATGGAATGTACTATCAACGCTAAGATCTGTCTTTTGGTGAACTGGGATCCCCTACATTTGGAATCAGCCTTGTGAGAGCTATTCGTCTTGTTAATTGTGGTCTCTTTATGGTACCCAAAGCGCAGCCTCTTATCCTAGTTCACCCCTATGTGAACATGTGTCTTCATTCGGTATTTAACCATCCCGTAGACCTGCAATACAGGGGGTTAAAATGCTTGCTACCAGCATGCAGTATCAGTGATCTTACTAGTGCAGAAATTGAGTTCCATCAGGTAAATCTATGTACACCAATGCAAATAGAAATGAAAGGTAAATCTATGTACCTACGCCATACAAAAGCAAAGATTTTCTCAATTCAATCAAGCTTTCATTACACTTGGAATATGATTAAATTTTGTTCTTTCACAAAATTTTCACGATCCATTTTCCGAGGTTGAGCAATAAATTCTCTCAAAGGCTAAGCAACTTTTATCCACAGCGTGTCGATGTTGACTAGAAAACCGCGCTAAAAGCTTAAATGAAATAGAATATCACGCTCTAGTTTTGCTAAACTAGGAAGAAAATATGAAAAGGTTACCATTATTTGCGACACTTGTGCCCTGTGCGGCCCATGACCCATGACGGGTTTTTCAGTGGGTTGGCCACATAATTGCTTAGAAATTATTAGGTTAAATTCCAGCAGCAATTTAGTTTAGTTAGATAAGAAATGATATTGAAGGAATATTAAGGCTTCTGTTAAGTTTTTATACATTTTCATTAGGACAATAGGATCAATCTGAGCTATCTCACTTTGACCACAACCAGTTATTCTAATAATATGATGAGTTCCAAAAATCTGGAATTTTATCAAGAGAAATTCTTTGTTACCATTACAAAAACAGTATTATGGGGACAATGTTCCTGTTGGCGTGAAATTAAAATAAAATACTTAAAAACTCAAAATAAGGCAAACGATTAAAGGATCAAAAATTATGAATAATCTATAGGAAAATGGAGTATTGGAATTTACTCAAAATAAGGTAGGAAAAATGCGAAAAAAAGATTTCGCGACTGTCAACTACATTTTAACGCGATTTTTCTATCAATTGTATGTAGAATTATTGCATCTTCCTACCGATTTATAATTATTAATATTTTAATTCTTTGTTTTATTGTGTTTTTAAGTTATATTTTGAAAATTTGCGGCAACAAAAGCAGTCCGCCCTTAATATGTGCATAATCTGCATTCGAAATTGTGGTTATTGCCATGAAACAGATTTTAACATCATAACACTTTTCTTTTTTGTAATAATCACTGCTTATATAAAGGGTCCAATCCTGAAGGCTGTTGATGAAATATGCAAAGCACTAGGTGAAATATTGAGTTCCAATAACCATTCTTAGCATGGTAAATGACCTGTCTCATTCTTCCTCTCTCTCTCTATTATTAGTTTACTTTAATTTAAAAATTAACAAAAGCTAGGCAAATACAGTAAAATAAAAATCCTTTCGGAAACTTTCAGGAATTGGTTATTACCTTCTTCAGATGTTCTTAATTCTTTTTCAGTTACGATGAGAAGACTTTCATCACTGCAAATGAAGTCACCTTCCATGTTCTGACCACTGCTAAGTTTACAGGTTAAAAATGTTAGATTGGAAAATTAGATTTCTTTAAAGAAAATGCCATAAGAGAGATTTTAAAATTTTAATTGAGAGAATAAATAATGTTGATTTAATCTTTCTTATATGATACGTATAATGCAAAAATAATATTGACCATCTATAAGAAGTTGCAAAAAGAAAAGTGAAAACTGAAAAAAAGTAAAGATCATTTATAAAACTAAAATGCATTGATTTCTTTATTGACTGTGGCTTGACATAAGTAATGATAGCAACACAGATTACAAAAGTAAAAGATTTTACATTACTTATAAAAACTTTAAACTTAAATAATTAAGATAAGGTTTGGAATTTTATATTATTTACATTAGTTATGTAATTTGGTATACATATATAATAAAATCACAGATAATTATGCTAAATTTATCTGGCCTTTATATTTACAATATTACCTACCTTTACACGTCTTAAAATCTGACCCACTTTTTAAAACAAAATTGAACACTTCTAAAATAATAAACATTCTTACAATATAAAACAAAAACAAAAAAAGAAATGGACATTTCTTATATTGCAACGTTCTCGAAATATCGTTAAATCTAATCTAAATTTATTAACAACTTTAAATATAAAAATTTCTATTGTCCTTCAACACTCCTTTCCTTAAAGAAATAAACCCAAAAATGTACTTATTTCGTCAATCATCGCTTACTCATTCATAACAACATTGTAAACAAACCTCCAAATTCGCCAAATTACACTTTGTTATAGATTAATAAGAGATTCTCTTATTGGCAAAAATAAATGCAAACTTTTCATCTCACAATGCAATGATGTAATTTTTATTTATTACGCTAAACAACTTCACAATTAACTTGGCACCACGTCGGCGCCAAATTTACTCTAAACAAAGATCACATCACTATACAAGGTAAAAAATTAACGTAGAAAAGCACCAACAGTTCGTTCAGTTCAATCTTCTTATTCTAAAATAAAAATATTATAACAAATCAAAAATTAAATTCAATAAATAACAATGCGCGTTATATGTTATTTTAATGGTTAAACTTTTAACACCACAAAATACAAATTGACAATTTGATCTTGAATTCTAAATAGGGGAAAAACGGAAGGTAAACAAATAACGATATGTTTATTGTTTTTTATACCTATTAATTTCGGCTGTACCGTTTGATAAAGCGGGATTGCAATCTTGTGGGTAAGGAAACGGAAATCGCATTTGGGAATTGTGGGCTAATAATTCGGTATAAAATTGAAGTTGTTCTGGTGTCGGAACGGGAAAATAGGGTTGCATGTTGGGCATTGATCCATGCGGATATAAATTTTGAAAGGCCGAAAAATAGAGGGGGTCCATTGGGGGTACGTAGGGTGGAATCATTTTTGAAGCTAATGAAAGTTGGTTCAGATATTCGGGCATTAGATGGGAGGAGTTGTTGGTTTTTTGTTGATTTTGATGCGTCGAAGAAGTCGATGTTTTAGTTCGATTTTCAATCTTTTGATGCAAATGCCTGTTGAACGAATTCGACCTATGCCTGTTGTCTGACGAAAACGATGGCGGTAGAGGAGTCATGTGTTGGTAAGGTAGTCTTCCATTTTCTTTTTTGTGTTCTGCTGCACTTGTAGGTGGCGGAGGTCGCTTGGGTATACTTTTATTGTTTATATTGTAATTTCCGTACTTTTGATTTATGTTGCCCATTGGTGTTTGGCCAGGAATAAACTGCGGCGGTCGATTTGGTAATTTTGTTTGTTGGGGTGTGTTATTGTGAGAACCTACCAAAGTGATTTCTAAATTTGAACCCACTCTTGCATCTAACACAGGCAAGGAAGCTGCCATACTTTTGTATTCTTTCCTATGAGGAAAATCTTTATGGTTTACAAGGGAGCGCGTCGCACTCTGCGGAACTCGCATGATTTCCACTATTGGCTTCTGAGGACTCCTTATTGTCAAGTCTAAAATATCCCCTCCAGTTTGTTTATGCGAAGTATCCACAAATTTGGGAACTTGTGGTGGCGGTCGCGGAGGAGGCATGAAATAATCCTTCGGATTTCCGTATATAGTTTTTTCGGAATACGAATATATGGATCTTGACTGGATAGGAATTGGGGACGATTGGCCGTTTAAATACGGAAACGAATTTTTTATAGGCGTCACGTTTTTCTTAATCGGCGTTTTGAAATTTGATCGTATCATCCCCGTTACATTCGACGGTATATTTTGTACATCACTATTAGTTTCTTGTTTATCTGGCGTTAAAGTTATGGAAAGTTGTCCCACTGTCGTAACTGCACCAGGTTGATGTATAACGCTAGGCCTATTGCTATCTTTAACATCTTTAACGTCCAAACATGGCTTAACAGGCGTCACTTCCAAACCACCTTCTTTTAAAATGTCCAATTTGCGCTTCTTAAAACTATGTAATATTGAATTATTAGCGGAACTTTCCGTTTCCGATTTTATCGTTTCCGTTTTTGGTCTGTATGGCACCTCGGTGAGATCAACGTCGGAATTGTTTTGACACGCATCCGTATTGCACGTCGCTATATTCTCCTTAACTTCTTCCGGACTTAACGATTGACTTTTCCCTAATTTTTGTACACTAACCGTAAGAGCGGGTTTATCATCTTCAACTTTCACAATTTCTTCTTTGACTTCTGGCACAATATTTTTATTATTAATAACTTCCACTGTTAAACCGTTTCCTTTTAACTCGATTTTATTGTTTATATTTTCATCTTTTAGTATTTTATTGTTATTTTCGGTATATTTTACGTTTTCCTGTGTTATTATTGGTGGCGATGTTTCTTTGGATGAATTTTCTCGTAAGCGTTCGGACTTTAAACGCACACTTCGAAGTGACGACGTTTTTGCTTCAAATTTTCCTCTATCACTACTGCTTTCCGATAATCTTGAATTCTGAAAATATAAAAAAGATTTTCATTAAAATAAATTTTTGACCGTGAAAATGATCTTATTACTAACGGAATTACCTGATCGAAAAATAATCTCGAGTGATCAGATAAACATACTAAGTGTAAATTCATAGACGATTAAAATGCAACAAGTCATAATATAATTATGTTTTACTTACTTTGTGTTCCTTTTCCGTGGATGATAATGGAAGAGAAACCGGAACAAGTTGTGGAACAGGTGTGCTATTACCACTACAACTTGTACCTTCGCTGGTTTCCGCATCACTTCCACTACCCGAACTGCATTTAATTCGCTTAATTGACGAGATAGGTTTGTACTCTTCTCCTTTAAGATAGCGTTCGTATGGCAACAAAAATCTAAGAAAATGGAAATTACAAAATAAGTAATTCAATTTTTTATACGGAAAAACCAAACCTTTCGTAATGTCTTCTAATAACGGTAGCTGCACTTGTACTAATGTAATTACCACTGAGATCATCAAAAATTGATTTCCATAATCGATTCGATGTAACTGCATCGTATCCACCCAATTTTTCGACTTTCGTGAAAAACGAGTAAAGATCCACTGAAAACCAAAACGTGAACAAACTGAACTTTACTAAAATAAAAAAAAAACTTACGTTCTTTATAACCCAAAGATGGTATTCGGCCCATTGGCGTGTGATTCGCTTTCATGAAAGCGATTAATTTATTAATAAATTCTTTATTTTCTGTGTTTCCTATAGTTGCACGTGTACTACGTCTAGTAGAAATACCACATTCAGATCGGAATCCATTAGGATTACCTTCAGTCATTATTTTGGTCTAAAATTATAAACAGGAATAATTTATGGAAGGGACTTTCCAAAAATGGACTTACTTTGGTAGTACTAACTGTATTCGAAAGTGAACATTCGGATTCATTGCTTTCAGATCCTGGAGACAAACTACGCTTTTTTCTACGACCTCGCGGCCTTCCTTTTAACTTAGGCGCCAAATGATTACACAAAAGTTCGTGTCCTTCAAGTTCAGGATATTCGAATGTATCTCTACAGAACAAAACTCTGGTATTTTGATTTGGAGCAGAGAAACCACCCAAAAGCTTTATTACTGTGTTTTTTAAATATTGCTCCTCAACACCTTCCAATCGTTTCATTATTGAACGGTATCGACAATACTCTGAGTAGCTTAGTATAACTACTGATGATTTTGTGTTATATTTTGAGTCTAGAATACAAGAACACTAATTAATTAAAATTGAACTTTGTTAAAAATGAAAAGCATTAACACTTATTAGTTTTGGGAATGCTAGTCAAACATTACTTCAAAATTGATTACAATTTTGAACTTTGTATAACAGAGACATCATATTTTGTAGATAAAGGTCGAGATAAAGTAAGTACTACTACTTTGGAATCGATTCATATTTTGAAGAAGTGCATATTCAATACAAATAACGATTTATCAGTTGCATCGATCTACAAGCTTCCAGTTTTTTTGTATTAAGCCTAGACGGCGCAAAGTTAATTCAGCGTAATATTTATATGACAATATAAAATATTGGAAATACTAATATATAAAAGTAAAATAATGAACGCATTCATTTGTTTCTTCCTTATAGCGTGAACGAATTGAAACATTTGAATTAACAATAAAATATAACATTAAATTTTTTTTAAATCAATCCTTGGCATTTCTCGCACTAATTTGTTTTTAAATTAGGTGGCAGGTGCCGTAGGCCAATTAATTGCTTAAGGTTGGTTTATGCACGACGGTGTCAAACACCAACGCCGATGTGGATAATTGATACCACCAGATATTAATTGTGTAATTTAAATTTAAAAAAAAACTACAAATAATGACATAGCGTGATGCGTTTGATTAAGGATCTGGTAAAATTTGTCGCTAGAAAAGGGCAACAAGCGCCAGTGTGCATAAACTGACATTTTTCCCCGTCACGTCCTTGTTTCTTGACGCCGTTGTGCATAAACCACGCTGTACTGCAAGGAATAGGAATACATTTGACATGGCAATATACAAAATTAATATATGCTATTAGAAGATAGCACGATATCCGTTCTTTTATGCTGATAATATTATAATATACAATACTATGTATGTATGTACATAAAATTTAAATATGTAGTTCTATTTTTTAATTATTATTAGTATACCTACACCATTACGTTATATTTATTTGTAAGTAGTAGTTATTATTTAATTAAATTGAATAATTATATTAAATAAATATTTATACATTATAATTTATTAGTTATTAAATATTATATAGGTAATAAAATATTTAATGTTTTAATACCATTAAATTAATTTAATAGGCCAATCAAATTAGATAGTAGAAATATTTTTAAATAAAATAAACAAAACTTAAATGAAAATGGAGCCTGCATGGTTAAATAATTTATTTGAATTATTTTATTGAAAAATGTCCTTTTTTTATTTAATTGTAAAAATGTCTTCTATTATTTAGATTTATTATTTTTTTATGATATTTACAGAAAATTATTCAAAATTTTAAACATTTTCTTTAAATAAATTTGTAATTTAAAACAAATCAATTGTTTAAAAATTATTTTAACAGTTTCGCTTTGTAAGTATAAGAAAGTTTTTATAAATATCAAAATCTATCTTAAATTATTTACAAAAAGCACAAAGCAAGAAAATTTTTTTAAATTATGAGTATTACTTTCTGTCGTCCATAAAAAAATATATTATACATCATGTTTACAAAAAAAATTATTAACTTTCTCTATAAACAATAAAATAACGACGTTGACTCACCAATTTAAATGTAATTCGATAAATAAGGTGAAACTTTCCACAAAATAATAAGAAGTCAAAAATATTAAATATCAAAAAGAATTTCAATTATATTCTACTTTTCTTTTCTTCCTGGTTTAATTTAAAATACTAATTTGATTGGCATATTAATAATTATTTAATAATAACTAAAGTATATATTTTGTTATGTACATAATTTTCATCAATATGTTCATCATATTTATTTTTAAATTTCTCCACCCTTATTATTAAGATTAACTAATGGGCTTGTGTCAAAAGATCATCTATTCCGCATCACTTGCTCTGAATAGTCTATAACCTTCTCCGACATCCTTAATAGAAATTAGAATAGATTTCGTTTCCCGTTTTCAAAAATTCCTTTTTTTACAGCACAATAATTACGACGCACCTATGTCATATACTTAAGTGGATTGCACCAATTAATTAATCATTGATAAGATTATAGAATTGGCATAGCGAGATAAAAAAAAACTTAAAAACTTTTCCACTTGATAAAAATCCAGTATAAATACTGAATTTCAATTGATTCATCCACTTGTTTTATTCTATCTCTATTCTCCACAGGTAAGATTGGATAGTCTTACAATATTTTAAGTGCATTCAATATTATTGATAATTTTTCGAGCTCACGAATAGCTACATTGTTGCTACCGTAATTAGCAAAAAGTTCAAGACGATGGAAAATTGCTTCAAAGTAACAAAATCAGTGAAAAGCGGACAAAATTGAATACACGAATAGATTTGATTAAGACTACTTTACCAATAAAATAAATAATAAAAACCAAACAAATATTTTGCTTCAGTTTTAGAACAATAAAATCAATTTCAAAATGAAGGTTGTTATCGCTTTGGCTGTCCTCGCTTTAGCCTGCATGGTTTCTTCTCAAATTGCACCACTACCACAAGTAGCCCGAATCCTCCAAGAAGATACAGTAAAAGTAGAGTTGCCAGCAGTTTTTCAACCAAGGGAAAAGAACTGCGTATGCAAAAGTTACCAATATTGTAGAGAAATCGGCGGAACCATTAATAGCAAGTAAGTAAAAAACTTTTTAAACGATTTAGAAAGCAACTAATTTTAAAAATTTTAGTTATCCATGCCCAGGAAGCTACATTTTCGGATGTTGCATCATTCCTAAGCCAGAACAGTAAAGAGGATCTTCTGATGACCAACTCAAAACTGAATATTTTTGTAAATCTTGCAAGTCAAGAATTATGAAGTTTTATTATTTGTGATTTAAATAAATTCGAAAATTTACATTTTGTTATACTTTTATATTTTACTTGACCTTATTGTTTAATTATTAGATTTTTAGTCGGGTATATAGGTCTGTAATATTTTAAATATTTTCCAACGTTTCGGGCCGTTTACATTTCGTTCATTTTCAATTAAAATATTGAAAAAAAAATTAATTAATTAAATTCATTAAAATAAAAGTAATTAATAATTTATTTTTTAGCTTTGAAAATGGGCCAAATGTAAACCCATACCCGATTAAAAATCGTATAATTTACATTTTGGTTTTATTTCACATTTAAATTTTTGTAATATGAAAATTACAAGCCAACATAGAATTTATAACAAAAAATATCAATATTAATTCAACCGAATTTATAATCCCCTATTGTTTTGGTATCTTAATATTTCACATGTCTAAATATATAAAAGAGAAGATCTGTTTGCTTGCGTGTTCGCTATACGTTCGTAGACCCTTGGACCGATCTCAACCAAATTTTGCACAGTTATTTTGTAGCTCCAGGCGCAACTATTCGTGCATAAATGGAGAAGAAATTCGCTCGGGGAGCAAAGTTATTCGCTTTTTTCGATAAATCAAATCACAAGTTTGACAAAAAATTTAATTTGTCAAATAATTAATCTGACGTACAATCAGTGATTCAAAATACTGTCAACAGATGGCGGGGATGGCGGCTTTAATTCGAAAAATGCAAACTACTAACAAAAAAAAACACTAACAAATTAATCTGAAAATACTGTCAACAGATGGCGGGGATGGCGGCTTTAATTCGAAAAATGCCAACCACTAACAAAAAACCACTAACAAATTAATCTGAATGCCGCGAATAAGACCGGAGCACTTTATATAGGTCGCAGAACGTGGAAGATCCACCTCTTTGCGGAAGATTTAACTTTACATGAAGATGTAACTTTACGTGAAGATTATGTATGTATGTATGTATGACAGATGACGGATGACAGATGACAGACGGATGACAGATGACAGATGAAGGCCGAACAACTATGGCCTTCACGGATCTATTATTGTCCGCCCTGTGAGGCCGAACAACTTTGGCCTTCACGGATCTATGATGGTTCGGTCTGTGAGGCCGAAGGCCGAACAACTATGGCCTTAAAGGATCTATTATGGTCCGGTCTGTGAGGCCGAAGGCCGAACAACTATGGCCTTCACGGATCTATTATGGTTCGGTCTGTGAGGCCGAAGGCCGAACAACTATGGCCTTCACGGATCTATTATGGTGCGGTCTGTGAGGCCGAAGGCCGAACAACTATGGCCTTCACGGATCTATTATGATCCGGTCTGTGAGGCCGAAGGCCGAACAACTTCGTCCTTCACGGATCTATTATGGTCCGGTCTGTGAGGAACTATGGCCTTCACGGATCTATTATGGTCCGGTCTGTGAGGCCGAAGGCCGAACAACTATGGCCTTCACGGATCTATTATGGTCCGCTCTGTGAGGCCGAAGGCCGAACAACTATGGCCTTCACGGATCTATTATGGTCCGGTCTGTGAGACCGAAGGCCGAACAACTATGGCCTTCACGGATCTATTATGGTCCGGTCTGTGAGGCCGAAGGCCGAACAACTTTGACCTTCACGGATCTATTATGGTCCGGTCTGTGAGGCCGAAGGCCGAACAACTATGGCCTTCACGGATCTATTATGGTCCGGTCTGTGAGGCCGAAGGCCGAACAACTATGGCCTTCACGGTTCTATTATGGTCCGGTCTGTGAGGCCGAAGGCCGAACAACTATGGCCTTCACGGATCTATTATTGTCCGCCCTGTGGGGCCGAAGGCCGAACAACTTTGGCCTTCACGGATCTATTATGGTCCGGTCTGTGAGGCCGAAGGCCGAACAACTATGGCCTTCCCGGATCTATTATGGTCCTCCCCCTGTGAGGCCGAAGGCCGAACAACTATGGCCTACTCGGATCTATTCTGGGTCTAGATGGCTAAGGGCGGCGGATGCCGCCCGTGCCAGCTAGTTGTATATAAAAATGGTATCATCCTATTTAAATCATGTGTAGCACCAAGAAACAAAAAAAATTATAACATTAGCAATTCGAAAATCTTAAAATAAATGCCTATAAATCCGATCTCTATTGATTAATGAGTGTGTAAGCAATCACTGCTAACCGGTTTTTTTCAAACACTCTTTGAAGCTTATCAAAACAAAGCAGAAAAACTAATTTCATGAAGTTGACGTTTATGTACAATTTTTGTACATACTATTTCTGTTTATATTTGGTTTAACTAAAAGTAATTGAACCTTTTTATAATTTTGTTTGTTAACTTTTCTAGATTTGGTACCTAAACCCTATGATTTCATACAAAGTCGAGTTTACAGTGCGCAATTTGAGCTTGAGCTCTTTTTTGGGAGCGCGGAATTACCATCCTGTAGTTACGCCGTCTTTAGTCAATTGTGTGCGTGGTTTGCACCAATTATGTAACAGTTGATAGTGGAGATAGCATTAATTTAGTGTGATAAAAATACTTCAAAAATTTTCCAACTTGATAAAAATCCAGTATAAATATCGAATATTACAATCGATTCATCCACTTGTTTTATTGTATCTCTACAGGTAAGACTGATTATATTATTATGAATTTGTTTGTAAGTCAATTATTTCGGAACATTTTAAATTTTTTGTGTAGTTAATTAATAAAATAATCTGGTAAAATACCAAACAAAATTTTAAATTTTATGAATTAAGTTTTAGAAAAATAAAATCAATTCCAAAATGAAGGTCGTTATTGCTTTGGCTGTCCTCGCTTTAGCCTGCATGGTTTCTTCTCAAATTGCACCACTACCACAAGTAGTTCGAATTCTCCAAGACGATACAGTAAAAGTAGAGTTACCAGCAGTTTTTCAACCAAGGGAAAAGGACTGCGTATGCAAAAGCTACCAATATTGTAGAGAAATTGGAGGAACCATCAACAGCAAGTAAGAAATAAAAAGAACTAATCAATTTGAAAATTAACTAATTATCAAAATTTCAGTTATCCATGCCCAGGAAGCTACATTTTTGGATGTTGCATCATTCCTACACCAGAACAGTAAATAAACACTAAACTTTCTGATGATCAACTGAAGACTGAAAATTGCCGTCAAACTTGCAAGCCAAGTTAAAGTTTTATTATTTGTAATTAAAATAAATTGAAAAATTTACTTTTTGGTTTTATTAAAATAAAATCCAAGTTGATTCTAAAAAATATGATGCGAAAACCCAAACAAATTAAACTTAAAATTAATGTATAAGTTTTATTAAACTTTTAATAAAATTATATTCTCGTAAGGACTACTCATAAGTTAGTATAACATAAGTATTTTAAATTTATAAAACAATAAACAAAATATTACATGCTCAGTGCGAGCTTGGTGAATTTGTGCAATAGAATTTTAAATTTAAAGCTTCACACACACAGCAACCAGGGTTTCCAGTTATTTATTCAAATATTTCTAAACAATTTTATTTATGGCTTCGTAAATGATAAACATACATATTTATATTGAGTTATTGTCGAGAAAAATTTAGTAAGACAAGAAAACTTCACCTCCACCTAATAGTGGACGTAATGCAAAATTAACGAAAAATACAGTTTGGTTATCTTCATTATTTATTTCTTAATCATTAATGCATTTCATTGTTTACACTTCGAACTGATTAAAATCAGTGCATGTTTTACGTTGGATGCCCAAAAATAACCGTCAGTAATAGTTTACTTATTGAAGCCTTACCTAAGTTTTTCCAAATTGTTTGTATTCCTATCTTTTTATTTTAGGTAATTTTGTTTTTTATTTATTTCTTATAGTACGCAATCAGATAGACTACATCCTGATTTCTAAACGCTGGCGAAACTCAGTGACATCTGCGAAGACATACCCGGGAGCAGATATAAACTCAGACCACAATCTACTGATGGTTACAGTAAGAACACGCTTAAAGAAGGTAGTACATAATAGATCACTCAAACCACAAATAGACATAAGGAAATTGAAAGATGACGAAATTAAGGAAAAAATAAGACAAGACATGAGTGTAAAAATATTGGAAATGGAAAAGCAAAGGGATGTGGACAATGTAAACGACATAGAAGAAACATGGAAAACAATCAAAGATATGATGATCACAACAGCGGAGCAACATCTAAAATCGGGAGTAAACAGAAAGATAAAGAAATGGGGTCGGATTACCTATTGTTGACCACTCCAAAAAAATTGAAAATTTCCTATTGCAAAGAGGAAGGTTTATATAGTATAATGACATAATTTTCACAAGCGAAGATATAATCAAAATTTTGAGAAAAATCAATTTGCAAAGTACGGGAAAGTAGCATCGAGTATTATGCGGCCGACCCGGGTCGATGTGACATCGGTCGCCCGTGGTCCTTTGAAATGGAGTGAAATTTTTTCGCTCCGATTTGAATTTTTCTTTGAAATTCGGATAGATGGGGGTGTGATTAGTGGATATTAGTAATAAATATAATCAAAAAATGGAAAATAACCCGTGTATTGCCGAAAAAGTGAAAAAATCAAAAAATCGTTGCACCCCTCCAGGGCGGTTTTGACTCTGGTCCTAGGCTAAACATACGAGAAGCGCCACCCATCAAGAAAACCGGGATGTGAGAGACCCTCGAAATAGCATTAAAAAGTATAGTTGCGGTATGCGGCAGTAAACTATTACGTTTCACCCCCAAAAAATCGCCTAAAAACAAAAAATAATCGATGTTACATGTACGAGAGTCGAGCTGCATCTGCCGGTGCGAAATTTGCTAAGTGTTAGGGTCATTCATATTGCACGGACTGACCACAGAATGAGCGACGCGCCCTGAATCTCGTTAATCCACCACTGAATTACATGAAAATTAGCTAACTTCAAAATCGATTTACTCAAAATTTTGATTATATCTTCGCTTGTGAAAATTATGTCAGTATACTATATAAACCTTCCTCTTTGCAATAGGTAATTTTCAATTTATTTGGAGTGGTCAACAATAGGTTACTCTAGCCAAGAAATGGTTGACCAGAGGAAGACGAGATGGAAGCAATATATGAGAGAGATGTTTGAAGATGATGGACTCGGAAACTCTCCCACAAGCATAAATAAAGCTACAGAAGGTATGCCAATCACTAAAGATGAGATACTGAAAGCAATACGAAGGCTAAAGAGCTATAAAGCAACGGGTCCAGACGAAATATATGGAGAGCTCTTGAAAGGGTTGGAGGATGATCGGACTGACTTCTTGGTAAGGTTCTTCAATAAAGTATACGATACGGGAGAAATTCCTCAAGACTGGTTGACATCAACATTCATACCGATACCGAAAAAACCTCACGCCAAAAAATGCGAAGACCATAGAACTATAAGCTTGATGAGTCATATGCTGAAGATCTTTCTGAACGTGGTGCATGAGAGAATTTTTCGAAAAATCGAAGAACACCTGGGCGAAACTCAATTCGGGTTCAGAAACGGTATGGGTACAAGAGAAGCCTTATTTTGCATGCAAGTACTAGTCCAGAGAGCAAGAGATGTTGACTGCGACGTATACTCTTGCTTCATTGACTTCGAAAGAGCTTTTGACAAAGTCCAACATAGAAAGCTAATCGAGAGCTTAAACAAAACAACGATAGAGGAGAGAGACAAGCGTATCATTTGCAACCTGTACTGGAGACAGACGGGATCTGTTCGGGTTGAGGGCAATACATCAGAAGAATTCCAAGTCCAAAGAGGAGTTAGACAAGGTTGCGTACTATCACCTCTGCTGTTTAACTTATACGCAGAAAATATATTCAGAGAAGCTATAGAAGAGTCCGCTGAAGGCATAGTAGTAAACGGAAAAATAATTAATAACCTTAGATATGCCGATGACACAGTTCTCCTAGCGGATAGCCAGGAAGGACTGCAGAGACTGTTGGATGCAGTAATAGAGTCCAGTGAAAGATACGGAATGCGACTCAATATAGCGAAAACAAAAGTCATGGTCATCAGCAAGACACCAAATCTCGTCGCCCAATGTCAAGCATACGGAGAGACTCTACAAAATGTCACGTCCTTCACATACCTGGGCAGCTCACTCAATGCAGGTTGGGATCATACACGAGAAATCAGAAACAGAATAGAAAGAGCGAGATCCACATTCATGACAATGAAGAGGATGCTCTGCAGCATGAATCTAAATATCTACCTTAGAACAAGAATGCTGAAGTGTTACGTGTTTTCTGTCCTACTGTATGGCGTCGAGGCGTGGACCCTGACAGAAGACTCTGTCAGACGCCTGGAAGCGTTCGAAATGTGGTGCTACAGGCGTATGCTTAGAATTGCGTGGACACACAGGGTTACTAACGAGACGGTATTGCAAAGAATGGGAAAGGACAGGGAAATGATAGACACAATAAAAGAGAGGAAAATCCGATATTTTGGCCATGTGATGCGCAACGACAAGTACCGCATACTCCAGCTGATCTTGCAAGGGAAGATTGAAGGTAGAAGAGGACCCGGACGACGGAGAATATCTTGGCTGCAAAACTTGAGACAATGGACCGGAATGACGTCTTCGGCATTGTTTCGTGCGACAGCCAACAAAGTGAGATGGGCCATGGTGATCGCCAACGTCCAAAGCGGATAAGGCACTTGAAGAAGAAGATTTATTTCTTGTATTTGTCGAATATTATCCTAATTTAAAATTTTCGCTTCAAATTTTCCATCTTTTCATTAACTTCTATTTTTTAAATTTCTATCTTTTTTATTTATATTTTGAAAGAAATCTTGAAAGAAAACGCTTCTGCAGAAATTCAGAATTCAAAATTCACAGCTGTAGATTTTGCATTTTATAATTTATTCTTTGATTAAAAGCTCGTCGGATGGTGCTGTAATGATAACGAAACATCGATCCGTAAGCTATCGTTTTTATTAATTTTCAATTCCATTTCCTCACCCTTTTTCAAATTCTTAATTTTTCGTTAATTCTGGATTTTATGAATTTTATGGTTTTGGCTCAAGAATGTATGCATTTTTATGCAATGTAGACGATTATCTCAATTTCTAATTAGCCAAAAAAAACTTGGAAAAAAGAATATTTGAATACTAAAAATTTAATTGCTCCAGATAACAGCACAGTAACACAACTACTTCATTATTTTATCAGAACCGCTGCACCTTCATTTCATAATTTCAGAATAACATATTGAAATATTGAACTAATTTGATAATATTTTTAATGTTATCTCTCTTGTGTTCTCTTTTTTAGGTATAGGTACATCGCTAGTTTATGCACTGTTCTATTTTTGCACTCTCAATTTTTTAAACATTTTTAAAATCCACGTAAGGACGCCAAACAATGAACTAACGTTTTCAGATTTTTATTATTCGTTATTTTATGAGTTTATGTCTTCTGATCATGACCGATGGAAAAACTAATCTATAACTACTATGTACATATTTTCGTCAACTAAATTTATATAATTGTATCATTTTAAAAATGTATAATTTCTAATTCCAAATTGTGGAAGACGTGGAGCCATAACAGGCAACAGGCCCAATATTGAAAGTGGAGAAGAAAAATTCTAAATCCTAACTGGTATATTATTATAATCGTAATTTGTCCACTCAATGAAGGGTTTTTAGTTTATTAGATGGATGAGCTGGACAATTTTAGTGTTTATGAGGGTAAGTCGAGTTAGGGCACATTCGAAATGCCCCGCGGGCGCCGCGTTCACACCAAGTAAATTATTGGTATATTTCGTAACTGAAGTAGGTAATTGAAATAAATTGTAAACTTTACATTACGAACAAAAATCAAGGTCGATTCTAAAAAGAAACTAGAAAATTTGTTACGAAAATCCGAATATGCGTACGTGACTGAAGATAACGAAAAATAAGTGTAACCTAAAAAACCCTAATAAATATTAATCAAAAGTAATATACTCATAATATTTGTATTTTATCTCAAAAGTACTACTCGTAACATACTTTATGATGATAAAACAATTTAAAAAATATTACATGCTCAGGCTCAGTGAGAGCTTTGTGCAATGTGTAATAGCATTTCAAATTTAAAGCTTCGCTCACACCAACGGGCAAGAGTCTCTGGTGACAATCCATTTAAATATTTCTAAGAGATGTTAGTTATGCCTTTATAAATTATGAAAAATTGTATTAAGTTATTGTTTAGAAGGAATTTCTAAAAACAAGAAAACTTCACCTGCATCATAAATTCACAAACCGTATGCGAGTACGTTTAGCGCAATATCAACAAAGCCGATATGAATTCAGCAGATAATTACATGTAGTACGTAGTATGAACTTTGAACAAGAACACTTGTTAATGTAAACCTCACTTTAATCTACATTTACTACAAGACAGCAACATAAATGTATCTATTATGCGTTTCCTCTATACAGAGTGCAACAATACTGTGAACTTCTTAGACAACTCTCTTACTATTTAGAATATAAAAAAAGGATTAAATGTGATGTTGTATTTAGTTAATATACGCAATCTAAAATTATTTTATAGTGCAGGTATCCCTCGATTAGTGCGGTTGGATTGCGAGCTATTGCGTTGCTCAAATTATTATTACGTACAATTTTTTTGAGTTAACTATACCTTACAAACTCAGAAATAAGGAGAAACGCCAATTGCAATGCATATTAAACAACGTACAGCTCTGCCAGAAAATCTTACTTCTACGTCCTAGAAGACATGTGCCCAATAATTCCTGGGCAATTCAGAACGATCATTCAGTCGTTTTGTAGTAAACGGAATAGGGTTTAAAAATAGATCCTCCGGCTAAGGAAGATAACCCCAAGAAGGGCAATGAGAAACCATCTTCATTAGTTTATCCCAAGAGAATCCAATGGTTTCTTTCGTTCAATGTGAAATATTACGGAGTTTAAAATAATCTCCCAATCTCCGGGGGAAAGTTATCATAAAAGTAGAAGAGTTTCAAACGAGATTATAGAAGATTTACAAGTCAAAATTAAACCTAAATTACTTACATTCTAATTAAAAATGAAAAGACTGAAAAATGAAAATAAAATATACCGTCAAAGAAACAATAGATGAAGCTCAGAAAAAAGAAGAGATAAGTTAAAAAAGATTAACTTCTTCTTCTTCATCAGCTCGATGTTCTTTCAAACATCCAGTCCACTCTTGGACTATAATAAGCCTCTCCATCATGAGAGGGAGCCTCTTGCGTTAGCAGTTGATTGCTCTAACGTTCAGACCATGACCGTCTTCCCAGATATTTTGGAAGCGGAAATTGAATATGCCATACGACGTTTAAAAATGGGCAAAACCTATGGAGATGACGAAGTATCTGCCGAAATATTGAAAGCACTGCGATACTTTTAGATATATGTAACGAAGTCAGGAGAACGGGACCTTGGCCTGATGATTGGACGTGTTCAGTATTATTCATTATTGCGAATAATCGACCAAAGATTAGAATAATATTTGTAATACCAAATCCCACCTTAGCAGGCAGGTTTTATAGAATGGAGGAGACCAAGAGACAAAATTTTCAACGTAAGACAACTCAAAGAAAAATCACAAGAGTTTAGAACACTCCCATGCTTTGTAGACTACAAGAAAACTTTTGACTCTGTTTAGCTATGGTGAACGTTAAAAGAGATGGGTGTTCCAAATCTCTTAATAGTATAAATAAAAAATCTAAATACAACGCGGCGATTGTCAAACTTAACGACAAAACTTCAAACCTTTTAAAATACTGAAGGGAGTCCGGCAGGGTTGCATTGTTTTGCCCAGTCTTCTTAACGCCTATGATAAATATATAATGAGAAAGACTTTACGAAGGCCGCGTGTCAATCGGTGGAAGTAAAATAACAAATCTGCGATACGAGGATGATACCACATGTTGACTGGTGAAGAGGACGACTTCGCCAAGATTCTACAGTTGGTAGGTGAAGCTTTTGACTTAACAATGAAATTCAAAAAAACACGCTAGAAATAGAAAATCGATTAGGACAAATTGAGGAAGTGAGCCAGTTTATTTACTTGGGATTCTTGATAGCCAACGACAACAGTAAGCGCCCTACTATTGTACGTGGAGCTCTGACCAAGTCAATACAGATATGGTAAGACATGCATATTACCAAAAATGCGAAATTTAATCTGGTCTTAGACCTCTGCGCAAGACCGCAAGAGGCGGTCATAGCTTGGCAGTTAAGTGCGTCTACTGCTAATGCGAAACGCTCGGATCAAATCCGGGCAGGGTAAGAACTTTATTCTGACCGTCTCTCCTCGACAGGCAATGGCAAACCACCGAGGTAATCTGCCAAGAAAATCCATCTCGAAATGAAGTGTAGTACACTTCCCGTGGTTCGGAGCCCACGTTAAACAAGTAGGTCCTCTATGTATGTGAAAAACAATTTGAACGCACATCATATGCATAGAAAGAGATAGAACGAGATGGGTCACCAAACCCTCATTAGGGTAAAAGGACTGAGAAGGAAGGAAGACCCGCATCTTCTCAATTTTTTAAATGGGGTTAAATAGTGGACCATCGAAGTGGTGCTGTATGGGTATGTTGAGAACCCCATGGATAGCTGAGCATAAAACACAGGTTATCGACCATACGCAGACGATGCATTGTTCAATACTTTGGGCATGTAATAAGAAGAGATGGGTCAAAATTTTTAAGGAACGGTTGAAGGCAGAAGGCCAAGATGTAGATCAACCAGTAGATGGCTTAACCAAATCAAGCAAATTTCAGAGCGACCTCTTCAAACATCACTAAGAGACGTAGAAGACCGCATTCAATGGAGGAACATTGTTAACAGCTGTGAATGATTCATTGGCAAAGGTTGTTGAGTTATGGAATTTTAAATTTTTTCCACCTAATAATAAACTGTCTGGATAATAAAAATATGTAAATATTTATAAACATGCAAACTTTTAAAATTTAAATTTTTATTAGCAATATAGATTTAATTTAAAAAAATTCAATTATAATCTTTAAAGCAATAAATAGGGATTTGTTTTGTATAATTTTAATTTACAAAATAAATATTTAGTGTAAGAAATTGCGAAAAAATTTTTTTTTTATAATTATTGGTTACTAATTACATATTTACCTTTTCCATATAATCATATTGACTTTATGTAATACTGGGATAAATAAAACATGTTCTTCAAATTTACACCAAGTGTTATTTTTCATGAAATATAATTTGATCAAAAAATCCAAAAACGATCTTCTGCAATTTTTCGTTAATAGTTTTAGTTAGAGTGTTTTAGTCAATTAGACTAAGAGGAGCCAGGTGACAGATTAGCATTTAGTTTTACTTTCTTTGAGTACTGTACACGGGAAGCACTTTTGAAATATACCGAGAGGATTTTTGCAATTTGCCACTTAACACCGCTTAAGTTCGCCAAATAAAACGGAAGGTGTTTTTCGAAAAACCAACTCGTTTCGCTTAAAATTGCGCGCAAATATTTGTATGCAAATGGGTCCGATTTCAAATCAAAGTTTTTCAAAATTTTCGTTTTTGCAATTTGCCACCTTAATTGACGTCCCATGAAAAAAAGTATACTTTTCGAAAAATTCGCGATCAAAAAATGCCATCCGTAACCGTTTTTAAAATTAAAAATGTTTTCATAGTCGTCGCGCCACAACGGTTTTAAGGTCGCAATTTTGAAAATGTTTCAAACGCCATAGCGTCTTTATTTACGAACGGATTTTTAATTTTCCACCGGCATCGGAAGTAGACCCCGGGGCTAAACAATTTTACCTCTATAGCTTTTTTTCGTATCTCGCACCGCAAAGCTATAAAAAAAAACCAAAATGGAATTTTTTTTCGAAAATCGAATTTTTATCGACGAAATCTCATTTGGCAAGCAATTTTAAGAATTTTTAACGAAAAAAGTTTAGTAAAATTATCCTTCCGCGACCCAAAACTTGAACTCAAAGTGGACAATTTTTGGAACTTTTGTGAAAATACCTCCAAAACGTCAACGACGTCGTTATCTATTAACGAATTTTAAATTTAAAAAATTCGGCTCAAGCACACGTTGGTCCTCTATAAAATTAGTTCTTACACACATTTCCTCGTAGGTACAAAAGCAAGGGGATAAAAAAATAATTCCAATTTCAAAAATATGAAATTGTGAATTTAAAAAAAATTAATAAAGACTTATGGGCAATTTTAATACGGATCCTTCTCCGCCTTTGGTCGGACATTAGTAAAAGTCAAATTTGCCTTATGCACTTTTGTCTCCGTTGCAATAAAAAATCTTCTATAGTATTTCTTTTAAATAATTAAATTTTTTATATCGAAAAAGGTTCGAAAAAGGCCTCCGCCAGGTTTTATTACCGTATAGCGTAAAAAGGAAGGTGGAATAAATATAAATAATCTAATCGCACCATTTTTGACTAAACATATTTTTAAAAAAAATTAAGCACACATCTTACGATACATTTTGCTCCGTTAGAAATTTTTAGGTATTCAAATGCTCTCGACAGATGTAAAATATCATTTTCGACCATAACTTTTGTATCTAAAACGAAGAGAAGATTAAAATTCAGGTTTTCACCGAAATTTACCACTAACCTTGGGTGTTGAAAGTTGGAAAATGTAAAAACCTTCACCGAACGAAAAATTTATGTGCACCGGGATATACTGTCATAAAATTTTCATTCCTCGTCACGTAACCATACGAAAAAACTTGTCAAACACATGTATGCGGTGCTCACGAAGCAATTCGTCGCCACAAAACGGCAGAAAAAGTTGTAATTTCTCTATTTTTGCAATTTCATACTACAACAGGGAGTAACTAAGCGCACTTTTTAACCTAAAATTAGTTGGATTCACAATTAGCGATAGTGGCAAACCACAAATTTGCTGCTATTAAGCAATTCTTGAATGTACAATGAAATTTGTCACCTCGAAATGTATCCAAAATTCTTAAAATTTGGGATTTTTCAATTTTCGCATCAAAAAAATTCATATAATATGAAAGTTTTGAAAAGTTTTGAAATTAATTTGACACGTCAAATTAATTTATTATTGTTATGAAATTTAAAAATCATACTTTGTTTTCCGTCTCTCTCGTTTAACTACACGCTTAACATGTTGTATCTAGAGAGTGACAGACGTCCTAAAATTTTAAACGTACTACAATTATTAAGCAGCACTTTTCATGTACAAATCGAATTTAATTAATTTATCGATCTAATTTGCTATGGGGATGACAAAAACTATCCTATTTGTTGTAAAAATATGGTCTTTTTCGATTGGCGGCTCGCTACGCTCGCCAAAATGTGTTACAAAAAAGTTTTTAGGAAAACCAGTAAAAATTACAACAATTCAAGATGGCGCTTACGCGCTTAGTATAATAGGACTAGTGGTTAACCAGGTAGCAGTTTTACTTTAGTTTTACTTTATTTGAGTACTGTATAAGGGGAGGCACTTATTAAATATACCGAGAGGATATTTGGAATTTGCCACTTGTGCTTAAGTTGGCCAAAAAGTAACACTAATACCCGTACTAATAATTGGGCTTTAGATCTGATCTAGGATTAAGTGTCGTAGATTTCCTTAAGATAATTGCTGTTGCTATGATTCGAATTAAATTTCACTGATCTGGTTTGGTTGCCGTGGAAATAATAGGGAGGGAATGATTGAGGCCAGGTTTCCCGAAGGATTCCTAGATACCTGCCGCTATGGCATCTCCACGAAAACCAAACCAACAGAGTTATGGATCTGTCAAGGTTAGAACTCCCCCCCCCCCTTCAACGACGCTTTAACTAAAAACTCACGATATTGCTCAATAAGGCCCAGTTGTTCAGTTTCGGGTTATATTTTAACCTAGGTTATTTTCCATAGAAATGATTGTTTCAAGAATTGTTTCCATGGAAAATAATTCAGGTTAAAAGATAACCTAATACTGAACAACTGGGCTTAAGAAAGATAAACGATTGAGGCCAGGTTTCCCGAAGGATTCCTAGACACCTCACAGTTGTCATGGCTGTAAAATGAAACTATATTATGATGTGACAAATAGTCGAATTGAAAATCATTCTTGTAGTGATCGCCTTCGGGTAGTATCGATAGTCGGTCGAAAAAATAGTCGGTCCGTTAAAAGTCGGTCGGTTGAAAGTCGGTCCGTTAAAAGTCGGTCCATTAAAAGTCGGTCCGTTAAAAGTCGGTCGGTTGAAAGTCGGTCCGTTGAAAGTCGGTCGGTTGAAACTCGGTCGGTTCAAGCTGAGTCGGTCGGTCGAAAGTCGGTCCAGTGGACGGGAACCTTTTGGAAAAATCTTAAATTCGCATCTCTTTTTGTTGTGCCATGGATGGCGAAAATGAACGAATGTTGAATAATCTCGTTGCAAAATTCTCGAACAGCTATGCGACGTCGGTATCGAAACTAATTGGGTTAAATCTATCGTCCTGGAGTTGTGTTTAGTAGGAACAAAAATAAAAAAATTTTTTCGAATTTTTCGACGACCGAATTTTTTTCCAGAATAAGAATATTTAACCTCGGATTAGGATTTGGCCTGTATTTGTAAAGATAATCGATGTAAAAAATTTAGAAAAATTATTTTTCCTTAGTGGAACAATTTAGCAAAATGTAGAAAGCTCTACCAAAAGCACTACAAATTCACATACTCGACGGCTAAACTGAAAAATCTATTATTTCCGGGCGATGCCGAGATCGACAACTCGAAAATCAGAAAAAAATCAGAGCCCTCTGACTAATTTTAGAAAACTCTGCATTTCATGATTTTGAAGATGTTAAAATATTTTAAGTGATATTAATATTTTTAATGAACTATATGATAACGATACAGTTGAAATAATTATTTTTTTTATATTTAGACGAAAAACATAATTTTCAACTCATCATTAAAAATTTCAACTTAAGAAGCTCAGGGTTCTTTTAGAGAACTTTTTAGTATAATATTTTATGTTAAAGCAAGAAATGTTAGCTAACGAAAACCGTTGAAAAATTAGAGAAGACCGATATTGGATTTTTTGGTCAAAATGTGCCCAATTTTCTTACACTATTCTTCTTCTTCTTAGCCTGTATTCATCCACTCCTGAATGTAGGCCTCTCTCATTCCTCTCCATGCTATTAATTAAAATTAAATGAACAAAATAGAGAAATGGAGAGGTCCGTTTAAAAATTCAAAAATCATTAATTTTAAATATTTGTGATAATTTTGAACGGCAAGAGAGCTATCGAAGACATCCACGCTATAGATTCACCCTGTATAAATATAATAATCAACTGGATTTTCTATTTCCTTCAGTAATTTGTACATTATGCAAGTCGTATATGCGACACATAAAAATGACATAAAAAATTTACATTTCAAATTATTTTGTTAGCTTGAAGCTCAAATCCCAGATGCATTACATATACAATGACTTCATTTTTAATTATTACTGCGATATGTATTTACTAAACTATGTTTATGTATGTACATTATACAAAAAATTAATTCGAGTGAGCATGCATTATATATACAGGGTGATCACATTTTTTGCTTAAACCGTGATCATACGTATTAATGAAATCAAGAATTAGAGTAGAAAGTTAATATCACATCATTTAGTACATTAATTGAAATTATTAGTATTTTACCTTGCCAGGTTAAAAAAACTTATTGTTACTTAAAATAGCGCTTTATTTAATGTGTACGTAACGATCACCCACTATATTATTACATTCTCGTGTTGTAAACAACTGAAATTTCCCGAAAATACAAGGATTGTAATTAATATTACCGATAATTCTTATCAGCAGGTAACATTTAGTGACATTGTAAAATTACCTCGTAAACCAATTTCTGATAAAAAAATATAAAACATTTTTCAATTTTCCACAACTATAAAAAAAGTTGTTAAACAAACAAAGGAAATATGCATTATACACCCGCATTAGCACTTTAAATTTTTTTATTGAAATTGAAATAATAAACTTGACTCACATAGATCTAATTTAGATAATTTCACAATGCGGTGGCACGATAATGAATAAAATATTTATTGCAGTTTGTATAAATACGGCAAAACGGGGACCCCATTAATCATAGCTTCTACTAACTTCCACTAAACAAATACGTGAAATAGAAAATTTGATTTTAAAATGAAGTTCACTTCTATTACAATTCTTTTCGTTGTGTTTGTATTTTACGCAACCGAGTCAGTGCAAGCCCAAAACAGCATTAAAACGTGTAAATGTATGAGTTTCCAGTCTTGCAGATCACTCGGAGGCACTATTGATAACTCGTGAGTATTTTACCTTTTGATAATAATTTTCTTTTTTTTTAATTATAATTTTTAGGCAACAATGTCACGGAAGCTACATGAACGGATGCTGCGAGGTTCCAAAACCAGACCGGGGTTGATTAAAACTTTTTTGATGTTATTAAACAATTGTTAACGTTAATAATTATTTTGGGAAAGGTATAAATAAAATATTCTTAATATGAAATTCTCTTTCTAAATACCCCGGGACGAAATTTTTTTTAAATAAACGTAAATTTTTGTGATTTCCAATACGCTTACTTTCGTTGGACCAAAATTGTATTTTCACCATTTTCAGCTAAAGAAAACGTTAAAACTTCAATTTCTATACGCTACTAATAAATCAAAGACCGATATAGATGAAGGTTCAAATTTATAGTTAGAGATTGATTGATAGTTGCAAAATTTAAGATTTCCTGTAATAAAGCTGTAATACTACATGCAGGATATTCTTTTGCATTTATTTTGGATGATAATAAAAATGTTGCTGAATGAGATATTCCAGTAATTCCCGGATCTATTCTAATTCAGATCAAAAGTTAATAAGCAATTTAAAAGATGCGGTTGGAAATCAGCCATAATTGCAATTTGTAAATCGAGTACTGTATCGGTACTTGTAAGAGTTCAGTTAAATTGTACTTAATGGAACTCTTAGAAATTATGTTGGCGACAATCGATTTTTCTTTTAGTTTATCAATTCTAATTAACATTTGCTGTTATCATAAATAATGGATGATAAATAGAACAAGCTAAGCAAGCAGCAATAAATTAAAAAATGTGTGAAAATGGAGTAATTAGTAAGTCATTGCTTCTACTTAAGTTTGATAACGCATATATAATATTATTTATATAAACATGTTGCTCATGAATAACAATGTATAGATAACATTTCCGCACAAAAACTGGATTAACGCTTATGTAAAACAAAGTCATATAAATAGTAGCGCAAGCTTGTGGTTCCTTTTGAAGTTGGGTTTATTGTTTGTAAGTATTTTATTACTTTTTATAAGTTTACTGATAAGGAAACGTCCATTAATTAAGAAAATATTTAATGAAATTAGTCTTGAAGAAAAGCCAAAATATATTTACACACGAATTCTTAATCTGGTCGTTCTTTTATCTGTATTTCTGGTGGATATAAGAAAAACTCAAGTGAAAAACAATTTTCTTTTATAAAACATACCCGTTTCTGCATTTTTGTCGCGATGTAGAAGTAATTATAGAAGAGAAAACGGACAACTAAAGAAAAATGCAATGTAGTTCCTTTGGAAAGACAAAATCTAAAGGATTTTGTTTCTCATTGTCACCTAATTGAACTCGATGGTGATGGCGTTCAATTTTTTCATGTTGAACACGAAAAACTTCTCTCATCGAGCCAATAAAATATTCGACCGTTTTTTAGATACTTAACAAAATCAACAAGTCTGAAAATGAAAATAGCTCTAGTTCTATTTGCTTCCACAATTTTGAGCTGCCTGGTTTTAATTAAAGCTATTCCATCACAAATGAACGATCCATCGTATCTCGACTTGAGTGATGTTCAAATTGATGATGTAGTACCTGAAGATAATGATTGCATTTGCATTGCAAGACACCTTTGCAAAAGACTGGAGGGCACAATAATTCCGGAGTAAGTGTTTCTAATGCAATATTTTAAATTCAAAAGTAATTTTTAATTTTAAGGGTCACATGCGAAGGCCCGCGATTTGGATGCTGTGTAATTACAAGTCCCGATTATAACCAATAAGAAATGAAGAAAGAATTAAATATTTTATTACGCCTGAAAACTTGATCATCTATTCACAATATTAAAATATGTATGCTCTATTATGTTACATTAATTAGAAAACTTGTAACGTACTTGGAAGTAAATAATACAATATAGTAACCCAATTAAAATTTTATTAATTGAGAATCAATTTTCATGAACCCAAAAGTTGGAGAATTAATGAGAGTTTGCAACAGAAATAATTTACAATCCTAAGTAAATGCTAATGAAAAACTTGGTATTGCACTTTTATTCATATAATAAAATGTGTGACCTATTTGGCTCAAGGGATTACTTTTAAATAAGAAACAAGAGAAAATATAAAAACGTGACGTCATTTATTTTCAATTTTGAATTTTCCAGTGAGAAAATTTAAATCGTGATATTTACCCGTTTGTATTACTCGTTTAGGTTATCAAATTATTAAGTAAACGAGAAAATTTTTTCAAACAAAACATTTTTGTAGAAATTTTATTTCGAAAATGCATTTTAAAATATTTGCCTGCAAACGATGAATAACGAGTTTATTGTTTGTTTCATGTACGCTTCGGTGATTTTAATTTATCTAATTTATTGTCGATGGGAGAGCTTATAAATGGAAATTAAAAAAAAACTTTATTTACCTTATTTTTCTCATTAATTACGAGGATTATTTGAGTAATTAAATAAATTAAAAGGTTAGGTATTTATTTTCAGACTTACCATTTGAAATTTTTTCTTTTTCTATTTCCAAAATGTCAAACGAATGTTCAATACTGTCAATAGTGCTACTTTTCTTTTTTTCATCTTCACAACATTTTGGTTCAGGAACATCGCCGTCGCATTGTGCTATTCGGCCCCACGTCCACTCAGCATCCACCGTGATCCAAGTTACAAGATCTTCTAAACGTAGAACTACCTTTTCCGCTATCGCCAAAACTTCATCCTGAAAAGAACAAAAAAAATTAGATTTGGTAGTTCATCCTTCGATCAAATTATTATTGCAGGTATTGTTACAACGTAATAAGACCAAAAGCGATCAAAAATAAATAAAGAGCCTTTCTTATTATAATAAACCTCGATAAAGCAGCTTTAATGTACCTTATTATGTAGGTCTGTGTTTATATAATGGGTGCATAAATTTCGGTAATGCATTGCAAATAATAAAATTGGTTCTAATAATCTAAATTAAATTTATTTTACGGGGGTATTCTCGAAAGTTTTTAAATGTTTGTTTTGTTTAAAGTTAGCATCTATAACGAATATGGTGTGTCGCTACCGGCACTAAAAAAACGACTTACATAGGCATATATGCATAATTAATCACTGTTAGGCTGATAGTTAAAAATCAATTGACCATCGGCCGTCCCTTTCAAAGTTGTCTTTTTGAATAGCAAAACTTGGAAATTAAATTTTTTAGCTACCTCAACAGAAGGCAGAACCATCGACTTTCGCCAAATTTGTTCTTAGATAATTATGGTACTAATTTATTAAACTTAATTATTTTGTTTTAGTTTCAGTAGTTGGAGAATTTCGATGCCAGTTCATGAATAAAACGAACAACATTGTTGAGGTTATGGACAAAGAAAACACGAACCGATCAACAAACTTCATTTCGACAAATCGTTTGTTATTTTACAGAAGATCTCTTTGGAAGACTATGGGATGATAGCCAACGAGTTGAGAGTCCAGTTACTGAGAATTGTCTATAAGATTAAGATTCCAACACTTTGTAAGGAGTTTTTTTTTATTTCACATTTGCAATGTTCAATAGTAATCGCACAGTCCTGGTTCAGTTTTCTTTACTTCTCAATCAGTGACTTGCGACTTGCGACAGCTTTCGAAATATATTATCAGAATTTGCTTATTTTATGTATCAGTACGGACTTTAGGCCGTACAACCATAGCAAAAATGGCGGTCGTGAGGCCGCATCATCTTCTAGCCATCAAGGATTGCAATTGTCCCGGTTTTCCTGAACGAGGGCTTTGGGATGCTTGATTCTCATGGTTTACCAATTTTGTTAAGATATAAAATAAAATTTTTAATTAATATAACTTTTACTCGGCAATAAATTAAATATTTTCATGGATAATCTCTACTTTTTAATGATTCGTTTCTTTTGAAGCAAATAAGTAGGAACCATACTGAAAGAAGAAACAAATAATGAAGGAAATAATTATTATTGGAATAAAAAGTTATCCAACGAAAATGGGAGCTTAATTTTCTCAAAATTGTTCTGTATTTTTATATCATTGGACTTGATTATAATTTAAAATTTGCTTTTTAGAAGGCTTATTGCCAGATGAACTCAATTTTTAATTTAATAAAAACTAATGCTTTAAAAAACCTCTTAAAAAAATTGTTTTTCGCGCGGTTTGTTCTAGTAAATATCTGGCAACCCCAATGACCGGTTTCAATTAAAACAATTAAAATGTATTGTATATGATTCGAGATTAGCATAATTATGGGTTAATCATAGATTAAATCATAAATAGGATTAATCATAGATTAAATCTTAATTATCGTTCTTGATATCGGCTATAAGTTATATGAAATACCAGTTCTGTGTGTATTGTTCTTAATGCACCTCTCATTGGTTAATTTTGTAGTTACCAATTTAACTTGACTTAACTATCGAAAACTATTATTTTGTTCGACACATTTTGTTGCATAAATTTAAACAATTAAATTATGGAATTTGATTTATATTACCATTAATCTTTGTGTTCAACTTTTGCCATTTTTAATGACACCTCTATGTATCTACAATTTGGGGTTAAGCAATCTTGAAAAATACTCATTAACGCTTAATTTAGATAAAATCTTCCTCGTAATTATTCTAAATTTGTAAGTACTAAATTACTTGTGTTTTTGTAAAAACTTTGTTCATCAGATAGACAAACCCTATGGGAATTTTGGAAACACATGGTGAAGTTCAAATGGTTATCAACAAATGGCGTTACTAAATTAATAATGGCTTGAACACCAATCACGGACCTCTTAAAGATCCGTAGCATCAATAAAAATAAAGAATTGCAATAATAAAGCAATTCATTACGACTTCGAATTAAACAGCTCCATCTGTTAATTGCCTGTTCAACTAGAAAAGGTGTCTCAAAAACTCCCAACGGTATACCAATCTGATACCATATCATCAAAGGTAAAATGTAACAAACCGTCAAAACTAAGGGGTCGTCCTTAAAGAACGTCCACGCCTAGGGGGGAGGGGGTTTGCAAAATCTGACCAAGTGTGGCCAGGGGGAGCGAGCTTAGACAAATGTGATGTTGGCATAAAAATCTCATTTCTGAGATTTCTAAGAAAATTGTGTTTGAATTTTTTTATGTGATATTTAGTAAAACAAAAATTTATTTACTCCTTAAATACCAAATGTCGTGTAAACTATGTCGTGGCAAGTTCGATTAAAGGAGGGGGGTCATTGATTTGTGACCATAGGACGTTCATGGGAGGGAGGGGTGCGAAGATTTTGACCAACTGAGACAAAGGGGCAGGAAGGGTTGAATAGTCGGAAAAATTGCACACATCCTTTATGGACGACCCCTTAACAAATGATTTCCATTGTTCTTTTAGTGCTAACAAATTATTTACATTCAGTGCCATACTCATGTGGGAGCTAGGGGCAAAGGTTTGTTAATGTCTTCCTAACGCCCCAAGCAAGCAAAAATTGGGTTTCATTTGGATTAAATACACAACATCCAAGAGCGCTCTGCTTTTCCCGAAAGACTCGGCCCACCTCTGTTTATATTAATTAGTTAGATTTAATCAATATAAATCCTTAAAGATTTGTTAGGAACCTTGTGAAAACTTTGTTAATTACATTCAGGCCCGGACTGGAAATCATTTAGATACCGGCCAGGGCAACTCCTTTGAGCAGTCCACTCTTTAAGGAAGTATTACAACAACGTTCAAAATATAAGGACCTTTCCTAATGTTGTATGTCAGTCACTGATGCGCATGAATAGATAAACAATAATATTCCAAGTATTGTTTTTGTGTGTAGGTAAGTAGTGTTATAGCCAATCTGAGCTTATTATTATTACAGTTGAACTTCGATAATTCGAAGTGCGATGTGCCACAAAAAATGTTCAAGTTATCGAAGATATCGAGTGATTGGGAGATTGATTCTACTACAAATCAGGCGCTAACTACGACAGTTTTTAATGTTTCCTATGTCAGATTTTTCATTTTAAATTAAATTTTTTATTAAGAAATAAATTGATGCGTCTCTCCAGTGCGGCCTTTAGGTTGCACAACGTAGGTAATCGAGTATTAGTAATAGCACAGAGTAATAGTATAAATTCAAATTAACATTATTATATATGAAATAAAAGAACCTCTCGTCCAATCAATGAATGTATTGAAATGTGGATGGAATTTATTGGGATGATGGAGCTCAATCAAACAAAATGTTGTTCAGTCGACGTTTCGTTCGTTCACATTTATTTATTTATTTATCGGTCATTTCGTTTGTAGTCTTGATAATGGATTGAATATATCATCCGAAACGTCGACTGAACAACATTTTGTTTGATTGAGCTCCATCATCCCAATAAATTCCGTCCACATTTCAATTATTACATATTTAAAAAAATATTCCAGAAGCAAATTAATATTGTAATTAAATATATCTTGAAAAAATTGTGCACACAACGATTTTAAACGAATTTTCCAAAAACAACAATTTGAACGATTTCCAAGGAATTCCTAATTAATGTGCACAACTTTTTTGAGATCAGTCTTAGAAAAGTTTTGAGGTGGGATTCCTTGCAAAAAATTTGAGGACCACTGCTCTAAAGTGTATTCAATCTAAAATACTAAAATCCAAGTTTTGTGGTGTTACATTAAAATGGAACAAGACAAAATACTTATGCAAAAGCTTAAATGTGATTGAATAAATATTATCATTATGAATTGATGTGAAAACTACTAAAAGAATTACGATATCATTATCATTATTAACTTCCTAGCTACCCAGATTAGTTCAAGCACCAAGTACCTCTAACTATTGTAGTTAAATTATAGTTATTAGAAAAAATTAAATATGTATTATTAGTAACTTAACTACTAAAAGGGAACTGTGGTTCCTTTTTTAAATTACTCAAAGATTATCTATATTATCTCTGCCACCGTCGCGTCGGCATCAGCGTCGCCGAAAGAATAATTTACATAAGCTAACGCGTAAAAACCCAACGACAGTTAATAAATAAACACTGATAAACACAATTTAATTATAGCAATAGCAATTTAATAATGTTATCAATAAATTTTACGATAAGTTATTTCAAGCTGTCAATAAATTACACAGATTATTACGCCGAGTAAGTTTCTCTTGACGTTTTATAAAATTAACCAATTACTAGCGAGGTCGAATTTTAGTACACAATTTTCTTAGGTAATCTTAAATGAAAGCAACTATAGTTACTACCCTGCTCGTTAAGTGTCACATTAATTATTATGATATGACGGACGCCGCAGTGGTCCTAAAGACTGATTTTAGTTGTCCCAAAAGTGGAATTTTCGAAGTAGCTAATTTTAAAAATTTAAAAATAAACCTGGTCTTCGCGGGACACCCTGTAGATTGCCCATGCAAGCAAGTTTTCCGAAAAGTTTTCTTTTTATTTGGACAAGAAATAAGAACAGAGAACCCGAATAATAAACACATAAGTAACACAAATTATAAAATATTTATTGTGTTTATATATTACGAATGATAAAAAACACGAAAGTTTTACATAAATCTCAGCCCCAAGTTATTACGAAGCTTCATGTTGCAGTTGAACAATAATTCGTTCAAATTTTCATTTCCAAGCATTATCTTTTACTTTTTGTACAATTCGTCTCTTATATCGTAAAGTCTACATTTTAGAAAATATAATTTTATACCCATAATCACATTTCACAAAGAAAACTTAAAATTTATATTTTCAAACATAAAATTAACAAATTTGCAACATTTTATTAAATTAATTTTGTTAATAATAATAATTAATTGGAGTACGGATTATTTTTATTAATGATTGTTATTTCAAGTTGGTTCCATGCTAAAGTAACATATCAACATAAATCAATAAATTCTATTAAAATCCACCATTAGAACATATAAATTTTTTGAATAGCATGAAAGTAATGAAAAGCAATTTATTATCATTATAAAAAATGACAAAATAAACATATAACTCAAAATTGAAATATACATAATTATGTCGTAACATTTTTGTATTAAAAATACAATTTCGTGTGCTTTTTGTTAACTTGTCGCATTAAAAAAGCAATAATTAATTTTATTTTAATTTGAAAAGAATAAATTAAAACAAATTTATTTAAAATATACCTTATGAAAATAATATTGATTTCATTTATAAAATATGTGAAAAGTTTCTTTTCTGAAATTTCGAGCAAGCACAATGTTATCGTCCACTGACAAAGTAGAGCACGAGATGGAAGCTTTTTATCGAATAAAAATGAGCCCTAAATTTTTAAAATCTCTTTTATAAAAGCATTAAATTTAAACGATACTGAATAAACTATCAAATTGCTTCGAATATAAATTATTTGTTTATGTTAAGTTTTTGAGCCACAAATGAATTTTCCTACTTGCAACTTTTTTGGTAACCTGCAAGTTTGATAAAATACAAAATTAGTTTCAAAAATTCATACTCTACTTGGCAATTTTCAGAAACATCCAAATTAAATATTAAATAGGGAAAAAAATCTTATAACGAAAATGTATAAGATTGTATTTCTCAAATGTTACATTTAAAATATCTTCTTGAACGAAACGAAAGCTATAAAATAAATAACATTACAAAATAAAGTCACAATAAAATTTCAGTTCCAGAATGTATTATTTATAAGAAGTGCTAAAGAATTCTATACACATACACGTGTACCTTTTCATTTTTATTTATCAAAGTGTAAAGCTTTCGGTAAACAGGGTGTTTCGGTAAAATTGGGATGCTAATCAAAATATCCGACCAATCACGCCAATGGAACTTGCTAATTCCAAAATAAAAAGAAAATAATCGAGGAAAATCGATCGCGAAAGTGACAAACAACAAAAGCTGTTTATTAGGAAAATAAACCGAGCCGGGTTTAATTTTTTCTTTAAATTCAATTATGAATTCAATTTACTTTGTCGTGCAAGGAGAATTTATATCAAAATGAAAATACAAAATGTTCCATAATATTTATTAAAAATTTCAATGAATAACTTACAAAATAAATTTATAGCACAGCTAATAAAAAAAAATTATACAAAAATTTTCATTTAATATTTTAAGTACAAAATTAAAATTTAAACCGTAATATTTTTACCAATTTAATTTAGAAAATTATTCTGTTAATTCTACAAAGTTTAGGAGTAGCGTCGTACAAACTTATTAAATTGCTCAAACTTAGTAATTTCGTTATGGATCAAAAGACTTTATTTATATTAAAGCTAACATTTTAGTATGTAATAAGAATATGTTTTCACCATTTATAGGAAGCGGTATAAAAATAAATATTAAAAATTATTCCGTCTCCCATTTTCCTACTCACATACCTCCAATTGCAGTTTTCCTTCATTCTCCACTATTAATCACTGCAACTAAACCGTAAAACTACTTTATACCAGAATTGAAATCCATTTATTACTACATAATTTAATGTACAGCTTATAATTAATAGTGAGCAATATTAAATGGAAGTTATAAAATAAGCACCTCATATTTCTGCGATACACAGTAAAATAATTCCTTTTATTTTTAATATAAATTCGTACTGACGCAAACCTTGACATGTATAAATTAAATAAACGGTAGCTTTATAAATATAAGTTTTTCAGTATGTATGATATTATACAAGGATTTTTAAAAAAACAAATTAAATTTCGTTATTAATTTTATAAATTTCAGCTAACTCATTCTCTGTACTTATCAAGATCCACCGAGATTCGTTCAATACAAACAAGCGTGCAGTAGCAAAAATGTCGCAGGTGAATAAATGTTTCGAGAAAATGGAGACTATTCTCACATTTTTATACAGAACTCGTAAACCGTGCGAGGTAGAATCTAAAGTTTCCGATAAAAAATATCGAGTACAAAAAAATACGTAATTTTTGTTCTAGTCGTTTTTATGCACACCCTACCGTTTTCAAGTTATAAGTAGAGTCCGGATTTATATGTTTTTACATGTTTTATTTGCTCTAGCACAATAAACCTCTCTACAGTGCACATTACACGGGGCGTTCGGCTGCAGCAACCGATTGCAGCAGCCGAACGCACGTGCAACCGAATGCATATGGCTATTACATGATGCGATTTTCGTATTTTAACAATTTATCACAAATTTTAACTCACAAAAAAAAATTAACAAATTTAACCACACAACACAAAAGTACAATATTTTTACGTCAATTTTATCTATTGGTATAACTTCAATAACATCAAATGTTACTAGAAATCACTGGATTGCATGAGAAAATCGCCTACAAAATAGAACAAGTTCTATTTTAAATAAATCGCCAGGCGATCATTTGCTGGATGGGTTGCCTATGCGATTAGCTGTTTTACACGGGGCGTTCGGCTGCAGCAACCAACCGGTTGCATGAAAAAAAGGCCTCGTGTAATGTGCACTTACGAAATGAAGCAAAATACGAAGTTTTATTTCGTATTTAATTTAATATTTTGGATTTTTACCGCATATAAAATTATTATCCATATAATCGCACATAACCGCATATATAGCCAATATTTGGAATAATTATCATTAACTAGCTGGCACAGTCAGCCGCCTTTAGCCATCTAGACCGTGTCGGATTTTATTGTTCGGCCTTCGGCCTCGGGGAAATCGCAACCATACGTGTAGACCGTGGTTGTTCGGCCTCACTCCAAGGTTCTAAAGTAGCCTATGTTTTTCGTAGCGTTGTAAATAACTTCTACACCAAATTTGGTTAAGATTGGTCAAATAGAAACGTAAAGCACGTGCACGCGTATTTGCATTGTCGATCGGTTGACAGCTTGACAGCATTCATTATTATTTTTAAAGTTGATTTTGAGAAGCCTGCCTTTCTTTAAGGAATCTCGATAATCCATTCATGCGCGTCCCTGTGGGACGCGCATGAATGGATTATCGAGATTCCTTAAAGAAAGGCAGGCTACTCAAAATCAACTTTCCTATCCTTTGCGAATTTTTGCACTATTTCAATACAAAAACATGCGCAGGGACCTACATAATAACTGTGCCAAATTTGGTTCCGATCGGTCAAACGGTTTAGGAGTCTGGAGTCTATAGGGAACATACATACACACATACATCCATTTTTATAAATATTATATAGATATAGATTACTGTTGAAAAAAATAAAATAAAAAATTCCTAGCAAAAATTGCATCACAGCTTGAATGATGCCATAAGACAAATTTGATACATAAAACAATAATTAGTCTACCGTGACAGAATAAAATAGACACCATAAATTACAAATATTTATTTTTATTTCGAACAACTAATAAATTAAAGAAAATTTTTTTTACAGGTTTAATATTTAGTTCCTCCTTTGTTTTGCATACGACTTTTGATCCTACGCCGCATACTAAATATCAAATTACCAATGGTGTCCTGTGGAATTTTACCCCATTCTTCTATTAAAACTGCAAACAGATCATTTTTGCGGGTGGATTTTCGGGGTCTTTTGAGTAAATTCATTTGAAAAATGTGCCAAACATTCTCTAAAGGGTTCATATCCCGAGATTGATCTGGCCAGGGTAAAATATTAACCCTTTTCTTGGCCTTAATTCTTCGAATAATCTTGCTCTGTGACATGGCGCCCCATCTTCCATTAAATAGAATTCTTTTTTTTTTCAAATTTTTGTTAAACAGGGGTAATAGACCGTCTTTCAATATACCGATGTATTTTTTCCCCATTTATTATGCCATCACAAAATATTAAATCTGAACGACCACCTTTCCAAATTGAACCCCACACCATGACTAATTCCGCCATATTTCACCGTATGGAGTAAAAAATTTTTCTGAAGTTGTTCAGAAGAACGCCGCCATATCCGTAATCTTCCACTATCATTAAATTGGTAATATCTACTCTCGTCGGAAAAAATTACTTTACTCCAAAAATTTTCCGAAAGAGAATCCATATCTCTTGCCCACGTCAATCGTCGTTTTCTTTGGAATATAGTCAAAAAAGTTTTTTTTAGCTACTCTTCTGTATAGTCCCATACTATGAAGGTACCCTTGTACGGTTATTTTTGATAATTGTGCCGTTTCAGCAACTTCTTCTACCGTCTCCTTTGGATTTATGATTACTTCACGCACTAATGATCGTTTTAATCTTTCCGTTGGCCCAGGTCGCCCAGGCCTATAATTTGTTACTTCTTTACCCTTGCGTTTAAATTCTACAATTATTCTATTAACATTGGACAGTGGTATATTTAAAAATTTTGAAATTTCGCCTTGATTTGCACCTCTATAAAATTGTCCGATTATTCGTCCTCGCGTAAACTCACTAACATCACTTGCGCCTTTTGTTCGTGGCATTCTTAAAACTAAACTTGTCCCTTTAAAATACTACAGAAATCACTTGGTTTTGCCTACTGACAAAATTTCAACTTAAAATTTGTCGTTTTAAACCGATTTGAGTAACAAAAGTAGGCATAAGATAAATAATTTATGGTGTCTATTTTAATCTGTCACGGTAGTGTATATGCACATTTCAGTATTTGGTTGGGGTGCCTTTTTGTTGGAGTACTGCCTATAGTCACTTGGGTATCTTCTTCTTCAGGTGCCTATCCGTTTCGGATGTTGGCTATCATCCTGACTATTTTGACCTTATTCGCCGCTGCTCGGGAGAGTTCCGTGGTCGTCATAGAGTACCACGTTCTCAGGTTCCTCAACCAAGATATTCTTCTTCTGACGACGCTTCTTTTTCCAGCTATTTTGCCTTGTAGAATGCATTGTAGCAGTTGATATCTACTCTCATTTCGCATTATGTGACCGAGATACTGCAATTTCCTACTTTTTTACTGTGTTCACAACTTCAAGATCTTTCTCCATTCTTCTAAGTATCTCTCAGTT
Source organism: Podabrus alpinus (assembly GCA_932274525.1). Classification (NCBI taxonomy): domain Eukaryota; kingdom Metazoa; phylum Arthropoda; class Insecta; order Coleoptera; family Cantharidae; genus Podabrus; species Podabrus alpinus. The sequence continues at coordinate 22,904,959 of OW026453.1, forward strand.
TGTCACACGTTCCACCCACGAAACCCTCAGGGTTCTTCGGTATAGCCACATATCGAACGCCTGGAGTTTCTTTGTCGTGGCTTCCGTCAACGTCCAGGCCTCCACTCCATAGAATAGTACAGGAAAAACGTAGCATCTCAACATTCTGTTCTTTGTTGCTATCGTCAAGTTATGGCTCTTAAACAGCGCAGACATTCTAATAAACACACTTCTAGCTTGCTCGATGCGACATTTAATTTCTTGGGAATGGTCCCATTGTTCATTGATGATGGTGCCATACTTGGGTATGAAATCCACTAAATTTTTGGTCAATTCTGGAGTTCCAGAATTTCATTTTATTCCATTCCGCTAACAAATCACGTTTCAATTAATTTATGCTTGAAATTGTGTGTTTTATAAGTTCATATTTTAATTTTGCCCAAATATATTCAATTACAATCGAGTTAGGTGATTGAGCTGAAGGTTTTAGTAAATTAGGGCAATTATAAATCGGTTGACAGCTTGACAGCATTCATTATTATTTTTAAAGTTGATTTTGAGTAGCCTGCCTTTCTTTAAGGAATCTCGATAATTCATTCATGCGCGTCCCACAAGGACGCGCATGAATGGATTATCGAGATTCCTTAAAGGAAGGCAGGCTACTCAAAATTAACTTTCCTTTCCTTTGCGAATTTTTGCACTATTTCAATACAAAAACATGCGCAGGGACCTACGTAATAACTGTGCCAAATTTGGTTCCGATCGGTCAAACGGTCTAGGAGTCTATAGGGAACATACATACATCCATTTTTATATACATAGATTATATTATTATGTAGGTGCAAATTTTTTTAAATAAAATCCTAATGTTAAAAATGTGGTACAAAATCCAACCTTGTCAAACACATTTATTTATAGGTACACATTTTCTGGACCATTTCTATCCCTTGCAACATGTTCCATTTAAAAAAAATAACGCATTACCACGTCTGAAACCTTTTAAATCAATAAATTAAAAATTATATTATCACTTCTTATTTATTGGGGTCTGAAAAATATTACCATCTTTTTGTAACTTCTAAACTAATCTTAACCTGTCCGATCCAGAAAATTTGGCGACGTTGATTTCAATAAATAAAATTTCTGCGAATTCCTAAATTAATAATTATATATGTAAATAATATGTAAATATTATTTATGTACTATACAATACTAAAAATTTCGATTTTGCATTATATTCCTTTGTTTTCATTTAACCGCATATTATCCAAATTTCAGCAATATTACCGCATATATCGACTAATTTTAACCGTATATAAAATACTTATATTGATGTTTTTTACCGCATATAAATCCGGACTCTAGTTATAAGGAGTTGAAAAGGGCGTAGTTTAAATTAAAGAATCGGTTACACATGAAAAAAAAAATAAATTCAAAATTACAAAAAACCGTTTGAGAACTTCGGGAGTTGGTGTTTTAAATAATGTTGGAAGTTTATCGATAAAGTCGAAATAAATTGGAGAAATATGAACAAACTAATAAAATTTGTTACAACAAATTGATTTTAAAAAGTGAGCAAAAAGTGTTAACCTATTTTTGAAAGTTTTAAGCCGGGAATAAAATTTAGAGGATAATAAAAGTGAGGTGGGCTAAACACATGAAATAATTTTAATTAAAAAGATTAGATAATAAAAATAAATTTTCACTTGAAAATTTTTAATTAAGTAGAATTTATTTTGAATTCGAATAAATTAACGATCATTAAAATTTTAATCGAAAAGATTACAGGACAAATAATTACTTATTTAAAAGTTTTCGAATCAATTTTAATTAATAGGGGTTTTTGTAAATTTTAAGCTGGATATTAAATTTAGTTTTGATTAAAAAGTTGCAAGAATTCTGTAACTAATTAATGTTCACTTAAAAAGAGGAATGTCAGATTCAGAAAACAGCCATCCAACAATAAGAAAAAGCTCTAGCATGAAAAATAAGAATTTATAACCAACTTTCAATCTGGTCTACGCTTAATATAAAATCGTTTTGGAACGGCCTCTTTTTCCAACCAATTTGCTTTTAAGTCATTTTTTCTCAGTAAAACAACCTTTCTAAAATCGTATAGTTAAAATATTTCCTCTTTCTATTTCGTTATTGATAATATCGCTGTTTAATATAAATTCGCAATTTTCTCCTCTTTCCACCAAACTAAACTTTCCATAAATATGTGTATTAGATAAATTTAAGACAATTACAAATTGAGGGTGGTTGAAAAAGGTATAAAAGCTAGAGAGGTGTGCCTTACAGACAAACAATAATATTGATTTCAGGGGTTTGTACATAATGAAATACTTAAAATTATCTAGTAGGGTGAATTCTCGACATTCTAAAATAGCGGATTTACATAATAGTTCCGAGTCGTGCTTTTCACATTCTTCACAGTTTACGACATAATAGTTTCCAACTTTTCGAAATTATTAATTTTCCCATTTTGTTTTATTCGTTGCAAGTATATAATTTGTACACATTAATTATTACCAGCAAGATACAAATTAAACGGATATGAATTTCAATTATTTCATTTAAATTTATAATCGTGACGTAATACAAAACGTAGTTGGTAATAAATTTAGTCGTCAATGGGTGTATCTCGAGGGTATAAACTTCTAAATTTGATTTTCTACGTAGCTTATATTCGCTTATTGCTACCAATTCTGAACATCAGTCGAAACGCACAATAAAAGTACGAGGTGCTTTCGAATAGTTTTAATAATACAAAAATTACTTTCTCGGGAAAATACAAAATTCGAAATTGTTTTTTTTTTGCAATCCTAGATTTCAATATTTATTTTCGTCAACATTATTTTGTATACGATTCAATTCGAAAACGCGAATAAAAACTACGATACCTACCCAATTATTATATTGCTGCTGATTAGTCTCAATTTAATTTGTTTTGATGATGTACGGATCAAATTACAAAGTTACTAAATTGATAAAGAGCTTTCCTGGATTACTTGTTTGTATTTGAATCATTATTTAATGTAGAGAATTTCAAGTAAACATAATTGTATATGTTTTAGGTAGGTAGGTACCCATAGGGATTAAATTATATTCTGGATGTTGATAAACTAAAACTTTGCTCAGCAAATACACATGTCAAGGCAACAATTCAAAATTCGAATAATTTTATTTCATTTAATCGTATTTATTGTTTTAAATTTGCTTTACAAAAAATTCAGCTCAAGTTTTAACTTTTGTTCAAATACGTAAAAGCTTTTCAACATTAAAAAATCGAAATATATATTTCAGGATTTTTTAAACAATACTTCTAATTAAGACTAAAATGGGGATGTTTTACTGGGCAATTTTTAGAAACGCGTAATCTAAGTTCGATTAAGAAAAACTGCAGTTTTACCTTTCTTAACCTATAGCGTGCCTTTGGATGCCCAAACAAAGTTAATAAACTAAAGACCGATAGCATTACATCGGTATAACTACGAAACTTTACTTTCCTTCCCGGATACTTCAACTTTTACATTATCGTTGCCTTTACGCCATTAGTATTATTATTATCTTTACCATTGATTGTCATTGCCAAGATTCTGCTGAGCAGAACAGTGGTGCCCAAACAGAGGTCTATAGAATGTCATAAAAAAATGTATAGGGTGTTTTTTTTAGCTGCATGAGAACTTCAAATTGAAATAAAACATTAAAATATTGATGGAATGTCTTTTAATTATTTTTTTTATGAAAGTAAATTTAATGCCATTTATGATTTCCGGCATGTGACCACCACGACTAATCGTTACGAACCGCATCCGATCAGTCCAATTTTTGACCACTTTTCCAATATTTCTGGCCTTATTTCATAAATGGCTTACTGAATATTGACTTCCGATGCTTCCAGAGTTGTTGGTTTGTTAGAATAAACCATGGATTTAGCATACCCCCAAAGAAAATAATCTGGAGGCGTCAAATCACACGATCTTGGAGGCCAATTGATAGGACCATTTCTTGAAATAATGTTGTCACCAAATTGTCCTTTCAATAAATCAATGGTTTCGGTGGCTGTGTGCCACGTAGCATCATCCTGTTGGAACCATAAGTTGTCGATGTTTAACTCTTGGATTTTTGGAAACAAAAATGTATTGAGCATGTGTCGATATCTCACACTTTCACCGTAACGGTAGCTCCTTCCTCATTTCGAAAGAAATATGGACCGATGATGCCGTTGGCGTGCATTCCACACTAAGAAATATGGACCGATGATGCCGTTGGCGTGCATTCCACACTAAGAAATATGGACCGATGATGCCGTTGGCGTGCATTCCACACTAAACAGTTAATTTTAATGGATGCAATGGAGTCTCAAGATAATGTTCCAGATTGGTCACAGTCCATATACGGCAAATTTGCTTGTTCACATACCCATTCAACCAGAAATGTGCCTCGTCACTGAACAAAATTTGACTGTAAAAAATGGATCCACTTCCAATTGGTTGTGAGCCCAATCTGCGAACGCACGACGCAATCGATGATTATAAGGCTTCAATTCTTGAACCAACTGGATCTTGTAAGGATGTAAACCAAGATCTTGATGTAAAATTTTCCATGTAGTGGACGGACAAAGCCCAAGTTGTTGAGCACGATGGCGAATTGAAATGTTTGGGTTCTCTTGTACACTTTCACTCACAGAAGCGATAGTTTTTTCGGTACGCACATTTCTTTGTCTTGTTGGTGGTCTTACATCATGCAATGAAGAAGTGGTACGAAATTTATCCATCGCCGCACCAATAGCCTGCTCAGAAGGTCGATTATGTCGACCATAAAATGGGCGAAGAGCTGTAGAAGTTTCGCGAACGGAACTCTGACTTTGAAAATAAATTTCCACAATTTGGTAGCGTTGTTCAAATGTTAACGGATGAACTAAAAAGCTTTTGGGCCGGATTGGATCCTCGGATATCTGTCCTTAATGGATCGTCAAAAATATTTTGGTCATAACTTTTAAAGACAAAATCAATGAATATAATTCTTTTACAGCGCTATTATTTTTTTATTCTTCTTCTTCTTCAGGTGCCTATCCGTTAACGGATGTTGGCGCCCTCTCTCCTATGTATGTGTTGTGCATTTATAGTACTATCACACACATAGGGGACCTACTTGTTTAACGCGGGCTCCGACCCGCGGGAATTGTATACACTTCATCTCCAGAGAGGCTATTCTTGGCATATTACACCTCGGTGGTTTGCCATTGCCTTCCGAGGGGAGACGGTCAGAATGAAGTTTTTGCTGAGCCCGGAGTCGACCCGGGCATTCAGCTTTAGCAGCAATGCACTTAACCGCTTAAGCTGATTACCGTCTCATTTTTTTTATTATGTTACTATTATTTAGTATCTGTTTTAAAACTGTGAAAACTGTGTAATATCCCAATAAAAATCCTTCAGAATTCGTAAAATGTAATTATCATAAACTATTATAAACAAAAATTTTAAATGGTTAACCCAAATCGTGTCTAAAATGATACTTGACATAATATTACGTCATTAAAGTTTGGTGCATTTCTGATCATATAATCCTTTCTTGATAAGTATTTACATAAATTGTGCAATATATATTAACTTTCAGGAAATGGCATGTAAAGTGTATATTGGTACAGCGCTATTTTATTATAATTTACATTTTGCCTTTAATGTGGAATAAATTTATTGTACACGAATTAAATGCGTGCCGAAATACGAATAAAATGCTTCTCCGTCCTTTATTGAGGATTCAATCGTCCTTTTTACAAATGCATTTATGTAATTTTAATCATAATTATTTATATTATAATCATCTGAACAGCTTAAATCAAAATATTTTCAGTTTGTTTGGGGGATTATTGGCAGATTATTCACCTCGAGTAATTTTAAACCAATGAAAACGCCTGTCGTTTGAAACTGAAAACTGCTGTCACCACGGTGACAGGTACCTCAGTGCTGTATCCACCGAGGACAATTTTGTGCGTTTAAAATTGTTGATTCAAAATCGCTCTAGGTGAATAATCAACCTAACAGAACTTCGATGGTTCGAAAAAATATGGGGATGATCGTCGAAGCGGAATTTGACTCTTCATGGAATGGTCAATGAAAAATGAAAAATGAAGCATTCTTGTTGAACCTTTTAATATAAATTATAAAAAGGTGTAAGTTAATTTATTGAAAGGTATGGAGTGTTTTTGCAAAAGCTTTAACCCAAGCATTCCATATCATTTTAATCTTCTAACCTTTTAATTAGTATGATTTTTAAAATATTATTATTGATTAGGCAATTCAATTTCCTACAATAAATACGAACAATCCTTGGAATTAATACATTAATTCAAATAGATTTTCTATCGGTCGGGATAATAATGACGATTCGGTTGAAGATATTTTTACAACTTTTCTGGAATTACTTTTGAAATATTTACGATGATGGACAGTATTTTCAAGAGATTTTCATGATGAAAAGACATCGGATTTGTTCAACTTTCGTTTATGATACTAAGGGGGATATGGGAACTGTTACTGTATGTCCTGCTGCATTTTCAGTTTAATAAATCTTTATCTTCTTGTATGTTTTGATGTGGAAACAGCCCTTTGTAGTGCTTATTATTTTCAATTTAAGAACTCAAAATACCTTTCTAGCTTATCTTAAAATAAAAAAAGTTAATAATAGCTTTCTTTATCGGTCAATTCAAACCAACAGAAACCAGTCCTCATATTATTCTGGAAGGTGCTTACTTTTGAACGTCATTATTGATCAAATAAAATGTTTTTCGTTTAAGTCGCCCACAATTAATCAAGGTTTTAATGAATAAATTTTTTTTAATAAACATTTATTTATTTTTATTGCATTTTAAACGTTTACGTGGTTCGGTCGGCTTAAGATCGCCATAATTAGCTGACCGCCGAAGGGTGAAATTACAATTTATCCTCCTATAGTTAAATTTAAAAATAGGTAATGTAAATTTAAGCAATTTCTTATTTCCTCCCCCCCCCCTCTATAGACTGTTTGGCTAGATCCGTTCTTACAAAAATATTCTGGCACTTCTAGACCATTTCGAAAGCTGACCCCTCTGATTTATTATCAACCTAAAATAATCTTTAAGGTGACAACGGGACGTTCTTTAGCCTGGGAAAGGCAGCAAATAATAATAATTTAATAATAAACTGTTGATAGAGATGTACGATGCGAGGCCGAAGGCCGAGCTTATTATTTCAGGACGTGGGTCGCATACCTCACATACCGATAGGAGATGAACGTCATTCGTTTGTTGAGTTGTTGAGAAGTCGCCTTCTACACTACTTCTAATGTTCCTGGCAAGGAATATTTACAATATAAAAAATATCATCACAGCCTTATATTTCCACTGTTCGTTCAAGAGCAATCATAAAGTGGCCCCTTAGCATAATTCACGTCTTTAGGCTCATTAATTACATGATTCGAGTCTTGGACTAAAAACACTATTGTAGAAATTTTGCAAAAATTTATAACCATTACAATTATATTAATCTGATCAAATTGAGGTAAAATGAGAATAAAACGAAGGCCAATAACTGAAGGGACGATATTAATTGTACGGGCCATCCACGTGGTATACGTGGACATCAACTCCCAAAATGAATCTTGCATGTCTCATATCTACACTTCCGTCCTTAGCTAAAACATCCTAAGTAACAAATTGATTTTCTGGTGAAAAATTAGTTTATATGGATGTTGTAACGCCATTTTGGTTTCAATTAATAGAAATTTAATGCAATTATACAGCATTGGCTAAAGTAAAAGGCTTAAAGCGAAAGGTTGAAACTAGTTGAAAATCGTCCAAAACTGGGCGAAATCGGGTTACAACTCCAAGGCAGGATCGAATTTTACAAAAAAATATCTTTGTAAAATCGATTCAAAACTTCGAAAAGGCAACGCAGAGAATTAAAAAACATGTAATTGTACATCTGCGACAGTAATTTTTGTATTGTTATAATTAAATTAAAAAACCTTTTTTATTACCTATGTATCACGGCCACTATCAAATTAGGTGGTTGTATTATGATTTGGGGGTCCACGTCAGCTGGAGGCGTGGGAGAAGTTAAAATATGCGAAGAATGTATGAATTCAACCACTTCTATTGAAAAGTTTGCGGGACATCTCGAGGTGCAACTTTTCGAGGAAGATGATCCGGAATTCATCTTCCAGCAAGATAACTCTCCATAATCATTGTTCACAGTTAACGGTGAAGTAGTTTAAAGAAAATAAAATTCCTTCGTTCCTTTATCGGATTGGTCGCCATAGAGTTCTCACCTGTCGCACATTTATGGACAATTTTGAGGAGTAGCAGAACATTACCGAAGGAAAATGTAGGAAAGTTAAGGCGAAAAAATGATCCTACAAAATATTTAAATTTTGAAATAAATAATGCATTATTTAAAATTTATATTGGTAATTTGTTCTTTAAAAATGCTTTAAAATTTCAATCAGTCCCTAAATCTTCAAATTCTACAAGTAATGGAATGACCTAATACTTTTTTCCAAATAAAATATTATTTTATAACGAAGGTAGCGTTATAACATCTACATAAAGTCGTTTATCTCCCGTAAGGAAAAATTTCTTAGTTAGGACGTTTTAACTAAGGACGACAGTCCAGTGGGGACGACTCCACCACCGCCTATTCTTAGTTCATTGAGCTAGTTTGCATCCTGCGACAACCGTGCGATTTGACCTATACCCAGACCGAAAATAAGCCTTCTTATAAGGGTTTGGTGAACTTATCTGTCAAATTTAATCTTTGTGTCAACACCTTCTATCTTTATGCCATTAAAGTGATATCAGAAGTCTGTTTTACGTAACTCATAATATTATGTTAGTCGTCAGGTCTTATACACACAGTCCCCCCTCTCAAACAGTCTTGCGAATTGACAGTTAAATGTGCACGAAATAAAAATACCCGATAAGAATTTCGTCAGACTGAAATATCGGTCGATCACTCGAACGATTTGGTACCTCAGACTGTTTGAAATGTAAGTAGAGCTTTACTGTTCCCTAAAACCCAACAGATCTCTAAAGAAACTGTTCCTACATCAATCAAGTGGGCAAGAATTACAACTTCTCAACAGGTTGCCTTTTGTTCGAATGTGTTATTCGTGTACTTCTCTCAGTACCTACTCACTTTGCAGGCCCAGTGTAAATAAAAAATCAAGAAGAATGTTACGATTTAATGTTTCATCGGATATTCAGAAAAAAAAAAGACGTTGGGTAGGCTTTTATTTACGTAACTTGTTATAATATGTAACGAACAGAACGACGAGGGTTCGGTTAAAGTATAATTTGTATGTTTTAATTAATGAGTACCCTCTGTATAATAATTACTAACGATGCTTTCTAATGCTGATTCCTATTGTTACAAATTTTGATAAATAAATCAGAATTTACCTTCATAAATAAAAATAAAAAGTTTTTGATTACAAAACTTTTTAATTATAAAATTTTAATTTATCTTGCTGCTACCTACAATAATAAACTTGTAGTTGTTATATTCGTGTTTTACAAACGAAAAAATCAAAATGGAATTATTTATGAGTGGAATAACAAATAATTTTCTTTATTAAATTCCAAAACCGTTAATATTTAAAGACGCAAATATTTCAAACCTTGAAACGTAATTAATAAATTTACCTTTTCGTGCTTACAAATTAGGTTTGTATACATTGCAGTAAAATAATTTAAAGTTTTTGAATTATGTATAAAACTTATACTTGCAACTTCATGACAATATTTATGACAAGAGTTAGCGAGCAAGCAAAAGAAAATAACACCGAGAGTTGTCAGATCAATATAGCAAACATGGAGACTGCAAATTAAAACTCTTGCAAACTTACCGGCATATTGAACAAGTAAAGGTAAGGTAAAAATTACGTTACTTTATTAAAATCTCATTTTTTCGGAACTCGTTTAAACTAGCAACAGTAAAAGATGGCGATACTCGAACAAACACATTAAGTGCATTCCGTAACTACAAAATAATTAAAAATTAATGAACTTTAAAAGGCAACATAGACAATGGTTTGCTAAACCCATTCGCTATTGAAGCTTAATTAAAAATGTTTTCGAATTAATTTGACAATAGAAAGGTGAAATGGATCAACTCATGTGTGCATATTACAAAAAGGGTTAAGAAAAAATGATGTTTTTTTTTAATTTGTTGATTTTAAATATTTTGATGTGTTGTGTGTGACGCCTATGGTTGTAATGAACTAATGCAATTTATAATCAACAACTGCTCGCACCATTAGCATCATTATAAAAAAAAGGAAAATTGTGAAAAGTTTGGAAAAACCTTTAAAGGTAAAAACCAATTAAAAAGGAAATAAAAAATCATAAAGAACCTTTAAATAAACACATTTAAAATCAAATATTAAAAGTTAAAAACATAAAACTGTAAAAGTTTCAAAATGATATTTCTTAGTAAAATAAAGGAAAGAAAGAAAAACGTTCAAAACATTTTCTTTTCAAACTAGTTTTCAAGCTCTAAAGTACTACAGAATATTTTATAGGCAAGTTAAAAAAGTCAGGGTAGGATTTGGAATAATGAATCGATAAAATGAACCGTAATTTTCACGTTTATGTTTTAATATTTTAACGAAAGGGTTAATTGATATTACAGTTTTTGAAATGGATTGAATTTTTTGTTCCTTTTCAATTTTAACTAAATTCCATTTACATAAATAGGTATAGTACATTATGGAAGAGAATTCAGGTTTGATTGCATCCATTATGAGAGCATAGAATGAAGTTGTTAATAAAAGCTAAAACTTATTTCCTTTAGTAAGCCGAGAGATCTAATGAATGCAGTTACACCATATACATTTATAAAACGATATCACCATTAAAACGAAGCAGTTCGTTATAATTATCTAACAAAATGTTTCCCCTAATTATATTAACATTCATTAAATTATCGTTCCACTATTTTCTGATGATGAATGTTCGAAACCAGTTAACTTAATATTTAATCTATATATAATATATAAAAATGGATGTATGTGTATGTATGTATTGCTATGGTCTGTTATGACATGACTCAATAGATAATCACAAGACTCCTACAATAGAGAATTATAAGGTTTCGTGAAACATGTCGTTTCCAATATCAAATATCCACCTCAATTTTGAAAAACCATGAGTTTAACAAAATCGTCCAAGACTGAAAGATACTGTTAAAGCTTGCTATCAACACTCATCTAAAGATTCGTCATGTCAAAAATCTCTAAAATCGATCAATTAATCTGGAATAAGTTAATTAGTAAATTTGTTTAGTAAATTTAATTTTCAAACCAAAGTGAATATTGGGATAACTGATAACAAGGTATTGTACTTATTATTTTAAACATTAAAAAGTGGTCTTCAACATTTAAAATACAGGGCGTAAAGGGATTGTTCACGGACAGTCGCAATACCACCCTTTTGCTATAATTATCTTTCACAACAAAACATATTTTTAATTTCGACGCAACGATAAGAAACAATTTAAATATAAAATTTTACTCGTTAATTAGACAACGAAAAGCCTTAATGGTAATAAACCATTAAGCAGAAGAAGGAAGAAAGAAGAATTTTCGATTTGTTTTTGATTATTTTGATTGTAAACCTTTTGGTACAGATTTCGATCTGAATTTGTTTGTAAACATTTATTAGTCTTTATTTGGCGCCAAATGCGATTATTTTGAATTACTAGAAACTTATTCTACATTAACTACATCTTTTATTCGATCAAAACAGCAAGTTATCTTTCAGAATTTGACAATTAATCATAACCGAGCTAAGTATTCATCTGCTGAATACCAAATTTAAATACAACCTTAGAACTCGCTAGCTGTTAAGGGTCTTACCGATTTGAGCTAGCCAGGTAAGCATAAAAGGGTAGTGGATATTAGATTTTATATATAGACTCCTAAACCGTTTGACCGATCGGAACCAAATTTGGCACAGTTATTATGTAGGTCCCTGCGCATGTTTTTGTATTGAAATAGTGCAAAAATTCGCAAAGGAAAGGAAAGTTGATTTTGAGTAATAATAATCCATTCATGCGCGTCCCTATGGGACGCGCATGAATGGATATCGAGATTCCTTAAAGGAAGGCAGGCTACTCAAAATCAACTTGAAAACAATAATGAATGCTGTCAAACTGTCAACCGATCGACAATGCAAATACGCGTGCACGTGCTTTACGTTTCTATTTGACCAATCTTAACCAAATTTGGTGTAAAAGTTATTTACAACGCTACGAAAAACGCAGGCTACTTTAGTACCTTTGAGTGAAGCCAAAGGCCGAACAACCACATCCGACACGGTCTAGATGGCTAAAGGCGACCGGTAGGCCGACTGTGCCAGCTAGTGTACAATAAAAGTTCAACTTGATTCTACTCTTCTAACTTATTGTGACTCCGACTATTGAAATGCAAACTCAAAGTTGAAGTATGAAATGTCTCAACATTTCAAATTACGATCCTTGGAGAAAATTTATGATATTTTCTATTGAATAGGAAATTTATTAAAAACATATTCGATTAAAGAAACACATATAAATCTACAATAAAAAATTAATGCAATAATAAAAGTTGGTAATCTCGAGAGTCTCGAAAGAATAATAAAAGCTAGGAAAACACTAAAAGAAAAATTAAAATATTATTCTATCAAAAATTAAAGTTAGTAAAACTGTTTATTTTCATATTTCAGGTGGAATGGTAGAGTTTTCATTTGCAATTCATGAGTTATTTATTAAAATGTTTGTATTTCAAGTAAATGTGTAGGTAAGGTACATTTCCAACTGCATAAATAATTCATTATCAAATATAACCGTCGAGATTAAATTTGACGTCGGTTAAATAATAAATTTTACAAATTAAAAGATTAATAGCACAAATTTAAGTATTTAACAAAATTAAAGAAAAATTTAATTAAAGGATAATAAATATTATTTGTCGATCAGAAAAGTTGCAAAAGTTCTTAAAGTCAATAAAGAAAGTTTTGATAAATCATATCGGATTTACCAGTGGCGTCTTCTCATGTTTTTTGAATTAGATTGCGATTTTTCCTTTCCGATATCCATTTTTATTAAAATAAATAGCACGATAAGTAATATTGACTCGATATTTCTTATTAAAAGAGAAATTTACAATTTTACTTCTTATAATAATTTATTGTAATTTCTTTCGGTATAACATGGTCTAATCATGTATTACATCTCGTTCGATCAACTCGGTTTCGAATCCCAGTCGTGTTTTAACTTTTTTTTTCTAAACATTGTCTTCTTGTTAACAATAGTAAAACAACTATAAAATATGTTTATGACTTACCTCCTAACATTAAAAAGTAATTCCGAGAGAAAATAGCAGTGTAATGCTGATTTATAATTAGATGGTCGTAAAAAAAGCTAAAAATTATCTTAACGACACTTACATAATTATGTTATTAAATTAGAGTGTAATTCTGTTAAATCTTGGAGTTTAAGTAAATAGGTTTGCAACAACAAAGGAAAGCAAAACCTATTGTAATACAATTTTGAAATAGTCCGCTATACAATGATAATACTTTGAACTAAGACTACAATCTCCAACTACGAAAAGTTATAGATTTATGTCTTTCTGCTTATATACTGCCAAGTTTGCACAAATGAAATGTTCGATAACATGAATGCACCCATTTAAAGTGTTAAAAATTTTCGTAAAATTTTCTTTTGAAAAAGTTAAGTAAAAAAACATTAAATAGAATGCATTAAAAAAGTAATTAAGTAAATTGCAAAAACTTATAAAGGAGTTTGCGAAAAGTTAGAAAAAAGCATAAAAAGCATTTCAATGTGCTTAACTAATAATAGGACGAGTTATCTACACAAACAGGAATTGCAGGAAAGTTGAACTGAAATTTAATTTCAAAATTTTATTTCCTTTCTTTTCACAAAAATAAAATAACTAATAATGTAACTACATTCAGGTTAAATTAATAAATGTAAGTTGATCGTAAACAATTTATTACATGTGCTGCAATACAATTAAATGAGAATTTACAAACAGAAACAATAAAATATAAAACGTCAACAATTTATTTCACAAAATAAACCCAACTAAACTACAAAGTAGTAGAGATAATAAATCGATAAAACGTTATTATTTAGTTGTCCCATTTTATTAAATCCTTCGCAAATATCCTACTTTATTCCTCAAACGTACTTAATATCCAATTCATGGATGTAGAAAACCCATTTACTTTTTCAAAATATAAGTACCTAAATACTATATTAATATCTTAATAATTTTCTTTTTAGAAATTTAGTGTTTAAATTATACGTTCATTAAAATAACACGAAATACTTGGGTTAAATTAAAATTGCCGCTAAGTTTCAGTATAAAAGTGCACTTTTAAGTAGGGGTGCGCGATTATGGAATTTCATAATCGATTATCGATTATAAAAAATAATCGATTTTTTTCGATTAATCGATTATTAAAAATAATCGATTATTCATAATCGACTATGAGTTCATAATCGATTATGAACTCGTAATCGATTATGAACTTGTAATCGATTATGAACTCATAGTCGATTATGAACTCATAGTCGATCATTTCGTTTCATATTTCGGATTCATATTTTGAATCCAAATATTTTGAATCCAAATATGGATTTGCCATTCAACTTTTAGGTATTTTTGTTTATAAATTTGATAGTTTTAAAAAAATATTTTTTTGCTTTTCAATTAAAGATTGCAACCCTTTTTCATCAATATGGATTTAAATTATTTGTCCGATATTTTGAGTGAAAGTGTATACTTTTACAAAATGAATTTTAATTAGAAGCCTTTTAGATGGATTATTGTTAACAATAAATTAATTACATAATGCATAATACAATAGTAACATTCAGTTAAAATTTAAAAACAAAATATTTGGTACTTCAGATTTAATCAGCGTTTTTATGAAGGAGTCGTAAATTCTCATCAACACACGTGTAAGTAACATTATAATCGGCTACGCAGGTAAGTTATTACAGATTGATACCGGACCGTAATGTGTTATCAACTGGTGCTTAACAACACTTCTTATTAGTAGGGGTGCGCATATAATCGATTAATCGTCACCGTAATTCGAATAATGGATTATTTCATAATCGAATATGATAATTTATAATAATCGATTAATCGATTATAGAAATAATCGATTGTGAAAATAAACCTGCAATTACAAATTTTACAAACATGCTTGCTAAGAAATTTTTTTCTTGCTTCTTGGCAGAAATGTGTACATACATTAAGAAAATTGTTTGCTGACAAACACGTTTCCAACACGTGATATTTATCTCTTGAACGCGATGTTTGCAAAATCTTACTACATTCTTCGACTGAAAGTAATCGCTCCGAGATTTTTATATCCTGGTTTTTAATTTATTTTTGACCTTATTAAAAATTAGAAAAATATAAAAAATTCATGTATTAAAAAATTAAAGTATTAAATCAATAAATTATTCTTAATGAATTTTTTTTGGAGAAATGCATGGTTTCGATAATAGTTAATGTAGTGCAAAAAATGACAGAGTTCATAATCGACTATGAGTTCATAATCGATTATGAGTCCATAATCGATTATGAGTCCATAATCGATTATGAATTCATAATCGATTATGGGTTCATAATCGATTATGAGTCCATAATCGATTATGAATTCATAATCGATTATGGGTTCATAATCGATTACGAGTTCATAATCGATTATGAACTCATAGTCGATTATGAATAATCGATTATTTCAATAATCGATTAATCGATTATTATAAAATATCATAATCGATTATGAAATAATCGATTATTCGAATTACGTAATCGATTAATCGATTATATGCGCACCCCTACTTTTAAGATATAACCAAAGAGTCGATATTTATGTACATCGTTTGATTATACGGGCGCATATTTATTTAGTTTCTTTCCATTTTATTTTATATGAAAATATGACTCACTAAAGTAATTTCGCATTTTATAAAATTATCCAAGTTTCAATATACGAGACGCCGTACGAAAGTTACGGCGGACGCAGATGGTGTTTCGTTTAAAATTAACATAAATTTTATCGACGAAGAGTTCCCATTGCACAGTAATTGATTTGTTTGAACTGCAAAGTGCGTTTTCAATTAAGCTGATGGTTAATTTATGGACGATGAAGAGTAAATAAATCCAGTTGGAAGAGTGGAAAACTATAATATGAATATCAATAAGAGCAAAATAATTATGTGTCAGCTTTCAGCGTACCAATATTTACCCAAAATGCTATTTTCCTTTAAAAATTTGAAATTTCAAAAATCGCCTTCGGACCTGATTATAAGTTAAAAATATAGATAAAATATAGAGCGGTAAATTTAGCAATCTGAACATTAATTTTCTCTTAAACCTCGTAGCTGATCTATAACACAACGTTTGGCATTGGATATATTAAAATAAAAAGCCTGCGGCGCTTTTTCGCTTCAGTTTGTTAGCCAAATTATTCTTCCGTAAGCTTTGATTTACCATAGCTTAGGGTGAGTGCAGATTGAGTTACAGCGTGGAAATTTTGGGTTTGAATACAATTTCTTAGTGCGGTCCTTAGGTGAACATCAATCAACACGCTGTGGATAAATTAAGTTGTAAAGTTAAAGAGAAAGAAGAGGATTGATCCACCTTAGAAAATGGATCGTGAAGGCTTTGCATAGAAGCAAAGTAGCAATACTAATAATGGAATAGAAACCTTGAATTATTGAAGCTATGATCTTCAAAAGCTCTTCTCCGCCCTCCCCCTGTACTGTAAAAATATCTTAAAATAAAATAACATAATTTTGTTAGCGATACAAAAATTTGAAATTATTTTCGCTGAAAACTACCCTTAATCAATAAATTAAGTTTGCAGCAAAAACAACCGAAATTATCGAAGAACTGAATTTTTCGGGAAGAAACAGATTTTTTTAAATTAATTATTCATGTTATGTAATTTAATATCAATTCAATGTAATATTAAATTCATGTAAGATAATATCATGATAAAGGGCCAAAAAACTGTCAAACAAATTGGAAGCAGTTACTCCGTTTCGCTCGGCCTTAATAATTTTTATTGCAATCTGTATCTGCATCAACAGCTTAATTCGATAATTTAAACGCGTCCATCCGTAACTCAAAATAAGTCCATCGGTTCTAAAAGTGGGTTCCTTTAATAAATCCGAGGGTTTCTGGCATTCCAGATTATCTTAACAATTTATATAGGGGTCGTCCATAAAGCATGTCCACGCCTGTGGGAGGGGGGTTACAAAATGTGACGTCCGTATAAAAATTCCATTTTTGGGATTTAAAAAAAAATTGTGTTGGAATATTATTGAATATTAATGAATATTATTAAGTAATATTTTGTAAACAAATTTATTCAACTCCTTAAATTCCAAATATCGCGTAAAATTTTAAACTTTTAAACTTGGTATTAATAAAATACCAACCGAGGGGTAAATAACAAGAGAAATTCACGTACACCAGGCTACATACCAGATATACGGACTTCCTTGAACTTCCACAGGATGCCACAAAATTTTGAAGACTGCCATCAACTTTTAAAAACTGCTACAAATTTTACAGACTTCCAAACCCCACAACGCGGATTTTCGCCTATAGCTCGTTTATTTTAAAGAATTTTTTCAAAAAATAATTTCAAGAATACCATGGGATTACCAAAAAATGCGTTAAGATTTACATAATCTATTAGGGCCTCCAGGAATAATATGCGACTTGCAGCTATTTAAAAAAAATATCAAGGAACTTCCAAAAAATGCCAAGAGACTTCCAAAGAATCCAAAACATTTGTACACCAGACTTCCATTGCGATTAACCCCTCGATTTCGTGTTCATGCTCATGGTAAAAAAACAAAGAGTTAGAAAGTGAAAAGTTAGAAAACGTTAACAGAAACAAATATGGGAAATTAAAAATACTGGTGTTCCAGGTGATCAACTATAACGTACTAAATATAGAGAAGCTTTTAAGCGAGATTACACTACTCGGCCTAAATTCTTACTTGTTTAGTTCCAATTTTTATTACAGCCATAACATTAAAAATTACTGAATAGGTTTTTTAGTTTAAAAGGTCAAGTTTGATTTTAGACAAATGTGGGGGGTCCTTGATTTGTGACCATAGGACGTCCCTGAGGAATGGGTTCGAAGATTGTGACATGGGGAGGGCTGAAAAGTCGGAAAAAATTGCGGACGCCCTTTAAGAACGACCCCAGAGATCTATCAATCAGTATTTTCCAACCTTAATTGAAAAAATGCATGGCTGGGTTCAAAATCTGTTTATTCAGGTACACCAGACGGAGTTTCTTCCGTCGAGTTCGAAAATTTAATAGAAATTAGTTTAAAAATTTAAAGAAGTTTCCCTCATTACTTTTTCGAACCAATTATGCCAATTTTAATCCATATATTGTAGCCATTCATCAGAAAAGCCTCTGTGCGGAAAAATACCAAAATTTGCTTAACGCAGTTCAAAACATGATAATTAAATAATCTTGCAGTTACCAAAATGAAGATGGTACAGTGCGGCCTTCACACTAGAATGTTCTAGCGGCCGGTAGTTGTATATTATTATTATTAAATATAAAATCCAAATTCTGCCATTCCCTAATGCACTTATATGATTGATTAATTTTTATATCAACTTAAAAATGTAACAGTGCGGCCTTTAGGCCGCACAACCATGGCAATCTCACATTTGAAAGTTATAGCAGAAATAAGATCAAAATTTTGTCATTCCTAACGCACTTCCACTTGATTAAATCCTCAACCTCAAAAGTGACTCAGTGCCTTCTAGTTGATCTTTATAGTTGTAATGTTCATTCATCTCATTAAAAAAATTGTTTTTTTTAAGTTATTTTGGAGCATCGAAGGTTCCAAGAAGTTTTGAATATTAAATAAGATTTTCGCAGCAAAACAAGTTTGGGAAACGCTGACATACGTAGATTGTTTTTGCAGAATTAAATATTGTTATTGGGGTATAACGATTAACAATATTTCATCATGGTTTGGCTGCCATCTACCATTTTTTCTGATGCTTTGGGTTTTGGGTGACCCCTGTCATTTTGTGGGTTTTATAACGTATAAGCGTTGATGAAGTATTCCATGGCAAAGTTTATCACACCAGCCTAAAATGTGTGATAACAATCTTCAATGGTTACATTTTCATCATCTTCATTGAAGTCTTTCGGTTTTCTGATGTTGACTCTTTGACGATTTTTGATTCGATCTACTACTTAGCATTTGCTGATGAGAAAAGTATCAATGTTACATTTAAAAGCTATGAAACTTGTTCTGCTCAGATCCAAACGCCTTCCTTGTCCAAAAATAAAAATAATTCGCATATTTTTGTACAATAGACTGCATAGCATGTAAGAATAATATGATTGCCAGTGGAATAGCAAGTTTTTGGTTTGGCCGCAAAATGATCGTGAATTTTTTTAAGAAAATGTCGATTTTTGGTTAATATAAATGATTAAATGATAAAATGATGTTCAAATTAACCCCTTTACAAGATGGCTTTACACACAACAAAATTGAGCAAATAAATGCAATAAGAAGGAAATTCGCCGTATAAATAATAAACGTGTTGATGCTACGGCTGCTACTTGATGAAAATGGCTGTTTGATGCATCCTCGACTTCTCTGTGGGTTGAGTGTATTTGTACGTACTATTTCCTGATGTGCAATATTTAAAATTCAATAATAGACTCCAGAATACAAGGTAAATTATTGACGTACTTTTTATCCCAATATTTAAAATTCAAATTTAAAACCTATCATTACAGGCCTAAACATTAAAATTTAATGGAACTTAATTTATTGGATTCGAGTATCGTAGTTATGAAATTTACCAAATTTGGTATGGTGTTGTGACTATACCACAAAAATGATAATATAAAGTAAAGGAGACCACGTGGATCTAGTTAAGATTGGAGATTCCCTGGTTAAATTCCCGGGTGCACTCCTACGGGGAAACTGGCGTGAACGGCAAAGATATCCAAATAATAAAGAACCTTTCCTGCCAACAACATGCAGAGGTTAGAATTGAAGACTCACTAACATCAAAACTGAAAATCCAGAGGAATTCGGCAGGGCTGTGTTCTCTCTACTATTATTTAACCCTCTATGCAGACAGGGTTTTCAAAGAGGCTTTGGATTGGTTAGATTTGGGAGTCAGAATTGGCGGCATTTGTGTTAACTAGGGGTGCGCGATTATGAAATTTCATAATCGATTATCGATTATAAAAAATAATCGATTTTTTTCGATTAATCGATTATTGAAAATAATCGATTATGAATTCATATTCGATTATGAACTCATAGTCGATTATGAACTCATAGTCGATTATGAACTCATAATCGATTATGAACTCATAGTCAATTATGAACTCATAACTATAATAGGTAGGGCTATTAAGGGTTACTAAATTGCTATATAATTTATTATTTTGCTAATTGTGTTACGGTGGTGCTGATAAGAAGTGTTGCTAAGCACCAGTTGATAACATAATTGTCTTTTATTTTAATTTTTCATTTATTTAGGATATACCTAAACAAGTATTTAGAAATACATGCATTTTGTCTAGATTACGAACACTTTTCATTTTTAAACCTGTGGAACATAACTAATAAGTTTTATAATGTAAATAATAATGAATTTACTACGTCACGAAGAAAGACGGACAACCAGACATAACTTTGTAATATTATGTAGTACCAAAGATAAACATGTCGTGCAATCTCAAAAGTGCAAACCCACAGTAATTCTACCCACTAATTAACGAACTCGATCAAATTATAAATTGGAATTAAATTTTTATTTAAAAAACATTTAAAAATTATTTTGATCTGGAATTTAAAATATTTTAATAAACTTACATTAATTAGTTAATCTACATAACATTAATTTAATTTCGAAAATTTTGTAGATCATTTTATTGAGTTTGAATTCTGGAGATTCGTATTACCGTGGGTTCAAATTATTCAGATTGCACCACATAACCTCCAACCAAGTACTACCTGGAAGCATATTATAACGTTGCGATAAAAAAATTTGTAATTGCAGGTTTATTTTCATAATCGATTATTTCCACAATCGATTATTTTCACAATCGATTATTTTCACAATTGATTATTTTCACAATCGATTATTTTCACAATCGATTATTTTCACAATCGATTATTCTCACAATCGATTATTTTCACAATCGATTATTTTTACAATCGATTATTCTCACAATCGATTATTTCTATAATCGATTAATCGATTATTATAAATTATCATAATCGATTATGAAATAATCGATTATTCGAATTACGGTGTCGATTAATCGATTATATGCGCACCCCTAGTGTTAACACAATTAAGTACGGAGCAGAACAAAATTCGTAGTATTCGGTCGACAGAATTACGGTGCTACGGTGGCGTATCTAATAATAAAGGGTAAAATCTAGGGGCACCAACATTGGGACAGATATGAAAAAGATCCGCAAATAGACTGGTATTCAAAGCCCAGAACAACTTTTTAACAATATTGTGAAGACCTGATATGGCATATGAAAGGAGAAGAAGATCGATCGTTTAGAGATTTTTTCTTTAGATATTCTATGATTATTGGATTTTGGCCGCGTATTTAAATAACTTTTGAGTTCTCTATTTCAATTTGGGCACCTTTTTATCGAACGAATTTTGTTCTATAGCATTATATCACATTGCAACGACTCGAAGGAACGCTCATGAAGCAGAGAGATCTTCAACTGATTGTAAGAAAAAAAAAAGCTGTTTGTTAAATATCAATATGTGGGCAATTTTAACTTATTTCGCTTTAAAAATATTATCTGCGACGGCTCATTTATTTATAACTATAGATTTACCCCTTTGATTAACCACTTAGGTGCTCGGAATTCCAAACCCAATAAATCGTTATTATTTTATTATATTTTATTGGGTTACTCCTTCAAATTATAGTCTGAATTTTAAATTAAAATCTTTTGTTATTGTCTTGGACTGTTCATTCAGACAGTCCACTTTTCACTTGCATTACACAGTTTTGTACCTGTATATGACCCAGACTTTTGAATTTAACCCTCGATTACACGAATTTATTTTTCACTATTTCATAGTTATTTAAAAATGAAAACCGCCGAGCTTATAATCGAGGGTTAAGACATTCCACCCTCCATATTTTTGTCAGTTTCTTTTGCGAGAAAATAAGAGAAGTTTATTCTCTTATTATTGTTTGATTAATTTCCTAGCGGATTTAAGTAAAGCTCGAAATAAATATATTTTTGAAAAAATACCGAAAAGCAGAAAAAATAAATTATCGGAATCCGTTGTTTTTCTTTTTTAGAATGCGTACAGTACAACGAACAACTTCAACTTTACCAAAAAAAAAACCTAAACCAAACAAAACTCGAATTCGTTAAATCCTGACTTTACATATTATTTACACAGAGGCTATGAAATTGAAAATGAAGTTTGTAAATTAACTCTTGCAGTTTGATTAATACTTTTGCAATTCTCTTATTTACTTTTAAAGTAGGTATACCTAGTAGAAATTACTTACAAATCACTGTATTTCATTGAAGCAGAAATTGGTCTTACTCCGTAGATGTAATCGAATAAAAAGAAGTTGAGATTTGATCAAGTACGTAAGGTTTGGTCCAGTAACAAAAACATAATGTTGCAAACTTCCAAGTTTACTCCATTAAGTTAACTTTTCAATTTAAAACCAACACATAAAAATGATTTAAAATAAATACGTATCTATAGAAAGTGTTTAAAATTAGTTATCAATTTTGTATTCATTCGGGTTCATAAATTCCAAAACCGCAAGATGTATAATAATTAGTTCAGTGAGTAAACGAAATATTACAGTGTATAATATGATCCCCGATCGAGACTATAGATTTATGATAATTCCTTTTATCGAGTTAAAATTATCCAATTCGCCCAACTATGTGATGAATGTAGTAGGTAATTAGATTGAGCTTTGGCTATATTCTGTGTTATCTAAAAACAAAACTGAAAATGAAATCGTATTCAATTTTTGTTAATTAAAATGTTTCAAATTATCGTTTGCATTAATTTACATTTTCTATTACATTCTACACAAAAATATGTTTAATCTGCATAATTAACGTTATCGATTTCAACTAAAGCAGAAATTTTATTGTAGAGGCATTGTTACTGAAGTTTCAATGTGTACCTTTCTTGTAAATAATGCGAGATATACGTTATATGGTGGATCAAATCCTTCTTGCAGGCTTTTACATAAATTTGTTGTGTTGTTCCATCTTTATTGTTTAATAGTGCGAACACTTTTATCTCGAGAAGATTTAAAATTTAGAAAAAATGAAAAACGAAAGGTCTATTTGAAATTTTTTTAAAGTTGTATTGTAATATATTACAAAAGTGAAACGTTTTAGACAAACGACCACGTAAAAGAAAATGTTTGGTAATCGAGTCTCGTATTGTGGATTTTCATATTACTTTGTAGCTTGTCACTCAGTATTCTGGAAAATATTTTTTATTATACTAATCTTATTACCATAACTTTTATCTCCTATACTAAATAATTTTTAATTTTTAAATTTATGAGCAGCCGTATAATACCAGCTCAAGTACTTTGTTGTGTATTAATTTATGAAAACGACTGCCGAGGTCTTCCAAATTGAGATGATGATAATGATGATACAATTAAATGTTAATGTTACAGTTACCAACATCATAAGCACCGAGTTCGCATTATTTCAATTTAGGCAACTTTTAGCCCGGCCAGAATCGGACTTGCCATTTGGTCTGCTCTTTTAATGAATTATATTATATTTATGTAAGTCACTCACAGCTTAAATGATGCAGATCAAGAATAATAAAACTTCTTAAGAGAAAATCGCACAAATTGAAAAATCTTTTTAAATAAAAACACAGTTTTATAAATACTACTTATTATTACTATTTAATATAAAAATACAAAAAAAATTATTTAAAACTAGCTGGCACAGTCGGCCTACCGGCCGCCTTTAGCCGTCTAGACCGTGTCGGATGTGGTTGTTCGGCCTTCGGCCTCACTCAAGGGTATCGCAGGCATACGTGTAGACCGTGGTTGTTCGGCTTTCGACCTAACTCCAAGGTACTAAAGTAGCCTGCGTTTTTCGTAGCGTTGTAAATAACTTCTACACCAAATTTGGTTAAGATTGGTCAAATAGAAACGCAAAGCACGTGCACGCGTATTTGAATTGTCGATCGGTTGACAGTTTGACAGCATTCATTATTGTTTTTAAGTTGATTTTGAGTAGCCTGCCTTCCTTTAAGGAATCTCGATAATCCATTCATGCGCGTCCCATAGGGACGCGCATGAATGGATTATCGAGATTCCTTAAAGGAAGGCAGGCTACTCAAAATCAACTTTCCTTTTCTTTGCGAATTTTTGCACTATTTCAATACAAAAACATGCGCAGGGACCTACATAATAACTGTGCCAAATTTGGTTTCGATCGGTCAAACGGTTTAGGAGTCTATAGGGAATAACATACATACACACATACATCCATTTTTATATAATATATAGATTACTGTTGAAAAAAATAAAATAAAAAATTCCTAGCAAAAATTGCATCACAACTTGAATGATGCCATAAGACAAATTTGATACATAAAACAATTATATGCACATTTCAGTATTTGGTTGGGGTGCCTTTTTGTTGGAGTACTGCCTATAGTCACTTCGGTATGAAATCCACTAAATTTTTGGTCAATTCTGGAGTTGCAGAATTTCACTTTATTCCATTCCGCTAACAAATCACGTTTCAATTAATTTATGCTTGAAATTGTGTGTTTTATAAGTTCATATTTTAATTTTGCCCAAATATATTCAATTACAATCGAGTCAGGTGATTGAGCTGAAGGTTTTAGTAAATTAGGGCAATTATAAATCGACCAATGTTTAACAATGTGATGAGATGTATGTTTCGAATCATTGTCTTGGTAATAATTAAAACAATTTTTTTCCCGACTTTTTCGGCACTAACCAATAAATTTTCATGAAGTATATTTAAATACATCAATTTGTCCATAATTCATTCTATAAAATGTAAGATTTCCATACCTGCTGAAGACCTGGAGTCCCATACACATACATGAATTGTCCCGTGCTTAACTGTGGGTTGCAAGTTTTTAATTTTGAGCTCTTCTTTGGGTTTTTTTTCCAAACTTTCACCTTTTTATCGGATGTAAAAATATTGAATTTACTCTCATCAGCAAAAAGTACTGTTTTCCAAAAGTTTTGGGACTATTTTGATGTGTTCACGAGCGAAGGCGATTGATTCTATCGTTTATATTTTTCCTCCTTATGAGGGGTTTATTTTTTGTCGTACTACCATGTAAATCATTATTTCTTAATATATTTCCAACAGTTTCTGGGTTACACTTTTTCTTTAAATGTTTTTCAACCTCTCGTTAGCTTTGTAGCACTCAAAAACGAATTATTTCCTGAAATTCTGGTAATCCATCGTTCATCGCTTTGCATAAAAATTTTATTTTGTGCTTTTCTTCCTTTATTTTGGATTCCATTTTCACGCATATAATGTTTAATCATATTTTAAATTGTAGGTGAACATTTTTTTCAGTATTTTACTGATTTTTCTGTGAGTTTTTCGATTTTTAAAATAAAAATTATTTGGGAACGCTCTTTTAATGTCGTGCGACGCCCTATTAGGTTATTCACATAAATTTTTTTATTATTAATACCAATTTAGGGTCGAATGATCTATTGTTGACCACTCCAAATAAATTGAAAATTTCCTATTGCAAAGAGGAAGGTTTATATAGTATACTGACATAATTTTCACAAGCGAAGATATAATCAAAATTTTGAGTAAATCGATTTTGAAGTTTGCAAATTTACATGTAAAATTAACGAGATTCCCGCGCGTCGCTCATTCTGTTGACGGTACGTGCAATATGAATGACCCTAACACTTAAGAGTATTTCGCACCGGTTCTTCACATATCTCATATTCACAGTCACAGCCCAGGTTTCTAACCAGTCAGTCCGCCAAGCGCCAATTCCCAGAGACCCACCGGTCTCTACAACTTCCAATGTCATTAATGTATTCTTTCAGATGAAGGAGAAGGCCGGCCATGCCGGGATGCTCCATCAAATACATATCAGGTAAAGGTAAAGGTTTCGCACCGGCAGATGCAGCTCGTCTCTCGTACATGTAACATCGATTATTTTTTGTTTTTACGCAATTTTTTGGGGGTGAAACGTAATAGTTTACTGCCCCATACCGCAACTATACTTTTTAATGCTATTTCAAGGGTCTCTAAGCTCCCGGTTTCATTTATCCCGGTTTTTTTTATGGGAGGCGCCTTCTCGTATGTTTAGCATAGTAACCAGAGTCAAAACCGCCCTGGAGGGGTGCAGAGCAGAGCGGAGCGCAGCGGCGCCCCGAAAGGGTAGGTTTTGACGATGGATAAACCTCCCTATCGAATGCACACCCCAAAAATCGAAGAAAAATGCGCTAAATTTACGTACTTTCAAATTGATTTTTCTCGAAATTTTGATTATATCTTCGCTTGTGAAAATTATGTCAGTATACTATATAAACCTTCCTCTTTGCAATAGGAAATTTTCAATTTATTTGGAGTGGTCAACATTAGGTAATCCTCCCCCCAAATTTATATCGAAATTATACCGATTTGCTACCCTGTTAAATTTGCAAACAATAAACAGCAACTAACCGTTATCATAGCAATAGTGAAAATGCATCATTTAAGCTGTGACATTCATTTATCTACGAATTTGATAACTTTTAATTTTTAGGCTTCTATACAAAGTATAACAAGAAGCCGTATGATCCGGCTCCGTGTCTGTCCGTCTGTCCGCATAATTCAAAATCATACAGAGCATTTCAAATCGTGTTGGAAATACTCTGTGTGTATAGAGGTCTAAGAACTGGGTAATCAATGCGCTACTTTTAGGCTTCTATACAAAGTACAGCAAGAAGCCTTCTGATCTGGCTCCGTGTCTGTCCGTCTGTCTGTCCGTCCATCCGTCCGCATAATTCAATTTTCAACCTATATAGTAGACTTAATCCGATGATCTGACCGATCAAGGTATCAACGGATTAAGTTATCAGATCACGAATCAACGGATTAAGTTATCAAATTAACGGATAAAATTTATTGTCATATTTTATCTACTATATTTTACTGAAAAAAAACTTTTAAAAAAAGGCTTCTATATACAAAGTATAGCAAGAAGCCTTACGATCTGGCTCCGTGTCTGTTTGTCCGCATAATTCAAATCTAATCAGAACCCTCGAAATTGTGATTGTAAACACATCGTATGTATAATAAACCAATAATTTGTTTTAAATTTATTTATTGTTAACCACAACAGTGGCTTGATGTAATTGGTGAGGTTAAGTTGTAAGTAAAAGAGAAAGAAGAGGATTGATCGACCTCAAAAAATGGACCGTACATTACAGAGAAGTAAAATTCCGAATGGAATGGAAAAGCTTCATTATTATTAGTTATACTATAGTGAATGATAAATACCAACCGCAAAAATTTAATTAGTGCAGATTATCTGATATTACATTATAAAATTATGGCGACCAAAAATAACAATAACTTTTCACACCAGAAAAGTAGTTATATAGAAGCCTAGGAACTGCCGCTAAAGCGAGTTCCACCTTTTTTATGTGTAATTCTGAATTAATTATTTAAATTTTTATACCATATCTTGCTAATGCTTATATCTATAAAACTAAGCCTTTTATTGTTTTAAAAATTTTCATTTAGGGCTTCTTATTTAACAAAATTGAAATATTCTTAATCTGCATCATTTAAGCTGTGTATCTTGGACTCGTTTCAAACAAGGTCGCTCTATTACCTCTGAAGTAGTGTTGCAGAACAAGAAAACCGGAAATTCGTGAACTTGACACTGAAACCTTCAGGAAATTAAGTAAGGTAAACTGCTTACGTTACTTTGACGTAACTTTGCATCGATAAACCAGCCCTCAACTTATTAAGTGACCAGTTATCTCTTCCTCTATGGTTACACCTTTTTTAACGTAAGGTCTGACTAATTGCAAATCCAAATAGGAAATGTAACTATTAAAGCGTAATAATATTATTTATAAACAACAGAAAAAAAATGTTTCTATAAATAATAACTTATCCAAACCAAGTTATTGAGCAATTATATACGAAACATGTAATCGACCTTCTTTCACCTCTCTCTATACTTACCTATTCAATTCGTGCTAATTAAAATCAATACATTTTCATAATTAATATTATGACGTCGTTTTACTAAATAAATTTCATTTTTTCAAGAACGAACAAATCGATCCTACCTAATTTTAGTCTTATTTATTTTTTAAATTAAAAAATTATAATTATTTAAAAAACGATAACAAGTAGGCAAATACACGTTAATGATGAAATAAGTGTTGCCTATGTGCACGTAAACTAAAGCTCGTTTTACAGAATTGACGTTAGACTACAATCGTTACATCATTAATTTGAATTATATTGAGAACGTCCCAGATAATTTATTATTATATATCACATTAAATTAAAATCGCAAAAGTCGTTTCAACATCGCTAATTAACAATATAATAATTAATGAACTCGCAGCGATAAAATTCTTAAACAACTTAATTTGTACTCATAAATTAATTACCTATTACAAAATAATTTAGAAAAAATAATACTCCTTGGGTGTATTTTAAGAGTTCGTTATTAGTTGTTGGCTTTAGCTTTAACATCAAGGATTGATTAAAGCAGGAACAGTAAAGAAAAGCAAATTAAATTAAGAAATCGATACTCGACAATCTTTTAAACGATTAAGTCAATATTTACAGAAGCTACACGTAAATCTACATCCAATAACAATCAACGACATTTAATCCTTTTAATATTGTCAAAGTTGAAAAAATGCTCAAGAAAAGTTATTAAAACTTCATTTTCTAACCCTAATCAATGTGAAATTAGCTTTAAACAAGAGTTTGAAATGAGTTAGTTATTTGGTGCAAGGAAAACTTCTCCTCAATGTCTTATTTACGCAAGCGAGAAAAAAAGAGAAGAAATTCTATGGCGGTGAGTAAAAGTGGTTTTTTATACTTCCTTATTGAATACTCACGAAAAGTAAAACCCAATCGACCAGACAATTTTTATTACTAAGAAATAATTTCGTCTGGAACTTTATTTACGCAATTTTTTGACACAATTACCGCGATAAAAAAGTCGTTAACAAAATCAAAGCAACCCCTCAACTTCAACAAGTAAAAGCTCTCGTAAAGAAATGAGAAAAATCAAGCACACAATGAAATAAAAATAAGAAAATTTGATCTGAAACTACGAGAAAATCTGATGAACTTTATAAATAATTCGTGCTGCTTTTTCTGAACGGTCCCTCGTAACCAAACCATATTGGAAAAGAAATTTAACGAATTTAAAGCGAAAGCGTTTAAACAATGCGATTCACGTAATAATAAATAATTTTCAATCGAACCCAATTTATTAAACGTTTATATTAAAACATACTTTTGTACTTTGCAAGTAATTAATTAAATTGCAGAACCATTAAACGCATTTATAAATTTTAAAATAATTGCTGTTCGTATGCATTAATTGTATATTTATAATGTAAAAACATTCGGTTGCTAAAAATAGACGAGCACATGGATGAAGTTATCCGGATCCTTGAATATCTATCATTATATAAAAATGGATGTATGGTATGTATGCATGTATGTTCCCTATAGACTCCTAAACCGTTTGACCGATCGGAACCAAATTTGGCACAGTTATTATGTAGGTCCCTGCGCGTGTTTTTGTATTGAAATAGTGCAAAAATTCGCAAAGGAAAGGAAAGTTGATTTTGAGTAGCCTGCCTTCCTTAAAGGAAGGCAGGCTACTCAAAATCAACTTAAAAAACAATAATGAATGCTGTCACACTGTCAACCGATCGACAATGCAAATACGCGTGCACGTGCTTTACGTTTCTATTTGACCAATCTTAACCAAATTTGGTGTAGAAGTTATTTACAACGCTACGAAAAACCTAGGCTTTACGATTCGAGAGTGGGCCGCCGGAGTCGGCTTAACCCTGGTCCCGGAAAAGTCCGAAGCCGTGTTGGTGTGCGGAAGGAGAAAGATCCCGCCCATCAATATCCAACTGAACGGCGAAAAAATAGAAGTCAAAGACTACGTTACCATACTGGGGGTTAGGATCGATAAACATATCAACTTCGCGGCCCACATACAGGAAGCTAGCAGAAAGGCGGCGGCGGTGACGAATTCCATCGCCCGCCTGATGCCCAACGTCGGAGGACCGAAGACGACCAAAAGAAGGATGCTCGGCACTATCGCTCACGCGGTGATGTTATATGCGGCCCCGGTGTGGCACAAGGCGATACTCGTCGCGAGGAACGCGAAGAGACTCCTGTCGGTCCAACGGAAGATGGCGTTGCGCGTAACGTGCGCCTACAGGACCGTGTCAGGCGAGACGGTGCGACTGCTGGCCAGCATGCCGCCGATAGATCTCCTGGCAAAGGAAAGAGGCGGCAAGCTAGCAGAGCCAGACCGAAGGAGGGCAACCCTCGACGAGTGGCAAGCACGATGGACGGCAGCAGCAACCGGAAGCTGGACGAGACGACTCGTCCCCAGCGTCGAGCCGTGGATCGCCAGGAAGCATGGAGAACTCTCGTTCCACCTCACCCAAGTCCTGACGGGGCACGGGTGCTTCAACGAGTACCTCCATCGCTTCAAGATACTGGACGACCCAACCTGCTGCCACTGCGACGAAGAAGACACTGCGTGCCACACCATCTTCAGATGCATTAGATGGGAGCGTGAGCGAGTGTCGACATCGCTGTACTTCGGGGAATCCCTCACCCCGGAGAACTTGGTCCTCAAGATGTTGGAGAACGAAGAAGGCTGCAAAGTTATCACGGCCTTCGTGACCTCCATCATGAGGACGAAAGTTTTAGTCAGTGCGAGTCTGACACTACCGGCTTAGATTAAGCCGGTGTCTCACACGAGATTTCCTCATCCCGGCGCAAAGCTTAAAAAAAAAGGGCTACTTTAGTACCTTGGAGTGAGGCCGAAGAACCACATCCGACACTGTCTAGATGGTCTATAATCAATCGTTTAAAATATTTTATCAATTGTCCTTTTCTAATGGTAAAAATTAGACGGCATATTAACTTATTAAATAACGATTGTTTAACTTGGTAATATAAAGCAGTGGCGTGGTAAAAATAGGTGAGCCGCTTTTTACGAGTACGATGCACTTATCGACTTGCCCTGTAATTTCTTCATTGATGTTGATATATTAATAAATAGAATAATATTTTGCATTGGCGATGTAAATTAGGAGTGAATAGCCCCGGAGAGAATTACAAGGTTAGCAAAATCATAATTCTCACACAAATACCAAACCAAGGACAAAAAACTTAAAAAAAAGTTAATACGATTTAATGATCGTTTTTAATCCAATTTGAAAATTGCAATATTGATTTAATGATTTCTTTAAGTACGTGACCACACAAATTTGTAATTTTGATGAATGAATTGTAAAATATGCGATCATGAATTTTAAAATTGCGAATTTATTTATTCAACGAGGTTATGTAATTTCAAATTCGAGTAAAATATATTTGATACATAAAAACACTTTTACTAGCATTTGTATGCTACTTATTGATGTATGTATATTTGCGACAACATAATTTATGTAAATAACTTTTTTATATATAAAAAGGGAATACAATTACGTGATCGTTTTAGCAAACAAGGTTGGAAACCGGTACACAAATTCAATACTTGAACATTTTCTTTGTTTTAAAAATTATAAAATAGAATTGCCTATTTAATTAAATTGTGAATTAATTAATTGTGCAGTACAGCGGCGCATCCAACGTAGGCTAGCAAGTGGGATCGCCCACAAAGCAAAAAAGTTTTACGTTTGACAATGTATAGTAACGTAATATTAAAATAAAAGAGGAAATTCTATTTACTTTTATTATAAAATTTATTACTTTTGTACCATAATCATATGAAAGACCTTCGCATTATGTCGATAACTCAATAAATTATACATTACAACCTAAAAAAAGGCTATAAACGCCTTAAATTATTGCAGGAATAATTTCAACCGAATTATTTATAATAATTCGAAGATAGATGATAAATAATAATTATATTAATAATAAACAGTGGCGGAGATACAATCGTAATACAAATTTAAAAATAACCGACACGCTACTGAATAAATTAAATTAATCTATTGAGAAAAATTTTAAATAAACTCTCATAATAAATAAAAAGTTAAAGGTTATTTCGTTATTTGTACGAGTTTAATATTTAAATGGTTAAAAATGTGCACGATAAGAAGTAACATAATAACCGTGTTCATGTGTAGAATTTTAACAGCAACTATGTTGGCAGTTTTCCAAAGTTTTATTTCAATGTACGTAAAGTGCATTTTATTCATAATTCCTATTTACGACTAAATATTCTAACCGGAGAGAATGAAATTAGCATACTCCTGATTTAAATAGACAATTTAAAACATATCATCAATTAAGTTGATTTAAAGTCGGCTTTAACATTTGGAAAAAAGTTTAGATGGAATATGAAAACACCTCTGAAAAAAATGTATAGGTATAGTTTGTTTCAGAATAATTGGAATTAAAAAAGTCATAGCATCAAATTACGTTGATATAAAAACGTACAAACTATAAACAAAACATAATAATAGAGATAAGGTTAATTATTTTAATCTGGCGCCAGCCTTTAGCAATGCATAATATGCTGTTTTGGTTGACGCGATAATCTTATCTCTATATTTATTAAGGCAGCCACAGATTAACAGCTTTGTTCGACGTACTTGTTCGACGAACAAGTCTGTCGAACAAGTACGTTTACCCCACACACTACGGACTTGTGACTGACTTTTCGTCGAACAAAAGCGTCGAACAAATCCGTCGTTCTTGTTGGCGAACAAGTACGACGGAGTTACTGCCACACACCTTCAGCTTTGCCACAGACTTGTTCGTCGAACAAGTACGTCGAACAAAGCTGTTAATCTGTGGCTGCCTTTATGTCTCGTCACATAGTTCGTACATTTTTATATCAACATAATTTGATACTATGACTTTTTTTAATTCAGATTAAAGTGAAACAAACTATACTAGTAATAATTATAAGGCGTCCATAAACGGGGCTGAAAACGTCGTCCGACAATCTAATTAAAATCCGCCCTGTACAATTTAATAATTAGTCTTTTTTTAGACTCAATTTGATTAAATTCAAGGTTTAGTTACTCATTAAATGATTAATCAAAAGAGAAATTTACTGCACATAATGTTTGTGTTTACACTTGAATATGTAAACGAGATTATCTACAAGTACTTGCATACTTTGTTAAATAATGATAAGTACAGGTATACAAATATCTTAAATTTTTATCTTTTGATTAGACCAGAAGATGATAAAACGCTAAAATCCGGTGGTAATTATGTGCCTACTCTGATTTTTTCAAATTAAAAAAGTTATAGTAATTTGTCATAATATTATACAGGATGAATCATTATGGTAAATACGGGTTCTGTGTATTGTTAAATAATAAATCTGATTAATTTAATATTGAAATTCAT
Organism: Podabrus alpinus; assembly: GCA_932274525.1. Lineage (NCBI taxonomy): Eukaryota > Metazoa > Arthropoda > Insecta > Coleoptera > Cantharidae > Podabrus > Podabrus alpinus. Next base: position 22,938,692 of record OW026453.1, read on the forward strand.
TAGAAAACGTTTTTGTGGAAATCTTCCTCGAAATTAAACAAAACTAAACTAACATGTATTTTTAGTACTGAAAATTAACGAACGTAAAATAATAATATTAGTTTTGGATGCTTTGCTATAATAACGAAAATTTGTAGAGAAACAATGTGGATCTTTTCGAGTGATAGATGATATAAAAAAAACATTATAATACAAAACGTGGAAAATTAAAATGTGGGTGTTTTAAAGCGGAAAAAATATTTTTTTTCTGTTTCGAAGTGATGAGCAGGTCTGGCGTTAAATAGACATTGTTGAGTAGTGAGGCAAATTGTTAATTTGCACCGTTGCGAAAAACATCTCGATTTTGTTTGGTTTTTGTGTTTTTCTTGAGTCATCCAAATCAATAAATAAAAAAGTTCCGCAAGAATTTTTTTTTATAGTAAATTGAGTGCTGAAAAACGATATTATGCTTCTGCACAATGTTGAAAACGTTGTTGTTTCTGTGAATCCATCCTCAGTGGGCACTAAAATAACCAGATAAAAACGGCATTACTGTGTTTCAGAAACGAATTGATTTTTCTCGCTTTCATTATCCGAATCTTTGATTATGTAGTAGCAGATAGACAAAGAGAGTACGGCCCTGTGTCTTGAGTACAGAGATTGTGTTAGAATAGAGCAATTATTCAGGTGTATATCGAGATTTTGTTGCATACGGATGCGATATTTGAGTGTTGGAACAGTGTAGAGAAAGGGAAAGTGTTGGCAGATCGTTGACTGCACTGGAAGAAGCTTTTGAAAGAGAAACAAGAGGCTAATTTTTGAGGTTATTTGACCTTTAGATAGAGACAAATTTATCGTAGTAGTGCCAACTTTACATTTGCATAGGAACTGTGTACAACAGCTGTGTACAAAGGCAACAAGCGGTGACTTAAAAGTGAGAAACCATACAAGTTCTATGAATCAAAGAGGTCCACCCTTCCGAACTAGAACGAAAAGCGACGTGACACAAGCGGAATACAGCAAGAGAGGTAGAGGGGAACCAGAACAGCTACAAGAAGCCGCGGGAGAGGTATTTAAAAGAAGTAAATTAGTAGTAAGAACGCCACCAAGAGAGAACAACGAAGGAAAGGAAGACAACATAACAGTACAACAGAAGCACGAAGAGGAAAATATGGAAGAGCTTAAAATAATGATAGCAGCCCTGTCTAAGACGGTTAACGAGGGTTTTGCGGGCAGCAGAGTAGAAATCACACACATAGGGGACCTACTGCTTAACGCGGGCTCCGAACCGCGGGAAGTGTATACACTTTATCTCCAGAGAGGCTGTTCCAGGCAGATTACACCTCGGTGGTTTGCCATTGCCTTCCGAGGGGAGACGGTCAGAATAAAGTTTTTACTGAGCCCGGAGTCGAACCAGGCATTAAGCTTTAGCAGCAACGCACTTAACTGCTTTAGCTGATGACCGTACTTCAAACGCACAACACATACATAGGAGAGAGGTCGCCAACGTCCGGGAGACCGGATATGGCACTTGAAGAAGAAGAAGAGTAGAAATAAAGGAGCTTACAATAAGGATGGAAAGAATGGAAGAACAACTGAAGAGCGAAAGGCAAGAACTGAAAAGCGAAATTGAAGAGCTAGAGGCCAAAGTAATAAGACAAGAAGGCGAAATGAAACAAATGAAGGAATATATGGAGAAACAGGAAAGAGAATAGAAAAGGTGCAACATTAAGGTATTAAGGAGCCCATCAAGGAGATTTGGCATCCAGAGAAAGAGTCGAAGAATTCTTAAAAGAGAAACTCTTGGCGCAGGCTGAAATTGTAGAAACCTTCAAAATAAGAAAGGTGCCCGGAAGAGAAGTGGTAGTGGCTAAGCTGAGGGACCTCAACCAAAAGATAAAAGTAATGGAAAATAAAAGTAAGCTGAAAGGAACCAAAATTTATATAGAGAACGACCTGACGCACAGTGAAAAATCAATACAAGATAAAATCTTAGAGTTCGCCAGAGTGGAGAGCAGGAATGGAAAAAGAGTAAGGGTTGGATATGGAAAGTTAAGGGTGGAATGAAAAATGTATGTATGGAATAACAGAAAGAAAGAATTGGAGGCGGAAGCAGAAACTCCTGGGACGGCAAAAAACTGATTATAGGAGACGGGGTGACCGGATTGTCTCAGAAGGAAACTCCATATAGCGAAAAACAGACACATAAGACGACAAGGCAACGTAAAAGGAAAGAAGAGATTGAAACAAGTAAGAACATCGTAGGACAAAGAGTAAGCGAGTTTTGGCTAAGATCGGAACGTGGATTGTGAGGACGCTGCAGAGACCGGGAAAAAATAGATGAAGTGACAAACAAATTGATGGGATACGGTTTTGAGGTGGCCGCCTTGCGGGAACTGGGATGGAAGAGGTAAAAAAGTAGGAATATATACAATGTTCCATGCAGGTGAAAGGACACAGGGAAGAAACAGTATTGTTTTTAGATTTTTGATAACAAGAAAATTTTTTAAACGTTCAAGGTTGTGAAAAAATAGGAAGGAAGAAAAAGTGAAAACACAATGTATTATATGGGGCTTAATCCTCCCCTTAAAACGGATTTGTGAATCCCGGTAAAGGGATGGCTATATTCTTTATAGAATATAAAGCCTTGTAATAATAATAATAAAAAGATAGACAAAACCTATGGGGGTTTTAGAAACATCATCGTCATCATCAACAGCTATGCCATCCATCGTCGGATGTAAGTCTCCCCCATATTTTTCCATCCCCTGCCCTTTGCCTCCAATCCCTTCCCACATATCTCTTCACGTCGTCTGTCCACCTTGTCTGAGGTGGTCCTACGCTTCTCTTTTGACTTCATGGAAGGCGAATTTGAAATTGAAAGGCGGAATAAATTTGGTCACCATTCATGGGACCTCTTAAAAATCCGTGGCACCAATACAAATGAGGAATTATAATAATAAAGAATTTATTAAGACTTCAAATTTTGACAATGAAGAAGTGAATAAAAATTTGATTTAATTTTGGGACATATTGGACACCTCCCCCCCCCCTGGACATTACGTATAGTCTGGAAGAAACGCACATTCAAAGCACAAGTTTAAATTTAAAAAACAAACAAATTTGTTTGCTCCATTGTAATTTCGGCTAAACCTGACATTTCTTTCTGTCTTTTTAGTTACTTACTTTATTTTAAAAATATAAAAACCCAAGTTAAATTTGCGTCTTCGCCGCCTCATTTGCTAACTGTATAAAGCCGGATCTGGTTATGGATCACTAAAATCCGATGGACCATTGTATTAAGATATAATCATCGAAATATTATATAATATTACATTGTAATTAATGATTAAATAAATCTTTTAGAGGCTTTTCGGCCGCACAATCAAAGCAATCAGCGTTCTCGATAAAAAAAAATATAGGAATGATCGTCAAAAATCAATCCATTATATTATAGTAACCTAAAATCATTTGAAGATCTGTAACTTTACATTTTTTAGAGCCCTTTCTTCCGCACAACCTATAGGCAATCTTTATCTATCCGTAACACAAGTAAGTGTTACGGCCTCTAGGCCGCACAATTAATGCCGGCACATACAAGATGGCCATTAAGGGTGGTCTAGGAACCGCCGTTCCAGCGCCGTTGTTAAAATTCAAAACAAAAAATTGCTTTATCATGTAAATTTGAATAATAAATCTTAATAATTTCTTTAACTTTGCATCGATTTACCATGTTTTGTTTTATCATGTAAATTTTCATGGTAAATCTGTATAATTTTATAACTTTGCATAGATTTACCATGTAAATTTACATGATAAAAACAGGTTTCTAATTCAATTTTTAAAATAAAAACAAATGTTTTATCATGCAAATTTGCATGGTAAATTTTATGATTTTGCATAGTATTTTATCTTCTTCTTTGGGTGCCTAGCCGCTTCGGATGTTGGCGACCTCTCTCCTATGTACTATTACACAAATAGGGGACCTACTTGTGTAACGCGGGCTCTGAACGCGGAAAGTGTTTACACTTCATCTCCAGAGAGGCTGTTCTAGGCAGATTACACCTCGGTGGTTTGCCATTATTGCCTTCAGAGGGGAGACGAGACGTTTTTTTTAAAGTTTTTACGAGAAGAAACGAGAAGTTTTCATTAAGCCCGGAATCGAACCGGGTATTCAGCATTCAGCCGGGTAGCAGAAACTCACTTAACCGCTTAAGCTGATCCACCCTATGGTGGAGCCCTCATCTGCATATGCTCAAGAACGCGTAATAATACTAATGAAAAACAAAAGTGCCCCGGATGACTGCAGAAACTCCTCCATTCGCCTAATAAAGATTTATGGAACTCCATTTATGCTGTTCATAAACTTGCAACAAACTTCTGACAGAGTGAATAGAAGAAAATTGAATAGGACGATGGAAAAAAAGAATATTCCCACCAAACTAATCAAAATGACGATGGAAAGAACTGATTTGCATCAGAGCAGTAGAACGCGAAACAGAAGGATTTGAAACAAACAGTGGCGTAGACAGGAAGACACACTGTCTGCAACACTTTTTAATATACGAGAGCCCTGGAGGAAATCACCACCGAGTTGGATGCTAAAAGTTCTTGGAGCGGTTACTGGCGTCTTAGCAAGAGCACGAAAGAAAATGGAAGAAATCTTCTAAAAAATGCGAACAGCAGTAAAAACAATGAGAATCATTGATAAACGAAAGAAGCTGAAGTACCGAAAGTGTTCTAAAAGAAAATCACTAGTTCGAAAGAGAAATGAGATGGCTGGGACCTTATCATGAAAGCTGTAAATTAATATTATCTAGTCATACTATTTTAATTATTAAACTAAATAAATAAACGTATTTAAAAAAATTTTTACTAGAACATCAAAAGGTTTTGATAAAAGCAGATTTTAATCACATTTTTGCGCGTTATAAATGTAGCGATTGAATTGATACAATTTTTACAATAACCAATCCAATATTGAGTACTTCTAACAAGTATAGTACTTTCAATTTTAATAAATTACATCCAATAAAAAAATGTTTATGCGTGGAATCATAGACGACTATAATAGAGGAAAACAATTTTATTTATATAAGTACACAATCACATAATAGTAGTTTCCACTTTTTTTATCTAATGAATGCATAGTTTCTTACTAATACACAATAGATAATACGACAACGCAAATACAATGTAGTTAAATTATATTACATGTCGAAGCTTAACTTTATCAAAATAATCAGCGCGCGTATTTTTGGATCGTTGTTGATCTTGCCGTCCAAACGCAAGGATAACGTTATGGAAACTAGCAGAAGACAGAGCAAGAGGAAGATCGGCCTGACGGTGGTGGGGTTAAAAGAATGGATGAAAAAGGCATAAAACAGACAGAGCTGGAAGGAAATCGCTACAATACATGAAAAGTTATGAACAAGGTAGGAATAAAATACATCGATTTGAACTGAAACAGGTTACATATAAGGACTGATCCTCGTCCTCAAAGGGGTCTGGAAATTCTGGAACAGGATAGCAATAATCTCCTGACCCTCAGTGCGGCCTTTAGGCCGCACAACTATCGCATCATAATGGTATAATGGTATTGCAAAATATCAGCATTTAATGATACTAAATCTTGAATTTCCACTTTTTGATGGTATCATCAAATCATCAAAAATATATTAAAATGAAATAAATGAAGAACAGCTTTGCAGTTGACCATATTTAGAGACATTTTTTTAAACCCTTCCGCTTCCAAAATAGTTTCGGAAGAGAGAATTTATTCGGTCACAGTTATAAGCGTTATAGGTACAATGAGTAATCACTTTTCTGAGATACAATATATATTTTTCGACAGATGATTTTAATTACCAGTACGAAATGAAGTAAGAGTTGATGTGGATAATTATTATCCAATTCACGCTCAATTTTTAATGCTACTTCAAAAAACTTTAATAAAAATTCAATAGGTAACAAGAGATACGGAAAATTTAAGTCAAAGTCGCTTAATTAATATTGCTTCCCCCCCCCTCCATTAATATTGCTTCATTTTTACAGCTATCTGAATTGTGTGAAAATTTGACCGATTAATCAATGTTTTGCAATAATGGCATTGAAATTGTGATTTGATTAAGACGCATAACTTCAAGACTATGAAATAAATCCATTTGGATCATAAAATAAAGGAATTCATCGTTTTTCTATTTGAATATATTTTTTTCAATCGATAATTACTAAATTATTAAAATATTATTTTAGACCATCCTGTATATTACGATACCACTATTTTAAATAATTTATTTCATAGAAATAATATGGTTGAAAGTTTAATATAACTTTGCAACTGAATATTTAATAATAATTTACATAGAGATTTATGCTTTCATAACAATATCAATGTAATTGATAATAATGATATTGCAAGTTTCCTTCAAGTATATAAAAGATAAAACCTTATTTTAGATATTGATAAATTTTGAGTTTACTAGAATATACGGTTATATTATCCCGTGGCAGTTTTGTAGTTTTATTTCAGCACAAGATCAAGTTTTATTAGAGCTGTTTTACATTACACTAAATTTTTCAGGACTGAAATTTTTAGTCCTAAAAATGCAATGCGCGCGCCGAATTAGGATGATAGAAAACTTGTTGTAATACTTTCCTGTTTGCAACTACAACCTGACAATTTTAACTTTTTCAGCGACTGAATATGCGCCACGCGCATTAGGTAAATTGTCAAATAATGTCGATTGGTTTGTAAGTGTTTAAAAGTGATTTAAAATAATTAAATAAAAATGCAAATTAGCAAAAGAAAAAAATTATGTGCTGCATAATTATTACAATGTTACTTGCAAAACCAAAAAATCAAACTTTAAAAAAAAAGCGATTATGGACTAAACTTCCAATGATTTGTTCGCGTTTGTTATTTTTTTTGTAAAATTATAAGAAGCTTGTACTCTTATAAAATAAAATCTCGGGTGTGAGGGTTGGGATAATAAAACAACTGTTAACAATACCTACTTATATAGTAGGTATATGAAAAGATGCATTACCAACCTTTTGCCATTACCAAGAATTTTGAATTTTGAATTTTAAATTATGAAACTAATTTTACATCATGCGCGCGCCGAATCAGGACGCTAACAACAATAAATTAGAACATGTTCTAAATTCTTGCTGTCAGCGTCCTAATTCGGCGCGCGCATTGCATTTTTAGGACTAAAAATTTCAGTCCTGAAAAATTTAGTGTAATGTAAAACAGCTCTTATAAACCGAAAACGAAAAACTTTATATTGTTTTCATTTTTGTGTGTGCAAGTTAATGTAGTTTTAGGTGCATAATTTTGTATTTATTTAAGCAAATGCAAAGCTCATAAATTAAACTGTTGAGGGCCACCAGCTATTGTATAAACACAAATAAATAAACAATGTTAATTAATTATTTAAACGATACTACGTCATTTAATTTTTAAAAAATAATATTGTAATTGATTTTGTTGAAATTTACAATTTTTTACATTCCGATCATTTTACAGGGCTGTATTAATGATTTCGAAAAATTGTTGTCATCAATTTACATAATCTATATATATAAAAATGGATGTATAGACTTCTAAATCGGAACCAAATTTGGCACAGTTATTATGTAGGTCCCTGCGCATGTTTTTGTATTGAAATAGTGCAAAAATTCGCAAAGGAAAGGAAAGTTGACTTTGAGTAGCCTGCCTTCCTTTAAGGAATCTCGATAATCCATTCATGCGCGTCCCAAAGGGACGCGCATGAATGGATTATCGAGATACCTTAAAGGAAGGCAGGCTACTCAAAATCAACTTAAAAAACAATAATGAATGCTGTCAAACTGTCAACCGATCGACAATGCAAATAATACGCGTGCACGTGCTTTACGTTTCTATTTGACCAATCTTAACCAAATTTGGTGTAAAGTTATTTACAACGCTACGAAAAACATAGGCTACTTTAGTACTGTAATGTTCTTTGCTTAGCTGTAGTAGCAAGTCAGAAGGATGAACAAGTTTATAAATAAAAATGTAAATGAACGTTAAGTTAAGAAAAGAAATCATGGCAAAATTTTAAAACGATTAACTCGTAAAATGAAATTAAAATTAGAACATGTTAAAATAATTATTAGTTATTAGTTAAAAATTTGTTAGTTAAGAAATTGTTGTAAAAATTAGGTTAATTTATAATTAGTTGTGTTATGCGCATTTAAAAAAAAAGTTTCTCGATGAAATTTATCACAATTTGGTGCGATGAACTAAACGGAAGATTTTTCGCTTCAAAATAAACATTCAAGTGCATCAAATTCAAATTTGCGGATCGTTCCTAAAAAAACAATTATTTGAATTAAAATCAAGTGTTGAAATTACCGATTTTTTTACCTGGCAATGAAAAACTTTACAACATAAAAACTTAACAGGCGTTGGAATTGCAACAAAAATGATATACTTGGTAACGTGTTTGTTTACCTTAACAACGAGATAATTTAATGAAGATGTACACGTAATTTTGGTTGTTCCAGAGATATTTATAAAAAATTGTGTTAAAAAAACCAGAAATAGGGTTGAGTGAATGTAAAATTGTGCTAAAAAGAGGTTATATTATGTAATAATAGTAAAAATTTTATAAATGCACTCACCAATTATTATAAATAAGTTATTTACGGCGGTGAATATAGTTGGATTATGCGAAGGTTAAATGGTTGACCACACAACAGTGAAATAGAGAAGATTTATGGGTGAACGACCAACAATCGAAGTACAAGAAAAAAAAATGATGCAATCAGGAAGTGAGGTTAAATTTATTTAACTATACAGTGCGGGAATTTTGAAAAAAAATAAAGATTAGAAATCTTTTTAATTTATAAACATTCATTTGCATAAATCCATTTTATAATAAGAAAATTTATTACATTTAATTTTAAGGCGTGTGCGTAAAACTTTATTTGTTTCTATGACGACCATTTATGAAAATTTCATTAAAATCAAATTGCCATGATAAATTTATTTTCAATTTAAATCAATTAAATAAATATTGTTAAACTATATGAATCTTGTTCATTTTTGAAAATTAGTAAATGCAGTAAAGAAAATTTATTAACAATAAAAGAATTTTTTTTATATAAAATTAAGAGCTAGCCGTGGTGACTTACAAAAATTTATACACATAAGTTACCATTGTGGGATAAGCAACCAGGTAAGGGCAAATCTAGAACGAAAGCATAATTTAATTAATAAGGTGAGGGGAACATTATATTTATTTGTCGTACCAAAGTAGAGGCGATTAAGAGGCTCGATACATTACAGTACCTTGGAGTGAGGCCGAAAGCCGAACAACCACATCCGACACGGTCTAGATGGCTAAAGGCGGCCGGTAGGTCGACTGTGCCAGCTAGTTACCAATAATTAATAAATATAAAATCGATTATGTAAATTACATATTTAAAAAATCAAATTAACCTTGATAAGTGCATGTTAATTTTAGTTTTCATTTAACTTGATTATTGATAAAGCCTAAAGCTCAATAATGATACCACGATGTTTGAACCGACCCTGTTATTATTATTAGTTAATCAGTTGATTAACTTAAAGGACAAGTATGCAAAAAACCGTGATCCTCTCTCTTTCTTATTAGTAATTAATTATGTAATAACTTCGCCATTATTAGCAACTCGAGTGTCGTATCATTTTTAAATAAAAGTAGTAAAAATGTGCATTAAACCATTTTAAAATTTTAATAACAATCTAGTAATGGAAGGAAGTCAACATTCAACTAAAATTAATTTTTAATAAATATGTACATAATAAAACGCTCAAAACTTAATTCCTCGGCCGTTTCGTTGTCATGTATATTACTCCCAATATATTCTTATCAAGCTACACACAATGTTAGTGTAGTCCATTTCTAGTTTGCAATATATAAATAAGCTCAAAAATAAATTAAAAATTACACGTAAACTTTAAAACAGGAAATAATGGGTAAACAAATTGGCTAAAAATATTTAAAGCCAATTTAAATAAATTAACGTAACAAATATGTAATAAACCAGCGAAGCGTTAAGCCAATTTATTATTAATGTTTACAGTTTATGTTCGTCTATTTCTATCTGCTTTACGAGTCATTTATATTAGGATTTTCCGTAAAAATTCACTAGTGGCAATTTATTTGAATGTAGTCGCTATTATATTAAAAAATGTAAAAATTTTAACGGATCAATAAAATATTTTCATGCTATCAGTAAATACAACAAGATATATTATACAGGGAGGGCAATATTTTGTTTGGATAGCTTTGTGCCGGTATTTTTAAGCAATAATTCTATTACTCGACTAGTTTATATTTTCATTAAAATTCCACCTTTAACCATTAAAAGGTTAACAATAACAAATTATACGTAATATCATAACTAGTGCCCTCACGCGTACGTTGTTTATAAAATTCTAATTAAAATTATTAAATACCACCATATAAAAATTACTACTTGATTATTTGCCTGTTAAAATTTAAATTTCTACTAATATATTCAAGAGTTAAGCTCTTTACAGAATACATTATAATGTATGGTATGATTGTACACAAAAGATAAAAAAAAATTGTATACTCGAATTTAAATATATAATAACGTTATGATTAATAATATTTACGCAATTTTTTATTACCGTGTAATAAAAAAAATGTATTATCGGACTTGAGCCGGTCCTGTTTCTAATACATGCTTATCAAAACTGTGGAACTACTATACATTATCTCATTCGGAAATAAATAAACAAATAGAACTGAAAGTTTATCAATTTTATCAGCTTTTAAGTAAATAAATTTTATTTAAATATCACAATACATAAATTATGTACGTGAATAAACGCATAGATAAAAAATAAATTGAAAATCAAGTTAAAAAGGACAATTAACGCTTCGTCACAAATATTTATCGACACAAAGGAAACAACCGAAATTGTTATTATTAGATCCAAATAATATAAAAGTTCAGATAAAAGAAATCTCAGGCGCACAAAGCAGCAACAACACATTTTAAAAAAAATTCCTTTATGTATCTCATCAAAATAAAATGTAAAGCAAGGTAAAAAACATTATTAGTTTATAATATTAAAAACAAACCATTAAAATAATAAGATGATTTAAAATTTCGTACGTCGAGCAAATGCAAAAACATCAAAAAAATTATTGGAAAATGTAATATTCCCCGAGGGAAGGGCTGGCCATAGAAAGGCAGTAAGGGGAATAAAGCAAAAGGGTCTTTATATATTTTCGAGTTACTTCAAATAAATATCCTGCCACTCGTAAACAAATATAGGTACTTTTAAAAACTTCAACCTTTTATTATTTTCTTTTCATTTATCGCACACTTCACTAACGAACAAATAGCAATAATTACCACTAATTTCGTGTATCAACTGATAACGACAAAATAATATTAAAAAAGTTACCATTGTTACAACTTATATTTATAAATCATTAAACACGAAATATGTAACCACGATAAACAAAAAATACGTCAATAAAAATATTTTCCAAACCAATAAACACAAATTAATTATTGAGCCAATTATCGTATATTAAACTGCAAATTTTATACTTTACAACTAACGGAAATTAATTTAATTAGGAGCTTAAATTTAGTTTCAAGGTTAATCGTTTCAATAATTATATTAATTAAAAATAAATTATATTGTGTTTAAAGATGCTGATTAGGTTTCAAATTAGTTTAAAACGCAACATTTTAACGTCTGAATTTTATTTTTTGAACAGGACCGAACTCGGATCACAGAGTGAACTATATTAAAATTATTATTCAAAAGTTCAATTTGATATCTGCTTTATTATCGGATCGATTATTCAAAATTCGCTTAAATGGAGAATCGTGTAATTATAGGAAACTTAACAATGGTCTTCCGCAAGGTTCTGTATTGACTCCGCTTGTATCAATTTAATTTATACACCTCAGATTTACCAGTTACAGCTTAAATTTATCTGTGATGATGATCTGGCAGTGGCATTACAGAACAATGTTGACAAACCATCTGAAGAAGTAGGATTATCCATATTAACATCTGATTTAAATATGTTGCATGATTATATTAATTTAAATAAATAATAAATAATATTTAAATATTTGATTTTTTAACTATCGACAATTAATAATAAATTAAACTTTAAAATAAAATAGTTAATTAAACGTGAAAATATTTTTTATTTTAACATGAGCTTTTATCATCAGATGTTTATTAAACAAGTACATTGAAACGGGTATATTTTATTTTTAAAGTTTAATTTATTTTGAAAACAGAATTAGTGCCTTCCCGGAAGAGCACACGTAAAATAGGCGCCGAAGATACGATTAAAAACTTAAAACAACATTAAAATTAATGTTAAGCGAATAAGCTAAGGATGAATTTGATAACCCCTGTAATTTTGGCAATAATCGATGACTTTCAAGAGCCCAACCAATGAGAAGCTCGCATTCGATTTAAAGCGGATCTACCCCTCCATTCTGTTGACGGTACATGTACTTTCACCTAGTGTCACCGTCCAATCAGCCTCCTACCAATCCTCGGGAAGTTAGCGAAGAAAATATCCTCGCCCGGCTCAAAGAAGCCATTTTGGAAAACCAAACCATCCAAGATGAGAAGTTTGGCTTCAAAGAGGGACACAGTACCGTCCATCAAGCCCTCCGACTCGTTGAAAACATCACTCTCGGTTTCAAAAAACACGAGTTCACCGGCTAGACGTGACAAAAGCATTCGACAAGGTTTCGCACGAAGGTCTCATTTACAAACTGTTTCAGGCAAATTTCCAATCCGCTCTAGTCAAAATCATCGCTTCCTACCTGAAGAACCGTCGCTTCAGAGTCAAATTTGACGGTGCCCCCTCTCCACCGAGACACCCATTGCATCCGGAGTACCCCAAGGCTCCATTTTGTCACCAAGGTTTTTATGAGCAATATTCCAAACACCCCCAATCTGCTAACTAAAATTTCTTTGTACGCAGATGATACAGCGATGTAAACGTCTTCTATCAACCCGGACGTAGCCATGACCCGCATCCATGAGGCCTCAAATGAGTTAGAAAATGGCGCATCTGAATAAACTGGAGCAAGAGTTCCATGATCATGTTTAGAACTCGTTGGAAGCCTCACAGTCCAGTGTCTGGATGATTGAGGAGCAGATCCCATGGAACCGACTTAATTGGAAAGCCCACGTCAATTCCGTCATTTCAAAAGCTTTACCTCATGCTTAACCGCAAAAGCTGCGCATAAAAGGCCATCATCAGACGCCAAACTCAACACCATCCAAACTTTCGTAAGTAAGCTCGCTACGAAACTGTATCAAAAAAATTCCTTTCGTGGAAAACCCGCTGATCAACCTTCTAAGCCAATACCAACCCAACGACCACATCAGCCACCCCAGACCAAAATCTATTCTCAACATGCCGTCAGCTGACACCAACCCACCACCACCCCCGATTAACCTATTTTTTCAGTTCCCAACATCACCAGAACAAGTCGCCATCAAATCAAGGACATTTCAAAAATTCCTACATTAGTTTGAAATTGCAGTTTCAAGAAACCCGGCATTTGTTCCTTCAATTACACGCATTGTGTTGACGACGGTCCGTACAATTTTCACTAGTATTCAGAGGTGATTCCATCCAAAAGACGAAGCCACACCCACCCAACAGGGATCCAAAGGAATAAGTTCTTATTGTTCCAACATTCCAGGTTCAATTTCGAGCCAGCCAGCTCCAGCCCCTGAGGCCAAAAGACCTCCAAATAACTTCAACGCCAGTTTTTCAATTACCAGATGAAGGACATATGGGTTTCAAACCCGGTTCTCCGTTCAAGCCATCATCATGTTCCTCGTTCCATTTTTGTCAGTTAACCTCAGAAGTTCATCGTTCATTTTAAACGTATGAAATTAAATAAATTTCACCCTCTTTCTCACGTTTACCTGAAAAATTCAGATCCGTTTTTTGGATCTGTCGCGCTTAAGAAATTTTTTTCCAAGTTTAACGTAAAAAGCTAGATCTGTTTTTAACGGATCTGTTGATTTTTGGATCGTAAGCAGCTACATGCACACAAAAATAATAAAACAAACTCCTTCCATGATGCTTACGAACTTCGTACTGCTGTAAAACTCCACTATTTATTACAAAGTCGAGGTGGGGCGTGGCCTGTGAGTACTAACAAACAATGGGAGATCCCCGTTTCACTGTAAACTTTAAGGGCTGTTTTGAGGATTAAATATGAATTTTCCAAAAAAGTTTTTGTTTAATTCTAGTATATAAACCTTCAACTTTCCGAATATCTATAGAAAATTCTTAAAATCGCGGTCCTCTTTTCTCGTGCTATCGCTGTGCCTTCCATCTTTCAAACAAGGATTGTGGTTCTCTCTCGCGTTATGCAGCCGAATATAAGCCCCAGTATAAGTACCAAGTTTTCATACTCGATATGTTGATTCTATGTTAAATTGAGCAATGCGATTAATTTCAGGAATAATCCCAGACAACACTCAATAACTAATGGATATCTAGTGGATATCCACTAGCTTTTGGATGTCCACTGGATATTCACTAGATTTCAGTGTTGTCTGGGATAAAATCTACAGCCTTATGTTTGCTTCCAGTTCTTGCACATGTTGCTCCTCCTAAAATCAGAAGAGAAGCAGCTCTTTTGAGAGAAGATAAGAAAATTGAATCAGACTGTACTGTACCAATCCATTTGGATATTTGTAATAAAAGACAAAAGGGGTCTTGCCTGGGAGGAAACATATAACAATACAACCAACAAGGATCTCATATTAGATCCTAGCATTTGGCCTTTGGGTTTTGACCATCCTCTCACACGTTGGGAAAAAATAAACCTTATATGCTTGCTGATAATGTGGCGATTTCATTTGTTGTAACCTTTTTTTTATCTTTAATGGTATACGAATAAATATACCTTATAATATATTATAAGGATTTTTTACGGCTGGTGCCGCCTCTCCTTCCTATTACTTTCTATCGTAGCATAACTCCTTTTCCAGATTTCTAGAATTTATTATCCCGTCTATGTTGTCTCTCCAGGTTCCCTTAAGCCATCTATTTTCCGACATTCTTTTTTACGTCCGAACCATATCAGTTCTTTCTTTTCTACTTCCTCTGCTATGCTTATCTCCATATTCTTGCTTCTTCTAATAATCTCGTTTCGCACCCTTTCCCATTTGGATCTTCTGCAACTTCTTCTTAAACAGTCCATTTCTGCAGCCATCAATTTTCGTCTATTACTGCACTTAAATCCCACACTTCTGGTACACGTTGGACTACAGATATGGGTATCCTTTTTTCTTTCCTTATATTCTTCTCCCACAAGATTTGCTTGAGTTCCTGGACTTCCGTCATTACTGTTTCCTTCCTTGTTCAGTATGACTATACCAGATATTTACATTTAGGCACCCCTTTTATGATCTTTTCCTTTAGCGGAAGGTCATTGCATTCTTTATTTCCAACAATGAGTCCGACTTTTGTATATTCTTCATCAAGTTTTCTCATTTTCCTCCATCACACCCTGATCATCCGCAAAAAGAGGGTGTCGAGTATGTCGTCTCCCACTCTAAACCCCATATTCCTACACTTCTTCACCCATTTATACGAATAAATAATTCCCTATATTTCAAGTCGGTTATATAATTCAAAAATGTAAATCTTGAAGGAACTCATTCATTATGTGAATTTATTTCGTATTATGCCACGTTAAAATACTATGATATAATGGAGTTAACTACATTAAATAATTTAAATTCACAATTTTGCTCGTTAAACCAAACACATTTGGTAGTTTTTACAGTTGTAAAATATACCTGAATTTATGGTTTTTAGGAAATTTTTAACAAAAACGTGGAAGTGCAATAACAATAAAAAAGGGACGTTACAGATGGAAAAAATTGGTCAATTTTTAAAACCCAATAGAATTTGAATACTTTAATAATTAACTTGATAAATTAAACATCTGTAAAGCTTGAAATGTAATTATTATGCATCAATAATGTAAAAATGTCGGAATCAAAAACAGATGCCATTGAAATTCCAATGCTTCGGGCCACGTCCTTTTATTTTAGTAGTACGAAAGTTTAGATGGAAATAAAAAAGAACACAGAAAACAAGTTACTCTGTATATTATATAATATGAAAGCCAATACAATTATTAAATATAATTGTTTAGGGATGCATGAAGTTTTCAATTAATTTTGCCTGAATATAAAAGATGAGAAGAAGAAAATTGTAATAAAAAATGTGATAATAATTATTATTGTGATTCCGTATAATAATAAATAAATAATTAGATAGTTAAGAAGGGGGATGAATAAATTGTTAAGGCTATATAATAAAATCTGAAACTCTATAACAGCTTATGGAAGGGACGTTTTATTCAGTTTCTCCTCTTTGTGATTACTCTTAACCTTATCGAGCCTTTTGAACAACTTCAGTAAACGAAACAGGTTTATGCTAACTTATTAATTCTTTCCTTGAATCCTTAATTACAAAATGTTTACATAACAAAAAACTCACTAAAGATTTTAATTATTTTAATTAATAAAGTCAAATACTTTTGCAATTCAATTTTAAGACGGAAAAATGTTTAAACGGTTTTCTTTCAAAATTATCACATCCATCAAAAACACGCTACCCACCGACCCGCCCGCATTCGTCATAAATTTTAATAAAAATTAATTTAGATACAAACGGTGACCCCTATTAAACTGAAAAAGTTGGTGTTTCACGTCGATTATTTTTTGTTAAATTAATTGATAGAATATCAATTAAAAAACTTTATTTTATTTTTACCTGCATTGTTTGCGCCGCGCCATGCATCATAAATTGAAATGTAAGCACTCACCTGTAACAAAAATAAATACGATAAAAACAGTAAACTAAACATTAATTAGTAATAAATTTACTTTTAAAAACTAATTGTACATTTTTTGACACAAATCCCAATTTGAAACGTTGCTACACGTAAACAATGAAGTAAATGGAATTAAAATTACAGTATACGAGGTCAAATCAATTCTAATGCTAAACTACAATTTTCTATAGTAGAAAGAAAAATGTACATCAAATTAGTTTAAAAGTAAACACTCGTAAAAAGTAGATTTTACCTGAGCGTTTACTTATACATTCGTTTTAAGGGAGTTTAAATGGATAATGAGCAAGATAAATCAGCAGTTTCAAACTCGTTTTCTGTTTAATTTGTATATTCAAAATAACAAAAAACTTGCCCATTATTAACTCATTATAATTTTAATTTTACGATTATGTCTTTGGAGTTCTAACATTGCTAAAATGGAACTGATATACGGTCGCGGTTGAAACATCTGGTTGAACATGTAAAGTACAGTCAGAAAATGTAAAGAAACTTTCGATTTTACATCAAAGAGGAGACAAAAGCTGTAAGCGATAATGCGGATCGACTCCGAATTACGGTAACAGTTAACCCTATTTCAACGCTCAACTTTCATTTAAGCTGAGGACATCAGTTTACACGGTAGTTAACACGCATAGTACATGTCAGTAAGGCAAAAAATTACCATCAACCGGATGGTTCAGTTAAGCAATACCTATATACGTTAGATAATATTTCTATCGGCCCTGTCATTGATCGAAAAATCCAAGATGAATAGAGAAAATTGAATTCCACTGAGAACCTCCTGAGTAACTGTGACTATGATTGAACGTTGTGATATATTAACTAACTGCGGGGCACCAATTTAGTGATGGCTTAAATCCTGTAGAATTCTAAACGTTAATGTCGCGGATTAATTCATAACTATATAAATACGTCAATTATGGCGCCACAGATATCCACATTTTAATATATATTTATTTCTCTTTTTGTTGATTTTTAATTTCTTCTTGGCGTGCCATTGATAACCAGTGCGCAGGAAAAATTTATTTATAAGTTATATTATACACATAGGGGACCTACTGTTTAACGTGAACTCCAAACCACAATTCATTTTGAGAAGGTTTCACTAAGCCTTCCCAGGATAGACGGTCAAAATAAAGCTCTTACTTTTCCCGGAGTCGAACCGGTGATTCAGCATTAGTAGTCAAAATACTTAATCAGCATACCACTGATTAGATTTTAATTTCGAGGAAGTCAATAATTAATGATCATTACTATATAATTATATTTTGAAAAGAAGAGAACCACTGTGGCTGCTCAAAAACTAGGCAATTCCAATTTAGTAGATCTAAGGTTGGGTATCGTCTCCACATCTTTGCCTGATGGGTGAACTGATGCAAGTAAGTTTTCTGGCTCTGGTGGTGGCCTTGCACTGTTCCGGTTCGGAATTTCGCCTTCAAGATTGAGTTAATAGTTAAATTTATTTTGCTCGAATTTAATCTGAATACGTGCTAGAAATCACGTAACTTTAAGGGCGGATATAGCGGAGTAGCAAAGGGGGTATCTAATACCCTCCCACCCCAAGAATTTTCAAAAATCAGAAACATCAATTAATGAATTTTTGTTGGTCGGCCCCGACCAACAATTTTTTTTTGCAAAACCAAAAATTTATTTTTAAACGGGTGTGGCTACTAAAAAAAAATTATACGCAACTTTTTAAAGTGTTTAAAACAAAAAAAAAGGCATATAAATTTCAATCAAAATTTCATTTCTCTTGCTCAGCCATTGGGGGGGGGGCTAATAGGGGCATAAATCCGCCGCCGTTTTCAATGAAAAATATTTGTTTACTACAATAAATTGTGTAGTAAATAAATATAATCCTAAAAAAGTTTGTTAAAACTTAAAAGTTGGTAATATTGGGCATAAAGGATTAACCGTTTACATTTTTTCCAAAAGATTATATCGTGTACCATCTACCTGTTTTTAAATTTACTTGCATGAGGGTAAATTGTATTGTAAAGAGATTAATGAAAGTACCTACAATTTTCAACACAAAATTATTTTATATTTTAGAATTTCTATTCTCCAGTGAGTGAAATTTTTCTTCTTTGCGGAGCATGCAGCCCCGGAGTTTGTGGATTTGTCTGATAGAGATGTTTAGTTTTACAATCTGTGGTTTTACCGTTTTACTGGTGCTAAATGCCAACATTGTTCTTGGAACAATGAAATCGGACAGGGTTGAACTTTACACAATTAAAGAAGGATTTTTAAAATCGGCAATATTTCGCGCGGATCCTTGCATCTTTAGGAGTTTACAGTCAAATTATAAAATTGCACAACAGTAGTATAATATTTCTAAAAGTGTTTTTTTTTACTAAAGAGGATATATAGAGGGACAACCCTTATGGAACTACCTGTCAAAAATATTTTTAATATTATTTTCAGTTCGATGGCTTTTTTACGCCATTTGGTGGACAGGGTTATTTCTAAGTTATTGTTATGCTAAAATTTACAATAGCAAGATCTTTAAGAAATTAATTAATTGGAAGAAATTAAAACTAAACATGCCTTCCTTTCAGAAATAGAGTATTTATTTATCTTTCACTAAACCAAAACTTAAAAGTAATCTTTGAAATAAGGGAGTTGCCTAAATCAGTCGCACATCGCAACCGCTGAAAATTTGTCGCAATTGACCGATAACAGTAGCCTAAATTGCGATAAATCGCAGCATCTGGCAACCCTGGTAGAGATAGTTTCAAAGCTCAAGAGCCCTAACTGCGCGAGGAGGAGCCAAGAAGACGAAATACATACAACATATACGAGTTTAAGCCTTCTGCGTCGATTTTTAGGGTTCTTGAGCTTTGAAACTATCTCTACTGTCTGCTACTACAAAATAAACTTTGAACTAGGTTTGAACCAGTTAGCTCGTAAGTAAAAAATCAATGAAATTAATTTTTCGTCACCCAATTCATTGAAAAATCGATCAAAAATTTTTCAAAACTACGAAGGAAAAATTATTGCAACTAATAATAATTAATTAATAGTTAAACTTAGTCAACATTTGTAAGGAAGTCTTCAAGTCTTTACTTTATTAGACCGTATTATAATAATATGAATGTGAAATCATGACCATATTATATATAAATTATGGTGTAACCTAGTGATTTTCAACCTCTTTCAACTCACGGTACATTGAACAAGGTGCTAAAATTGTCAAGGCACACTATCGGATTTTTGTATCATTTCAAAATTTATAATCATATTTGATATTATTCCAATTATTATTGAATAATCCAATTGAATATTTCAAGTATTCAATTGCTGGTTTAAACGAAAAAATATTTGTGAGACTGTTCGGTATTGTAAATTGCTGTTTGTATACATTATTAAAATAAATCAACGACGTTTTCATAAAATGTAAATTTTATAATTAAATTTAACAATTCAAAAATGTAACCTGTGTAATAAATTAAATAGTTGATAGGTATTCGGTGAATGGATAATTTTCCACCATAAGTCTTCAGGATCACGATTAAATGAAAATGCAGTAGTCAAAACATGAATTCAAAATAACCGTACTTGTTTCGATGTTAATCAGGTTTCAATCGCGACATTCATCTCCTCAGATCCTTATTGGTAAAGGAAAATACAATTTAGCCTGCAATTCGCAAATAATATTTTAAAGTAGATTTAATTGATGAAAAATTTCAATTTTAATTAAAATAAATAACAATGTTATCACGACATAACTAATAAAAAGGTATACTTTTATCAGCATAAATAAAAATAAGAAGAAAGTAGAGCAAAAAGCAGAAAAATAAGTAAAACATGTTGTCAATGGATTTGCCAGAATGTGTAAATGTATCATGACGGAAATGGAGAGTTGCCAAAATTTGACAAAATAGAGAAGCACGTCGAAAAATTCAGCTTGCAAAATATTTAAACAAGTGCCACTGACAAATTATACTATGCAACAGGCGTGCATAGTACATCCTCGTACATGACACTTAGTTACTTCACCATCCTCTGCAAAAAGTTCGCCCAAAACGACGACAGGCCCAATCAAAACAAATCCGTGACAGCTTATTTAATTTTGAGCAGCACTGTTTTAATATAATGTATAAACATTTTTATAGCAGCTTGCAAGTTATGATTTTCTAAAAATTATGATTCGTAAATTTTCGTAATTAAATTTTAGTAATAATAATAGATGTTGTTAGCTTCGTTACATTACTCATGAAGAAATACAAAAAGCGTCAACTAAAAATCGAATGGGTGGTTGTTAATATAGATTTATTTGAGGGGTGCTACAATTCAGTGTTAATGAATATGGGGAGCGAAATTATGTAAATCCACCCCTGCTTTAATGTGTATAATTAAAGAATCGGTAAAACTAATAACTAAAATCGGTTATACGAACATAATATATTCGTTTGAAAAATAATTAGTATTTACACTTGATTACATTTTAATTGCAATTAAGTAAATAAAATGCTTTTGAAAACATTTTAGAATAATTAAATTCGTTATTAATCAATAAAGCGGATTGAGAACAAGTTCCTGAAAATGTAAAATGTAGCTCACTCAATATTATTCATAATACTTTTAGAGAATTTTATATTATAATGTATCAAAAGAGAAAAATAATATGTTGAAGTAAAATTCTGTATATTATAACAAGCGTATACATTAAAAATTTGAATAAAAGCTCGACACATAAAAAGAAGGCAAATAAAAGTTGTATAACTCCAAGTAATATTTCTTGCACTTGCAAACTATTTTATCGAGTCGAATATAATTATTATTGTACCATCAATCAAAATTTCATCATTTCTTTTTTGGTATTAGTACAATATATTATAATATAATCTCCAAGTTAAATTTAATATGGTGGTTTTGTTGAAGAAGGTGGGTAAGGTAGGAGGAAGGTATTTATCGATCGCTTTTATAATTAATGAATTTAATTAACTCATTTTAGTTTAAATAAACGATTATAACTTTGATGTGAATGAACAATTACATAATTATCGTTCGTCATTTAACTAGAAACTAACAAGGATATTTCAAACATCAAGAGACTCTAAACTTGTGATTTAATTATAATTCCGTTTTAAGAAAATTATATTTTAATGAATAGTTTATATATGAATTTTATGTGACATTCTAATCATACAGCAACAAAAAGTAATTTTGGAACAGAACGGGGATATCTGAAAACCGGCAAATAGGGGTAGTTCAATTAGTATTCTACGCAATTCCGATAAAGCGGCACTCAAAAACTACAAACTTTCAATAAAGAAAACAAACTTGCTCGAGTGTAATTGGAAACTGTAGAGTACAACCCGTCCCTGCTTTAAATGAAATATACACGACACATTTTATATCCTTCTTTCTACCATTATTATCCAATTTCGAATGTTTAATAAATAAAATATAAAGGATAATGTTGCTTAATTATTTATAATTTATTGTATGCCCATAAAGGGTGTTGTATTTTTGACAGTAAATACCAGGCTTTTTGAAAAATTACTCTTCTACTCCTCTTTCGAAATATTACTTTTAGGTAAGTAAATAAAATTTCATGATTTACATTTAACAAAAAAACTTCACGAAGGAAATTATACGGGACATGCTTTTAACGTTACATGAATAATCTTAAACTTAGTTTATGGTTGGATGAAGAAACTTACTAAATTTCTTATAACAAATAGTTTATGTTAAACATAATCACGGTATATTGTAAACTTCGGTTATATTGATTAACTCCATTTTAATATTTATATTTTATACAAAATGTACCGAGACAAAACAATACAAAGAACCATCGCGTCTAGCGGTAATGCGCCAATATTTTCATCTGATCGATTTTTTAAAATTCGTTTAACCCCCCCCCCCCCACTTCCCCCAATCTATCACAACTTCTGCTCTAATAAGATACATGTAATCGAACGCAATGCAATGCAATAAAGTTGCATGGCTAAATAATACATCAACTACCATATATGCAACATTCGGACGACGCATAGGGGTTGTTTTCTTGTTTTGAATAAGCAATAAGAAGTCGAGAGAGAATTCAAGCAATGAAATTTAATCCGTCATAAAACCGTCCAAGTCGTAAATTTTTATTTCGTCATAAATTACAATAATTATATAGAAAATACTATACAAAACTGAAATTTTAATACTTATTATTTAATAAAATACATAAGGGCGTGAAATTCATTAACGTAAATTTTAAAAAAAGGACGAAAAGGAATAACCGCCATTGGTCATGGCGCAGTCAATAAACATAATATTATACTCTTACATCAAAGAACCGCAATGTTGCATGCTCTACAATCTACATATTATATACTGCATCGGTGTGCGAACTACATGCAGTAAATTTATTCTTATATTTCCAGAAGAGCTTTTCAAAAATACATAAAAGTCTTGGTTATTTTGTATTGTATATTTTTAACTGGGTAGGTTCTTAAATTACATATTATTTCCGATTTCCTTTTTAATGTTTCGGTTGGAACAAATTGATTCCCATTTTCCACTTTCCATTTAAACTTGTTGATATTTGTGTTGCATGCTAAATGCCACATTAAGCTGAACTAATGCAAAACAAACACTATTACATCAGAATTTTTTTTTTGGTGAAACAATTATTATAAACAAGCAAAATGCTTTTTCGTAAGAACTGTTTAGCTTTTCGGGGTGTATTTTGCCTTTTTTACCATAACGCTCTTCATCTATACAAGATTTAAAAATGTAAAGCTTTTAAATCGTGCAAAAAGTAATGTGGTTCGAAGCCCATGTTAAACTGTAGGTTTCCTATGTGTAGAATAACAATCCGCATAAACAGAAGAAAATCCGGAAAATTACTTGAACAATACATAAATAATGAAACTGACGATAAACAAGAGCAAAATTGTAGACCAGCCCAATATTTCTATAAAAAACAACTTCGCATCGATTATAAAATTATTTGTCCCCCCCCCTCGTATTATTTCATGCTACAAATTAACACAAACAAGGGTTCCACAAAAAAAGTGAAAACGTAAGGATATAAAAATAGGACATTGTCCAACAATGCAGTTAATTAAATAAATGCATAGTCAGTTCAAAATCCATTTATTTAAGAGGTTCCCGTCCACTGGACCCCTTTCAACCGACCGACTTTTAACGGACCTACTATTTTTTCGACCGACTTTCAACGGACCGACTTTCAACCGACCGACTATTTTTTCGACCGACTGTCGATACTACCCGAAGCATTCACTACAAGAATGATTTCCAATTCGACTATTTGTCACATCATATAGTTTCATTTTACAGCCATGACAACTGTGAAATGTCTAGGAATCCTTCGGGAAACCTGGCCTCAATTGTTGATCTTTCTTATTAAGAGCGCGCTGCGGAAAGAAAGAGAGGGAAGCAGTAGATATGATGTTGAAAGAAGCCTCTAATCTTTTGTAGATTTAAAAAATTTAAAAAAATTATTTGCGTCATATCTAAGGGAACCCTTGAACCCTTTGTGCATTAAGTTGATTTTATATAGTTTAAAACTCCACTAAGGGCACTTTTTGATTTACAAGTTTTGTACAAGTTTTCTATAATTGATGATGAAATCGCTTCAAAATCAGGTTTTGTCCTTATAATGATCTGCAGAACGCAATAACGAAGTTTCATTAAGATCGGTTGTCATAAAAATTCAAAATTGTCCTTTTTCATAAATTAAATTGACCTATTTACTTTTAATTTAAAGCGCTCAAAATTGGTTATTGCCTTCAATGGCCTTTTCTTATTAATATAAAAAAATAATTACATTGATACGACGTTTAGTTTTTTAAATTTGTACAAAAGATTCGAGGCTTCTTTCAACATCATTCCCTCTCTCTCTTTCCGCAGCGCGCTCTTAAGCAATAATAAACGATTGAGATCAGGTATGGATTCCTTGTCACCTCTCGTCAGGGCTGCCCACGGTTGAAGTCACCTAGACTTCCCAGACACCTGTCGCTATGGCATCTCCACGAAAACCAAACCAACAGAGTTATGGATCTGCCAAGATTAGAACCCCCCCCCCCCAACGACGCTTTAACCAAAAACTCACGATATTGCTTAATAAGAAAGATAAACGATTGAGGCCAGGTTTCCCGAAGGATTCCTAGACACCTCACAGTTGTCATGGCTGTAAAATGAAACTATATGATGTGACAAATAGTCGAATTGGAAATCATTCTTGTAGTGAATGTTTCGGGTAGTATCGATAGTCGGTCCGTTAAAAGTCGGTCGGTTGAAAGTCGGTCGAAAAAATAGTCGGTCGGTTCAAGCTGAGTCGGTCGGTTGAAAGTCGGTCCCAGTGGACGGTCACGATTTAAGATAAACCACATGGAGTTTTTGTGTGAATTTTGAAAAGTGAATACAAATTAATCGATATTTTTGTGGTTAATGCAGTGAAAATTGATATTAGTAATTGTTGCGTCGGCAACCTACATAATTTTAGGATTTAGATTAAGCAATAAACTTATTAAAAATTTCTTTCAGTTGCAAGATGCCACATGTTCGTCTTCGTCGGGTTATTTTATTGGGCGGAGGTAAATGTGCCACCAAATGTACCTGACCAGAAAAGGGTACCGGTAAATGTGCCACTGACCAAAAGGGTTCTTTAAATAAACACAGGTATTTGTGCCACTAACAGTGAAAAAATTAAATTTTTTTTGCCTTCGAATTTGGTTACTAGGTTTGGTTACTCTGGTTACTAGGCTAAACATACGAGAAGGGCCTCCGATCAAGAAAACCGGGATTAAGGCAACCGGGATGTGAGAGACCCTCCAAATAGCATTAAAAAGTATAGTTGCGGTATGGGGCAGTAAACTATTACGTTTCACCCCCAAAAAATCGTGTAAAATCAAAAAATAATCGATGTTACATGTAGGAGATGGTGCTACCCGAACTGCACCACGGATTATCAGGGGTCATTTCTTGTACCCAGGTAAATGTAATCCCTTGACCGAACTGCACCACGGTCAAACGTCGTTCCGTAATCGCTTTACCGAATTGCACCACGAGCAAACCGAGCAGGTATCACAAGCAAACAGATAATACGATATAAAGAAATAAATACACAAATATCTAAATTCTTTGCAATTTAAATTTCGAGTTTAATCTATTAATTCATATTATATTATACAGGGTCGGAGCAGGTATTAATAAACTAATAACCCAAAACAGCGGAAAAATTAAATTTTTTTTGCCTTCGAATTTTGGGGTGTGCATTCGATAAGGAGGGTAATCCATCGTCAAAACCTACTCTTCCGGGGCGCCCCTCCGCTCCGCTCCGGGTTGCACCCCTCCAGAGCGGTTTTGACTCTGGTTACTAGGCTAAACATACGAGAAGCGCCACCGATCAAGAAAACCGGGATAAATGCAACCGGGATGTGAGAGACCCTCGAAATAGCATTAAAAAGTATAGTCGCGGTATGCGGCAGTTATCTATTACGTTTAACCCCCAAAAAATCGCGTAAAAACAAAAAATAATCGATGTTACATGTAGGAGGCATCAGGTTAAACTCCAGCATTGTGCTTTAACTTTTAACAATAAAACCACCTTACCTAAAATATTACAATAGAGGTGGTGCAATTCGGACGACCGACCCTTGGTGAGGTGTTTACCTGAAATTACGGTGGTGCAATTCGGGTAGGAGATTTGTGAACTAATCTTTTCGTGGTGCAATTCGGGTGCACCGCTAAATTCGTAGCAGGTAGAATAACATTATTTACTGGTGGCACATTTACCACCGCCCATTTTATTGTACCTAGAAGAGACATTTGGTTTCAAAAATTGACAATGGTAATCTCAGACAAAGGGCCTCCCACGGTTTGGGAAAAATACCAAAACTTGGAAAATATTTGTAAATGTACTGTAAATTTTATTAGTTTTAAGTTGTATAAAAGGACCCACAATCTGCGGTATCTTTTTTATAATCATGTCTTGTATTTTTACAGTTTCATAACCAGGTCACCCAAAGCAGTAAGTTAGGTCCAGGACCACCATCGCGAGGCCAGAAGGCCTCAAAAAATTCTACAGCCAGTTACCAAAAATTATATGAAGGAGATATGGGGTAGCATCCGTAAAGGCTCCATCAGGATCTAAAAGATTTAATTCTTTTTAACTGATGAGATGTGCAGTTGCAAATATATTTTATTTAATAGCGTTTTTAATAAAGAGTTTGTTAATTAATCAAGTTATTAATTTATTCTTTATTGATAACAAAACTAATCACATCTGATCCTTCGTCAAATATACAGTGAAGAAAATTTCGGCAGCCGTCAACTTATTCGTGACAAGGGAGGCAGGGGGGAGGGGGGGGGGGGTTGAAAAGTCGGAAAAAATTAAGGACGTCGTTTTTGGACGACCCCTAAGATCTAACTGATGCACCATTTTGGACCACCCAAATGCTATTATATATTATATCATCATCACAATAATAATAATAATAATAATCATAAATATTTTATATTTATTTCCCAAAAATTAATATTCATGTTACAACTCTCACTTTCACTCTGTGGGTAGCGTTTTTGCCACGCTTAGCGCATGCACAACATAAACATCAAGTCAACATAAATCAAAATATCCCTATTTACAATTTAAATTCAAAACAAATTACATTTTTAATAACTTATTCATAATTATGCAATAACCCATCATAAAAATCATGGTAATATGAAGTCTTCCATTCCCTAACGCAATTATATTGGTTAATTTCTTACTTAACAACATGTGAATGGTCCAGTGCGGCCAAAGGCCGCACAATCGTGGCAAACACACACTGACACCTCCCAACTGACATAACATAATAAGAAGAATCTAACCTTTCTAATTTTTTTTAGATATTTTTGTAGTTCCAAAGGTTCCACAAAGTTTTAAATATTACGAAAGGGTTTCGTGCCTAAAAAAATTTGCGAACGCTGATCTATAGAATACAATTTCAAGGTGCGACTCTGCTGAGGATCACTCGACAATTTTACTGCATATGTCGTAGGTTATTTGTGAGGCCGAAAACCGAGCTGATTATGAGAGTCACAAACTAGATCATGGATGCTAGATTGATGGAATTATCACATAGTAGCATTTCGATCGTTATTAAAACTTTATATATTTGTTTGAAATTCGCCCTTCAAGAATTTAAAAATGACATCTTGACAAAGCTGATCCGTCTGATTCTCTTTGTACATATTTCGTAGCTTTGGAATGTTCATGCAGCTAAATTGGGAAGTTCAACAACAAAAGGCTTAATAATTATTATCTATTGAATTTTTCTGAAGATTTAAAATTTATAACATTGTACCAATTGTACGTACCGGGATAGCTCGTTATATTTTTAGGGGGTAAAAAATTCAGAGAAAGAACGATATAAATTTACCGTAATTTTATTTACCATTTCTGCAGTAATTTAATTCAAACGAAGCTTTAATCGATAACCCTTCGGATAAACAAGAAACATTAAAAAAAAATTAGGCTTGCATGCGACCCCGTGTTGTGCGTACTTCTTGTGTTACTTTGAAAATATTAATACTCTACATTGTCAAGTCAACAACACAGTGAAAAATAGGAACCGGGGGGTCTGGAATACCCCCCAGCACATGGTCCTAGTGAAGGACCATCAAAAAACATTTTTAAATGTTTTAGCACTTGATCACCACATACTAGAGGGTATTCCATGCCCCCCAGACCCCCGGTTTCTTCGGCCGTAAGTTTTTTTTTTAAATTCAATTGAACTTCTAAAAAATTCAACATCTGATGTAATTTTATTATGGATATTATTTTATATGCAAAATACATACTATGATTTATATTAACCATTACTATGATCAATGTCGACATTAAAACTTGAACAACAACTTTAAATCGAATTACTTATACTACGTTATACGAAATAAACAATTTATTATTTTGTGTACAATATTATTTCGTTCTTATATTCACCTCATCAACTGCGTTTGTTTTCACGAGAAATTTCCATCGACTGAGTTCGTAATATTACACAATCAGGGTGAAAGAAGTAGACGATAACGTGGTTTTTCAGTTAGGTGGCCACCTTTTGTGCTTAGAAATTATTAGGTTATAATAAGGCCTGAAGTTAGAAATGAGAACTGAAAATTTTTAAAAGCTGATTGCAATCACGGTGTGGTTTTTGACCAAAAATTTTTTTCACTAGAAGAAAACGTGCTGGAGGAATTCTTGAAGGAAGAACTGTAAGCAAAGTTACCAAAGCTCCGGGTTCGGCTTGTTTAAATGTTTTGGGTAGTCCTGTACCGGTTTCAAACTTTGAATGCACGATTATAAATTGTAACCTTCGGAACGAAGAAAAACTACAAAATTTTCCGTCGATTATAGAATCACTGTTTTTTCGTTTGATCGAATGTTCCCACATTGTAGGTAATAGAACCCAAATTAATTTGGATTTGGGAAGTTATCGAATAACAAAATTATGTAATATCGCTGTTGAGCGTCGAGCCCAGTGAAAATATTCCATGAAGTCCAAGTAGCGGAATTTCCGATCCATAACTCAAGCAGTAATCACATCAGGTCACCTCCAACGCAGTTCGTTGTATTGCAATCTTTATTACCCAATAAAATTGATTCAATTTAAAAAATTTTCCAATACTATTTATGCCGTTAGACCAAACGATTATTGTGAATTGAAAGGAGTTGAGGGAAATAATTTTGTTGGAAAATTGAAACCTTTCAACTTCATTTATTACAACTAAACGTGACAAAGACACCTAATATTTTATAAAAGAACTACGTGCATGTCTGTTCAAATAGCAAGTTGCAAAAATTGAGTCAGATAAAAAATTGCAAGCTTTGATTTCATATTCCATATCGTTTTGTTTTAAAACAACTGCAAATTTTTTAAATAATTGATATTTTCACACCTACGGCATGCATAAATAATAAAAAATGTGACTTGTGTATAGTATATTGTTCCGAGTAGAAAGACGTGAAAAATAAAATTTGAGAAGTTATTTTATAAAAAGAAATATCCGAACACGTCAATTCCGTGTTATTTACGTTAAAGAGTTTTCCAATAAAAACCCAAAAAAATTCTTTTAGAATGTAAATGTGGAAAAAGGAAAAAGTTAATTAATGCATTCTGATGTACGATATCTCCATAATAGGCAATATAAAACGAACATTTCCATTATATGCAAAGATTAAATATTTAATTACATTAATTTGATTAATTACGAGTTATTATATAAAACGTTGGTTCAGTTAATCTTCAAGAAAAAAACTGGTGTGTACAAAAAATTGTTTATCTTCGCAAAAAGGAAAGTTTCTCGATTTATAATGCTCTGCTCTACACATTTCGTTAAAATTGGAATTATTACAAGTTCGCGAATAGCAATTAGAATTAGTTGTTGCTTATTGTTTTCATGTTCATTTTCATTATTCAAGGACTAACAAATTGCCTCACAAATGTTTCACAAACTGTTGTACACCCGCTTTACCTACAAAAACATGTATTTAAAATGGGTCAAAACCCAAGAGGAAAGACTAAAAGAGAAAATTTAAATCGAATTATAAATAACGAAACTGAATCCTGCATTCAATTTATTATTTAATATTATGAACATTAATTAAACTTTTAAAATAATTGAATTTAATATAAACGGAATCGTATAATTATTATGTAAAGGAGAATGTCGTGTTTTAGAACCAAGATAAAATGATAAAAATCAATAAGCTTACAGCACTAGTAGCAACTTGAATAAACTCGGAATAGAAAAGAAAGTATTTTAAAATATGATTATTAAAATATTTTATTTGTTCGAGTATGAAATTTTAAATAAAACTTTCAAAATCTATAAAATATGTTCACCTACCAACCAATAAACTTCCATTCAGGTGTAAAGAAAAGAAGCTTTTAATCTCCTGTCGGTGATTGATATATGGCATGCTTGCGGTGGTATTACAATCAAATATTACTAAATATGAAAATGTTAAAGTAGATACAATAAATAGGGGCACATTCATAATATTCCCAGGGGGTAAACATAAAAGCACGAAATTAAATCGATTTTTTTAAGTGGGTTGCACATCATATTTTCATGTTAACTTGGCTTTTTTTTTATAGAAGCCCCCCCCCCCTACTCATACACCGGTGATTATGTAAGGTACGCCACTGGAAGACAATATAAACAATTCGATTATATCGAATGGAAGTTAAAATTACCTCTATTTCAAATATCAGGCATGTATTTACTTTTATTATGTTAATAATACAAAATTAATTTATTTTATTGTTGATTGTATTATACTTGTTATTATTTATTTCCCATACATTTGTTTCACAGAATTATTATTAGTGCCAACTATATTACCATTACCATTCTAGTTAAATTTCCTGTGACAGTCCATTTAAACCAATTTAAATCAAATTAACGACGTAAAAACATATTACTCGTGTACAATAGAATTTTAAATTTAATATTTTACTGCAGTAAAAACTTTACTCGAATTATAACAAAATTGCAATAAATCTGCCACGTGAAAGTTGCGTTATTGTAATTATTTATTTAAAAAATTAAGTAACGCCAATGGTTAATTGCGAAATAAAAAATTATCGGTTTCAAGTTGTTGTTGTTACTCATCCTAGTTAATATTATTTATAATACTTGACGCCCATTTAATATTGAACAAAGTTATTTCGGGTAAATTAAAAAATTTTATGAAATAATTTCGTGTGAAACAAATATACTTTGCATTCCAGTTCTACATTATATAGAAGGTTATACGTGGGAATTCATAAAAAAACCTGTTCTTAAAAACAATATGTTGGAACTAGCATAAAAATTTAAATAATTTGGTAAAAATTAGACCTGAAAAGGAACACCCATTTTAGCAATTTCAGTTTCCTTGTAATAAATTTCTGCGAGTTTAGTGAATTAAAAATTTCATTTAACGTTGACAGGGGCGTACCAGGTGATGATTTCATAATTCAAACCGTAAAAACAAATAAATTGCTGCAATAATTACCAAGATTCGTCAGTACCAAGTTTTTCTAATTTGTGCCACACTTTGTATTAAGTAAGTGCTCTACTAAAATTAATGAGATAAAAACGGTTAAAGTAATTAAGTGCATAATATTAAAATTATATGTCATTCGCAATAGTAGTAATTCCCAACAATTTTTAAAAACAAGATAAATTTGTTTTAATTAAAAACTAGAAAAAGTAAAATGTAATAATCACACATGGTAATCAAATATCAAAATTAAACAAATTAAACAAAATTAAGGTCATATTAATTTTTTTAATTATAAAAATAAATAAACACAATAATGTTGTGGTAAGGGCCAATTTGAAACTTATATCCGTGCTATTTTTAAATTTAAATTACACTTTTAGATATTTTAATTTACTTGCGAACGATGATAGTTAAAAATAACGTCGAAGTAATGAAATTATATTGCTCCAAGTACAAAGTTCCTAAAAATAAACAATACGTTTCAATCTTGAATTTTAAAATAATGAAAATACATTTTTTTCTTATTATTTAGTAGGTACTATTTAGTCCAATATAATCCGGAAATTAAAAATTAAATATTTTAATTCCATGCAGTTTAAAAAGTAAACGATTAATCAGAAATTAATCACATACCAGAGGTTGAATAATTCATAAAGCACATTAACAATTCATTACTTCTCTATTGGCCATGTATCTCGCAATTTACATTATTCTTGTGTACCTATGTACATTATTATTTATTAATGGATATGTTGAAACTAATTTAGATATAGAGACGTGGTATATTATATTTACAAAATACATTAAATTTTGAGCAAAATTGTGTAAGTCTTCAAATAATGTACACATTTTTATTTTGATTAACTCAACAATATGTGCTATAAATAAAATTTCTAATTATAAATTCCCGTGTTTGAATAGAAAGCTTTCGCTGAATTATGTATTAGGATGATTTTTATTTGTTCAAACAACGGTAAATCATAGTAGGCCCAATAGGAGAAATGGAGAAATAATATTTGAACTGACCCCGTACAACACCCAATCGCTAGGTGAAAAATTCATAACCATAAAATTATTTTATCTCAACCGGAAATGTCTTGCCTGATTGAAATTCATGATAATTGCATATGATTTCTGATGACCTGTTCATTTGATAAAATAAACAAGAAGTAAAGGTTCTACTCGATTAATTGCATTAACAATAAAACAGTCACGATGTTGATAATGTAACAATTAAAATGCGTGTTTAAAAATCATTAAATGTTAATGGGAAAGAGTTAGTTTTCACAATTTTGATTCAATACCATGGAAGTTATCCAGGAAGTAAACAGCTTCTCATCATTGCTTATAGCCAAACATCTAACCCATGACGATGTACTACGTTAAATTAAACGACTTTTAAAACCCATAAAGATTAGATTTATCTTCAAAAAATTATATTTTACTTTAGATAAATAAAAATGTCATTTACAAAGAATTTATTTTACTTATTTGATATAAATTATTACTTTCACCATAAAGAGGTCAGGCACCGTTAAAAAGTAAAGAAACCATTGGAATAATAAAAGAAGATTTTTGTGTCTTTTTTCTCGAATTAGAAAACTGTGAGAATACAATTAAAAAGTCCTCCTAATGTAAAGTAAACAAAACTGTAGCTTAGTATTTGCCAGTTTCGGTTTTATTAAACTATCGTCAAGACACAAATGCCAATTATATTTGTTGGTAAAGAAATATAATAGTATATTAATACAATAAAAAATTTTTTGTAAACTGAAACGCACTATTTGGGCATTATTAAATTTTTTTAACCTTCAGGACGAAAACAAGAAGCGCCCACGTTGAAGTTCGTAATAAGTTGAACTAATTTCTTATCAAAACAAGTAAATAAACAAAATTGGGAGTGAAATGTTTAAAAATCAAAGCAATTTCTATTGTGTTGAAAAGAATTTCATGAGGGAAAAGCTAAAAGCGTTATTAAGTTTATGATGATTTTTTTGCAGTTTTTAAAAAGAAAATATACAAAATGGTGGAAATATCAAACAAAAATAAATTCTAGACCAACGCCAAGATATAAAATGTTCAGATGAATGAATATCAGCTTTATGAGACTTACTTTAACTTTTTGTTCGAATACTTGTCAGAAGATCTTTATATTTCTGTATGTTGACTGTTAACTCAAAAAAACGATGTTATTTTTATTATTAAGTGCAAGAAGGTTAATAACTCGACAAGGAGTTAAGTCGTTGTAAAATTTTTAAATAAACGTTAAAATAGGAGGAAGACTTATTATAATTATTGTGAAAGCAGTTCACTTCCTACCTGAAGGTTACTTTATTACGCAATAAAAACTTTATAGTGCTGAAATGCTGTTATTATTAATTAACAAACGAAAATGTCAAATTAATTCAGTGTGATAATCTCGCACGCATATCAAGAGTATGGAGAAAATCTCAGATTTCGGGTCGTTGTTTGAGGATTAATTTAAAATTCCAATCACAATCTCTTAGAATTTGGTATAGCAGAACTGTAAATAAGAAGATAAGAGAAACACAGAAGTCGAAAGAAAACTTCAGCTTTTCTTTTGATAACAGGTCAAATAACTGCGAAATATGGGTCTCATTGATGATCGAACTTGAATTTATTTTTCTACCTGTTTCAACAAGATTAATTACAACTCGAATTTCGTAATTTTGAAAAACGTGGGATAATGATGAATGGGTCGAATATACTAATCTTAACAAAATAACAAACCTAGAAATATCATTATGTTGTCTAAAAAAGTGGTTACTAAAATGACGGTCCTTACAACACTAAAATCCCCGAGGCACATCACTTCCCTTCTCTTTATATTACTGCCACCCACGCAGCTGTTACCGCTGGAAGAGAATAAAAGAATGAACGTCATAAATAGAATATTACGCTTTTAATTATTGTAATAATTCTATTTTCACATATTAAAATCTAACATAAGCGGGTTGGAGCTTATTTTTCAGGTCGTAGCTCTTCAACCCTTCCGAGACACAAGAAACCAATTTTAACTATATTGCTAGTAAATCTATCATTCGAGCAGTGTTGTCAATGACAATCTTGTACAGTTTTAATGGATTTCAGTGTCGATGTGTTGGGAAATAAAAATAATGCATATTTTGAAATTAATAAATATCTTAACCGCGTCTCAAAAGCGAGAAAAATATTCGCATTACGAGGGAAAAGTGAATAATTTTTTCATAAATATGTAATTTAAATTAACGGCTTCGTAAATACTTAAAAAATGTAATTACAGCGTAATAACTATTAATGTTCATTCGATGAATAATTAAAACAAATACCAATTACAGATTTTTCGTTATGAAGTTTAAAAACGGGGACCGACTTCGTTTCGATAAGCTTCGCAATTAAATTTATTTGTTTTGTATTTACTTTAATTCAATTTGAAATAAAAATAAATAAAAAAATCGATTGTGTTAGCGTGACACATAGTAAAAACAACAATTATTAGCTTTACAAAGCTATTAACAATTTTAACGTTGATTACTGTATTTTATAAAGAAAAAGAAATTCGGATCCAGTTTGAACAAATTTACTTGGAAAATGTACTAGTATATAGTAGTTGGTGGTAGATGCATCCCCCCCCCCCCCTAACGCAAACCTTTTAATGAAATTAGGGTCAAACGTTTGAGGTTCCATAAAATCGTATGAATTACAATCACGAAAACTTTGGAGGAGGCTGTAGAAACGGCACCCCCTGCCCTCCCATAGATTTTAACAAAATTGGTGTCAATCGTTTAAATTTCAATGAACTTTTTTATTTTAACAATTATCGTAGATAAAAGTAATTTGCTATTACACAGGAGTGGCTTGATGTGAATATCGTGAATACATACCAAATAAAATGAATGAAAAAAGAAAACTTACGAAATGCTGACAATCCACTCGCGCCCCAGATGACAAAATCAATCTAAATAGAGCAATGAAAGAACTTCAAGAAATATGCTTAATGAACATAAAAATGTAGGAGTCGGAACATTTCTTGAAAATCTGTCAGCGACAAAAGCGACGAACTACTCCTTGTGAAAAGTTACATGACAAATTAAACAACCATAAAAAACTCCCCCTGCCCATAAAAACAAGAGATGGAGATTGGATTCGGAGCGAAAAAAAGAGGGCGATGCACTTTCTGAACACCTTAATAGCGGAGTCTTCAAACCCTTTCCATTAGAAGTCTTCAAATCCATCAGCTACTCAGTGCTCCCTATCAGATGGATCTGCCAATAACCATTTAAAATCGGATATTAGACTCAGTGGCGTACCTAGGGGGGGGCGGAGGGGGCGGTCCGCCCCGGGCCCCTTTACTAAGGGGGCCCCACCCAAAAATAAATAATTCCATGTTTCTCAAGTGAGCGAGCTCGTTCGTGGCTCAGTCGTTCAGAGAGCGTCGGTTTCGGTGCGTTGCGTCGTGCTGAACGTCGTAGATTCAATTGTTCGAATTCGGGCTCTTACGATAAAACTTTTTATCAGTTTAACATTTTTAACAGTAATGATAATTGATGATATTCTATCTATTATTTCGCTGCACAGGGCAATAGCTTATGGAAGACGGTTAGATTAAGGCAAAAAAAAGGCTAGCCACATTAAAAAGTGATAAATGACCTTTTTTTGAGGGTGAGGGGGGGCCTACAAAATAAATCCGCCCCGGGCCCCAAGTGGTCTAGGTACGCCACTGATTAGACTTGAATATTTCCAAGTCATATTTCCATAAGACCCATCCTCTCGGGAGTCTTTGAAAAACTGAAACCTCTCCCTGAACAAAGAAAACTTATCCCGACCAATCAATTCGGATTTCGTCAACTACATGTCACAGGTTTTTGACTGTTTGGTATCAGGGTCTGATTTACAAGGTTAAGCTTGTATCCATACCTATACTGAAGAATTCTGACCGATAGACACCTATTCGTCAGACATGGAGAGGCCATCCCACAGAAGAGGAATGCCCACAAATGTGACCAATTCCGACTAATAAGTTTAATGGGTCAGGTTTTAAAGGTATTTTTTAAAATAATACACAATAGAATAATCGCGATATGAATATAAGCGACGAACAGTTTGGCTTTAAATGAGGACTTGGAATAGAGGAGGCTCTGTTTGGGCTTTCAGTTCTACAGAAATACCGAGATCAAAGAAAAGATGTGCGTATATATGATTCATAGATTATGCCAAAGCATTCGACAGTGTCAAGCATCAAGACTTGATGATTTGGATGAAAACGGCATTCAAGTTATAGCGAACCTCTATGAAGAACAAGAGACTTCGGTAAGACTCGATCGTGACCTAACAAAAAAAACCACCAATTAAAAGAGACGCAAGACAGGGTTTTGTATTGTCTCCGCTCTTGTTTCTTCCAGAGAGGAGCAGAAGAGTAAAGAATCCTGAATAACCTCAGATATGCTGATGACACAGCAGTGATAGCGGATAGAGCAAAGAGACTTCAACCCTTAATATATTCCATAACAAGAGAAGGCGATTCACTTGGTTTAAAAATAAACACCGAAAAACAAAAGTAATGGTCATCAAAAGTAAAAAAAAATTATCAAAAGTAGAACCCCTAATGTCCAAGCTAATCTAAGCATATACGACAATTAAATAATGACAGTCATGGCCTGAATGTTAGTGAGTTCAATTGCTAATGCAAGGTTCCCAGGTTTGACTCTCGGTACAGTCTAAAATTTCTTGACCATCTTCCGTGTTTTGGAGGGCACGTCAAGTCGCCGGTCCCCCTGTGCTAATGATTTGACATCATAACAATAAAAAACAGTGTGTTGGCACATCGAAGGTAAGCTACCTAAGATGTAAAAACCAAATACTCATAGAACTAATTAAATAAATTAGCCATATACCTATATTAAGAGGAAGAAGAATAAATAGAAAAAGTAACCAGTAAAAGTAGATCCAGACATTGAAATACGAACGCGAATCGAACCAATACTATCAAGCTTTATAAAACAGAGAAACTTCCTGTGCGAGCGAAGTCTTGACGTGAAAATAAGGTGCGATTTTGTTAAATGCTTTGTGCATGCGGTTCTTCTGTTCGGGATGGAGGCAAGGGCGCTAAAAATACATACCATAAATGACTGGAGGCATTTGAGATGTGGACCTTCAGAAGTATGTTGGAAATTTTTTGGGTCGGTGGTTAAAAGGCGAAAGACTCCATATTTGGTTCATCTGCTTCGAAATGAAAGATATGTATTTTTAAAACAGATAATGAAAGGCAAAATAGAAGGCTGAAGACAATGCTTCTGGTTTAAAAATCTCAGAGGTTGGATGGGACTCGGGTCACACGTACCAATCAGAACAGCACAAAACCGAGACGAATGCGCCAGAATTGTTGCCAAATTTCATTGTTGGAGACGGTACCTGAAGAAGATGGAGAGGCTCGTACTGCTCTCGTTCAAATCCAGGCTGGCGTCCCACAGGGAAATATTTCTTGGCCTAATGTTGTACCTATTGTTTACAAACATTTTACCAATAACCGACAACAATGAAATAACCACAATTGGCTTCTCCTTTCCTACATAAACATCTACATAAAATCAAAGGATGGCTGAAACTATGGAGCATACCTTCATTCTTAAGAGAAGCACCTTTCCCTCAAAACGATTAAATTAAATTTGGGCATCCATCTGGCTAGAAGACTTACGCGGGTCAGTCATATTTGGTACAAGAGACTACAACTGGGGTTCATCTACCGTAAGATGTATTCCCACCTAAACATGGAAAACAAGCTTGTATTATATAAGGCCATAACACTCGTAAAACTTGTCTGGATCTATGGAATAGTGTGCGACACAAATAGACTAAAAATTTAAAGATTTCAGTCAAAATTATTGCGCAATATTGGCGATGCACCTTGGTACATATCAAGCCACACCATCCATAGTGACCTCAAAATGAAGAAAATCAAAAAAGAAAACGCCTCTTGCCCTAAAGAAACTAAAGGTCAAACCGCTAAAATCTTTAAAATCCTCTAACTTTTTTACCTTTGGAGTTCAAACGACGGAAACAGAAGCTCATTGAAGCTGAAACGATTGACATAAATTTTATTTAAAAAAAATTAAGAGATCCCGGGGATGTCGTTTCTATAACCCCCGGTGTGGTTCAAACAATTGGAATGGAAGCTCATACGTTCGTCACTAATTTGATTAAAATATTCGCGATGGGGGCCGGCGAGATGTACCGAGATTGGTAGAGCTTCTATAGTTTTTTTGGTAATCCTTACAAAAAATTGTAAGTAAAATACGCTCGAACAAATTAATATCAAAATTAGAATTGCGACGACTTGTTTTATAAATAAAATATTCCGAATATTATATATTTGTATAGAAAATCAAAACCAGCGAAGTCGTTTCATCTTGTCTTTACTCGACTATTAGTTAAACTTGGCTCCTGAATTACGGTTGACAGAATTCAAAGAGCACGAAAATTTGAAACATAAATGCTGCTGCCATGTTAACTGTTCAATTTTAGACTTAAAATTTAATGTTTGTCGTGCAATTTGTACCTACGTTTAATAACTTTATAATATATGTATTTATTAATTACCCAAATTTGACTACCTAATTTATATGTAATTGACAGTATTAAATAGAAAGTAATATTATGTTACTACAAAATACTTTCTAGCACGTAATATTCAATGTTGAACCTTCATAACAATAAATTAATAAAGTTTATACCTTAAAATTTAAAAAAAAACGAAAGTGTGCTAATTGACTTCGTAAGGATTAATCTCACACCGCGACGCAGAAGAGGAATGCCGTATAATCATTTTCGTTCAAACCGCCCCGGTAATTTAAAGAATATTACAAAAGTTAAAATAAATAAAGTCGACGTCGTCCATTCAAATTAATATTAATGGAATGAAAAAGAAGCAAGATGAATAAATTACCATACGCATATCCTTCCACGATGTTAAAAGCAATATGTGACACTGAAAAACATGATGGCATTTATTTTACATATATTTATCTATTTACAAGCAATTTTTGTATCGTCCAATTTATATGTTTATCTCACTCATTATTAATGACTTCAAAAACTCGTTTTAAAAGGATCGAGAACAATTTATTCAATTAAAATGCAACGAACACCGAGATTCGATTTTCATAATTTTATACACAATGTCTATTCAAAGTTGTCCGATACATTTAAATTTTATATTGATAACCCAAATTTAGCAATTTGGAACTTTCCTCTTAGCTTTTCTCCTCCCTCACAATCAATATTCAAATTATTAACACTTAATACTAATGAAAAATATCATTAAAAATTTAAAAGGAATAAAGTAATTTACTAATTTAACGATGAACATTTTTATTTATTAAAACATAAAATTTAATTACAACATTATTAATAAAACTTCCTTTATTATTATTATTATTTTAATGAAAACTGTAGGCGAAAATGAAATTCTATTCGTGTGTTCGTTATTAATAACCCCAATTTTAAATTAGCATCAGTTTTCCGGTGTGATATTATCGTGATTAACACGATTTCAATTAATTTCCAATTTTTGTCCAACTCAAAAATTATGGCAACTCCGAAATAAATAATCAATATTTTCATTAGGTGCTTAATCAAAAATTTTAATATTTCAAATGTAACTTCTCAACTCTCGTATTGTATCTCTTTGGTGTTCAGTGGGTGGAAAACTGGCTTATCGTTTTATAAATTTTGAAAAATGTTTGAACATTAAATAAACACATTTTGGTGGAAATTGAATTAGCGGGTCTGATCCAATTTTAAAGTAGTAATCGACCTTTAATTGAATCCATTCAAAAGACAACACACGAGTCGGTATTGACATTTTGATTGAATTTAAATAAACTATTAATAATTCGCAATAATTAATTGATTTAATGTGTTTACATTTGCATGGATTCGCGGCTATTTCAAATGGCTACGTTTTATAAATATTTTAATAACAAAAATTTTGTATGTAGGAAGTTATAAATAGCATCGTTCTAATATTATTTTACATAATAATTTAATAGATTCATCATCGGTGTATTTTATACAAAAATAATATGTTGGTGGTCTGACTTATTCGGTCATCGCGTTTAATTGATCTTTGATTTATGAAAAACTTTACAATTATTGATCAAATAACACTCGCAATTAGTCAAAAAAATTTAATCGATAAAAGGCAATGTTATGATTCAATTGTAAACTTAATTCAAGGGCAAGTCTCTCTACACACCTTCTTTACACCTACAAAAAGTTACATAAACCAATAATGTACTTCTTTATTGCGACAAAATCAAAATATACTTTGGAGGAAGAGGTTGTTAAATCAATTTAATTTTCGAACCACGTAAACCCTTTATTCCTGTCTCAATACATTTTGCCCTTACAATTTACTGGTTGTTATCTTACACGCCCCTATAAAATAACAAGACTTACTTAGTTAATGTTCAATTTATTTAAATAATCGTTGCTTTTCAAAAACGTGCACGTAATACCAAGCAATTTACAAAGGTCGATTCAAAATTATCTAAAAAAAAATGCCCAGCTGAGCTTGTAGGTAAAACAAATACGTTTTGCTTTACCTACGACCTTATTTGATTTCTTTAAAGATCATAGGTTTTTTAATTTTGTAATAATAAAATGAGATAGTATCTGTTATAATGTGGAGTCAACAATTTTTAGCTTGCAATTCGTAGTAATATTTGAGAAGTGATAAGGTCTTATCGATACAATTATATTAGTTTATTAGTAAATAGTACGAAAAAATATTATCCGATAAAAAATGTTATCGTTGTTTAGCCTTCGTTTACGAGTTATTGCAAATTATAAATCCAAGTTTCCTTATTAATAATATGCACGATTTATTTTATCAGCCACATAAGCGACTAATCCAACAGAATAATGCCATTACGGCGGCGGATTAGGTAAATTGCGACATATTTTTAAAACAATCAAATTCTCGTTGAAATCGAAATATTGCATGTCGAAAGAGCTAATAAAAAATTATCATAACGAACTAAAATTGTATCGCAATTAAATAATAATCGTATTATTACAACTAGCAATCGTCCCTTAATTATAATTTTTGTATAAAATAGAAATATAATCCCTAATAAATAATTTAAACGACCTCGGTAGCTCGAAATGTTACAAACTCATTTATCAACGAACCTAATAGTTACTTTTATGTGATAAACTCATAATTACAGAATTTATTATTATTACTTTTAATGTAAACAAAGAAAGTTTCTACTCGGGTTCGATATTTTGATGGGTCGTTGGACTAGAGCCTTACATTATCTATTTTTAAAGCAAAAAATTCGAAAAAATTCCTAAAAATATCCCGAATATTTGCATAGTAAATGTATGAATAGACACTTTAAATTGAAATTATTTTTACGAAGATAATAATAAATACAATGAAAGTGACCTATTTTCTTGAGAAGTAACTACTATTCGGTATTGATTTAATGCAAGATAATTAAATTAATGACTTCGCTAACAATATTGTGGTTTGTATAGGTAGGTAATATACGATTTTGATATAAATACAAGAACTTAGTGACTTGATAAATATATACTGACGGTAGACGACTCTTTGAATAAATTAATTAATATTTCAAAAAGTTTTGCTTAAAAATAACTCTGCTCTGATCCAGCGGTTCCCAAAAAACAAAAGTTCGGCCAAAAACTTTGAGAGAGCTTGTCGAAAATGTTGACAACATTCCAGTTTTGATAACACAAAAATTAAGATAAAAAAACACGTTTTTTAAATCCAAAAGTTCCCCTATCTGTTTCACAATGAAATGCAGATTTGTTTTTGATTTGATGCGAAGCCATCGATGAAAGTGGTTCTTAATCCAATTTGAATGAATGAGATTGTAAGAGGCACGTGTTCTCTTCACCATAAAAGGTCAACAAGTTACACAAATATAAATTGTACACAATGGGAATGATTACTGTAAACTTATGTGAATAAGAAAATTTATAATTCATTAGCTGAAAATTGCAGCCAATATGAAACAAATTATATATTGTGAGGTTTTCCAGACTGCCTTTTTATAATTTATTAAAATATCAACTTGGTTCGATAATAATTTCTTAAGTCCTCGTTCAGCCCTTCAGTGCATCAGCAAGGCACATCCACAGATGGGGGGGGGGAGGAATTTAGCCTATTAAAATATTGGGTAATAGAATTGGCTGAAAAAAAGTGCAAAGGAAAGAAAACAATATTTCAATAAACAACAATAATTTTTAACTGTTAAAATACTTCAATTTTTTGAACAAATTTGGTTTCTGAACACCAAAGTTTCTGTGGTAAACTCTATAATTAAAAGATGCAAAATATCTATTAGACAAAACTGCAAAAATAAAGATATTTTTGTTTCAAATAAATCATAATACTTTAGACAATCGAAATAATTTTAACTAAAATCTGCAAAATAGTATGGAATATCTTCGTAGCATTCAGTGGATATGGATTAGCAACAGTTTTTCCTGATCTTCCTGAGAAAAGATCCCTTTTTTGTTCATTTATTTAGTACGCTTGTTAATTTTTATTTTTATAATTAATTGTAATAAAAATTAATGATAAATTAATTTTATTATTTTAAAATATACATATCATTGCATTGATCTATCTATCCATCTGTAACGCTAAATTAATGTGTTAATTAACCAAGGCAATCACGTACTATTATCATTAATATTATTCACCAGTTAATATATAATTATAAAATATAGTTATAAGCTTCAATTCATCCATGTGTGTATCTGTAACGCTAAATTAATCCGTTTAGCATCCCACAGTTACGGCCTGTAGGCCGCACAACTTAGTCGACGTATATCTATATAATAACTTAAATGTATTACT
This sequence comes from Podabrus alpinus, assembly GCA_932274525.1. NCBI lineage: Eukaryota > Metazoa > Arthropoda > Insecta > Coleoptera > Cantharidae > Podabrus > Podabrus alpinus. Next base: position 22,982,503 of record OW026453.1, read on the forward strand.
TAATATGTCTTTAATGCTAATCGGTAATGTTTGTAACGTTAAATTGATCTGGAGAGCCGTTTCGCGCAGTGCGGCCTTTAAATCGCAAATCGGTGCGGCCATTCGGCTGCACAGCAGTGATGGAGCGCTGAGGTAATTTTTGGAAAGTCCCAAAGATAATAGTTGGTGGGGCGAAAAGCGAAGAAATCTTTTATAAATTGAAAAAAAAAATTTTATTATCATTATTAAATGAAAACCGCGCGAAAACAGGCATTTTAATGAGTATCCGTACATATCTCGGTTTATGTTCACCTTAGAACCAACTGGCATAATTAAATTTAAAAAAAAACTCAATTGTCTATTACAGAACAGATCTTACACCTTTTTCTTGTTAATTGCTCGATTGTAGAGTTACAGCCTTCAGAGCGTGTGGTATGCATTAATTTGCCATTCTTTAGTTATTAATTTCGTCATTTTCACAATAAAACTCTTGTCGACTTGCCTATAAATAGAATTAACAAATTGCTTATAGTAAGAAATTTAAAATTAAATATTTTTGCAATGAAGTGAGTATTTAGAAAACACGATCTCAAACCGGGGGGGGGGGGCTGGAGGTATGGAATGTTTCTCTTAATTTTGTGATACTGAGAGGCAAAGGCTGTAAATTTTTCATTTGGGAGTTACTCGGGGAGGGGGGGGGTGTTTAGAATTGTAGTTTACAAGTATGTAGGTATTTTATGTATTTACTATTATTATTTAAGAGAATTTTTTATTCCACATATAAAACCAGATGTGCAAGGTAAATAATATTGTAGTGCTTACAAAACATGATTTTAAACATCGAGGGGGGTCTCGGGGTATGGAATGACCCCCAGGACTACATGTGTTTAGTTTGTCGCAATCAAATCAATTAACAAATTATTTTATAGCAATAAATCGCAAATCAAAAGTTTTTTCCAATAAAGTGAAGTATTTAGAACACTTGACTGGTGACCGGGGGGTCTGGGGGGTATGGAATACCCCCCAGGTACACAAGTTAAATTTTTCGTTGATTCCGTCTAAATATTTTTGTATTGTTTTAAAAACTTTCCTTAATCATTTGATGATGAGGAACATACAGCGGTTATAATGTTTTCTATTATAATACAGATGGGACTGCGGGGGGGGGAGTATTTCATACCCCTTGGTTTCTAGAATTGTGATTTACAGGTAGTCACTTTATATTTTTACTATTATTATCTAAGAGAAATTTTTTATTTCATATAAAGCTAGATGTACAAAGTAATTAATTGCAGTGCTTACAAAACATGACTTGAAACTTCTAGGGGGGTCTTGGGTTATGGACTGACCCCCAGGACTACATGTGTTTAGTTTGTCGCAATCAAATCAACACACAAATTGTTTTATAGCAATAAATCCCAAATAAAAATTATTTTCCAATGAAGTGAAGTATTTAGAACACTTGTCTTGGAACCCGGGGGTCTGGGGGGTATGGAATACCCCCGAATACCCCCCCCCAGGTACACAAATGAGATTTTTCGTCGATTCTGTCGAAATTTTTTGTATTTTCTTTCGTTAGGCTGATTCTCTGATAAGCGCAGAGGACAGTGATGCCAGAATGTACGGATTCCCCCCCCCTTCAGAGCAATATAATTAACATTTCTTATTGTTAATACGAGTTATTAGTGATCTTTCATAATTCCGGTTATTTTAACTCTTTTGAGCTATAATGCGAAAAGCAAAAAGTGCCTATGATTTTGTTGCATTAGGACCAAACAACTTAATGCAGTATTCCATTTATTATTACCTACTAGTACTATAAATATAAAATATGGTTGTAAACGTTTCTTTTTTATTCTATTTTTAGAGGAGTTCAGTTAGGTTCTTTCAAATTTCGTTAGAAGATTCGAAAAAGGTAAAGGCCACTGCTGACACAAATTTCCAGGATAATTTGTCCACTCGGAAAAATTGAAGGTCTATGCTGCACGATTACATAATGTCATATTTTATATCCATCCACCCATTTATTTCATATAATATCAGAAATTGAAGAAATTTTACTAATACATAATCTTATAAATCAATCAACTTACTTATTAGTCACAACCAGGGGACATTTCCATGAAGTAAGCTAAGATTCAAAATAAAAATCAACGAAATGATAGGAGTAGATAACAAAAGGCAATTAAATTTTCCCAAGATCTTGTTAAGGATATCACAATTTCGAAAGTATTTTCGCGTTTAAAATAGTATTCATGCAATATATTATAAATTATTAGCCTATGAAGATTATTATTAAATTAAAAATTAACAAGTAACAAAAAGTAATAAGCTAAGTGAACATCATAAAAGTCAACAAATAAAAAAACATCATAAGAAGATAGTAAACTGCTTTCGAAAGCCATGAATAATTGAATATTATTATGCTTACTTAACTTGTTAATTTAAAATTTAATTGTATTAATATAAGGTATAACAGGCTAGCCGTTATTTCAGTCATAGAACCAATTATAGACATACTATGTATATAATATAACAAATAAAAATATTAAAAAAAAAACTAATAAGCTATTAAAAATAATAGATAATAAATAGTGGATATTTTAGAATACTAATACAAATGAAAATTATAAAAAAAATTGTTTAGGAAAAACCAATTGGCTTCGCGATCATTCCTTGTTAACTATAATCTTGTTAATTTTATGGCAATTATTATGAACCTTATGCAAACACATTATTGTTTTGAGCAAATAAACTATCTTGTTTCTGGTTGTGAAAAACGGGCGTGGCGTGCGTTAGAATCGCACATGATTTTGTCGGATGATAACCGATTACAAACCCTTACTACCAATTATTACAGCTAATTACTGATTACAAAAAGTAACACAATAGAATAAGCGTAACGACCATGTGGTTACTTAAAAAGCGCTGAGTAATTATAAAAAAATTAATAATGCTGACAATTATATTTTGAAAACTGTAAACAATTCGAAACAATAATTTGTGTGCCAAGGATATTCAAAAATTAATAAATTAACTTAGGATAATAGAAATAAATGTAAATCAATATCCTCGTGATGCTTCACGTTGTGAAATAATATTCCGAAAAAAATTTATAAATTGCAGCAACAGTTTCACCTTTGACACGAACCATCAACATACGCATATGAATTTTTTTTGTAAATATTAACGAGGGAACAAAATAAAATCTAATAAATAAATCAAACTTAATTTCGATTACCCTTTTCCAATGTAAATTTATGTAAAAATATACATTTTATCCTACAAGCTGCAAACAAAATGTAAAATTAATAAAAATGTAACATGTAAAACAATCACAACAACAGTTTTTAATTAATTTTCGTGAAAATGTTGTAGAAACAAGTTGTTGGTCGATCGTATTGCAGCTTGCAGAACAAAATATAATTTTAAAAATAAAAGGCATTCAGCTAGTTAACATTAAATTTGAATATAATTTAATAGTGGAAAAGCACGTTACCACGGTCATTAATCTTTCAATTAACAACTTTGTTGAGATTTTCAGGCATAGCCACGCAAAAAAACCGATAAGCAAACATTTATGATTTAATGAAAAAAGAAACTAGTAATCAATTACACATAAAAAACAAATCAACAATAAACACAAAAAGCATTTTAACGTAATTATTCAAGGTATAACGATTTTGCCATCACAAACTTTTTTCAATATGTTAATTTTAGACAAAGTAAAATTTGAAACAAAACTTTCGTCTTCAATCTTACCGACTCGGGATTAATTATTTTCACCCCGTTACATTTTCTACTTACTTTATAATTGCATGTCATAAATATACCAAATACGTACAACAAAGTTTTATCTATACGATCGATTTGTCTTTAAAATGCATTTTATACAAAGGACAGTTTTATTTCGAAAAAGTTGAGGTAAAATAAAGAAAACTTAAAAATTCTTTAGTCTACTTAAAAAAGAGATCATTTATGCATTAATTACGTGCTTTATCTAAATTTAAAATTTACAGTATTTTACAAGGGGAATACAGAAAAAATTAATCAAGTTGGATCCGTTGTATGCATCTTCGCAAAATAATCGGATAAAAAATTTGTGTCGTCTATAGAAAAGTCGAAATGTAAAATTCGACCATAAATTTTAAATTAAAAAAAGCATTTAAAAAGACATAAAAGTTAATTTACAAAATACCTACGGTTCTTTTATAAAATTTATTATGATAGAAAAAGCAAATTAAAATACTTCTCTTATAAATCTCGAATACCTCTATATAACAATGAGAGCATCAATTATTTGAAATATAATGCAGAAAAGGAAGAAATATTCTTTGAACAAACTTTTTTAAGTGTCAATAAAGTCGCATTAAAATCAATTCAATCGATAATAAAAAGAGCGGCATCAATTAATTATTTAAATTAAAAGGTTGAAATTGTCTCTGAAAATGTCTTTTAAATTTACAATTTAATTAAAACATTAATCCGAATTAAATTTATAAATTAATTTACTAAACATATAAATATACATTTGTAGCTCTTGTAATTTTTTATTATCCTTTTAGGTAATAAAGCGAGTGGGTTGTCAGAGAAATAACCACTTTGTTAAATTAATAATTCTGAAGAGGAGAGAGATTTTGTATTGATTTTCCCTTCATGCAAGGTATATAAACTTCTCTACCAGAGTATTTAATTTTTAGCTACAACATTTACATCTCTTTATGAAAATTTCATAAACTTCCAACTAATTATAAAAGTTCCGTATTTAAATAAATTTAAATATTTATGAAAAAAATTAAAAAGCATTTCGATAAAAAATATTTTATCGAATAAAAGAAATATAGATCCAACCTTCACAAAATTGCCTCGATTCTTGATATGCAGATGACCGGATCCTTGAATAATTTGGTTATAAATATTTAAACAGTATTTTACCATTTAAAGTACTCGAATTTGGTTTATTCTTTTACGGTCATTTTTGGTTTCTTTTTAATGTTTCTCTTAAATTCCAAGAAGTGTTGCATTTTCCCAACAAAAAAACTTATCACATTCATAAGATAAGGGAAATAAGAAAACACAAAAGTAAATTTAATTAACTAAATTGCAACATTAGAAAGCTGTCGCTTATATTATTTTAATTAATTAAAATGTAAACCTTCTACTAATTACTAACATTCTGTCTTTCGGAGACGAAAAATCTACTTATCCCATGTTGGTTAAACTGCACCAACACGAAAATGAGCTGAATTATCATTTTTCACTCTCTTATACGTTCCATCAGTTACAACAAAATTCTAAAACCACAAAAGATGTACTATAGGTCTGTAAAGGATGTTTACATGCCCCACGGTAGGGGGTCGTGTAAGGATATCAAATCCCGGTTGTTTCGTTATGAAACGAAAAACATATAGCAGAGAATCAATAAAATCACCCGGTTTTGGAATACAGACAACATTGATAGTTTAAACGAAACTATAGCAAAACATATTGGCTTAAAATAATGCCTAATCAAATGTATCGGTTTTAGTTATTCCCTACGCTCTCGTAAATTCGTGATATATTGTTATTGGACGTTAGCACCAATCTGCTTTCAAAACAATGAATAATTCTACCGCATACAATTTTAATTCCATAATATGCAGAATGCAACATCAAAAAACAATAAAATTACTACAAAATGTAGTCTGTGCAAGTAAATGTTGGCTTAAAAACTGGATTTGTGCTTTAATATATTCTACCAAAAGTTACTTCTTTTTTGGCAAACTTCCTAAGATAATTAATTAGTGTTCGTACAATACTCAAGTGTGTTAAACTTCCATCGTGAGAGAAATTAATAGTTGCCCGTGTACATTAATCGTAATAACTGTAACGTTTAAATAATTCATAAATCAGCGAGATTAAGAAGTAATAAAATAATAAATAAAAGCACATTAAATTGTGAACAAGATATGCCGTTAACGACGAGTTTACATAAAACACAGAGCAAGGTGAGGAAATTAACTTTCTTTTGTCTAATGTGGGTTGTAAACGCATCCTCCGCGAAACTCATCAAAGTCCATTTCCTCAACTGGGAATAACACGAAACTAACCTAAAATTATCGCAACACAAAAAAAACAAATTTATTTTTAAAATCAAATAGAAAGTAAAAAAAAAGTAATCAAGAAAGTTTTATCAAGTAAACTGATAAATTTCAATATTATTTAATTTAAAATGTAGGTACCTACTAATATAATGTAATTTTGTTTAACAATATAATAAAGATCTGAAACAAACCGAAATTAGAAATAATTAAATTTAAAAGTAATTATAAACTTCAAGTTACATTTTCAATTAACTCACAATTTAGAACTGAAAAACAAACACACGCTTTACGTAATCTCTTTAAAAACGAGCAAAATAAATTTATTGTTATAAATAATAACGAACGATATTATTTACAAATAAAAATGTTTGTAATTTGTAACTTTCCCTTTAAAAATGTTCACCTTTTACTTTATTCTTCAACACAAAACGCTATTATGGCGGTAAAATTAATTAAAATAATTTGATTGCACAATTATATGATACACAATTATGTATTAATTTTTTTGTTACCAATAAAAAAGTTACTCTTGTTTGTTTAACTTTAATTTGGATCACGATTATTAATAAATGATTAATCACTATTTTTAGAAGAACGAATTTAAAAAATTGTTGTGGGTCATTCATGTATAAATTAAACCATACGAGGTGCCGTCCGAAACAAAACAAAAAATATTAATATCATTTTATTCGACGAATCAGAACCAATACCCCTAACCAGCGCTTTTAGCCTACATTTGGTTTAATTTTCTTATTAAGACGTTTTATTGAGAACTTGTCAGGTGCCTATCGGTGCGCAATGCGCAACATTAACAGGGGTTAACAAAATTACCTTCAAGAAATGGGGGACTAAAAAGAAAATCGACAACCTAACCTTCACGAGTAATGTATTAGCAGTTAATTGAATAATTCTTTCGTATCGACATCTTCAAGCAATTACTATTATTATCATCAGCAGAAATACCTACAAGGTGTTAGCAGCCCATTATTCCTCCAATCAGAGTCAAGAACGGCTTAAGTTATTATAACAAGAATTTAGAAAAAAAATCAACTAATCGGCTTAGATTAAATCCAGATTCTTCCGGTGCGTTGTAAAAATGCCAATCGACGTCCGAATTGCACCTCGTATGTCCAATAAACGAATTTTTGTATAATTTAAAAGATAATGTCTTAATGTAAAATAATGAGCATAAATAAAGGCCATATCAAATTGTGTATAAAATGAATATTTAAAAATATTTAAATTTAGAAGAATTTAAATAAAAAGTTTAGACTGACAAAATGTTTTTTAGACATTTAATGAAAGTTTATCAACATTATAAATTTGTCAAGACTGAATTCGCTTACAAGAAACAATTCAGTCAAGTTCTACTTTGTATAAGTTTAATTGAAATAAAGACAATAATTTATTCAATTTTATAATCCCCCTAGAATTAATTTAAATGCTTTTAATCTCAACTTATATTTAAGTACATTCTACCGCCATCTCATGCAATTCAAATTTGTTGTATTTTGGAGAGTCGGTGTAGCAACTTAGTATTTTAATCGCAAATTTTACAACAAAAAAAGTCAAACAAGGATTACAAAAGATATTGAAACACAATCTTTTGTGTTGATCTAGCAAAACTTCTCATTCCATTAGAGCGATAGAATTTATAAATTTTGTGCCATATCAATTATTATTATTGTATAAAATCTAAAGGTCAGACTTCGGATCATATACAATGTCATCTTTTCGAATATATAGTAAAAAGCAGGTCATCTCAAATGAAATGTCCTCGTGAAAAATATTATCAATAGGTACTAAAATTTTCTACATAGTAATTTTTAATTTCTTCAATGTGAAATTTTAAGATCGTTCGAAGACCGAAATAAAATTGAATGGTATAATAAAAATGTGCACCATAAAATATAATTACTGGCTAAGAGCAAAAAAATACAAACGGTGAGAAAATAATTTAGCATTAAAAATTAATATTTAATGGTTACAACTGTTATTAATATATTATATGTTTAGTAGATACTTTCGACAAATTAATCCATACTATAACTAAAGTTTAATTAAAAAAGTAATTATGTGATTATAATTAACGTTCAACGATTGCTAAAATTAGAAATCATATTATAGGGTTGATATTTCCCATATTTTTAATTTGAAATTTTTAATAAAATGCCCATTCAATTTTATTGAGTCTGCCCCATGTTGATTTGAATTCTATCTGCCGCTTAGTAAACTACAATATTTGGTTACAACATGCAAATATAAATGATATTCAAATACATCCACACAATAATACGAGGTATACAAAACCAATAACGGATATTGTAAAGAAAATTAAAAATAAGTTTCAATTTTTACTTTTCATGTTCAATAATGCATAGCTTGTAACTCCACTTCCTAATCGCATATTTCTTTAAAAAAGAATTAATGATGTCCATCAACCAAATCATTTGATATAAATAAAAGTTCCTAAATTTAGAATTATAAAATGTAAATGTGAAAAGTTGCCAAAGAGAGTCGGCGACATTTTTATACCCTAATAATGAAAATGGAAAATTAGGAACAAATTATATATTGAAAATTTTTAGTGCGCTGCGCTATAAAATAACTTACCAGCTTGTCCTACTTTACATGTCATTTTGTAACCAACACGAATTACAAATTAATTTATTAATAAAACAGATTCAATTAACAGAAATTTGCATTTCGTGCAACTACTCGTATTCAAATTTAATAGGTTTTAAAATATAAATGCCCGCTATTGTTTGGAACATAATTAAATCCATATTTCACTAAAACTAATTTTTAATTAAGATAACATTGTATATCTAATCGTTAATGAATATACGCACTAGAAACTTAAGATAAACATTAACTTAATTCAACAAAGCGATAACAATTTAATCAATCGCTTATTATTAAGTATCTACATTATAAAACAAAGAGTTTTTCCATATACCAAATTATAATCGTTACCAATGTTAAAGGTTATGAGTACACCATTTTTAATCAAAATATACTGAAAAAAATTTTTTATATTGCAACCGGAAGCAATCCAAACAAAAATATTTTTCAATTGTGATGTAAGTCAGCAAGATTGTCAAGAAACCAAAATCTGGGTAAGGTTCAAACAACCATTAAATTTTTAATTGCCCTTCCAACTTAAACACACTCTTCAAAATGTCACAGTTTATTTAGTCTCGTCTTTCCATATGAAATGTTTTCAACTATCTTGTAAATAACTTGAGATACCAGAGAACCCCGTGTTCGCTATTTCTACTAACTGCAGAATTAGAAATTTAAATTCAAGTTCTTCGGTTATCTTGATTGGGGGAGTGGGTTTACGACTGCTTCAGATTAAAAGGTAATATTTATTTTGCAAAAATTTAATTCACCACCTTGTCTGTGAAAGTAAATTAATCTGAATTAGATTTGATGGCGTCAGTTGTTCCGAAATGTGGTTTTTCGGCAGTAACTACGCTGAAGTGTCTCCTTTTTTTGAAAATTTTGATTCAAACTGAGATGACTTTTTTGATTAAAATTTTTTAGATCTAATGGTAATGGGGTCGGGATTTCAATACCGTTAAAAGATGGTAATAATTTTTATTTATAGTTTACTATTGATGATTTTGTGCCCCTCGATGTTTTACCTTATCAATGATGGGCATTTCCGGCTATTTCTTTTGGTCCTCAAACTGCAAGTCAAAGAGATGATATCTTTTGGGTTATCAAGTCAGGAGGGATATTTTCTACCACAATTATAACGAAATGCATTTTATAGTTTTATTTACATAGGGATTAGTTGCATTGTATTGTAAGCCAAGATTTTTATAGATTAATGGTTGCGTGTTTGACAGCTAATGCAATGCATTCGAACTCCAGGCGGAGTAAGAATAAGAGTTATATTCTGGTCATAACCCCCTCGAAGGCAGTAGTACACATACAAAAGAGAGGACGATTACAAAACCAAATTTTGAAATACGAAGATTATTGAAAGTAAAATCTTGCAAGAACCAATCAAATTGAAGTATTTTAGTGTCATTTACATATGGATTAGTTGTCTTGCATTGCCTTGTTAGTCATGGTAAGAGCCAAGCAAATTAAAGAATGAGAGAGCTACTCGAATTTCATTGATACTTGCAAAAACTAACAAAGCAAAGCAACCAATTGAAGCTTCTACCTTACAATGCAATGCAAATAATGAATAACAAAAACTAATGATTTTATCCCGAATATTCCCGGAATATGACTGTAGTATGTTTAGAAATCATTAGTTTTAAAAATAAATTGAAATTTAAAGAGAGTCCAAGACCTAGCAGTGCAGTCTTGGGTTATCTTTATAACCGGGTTAATTTATATAGAAATAATTGTTTTAACAAAATTGTATACATGGAAATTAACCCGGGATAAAAGAGACTGAACAACTGGCATAAATATAGGGGTTATTTAACAGGTAGACTAAGATCCGGATTAGGATTTATGTAGAAGCAAAGGTAGAAGCTTTCAATATGTAATTCTTATGGAGTTCAAAGGGTTATCAACAGATGGCGCTACTAAATTAGAAGGCTTAATAAATAGATAGTAATACAAATGAAGAATTACAATAATCAAATAATTTATTAGAACTTCCTACAGTGGCTATATAAGGATAATGGGGCAAAATCTAAATGTTTTCAACTTAAACAATAGGTCTGTAAATGCACGCAGCCAGTCACAAATCGGACACCCGCTTGTCGCCACCGTCTCTATAGAGTCCCTGTAAGACTTCCTACTTAATAGTGACATCTGTTGATATTATTTTGAGCTACAACAGGGATTTCCAAAACTTCCATAAGGTTTACCAATCTGATACTATATTATCATCAGTTCATGTAGTGAAATCTATATTTTAGAATCACTGAAACTGCCTAAAATTCCATAAACAAAATAGAGCATTTTTAGAATGGGGTATTCAAAAGAGAGACTTTTTAAAAACACTGTAGTAAGTACGCATTTTTGTACTCGCATAAAAATATTTTCAAAAAATGAACCCAAAATATAATTTTTTAACTGTTACAGAGTTCTCACTGAATTTTCCAATACAAATTCTTAGACTTTCCCAGACCAAAATAAAAAAAATTCCCTAGCTTCTCAAAAACTAAATCAAAAATTCAACTTTTATAAATACATTTTTTATCCAGTATTGAGTTTTATGTTGCTGAAAATATTTTTATTATATTTACTTTTTGAAAGCCAAGTTATGGAAATTATTAATTAATTAACGATCAATTTTATACAAGTTTCATTTTTATAACTTGGATTTAAAAAAACAAATTTAATTAACAATATTTTATTAATTTCCATATCTTTTTAAACTTTTAATTTAATTATTTTAAAGGAAATTTTAATTTCTTTGACTTTCACTTAAAAATAAAAATTTTCCGACATTTTCAGGTATTCTAGAATAGTAACTCTGTATTCGTTCAAATGTATACATTTATCAGTCAAAACCAAAAATTCAATTTCCCATCGGGTCCTTTTTAGATTCATAATTTTTTATTTTGGATTTTATTAATTTTTTTTCTTTATTATTTCAACTTGTCTTTTACAATATTTTTGGCTAATAATCTTCTAAATTAAAGTTGCATTTGATGAAATCCGTTATTAATTTTTATTTCCATAAATTTCCTATTGGAAATTCTAAAGGAATCTATTACATAACTTATATACTAATAAAGTTATTATGACCTTTCATCGCTCAAAAATTAATAATCGTTTCGTAAATAAGGGCGCTAAAGCAAAAGAATGTCCCGGAATGTCCAAACTTTTTCTTAATTTTTGCCTCTATGTGTGTACTAAACCTTCAAACACACAGCATAGGGATGGGATAGGTTTAAATATTTAATTGCCCTTAATAATTTGCTCTTCTTAAAAATCTTGATTACATAGACCTCTATAACCCCCCCCTACTAATAAAACAGTAAGCACTACCTCCATTTACTAGCCTCCCCCTAACAAAAAACTTCCTCAAAAGCTTCTACTATCAACTTGCCCTATTTTTTTTCTACAGTACCAAATATTTAAACAAATATTTTCATTTTTAGTTTATCTGGAGCCTAACGATGCCATGTGTAATGAAATCGTATTTTTAGTATTCATATTTCATTTGTGAAATGTTGTGCATTTTAATTCTGAAAGTAAAGGTGAAGTTCTGAAGGTGATTGAATGTCCGAGTTGTTAGCGTGTTAGCTTTTCGTGCCAAGATTTACGGGTTCGAATCTTGTGAAAGATTTTACCCTCAGATAACATTATAAATGGACTACATAGTATGCACTTCCTTGGTTTGGAATTGACAGCGTAAAAGTAATTTATTCTTGTGTGTCGAAATCTACGTGGAACTCGAAACCCTCAGTGTCCGTCAAATATCTTTAACAGGCAGAGAAAATCGGAAACTGTAATCCGGAAATATATTTTTGAAAACTGTTTAATTTAACTGAGAAAAACTCTTGGTGGGGGGGGGCATATTGACATGAACTGAAAATTGTGTAGTACCTACAGCTAGCGGTTCATTCAGGTCTAAGAATTTGTTGCAATTAATTTTTGGGCACATAATAAATTTTTATCATATTTATAGGGAACAGAACAGGGAGGGGGGGGGGGACAAAAAAGTTTTGAAAAGACTGTTTGAAGTTTAAGCACCGCTAATTTAGTCCATTTTTTATTGATTTAAAATACAAATACGGTTCCAATCAAATCATTAAGAATTCACCTTTAGTTTTATGAAATGAAAATTAAAAGTACTCTGTGATCAATGTATCGTTATTTGTAATGGAAATATTGAGAAGAAAAAGTTGAGAAATAAAGATGGCCACAATATCAAAATTTATTATCGTACTTAAATTTTTATTGCTGTAATGAACATTTATTTATATTATTTTCATAATCTTATAATACCTAACGCGGCGTTAGTAAAACTTTTGCAAACAATTCAAGAAGTTAATTTTTTGAAAGCAAATATTTTAATTATTAAATAATTAAAAGTCAAAAGAATGTCCTAAGACAAACAAGGACAAAAATGTTTCAACAAGTAAGGCTCATTATAATCAATAGATCGAAATCAGCATTTACTTTGTGTAAGTTTGAATCTCTTTTGACGTCTGGAGAAAAATGCCCTGGGCATCAAAATTGGAACGCTGCTGAAAAACTGTGCATTAAAGAAATATGTAACTTAAAATCGTTATTACGTTGAACTTGACTAGCCAGTATAAATATTCTGCAGAAGATTACAGTTTAATGATATCCTCGAAAACGCTCATTCAATGTCAAATTCGTCATGTGACGAATGGTGAATTGTATCGCGCACCTGAGGGTTGAATCAAAACTTAAGATCACATTCTGTGTTATGATGGTTATTTTGGTCGATAAAATATAATTCTAAAATAAATAAATATCGATCTCACCAAATTCAAATCCGTCGATTCTCTAAATACTCCCACTATCAACCTGCATTTTTATGATAAAAAAAAACTTCAAGTTAGATTTTATTTCCATGTCGATTAAGATTTGGCCCGATACAATAAATTCGAATATACATACAAAGTTTGAATTGGTTTCAAGTTTGCAGTAGCTAATCATATTGACTTAACTAAACTAATTCAATTAATTTTATTTTAATCCGAAATAGAAAGACGTTAATGGCTTGCATCCTGTTTATGTTAATTAATTATTGTGGAAAATTGAATACTTAAAAAAGTTTTATGGTAAAAATAGCAATCTCGATTACAAAGTTTTGTTATTATGTATATTAATAAAATAACCCAATTTTTTATACAAAGCTTTCCTAGGCTTCAACGTTCGGAAATTTTATTATATTTTTAAGTAATAAAAATGAAGCGAAACGGGAGAAGAATCAATTTTGATTTTCTAACTCGTAAATTTTTTTATAATCAAATCGCAAATTCTATTGAAATTACTTTATGACACCGTTTGTTTAATGTTAAAATAGAAAGTATTCAATAGATTTTCGCGAGAGTGTTGTAATTTTATATTATGTCATAGTCAATTTGACAATCCATTCCAGATGCAACTCGTCCGGATTACAAGAAATTTCGTTATTTACCCTAAACCAAACTGACATACAACTACAATTCCGGCTAATTATCTAATTATTGTTTGTTAATAACAAATTACACGAATGGTTAATAATTAATCTGATACGAAATCGATTCGTGTTGTTATTTACTTTCTAATTAAATATTCAAGTCAACTGAACAAAACCCTTTATATGGATATTTTTATTGAAAATCGAACTACAACATAAAATTATTATTTCAATTAACATTTTATACTACCCAAATAGGTGGATAAACCACACAATACAATAATATATTATTGATAGGGATTTGTTTTTGAAATGTTCATGTGAATTTGTAAAATTTATTATTTATTAAAATTGCGAAACTTCATGAATTTGTAAAACGATTTAGTTAAACAGTGTCCGGAAATGAGGGTAGAAAGATTTAAACCACCGACATTAAAATGTGACCTTACCACGATATAGTAGATTTTATTCTAGTAAGTACAATAAAATTGTGTAGTAGTATCCGAAATTATGTTAATCCACTATTGGGTGGGTTATTAGATGAGGGGATGATTTCAAAGCTAAAGATACGTTATTAGTGAAATCGATAATCCAAAACTGTGGGTTATTTAATTAAGTACATAAACTGAATAATTATCAACTTTACTATGGTTCTCTAGATAAGCATTTAAGTTAGTTTGATAATCAATATCGAATTACAATATTAAATGGTTTATTCTTTAACATCACAATCAAACAAAAAAAATAAAAACACATCACATGCTCGTTTTCACCCTAACCCCAAGTATACAAACTAAAGGGCTTTTATATAAAGTTTTAGATATGCAATTCTGTTAGGGGAGAAATAAATGATTAATACGACATATGATATGACTTTTTTTTATATTACGGTGTTAAATTGACAAAATTTTTATCAACATTCCTATCAATCGAAAAGGCAAGTACCCATTTACTATATGATTAATTATTTAAAATATTAATTTGTACTTTTAACTAATCACGAGTTTTTAAATATTATATAACATAATATAGGGTGTTTTTTTAGCTGCATGAGATCTTTCAATAGGGATAACTTGAAGGAAGTTTGTCCAAGTGACAGTTCTTTGACATTTGTGTTTAGAAAGGTTTGCCATTTAATCATGAATAAATTAACACTTGAACAACGCTACCAAATTGTGGAAATTTATTTTCAAAGTCAGAGTTCACAGAGCTCTTCGCCCATTTTATGGACCTTCTGAGCAGGCTATTGGTGCGCTGATGGATCAATTTCGTACCACTTCATCATTGCATGATGTAAGACCACCAACAAGACAAAGAAATGTGCGTACCGAAGAAACTATCGCTTCTGTGAGTGAAAGTGTGCAAGAGAACCCAAACATTTCAATTCGCCATCGTGCTCAACAACTTGGGTCCACTACATGGAAAATTTTACATCAATATCTTGGTTTACATCCTTACAAGATCCAATTGGTTCAAGAATTGCAGCCTAATGATCATCGATTGCGTCGTGCGTTCGCAGATTGGGCTCACAACCAATTGGAAGTGGGTCCATTTTTTTTACCGCCAAATTTTGTTCAGTGACGAGGCACATTTCTGGTTAAATGGGTATGTGAACAAGCAAAATTGCCGTATATGGACTGAGACTCCATTGCATCCATTAAAATTGACTGTTTGGTGTGGAATACACACCAACGGCATCATCGGTCCATATTTCTTTCGAAATGAGGAAGGAGCTACAGTTACGGTGTATGGTGTGAGATATCGACACATGCTCAATACATTTTTGTTTCCAAAAATCCAAGAGTTAAACATCGACAACTTATGATTCCAACAGGATGGTTCTACATGCCGCACAGCCACCGAAGCCATCGATTTATTGAAAGGACAATTTGGTGACGACATTATTTCAAGAAATGGTCTTATCAATTGGCCTCCACAAGATCGTGTGATTTGACGCCTCCAGATTATTTTCTTTGGGGGTATATTAAATCCATGGTTTACGTGGTCAAACCAACAAACCTCTGGAAGTATTTGAGGTCAATATTCAGCAAGCCATTTATGAAATAAGGCCAAAAATATTGTAAAAAGTGGTCAAAAATTGGACTGATCGGATGCACTTCATAACGATTAGTTGTGATGGTCACATGCCGGAAATCATTTTCAAATCATAAATAGCATTAAATTTACTTCCATAAAAAATTAATTAAAAAAAATATTGCATCAAGTTTTTACTGTTTTATTTCAATTTGAAGTTCTCGTGCAGCTAAAAAAAAACACTTGAGCTTTAACTTGTGGGCAATACTAAAATTTATATTTATCCTTTTTTAAAAACGTTTACTACTACAGCGTCATTTCGCCCCAATGGGAGCTCGTCAGGTATCTGTAAAATTTGAAAAACGAAAGAAACCAGACACTTGACGAGACTCAATTAGGACAACACCCTAAGGGCCGGTTTCAGCAACTTTAACCTTAACCTGTGTTAGTTAACACAAATTAAAAATAATCCGTTGTTAAATTTTGAATGGGTTGCAGCAACCTTTTCTAATATGTAATTAGTTAATCTCGGATTATGTGTAGAATAGTTATGGTGGTACTCCTGAAACGACAACAACGCCTACTTCATACTATGCAAGTAGTTCAATTAGTTCGAAAATTATCAACAAGTGAGGTTTATAACCTATAAGTATTCTGTGAATACAGTTCATTGAAATATTTTATATTTTACATATATTTTACTGAAATGGCACAGAAAAGAACAAAAAATTATACAGAAGTAGAGAAGGAAGACAATTGCGGCTACTAAATGTAAAATTACGTGATATTGATAAATAAATTGTTAATTTGTTAATAACTGAATTTTTTTTCTCAAAAAGTACTCGGGTGCTCATAAAAAAATATTAAACTTTTATTTTATTTTATTGTAAATTTAATAAAGCTTTAAAAATTAATCCGCACGTGTGTGCAGTCGATGGCACCTATCACGCCTGGAATTTGAAAAAAACATTTTAAACAAAATTGTAATAATTTTTTTCTCTGGTTTTCTCTGTATGAGACGGTCAAATTTATATTAATTGCGTATTTACACACTTTTCTATAATAAAAGGAGGTTAGGTTTTTGGTAATTTAACTTTAATCACTGGTCAACTAGTAATTAAATACTTTGGGTATTTAACCTGTGTTAAGCATAAATTAACGTTGCTACAACCCAAACTACAGATTTAATCTATGATTACGCTAATCATTGATTAAATTTAACCTGTGTTAAAAATTATATTGCTAAAACCCAAATCGGACTTAATCTATGATTAAATATTTAATCTATGATTAAATTCCTAAATTAAAGTTGCTGAAACTGGGCATAAGTGTTTTTTTTTTCTAAACAATTTATTGCATGTGATTTTAAAAAGAGTCAGTAAAAATTTTAATTTATAGGCTATAGGCCATAAATATATCAACAATCACTTAATATAGACTACACCATCCTATTCATAAATTGTAAATATTCAAACAAAATGACAAGTTTAGATGATAAGTTATAGATAAACCAACCATTTCAAGTGCAACATTTTAAAAATAAATGTGTATACATTTTAGTAAATTAGTTAAAAGTCATAATAACGATCGAGATAAATCGACCCAGCTTCAAAATTACGGTTAACTGTGCAACAATGTTTCAAATAAGTTTTGTAAATAGAACAATTATAGGCCACGCCCACTTAACTTTGTAAGCTTGGTCGAGCGATTATCTTGATTAGCAATAAATTATCGGACAATTTTTTATTCGTTTCCGACATAAAATGTTCCCAGACTAACAAATAAGCATTAAAAGTTGTTGAGTTGTTGATTAATATAAGATCACTTGATTAGAAAAAATTAAAAATTGTAGTATTAGAATGTCAAGTAGGTAAGCATTTTTCACAGTCATAGCAAAGAACATAAATTGCGTAAGTGTTATTTAATATTTCAATAAAAGTAAATAGAAGTAGTACTTGCTGACGGAAATAATAATTTCGAGTTGGCGTGTAAATTAAAAAAAAACGGTAATGTATACGTGTACTTATGGAACACTTTTTAATCATTTGGGTATGTAAACTAATTTATAAATTAATTCAAGTGCGATAATTATAGAGTTGGCAAGAATTTATACCTCTATGAGAATACAAGTTCTATTTTTGCACCGTAATAAAGCCAACAATTTGAGTGGGTGTCATTGTGTCCAAATTGTTTGAATACGGTGTAGAGGTCAACGTCAATATTAATTAATACTTAAACGCATTTGGTCAGCTATAAACACATCCTATTAATTTACTAAATTTAAATCAAAATTAAATTTTCATTAAATATCTTGGAAGATTACGTGTCCGCTCATGTACACACACATCATATTCCAGTGTATTCTAAAAATAGAACAACGAGACTTTTGACCCCCAATAATACTGCAATAATAATATTGAACCTTTTCATTTCAAAACGAAATAACTTTCTAGTATACCTACAATTTCAACAATTAAAATTTATTTAAACCAAGCAACTATGTAGAAAATGGCAAAATACAATAACTATTACACTACGTGACCTAGAAATGTACCATTACGAAAATTACTAAAGTACCATAATATCACAATTTAACTTGGTTCCAAAATTTTCGGATTAAAAATATCTGTATTGAAGGTTAAATATTTGGAATATTCCTGTTTTTATTCGTAATTAAAAAATTTAATAAGATAACAACCGAAGTTATTCAAAAAAAGTCAGCTAATTATTCTAATTTTTTTATGTAGAACCTAATTAAATTTTACCTATTTTGAAGGTTAAAATTATTTGCACCAACCTTTAGACCACCGATAAACTACATACAATGTATCATAAATTTTATAGTCTCATCACGATACAAAGGATAATAAAGAACGATAATTAATATTTTAATTCAATATATTTGATTATTATTATTTGTTAATTGTATTTGTTTATAATGCAGTTCGGCGTTCATTGTAAAATTTTCGAATAATACAATGACACACCTGTCACAACGATGATAATCGCTGAACATTAAAGTTTTGCCTGTTTTAATTAAATCCCGAATTTATTAAATATTATTCCTGACGAGCTTTCCATTTAAATAGCAAAAACCAAATGAAGCGTGTTAAGTATTGTTTCATCGAGTTAAAACAGCGGGCGGGGTCATTAATTTAGGACTCGTTCGAAAAATAAGAAACAAATGTCTTCGATAATTTTAAATTGCCCCCGCCCATTAAATTAATTGTACTATTAATTATGTACATTATTTTACGAATAGGATCATTTTTAAAATTAAGCTTTCAGCTATTTAAATCTCTCGAATGTTTGAACAGTTTGAACCATTATCAAGTTTCCGGTTTCCCTACCTGTGCTAAGGGACCTACAGTTTAATGTGGATTCCTGAGTATCTAAATCGATGATTTTTACAAGGTCAATTACGGACTAGGAAAGAATTTAGACCATTTATCAAGTTACGTTGATCCAGCAGGTAGACATTTGGTGAGTGCAAAATCTTATTCTCAGTCACAATGAGATAATCAACATTGACATCATTAAAATTATTGAATTAAAAATATATAGTATTACAATTTATCTACATTATCTATCTACATGTAACGCTAAATTGATCCTCCCGTGCAGCCTTTAGGCCTTACGTACTAGAAACATGCCGAAGATGCTTAATTGCTTGGCAAACCTTTCTTTCTACAGTCCACTGGAATAGTGCCACGTGGTCTGAGTGAACCAATTAGATGCAAGTTGTCACGATTCCGATGTAATCAACGAGGATGAACTACTTAGAATCTTTGGCGAGGTCACATTTAAATAGCCAGGTTTGCAAACATTTTTCGTACTTTTTGGATTATCATTTTAAAATAATAAGAAAATACCGATAAAAAAAGTATTAACCTTCCGGTATAAAATAGACATCTGAAATTGTAAACCAAATATGCCAGTCGCTTTTCCGGTTTTGTTTTATACACTGCGTAATAAAATGGTCTCAGATTTTTAAGCCATAAGAAAATCAATATTGTTGTAATAGGAATATTTAGAGTTTCTCATTATGCAGACCACATAGTCGAGTATCCTAAAGAACTAAGAACTTGATGACTACCACCTCTTGTTCACTGTAATGAGTACATCTTCATTGGTCACTCTGTCCATCTCTCTATATGCCTATACGGAGTATTCGGCAATATGCCCACATACCATTCAAAAGCCTAAATTTTTCAGGAGGTAGCCTACGGTATGGACGGTATGCACCATTGAAAAGACGTACTAGAATCTTATTATTCGCAGCTTAATTTCTTGATTCAAATCATCGCTGAGTAATCATGAAAATATTTCTGGCTATAGCAATCCTGTATCCAATCATGCTGAAATTCGAAACCAAATGATGGTCGCTTTTCCGGTTTAGTTTTATACACTGCGTAATTAAATGGTTTTCGGTGGGCGTTTTCTTCTTTTTTGGTGCCGTACTGCTCTAAAAGCTGCACAAATGTCTCGTCTTTCCAGTGTCTCAGATTTTTAAGCCATAAGGAACTTGGTGTTATTGGTGACTTCCACCTCTTGTTCATTGTAATGAGGACATCTTCATTGGTCACTGTCCATACTCCATACGGAGTTATTCGGCAATATTCCCACGGTTTTTGAAGATTTGATATTTTGATATATTTTAGTTTTGAGCTGTTACATTTTAGACCGTCTTACTCAGTAGTAATTGGATACCTTCAAATGAATCGTCGCTATAGTGAATATTGTTGTTATTAATTGTTCAATTTGTGCTTATAGTGTTCCATATCTGCAATTCTAAAATAGTTTTTCGGAATACACATTAATGAGCAAAGGGGATTACACACCACTGTTAATTTTTTATTAATTCTTCCGTGCGACTGCCATCCACAGTTAATCATTAAATCCTTTTTATCCTGATTTCTGAAGACCATACAGTAGTTTTTTTGTACAAAGAAATAATTTTAATAAACATCAGGTTGGTGCAAAATTAATTAGATTGTTCTGATGATGTAGTAAATTCACGAAACCGGTTAGTAATAAATCAATCCGGTGGAGTAGTGTTAATGAAACCTGCATAATTGGTTAGGCTTACACATAAAATACTAAGCACTAAATTTACATACATAGGCATATGTTATGCAAACTATTGCCTGGGCTTTTTTAAAGGCACAAAATGTGTGATTGGAGATTTTAATTATTATTGAAGTGACAGCTTTGCAGTTTTTATTGACCTATAATTCATTTGGCGGTAGATTTTCCAATTTGATCATAATTTCACATTTTACGAAGTTCCACTTAAATACAGAAAAGAGGACTGCAATTTTTGCAACAATCTACAATTGTTTTTATGGGGCATCAAAAGGAGACCAAAAATCTAACATCGGCCGACAACAACGCAAGGGCTGACAAAAATGTAGTAAAAAATATTACAAATCAAAAGACCGTACCGGTTCGAGATTGTTTAGGTTGTGCGGCCTGAAGGCCGCACTGAAGGGACGGATCATCGCATCAATTTAACATAAATTTAGGTTAATAGGCAACTCATGACCAGTAAATAGCGAATGTCTACTATGACTATGGTGACCATATGTACTTATTTCAGTAGGACAGTACTCTTTTTTAGAACGATGTCCTATGTACTTAAAAACTTCTCTAAGTACTTACAAATGTACTTCTTTTTTGTACACCGCCGGGGAGGGGGGGGGGGTGCCACCCGACGCTACCCCAAACCTCATGGTTGCTTCCTTCAGTGCAACCCCAGAAAAAAAAGGCCATCAATCGTAATCGTCGTATATTTACGTACGCCGCACAGTGTGGTGAAATGGGGTTTTTGTGGACAAACGGTTGCTGAGCCTTCAATTTTAGGGCAAAAAATCTGGAAGTTGTCTTACTATAATCCTTATCCTTAATATATATAAAAATGGATGTAGTATGTGTGTATGCATGTATGTTCCCTATAGACTACTAAACCGTTTGACCGATCGGAACCAAATTTGGCACAGTTATTATGTAGGTTCCTGCGCATGTTTTTGTATTGAAATAGTGCAAAAATTCGCAAAGGAAAGGAAAGTTGATTTCGAGTAGCCTGCCTTCCTTTAAGGAATCTCGATAATCCATTCATGCGCGTCCCATAGGGACGCGCATGAATGGATTATCGAGATTCCTTAAAGGAAGGCAGGCTACTCGAAATCAACTTAAAAACAATAATGAATGCTGTCAAACTGTCAACCGATCGACAATGCAAATACGCGTACACGTGCTTTACGTTTCTATTTGAACAATCTTAACCAAATTTGGTGTAGAAGTTATTTACAACGCTACGAAAAACATAGGCTACTTTAGTACCTTGGAGTGAGGCCGAAGGCCGAACAACCACATCCGACACGGTCTAGACTGTGCCAGCTAGTCCCTAATAGAATAGAAGAAAACAATAATTTTTGTGTTTTCCCACAGAATATTGCAAAAGCCACACCAAATAAATTACTTTAAAATCACCATTTGTCCGCCTCCACCACACTGTGCGCCGTTGACCTTTTTTTAGGTATTTACTGTGTTTCGCCGAAATGTACTTTTTTTTCATAAAAATAATAATTATGGTCACCATAACTATGACTGTAGACGGGGGCGGGGGGGGGGGCATATAAAGTATCGAATCCTCAAACATCATTCATTATTTGAGATTTAGTTTAAAAATGTGACTCTCATTGTGCCACTGTATGGCAGTAACGAACAAAGACAAACAATGAAGCATTAAGCAAACGTAATTAATAGCAAATCAGAGTCGAGTCGAACATTTTTGAAGTGTTTCATCCGCAGTAGTATTATCGACAAAAACTACTGTTTACCTACGATAGTACTGCAAGTAAGTTATAGTAGCATAGCAAAGCTACATTGACAATATAAAATTAACGAGTCAAGTCGAGCATAATTTGTAATTGTTGCCTATTTAGAGCTGTAATTAAAATTTAAACTAATTTGAAAACAAGAATTATTACAAATTAGGCTTTATTAATGCATTTTTCATTATAACTACATTATGTAGCCTTTCTTTCTATTCATTTTGGTGGCAAGAGGCGAGCGCCGCGGGAGATTTTTCTGAAAATTTTATTCAATAACGTTATTTTAACCACCCCAAAACAAGAACCTGTAGATCTGGTACGTTTAAATGCCTGTTATGATCCCACAATAATACCAATAAATTACAAAGCTAATAGTAGAATTATAAATAAGAAATCGATAAGATTTTAAACCGGCGATAGCGTTAAAATTACACGTTTAAAGAAAAAAAGTCAAGACACAAGTTTATTAGCTTGTATAATTATCTTTATAAAAAGCTTGGGAAAATTAAACTCGTAGAATTTTTATAGAAGTTATAAGCATTTTAGTACTTTAATGCGCAACAAATTACAAAACAAGTGTTTATGGTCGCGTACAAACTGTATTATTTAAAATTATCTTAGCGACAACACCATAATATACCAAAATGTAGAACAATTTTATTTTTTTTTATTTGCAACTTTTACCTAATGGTGCCCAAAAATTAAAAAGTTCGATTTTCTTAAAACTAATCCTTTCCATTATTAAGTCGTTATGTAGTAGGTAATTTGGGATGTAGTACAGTCGAGTTAAAAGTTTGTAATGGTTAAATATTTACAAATTAGTGCGGTTGTCCTAAACAAGTTTGAATCAAATATTTCAATAATTTATTTATGTTCCAAGAAAAATTTTTTCCCTTTTGCTTAACAATTGCAGGTGGCATAACATTGTAAGGTAATTACTTTTTCGAGAAAAATTAAAATTTGATTTATCAAGTTTAAAAATGTTTTGCAGGTACGTGACTATGATAAACCAGAAAACCTAAAACTGTTTTGACACGTGCAAAATGATTTTATTGTAAATCCGTAACACGCACCGAACTTTCCTTTTCACTTGTGATATAAATAATTGCCTGGGGCAGTATGTCGCGTATATAAAAAACCGTTAATCGAAAATGAAACGAAAAATTTGAATCCAAACCTGTATGTAGGTATTGGTTAATATGAAAATGGAAATTAAATTAAAGTAGAGAAAAATAAAGCGCATTTGCATAAAATTCGAATCCATTTAAATTTTATTAGAAAAATGAAAAAAAAAAAGAAAGATAAAACAACAGCATAGCGACTTTATTATTTTATTACTTTGTAATAAAATTTATTTAAAAATAATAAATAAAATGATTCATAAAACTATTCAGAGAGAACAATAGAAACAAATGTTTTATTATGTGCATATTTGAATTCCTTTTAATAATTACGTACCATTCGAAAGACTACTAGTAAGGGGAAAAAAGTTTTGATGATATTGGGGACTCCGATAGATGTGTTTTTGAGATAACAAAATTAAATTTAACTGCTTACTATGTTTTTACTGCATTTGTTAGGAGGAACTTTCGTTATATAAATTAAATTGAAGGAGTCAGTTAGTCGATAACAAAATTGATGATAATAAAAGTATGTTTTAGTTTAAAGGCAAATAAACACACCGATTAAATAAGCGATGTGGTAAAATTAAAATGGGAAGGAAAAAAAGAAATTTATTTGTTGAATGTTAGTTAAGATTAATGCTAAAGCAATAAATTGGCTTTTTAAGTACAACAATAAGTTTCATATGTAGAGAAATAATAACGTCAAATATAAAGTAGAAAGAGAAACAAACATAAACTAGAGTGGGATAATCTTTGTAAACCGGCTCAAGTGTACTGCTCGAATGGAGCAACTATAAATCACAATTACTAATAAGCGGCTTATTTTATATTTAATTTTATGTTAAAACTATGTAACAACCTCAAATTTTAACCAACACTTCGTACAACTCCTGAACCTAACCGTCAGTTCCAAGGCTTCATTTACATTAAAAATAGTTAAAAGAAAAACTTATTTATAATTAAATGAGCCTCGTAATTGCAAATCCTTATAAAATTAAACATATACTTTTATATTTACATTTCAACCAATTTTCCTTTTCATTTATATTTGAAAAATAAATAAAAAAAATTTTTTCCACTAGAACTATTATTTAAAAAGCCCAATTAAATTAAAATTAATAACGACATACCTCTCCGTGATCCATACGACCATCAGGAGTATTTTCTGGCAAAAAATAAAGGCGCAAACTTGATAACACTTGCTCACTATTTTTATCAACCCATAATAACTGTAATTCACCAATACACACTAAATCCGAATCACTCCACAATTTAACAAAAAAAAATTCACTTAATTTCACTGTTCGTTGTATTCCATTTTTTAAATATTTGAAAGCCCTATAAAAAGTGTACGGTCCATGTTGACCACATGGAGGCTCGATCAACTGAAAAAATACAAAATTTTAGTAAACAAATAATTTAAAAGTTAGTTAAAGAAATTTAAAAATTTTAAATCGTCTCAAAGAAAAATATTATTTTTCGACAATTTGAAACAATGTCAACCGATTTTGAATAATTAATTAGCATGACATTAATTAATGCAATAATTTTTTACCTGCACTGCACCGTTATCCATATTAAAAATCACAATTATCACACCGTATTACAATCTGCACGCCTCTGGCACATCGTCTACTTTGTATTTACTCTAATTATATGACGTCATGATACAGAGCTACACTCGTAAGGAGCCGTAATATTCCGGTGATGGTCGGTAACACTGGCGCTTTGTTGTTATGTAGTGGGAAAAATAACGGAAGAAAATTATTACAATAACACCGCTGTCACTCGCAATTGTTATCTCTTCATTCAAAAGTGAAACTGTTTAACTGTAACAACCATCTAACATCGTATGAACATCATCCATCCATTCGAGCGTAAAACCGATGTCACTCGCGACGCTTTCAAAAATCTCCCAGCACAAGTGACAATTAAAGCTACCCGCCGGTCGTATCCTAATTCCAAAATTTTCTTGATCTTTCTCAACGCAATCTCGATTACGTTCGCACAACAAAAATTTAAAAACTTGCCCCGTTTACGAGCCATTTAAAAATGTAATACTTTTTGTTGGCTAATTTTTACTACTTCACCCTTTCATGTTTATAATCAAATTATTGTAAATTATCCCTACCCGAGTATCCATGCGGTAAATTGTTGTTTTAACTATTAACTTCCACTCTTAGGCAACACACTCGACTTTATTTATTTAAGTTAATCGCCGTCGAATAAAAATATTAAGTGGCCAATTTCTCGATAATTATGCGCTGATCGGTTAAAAATATGTTTTCCGATATTCGCAAAATAATTAATTGAATATCGCGCGTGATTGCATAATTTTTACCAACTCAAGTCTCCTCGTGTTTTCACCTCGTGCTGCGCGCGCGTGCTATAACCGCGCTACTGTTATCACAAATTTTAACAAAAACTAACTAAATGCTAAAATATTGTAATTTTAACTGGAAGTTAAGATGCGTACATATTAATTTCAATCAAAACATACTTTACCTTAAAAGTAAAGCGTCTTTTGAATTTATTTATGAATCAAGAAACCGGGAAAGTTAAATTTTAGGAGAGAGGGGTAGACGAAAATCAATCAGGTAAATTCAATAGTGCAATAACAATGCAGTTCCAGGATATCTTTCGGTAATCCTTCGAAAACTATTTTCATTTCAATTATTGGAAAGGAACTGATGTTTTACAAATTTATCAAAAGGGCATCACAAAATAGGGGAACGGACAAAGAATCGCTGGCACAACCTGAATTTCTCCGATCAAGAAGACGTCTAAACATAAAAAATTTGGTAATAAGTAACTAATAAACCTCCAGTGGAGGTTGATGACTTGGGATGGCACAGAATTTAAAGAAAAGAGAAAAATTAAATACTACTCAATTCATCAACATGGGCATTCTGTACTCCATAATCCATTCTTCCACACCGACCGGTCTCACAAGGGGTACAACATTGGAAGAAAAATATAAATGTACTACTTAAAATTATTATTACTTTTAGATAGTTGTTGTTCCCGATTTTGGATGGAATTCACGTGCCTTGTGACCTTTATGGTAAGCCGCCACCCCGTCAACACTAAACATAAACATCATATAGCCAATCAGAAGGACAAAGTACATGTTTCATTGTCTCATTTTTTTGACATTCACTACATATTGTCGTACTATACAGCCAACATTTGTTTATTTAAGTGAATCGCTTCATCGGAGGGTGAATAAAATAAACAGAAATAGTTTTTTAAGGATTTCTTACGTACTAGCAACGACATTCGACGTTGTTATTTCATATTTGTGCTAGTGGTTCATAGTACTTTAGTAAGATGGTATGCTAAAAAATATGTTCCTCAACTTGGATTCGAACCCACACGTATTAGCTGTGAATACGTGCGCTCAAACAACTGCGCTGCCGAGGCGATTGATTTATGTAGTTCGGAACTTCTATTTATCGTGAACTAATTCTAGGACCGCTACAGTACCACTGTACGAGCTGATGATTCTAGACAAACTAGGCAATCATACGTCAGTGATCCCTTAAAACCCCACTTCTGCATATCAAATGGTTCATAAAGAATCTTTCATTGGCTTACTTTTTTAATTACCAAACCAACACGTTTCAGTTCGGTCTTCAGGTCGTACAATCAAAAGAATCACGCACTTGTAGAGAACAAGTGCGTGAAAACAATCAAAAACGGAAAATTTGTCTTAATTTATTTAAAATAATTATTATAATGCAGCATAAATATTATAAGATAGGTTTTATTACATTACTAACATTATTACATCTAGAACACAATTTCTGTGTCTGTGCGGTCAAAAAGCCGCACGGGAGGGGCGATACAACTACTGTAGCTGTATTAAATACAACTACTTTAGTGGTATATGATATAATTATAATTGTATTAAATACCATTACTGCAGTGGTCTGTAATGCAGTAAATTGTAGTTGCATTAAATACAGGTAACCCTCGTACAACACGATTAATTCGTTCCGTGCAATATCGAAACCGTGTTATGCAAAACCTAGAAGTAGTACAAATCAGAGGTATCCGTTCCATGCTTTATTGAAATTGCGTTCTAAGAGTTCTCGTGTTCTACTATCAAAACTGCATTAAATTTAACATAGAAGTAATCGAGAATGCATTTCGTGTTGTATCGAAACCAAGTTTATACCGTTGTTTCCGATTTTCTTGAAAACTAATGCTTCCGTTTTGATGAAACTTTGACTATTGAGTTATTTTACTTAAGATTTTTTGGATCTTTCGCTAACGTCAGCAACTTATTATTTTAGATGCGTTACAGGTATGATACATGATAACGATCCGTTTGTCTACTAGAATAATTATTATGATATGTCGATGCCGTGGCGCCAAGATAATATGAAAGATGTATAAGATAATTAGCCGTGTAATATCAAAACCGTATCATAAACATAGTAGACTGTCGTAAATTTTTCTACTTGTTCTTTCAAAATCGTATTAACTTAGTACCGTGCTATACGAGGGTTACCTGTACAACTTTTATAGTAGTACGTAGTATGTGATACAATTGCAGTTGTATTAAATCAAACTACTGTAGCGGTATTAAATACAACCACTGTAGTTGTATTAAATACAATTTTAGTTGTATTAGACCCAACTATATACTGTAGTGGTATTAAAGACAACTACTGTAGTGGTATTAAATACAATTGAAGTTGTATGAAATACAAGTAGTGTAGTTGTATTAAGCTTGTCTTACATCGTGCAATTTCTTGCTCATTGTCTCTGATTGTCAAATGTGTATTGTCAAACTATGTACACAAAGTTAAAATCTAATGATTGGCTGTAAAGAGTTTAATCAGGGCCGTGCGGTAGATTTTTTCAATATGATGCAAGTCTTAGAAATGCCGCCCCATAAATGTTTTACTTTCCCATTTACGTAGTAAAGGAAAGTATTGTTATCGAGTTAAAAAAAAATTTTGAGTTAGCATTTTTCCCATGGTCTATGAGCCCATACGAATTGTTTAAGACCAATTTTGGAATGATGTCCGGATGTGTGTGTGATGTATGAAGTGTGATGTGTGGTTATTCTATCGTCAACGTTTTCAGACAAACGCGTGCACCAATTGAGTTGAACTTTTATACACTAGTTTGAAGTAACTGTCTAAAGAGCTGATTAGATTTTGGTTGAAAACCGTCCATTTTTAACCCCTTTTTTAGGGGAATAAAAATTGTTAAAGAGCATTGCCGCTTCCCGATGGAACATATGAGATTGAAACTCATATCAATCGAAAGAGATTATTTTTCCGCATCTTATGATACCCCACACTTGATATTTCCCTATTAAATTATTGTTAAAATGCAAAAATAAAATAAGCGCTGTTAAAAAAATATGGTTTGCCTTGGATAATTTTGATCCAAGTTTTTATCCAAATTTTGTATTAAACACATAAATTTGAGCAAATCGCTCACTCACTCATTCATAATTTAGTGCGTATAGCTACGAGGGTCTTGGAGAGTTGAAATTTTGCATACCCGTGTGGTTTTACGAAGATTGAACGGGAAAATTTTCCTGTTTTTCATGGGACGTAACGGAGGGGGTGAAATGGCGCTTCAAAGTGGTCACAAAATTTCGGCATTCACTTTGGAGAGTTGAAATTTTTCAGGAAGCTCCGGGCGGTGGGCGAAGGGGCGAAACAATTTTTTCTTTTTCGAATTTTTTTTCCAGCAAGAGCAAGAGGGCTCCTCGCGGTTTTTCGTATTTTTGTATCTACTTCCAGAGTTTTCGTCCGATCGACCTGAAATTTGCTAGAGGGGTGGGGGCGGCGAAAACGGACAATCGGTATTGCCAAATTTTCCAATTTTTGTCCCGTTACCGTTTAAGGGGGGGGGTAAAAATTGAATAGTATTTTGCGCCTGGCTCGCTTATTTTCAGATTAAAGTTTCGATTTTTTGGTCTCATTTGGATCCTCTCGAATTTAGATTTGCATTTTTGCAAAAAAATGCGTAGGTCGCAGATCGCTTTCGAGCGCTAAGCGAGACGACGATTTTAATTACATAGTTTTGCCGTTTTTTGCGCTACGCCGGGCGGCGTCGAACGGATCGCGAAATATAATACACCGTTGTCGAGCCGACTGTATGCCCGACAAAATTTGTAGATATACTTTTTCTTGAAAAATGAACTGGTTTGGCCTGTCATATCAAAAGTATTTCAGCGAATTTTATTGAAACTTGAAACCGAAATCAAGTGTATTGAAAGCGCTTACTCAGAGAGAGGCGCGCGATAAATTCTAAATCGTATAAATCAACAAAGGAAACAGAGACCAATATTTCGTTGCGTAATTACTGAACGATTCAAAATCTCATATTTTGATTTCTCTGCTTTTGCCGCCCCTTCACGATGCCGCCTGATGCGAACGCCTCTTTGCATCATAGAACGGCACGGCCCTGAGTTTAATAATAATTAATATTTATCGTAGGTTCTTTTATCCTTTCGGCATCTCTGGATGTAACGATAAAGGGACCCCTTAAATTATTTAAAATGGTAAGTGCCAAGTACAAGTTCTTAATTATATTGTATACCTATAAGATGCCCAAGCAGTTCATTTGAAGTAGTACAATTTACAAAAATAAATTATCGTTCATTTAATCTTATTCCGCACACTTGCAGTCAAATTGTTCTGAAAATTATCACAAATACAAACCACGTTCTAAATTTCTGGCTTACAAAATCTTTCACGCAATTTGGTGAAATTACCTACTGCGTAGAATCACACGCAATGTATTGCTCAAAAATTGCCCAGTATCGAACAGAATTATTTTTTTGACACCATTCTTGGAGCAATTTGATAAACAAGAAATTTCTCATGAAATGTAGCTATAGCCATTGCGTAATGTAAGACAAGCTTTAGATGATACAACAACTGTAGTTGTATTAAATACAACTGTAGTTTATTATTACTATTATTATAATAGTAATATTAAATGTAATTGTAGTTGTTTTCAATGCAACTACTGTAGTGGTATTAAATACAATTTTATTAAGTACAATTGTAGTTGTATTAAATACAATTAATGTAGCGGTATTAAATACAACTACTATAGTGGTATTAAATACAACTACTGCAGTTGTATTAATTACAATTGTACACAGAGAAAAATTTTAAGAGAAAATTCATCTCGCAACAATCTGAAGTAAATATTACATCGATTGGTCTAAAATTTATTTCAAATTGAAGCGAGAAAAATTAAATATTTTTAATTTCTTTTATTTGATTTATCTCGCTTCAATTTGAAATAAATTTTAGAGCAATTGATGTAATATTTACTTCAAATTGTTGCGAGATGAATTTGCACTTCAAATTTTTCTCTGTGTAGTTGTATTAGATAGAATTAATGTAGCGGTATTACATACAAGTAGGGGTATTAAATACAACTACTGTAGTGGTATTAAATTCAACTCCTGTAGTTATATTAACTGTAGCTGTATTAAATCCAACTACTGTGTAGTTGTATTAGATACAATTAATGTAGCGATAAAATAGTAAAAACAAATAAATCTGCGCGAAGAAGTAGAACGGAGGCGGAGAGGTAGCAAGTTTAACGTTCCGCACATAAAATTATTATCCATAATCGCATATATAGTTAATATTTGGCATAATTATTGTTAATTATATGTAGTAGATGCAAGTTTTTTAAATGAACTTAATGGTAAAAATTTACAAAGTGATTATTTATGTACTATGGATTGTGCATGTAGGTACAAAATTGGTCCTTGTCAGATGCATTTATTTATGGCTACACATTTTCTGGGACCGTTCTTTGAGTTGCCACATTCATGTTAAATTTTAAAAAATCATAAACAGGTCTAAAATCTTTAAAATCAAAAATTAAAATTTTTATTGTCCCATATGTATTTCTACGGAAGACGTAAAACGTTGCAAAAAGTTGTATACGTTTATTTATTTCCTTATTTATTGGGGTCTTAAAAATATTACCACTTTTTTGTAACTTCAAAACTAATCTTGGCCGGCCAGATCCAGAAAGTTTGGAGACGTTCATTTCAATAAATTATATTCCTACGAATTCATAAATTAATAATTACATATTGTACACATGGTATGTAGTATCAACAATATTAAAAATTTTTAATTTGCAGTATATTTCTTTGTTTTCATTTAACCTCATATTATCCACATTTCAGCAATATTATCGCATAAATATATCGACTAATTTTAACCGCATATAAAATACTTATATTGATGCTTTTCACCGCATATAAAGGGCTGGGCTCGCCACATAGCCTGTGCTGTGCTATGCCGGTACACGACATTAGGACGACTGTCAATTGGGCGACGACAATTGGGCGACGTCAATTAGGCGACGGTCAATTGGGCACCGGTTTTTTGGGCGACGACTTATTAGGCGACCCCAATTAGGCGACCGGTCAAATAGGCGACCGGCCAAATACGGGAAAGTAGCATCGAGTATGCGGCAGACCCCGGTCGATGTCACATCGTTCGCCCGTCGTACCTTGAAATCGAGTGAAATTTTTTCGCTCCGATTTGAATTTTTCTTTGAAATTCGGATAGATGGGGGTGTGATTAGTGGATATTAGTAATAAATATAATCAAAAAAATGGAAAATAAGCCGTGTATTGCCGAAAAAGTGAAAAAATTAAAAAATTTTTTCCTTCTAATTTTGGGGTGTGCATTCGATAAGGAGGGTAATCCATCGTCAAAACCTACCCTTACGGGGCGCCGCTCCGCTCCGCGTTGCACCCCTCCAGGGCGGTTTTGACTCTGGTTACTAGGCTAAACATACGAGAAGCGCCACCCATCAAGAAAACCGGGATAAATGAAACCAGGATGTGAGAGAACCTCGAAATAGCATTAAAAAGTATAGTTGCGGTATGGGGCAGTAAACTATTACGTTTCACCCCCAAAAAATCGCTTAAAAACAAAAAATAATCGATGTTACATGTACGAGAGACGAGCTGCATCTGACTATTTTTATATAATTAAAGAGGATATTATTATTATATGCAATATTGATTAATAATAAATTGTGAAATAATAAAAAATAAATTCCGTCGCCTATATGACCGGTCGCCTAATTCGGGTCGCCTAATAAGTCGTCGCCCAAAAAACCGGTGTCCAATTGACCGTCGCCTAATTGACGTCGCCCAATTTTGTCGTCGCCCAATTGACCGTCGCCTTAATGACGGTGTCCGTGCTACGCTATGCTCTGTGTTATGTCAACACAAACGTTGAACAATGTCATGGTCATGCGCAAAATAGCATAGCAACTCATAACTATGTGAACGTCACTATTGAAACCCTATGTTTCTACTTCAATGTTTGACATTGGCATAGCACAGCACAGGCTATGTGGCGAGCCCTTAAATCCGGGCTCTAGTTATAATGTTATCTACACAAAAATGAGACTCCCTGTTTCAATACATTTTTAAAGGCTGTTTGTGGGGTTAAACATGAATATTCAAAAAAAATTTGTTTTATTCTTCTATATAAACCTTCGACTTTCCGAATTTCTATAGGTAATTTTTCAGATCGCGGTGGGATTTATCGTGCTACTTCCACATTTTTATAATCATAATAACGCATTATTATGTAAGTTTTGTTTTGTTATAGTTTTTGCCAGTTTTCAAATGATAGGGTCCATGATTTAGCAATTCTCGACATACTTGTGAATTATTAACACATCCTTTTTGTTCAATCCTCATAACGTCATTTGCTTTACAATGATTTTCAATTTTAGAAACTAACATAGACGTAAAAATTTTTTAAATAGTTGGTAAACAGGTAATCGGTGTATAGTTTTTTCTTCGAACGGGTCTATTTCTACTTTTACGACCAGGACCCGTCCCTTTACTAATCCATGTATTAGTTCTATGAGCATTTTGGTTTTTACATCTCAGGTAGCTTGCTAGATTTGCCTTTCGATGTGCCTGCACCTTGTTTTTTATTGTTATGATGGCAAATCATTAACAGGGGGACCGACGGCTTTACGTGTCCTCCGAAAGAAAATGGTCAAGAAATTTTTATAGTGGGTTCATGGTTAAATTTAATTTTGCCAAGCTAATTTAAATGTGCGTAAACCTCTATAGGGGTTCATAGTACATTTACTGTAACTTTAATTTAAGATAACTCTAAGAAATCTTCTTTCTACCTGCGATGTTCCTTCATCTTTGTTAAAATGATCCAAAGGACTAATTGACACAAGCTGTACTGCGCGACTTTGTACAGTCCCGTGTACTGTACTGTAGCTAACAACTCGCAGGAGGCAATTGATGTGACACGCGACAACGCGATATTTGAAAAGAGGGCAATGAACCCCCCTCCCTCAGACTGCCACAACAATATCAGCTACTTGTAAATTTTTTTTTGATACGGTTCTGATCAATTATTAGTTTTTGCGATGGTACTTTGTAGAATCTTGTATACACTTATGATATGAAGCCATTATCTATATTTATCTACTTATTAGTTATACCAAGTTATGTAGTTTTATAATAGGTACTTGATCGCATTCTCAACAATATTTCAAATACTTTGAAAGAAATTTATTAATTACTAACAAAACTGTTCAAATATTATAATTATTTTTTTATATTTTATCACAATTGATGATTATTAATAAATACATAGTTACGTTATAATTATGCAAATTAATAGTTATTAATTATATAAGGGGATTAGAGGCTTGTTAATTCCCGAATGTAATTCAACGTTTTATCCACGACCATGGTCAAAACCACAAGTATAAATTCTGGTTTTGAGAAACGTCAGATTTGACAAATTTATTTTGATCAAGAATACTGATTTTGAGCTATAAACTAGAAAGTCTTGGAATCGTTTCTATGACATGCGTTTGTTTATTTGTCAACAAGAGCGACAAAATTTGCAAAATCGACACAAAAAATGAGTGAGAATGCTGATTCTCAGAATGATTTCTTCATTCCGGCTGAAATCCAGCAAGAAGCTCAAGAAGCAACATTACGTTTGTTACCAAAAAAAAAGCAAAAGTGTATACGAGAAGGAATTGATGGAATTCGACAATTGGCGAAAATCAAGGGGAGTCGGTAAAGAAGCAATTACAGAAGAGGTGCTACTGTCCTACTTCTTCCATGTAAAGAAGCGGTTTGCTGCCTCTTCAATGTGGACAAAGTATTCAATGCTAAAATCAATGTTGAAAGTGCACAAATGTATCGATATTTCGAAGTATGATAGACTTACTTCATATTTGAAAGCCGAATCAAGATGTTATAAACCAAAGAAGGCAAAGATACTTACTAGAGAGAAACCAAATCGAAGAATTTTTGAAAAAAGCATCGGATGAGGAATATTTGCAAGTTAAGGTAGGAAGTACATGATGTCAATATATAAATTTATGCATTGAGGTTTTTATTTTGAACGTTTTACAGGTTGCAACGATCTTGGGAGTCGCAGGTGCCTGTCGATGCAATGAATTAACCTTTTTAGATATCAGCCATGTCCAAGACAAGGGCAATTACCTGTACGTACTCATTGCGGATACGAAAACAAATATTTCAAGAAGTTTCACGATCATGGAAGAAGCTTTTTCAGTTAATGCTGTAGAAATGTGTCGAAAATATATTAACCTGCGACCTAAAGCTGCCGATGGGAGATTTTTCTTACGATATGCAGCTGGAAAATGTACTACACAACATATAGGCATCAACACAATTTCGAAAACCTTTTCAAAAGTAGCTTCATTTCTTGGGCTCCCTGATCCAGAAAGTTTTACCGGACATGGAATGAGGCGTTCTTCGGCAACATTATTGGCCAATGCTGGGGGCGATATTACCACTGTCAAGCGTCACGGTGGCTGGAAATCAACTACGGTAGCGGAAGGTTATATTGAAGATTCATTGTCCAGCAAGATGGGAATTGCTGCAAAAATCCAAGTCCTATCTAATGTCGACAAAGTTGTGGGCCCCTCCAGTCCTTCAGAAAATCGTTATCAAGTGAATTTGAATAATAATCCCAATCCTTCAAAAACTACTTATCGAGCGAATTTGAATAATAATCCAGGTCAAAGTGACAAAATTATTGATATAAATGTGAATGTTAATATTAATATTTCTAAATAAAATTGAGAAACGTCAGTTTTGACAAATTTATTTTGATAAAGAATACCAATTATAATAATGGTATTATGAATTCTAATCCACTAGTGTATTATGAATTCTAATACACTAGTGCAGTGATTCTCAACCTTTTTTTTGTTGCGGCACACTTTTAACGATTTCAAAATTTGGCGGCACACAAAGAAAAAGGTAAGTTTAAAAATTATATATCTTATATACCGGGTGTTGAATGAGTTAGCCGTTCATAGGATATTTACATGTAAAAACTTATTTATGCAAATTCCTGCTTCCCTAATTATTTTAGAAAAAAAATGAAAGACACAAAAATCATGCAGAAAAATAAATTACAAATGATAAAAGAATTATTTTCATCTAGCTTTTACTTAAAGTGGCAAAAAATGCTTTTGAAATTGTTCAAATTTTCATTTATCAGACTAGCCATGAAATAAATTCAATTTAATTTATTTATTACATAAATTATTAATAATAAACAATTACAAACATTAAGAAATAATTAAATTTACAGCAAATGTTCA
Organism: Podabrus alpinus; assembly: GCA_932274525.1. NCBI lineage: Eukaryota > Metazoa > Arthropoda > Insecta > Coleoptera > Cantharidae > Podabrus > Podabrus alpinus. The sequence goes on from OW026453.1 coordinate 23,019,293, forward strand.
AACAGGTTTCCATATTCAGCTAAACAAAAACCAAGTCTATCATAAAAGTTACATCGTACATTCGCAAGTTGTCTTTCGGTAATATTGCCACACTCCTCCACAATTTTATTTTTTAATGAATCAATACTTTGGTATCGTTCACCATAAATTTTAGATTTTAAATGACCCCACAAAAAAAAGTCATTTGGAGCCAAGTCTGGTGACCGAGCTGGCCAGTTTATTGGTCCATTGCGTCCTATCCAAGAATTGGGATAACATTCATTTAAATAATTGGTTACATCTCTAGTATAATGTGCCGGACATCCGTCTTGTTGATAGTAGATTACGTTATTTTCTCCTGCCACAATATCAATTGCCGGTCCAATTTCGTTTTGTAACATTTCTAGATATTTTAGTCCATTCAAATTTCCATCAATAAAAAATGGTCCGATGATGTTTGCTCCTAATATCCCTGCCCAAACATTTACAGTTTGGCGATACTGTGAACGATTGTTAATCATTAAATGAGGATTTTCGGTGGACCAAAACAGATAATTTTGAACATTTGGTTCCCCATTAATACTAAACGTTGTCTCATCGGTAAAACAAATATTTTTAATAAAATTTCTATCCAAATTGGCCTTTTCGATAATGCTTTCACAGAAAATCATTCTTTTGTACATATCCTCTTCAAAAATTTCTTGATGGTTTTGGAACTTATAAGATATAAATTTATGTTTTTTTATAATTTTGAACGCCGTAGTGTGATGAATATTTAACTCCGCACCAATTGTTCTTGTACTGATACAAGGATTATTCACTACGGCAGCAATTACATTTGTTTCGATATCGGTACCTGGAGCTTCACCAATATTGATTTCTTCTAAATTTCTTCTTTTATTTCTGCAGGTCTTGCATGACGGCTTAAATACAGATCCATATTGATTTTGATTATCAATTACATTTTTAATTGTCGAATAAGTAGGGATTGGTCTTTCTGGGTATAAACCAGCAAAGAGATCTCGTACCATACGTATACTGTTTCCAGAGTAATATAGTTTTAAAAATTGATTTTTTTCACTAATTGCGTACTTTGCTTCCATTTTATGAAATTAAAATTTAATAAAGTGCAAAACTGTAAACAAAGTGCAATTGTTTTTTAATACTTATCAGAAATAATTATCTTGGAAACTTTCATGGCAAAAAAAAAAAAAATTTAGTTTCATGGCTAGTCTGATAAATGAAAATTTGAACAATTTCAAAAGCATTTTTTGCCGCTTTAAGTAAAAGCTAGATGAAAATAATTCTTTTATATTTGTAGTTTATTTTTCTGCATGATTTTTGTGTCTTTCATTTTTTTTCTAAAATAATTAGGGAAGCAGGAATTTGCATAAATAAGTTTTTACATGTAAATATCCTATGAACGGCTAACTCATTCAACACCCTGTATATACATAATTATATATCTAAAATTTCGCGGCACACTTTTAGAATTTCGCGGCACACAAAAGTGCCGCGGCACAGTGGTTGAGAATCACTGCACTAGTGTATTAAAAGGCCTCTAATCCACGGAAAACGGACGTATTAAACCTTCATAATATAGTGGTCGTGGATAAATAATTTATTGTTATCCATCAGATATCATGATTTTATTTTATTTTTCCTGCTTCGATTTCCTTTCTGAGTGATGGTTTCTTTCAATTTCTATTATCCTAATCTTAATTTTCAGATAGAATCCACAGTTTCTTTTCTTCTTTATTTCATTATCAATCATTATTCATTTATATATTCATTATATTCAATTTAAGTCGCTTTGTCACTAAACGTGACAATTAATTCATCATTTATTTTTAACTTAGGTCGCTTTGTCTCAAATCTTGTACATAATAATTATTGTTACAATAGTTATTACCCCATATTCGATTGGCAATAAAATTCATACGTCAGGTGACATTGTTTGATCCAATCTAAATTAAAAATTTACTTGTTTGCAAAGCTATCACATCGACTTTAAAAAACAAAAAATTATATTAACTTATTTTGGTCCATTGCTCTCCATTATTTGTCAAATGTGACAGTTGAGTATTGTTTGATTTTTCAATTGCGATTAAAATTTCTAAAATCCAAATAAAAATGAGTGCTAATCGTTGCGGAGACGTCGATGACTGTAAAATGATTGAAATAAAAAAACACAGTTATAAAACAGTCCGAGTATCGCACTAATTAAAAAATAAGTTTTACTATATGAATTATTAAGAATTTTAATGAAAATACAGTGGAATTTTCTTAACTAGAAATTTTATTATGTTTCTTTGTTTTTGTTATTTCTCTCGGAAAATTTCTAAAAGTAACTCACATTTTTCTTCTAAGATTCGAGATTTATGAAAACGAAAATATTATTCTGTTGTCTAATATGTGTTAAATTATAATTATTATTATTACCACTTGTTATATTATAACTGACAATTGCTTTTGACATAATGCGAGTGTTAATCATAAAATGAAGCTTTAAAGTGAACGAACTACCCTTATTTTTTTGACTTGAGTCTTGAGTGACCATTCGCAGCCAACGTGTTAATTTAATTTTTAATTGAAGTATGTGGAAGACAATCATGTGTTTTTTTGTAATTTTAATATGGGGAACTTGGGACTATTCAGTAATGAAAATGGCCTGCGAGTGTGCAATATAAAGCTCTCGAGTACGAAAATTTTGATGAGAATTTTCCGTAAAAATGAAATTAAATGAGTTATAGGCGAAAATTCGCATTGCCGGAACTGCTGTCCCAAATAGAGAAAGAAACCGATTTTAGCGGTTCATTTTGGGACACTCAAATACATATTATTATATTCGCAAAATTATTTTACCTATTGAAAAATAGGTAAAGGAAGAAATCCAATTGCTACCTTTATGGAAGAATATTTCAAAGTTCTCTCACTTAAAAATTTGAAAAAAAACGAATGGTTCTTTTATGTTATGTATACTATCGATTAAAATACAAATTAACCTGTTGACCGCGAATGGTCACTTACTCATTTTCTGAACATACTTTAGATGATAATTTGCTTGCCTATATGATTAAGTACGGACCATTACCGAAATTATGAAATACCATTACGAAATCCGTCGAAAATTCGCAGAAGATCGCTTTTGGATTTTTTTCGCAATTTTATTGGTTCCTTTTTCTTGTGTTTATCAAAGCCAAATTTTATTTTAATTTCTTGCATACATAATATATTGTTGTGTCCACACTAGATCTTAAGAGCCGCGATCAACAGCGATCGACGCGGACGAGATGTGGTTTCAACATGTCAAAATTTTAGTTTAATTAGCGTAGTATTGTTTAGATCGTTTAATAGTATTGTATTGTTAATGTTAAGTTGTTGTTTATTGTTTCGTTGTTATGTTTTTAAGACATGCACGTTTTTAGAAATGTTGATTATAAAAAAAAAATAAAAACAAAGAAAGAGGAGAGTAACGGTGGAGATAGAAAAAAATAAACAAGTTTGATTGGGACGTGAGGGTCCACATAGAAAAAAAACGGTTAGTTAAATTCGTTCAAAAGATAAAGATTAAAAAAGGAGTTATTGATTTGAGAGCGTACGGACAGACGTGTTGAAAGTTCCTTTCCGAAAGTTTAAATAATTGGGAATTGAAGTGATCAACGGGAGTTCGGGGTGTGATGCATCATCGAGCATATAATTAAATATTGATTATCCGATCAACATTTAATCGCATTTAATTAGAAGGCCCAAGATTAATTGTGAGTGGAAACTTCGCAAAGACGAAGTTTTTCACAAAGTATTTTTACACGGACTTAGGTTCCGTTTTTCCTACGGGGAAAGATTTTGGAATTGAAATTGGACTGGAATTGTCTCAGGTCAGAGACCTAGCCATTGCAGGTTACCATTTGGACCAGGCGATAGATACTTGATCAAGAAGAAAGTGAATGTGCGTCTGCTGTTGTGCGATACGCCCAGCCGGATCACCATAAAAAAAAATACAAGGTTAGGATTAGATTTAATTATAATTTTAAGTTTGTGTTTTGTCTTAAATTTGAGTGTTACATTTCCAATTTTAGTTTAAGGTGTTTCATGTTTTTTTGATTTAAGTGTTTTTAATAAATATGAATTTTGAAATTGCATCTTTGTCTGTGTTGCTCTTTGTTGGTCGTGACTCTTAAGCAAAAGACGAACCCTGAGATTGAGTCTACCAATAGGTAAGTCTGCTCTTATTAAGTTCATAACGCTACAAAGTGGCACCCAACTAGAGGGCGAGAAGTCACTCGGTATAACGCTACAAATTGGCGCCCAACGTGGGGCAAGTGCGCGGAACGCAACAAATTGACGCAACAACGAGTGGGCTTTTGAAAGAGTACACGACTACAAACAACAATACATTCAATTGGCACAAAAAGGGGAAAGCTCAATAAAAGAGAATGAACACCAGGAGTAAAAGTGTGAATGCAGCGGGGGGAGATAGGGATAGTAGCGATGACGGGGGAGAGACCGGGATTACAATCCAGGAACAATCGGTGCCGGAACCGATGCCTGCCCAGATGTCAGAAGATCCGATGGAGAAAATGATGAGAATGATGATGGAAGGTTTTAAAAATCAGAATGCAGCAGTGAATGATAGTTTAAAAGGAGTGAATGAAAATTTAAGGGGGTTTAAAAAAGAAATCACGGATAAATTTGACAACCTGGACGCTCAGAATGCAGGAGTGAATGAAAATTTAAGGGGGTTTAAAAAAGAAATCACGGATAAATTTGACAACCTGGACGCTCAGAATGCAGGAGTGAATGAAAATTTAAGGGGTCTCAACGAAAGCATTAAAAGCTTGAATGAGGAAAATAAAGTCAATTTTGATCTGGTCAAAATAAAATTTGACGCAGTAAATGACAAGTTTGGAAAAATAAATGAAGCTTTGACAAGTATGAAATCAGAGGTCAAATGTGAAAATAATAAATTAGAAATTAAGATTGCGGAGGTAATAACCTTGGTGAACGATCGGGTAGAGGAATGTGTCGGCTTAAACGACAAAAATGTAAAAGGCCTCGAAAAAGGGGTAAATAAACGTTTCGATCAGGTAAATGTCAAAATGACAGAAACAGAGGATAAAATTGACAAGAGTATTTCATGCTTTCGAGGTGAAATCGATGTCATAAAGGATTCGGTCAAAAACGAATCAATAGGAGAACCAGTGGAAAAAATGGAAAACCACAGTTTTCGAAATGGGGGCAACCAAATAGAATCCGAAAATTTCATTCAAAGTTTGGGCGATGACCTAAATGAAATAGAATGCATGATTGGGCAAACAATCATACGGGAGGCTATAAAGGGAAAAACTGAGGTATGGCTCAGCAGGAATAAGAAAATTATGGTTTCTGGTAGCATAAATTATCGTTTGACAGATGACATAATGATGAATTATAAATACTACAAAAAGAAAGGTCAAATGGAGTTAGATTTTGCATCAGAGCAAAATGACCAGCAAAAGAATGCACCAACGCATTTCATCATTTGAAAGCGAATTGGGCAAACAATTCATATTTAGACCCAAGTTTGAAATTAAATAACAATTCATTTTTAGGCCCAATTTTGAAGATTAGTAATTTAAAAGAAATCAAATTTAGGCCCATCTTTGAATTCAAATGCACTCGAAAAGAGGCAATCCACTTTAGGCAAATATTGGAAATTAAATAAAAAGAGGACAAGGTAATTGTTAAAAGTTTGAGGACATCAAACAGGGGCAATAATATATGCGCCAAGCTCGCGCTGCCTTATGAGGGTCCATACAAAGTATTACAAGTCATAAACGACAACGTGTATGTACTGGGATATGAAGAAGGGGAGACAAGAGGAAGGTTTCATATCAATCTTTTATATCCTTTCGTCGAGTGACAGATCAAACAAGACAGTCAGAAGGTCATCACCAACAGTATTTCGGAGTAAAGGCGGAAAGAAAATTCAACAGATTAATCATGGGGTTTCAAACAAAAGTGGTTCAAAAAAGGGGGGACAAATGCCTGGTGATATGAGTTACCAGAAGAATTTAAAGTTGCGGACTAGTTATGACCTAGAAGGTGTAACGTCTTAAGACAACGGGGGACAGGGGGGAGAAAAGAATCGACAAGATGTCTACATGAATCGTCGAGATCTACAAGGGGAAAATTATTGAGAGCTGAGGCTACAATAAAAAATATATCGGTATCAGCTGAGCGCTGAACGGATTCAAGCGAACCACGAAAGTAACCCGAAAGCATGAAATTTTTAAATTGTTGAATGAATGTGTGGTCCAGATACCACGAGCAAAGGTGATGATAATGAGTGACTATAAATGAGACGAATGAGGTATGAAAGAAATGAATGAAAGAAGGGGGGAGAGAAAAAAGACATGAGGGAGAGCGGTGCAAAGAGTGGAACAATGGTTTGAAGTACCTCTTGAGAGTACAAACCATTGGTTCAACCTTTGCAGGGGGGATGTGTTGTGTCCACACTAGATCTTAAGAGCCGCGATCAACAGCGATCGACGCGGACGAGATGTGGTTTCAACATGTCAAAATTTTAGTTTAATTAGCGTAGTATTGTTTAGATCGTTTAATAGTATTGTATTGTTAATGTTAAGTTGTTGTTTATTGTTTCGTTGTTATGTTTTTAAGACATGCACGTTTTTAGAAATGTTGATTATAAAAAAAAAATAAAAACAAAGAAAGAGGAGAGTAACGGTGGAGATAGAAAAAAATAAACAAGTTTGATTGGGACGTGAGGGTCCACATAGAAAAAAAACGGTTAGTTAAATTCGTTCAAAAGATAAAGATTAAAAAAGGAGTTATTGATTTGAGAGCGTACGGACAGACGTGTTGAAAGTTCCTTTCCGAAAGTTTAAATAATTGGGAATTGAAGTGATCAACGGGAGTTCGGGGTGTGATGCATCATCGAGCATATAATTAAATATTGATTATCCGATCAACATTTAATCGCATTTAATTAGAAGGCCCAAGATTAATTGTGAGTGGAAACTTCGCAAAGACGAAGTTTTTCACAAAGTATTTTTACACGGACTTAGGTTCCGTTTTTCCTACGGGGAAAGATTTTGGAATTGAAATTGGACTGGAATTGTCTCAGGTCAGAGACCTAGCCATTGCAGGTTACCATTTGGACCAGGCGATAGATACTTGATCAAGAAGAAAGTGAATGTGCGTCTGCTGTTGTGCGATACGCCCAGCCGGATCACCATAAAAAAAAATACAAGGTTAGGATTAGATTTAATTATAATTTTAAGTTTGTGTTTTGTCTTAAATTTGAGTGTTACATTTCCAATTTTAGTTTAAGGTGTTTCATGTTTTTTTGATTTAAGTGTTTTTAATAAATATGAATTTTGAAATTGCATCTTTGTCTGTGTTGCTCTTTGTTGGTCGTGACTCTTAAGCAAAAGACGAACCCTGAGATTGAGTCTACCAATAGGTAAGTCTGCTCTTATTAAGTTCATAACGCTACAAAGTGGCACCCAACTAGAGGGCGAGAAGTCACTCGGTATAACGCTACAATATATTTCAAATTTAATTACTTCAGTTTCCATTTTTTTATACTATAAATTTCCATGCTTTGAATCTCTTCCATTTTTAATTACGTCGTTTTCAATTTCCTTTATACTGGTTTTCCATTCTTTGTATACCTATAATAATTATTACATAGAATTTCTAATTTGCAATACGTAAGCGGGTATACCTACATAATAATATAATAATAAATTATATCATCCAACTACTTGGAATTATTTTTAAGTAGGTAGTGAGTTTTTATTGAAAATCACAGAATCAATAATTTATTTGAATAGTTGTACATAATCGGTACATAATATACAAACTTCAAACAAGATTATAAATTCAAAGAGAACTTACAATTTAAATAATAATTTCTGATTTTAAAAAGTATAGACGTATTTATATATTTATTATAAGAGTGAGGCAGACCGCCCGTATTAGGCATTTATTTCAAAAACGGTTGGTCATAGAGGGTGGGGAAATATTTTTGATCACAAAATCCTACATAAGAATTGCATGGTGGTATTGGTATTCCCCTGAAAAGTTTGCTCCAAAATGTCAAAATCTCCAGATTTTCAAATAGCACGTTTGTAGAAAAAAATTGTTCTTCCCCCCCCCCTTTTTAGAGGAATCATTCTATTGAAATTAAATTCTAGACAATTCAATAAAAAAGTTGTACAATATCAAAAGTGTTCGAACTGCCTTCCATCTACTTCTAAACACTTTTTTTTAGTTTTTTAACGTATGGGGGCATTCCATATCAACTCAACCAATTTTTTGCAATTATATTCCTGTAGAGATAGTTTCAAAGCTCAAGAACCCTAAAAATCGGCATAGAAAGCTTAAATTCGTATATGTATTGCTATGATCTCCCTTCTATTAAAAATTAGACACGTCGTTTAGTTGGGCGCCACATTCAAATGAATGAAAAATATAAAAAATCGTAATAGTTTAAATTCGCGTGCTAAAATTTAATTAGAGAGTTCACCAACTTGTCCCTCTTGTTTAGCTCAGTCTAAGGCTCTCTCAGAGTATTGCAGGTATTAAGATAAATTAGGGGATGTAGCTTATTAAGTTGAAAAGTTTTATTTTTAAATGATAGAAAAATGTTCAATGACTTTGAATAAAATTGCTTAATTGTTTTACCAGATAAACGATCCACTTCTTTATTTGAATGATCTTTAAAATTCAGAATACTGACCTGTAAATGTTTGATAATAATAAAAGATTGGATTAATTTAGAAATGAGTTTTATATTCAAAAATAATATCGCAAAGCGCAAATAATCAATTTTAACAAATTTGTACAGATATCTTATCCGTTACCAGAATGTTTACAATAATCAAAAATCAAAAATGTAGAATGACGATCCTTTTCTTCCTTTTCTTCTTCCAAATGCTTAAATAAATTTAAGTCTTTCCGTTGTCCAAAACGGGTTAAATGTTTTTGTATTGAAATTGTTGCTTTTGGCAAAGCGTAGACAATAAAATAATAAAAAATGTTTTGTTAATGAAATATTTATAAAATAGGGTAGCCGAAAATGCACCTGTTACAGTCTTTTCTCAGCATCCTGTATGTAAAATGCTGAAGGCGTAAAGTTAATAAAAATAATAATTGTTTTCAAATACCTTTGAATTTTATAATCCGGGCTTTTATATAAGTCTGCGTAGAAAAACAAGAATCATAATCTTGAAAAACATAATCTTGATATACACAAGCGCACTATGAGACACTTCCACGATCAAATGTTTTCGTTGATACGACGCTCTTGATCTTCTCCTGTTTGGATTGTGTTGTGGTAGCAGTAATCATCCAAATTTGACTTTCTAATTGTGTTGTTCAACTAATTACTTTGCCGGTAAGTAATTTTAAATTATGTAATTCTCGGATATTTGAGAGTTGAGTTGAAATATAACATTTTATTTTTCAGGCGATGCAACTAAGTTTGCCATCTTGGATTTTTTATTTATCGACCAAATCGATTGAACTGTTGGATCGCATTGCACACGTCCTTCCACTTTAAATATCAAAATTCAACTAACTTTTGCTTGCGCAAAATACGAATTTGAGCTGACTTCAACGACTTGTAAGTCAATTTTATTCCTTTTTGCAATTTTTATTTTAATGAAATATCATGTAATTTCCAGAGTTGGTTCCATTATTGAAGAGATTACTTATCCGCTGCTTTCCAGTTGATTTGGGAGCCATTTGAAGTAGTACATTTGACTATTTTCATTATCACATTTCACTTATCAACCTTTAATGGATTTTCACTCTTATTTACCTTTTTACAAATTTTGGAGATGAATTTATGGTTATCACATACAATTTGATACAATAGAATTTTGGTTATAAACAGATTTTCATATAACAAGTTATTCACAGAGATTTATCAATTTAAAGTTTATAAACGTAAAGGTTATGTTTTTCAGATAACAAATTATAATAAATTTCATCATTTCTAAGATAAAGCATCTTATTAGAAGATTTTGACTTGTTCACCTTCAAATTGAATGTATTTAGCAGGTTTTGATATAGCTTTCATATCTTTAAAGATCTTATTAAGTCTACAATATCTTGAATTTAGTTGGACGTGTTTATCTGTTAAATCTAAAGTTTGAAATTAGCTTAATTTTCCTAAATATAACAATTAATTCAGTTTTACAACCATTTGTGTTGTGTGGGTTCATTTTAAATCACAGCAGTATGTATTTCGCCCTCTTGACTCTTTCTCGCGCATCTTAGGGTTCTTGAGCTTTAAAAGTATCTCTACCTCTTCGATTTTGCTCAAATTTGGTATACTTCTAAGTTATTACAAATAAACGGGCCCGCATCATTTTGTTTGGCCCTAAAGTGGTCCGTTTACATTGTACAGCCCTTCAAAATAATTCAAATTTGGCTTGTAGAGCTTCGATAAATAATTTCTACCTGCTGAACAGCGCCACTAAGGCCCAGTTGTTCAGTATTAGGTTATCCTTTAACCTGAATTATTTTCCATGGAAACAATTCTTGAAACAATCATTTCTATGGAAAATAACCCAGGTTAAAAGATAACCCGAGACTGAACAACTGGGCCTTATAGAGACATAATTTTTTTTTAAATAAAGATATTGAATAGGCCTTTTCACTGAGTTTCTTTTGTAAATAATTTTTCTTCTTTCTCTTAATATAGGTCCACGACCTGTTCGTTAACTAATTTATTTAATTAGTTCTTTGAGCATTTATTGGTTTATTACATCTTAGGTAGCTACTCTAGGCTTGCCTTCGATGTGCCTGAACCCTGTTTTTTATTGTTATGATGGTAAACCATTAACACAGGAGGACCGACAGCTTTACGTGCCTTCCGAAGTACGGAAGACTTTCAAGAAATTTTAGAGTGTTCCCGGAGCTTTGCGTTAGCAGTTGATATCGCTAACATACTGGCCATGACCGTCGTCGTCTTATATAATTCATCATCATCAGGCTTTCCATTCCTTGCGGAATATCGTCGCATCGTTTGACGCTTACAAATCCCCTTTCTGGGGTGGATTAGTCCCCGTTTTTCTTCTTCAATCTTCAAACTTACAAACTTTCGTGTGTTTTTGCCTTCTCGATCACTTTCCTCCATAGGCATCTATTTTGAGATAGATGCCTATGATTATAGATTTGCCTTTTCATCTCTTATTCTTACATATGCAAGTCTTCCGCCCATTGGCTCAAAATCCATTACTTTATCCTTCATGTCTTGTCCTATCACGAAAGCAACCCCATTTCTGCCTTGTTTATTTTCCCCAGAGTATAATAGTGTAAAGTATCTTCCTTTTACTTCGCCACTTTCCTTCCATCGTACTTCCTGCAACGCTGTTAGGGTAATTTTGTATCGCCTTATCTCATTTACTATCTCATTCATTCTTCCTGGTATCATCATCGTTCTCACATTCCATGTCGCAATTCTTACATTTTTCTTCTTTTTCTTGTTCCTCTTCTCTCTTGCTGTTATATGTATTTTGTCTGTGCTTTTCTTTGTCTTCTCAAGTTCCATCATCATTGCAAGGGTCGTCGTTATTTGGCCGTCCGGGTTGATTTTTGTTAGTTTTTTGCAGGTTCTGGTTTATCATCATTCACCTAGCATTTTAGAGCTTTCTCCATCAAATTCCAGCTATAGATCTTATTATTTACTGTTAGCTTTTGGTATCCAATCTTTACCCTGTTTCCTTTTTCCTTTTCCTTTCCAGCCTGTTCTCTTATTTTACTCTGTATCTGCAACTCTTTCGGAGTCATATCATTATCTATATAAACCCTGGATCCCATCAATTTGTTTTTGTTTCTCATTATTTGCATTTTCTCCTCCCAGCTTTGAACTTTAGCCACAACTGCTTTTTTTTCTTTAATCTTTCCTATCTCAAAACCTCGCTCAGGTTAACATCTACGCCTAGTTCATTTTTCAGAAAAATTCGTACTTTTTCTCTCAGGTTGATCGCATCCGATGTATCGATTCCTTTAATCACTATATTATTTCGCTTTCTTGCCTTTTCTTGCCTTTTCTTGGTTTTCGATTATATTTTCCAGTGCTTCGACTCTTTGTGTTAGTTGTTGTCTTTCGCCCGTCCAGATCTCTTCCCTGATTTTCATCTCTTCCTGCATTGTTACCAAATCTTGTTTCATCTTCTTCATTTCGTCTCGACTCTCCTTGAATCCCTCTCTCATCTCCGATCTCATCTCCTCAATTGCTTGGAGTACCCGTTCCATTGCAATGTTTTCCTCGTTGTCGCTAAGTATTATATTGTTCGGTTTAGTTGGGGATCTTGTTGTTTTTTTGCTTATTTTGAAGATTTTTCTGAGTCCTCTGTGTCTTATCCCCGTTCCGCTTGTCTCTTCCGGTTTAAGTAGTATGTTATATGATTATCACTATTTGCTCGTTCTCTAAACTCTATTCTACTTGATCTTGTATCCTTTTTGGTGCCTTTACTCATTTGATTCACCTGGGGAGAAATTTTCTTGTATGGTTCTTCACCCTTGTTATGTTTCACTCAGTTCGTCGTTCTTCAGTGATGCAGGTTTCTTTATTTGAGTTTCTTCTATTTCCCGAATAACGTAAGCACCCGGTTCAACACCTCAGAGGAGCTCACGTTATGTTTCGTCCTTTAGAATGTTTACCTTGTATGTAAAATGGTTCTTCTCTTATACTACGCGATTCGTTCAATTTTATTCCACTTTATTTAAGCGCCACGACCATATAATTTGCACTAACCTTCAATAAAAATTCCTATCTTTGGTAGGTTTTCTACGCTCGAAACTCCAAGTTTTCAAACAATCTATCACATCCCGCGATGACACCACTCTTTTCACCACTCTTTCAGTTCTTTCTTAAATAATTAAGGTCACAAAATGAGGGCCCCGATCAAATTATGACTTTGAGTGCCTCTCCCCAAAAAGGGGTAATTTAAAATTCTCAAAAAAATATTATCTTGATTATACTTTTGGCTACTTGTATAACAAATTTTAGATTGGGCACGCTTTTGGTTTTTTGGTACTTTTGGTAAATTGTTCTAATTTATGCCCACAATCGTTCATTTCGATGTCACTCCTAAACCAAAAGCGTACCTACTCTAAAATTTGGTGTGCAAGTAGCCAAAAGTATAATAAAGATAATATATATTTTTTGAGAATTTTAAATTACTTCATTTTGTGGCCTTATTTATTTACACAGAAAAACTCACTAAATAGCACCATTCAATATCTTCATTTCACAAAAAGTTGGTGTCTCTAAGTAGAAAGGTTCGGCAGGTAGAAATTACTTATAGAAGCTCTTCAAGCCAAATTTGAATTATTGTAGAGGCTGTACAATGTAAACAGATCATTTTAGGTCCAAACAAAAAATAGGGTCCGTTTATTTGCAATAACTTAGAAGTATACCAAATTTGAGCAAAATCAAAGAGGGCCATGAAAATACGAATGACCCATGGGGGTGGATGTGATGTTGGTTTCGGAAACCCAGTTTACCTCTAAACGCCATCTTAGTATTCCTAATTTTGTCATGTATAATACTAACCATCCAAATGGAAATGCTCATGGAGGCACAGCAATAATAATCAAAAATAATATTAAACATTATGAATTAAAAAAATATCAGCATGATATGCAAGATTCCTGATTCCTTAAACAAGATTCCTGATGTGATTGACTTTTGCGTTACAAAATGCATATATAAGGACAAAGCTTAGTTTTGCAAAACATCTTTCAGGAGTGTTCAAGCCGTTTCCTTCCACTCTCACAGATGAAGAGACTTCTGAAGTTCTTCATTACTTGGAAGCACCATTCAAAATGGATTTGCCAATCAAAACTTTCAATATTAAAGAAGTTAAACGAGTTATTCTAAATGAAATCATCCCAACAAAGCCCTTAGGTTTGATTTAATAACGAGCAAGCTATTGCAAGAACTCATGCCTAAATAGAAAGTTGCTCAAATTATCCTTCTTCCAAAACTAGGCCAAAAGTTCGAAGAAGCATCATCGTATCGACCAATCAGTTTGCTGCCAATCCTTTCAAAAGTACTTGAAAAACTTCTCCTTAAACGTCTCAAACAAACGGTCAACATGGTAATATTGAGCAAGTGCACAGAATCACCAAGAAGATCGGCCATGACCTGGAAAATAAAAAATATTGCTCTGCTGCGTTTCTGGACATCAGTCAGATCTTTTATAAGGTGTGGAATGAAGGATTGACTTAAGAAAAGTCTACCGTATCACTTCTACAAAACTTTATAATCATACTTAAACGATAGACATACCTATTGTACACGTCAATGAAAAATGAGCTGGGCAGCCATCTTGCAGTCATATTGCTCACGTCCTAAAAGGGACATTTTCCAGCAATTCGAAGAAATCGTCAAGGAAAAAAATTAGAATACCTTATCATATTAATGGCCCCAATAATGAATAAAGAAAAAATAAGAGCCTATGATTTTTGTGATACTCCAAAGATGTTGATTGTCAATGGTTCGCAGCCAATGATGGTTTATCATCAACGAGCATTTTGGATGTTGACTTCTCTGGTGCTTTTAAAAGTAGTCTCGTCTGTGTGAAAGTAAAGCCCATATTTAATAATCCGGTACAGAAAATAAATCGACTTTGAAAATTATTTTCACTTAGTTCTTGGTGCACGGTGATGTGGCATGGATGAAAAATCTTTCAATATAACTGCACACACTTCATTGGACAACGCGAGTTTCCTTTCTAAGTCTCATGTCGAAATATGCGCATCAACAATTACTGCATCAAGAATACCAGCCACTCTCTCGTCACTTGATTATCGCGGTTATTCTTTGGACTAATAGCACTAATGCGTGCAGCCAATCATGTGAAAACATTTACCTCATATTGTACATTCGGCCCACGGAAGGTGTTTTTAGGTCCACTTACAATTCCAAAATTGTTACAAATTTTGTAGCAAAAGTAGAAAAAAAGAGTTGTAGCAAAACTAATTTGGCAATAATTGATAATTTATTACCATTCTTTTAAGGAAAATTTGACTGCGCCAGTGTCGCTATACAACAAATAATTATAACCACATTACTTTTCAATTAAATCTTTTTAGTGGATTTGCAGTAGGGCTGGCAATTATTCACTCTTTGATATTGTTTTGGGGTTGCTCTAATTATATTAGTTGTAATGCAAAAATCAAAAAGTAAAACAGTAAAACATGATGCATAAGAAAAACTAGCACGCAATTACTCTGCAGAATTTGCTTCTGTACATGTAATACGATGCACTATGCATGTATACAATTATGCACATCCCTTGTCATCGTTTCTCACCATCAAAGCTTTTAAGCGGTATAACAGAGAAACACATTTTAATTGGGGGAAAGCAGAATCACATTAATTTAGACATGGAATATTTAAAAAATTCAAAACTGACTGTATAAATTTTTAATTTATTGCGTATTGTTACAATTTAATATATTTTATTTTACTTTATCAAGTAGAAATTCGGTTCCTATAGAAATTATTGGTCATTTATTAAACTCACCTAACTACTACATAATTTGAATCTATTCTTTAAATTAAGGTCATATTTTCGATTGGAAAATGTGGTGGATAAATAATGAACTCATTATGCTCCCATCGGAGCTTTCAAAAATGATCAAAGCTGTACGGGCTTGCCCATAATTTTAAAACAAGATTTTGGTCTAAATTGAAATATGGAAGTCGCGCAAATAACGTAAATTTATTCTAAAATTGACATCGGAACTTTTTTGAGAAAAAGAATTGATAAGGGCAAGTTCTCTGTAAATTAATTTTTACAGAATGGATCTTGTGATGATGGCAATAAGTTTTCGGAATCATATACGAGAAGAATTTGACAGGGTCGCATGGTTGCAGTAAAATTACAGTAAGAACTCGATGATGGACGGATGATGGACAAAGCCGATGTTGAAGTGGAGTCGATGCCAAGTGAAAGCGTGATTTCAAACTGAATACAAGCGGCCCAAAAGAGAGCAAATTGGAAGACCCAGGTGGGGATTACTTGCGCCACCTTCCATTGAGATGGAAAATAGCCACGTCTAATAAGGATTGCTTTGAAAATGTTTCTAAGTGATTTGAATCCCTTTTCTGGTAGGTTTTGGAGAATTTTTCCAGTTATTTGTCCAAAGTTCACATTGAAGATGACTTTTTTGATTTAATTCATTTCAAATAACATTTTTTTGTTAGATATTTATAGGTTTAAGAAAATGTATTATTTTGCCTTACCGTAATTTATTGTAACGTAAAGAATATTTAATAGTCCCCTATAAAAGCGATTTGATATCAGTAGATAAAAATTACAAAGAAAATTTCGATTCATAAAGTAAGCATAATTTCAGTGCGCTGGATACATCTATCGGGGAAAGTGTGAGTTAAGGACGAAGAAGATATCTTTCTTCGTTCTTAGCATTAATGATAATATTTATGGCGGCGCAAAGTTTAAATTTAAAATTTGACAAAAATTCAAAACCAATTTTAAAATTGTTATTTTGTAACAACTACAAAATTGACTTTAATTTGAATATCATTATGATGGTAGCTGCTAACATAGTTTTCAATATTTTGCTTGATATCAAAAAAGTAATGCTTGAATTTGTTTTTTAGTTTTGAATTTTATTTTGAATGTTTGAGAAATAACATAAAAAAATTTAAATATGCGAATAACTTATGAGTATAATTTGGGTGTCATATTACCATTTCCATAATTTGTTAGTAGATAAGTTTTGAAATTCTTTAATGTTGTTAATGTTGCGTTTTACTTATTTTTCTGAATATAATGGTAAATTTCTAATAATCATTTTATAAGATTACTTATCTTAGACAATATACAGGGTGTCCGATTTTCGACCTTCACTATGTATTACGAAGTCTATTAACTTACGTCAAAAATGTACCTTATTTAAACAAAATAATTTAACAAAAAATTTTGCAAAAGTGTTCAAAGCTGTATTGCCTAGGACATAAATATTATAATAAAACGAAAATTTGAATTCAACAAAGAAACTTTTATAAATATAACGTGGTATTTTTTGTGTCCAAATTTTGTAAATAAGTAGAATATTTTCAAAACGACCGTAATATTAAAATAATTAAAATAATATCACTACCACTATCACTATTAGCCTGTTTCTCTCCACTGCTGGATAAAGGCCTTCCCCATAATTCTCCATCTCTCTCTATTTTCTGCCACGTTAAACCATCCGATTCCTGCCGTCTTCTTTATAGTACACATGCATACATTCTTGAGGCAAAACCAAAAACCAGAAATTGTTTCTGCAATTTCTAGTTTGTTTCCTTTAATTTTGTCGATTTTCTGTGATTTATAGTACTTATTTGAAATTATTTTATTCTATTTCTCTTTTATTTCATCCTTAATTTTAGATTTTCACTTCAAATTTTTCATTTCTTTAAATTAATTTTTAATTTTCCAAACAGTGATACTGAAATTTAAATAGTTGAGCAGTTTTAGGGCAGATAAGTTGATTATACAATTTTTTTTATGTATTTCCAAATTTATTAATTCTTGGTTGTTCTTTTTCAGTTTGGTTTATTGTATTTTGTGTCTTACCTTTTTTATTTAAATTTGTTTCTGCAATTTCTAGTTTATTTCCTCTAATTTTGTTGATTTTCTGTTATTTAAGTAGTATTTGTAATTATTTTATTACATTTCTCCTTTATTTCGTCCTTAATTTTAGATTTTCATTTCAGATTTTCCATTCCTTTTATTTAATTAATTTTTAATTTTCTAAACAGTATAATTCTGAAATTTAAATTGTTGAGCAGTTTTAGGGCAGATAAGTTGATTTTATAATTTTTTTTTGATTTTTCCTACTTTATTAATTTTCTGTCGTTTTTTTTCAGTTTGGTTTATTGTATTTTGCGTCTTATCTTTTTTTAAATTTTTTTCTGTAATTTCTAGTTTTTTTCCTTTAGTTTTTGCGATTTTCTGTTATTTAAGTAGTATTTGTAATTATTTTATTGGATTTCTCCTTTATTTCATCCTTAATTTTTGATTTTCATTTCAGATCTTCCATTTATTTAAATTAATTTTTAATTTTCCTAACAGTATATCTGAAATTTAAATTGTTGAGCAGTTTTAGGGCAGATAAGTTGATTTTATAATTTTTTTTAATATTTCCTGCTTTATTAATTTTTGGTCGTTTTTTTTCAGTTTGGTTTATTGTATTTTGCGTCTTACCTTTTTTTTCAAATTTATTTCTGCAACTTTGCGTTTGTTTCCTTTAATTTTTTCGAATTTCTGTTATTTCAGTAGTATTAGTAATTATTTTATTGCATTTCACCTTTATTTCATCCTTAATTTAAGATTTTCACTTCAAATTTTCCATTTCTTTTAATTAATTTTCTAACTGTTGGAAATGCTTCCCAATTTTATTTTCAATTATCATTTATTTTTTGATTGTATGCTGTCATTTTATCTAATTTTTCAATTTAATTTTAACACTTCGTTTTTAAAATTGTTAATATTTCATTAATTCTGGAGTTGATAAAATATTTGACTTTGGCTCAAGAATGTATGCATTTGTACCGATATTTAAAATTAAATTATTTTAATAATAGTCTTTTCAAAATATTTTTTTTATATATTATTTTTATAAATAAATTATGGTGCAATTTTTATTGATTTATAAAGTAGACATGTTGAAATTAATTATGAAATACGATGTCGGTCAAATGGCCACCGCAGCTGTGCTGGTATACCCCCTGATCTTTTTGGTCAGTTGGCTCAATTTCAGAAATACCGTATTGGATTTCTGCTTTCAATTCAGGAATTGTTTGTGATTTGTTAGCGTAGACTTTGGAATTTATAAAACCCCAGAGGAAAAAATCACATGGCATCAAGTTGCAAGATCTGTGCCCCCAATTAACGTCAGCACTTTAAAATGGTGTCTTAACAAATGGATGGTTCCTCTTGCTGTATGGCATGTGGCACCATCCTGTTAAAACCACATTTCTTCGCAGTAAATTTGTACTTTTGCTCACGTTTTAAATTCCCCCCCCCCCCCATTGATCGTCGCTATTTCAAATGAAGTTGTAAAAACTTGACGGCTGCTATCGGATATCGATATCGGAGTGGATGTCGACTACCCCTGGTCTAGTACAACTGGGCGCGATCGATTGGGCGCGATCGATTGGGCGCAACGACAACTGGGCGCAGCGACAACTGGGCGCAAATACAATTGGGCGCAAATACAATTGGGCGCAAATACAATTGGGCGCGAGGGAGATTTATCTATTACGTATTAATTATTATAACTGATTGTAAGAATTTTTTTATAAAAAACTAATAGGTATTTACGTATAAAAATGTTTTAAATCTAGAAATGTTTATTTAGCCAATAAAAAAAATTATAATTAAAAATTTAAAGTAAATGTTTTTAAAATGTTTATTCTTTCTAACTTTTACAAATAATAACAATGCCTATTAATATAGTACCCAACTGATCAGGAATTCATTTCATAATTATGGGAAATGCCTCGCAAAAAGTCTATAACACTTCTCTACTAGATTCTTGATGCGCGAATCAGCCTCCAAGTATTTCCTTCTCTTAGTAGGTGGATTGTTGCCGGAAACTAAGTGTTCATAAAATACATCTCGCCCACGTTGAATAATTTTCAAACTAGAAATTAATTTCCAGATGTTTGGGTGATCCATGCTCAGCTCTGTTTTTAATCTTCTATGTGCCGCTTCAGCATAATAGACGATTAGAGACAGAGCTAAGTATGGATCTAAGCTAAGTATGGAGCTAAGTATGGAAACATTTGGAAATTAATTTCTAGTTTAAAAGTTATTCAACGTGGGCGAGATCTGTTTTATGAAAAATTAGTTGCCGGCAACAATCCACCTATTAAGAAAAGAAAATAGTCGGAGGCTGATGCGCGCATCAGAAATCTAGTAGAGGATTACGCCACATAGGGGTCGTTCATAAATTACGTCACGCAATTTTAAGCAATTTTTAACCCCCCCCCCCCCATCGCCACACTTCGTCACACAAACCTAGACCCCCCTCCAAATATTACGTCACATATTCTTGACATTCTTGACCCCCCCCCCCCAATGTAGTTTTATTGAC
Source organism: Podabrus alpinus (assembly GCA_932274525.1). Lineage (NCBI taxonomy): Eukaryota > Metazoa > Arthropoda > Insecta > Coleoptera > Cantharidae > Podabrus > Podabrus alpinus. Next base: position 23,039,414 of record OW026453.1, read on the forward strand.
TTCTTAGTAAATTTTACAATCGGTTTCATTTTGATTTTTATAACAATTTATTATAATAGATTTATGACGGCTCTGTATATTTATACATAAATATACACGTACAGATTACCAACTAAAATTAAGTTTTTTAATCTTTTAATCTTTTTACGTTTTTTAAAAATTTAAAAATCATTTTGAAAGTTCAAAAAATAGTATTTTTAAAATACTTGTTAGAAGAAGGAGAACATGAGTGGCCAAATTATACGAGGGCCGGTCCTGACCAATCTCAGGACGTTAGAAACCAATTATTGCATGTGTAAAACATACTTTTATCTTAAGTTGTCAAGTTGGCAACCTGTTACTAACTCGACATTTCAAGAAGCTTTTACGTTTTTAGAGAGAGAGAGAAATAAAAGCAATAATAATTTTTGTGACGTCACAATTTTTGAAACCCCCCCCGCCCCCCATCGTCACAAATCGTCACAAGGGTCGGAACCCCCTCCCCCCCTAGGAGCGTAACGTAATTTATGGACGACCCCATAGAAATATTATAGACTTTTTGCGGGGAATTTCCTATAATTACGAAATGAATCCATGATTAGTTAGGTACTTTATTAATAGGCATTTTTATTATTTGTAATTGTTAGGACTAAACATTTTAAAAACATTTTCTTTAAATTTTTAATTATAATTTTTTTTATTGTCTAAATAAACATTTCTAGATTTAAAACATTTTTATACGTAAATACCTATTAGTTTTTTATAAAAAAATTCTTACAATCAGTTATAATAATTAATACGTAATAGATAAATCTCCCTCGCGCCCAATTGTATTTGCGCCCAATTGTATTTGCGCCCAGTTGTCGCTGCGCCCAGTTGTCGTTGCGCCCAATCGATCGCGCCCAATTGTCGGTCACCGCGACTACCCCTTAGCGTATGGATATGCTGGAGCGTATTCCATACCAACCCATCCTCCCTTGACTTAAAGTTTTACTTCCGATTGTTGACTTGAGTATTTAAAATGACAATGAAGGCTATTAACAGTTTCAAACACAAAAAATTGTGTGCTTTGCTGGTTTTTGCTAGGATCGGCTAGTGCGCATTGCATACCCGCTGTTCGATTTTACATCATGTAATTATTTAATATTACCCCATTTTTTGTATATTTATTTGCATTTCGATTTTATGTGTGATGTACCTTATATTTAAATTTGTGTGCGATATTCTTTATGTTCAAATTAGGTATGCGCAGTGTTTTAACGCACCTCCCTCTTTGCCTATCGCCGCTGGCATTTTAGCGGCAGTATTTGCCTGTAATTCAAACTGCACACATGTTTTGAATAGCATTACTCAAGTGTTTTAATGAATGCTAATGAATTAAACGTTACATTTATTACCTGCAACAAGTGTTTTTATTTCCCACTTTACAACAAGAAATAAGTTCAACCGTTCAACCGTTCAAAGGTGGGTTTCTGACGAAATTTCACCACTCGTAGAAAAGGCTCTACTGCCTCCTACATTTTTGGTCCTTCAACCGGAAGATTTTTGGTACGACGACGCATTTTGGTCCCACCAGTATCAAGAAATCATCAAAAATCACTAGTTATAATCGATTATCTGCCTTTGGTCCTCAAGCAGGCGGGGGTTCGATAAGGTTATATACTACGTGACCACAGCATTTGGATTCAGCAACTCGGATTTACGACCCGTATTTCTGGTCCAGCGGATGAATCATCATCAAAAAGCGCAAGTACAAATTACGTTTTTACAAGTTTTGGTCTGCACGTCGACCATATTGGATGCTACCCTCTATACGAGGTACGCCTTCGCCATTGTTCAAGAAGACAAACGCCATATTTAAAAAAGCTAGCCTCTCGACAGGGGTACAACCACTTCAAGAAAATTAAGTCGGTAATTATAGCTAACTGCATTTTACCATTCCTTACAGATTCCTGTTTTCTACTTGTTATTCAAGTTACAAACCTTTGTATTTTAATTTGCACAAAAATTTCAATGTCAAACATGGATTATTTAAAAAGATCCAGAACGCTATTAAAATCAAAAATCAATAGATTTGAAGCAGCTGTCAAATCATTAAAGGATTGCGAACAAAACATTTTAAGTTATCAAATTGAATCGTTGAAAAGTCGTATTGACGATATGATACCAGTATTAAAAGAATTTGAAAATATTCATCAACAAATAATTGAAAATTTACAGGAAGATGACACTTCCGAACATATGCACTTAATCGAATTCAAAAATAAATATTACGACCAATTGGGTTAAGCAAAATCAGTTATTGAAAATTTCTATCGTAAAGAAACGGTTCGCCTAAAATAAATGTACAAAATTCAAATATTTCGGGCTGCACTTCGCCTAAAATAAATGTACAAAATTCAAATATTTATGGCTGCACTTTGCCTAAAATAAATGTACAAAATTCAAATGTTTCGGGCTGCACTTTGCCTAACAAAAATGTACAAAATTCATACATATCGGGCTGCACGTCGCCTAGTGACTCATTGCATGTTTCAATAGCAAATAACAATAGTCAAATAAATACAGGTACGGTCAATCAGGACCAGCCTAAATTGCACTCAATTCCATTCGTTGTTAACAATCCCTCTTGCGCACGATGCAAGGGAAAACATTCAAGCACCAGGTGCGAACAATGCACAAACCTTTCTGCTCTCGACAGAGTTGCAAAGGTAGCACACGGGGCTGACACCCCAATTATGCCGATAGTCGCGCTTTCGACGGCTATCACTTCTTCTGAAAAATTCACAAACCTTCCTGCTCTCGACAGAGTTGCGAAGGTAGCGCACAGGGTTTGCACCCCAACTATGCCGGTAGTCGCGCTTTCGACAGCTACCACTTCTTGCAAAAAATTCATAAAACTTTCCGCTCTCGACAGAGTTGAGAAAGTAGCACATGGGGCAGACGCCTCAACTGTGGTCGCGCTTCCGACTTTTAACATTTCTGATGATGACGAAACGCAAGTCATATCAACTTCCTGCTCAACTGCACCGCTAGTCTTGCTTCCAACAGTAACGGCTAAAAATAAAGATGGCACGGGAAACTACAAAACCGTGCGAATACTTTTAGATTCGGGTTCCCAATCGAACTTCATCGAAACAAACGTATGCACTAAATTAAATTTACGCGCGACAAGCGCCAATGTTTCTGTTTCGGGTTCAAATAATTCAACGACCCACATAAAATCCAGATGTAACCTCGAGTTACATGCAAACCATTCCAGTTTTAAAATCAAATTATCTTGCCTCGTGATAGATCAACTCACAGGTAGTGTCCCAAGCTTCACCATGAAGAACGGTAATTTTAAAATACCAAAAAATATATTGTTATCAGATCCTGATTTTGACAAATCGGGGGAAATCGACCTACTAATAGGTTCACCTTCATTTCTCAAACTTCTTTGTATTGGGCAAGTTAGGCTAGGTACCGACCTGCCTACCTTACAAAAAACGCACTTAGGTTGGATCATTTCGGGTCCAACATGCACTGAACAAAATAATCAAATTCAATGTAATTTAAGCACCTCCAAAGATCTACAAGACCAACTTGCTAGGTTTTGGAAAGTTGACAATTATCCTTCCGAAAAGGTTTTGTCAAAGCACGAAAATGAGTGTGAGGCACGCCATGTCTCAAATGTCCGTTGCGACGCCAACGGTCGATGCATTGTTTCAATTCCTTTTAAGGAATCGCCAACCATTTTGGGCGAAAATTATTCAATCGCTAAAAAAACGATTACTTTCTACAGAAAAACGCTTACTGGTCAACCCAGAATTTAAGCAAACTTGCACTTTGGATACTGTTTGGCGGCATAGCCCCACAAAATGCAATTCAGCCGACTTCTTGTCAAGAGGAACTACTCCTCAAGTTTTAAGGAACTCCACTTTATGGTGGAACGTTCCACCTTGTATTTTACAGAATGCGCCACCTTGGCCACCTCCTAATGTTTGCACAAGTGAGCTTCCAGATTACAAAAAGGAAGCACAAGCTCTTGCGACTAATGTCCAAGACACAATCCTATTCGGAAATTATTCCAATTTAATAAAACTCGAAAGAGTCGTAGCTCACTGTCTACGTGCCAGAAAAAATTGTTCTGCTCTCAAGCAAGAGCGCGATTATGTACCTTTAACTGCAACCGAGCTTGCAAATTCAAATTATTCTCAGAATAAAAAGCACCCGCCTTCAATCGATGGCAAGCATCAATTGTTGGAACTTATATTTTCTCGTGAACATTTAAGAATGTCACATGCAGACCCACAACCTTTGTTATCTGCGTTACGTGATCCATTTTGGCTCACAAACTGTCGAAATTTGGTTAAACAAACCATGCACCTTGAACAAATCAGTTTATCTACTGAAACATTCATTTTTTCATTCAGGCGATTTGTTGCTCGACGCTATAAACCGTCACATGCACATTCCGATAACGGAAAAAACTTTGTAAGAGCAAACCATCAGTTGCTCAAACTAGAAACGTTTCTGACGAAACACGAATTTTCAATTCCTGCACAAATTTCCTACGAGGGAATGAGCTTGCACTTTACTCCAGCTCACAGTCTTCACTTTGGAGGCTTTTGGGAAACAGAGATAAAATCTTGTAAATTTCAATTCAAAAGAGTTTTAGGCAATCGCATTTTTTCATACAAAGAGTTTTGTACCTTGTCATATCAGGTAGAAGCTATCCTAAACTCCTTTCCCATTGCTCCACCTGCACCCGATCGTAACGACTTCCAGCCGTTAACACCAGGACACTTTTTGGTTCGACGCCCGTTAATATCATTGCCAGATCCAGATGTTACTCTTCTGGCTGAAAACCGCGTGGATCACTTCCAACGAATCCAGCATGTCTTTCAACATTTATGGAAACGCTGGAGTAAGGAATACATTTCCGAACTTCAACAACGAGTCAAGTGGAAAACTCACCACTCCGATCTAACTAGCGGTTCCTTGGTACTAATCAATTGAAGTTAATTTATTTATAAAAAATAAAAAACATTTTGAGGTTGTTGCCAACCTCATCAGAAAATGGACCCTGCAAATTGGCGGGGAGTTCATGTTTTCATTACAATTATAGAATCATTCTTAGAGATTTTTATCAAGTTCTGGTCGTTTTTATGATTTTTTTTTAATCGGGTTTCAAACCGCGTGCCATTTGGTATATTGTTACATACATATAATCTGCCTATATTTGATATGTTGTTTTCTGATTTGTTTTATGTTTCAGGTTTCCATACTGGATTGCGTGGGCGTTTTTATTTCATCAATGTTGGTAAGTATTCGTTTTCATTTCTTGATTTTCGAGTCTGTTTTTCATTTTCGATCGTTATTTGGCTTTTTGGGTACACTCAAACCTTATTTCTTATCAGGGTTATTAGTTTTTAAGATTAGATCTCATTGGTCACGGTTATTTCTCTCGTTGTCAATAGTGGTTGCTATGGATTGTGCAAGGGCCATAAGGCGGGCCTTATACACTTTACACAGGATTTATCCTGTGGAGTGCTTGTTGTCACTGATCTTCGCTCTGACCAGTTGACGCATACATGCTTAGCAAGTTCCTTTTGCACTACACAGTCACGTGAAGCGTGTTCTGTTGAGGTGCAAAAGGCGCATGTTTCATTTCCTTTGCAAAATTTGACTGTGTGGCCAAAACGTTGGCATTTATAACATCGGACAATTCCGATGTGATTCCGTACCCGGTAGCTTTTCCAAGCCACTCTGAATTTACCCTCCTTTTTCATTGCTTCATGGACCAGGGGGTGAACCTCCAGGATCCATTTGTTGTGAGTTCTTCCTCTGGTATGTACGGGATTGGCTCTTTTGAGCCAAGAAATCCCGGCCATATTGACCACCTCGGGAAAACTCCTTTCTATTTCCGCTGTGATTTGATCCTTAGAGACGGATTTGTCCACCATCTGTATAGCAATTGATGGCCAGGTAGCTGAAGGCTCCCGGGCCATCAATTGGTTCTCCGCTAGTAGAGTGCTGCCTACTAGTTTCTTGACCGAAGGGTGGGAGGATTCCACCACAACACTTTTGTTTTTCGTCAGATAGAGCCTATCTGCTTTTATGCCAAGGTCTTCCGCTCTGATGCTAGTCAGGGCGGTTTTTGTGTTTTCTGCTGACTGGAATGAGCTACCCTCTCCAGGGTAGACAATTACTTTGTATTTCTTGTGTGTGCTCTGGGGGTTGCTGATGGCATCCCTCTTCATTGCTGTCAGGTATTTCTTGGGTGGGTTGTGCTTCGTGGATTCTTCCTTAGGGGAGGAATCCGTTTCCTTGGGTTCCCGGACCTTGAGGAGGTTCGGGGGGTTGGACTCTGCCAGATTTTCCTTAGGTGGGTTTTGCTTTTTTGGTACTAATCAAGGAAGATAACTTGCCTCCGCTCAGATGGAAATTGGGTCGAGTCATTAAGCTCCATCCTGGCTCCGACGGCATCAACCGCGTTGCAACACTACAAACTTCAAGTGGAAACATCAAACGAGCTTTCTCGAAGCTTTGCCCACTGCCGTGCTTGTGAAGTGTTGTGAAAACGATAATACTAATTTGGTGCGTGTTTTACAAACCTATGTGAATTTTTTCTTATTTATTTATTTGGACTTTGTATTTAATTTATGCACTTTTCTATTTACTTGTTTACATGTGTTCATATTTTGTGTTCTAGAATTAAGTATTTTTGTGTTTCAAGCTTTCAATTTATTTTTGAAATTTTGTCATTTCAACCCGGGCGGTATGTTCGATTTTAAATCATGTAATTATTTAATATTACCCCATTTTTTGTATATTTATTTGCATTTCGATTTTATGTGTGATGTACCTTATATTTAAATTTGTGTGCGATATTCTTTATGTTCAAATTAGGTATGCGCAGTGTTTTAACGCACCTCCCTCTTTGCCTATCGCGCCTGGCATTTTAGCGGCAGTATTTGCCTGTAATTCAAACTGCACACATGTTTTGAATAGCATTACTCAAGTGTTTTAATGAATGCTAATGAATTAAACGTTACATTTATTACCTGCAACAAGTGTTTTTATTTCCCACTTTACAACAAGAAATAAGTTCAACCGTTCAAAGGTGGGTTTCTGACGAAATTTCACCACTCGTAGAAAAGGCTCTACTGCCTCCTACACCCGCTGATCATTGAATTTTGTTGCCCTCTCATTGAAAAATGTCACGAGCCGCCACTGATAAGTTGTATTGTCTCAATTATACGATACATTATTAGGTTGAAAAGAAATGGGCTCAGAGAATTTCACTGTATCATTTCTTCATTGATTTTGATTGCATCAGTTAGACCCTAGGTTATCATTATTTTTGTTAAATTGTTGGTATTATGTCGTGTATAATATCTATTTTCTGTGTATATTATATTTGCAAAAGATTTTAATAACCTCTTCTTTCCTAACTCGACCGAAGGTTTTTGTTAGGTCTACAAAACCGAGTATGAATATAGCGTCTACTGTACTTCTATTGTATGTGTTGTTGTAGCTCATCATTAATAATAGAGGTTATAGTATATTACACACCAAGTGGCAAAATGAGGCTATTTAATCTCGCGTGGGAACTGGAATCCAGCGGTAGCTTCCTCCTCTTCCAAGGTATCCCAATTAGCTCCAGAGATTAAATGGCGCTTTTGTTATGAGTTGTGTATACTATTTTATGCAATCCTAATAACAGCCGACACAACATAGCTGAAAAGAAAAATTGGAATAAACAGGTACAAATTGAAGTGGCTATTAAAAAACTCATTACAAAAGATAACAGTGTATGCAATAGTACTTTGTAATTATGCAATTTATAAAATTGTCTAAATGTGATTACGCAATCTTTTGAAGGAAGCGATAAATAATTCTAACGTAAGATAAAATATAGCATGTAAACTTTTGTTTAGTCAATAATTATGAGGTCATATTATGATCCCTTGGGAATAAATGACTCCATGGGAGTAAATTTACTAATAAACGCCACGTGGGACTGAAGAAGGTCATTACAAACTGCAAAAGTAGTCATAAATCCTTGATAAACGCGCTAGGATTGCATAAACACTTTTAAAGCGGTGTTCAATAGTGTAATTCCCCGGTAATTATCTAACCGTTTCTTATTCCCTTTCTTATGCATCTACTGCGATGCTCTCTTTCTATTCAACCGGAAGTTGTCTTTCCTTTGGTACCTATTTTATTAAATAGTATATGCATATGATCGTGCAGGATTTCTCCACTCAAGCGGTATCAGGTCGTGATGTTGGTATTGCTTCATCAGTATGTATTTGAGAAGATCAATCTTCTTCGGAAGTGAGATCGAAACCATGCATTCATACATTAAGGCGAATACGATTCATTTTTGACGAGCAATTTTCTGATGCAATTTTCCCCATCATTTCTTGACGTTTAAGCTTTTTGTTTGCATGTGCAGAGGTAGTAGATATCTAAATGATATATACCCAACCAGTCTGCTTCTGATACGTAAGGTTGTACATTGATAATTTTTATTTAATTAAAATCGAATGAGATAGGTAATTTAATGGTAAATACAGCGGTTTATAAATATTTTCTATATCCCTCTGTTTCTTATTAAACACATTTTATTTTAATTAAATTAATTAGCAATAAAAAGTCGTATTTTTTCTCTCTCCAAAGTCCTTTTTAATTAAATTTCGAGACGTGTTTCGAGAATTTACAAAATTCTCATCATCGCCATCGGTTGATAATAGAGGACAAACGTGAGTGTTGTCAAATTGTCATCAATTTCTCGTCTCAACATCTCGATAATTAATTAAATAAGGACTTTGGAGAAAAAGTCGAAGTTTTATTTATAATTGTTTACATAACTTCAAAAAATATGGGGAAAATGATTTTTGATATACGTTTTATAATATTACAATAAGAAAATGTGGGAGACAAATTTTAATTATATATGATTAATTAAAAGGTAAATAATAGGAATCTATAAAAAATGAAAACCAAAATTCAAGCTATGTAAGTTGATGTATCAAAATTTAGTTTGACCATTGTTACGAAAAATTTTCACTTTTCGCAACAACGTTGAATTTATTAAATTCAACTTTTAACATCTAGCAATATATTTCGTAGCACCCTGTATAGCGAGCGTGATTGACGGAGATTAAACTCGCGCATGCTATGATAAGGGGTCATTGGTGGGCGCTCGAACGCTCCGGTCATGTTTGAAAGTGCTGTGAAATGGTTATCAGTTTTTGGTTAAAAATTTTGAAAAGGGATGATTCGATTTTGTGAGGGTTCCCATCCATCAATACGAATGGTTTTTTGGATCTTGCGCTCCAAAACCCTTCATGGGGATGTGACATTCGTGATTTGAGGGATGGTTGATTTTTCCCGGATCGTACATTTTTTGTTGGACCCATGGTCAGTGCTTCCTGTGAAATATTACTTCATTTTCACAATGGTAAGTCACCCAATAATTTTGTTCATTGCTTCGCAGTTACTGGATAATTAATTTAGCCAAATTTTCTTCCGTACACCTGGAGAACGATGACGTTGGAGTTCACCCTTGACCAATTTATGTATTTTTTTATGTGTAACATTTTGGTTTCCTTTTTGTCATGCATTTTTTTATTCTTAGAGTGGTCGCCAAGATTGCGATAGCCTTGCAAATTTTATATTCTTGCGGCGAGGTGATATTAGTTTATCTTATCCAGTTCGCATTCGCAAGTGTGAAATGGATCGAATGTTCAGGTTGATATGTAATAAACTTTTAAAATTATTAATTATTGATATTTGTGTTTTATTTAACTAACTTGTTCAGGGTATTTATTTCCACTTATAACATCGAATAGCTTATGGTAAAATGCATTGACGAAGGGATTCCAGAATGATCGTAGTACGTTCGAATTTCATATTTGAAATTCTATGGTGAACAATTTTTTGTGTGTTTATTTTTGTTTTTATGTTCTTTTTTTATGAAAGGCTACGATGTTCGACCCATATACAGGGTGCGACATTTCATCGAGATTGCTTTCGTTTGTTTTTCATAGGGGATTCGATATGGTTCCACTTTATCGTGGGATTTTTATATAACCATTCGAATGTGCCCTTGGTTTATGTTTGGGAGTGATTTTCGGTGGCAATGTCGTTGCTACTGTGCTTGTTTTGGGTCGGCTAACACCTCTTACATCCGACATCGCGTATATCTTTGCCTTCTGACAATTAACATCCAATTGTCCATTTTAATTGTGTTGTGTTAGCAAAGCTGTTTCCTTGATCTCTCCGGGGTGTTTCTTTCACACGATCCACGACTCTCGCTTCCGCAATAAATGAGCTAGTTTAAAACCTAACACCAGGGCCCCACGCAAAATTAAAGTAGATGGTTTTATCCTTCTGCGTGGACTTAATCTTTTCCGAGCTGACTTCTCATTAGAGCAGTAAGGAAAGATTTTGTTACACTGGCGCCCAACGTGGGGCGCCAGTGATACATAATCTTTCCTTACTGCTCTAATGAGAAGTCAGCTCGGAAAAGATTAAGTCCACGCAGAAGGATAAAACCATCTACTTTAATTTTGCGTGGGGATTCGATATGGTTCCACTTTATCGTGGGATTTTTATATAACCATTCGAATGTGCCCTTGGTTTATGTTTGGGAGTGATTTTCGGTGGCAATGTCGTTGCTACTGTGCTTGTTTTGGTCGGCTAACACCTCTTACATCCGACATCGCGTATATCTTTGCCTTCTGACAATGAACTTCTTATTGTTAATTTTAATTGTGTTGTTAGCAATGTGTTACGAAAAATTTTCTCTTTTTCGCAACAACGTTGAATTTATTAAATTCAACTTTTACATCTAGCGACATATTTCGTAGCACTCTGTATAGCGAACGTATTTGACAGAGATTAAGACTCGCGCATGCAACGATAAGGACTTCTGGGGTTAGCGCTCGTACCGGGCGGTCGGTTTTGTGTTTTACTGTGAAGTGATAACAATTTTTGGTTCCAATTTTGACAAAATATGGTAGCGATTTTGTGATGGGTCCCTTTCCGCATCATGAATTGTTTTGGATGGTTTGCGCTCCAACCCATTACTATGGGGATTTTTTACGTTCGTGGTAGCTGAATTGTGGATGTATTCCAGGTCGTTATCTTTTTGTCGGACCACCTTGTCCATATTTTCTGGAAGGATATTTTTTTACTCAGTTCGGTAAGTTTTTATAATTTGAACTGATTGCTTCACAGGGAAATGCATTACTCGACTTGGCCAAATTTTCCGCCGTACATCTGGTGTTCGATTACGTTTTAACTAACCCTTGACTGTCTTATTTTTTTATGTGATATGTTTATTACAAAGGGTTTCATTGTCTTGCATATTTTTTTTGTACGAATGTTGGCCGAGATAGTTGATACGCCGTATTTTTCGTTGTATGCACGATGAGATATTCTATCTAATCTCACACGTTCGAAGACGTGAATTTTAATGCCAATGCTAAACTTTACTTTTTGATAATTATTTTAATTAATAATAATATTTAATTATGTATTGTTAATTGAGTTTTATTTGTGCATTTAAATTTCACTAGGAAATATCAACCGGCGTTGGTCAAATGCAAAGACTCTGAAATTCCTAAGCGTTTGACATGGGTTCGAATTTCATATTTGAAATTCTATGTTGAACATTTTTTTGTGTGTTTATTTTTGTTTTATGTTCTTTTTTATGAAAGGCTGCGATGTTCGACCCATATACAGGGTGCGGCATTTCACCGAGATTGCTGTCTTTTGTTTTATCATTGGGGATTCGATATGGTTCCACTTTATCGTGGGATTTTCATGTAACCATTCGAATGTGCCCTTGGTTTATGTTTGGGAGTGATTTTCGGTGGCAATGTCGTTGCCACTGTGCCTGTTTTGGTCGGCTAACACCTTCTACATCCGACATCGCTTATATCTTTGCCTTCTGACAATTAACATCCAATTGTCCATTTTAATTGTGTTGTGTTAGCAAAGCTGTTTCCTTGATCTCTCCGGGGTGTTTCTTTCACACGATCCACGACTCTCGCTTCCGCAATAAATGAGCTAGTTTAAAACCTAACACCAGGGCCCCACGCAAAATTAAAGTAGATGGTTTTATCCTTCTGCGTGGACTTAATCTTTTCCGAGCTGACTTCTCATTAGAGCAGTAAGGAAAGATTATGTATCACCATTTCGTTATCTATCCAGTTTCTAAACGCTGCTACGTTACCATAAACACCTGGAAGCTTTTCTCCACATCCAATTCCCCAAGAAACAAGACCTCTTTGCTGATATTTTCCAGGTTTACCAGGTATTTCACAGACAAGAGGAGCTCCACCATCTCCGGTACACATATCCATTTCCGCTTCACCTCCAGCACATATAAAGCTCTTATCTAAGATAAAATTGTTTCCCACTCTAGAAGTTCTAAGTTGCTCCTGACAAGCATCTTGTTGAACAATCGGTAATGGCACCCGTTTTAAAATCACTTGATAACTGCCAGTAAAATTATTCTTACCCCAGCCACTAGCAAAACATTGTAAGTTTTCTAAAACTTCATCTTGTGACGGCAAACAAACAGTTTCTACATTTTCCTGTAATTGGAAAGGAATATCAAGAACTAGTAAAGCTACATCATTAATCAAACTTCGTTCGTTATAGCCGGGATGAATTATAGTATCTTTAACATCGCGATCTTGATGTTCATAAATTTCAAGTTTGGATCTGGTATCCCATTCGCCAGCTCGAATTCTTAGCCGTTCTTTTTGCTCTTTTACACATTGTGCAGAAGTTAAAACTACTTGGGGATGAATAAGAGATCATCCACACCCATAAAGCAATGTTTCTGTACTGCTATTCTTTTCCAAATAAACCTTTTGCAGAATGGCTACCATCCATGGAAATTCTCCAAAATTAGCTTCTAATGCGGTATCCCCTACAATTCTAAAACCAATCCCGTCTTCATTACGTCTTCCACAACTTCCAGAATTATTCATATCGGGTGTTGGTACACTTTGTTTATCATCTGAAGAAGAAGGTTGGGTTACGTTGGGTTTCGTTGCAGAAGATTTGAAAAGTGTTCCACGTCTAAAATAATTTACAATCATTTTATCATAATATTATAATCATAATTCACCTTACCTTAAATCTAAAAGTTCACAACCATCTGTACATGATGGGGTTCCATTGATGCATAAATAATACGGAAGATTGTCACAGGTTGCAGTGGTTTCACAATCAATCCAAGAAAACATAACAATAAGAAATACAAATAGCAGTAGTTTCATTTTGTAATTTTATTATAAAATTATATATAATTTTTAGTTCGAACGCGATTTATTACAACGTTGAAAATTTATCTACTGGCGTCGAAATCGCAACGAGAAGAAATTTTATAGCACGGCGTTTGAATAATATGAAAGTTGAGTACCTTGACTATAAAGCTGCAATTCATATATTTATTTGTAAGTGTTGGAAACCAGTTAGCTTTACAATCGTGATTCTCCAAAAAATTTACAGGGGAAAGGGTAATTTAGTAGTAAACACACGATTGCATAAAATGTTTTTTTGGTTGATTTCTTCCTAGAAACATTTTCAAGGTTGAGAACTAACCACCGCACCAATTATCTTCACATCGGAACGTTAACTATTAGTTTTTCTATATTATTGATTAGGACCGTAGTAGACACAGTCATGGAGACCCGTGAAGGTTCTGGAACCTTTTTATGAACGATAGTTGTATGTTCATAGCAACCAGAACTACAACGAACTAACTCGAGCTAGCTCTAAGCTAGTAATGAGATTTATGAAACTACCAAAATCACTGCCCAATAACCAGCATCTTAGATGAAGAGAATATGGGTTTCGCCTGGTGATTGGCATCGGCACTCTGTTTTGCCAACATGTTTATTATTCATCTAAATTTTTAACTAATTGGTTTATTTCACATCGGAAGAGCGATGCCAGCAGCGCTGTTAGCTTTAAAAGGGAACTAATCACTGCTATTATGCTCAATTTGATTGATTTGTTCTTGAAGCTAACAGCACTGTTAGAATAGCTGCTCCACTATATTGTCATCTTCAGTGTGTGATATTTAGTGATATTTAGTGATATTTATACTTTAATCTCTTATACATTATATATTATATTCAGGACTGCAACAAGGCAAATCCAAAAGGACGCAAATAAAAAGAATCATGTTCCTCATTTTATACTTATTAGACAATTACATATTTGATATTTGACTTGTAAAAAATTAAACAAAGGTATCTTAATGAATTCATCTTTTTAAAGGTTAAATAAAGGCAATAACTGTCATAAATCTATTGATATTCAAAGAAGATTTAATTATTTTTGTTTTTATTGCTTCTAATTTTAAAACTCGAATTTTATCGTTTTTTCCAGTTTAACATAATATGTTTATATGTTGTTTCTCCTTTATTCTTTCAAAATCTTGAAAGTGTTTTCATTGTTTTTAACATTTGCTAATTTTTAACATCCTCCTTTTCGGCAAATAAGTAGAACCCTTTTAAAGAGATGGGCAACAAAATTACTGTTTATCTAACTAGAAAATTTTCTGACGACGGTCATGGCTTGAATGTTAGCGAAATCAACAGATAATGCAAAGCTCCCAGGTTCGACTCGGGGTACAGTCAAAAATTGCTTGAATCGAAAGGCAAGCCTAGCAAGCTACTTCAGTTACTGAAAACCAAAATGCTTATAGAACTGATTAAAATAAAATTAGTAAAGAACAGGTCGTGGACTTATATTAAGAAGAAAAAGAAAATTTACCAAGCGCTCGCCTTGAATGTCGATATTAAACTTAGGCGCGTCCTAAGACCCCCAAGTATTTTGGGCTAACATCAGGCGTCGTTGTGAATCCTCCGAAGCATCAATTGATCATATTTTTTAAAATTAGCTTCTAATTATTATTAAAGAGAAAATATAATACGAGATGTAGTACAGTCAGTCAGTGCGTTACTAAATTTAGGAGTCGGCAAGGAAATAACTCCTAAATATGAGTTTTTACCTGGACATATAAAATTACCGAAAATGACTGTGAAATTTTGAGAATATATTCACAACATAATATATTAAAAGTTCCCAGTCATCCCGCGTGAGATGTTCCTGTAAAACTGAAAAAACCTGCAGGATTCATGGATCTCCTTTGAATATCATTGGAAAGCGAACGGAGTGAGGGAGTGAACAGTACATTTTATGCCAACTCTAATACTTGGCTCAATGTAAAGTATAACTTCGAAATAACGATTTTCGATTCTTTTTCCGGCTATTTTTCCTTGTAGGATGTATCGAAGAACTCGGTATCTATTTTCATTGCGCATTACGTGTCCCAAGTAGGTATTGCAATTTTTTGGTTTTAACTGTGTCAACCACCTCCAGCTTCCTGTTGATTCTTCTGAGTATCTCGTCATTAGTCACATACTCTATCCATGAAACTCCCAGAATTCTCCGATACAAAACATCTCAAAAGACTGAAGCTTCTTCGTCGTTGCCTCTGTTAGCGTCCAAGACTCGACCCCATAAAACAGCACTGGAAAGACGTAGCAGCACAACATTCTGATCTTTGTTTGAGCAATCAAAGTATGGTTTTTAAATAGAGTAGCCAGTTTTGTGAACACATTTCGCGCCATCTTAATGCGTCTCTTAATTTTTCGTTTATTCCAGTACTCTTCAGGATATCCACCATTTTATCATATTCCACTCTGTCAAATGCTTTTTGGTAGTCGACGAAACAGGCAAACACATCGCAGTTCGTATCTCTGCACCTTGAACACAAAACAATGCTTCCCTCGTTTCTACTGCATCCCGAAATCCAAACTGCGCCGGTGTCACTGTTCCTCGCACAGCCTGTAAATTCTTCTATGGATGATTTTCACGAACAGTTTCAAAAAGTGACTCATTGGGCTTATGGTTCTATAATCCTCGCATTTCTTTGCCCCTTGCTTCTTAGGTATCGTTCGGATTTGATAAATTCGATTTGAGCCATATCTTTGGGATTTTTCCGGTATAGTATATTTGTTTAAAAATTTTTGTAGTTCATCTTTCTCCGTCTTCGTCCATTCATTAAAAAAAATGCCTGCATCTGGTCCGGTTCCGAGGTCTTACCATCTATTATCTGTTTTAAGGCTGTTTTTACTTCTTGTGTTAAGATGTGTGAACCTGACTCGTCTTCCACTATGGGTAGGAAGATATATTCCTCCCAGGTATTTCGCAAGTCCTCCTTTTCTGTTATCATCCTTCCATCTTCATCAACAAGTTTACCCACTAATCTCTTTCTGAAAGTGCCTGTAAGATCTTTCACTTTTCGGTGTACATTAAAACTGTCGAACTTGTTTTGGAATATCTGTATTTTGGCGCATTTATCTATCCTCTCATCTTTCTTTGCTTGTCTAATCTTTTTAATGATTTCTTTGTGAATTACTTTATATTTCACCTCATTAAAGTTTTTCTCTATTAACAAGAAATTGAAAGAAACCTCAAGCTTGGAGAAGGAGATAACACAAGAGAAGAAGACTGAACACTGATTGGGGAAACAATAAAGAAAGCAATTAAAGTGATATCGACAAAGAAAGATAAGAAGTAAGGTAAAGTTTGGTTTGATGAAGAATACAAATATAGCATAGAAAGAAGAAAACAAAAAAGAGAAGAGATGTTAGCAAAAAACATGGAAGAAAGTAAGGAAGAGTATGAAGAACAGAGAAGAGAAACAAACTGAGTATGTAGAAACAAAAAGTGAAAATTTAACGTGCAAATGATAAAACAATAGAAGAAAAGGCGGAGAACGAAGAAATAAGAACTTTTTTTCAGGAAATCAAAAAAGAAAGAATCGGCGGTTACCAAAATAACAAAAACTATTACCGAAGTTAGGATGGAAATTTGATAGGCGGAGAAAGAGAACGAATTGAAAGATGGAAAGAATACTTAGAAGAACTGCTAAACGAAGGAGACGAGAAAAAAGAAGATACAGAGCAAAAATTACAGCTACAACAGATAATGAACAACATGGAAGAAGAAGAAAAACAAGAAGTAAGGTACCCAATGAAATAAGAAATTAAAGATATCACAGTACATCTGAAAAATTTTAGGAGTCCGGATGAAAACGGGATAAGGGCGTCATCATAATTTGTGACGTTACCGATTTCAATAATACCGATTTTGAAATATGGATAAAGTTACCGTTTTGAATAAATTTAGTTCGGTTTTTGCTTTACTCCTTGAATTGGTCATTTTGTTTTTCGATCCGTATTTTGGGGATTTCGAGACCATTATAAGACAAGGTTATTTAAGTTTTGAGCTTGTGATACCGACACTCCGGTTTGGAGGAAATCTTTCCAATGCAATATCTTCATCTTTAATTCGTGTCGAACTACTAAGGAAATCCATCCACCAACCTTTCCAGTTTAAAAATTGTAGAATTACGAGTGCATTCCGTTGAAAGAGTGACAGCCATTTATTTGTGAAGGTATTTACAGTGAATTATGTATTATATCCGTTTGTCTGTTTGTTTACTTATGATGTTTTATTGGAATTTTAATGTTTAAAGTAATGTTGTCGATATATTAAGTTATCAAAATTGAGGTAGTTACAGTAGTTAAGATTTTTGGGGATGAAAAGTCAACAATGTGGTCACATAATAAATTATTGTGCTTTAATTAATTTTACAGATCGTATTAAGTACATTTTTCAGTATTTTTCCGCTGACATTTCATTTATTATTTGTGTTAGCTAGCAACCATGTTGTTGAGTAAGCTAAATTGTATAAAGTCATGCCATAATAAGCGTCCCAGATGTAAAGTTTTTGAGATCTCTCTCTCTCTCTCTCTCTTTGTTTTAAATTTCATATTTCAGTTTTCATTTATTATTAACGATACAGTGTTAAGTGATAAAGTCACCCCTTCATCAGGAAAGTTTCACGTTTTAAAATAACGATTGGTAAGTACCAGGATCTTCCTGAATAATGAGTTTAACAAAGAAGAGCTTCGCCAGGGCACTTCCCTCTATTCAATATCCTTAGTGGCGGCGGCCTGACATATTTATTTTGATATATCGATACGACGCGCACATTTTATTTGGAGTTTGAGCCACCCCTTCCGCTGCATCGAGGCCGGCACTTTGTTTGTACGGAGGTGTGCGTAGTCGCGACGTTTGCCCGTAACATATTGCTGTGTTTTAAAATGACCTCACATCACGATAGATAGTTGCAAAACTGAATTAACCTTAAAATTCAGAATATTAAGAAAATTGAGCTAATTTGAAATATTTAGATTTGTCAGATAAGAAATCCATCTCTATTTCAGATATTGTGAACCTAATAAGATCTTTAAAGATGAGAAAGCTCTATCAAAACCTACTAAATACATTCAATTTGAGGGTGATCAACTCAAAATCTTCTTAAAAGACACTTTACTTTAGAAATTGTTGAAAATTATACTTGGTTTGTTATCTGAAAACATAACCTGTTAATTTGTAAACTTTAGATTGAAAAATCTCTTTGAATAACTTGTTTTATGGAAATCTGATTGTAACAAAAATGAGAAGATTAGGGAGAACGATTGGGGAACTTTGTAGTTTGCTGGTATTTAGTGGTTAAAATGACGAACGATTCTTTCCAGTTAACCAAATCTCTACCTCTTCCTCTAACCATTTATGACATCCATATGCAGTCAAATGGATAGTCTTATTTAGGCAAAGAAAACTTACATTGTGATCAAATAATTATCTTGAGTTTTCGATTTTCTGATCATGGTATTCGAAGTTTAAAGTGACTGTTAACCACACTAAACTATAAACTGTCATAAATTCAATGAAAATGTTTATTGGATCAATGAATTTACAGTACAGAAAATAAATCGACTTTGAAAATTATTTTCACTTAGTTCTTGGTGCACGGTGATGTGGCATGGATGAAAAATCTTTCAATATAACTGCACACACTTCATTGGACAACGCGAGTTTCCTTTCTAAGTCTCATGTCGAAATATGCGCATCAACAATTACTGCATCAAGAATACCAGCCACTCTCTCGTCACTTGATTATCGCGGTTATTCTTTGGACTAATAGCACTAATGCGTGCAGCCAATCATGTGAAAACATTTACCTCATATTGTACATTCGGCCCACGGAAGGTGTTTTTAGGTCCACTTACAATTCCAAAATTGTTACAAATTTTGTAGCAAAAGTAGAAAAAAAGAGTTGTAGCAAAACTAATTTGGCAATAATTGATAATTTATTACCATTCTTTTAAGGAAAATTTGACTGCGCCAGTGTCGCTATACAACAAATAATTATAACCACATTACTTTTCAATTAAATCTTTTTAGTGGATTTGCAGTAGGGCTGGCAATTATTCACTCTTTGATATTGTTTTGGGGTTGCTCTAATTATATTAGTTGTAATGCAAAAATCAAAAAGTAAAACAGTAAAACATGATGCATAAGAAAAACTAGCACGCAATTACTCTGCAGAATTTGCTTCTGTACATGTAATACGATGCACTATGCATGTATACAATTATGCACATCCCTTGTCATCGTTTCTCACCATCAAAGCTTTTAAGCGGTATAACAGAGAAACACATTTTAATTGGGGGAAAGCAGAATCACATTAATTTAGACATGGAATATTTAAAAAATTCAAAACTGACTGTATAAATTTTTAATTTATTGCGTATTGTTACAATTTAATATATTTTATTTTACTTTATCAAGTAGAAATTCGGTTCCTATAGAAATTATTGGTCATTTATTAAACTCACCTAACTACTACATAATTTGAATCTATTCTTTAAATTAAGGTCATATTTTCGATTGGAAAATGTGGTGGATAAATAATGAACTCATTATGCTCCCATCGGAGCTTTCAAAAATGATCAAAGCTGTACGGGCTTGCCCATAATTTTAAAACAAGATTTTGGTCTAAATTGAAATATGGAAGTCGCGCAAATAACGTAAATTTATTCTAAAATTGACATCGGAACTTTTTTGAGAAAAAGAATTGATAAGGGCAAGTTCTCTGTAAATTAATTTTTACAGAATGGATCTTGTGATGATGGCAATAAGTTTTCGGAATCATATACGAGAAGAATTTGACAGGGTCGCATGGTTGCAGTAAAATTACAGTAAGAACTCGATGATGGACGGATGATGGACAAAGCCGATGTTGAAGTGGAGTCGATGCCAAGTGAAAGCGTGATTTCAAACTGAATACAAGCGGCCCAAAAGAGAGCAAATTGGAAGACCCAGGTGGGGATTACTTGCGCCACCTTCCATTGAGATGGAAAATAGCCACGTCTAATAAGGATTGCTTTGAAAATGTTTCTAAGTGATTTGAATCCCTTTTCTGGTAGGTTTTGGAGAATTTTTCCAGTTATTTGTCCAAAGTTCACATTGAAGATGACTTTTTTGATTTAATTCATTTCAAATAACATTTTTTTGTTAGATATTTATAGGTTTAAGAAAATGTATTATTTTGCCTTACCGTAATTTATTGTAACGTAAAGAATATTTAATAGTCCCCTATAAAAGCGATTTGATATCAGTAGATAAAAATTACAAAGAAAATTTCGATTCATAAAGTAAGCATAATTTCAGTGCGCTGGATACATCTATCGGGGAAAGTGTGAGTTAAGGACGAAGAAGATATCTTTCTTCGTTCTTAGCATTAATGATAATATTTATGGCGGCGCAAAGTTTAAATTTAAAATTTGACAAAAATTCAAAACCAATTTTAAAATTGTTATTTTGTAACAACTACAAAATTGACTTTAATTTGAATATCATTATGATGGTAGCTGCTAACATAGTTTTCAATATTTTGCTTGATATCAAAAAAGTAATGCTTGAATTTGTTTTTTAGTTTTGAATTTTATTTTGAATGTTTGAGAAATAACATAAAAAAATTTAAATATGCGAATAACTTATGAGTATAATTTGGGTGTCATATTACCATTTCCATAATTTGTTAGTAGATAAGTTTTGAAATTCTTTAATGTTGTTAATGTTGCGTTTTACTTATTTTTCTGAATATAATGGTAAATTTCTAATAATCATTTTATAAGATTACTTATCTTAGACAATATACAGGGTGTCCGATTTTCGACCTTCACTATGTATTACGAAGTCTATTAACTTACGTCAAAAATGTACCTTATTTAAACAAAATAATTTAACAAAAAATTTTGCAAAAGTGTTCAAAGCTGTATTGCCTAGGACATAAATATTATAATAAAACGAAAATTTGAATTCAACAAAGAAACTTTTATAAATATAACGTGGTATTTTTTGTGTCCAAATTTTGTAAATAAGTAGAATATTTTCAAAACGACCGTAATATTAAAATAATTAAAATAATATCACTACCACTATCACTATTAGCCTGTTTCTCTCCACTGCTGGATAAAGGCCTTCCCCATAATTCTCCATCTCTCTCTATTTTCTGCCACGTTAAACCATCCGATTCCTGCCGTCTTCTTTATAGTACACATGCATACATTCTTGAGGCAAAACCAAAAACCAGAAATTGTTTCTGCAATTTCTAGTTTGTTTCCTTTAATTTTGTCGATTTTCTGTGATTTATAGTACTTATTTGAAATTATTTTATTCTATTTCTCTTTTATTTCATCCTTAATTTTAGATTTTCACTTCAAATTTTTCATTTCTTTAAATTAATTTTTAATTTTCCAAACAGTGATACTGAAATTTAAATAGTTGAGCAGTTTTAGGGCAGATAAGTTGATTATACAATTTTTTTTATGTATTTCCAAATTTATTAATTCTTGGTTGTTCTTTTTCAGTTTGGTTTATTGTATTTTGTGTCTTACCTTTTTTATTTAAATTTGTTTCTGCAATTTCTAGTTTATTTCCTCTAATTTTGTTGATTTTCTGTTATTTAAGTAGTATTTGTAATTATTTTATTACATTTCTCCTTTATTTCGTCCTTAATTTTAGATTTTCATTTCAGATTTTCCATTCCTTTTATTTAATTAATTTTTAATTTTCTAAACAGTATAATTCTGAAATTTAAATTGTTGAGCAGTTTTAGGGCAGATAAGTTGATTTTATAATTTTTTTTTGATTTTTCCTACTTTATTAATTTTCTGTCGTTTTTTTTCAGTTTGGTTTATTGTATTTTGCGTCTTATCTTTTTTTAAATTTTTTTCTGTAATTTCTAGTTTTTTTCCTTTAGTTTTTGCGATTTTCTGTTATTTAAGTAGTATTTGTAATTATTTTATTGGATTTCTCCTTTATTTCATCCTTAATTTTTGATTTTCATTTCAGATCTTCCATTTATTTAAATTAATTTTTAATTTTCCTAACAGTATATCTGAAATTTAAATTGTTGAGCAGTTTTAGGGCAGATAAGTTGATTTTATAATTTTTTTTAATATTTCCTGCTTTATTAATTTTTGGTCGTTTTTTTTCAGTTTGGTTTATTGTATTTTGCGTCTTACCTTTTTTTTCAAATTTATTTCTGCAACTTTGCGTTTGTTTCCTTTAATTTTTTCGAATTTCTGTTATTTCAGTAGTATTAGTAATTATTTTATTGCATTTCACCTTTATTTCATCCTTAATTTAAGATTTTCACTTCAAATTTTCCATTTCTTTTAATTAATTTTCTAACTGTTGGAAATGCTTCCCAATTTTATTTTCAATTATCATTTATTTTTTGATTGTATGCTGTCATTTTATCTAATTTTTCAATTTAATTTTAACACTTCGTTTTTAAAATTGTTAATATTTCATTAATTCTGGAGTTGATAAAATATTTGACTTTGGCTCAAGAATGTATGCATTTGTACCGATATTTAAAATTAAATTATTTTAATAATAGTCTTTTCAAAATATTTTTTTTATATATTATTTTTATAAATAAATTATGGTGCAATTTTTATTGATTTATAAAGTAGACATGTTGAAATTAATTATGAAATACGATGTCGGTCAAATGGCCACCGCAGCTGTGCTGGTATACCCCCTGATCTTTTTGGTCAGTTGGCTCAATTTCAGAAATACCGTATTGGATTTCTGCTTTCAATTCAGGAATTGTTTGTGATTTGTTAGCGTAGACTTTGGAATTTATAAAACCCCAGAGGAAAAAATCACATGGCATCAAGTTGCAAGATCTGTGCCCCCAATTAACGTCAGCACTTTAAAATGGTGTCTTAACAAATGGATGGTTCCTCTTGCTGTATGGCATGTGGCACCATCCTGTTAAAACCACATTTCTTCGCAGTAAATTTGTACTTTTGCTCACGTTTTAAATTCCCCCCCCCCCCCATTGATCGTCGCTATTTCAAATGAAGTTGTAAAAACTTGACGGCTGCTATCGGATATCGATATCGGAGTGGATGTCGACTACCCCTGGTCTAGTACAACTGGGCGCGATCGATTGGGCGCGATCGATTGGGCGCAACGACAACTGGGCGCAGCGACAACTGGGCGCAAATACAATTGGGCGCAAATACAATTGGGCGCAAATACAATTGGGCGCGAGGGAGATTTATCTATTACGTATTAATTATTATAACTGATTGTAAGAATTTTTTTATAAAAAACTAATAGGTATTTACGTATAAAAATGTTTTAAATCTAGAAATGTTTATTTAGCCAATAAAAAAAATTATAATTAAAAATTTAAAGTAAATGTTTTTAAAATGTTTATTCTTTCTAACTTTTACAAATAATAACAATGCCTATTAATATAGTACCCAACTGATCAGGAATTCATTTCATAATTATGGGAAATGCCTCGCAAAAAGTCTATAACACTTCTCTACTAGATTCTTGATGCGCGAATCAGCCTCCAAGTATTTCCTTCTCTTAGTAGGTGGATTGTTGCCGGAAACTAAGTGTTCATAAAATACATCTCGCCCACGTTGAATAATTTTCAAACTAGAAATTAATTTCCAGATGTTTGGGTGATCCATGCTCAGCTCTGTTTTTAATCTTCTATGTGCCGCTTCAGCATAATAGACGATTAGAGACAGAGCTAAGTATGGATCTAAGCTAAGTATGGAGCTAAGTATGGAAACATTTGGAAATTAATTTCTAGTTTAAAAGTTATTCAACGTGGGCGAGATCTGTTTTATGAAAAATTAGTTGCCGGCAACAATCCACCTATTAAGAAAAGAAAATAGTCGGAGGCTGATGCGCGCATCAGAAATCTAGTAGAGGATTACGCCACATAGGGGTCGTTCATAAATTACGTCACGCAATTTTAAGCAATTTTTAACCCCCCCCCCCCCATCGCCACACTTCGTCACACAAACCTAGACCCCCCTCCAAATATTACGTCACATATTCTTGACATTCTTGACCCCCCCCCCCCCCCAATGTAGTTTTATTGACTTAGTAAATTTTACAATCGGTTTCATTTTGATTTTTATAACAATTTATTATAATAGATTTATGACGGCTCTGTATATTTATACATAAATATACACGTACAGATTACCAACTAAAATTAAGTTTTTTAATCTTTTAATCTTTTTACGTTTTTTAAAAATTTAAAAATCATTTTGAAAGTTCAAAAAATAGTATTTTTAAAATACTTGTTAGAAGAAGGAGAACATGAGTGGCCAAATTATACGAGGGCCGGTCCTGACCAATCTCAGGACGTTAGAAACCAATTATTGCATGTGTAAAACATACTTTTATCTTAAGTTGTCAAGTTGGCAACCTGTTACTAACTCGACATTTCAAGAAGCTTTTACGTTTTTAGAGAGAGAGAGAAATAAAAGCAATAATAATTTTTGTGACGTCACAATTTTTGAAACCCCCCCGCCCCCCATCGTCACAAATCGTCACAAGGGTCGGAACCCCCTCCCCCCCTAGGAGCGTAACGTAATTTATGGACGACCCCATAGAAATATTATAGACTTTTTGCGGGGAATTTCCTATAATTACGAAATGAATCCATGATTAGTTAGGTACTTTATTAATAGGCATTTTTATTATTTGTAATTGTTAGGACTAAACATTTTAAAAACATTTTCTTTAAATTTTTAATTATAATTTTTTTTATTGTCTAAATAAACATTTCTAGATTTAAAACATTTTTATACGTAAATACCTATTAGTTTTTTATAAAAAAATTCTTACAATCAGTTATAATAATTAATACGTAATAGATAAATCTCCCTCGCGCCCAATTGTATTTGCGCCCAATTGTATTTGCGCCCAGTTGTCGCTGCGCCCAGTTGTCGTTGCGCCCAATCGATCGCGCCCAATTGTCGGTCACCGCGACTACCCCTTAGCGTATGGATATGCTGGAGCGTATTCCATACCAACCCATCCTCCCTTGACTTAAAGTTTTACTTCCGATTGTTGACTTGAGTATTTAAAATGACAATGAAGGCTATTAACAGTTTCAAACACAAAAAATTGTGTGCTTTGCTGGTTTTTGCTAGGATCGGCTAGTGCGCATTGCATACCCGCTGTTCGATTTTACATCATGTAATTATTTAATATTACCCCATTTTTTGTATATTTATTTGCATTTCGATTTTATGTGTGATGTACCTTATATTTAAATTTGTGTGCGATATTCTTTATGTTCAAATTAGGTATGCGCAGTGTTTTAACGCACCTCCCTCTTTGCCTATCGCCGCTGGCATTTTAGCGGCAGTATTTGCCTGTAATTCAAACTGCACACATGTTTTGAATAGCATTACTCAAGTGTTTTAATGAATGCTAATGAATTAAACGTTACATTTATTACCTGCAACAAGTGTTTTTATTTCCCACTTTACAACAAGAAATAAGTTCAACCGTTCAACCGTTCAAAGGTGGGTTTCTGACGAAATTTCACCACTCGTAGAAAAGGCTCTACTGCCTCCTACATTTTTGGTCCTTCAACCGGAAGATTTTTGGTACGACGACGCATTTTGGTCCCACCAGTATCAAGAAATCATCAAAAATCACTAGTTATAATCGATTATCTGCCTTTGGTCCTCAAGCAGGCGGGGGTTCGATAAGGTTATATACTACGTGACCACAGCATTTGGATTCAGCAACTCGGATTTACGACCCGTATTTCTGGTCCAGCGGATGAATCATCATCAAAAAGCGCAAGTACAAATTACGTTTTTACAAGTTTTGGTCTGCACGTCGACCATATTGGATGCTACCCTCTATACGAGGTACGCCTTCGCCATTGTTCAAGAAGACAAACGCCATATTTAAAAAAGCTAGCCTCTCGACAGGGGTACAACCACTTCAAGAAAATTAAGTCGGTAATTATAGCTAACTGCATTTTACCATTCCTTACAGATTCCTGTTTTCTACTTGTTATTCAAGTTACAAACCTTTGTATTTTAATTTGCACAAAAATTTCAATGTCAAACATGGATTATTTAAAAAGATCCAGAACGCTATTAAAATCAAAAATCAATAGATTTGAAGCAGCTGTCAAATCATTAAAGGATTGCGAACAAAACATTTTAAGTTATCAAATTGAATCGTTGAAAAGTCGTATTGACGATATGATACCAGTATTAAAAGAATTTGAAAATATTCATCAACAAATAATTGAAAATTTACAGGAAGATGACACTTCCGAACATATGCACTTAATCGAATTCAAAAATAAATATTACGACCAATTGGGTTAAGCAAAATCAGTTATTGAAAATTTCTATCGTAAAGAAACGGTTCGCCTAAAATAAATGTACAAAATTCAAATATTTCGGGCTGCACTTCGCCTAAAATAAATGTACAAAATTCAAATATTTATGGCTGCACTTTGCCTAAAATAAATGTACAAAATTCAAATGTTTCGGGCTGCACTTTGCCTAACAAAAATGTACAAAATTCATACATATCGGGCTGCACGTCGCCTAGTGACTCATTGCATGTTTCAATAGCAAATAACAATAGTCAAATAAATACAGGTACGGTCAATCAGGACCAGCCTAAATTGCACTCAATTCCATTCGTTGTTAACAATCCCTCTTGCGCACGATGCAAGGGAAAACATTCAAGCACCAGGTGCGAACAATGCACAAACCTTTCTGCTCTCGACAGAGTTGCAAAGGTAGCACACGGGGCTGACACCCCAATTATGCCGATAGTCGCGCTTTCGACGGCTATCACTTCTTCTGAAAAATTCACAAACCTTCCTGCTCTCGACAGAGTTGCGAAGGTAGCGCACAGGGTTTGCACCCCAACTATGCCGGTAGTCGCGCTTTCGACAGCTACCACTTCTTGCAAAAAATTCATAAAACTTTCCGCTCTCGACAGAGTTGAGAAAGTAGCACATGGGGCAGACGCCTCAACTGTGGTCGCGCTTCCGACTTTTAACATTTCTGATGATGACGAAACGCAAGTCATATCAACTTCCTGCTCAACTGCACCGCTAGTCTTGCTTCCAACAGTAACGGCTAAAAATAAAGATGGCACGGGAAACTACAAAACCGTGCGAATACTTTTAGATTCGGGTTCCCAATCGAACTTCATCGAAACAAACGTATGCACTAAATTAAATTTACGCGCGACAAGCGCCAATGTTTCTGTTTCGGGTTCAAATAATTCAACGACCCACATAAAATCCAGATGTAACCTCGAGTTACATGCAAACCATTCCAGTTTTAAAATCAAATTATCTTGCCTCGTGATAGATCAACTCACAGGTAGTGTCCCAAGCTTCACCATGAAGAACGGTAATTTTAAAATACCAAAAAATATATTGTTATCAGATCCTGATTTTGACAAATCGGGGGAAATCGACCTACTAATAGGTTCACCTTCATTTCTCAAACTTCTTTGTATTGGGCAAGTTAGGCTAGGTACCGACCTGCCTACCTTACAAAAAACGCACTTAGGTTGGATCATTTCGGGTCCAACATGCACTGAACAAAATAATCAAATTCAATGTAATTTAAGCACCTCCAAAGATCTACAAGACCAACTTGCTAGGTTTTGGAAAGTTGACAATTATCCTTCCGAAAAGGTTTTGTCAAAGCACGAAAATGAGTGTGAGGCACGCCATGTCTCAAATGTCTGTTGCGACGCCAACGGTCGATGCATTGTTTCAATTCCTTTTAAGGAATCGCCAACCATTTTGGGCGAAAATTATTCAATCGCTAAAAAAACGATTACTTTCTACAGAAAAACGCTTACTGGTCAACCCAGAATTTAAGCAAACTTGCACTTTGGATACTGTTTGGCGGCATAGCCCCACAAAATGCAATTCAGCCGACTTCTTGTCAAGAGGAACTACTCCTCAAGTTTTAAGGAACTCCACTTTATGGTGGAACGTTCCACCTTGTATTTTACAGAATGCGCCACCTTGGCCACCTCCTAATGTTTGCACAAGTGAGCTTCCAGATTACAAAAAGGAAGCACAAGCTCTTGCGACTAATGTCCAAGACACAATCCTATTCGGAAATTATTCCAATTTAATAAAACTCGAAAGAGTCGTAGCTCACTGTCTACGTGCCAGAAAAAATTGTTCTGCTCTCAAGCAAGAGCGCGATTATGTACCTTTAACTGCAACCGAGCTTGCAAATTCAAATTATTCTCAGAATAAAAAGCACCCGCCTTCAATCGATGGCAAGCATCAATTGTTGGAACTTATATTTTCTCGTGAACATTTAAGAATGTCACATGCAGACCCACAACCTTTGTTATCTGCGTTACGTGATCCATTTTGGCTCACAAACTGTCGAAATTTGGTTAAACAAACCATGCACCTTGAACAAATCAGTTTATCTACTGAAACATTCATTTTTTCATTCAGGCGATTTGTTGCTCGACGCTATAAACCGTCACATGCACATTCCGATAACGGAAAAAACTTTGTAAGAGCAAACCATCAGTTGCTCAAACTAGAAACGTTTCTGACGAAACACGAATTTTCAATTCCTGCACAAATTTCCTACGAGGGAATGAGCTTGCACTTTACTCCAGCTCACAGTCTTCACTTTGGAGGCTTTTGGGAAACAGAGATAAAATCTTGTAAATTTCAATTCAAAAGAGTTTTAGGCAATCGCATTTTTTCATACAAAGAGTTTTGTACCTTGTCATATCAGGTAGAAGCTATCCTAAACTCCTTTCCCATTGCTCCACCTGCACCCGATCGTAACGACTTCCAGCCGTTAACACCAGGACACTTTTTGGTTCGACGCCCGTTAATATCATTGCCAGATCCAGATGTTACTCTTCTGGCTGAAAACCGCGTGGATCACTTCCAACGAATCCAGCATGTCTTTCAACATTTATGGAAACGCTGGAGTAAGGAATACATTTCCGAACTTCAACAACGAGTCAAGTGGAAAACTCACCACTCCGATCTAACTAGCGGTTCCTTGGTACTAATCAATTGAAGTTAATTTATTTATAAAAAATAAAAAACATTTTGAGGTTGTTGCCAACCTCATCAGAAAATGGACCCTGCAAATTGGCGGGGAGTTCATGTTTTCATTACAATTATAGAATCATTCTTAGAGATTTTTATCAAGTTCTGGTCGTTTTTATGATTTTTTTTTAATCGGGTTTCAAACCGCGTGCCATTTGGTATATTGTTACATACATATAATCTGCCTATATTTGATATGTTGTTTTCTGATTTGTTTTATGTTTCAGGTTTCCATACTGGATTGCGTGGGCGTTTTTATTTCATCAATGTTGGTAAGTATTCGTTTTCATTTCTTGATTTTCGAGTCTGTTTTTCATTTTCGATCGTTATTTGGCTTTTTGGGTACACTCAAACCTTATTTCTTATCAGGGTTATTAGTTTTTAAGATTAGATCTCATTGGTCACGGTTATTTCTCTCGTTGTCAATAGTGGTTGCTATGGATTGTGCAAGGGCCATAAGGCGGGCCTTATACACTTTACACAGGATTTATCCTGTGGAGTGCTTGTTGTCACTGATCTTCGCTCTGACCAGTTGACGCATACATGCTTAGCAAGTTCCTTTTGCACTACACAGTCACGTGAAGCGTGTTCTGTTGAGGTGCAAAAGGCGCATGTTTCATTTCCTTTGCAAAATTTGACTGTGTGGCCAAAACGTTGGCATTTATAACATCGGACAATTCCGATGTGATTCCGTACCCGGTAGCTTTTCCAAGCCACTCTGAATTTACCCTCCTTTTTCATTGCTTCATGGACCAGGGGGTGAACCTCCAGGATCCATTTGTTGTGAGTTCTTCCTCTGGTATGTACGGGATTGGCTCTTTTGAGCCAAGAAATCCCGGCCATATTGACCACCTCGGGAAAACTCCTTTCTATTTCCGCTGTGATTTGATCCTTAGAGACGGATTTGTCCACCATCTGTATAGCAATTGATGGCCAGGTAGCTGAAGGCTCCCGGGCCATCAATTGGTTCTCCGCTAGTAGAGTGCTGCCTACTAGTTTCTTGACCGAAGGGTGGGAGGATTCCACCACAACACTTTTGTTTTTCGTCAGATAGAGCCTATCTGCTTTTATGCCAAGGTCTTCCGCTCTGATGCTAGTCAGGGCGGTTTTTGTGTTTTCTGCTGACTGGAATGAGCTACCCTCTCCAGGGTAGACAATTACTTTGTATTTCTTGTGTGTGCTCTGGGGGTTGCTGATGGCATCCCTCTTCATTGCTGTCAGGTATTTCTTGGGTGGGTTGTGCTTCGTGGATTCTTCCTTAGGGGAGGAATCCGTTTCCTTGGGTTCCCGGACCTTGAGGAGGTTCGGGGGGTTGGACTCTGCCAGATTTTCCTTAGGTGGGTTTTGCTTTTTTGGTACTAATCAAGGAAGATAACTTGCCTCCGCTCAGATGGAAATTGGGTCGAGTCATTAAGCTCCATCCTGGCTCCGACGGCATCAACCGCGTTGCAACACTACAAACTTCAAGTGGAAACATCAAACGAGCTTTCTCGAAGCTTTGCCCACTGCCGTGCTTGTGAAGTGTTGTGAAAACGATAATACTAATTTGGTGCGTGTTTTACAAACCTATGTGAATTTTTTCTTATTTATTTATTTGGACTTTGTATTTAATTTATGCACTTTTCTATTTACTTGTTTACATGTGTTCATATTTTGTGTTCTAGAATTAAGTATTTTTGTGTTTCAAGCTTTCAATTTATTTTTGAAATTTTGTCATTTCAACCCGGGCGGTATGTTCGATTTTAAATCATGTAATTATTTAATATTACCCCATTTTTTGTATATTTATTTGCATTTCGATTTTATGTGTGATGTACCTTATATTTAAATTTGTGTGCGATATTCTTTATGTTCAAATTAGGTATGCGCAGTGTTTTAACGCACCTCCCTCTTTGCCTATCGCGCCTGGCATTTTAGCGGCAGTATTTGCCTGTAATTCAAACTGCACACATGTTTTGAATAGCATTACTCAAGTGTTTTAATGAATGCTAATGAATTAAACGTTACATTTATTACCTGCAACAAGTGTTTTTATTTCCCACTTTACAACAAGAAATAAGTTCAACCGTTCAAAGGTGGGTTTCTGACGAAATTTCACCACTCGTAGAAAAGGCTCTACTGCCTCCTACACCCGCTGATCATTGAATTTTGTTGCCCTCTCATTGAAAAATGTCACGAGCCGCCACTGATAAGTTGTATTGTCTCAATTATACGATACATTATTAGGTTGAAAAGAAATGGGCTCAGAGAATTTCACTGTATCATTTCTTCATTGATTTTGATTGCATCAGTTAGACCCTAGGTTATCATTATTTTTGTTAAATTGTTGGTATTATGTCGTGTATAATATCTATTTTCTGTGTATATTATATTTGCAAAAGATTTTAATAACCTCTTCTTTCCTAACTCGACCGAAGGTTTTTGTTAGGTCTACAAAACCGAGTATGAATATAGCGTCTACTGTACTTCTATTGTATGTGTTGTTGTAGCTCATCATTAATAATAGAGGTTATAGTATATTACACACCAAGTGGCAAAATGAGGCTATTTAATCTCGCGTGGGAACTGGAATCCAGCGGTAGCTTCCTCCTCTTCCAAGGTATCCCAATTAGCTCCAGAGATTAAATGGCGCTTTTGTTATGAGTTGTGTATACTATTTTATGCAATCCTAATAACAGCCGACACAACATAGCTGAAAAGAAAAATTGGAATAAACAGGTACAAATTGAAGTGGCTATTAAAAAACTCATTACAAAAGATAACAGTGTATGCAATAGTACTTTGTAATTATGCAATTTATAAAATTGTCTAAATGTGATTACGCAATCTTTTGAAGGAAGCGATAAATAATTCTAACGTAAGATAAAATATAGCATGTAAACTTTTGTTTAGTCAATAATTATGAGGTCATATTATGATCCCTTGGGAATAAATGACTCCATGGGAGTAAATTTACTAATAAACGCCACGTGGGACTGAAGAAGGTCATTACAAACTGCAAAAGTAGTCATAAATCCTTGATAAACGCGCTAGGATTGCATAAACACTTTTAAAGCGGTGTTCAATAGTGTAATTCCCCGGTAATTATCTAACCGTTTCTTATTCCCTTTCTTATGCATCTACTGCGATGCTCTCTTTCTATTCAACCGGAAGTTGTCTTTCCTTTGGTACCTATTTTATTAAATAGTATATGCATATGATCGTGCAGGATTTCTCCACTCAAGCGGTATCAGGTCGTGATGTTGGTATTGCTTCATCAGTATGTATTTGAGAAGATCAATCTTCTTCGGAAGTGAGATCGAAACCATGCATTCATACATTAAGGCGAATACGATTCATTTTTGACGAGCAATTTTCTGATGCAATTTTCCCCATCATTTCTTGACGTTTAAGCTTTTTGTTTGCATGTGCAGAGGTAGTAGATATCTAAATGATATATACCCAACCAGTCTGCTTCTGATACGTAAGGTTGTACATTGATAATTTTTATTTAATTAAAATCGAATGAGATAGGTAATTTAATGGTAAATACAGCGGTTTATAAATATTTTCTATATCCCTCTGTTTCTTATTAAACACATTTTATTTTAATTAAATTAATTAGCAATAAAAAGTCGTATTTTTTCTCTCTCCAAAGTCCTTTTTAATTAAATTTCGAGACGTGTTTCGAGAATTTACAAAATTCTCATCATCGCCATCGGTTGATAATAGAGGACAAACGTGAGTGTTGTCAAATTGTCATCAATTTCTCGTCTCAACATCTCGATAATTAATTAAATAAGGACTTTGGAGAAAAAGTCGAAGTTTTATTTATAATTGTTTACATAACTTCAAAAAATATGGGGAAAATGATTTTTGATATACGTTTTATAATATTACAATAAGAAAATGTGGGAGACAAATTTTAATTATATATGATTAATTAAAAGGTAAATAATAGGAATCTATAAAAAATGAAAACCAAAATTCAAGCTATGTAAGTTGATGTATCAAAATTTAGTTTGACCATTGTTACGAAAAATTTTCACTTTTCGCAACAACGTTGAATTTATTAAATTCAACTTTTAACATCTAGCAATATATTTCGTAGCACCCTGTATAGCGAGCGTGATTGACGGAGATTAAACTCGCGCATGCTATGATAAGGGGTCATTGGTGGGCGCTCGAACGCTCCGGTCATGTTTGAAAGTGCTGTGAAATGGTTATCAGTTTTTGGTTAAAAATTTTGAAAAGGGATGATTCGATTTTGTGAGGGTTCCCATCCATCAATACGAATGGTTTTTTGGATCTTGCGCTCCAAAACCCTTCATGGGGATGTGACATTCGTGATTTGAGGGATGGTTGATTTTTCCCGGATCGTACATTTTTTGTTGGACCCATGGTCAGTGCTTCCTGTGAAATATTACTTCATTTTCACAATGGTAAGTCACCCAATAATTTTGTTCATTGCTTCGCAGTTACTGGATAATTAATTTAGCCAAATTTTCTTCCGTACACCTGGAGAACGATGACGTTGGAGTTCACCCTTGACCAATTTATGTATTTTTTTATGTGTAACATTTTGGTTTCCTTTTTGTCATGCATTTTTTTATTCTTAGAGTGGTCGCCAAGATTGCGATAGCCTTGCAAATTTTATATTCTTGCGGCGAGGTGATATTAGTTTATCTTATCCAGTTCGCATTCGCAAGTGTGAAATGGATCGAATGTTCAGGTTGATATGTAATAAACTTTTAAAATTATTAATTATTGATATTTGTGTTTTATTTAACTAACTTGTTCAGGGTATTTATTTCCACTTATAACATCGAATAGCTTATGGTAAAATGCATTGACGAAGGGATTCCAGAATGATCGTAGTACGTTCGAATTTCATATTTGAAATTCTATGGTGAACAATTTTTTGTGTG
The DNA here is from genome assembly GCA_932274525.1 of Podabrus alpinus. Taxonomy (NCBI): domain Eukaryota; kingdom Metazoa; phylum Arthropoda; class Insecta; order Coleoptera; family Cantharidae; genus Podabrus; species Podabrus alpinus. Next base: position 23,073,680 of record OW026453.1, read on the forward strand.
TTTATTTTTGTTTTTATGTTCTTTTTTTATGAAAGGCTACGATGTTCGACCCATATACAGGGTGCGACATTTCATCGAGATTGCTTTCGTTTGTTTTTCATAGGGGATTCGATATGGTTCCACTTTATCGTGGGATTTTTATATAACCATTCGAATGTGCCCTTGGTTTATGTTTGGGAGTGATTTTCGGTGGCAATGTCGTTGCTACTGTGCTTGTTTTGGGTCGGCTAACACCTCTTACATCCGACATCGCGTATATCTTTGCCTTCTGACAATTAACATCCAATTGTCCATTTTAATTGTGTTGTGTTAGCAAAGCTGTTTCCTTGATCTCTCCGGGGTGTTTCTTTCACACGATCCACGACTCTCGCTTCCGCAATAAATGAGCTAGTTTAAAACCTAACACCAGGGCCCCACGCAAAATTAAAGTAGATGGTTTTATCCTTCTGCGTGGACTTAATCTTTTCCGAGCTGACTTCTCATTAGAGCAGTAAGGAAAGATTTTGTTACACTGGCGCCCAACGTTGGGCGCCAGTGATACATAATCTTTCCTTACTGCTCTAATGAGAAGTCAGCTCGGAAAAGATTAAGTCCACGCAGAAGGATAAAACCATCTACTATCATTGGGGATTCGATATGGTTCCACTTTATCGTGGGATTTTTATATAACCATTCGAATGTGCCCTTGGTTTATGTTTGGGAGTGATTTTCGGTGGCAATGTCGTTGCTACTGTGCTTGTTTTGGTCGGCTAACACCTCTTACATCCGACATCGCGTATATCTTTGCCTTCTGACAATGAACTTCTTATTGTTAATTTTAATTGTGTTGTTAGCAATGTGTTACGAAAAATTTTCTCTTTTTCGCAACAACGTTGAATTTATTAAATTCAACTTTTACATCTAGCGACATATTTCGTAGCACTCTGTATAGCGAACGTATTTGACAGAGATTAAGACTCGCGCATGCAACGATAAGGACTTCTGGGGTTAGCGCTCGTACCGGGCGGTCGGTTTTGTGTTTTACTGTGAAGTGATAACAATTTTTGGTTCCAATTTTGACAAAATATGGTAGCGATTTTGTGATGGGTCCCTTTCCGCATCATGAATTGTTTTGGATGGTTTGCGCTCCAACCCATTACTATGGGGATTTTTTACGTTCGTGGTAGCTGAATTGTGGATGTATTCCAGGTCGTTATCTTTTTGTCGGACCACCTTGTCCATATTTTCTGGAAGGATATTTTTTTACTCAGTTCGGTAAGTTTTTATAATTTGAACTGATTGCTTCACAGGGAAATGCATTACTCGACTTGGCCAAATTTTCCGCCGTACATCTGGTGTTCGATTACGTTTTAACTAACCCTTGACTGTCTTATTTTTTTATGTGATATGTTTATTACAAAGGGTTTCATTGTCTTGCATATTTTTTTTGTACGAATGTTGGCCGAGATAGTTGATACGCCGTATTTTTCGTTGTATGCACGATGAGATATTCTATCTAATCTCACACGTTCGAAGACGTGAATTTTAATGCCAATGCTAAACTTTACTTTTTGATAATTATTTTAATTAATAATAATATTTAATTATGTATTGTTAATTGAGTTTTATTTGTGCATTTAAATTTCACTAGGAAATATCAACCGGCGTTGGTCAAATGCAAAGACTCTGAAATTCCTAAGCGTTTGACATGGGTTCGAATTTCATATTTGAAATTCTATGTTGAACATTTTTTTGTGTGTTTATTTTTGTTTTATGTTCTTTTTTATGAAAGGCTGCGATGTTCGACCCATATACAGGGTGCGGCATTTCACCGAGATTGCTGTCTTTTGTTTTATCATTGGGGATTCGATATGGTTCCACTTTATCGTGGGATTTTCATGTAACCATTCGAATGTGCCCTTGGTTTATGTTTGGGAGTGATTTTCGGTGGCAATGTCGTTGCCACTGTGCCTGTTTTGGTCGGCTAACACCTTCTACATCCGACATCGCTTATATCTTTGCCTTCTGACAATTAACATCCAATTGTCCATTTTAATTGTGTTGTGTTAGCAAAGCTGTTTCCTTGATCTCTCCGGGGTGTTTCTTTCACACGATCCACGACTCTCGCTTCCGCAATAAATGAGCTAGTTTAAAACCTAACACCAGGGCCCCACGCAAAATTAAAGTAGATGGTTTTATCCTTCTGCGTGGACTTAATCTTTTCCGAGCTGACTTCTCATTAGAGCAGTAAGGAAAGATTATGTATCACCATTTCGTTATCTATCCAGTTTCTAAACGCTGCTACGTTACCATAAACACCTGGAAGCTTTTCTCCACATCCAATTCCCCAAGAAACAAGACCTCTTTGCTGATATTTTCCAGGTTTACCAGGTATTTCACAGACAAGAGGAGCTCCACCATCTCCGGTACACATATCCATTTCCGCTTCACCTCCAGCACATATAAAGCTCTTATCTAAGATAAAATTGTTTCCCACTCTAGAAGTTCTAAGTTGCTCCTGACAAGCATCTTGTTGAACAATCGGTAATGGCACCCGTTTTAAAATCACTTGATAACTGCCAGTAAAATTATTCTTACCCCAGCCACTAGCAAAACATTGTAAGTTTTCTAAAACTTCATCTTGTGACGGCAAACAAACAGTTTCTACATTTTCCTGTAATTGGAAAGGAATATCAAGAACTAGTAAAGCTACATCATTAATCAAACTTCGTTCGTTATAGCCGGGATGAATTATAGTATCTTTAACATCGCGATCTTGATGTTCATAAATTTCAAGTTTGGATCTGGTATCCCATTCGCCAGCTCGAATTCTTAGCCGTTCTTTTTGCTCTTTTACACATTGTGCAGAAGTTAAAACTACTTGGGGATGAATAAGAGATCATCCACACCCATAAAGCAATGTTTATGTACTGCTATTCTTTTCCAAATAAACCTTTTGCAGAATGGCTACCATCCATGGAAATTCTCCAAAATTAGCTTCTAATGCGGTATCCCCTACAATTCTAAAACCAATCCCGTCTTCATTACGTCTTCCACAACTTCCAGAATTATTCATATCGGGTGTTGGTACACTTTGTTTATCATCTGAAGAAGAAGGTTGGGTTACGTTGGGTTTCGTTGCAGAAGATTTGAAAAGTGTTCCACGTCTAAAATAATTTACAATCATTTTATCATAATATTATAATCATAATTCACCTTACCTTAAATCTAAAAGTTCACAACCATCTGTACATGATGGGGTTCCATTGATGCATAAATAATACGGAAGATTGTCACAGGTTGCAGTGGTTTCACAATCAATCCAAGAAAACATAACAATAAGAAATACAAATAGCAGTAGTTTCATTTTGTAATTTTATTATAAAATTATATATAATTTTTAGTTCGAACGCGATTTATTACAACGTTGAAAATTTATCTACTGGCGTCGAAATCGCAACGAGAAGAAATTTTATAGCACGGCGTTTGAATAATATGAAAGTTGAGTACCTTGACTATAAAGCTGCAATTCATATATTTATTTGTAAGTGTTGGAAACCAGTTAGCTTTACAATCGTGATTCTCCAAAAAATTTACAGGGGAAAGGGTAATTTAGTAGTAAACACACGATTGCATAAAATGTTTTTTTGGTTGATTTCTTCCTAGAAACATTTTCAAGGTTGAGAACTAACCACCGCACCAATTATCTTCACATCGGAACGTTAACTATTAGTTTTTCTATATTATTGATTAGGACCGTAGTAGACACAGTCATGGAGACCCGTGAAGGTTCTGGAACCTTTTTATGAACGATAGTTGTATGTTCATAGCAACCAGAACTACAACGAACTAACTCGAGCTAGCTCTAAGCTAGTAATGAGATTTATGAAACTACCAAAATCACTGCCCAATAACCAGCATCTTAGATGAAGAGAATATGGGTTTCGCCTGGTGATTGGCATCGGCACTCTGTTTTGCCAACATGTTTATTATTCATCTAAATTTTTAACTAATTGGTTTATTTCACATCGGAAGAGCGATGCCAGCAGCGCTGTTAGCTTTAAAAGGGAACTAATCACTGCTATTATGCTCAATTTGATTGATTTGTTCTTGAAGCTAACAGCACTGTTAGAATAGCTGCTCCACTATATTGTCATCTTCAGTGTGTGATATTTAGTGATATTTAGTGATATTTATACTTTAATCTCTTATACATTATATATTATATTCAGGACTGCAACAAGGCAAATCCAAAAGGACGCAAATAAAAAGAATCATGTTCCTCATTTTATACTTATTAGACAATTACATATTTGATATTTGACTTGTAAAAAATTAAACAAAGGTATCTTAATGAATTCATCTTTTTAAAGGTTAAATAAAGGCAATAACTGTCATAAATCTATTGATATTCAAAGAAGATTTAATTATTTTTGTTTTTATTGCTTCTAATTTTAAAACTCGAATTTTATCGTTTTTTCCAGTTTAACATAATATGTTTATATGTTGTTTCTCCTTTATTCTTTCAAAATCTTGAAAGTGTTTTCATTGTTTTTAACATTTGCTAATTTTTAACATCCTCCTTTTCGGCAAATAAGTAGAACCCTTTTAAAGAGATGGGCAACAAAATTACTGTTTATCTAACTAGAAAATTTTCTGACGACGGTCATGGCTTGAATGTTAGCGAAATCAACAGATAATGCAAAGCTCCCAGGTTCGACTCGGGGTACAGTCAAAAATTGCTTGAATCGAAAGGCAAGCCTAGCAAGCTACTTCAGTTACTGAAAACCAAAATGCTTATAGAACTGATTAAAATAAAATTAGTAAAGAACAGGTCGTGGACTTATATTAAGAAGAAAAAGAAAATTTACCAAGCGCTCGCCTTGAATGTCGATATTAAACTTAGGCGCGTCCTAAGACCCCCAAGTATTTTGGGCTAACATCAGGCGTCGTTGTGAATCCTCCGAAGCATCAATTGATCATATTTTTTAAAATTAGCTTCTAATTATTATTAAAGAGAAAATATAATACGAGATGTAGTACAGTCAGTCAGTGCGTTACTAAATTTAGGAGTCGGCAAGGAAATAACTCCTAAATATGAGTTTTTACCTGGACATATAAAATTACCGAAAATGACTGTGAAATTTTGAGAATATATTCACAACATAATATATTAAAAGTTCCCAGTCATCCCGCGTGAGATGTTCCTGTAAAACTGAAAAAACCTGCAGGATTCATGGATCTCCTTTGAATATCATTGGAAAGCGAACGGAGTGAGGGAGTGAACAGTACATTTTATGCCAACTCTAATACTTGGCTCAATGTAAAGTATAACTTCGAAATAACGATTTTCGATTCTTTTTCCGGCTATTTTTCCTTGTAGGATGTATCGAAGAACTCGGTATCTATTTTCATTGCGCATTACGTGTCCCAAGTAGGTATTGCAATTTTTTGGTTTTAACTGTGTCAACCACCTCCAGCTTCCTGTTGATTCTTCTGAGTATCTCGTCATTAGTCACATACTCTATCCATGAAACTCCCAGAATTCTCCGATACAAAACATCTCAAAAGACTGAAGCTTCTTCGTCGTTGCCTCTGTTAGCGTCCAAGACTCGACCCCATAAAACAGCACTGGAAAGACGTAGCAGCACAACATTCTGATCTTTGTTTGAGCAATCAAAGTATGGTTTTTAAATAGAGTAGCCAGTTTTGTGAACACATTTCGCGCCATCTTAATGCGTCTCTTAATTTTTCGTTTATTCCAGTACTCTTCAGGATATCCACCATTTTATCATATTCCACTCTGTCAAATGCTTTTTGGTAGTCGACGAAACAGGCAAACACATCGCAGTTCGTATCTCTGCACCTTGAACACAAAACAATGCTTCCCTCGTTTCTACTGCATCCCGAAATCCAAACTGCGCCGGTGTCACTGTTCCTCGCACAGCCTGTAAATTCTTCTATGGATGATTTTCACGAACAGTTTCAAAAAGTGACTCATTGGGCTTATGGTTCTATAATCCTCGCATTTCTTTGCCCCTTGCTTCTTAGGTATCGTTCGGATTTGATAAATTCGATTTGAGCCATATCTTTGGGATTTTTCCGGTATAGTATATTTGTTTAAAAATTTTTGTAGTTCATCTTTCTCCGTCTTCGTCCATTCATTAAAAAAAATGCCTGCATCTGGTCCGGTTCCGAGGTCTTACCATCTATTATCTGTTTTAAGGCTGTTTTTACTTCTTGTGTTAAGATGTGTGAACCTGACTCGTCTTCCACTATGGGTAGGAAGATATATTCCTCCCAGGTATTTCGCAAGTCCTCCTTTTCTGTTATCATCCTTCCATCTTCATCAACAAGTTTACCCACTAATCTCTTTCTGAAAGTGCCTGTAAGATCTTTCACTTTTCGGTGTACATTAAAACTGTCGAACTTGTTTTGGAATATCTGTATTTTGGCGCATTTATCTATCCTCTCATCTTTCTTTGCTTGTCTAATCTTTTTAATGATTTCTTTGTGAATTACTTTATATTTCACCTCATTAAAGTTTTTCTCTATTAACAAGAAATTGAAAGAAACCTCAAGCTTGGAGAAGGAGATAACACAAGAGAAGAAGACTGAACACTGATTGGGGAAACAATAAAGAAAGCAATTAAAGTGATATCGACAAAGAAAGATAAGAAGTAAGGTAAAGTTTGGTTTGATGAAGAATACAAATATAGCATAGAAAGAAGAAAACAAAAAAGAGAAGAGATGTTAGCAAAAAACATGGAAGAAAGTAAGGAAGAGTATGAAGAACAGAGAAGAGAAACAAACTGAGTATGTAGAAACAAAAAGTGAAAATTTAACGTGCAAATGATAAAACAATAGAAGAAAAGGCGGAGAACGAAGAAATAAGAACTTTTTTTCAGGAAATCAAAAAAGAAAGAATCGGCGGTTACCAAAATAACAAAAACTATTACCGAAGTTAGGATGGAAATTTGATAGGCGGAGAAAGAGAACGAATTGAAAGATGGAAAGAATACTTAGAAGAACTGCTAAACGAAGGAGACGAGAAAAAAGAAGATACAGAGCAAAAATTACAGCTACAACAGATAATGAACAACATGGAAGAAGAAGAAAAACAAGAAGTAAGGTACCCAATGAAATAAGAAATTAAAGATATCACAGTACATCTGAAAAATTTTAGGAGTCCGGATGAAAACGGGATAAGGGCGTCATCATAATTTGTGACGTTACCGATTTCAATAATACCGATTTTGAAATATGGATAAAGTTACCGTTTTGAATAAATTTAGTTCGGTTTTTGCTTTACTCCTTGAATTGGTCATTTTGTTTTTCGATCCGTATTTTGGGGATTTCGAGACCATTATAAGACAAGGTTATTTAAGTTTTGAGCTTGTGATACCGACACTCCGGTTTGGAGGAAATCTTTCCAATGCAATATCTTCATCTTTAATTCGTGTCGAACTACTAAGGAAATCCATCCACCAACCTTTCCAGTTTAAAAATTGTAGAATTACGAGTGCATTCCGTTGAAAGAGTGACAGCCATTTATTTGTGAAGGTATTTACAGTGAATTATGTATTATATCCGTTTGTCTGTTTGTTTACTTATGATGTTTTATTGGAATTTTAATGTTTAAAGTAATGTTGTCGATATATTAAGTTATCAAAATTGAGGTAGTTACAGTAGTTAAGATTTTTGGGGATGAAAAGTCAACAATGTGGTCACATAATAAATTATTGTGCTTTAATTAATTTTACAGATCGTATTAAGTACATTTTTCAGTATTTTTCCGCTGACATTTCATTTATTATTTGTGTTAGCTAGCAACCATGTTGTTGAGTAAGCTAAATTGTATAAAGTCATGCCATAATAAGCGTCCCAGATGTAAAGTTTTTGAGATCTCTCTCTCTCTCTCTCTCTTTGTTTTAAATTTCATATTTCAGTTTTCATTTATTATTAACGATACAGTGTTAAGTGATAAAGTCACCCCTTCATCAGGAAAGTTTCACGTTTTAAAATAACGATTGGTAAGTACCAGGATCTTCCTGAATAATGAGTTTAACAAAGAAGAGCTTCGCCAGGGCACTTCCCTCTATTCAATATCCTTAGTGGCGGCGGCCTGACATATTTATTTTGATATATCGATACGACGCGCACATTTTATTTGGAGTTTGAGCCACCCCTTCCGCTGCATCGAGGCCGGCACTTTGTTTGTACGGAGGTGTGCGTAGTCGCGACGTTTGCCCGTAACATATTGCTGTGTTTTAAAATGACCTCACATCACGATAGATAGTTGCAAAACTGAATTAACCTTAAAATTCAGAATATTAAGAAAATTGAGCTAATTTGAAATATTTAGATTTGTCAGATAAGAAATCCATCTCTATTTCAGATATTGTGAACCTAATAAGATCTTTAAAGATGAGAAAGCTCTATCAAAACCTACTAAATACATTCAATTTGAGGGTGATCAACTCAAAATCTTCTTAAAAGACACTTTACTTTAGAAATTGTTGAAAATTATACTTGGTTTGTTATCTGAAAACATAACCTGTTAATTTGTAAACTTTAGATTGAAAAATCTCTTTGAATAACTTGTTTTATGGAAATCTGATTGTAACAAAAATGAGAAGATTAGGGAGAACGATTGGGGAACTTTGTAGTTTGCTGGTATTTAGTGGTTAAAATGACGAACGATTCTTTCCAGTTAACCAAATCTCTACCTCTTCCTCTAACCATTTATGACATCCATATGCAGTCAAATGGATAGTCTTATTTAGGCAAAGAAAACTTACATTGTGATCAAATAATTATCTTGAGTTTTCGATTTTCTGATCATGGTATTCGAAGTTTAAAGTGACTGTTAACCACACTAAACTATAAACTGTCATAAATTCAATGAAAATGTTTATTGGATCAATGAATTTCAATTAATAAACAAAAATTTAATTGAATTTATGAATTTGTTCATTGTATTTCTCAAAATGTTATAAGCAAATTTCAAACAATGAATTTGGATTCATTGATATAATAAATTATTTTCAGTGCAGCAAAAAGAACAGAAAATAAAAATTTTGTCGAGTGAATCGATCGAAGGAGATGCTAATAAACATAGAACGCCAAATAGATTTTGATATAAAATAATAAAATGAAATGAAGTTCCTGAAATGCGATATAATGTAACTGAAATTGATATCACAAATTAATTCTACCTTATTATATCGATAAACAACTAACGAAATCTCATTTATATAATGTCAACAATAAAATCCCACTTGAAATATTTAAAATAAAAATATTCTTCGTTACTAAGCTTTACACATTACACAAGATCACGTTTCTAGTTTAAACACAAGTACAAAATATTTCTTCGTATTGAACTGCATTCGATTTCATTATTTGCACTGCACATTCAATGTTTACAATGTAATATAATATTTATACTCTCATACTAAAAGTTGGTGCGCTTGGCGCTTGTACTGAATGCAATGTCGTTGATTGGGAAAATTAATTAACATTCTAAAAATTATTCCTAAACCCGAAGAGACTTCAAGATTGAAACCTTCATCGTGAATGTTTTGAATATTGGAAACTTTTTATTTACTTTTTTTCAAGGGTATAAATGATGTTCTAACGTATAAAAAACTTTATTTCTTTTTATTTCAGACCTTATAAAACTTAAAAACAATCAAAAAATGATCACAAGTCTAAACAAATTGCTATTCAATGTATGGCGTACTGTCAATATTTAGACCAGCTAATTTGGTATCTATCCAATTCCTAAATAGTGCTACATCAGCGTAAACTCCAGGTACACCGTCTTTACCACATTCAATTCCCCAAGCTACTATTCCAGCTTGAACATAACGATTTGCATTATACGGATCAGGACACACTAGAGGACTTCCTCCATCACCCTGTAATTCCCAAATATTGAAGTCAATGTTATTATTATCACGTAAACACTTACAGTGCAAGTATCTATTCCAGATTCACCTCCGGCGCACATAAACGATTCGTCCAATTTGAATTTTTGGCCTAATCGAGTTTTTCGTAAAGCTTCTTGGCATTGGCTTTTCTCAACCGTAGGTAATTCAATCTTCTTTAAAATTACTTGGTTTTGACCTTGCGCACCTGTAATAATAATAAATTTAGTAATTCCAAAGAAAACCAATAAATTTTTTCACAATCATTAATTTGGTATTTTAAATTTTCCGGTTTCTATTTCCTAAATAAGCTATGGGAGTCGAATCCGTGAATCAATGGCACGAGAAACTAATACGCTAACCGTACAGACATTCACTTACTAATTAAATAATCGCAAAATAAAAAGTTGAATTATACACAGAAGCCGTCCGCCAGGGTCAAGCAAGTAATTGCAATGTTGGTTTGGATTTCCCAAATTTTTGCAAGTATGAAATACGTCATAACTCCTGATGTGAAAGTAGTTAAGCATAACATTTAATCATTACATGCTCTGAAGGCAAATAAAATAATATTATAAAGATTACCAAACACAGTTTTTCCCCATCCGCTAGCAATACAGTTCCTAGAATCAAAAATAGTTCCTTGGTTTGGAAGACAAATTGTAGCAATATGTGGTGATCTTATAAACGGAACATCCAATATCAATAAAGCCACATCTCTGAATAAATTGTTACTATTAAAGTTTTCATGAACAATAATATTGGAAACACTTCGCTCCTGATATGGATATCTTTCCGTTTCAGTTTGGGTGTCCCATTCTCCAGCACGTACAAGAATATCATCTGCTTTAAGCCTACAAAAAAATGTGTTATTGCGTAAATAAAAGTGATTTATTTTTTTATTACTTGTATACACAGTGAGCGCCTGTGAGAACAACATTTGGAGCAATTAGAGAGCCTCCGCAGATAGACAAAGGGGATTCACTTGAGGGATCGTGGAATTTATTCAAAATAGCCAACATCCATGGGAATTCACCATATTCAGCTTCGTTGTCTTTATTTCCCGTGATTTTGAAATCAACCCCATTTGGATTTCTGATACCGCAATAAGAGGTTCCTTCTGGAGGATTTACAGGATCTACTATAACAGTCGGTGGTGGTGTAGGATTTATTATTTCTGGTGGGATGACACCATCTGTTGGTATTTTACAACAAATTTGTAAGTAATTATCACCACACTGGTTGTTTCCAAATCTGAAATAATTGAAAAACGTAAGAAAACAACAAAAGAATAAAAAAGTAAATATAAATTCTAAAATTAAAGTAAACAAATGGTTAGTTCAATATGCTACTACTTTACACTGTAATTAGCGAAGGTGTCCGTGACGCGACAACTACTTAGAAATACCCACAAGGAAATTATAAAGTGAAACCGACGAAGTACTTTATAATAACAGTATTTTTAATTTATTATCATTAAATTGAATAAATTTATTTTCGATAAAATCATACAATTCATCGAAAAGGACAAGGACAATTAGAAGATGACTCCTATTTGACTTGTAAATTACCGAGTTATTTACACCTTATAGGAACGATTTGCTTAATTTGTCCTTCGTTAATTCGACGTGGTATTCGAACCACGGTACAAATAAATAAAATTGTGTTACATCCTGATTTTAACTTTTTATAACTACGGTTAAAACATTGTGTTATGAAATAATAAAATGCGCAAAAACTTAGACAACTCAAGCAAGTATTTTTAATTAAACAAATCTCGAAAATTGTGTTTATTCTTCTTAAAAAAGACAATCAGAATAATTTAAACAAATTAATCGCCACGGTGTGCAAGAATTAAATTAAAATCCTTGAACTACTTTAAACAAAGTTTTACTTTGAATCACTTTTTGTCCTAAATTATAATAAGTCTGTACCGAATTAATTAACTATACGAGGTGATATTCAAAATTTATTTACTGTTTTTCATAAACTTCTTTTATTTTCATACTTTGAATTGATATTAACATCTTTTAATTAGTTTGTACCGGAATCAGTAGATAATTCAATGAAATGACGAGATTATAGTTTTGTAGGCACTAAATTAAATAAAATTTCCAATTTAGTTGTTGCCGCTGACGTTGACGTAGACGCCCAATTTGATAACAATTTTAGAAATTGTGCAGAATTTGTATATAGTAATTAATCTTACTTGTATTAAAGATACAACAGACATTTAAAATTTAAATTATTTAAATTGCAATAAATTTTTATATTATACATTTTGAATTAAAAAAGAAATCTTGTTGGTACATCTCAGTTATTCGCAGTTAAAAATTGGTGTGGTACTTCTTATACAACAGCTGGACATCGACGTCATCACCAACGGATTTATAAATTAATTATTTATATAATTTACATACTTCAACTTTAGGGTCTACATCATAACTACATAAACCATAAATTCAGCTTAAAACTGAAGTTTTTCCTTGTCGAAATCAAAAACTAACGTTAATTGTTTAATATAATGTATTTGGGGTCTAAATTTAACGCATTTTCAAATTCCAAATAAAAAGTTTCTTCACCTTAGCAAAAAAATTACCAAGTTTCCTTTGAAACATGTAAACATTTTAATATTTTACGAAATATACAAAGGTCATTGAACAAATTTAAATTTGTGACATCAAAATTTACTGTAAAGCTTATAAAATATTGTAAGTAAGTAAACGAGCTAAGTATTTCCAATTAAATTTGTTCTTTGACCTTACTTCGGTAGTTATTATGCAACTTATTAAAACAAATTTGTTAATTTCAATTTAAAATAATACAAATTAATTCAAATAAAATGTTTTATAAATGTAACGGTTTTTAAGTTCTTTATTCAAAAATAAATAAATAAAAATAATAAAGAATCTAATTTATGTGACAGAAAGAAGAATATACGATATCAAATGTTGTAAATTTAACGTCTTTCATGCAGAGCTGATTTTTTGGTCCAGATCCAGGTCCTGATTTTCACACTAACGACGAAGGGGTGCGAATCCGCAAAACACCTGTCGATATCGAAACTCACAGACTTCCAGCACTCGCCCCGGCTCGCCAATGGTTTTGAAAGTTTTGACAAGAAGTCTTACAGTTTAAGGTGGAATTCGAACCACGTTACAAGTAAATCCGATTAAACTAGATTAGGATTCGGGATACCAGCGTGGTATTCCGATTTTTCTCTAGGACACCAATGAGGTTGTGTAATTTAAATTGGATCTTCTTCAAATGGAAGCATCTATATTGAAAGGCCGTCCAAAATATAAAAGGCACCTAGGTAAATACTATTTTGATAGAACAAAGTTCGCTTTTATACGAAAATGAACGAGGAAAATAAAAAGTACTAATATTAAAAAACTAGTTACTTATAATTTTTTTTTTGTAATTGCTAATATATTTCTATGAATAGATTTTTAATGATGTTGGTTTCATTTAGTTAATGCATCTAACCCCGATCAGGCCCCATCTGATTTTTCTTTGTTCACATATTAAATGGAAGGGGATTTACCTTCCGATTAATTCAAAGAAAATTTTTTAGTATTCAAAAGGTGTTTTCCTCAAGGAGAAAATAATTAATCCCCCTTAAAAGTTACAAAAAAGTATATTTTACCATTTATAATCTTCTTGATTTTATAATAACAAACTAACAAAAATTTACATTTACAAACAAAAATCGCAAAATATTCATTTTATTTTCACAGATGACGTGTAGTCTCGTCAGTTTTATATTTGTTTTTCAAAAACTTAATAAGGGTCATCAGTTTGTTAAAAAAATTTAATATTTGATTTTTTAACCATTGAGAATTAATAATAAATTAAACTTTAAAAATAAAATACATTGCTGAAAGCTCATGTTAAAATAAAAAATATTTTCACGTGTAATTTACTATTTTATTTTTAAAGTTTAATTTATTATTCGTTACAAATAAATAGAGTGAAGATCGTAGGCTTTGCTTTTAAATTTCATTTATTTATTTTAGATATTATTTAAAATAAATTCAAATCTTACTTTTTCTAATTTAAATTTTTCATTTTCTAGAACGGTAAGCTTAACGAACGGTTTCAAGAGGGGCGGTAAATATATTTTGCTCAAATTTACATACATGCGTTTAAATAGGTACCATTCCAATAATTCGTGTAAATTATATACAGTTAAAGTTCCTTATTCGCGGGGGATACGTTCCATAACTATGCCGCGAATACAGAAACCGTGAATATGGAATGGTAATTTGTATGGGAATATAGAGGATACGTTCCAAGGTTAGAAAAAAAATAAAAATATATCAAAATAAATGCAAGAGATACGTGTTATTTAATCAAAGTTCATGCAACGAATGGCAAGTTGAACAATTCAACAAGTACGATAGCGGCCAAGACAGCTTATATCAAATGATAGCACCTTGTCGGCAAAAATTTTGCTTTTGTCCAAGAACGTTAGGTTTAGCCACGATAATATTTTCTCTTTATAAATACTTGGACACCTACTTGTTTGTTTTGATAGGTGAGTAGTGTTAATTTGTAATTGAATATCTTGCGAATCACTTTTAGATTTGTTAATAATAAGCATTTCTTTAGAAAAAATGTATGATATCATTTTTCGTAAGTATGTAATTATGTTCCAACACAATTTTGCAATGCAAGTGTCTGAATTCTTTTAGATAAAATACACAGCAGATATCATTTTAAAAGTGCAAAATTGTAGTTTTAATTATAAATCTTTGAAATAGTTCAAACATTGTAGTATATTGTTAGTTTATGATCCGCGAATAACGAAATTTTCAACCGCGAATACAAGAAGTGGTTGCAGTTTTTAAATCCGCGAATACTGAAAACGCGAATAACGAAACCGTGAATAAGGAGCTTTAACTGTATTTATGTATCTAGTATTTCAATTAATAAGAACGGCCCCATACCTAAGTTACGAGGCTGAAGGCCTAGCAACCTTGCAGAGTTAGTAAGTACACTAAGAAATTATATTCACAATATCAATAAACCCGATTTATAAAATTTTCATAAATACAATGAAGAAATTCATAAATCCAATGAACTGTTTCATTAATACTATGAAATTTTAACACTCCATACCTCCCTTGCATATTTGCCCATGAATATTTTTTACAAAGTAGCAAACATTAAAATCAACTGGAAAATATATAGTTAATGCAATTTTAAAAACAATAGATTTTATGATTTACCAATTGTTTCCACGCAGTTGTTCATATATAAATTAAATACAATCTCGAAATAAATAATTGCCTTTATTTTTATTATAGTAAGTTTTTTGTATATCCTAACTGGAATTCTGAACGTCGGCGTCGTTATTGACGGTTGTAATTATAATATCATATACCTGCATTTATAAACAATATATTTTGATTGAATAAAAGATAAGACACCAGGCGTGCAATTTATA
Organism: Podabrus alpinus; assembly: GCA_932274525.1. NCBI lineage: Eukaryota > Metazoa > Arthropoda > Insecta > Coleoptera > Cantharidae > Podabrus > Podabrus alpinus. The sequence continues at coordinate 23,089,043 of OW026453.1, forward strand.
AATTAAAAACATTTTGTAAATTGTAGTCACTTGTTGCAGTCTTCGTTTCTTTGTTTTAATTAGCATCAGTTAATTGGAATTCTGAATCTCGTCATAATGCACATAATAGATGATTTTAATTATATAATATACAATATAACAGTATTGAAATAGAGATAATTACCAGGTAAAATATAATAAAAAATTGAAGTCACGAGAAGCTGTCAGCAATTTGTTAAAAACACCAAATATGGAAATTTACTCTGGGACTGGCAGTTTCCCGACTAATTGTGTACTATAACTTCGGTTTTTTCCTTTGTTTTTTGCTATAACTACAGACGGCAGTAAAAGTATCAAATATTATATTTTTTTCAAATATCAAATCAAATATTATGTTTTTTTACAGAAAAAAAACATGTTTAAAGTAAAAGTACTTTTTGTGGCTTGTCAGTATTGTTGGACTCCCTCCGTTCGTCCGCAAATCCTTACTGACTCGACACGAAAAGTGACTCACTTTTAGTTATTCCTAATTAAACAATAGGAAATGGGGAATTGTTTTAGTAGTATTAAATAAATCAATCAGAGATTGTAAGATTGTCCAACGTTTTGGGCATTTCTTTATATATTTTTAAGGCTAAAATTAAAATGATTACAAGGAACAAATAAAAAATTTGAAAAATTTACAGAAAACACATCAACAGATTCTGAACATTTTTCCATTTTTTAGCATTGAGAATTGAAAACTTATAAAATGGGGCAAGAAACAGTTTTGAATTTTTAAAATTTTCTCCGTTTTTTCCGCAATTATTACATAATATTTATTTTCATTTCGTGTAATTGTGTTTTGATTAAAATTGCTTTTTCTATTAAAATTTCTGTGGTAAGCTATAATTTTTGTTTTAATTATGTAATTCTATTCATCCCTTCTCCATTTTAAATTAATAATTTTTCATTCCCTTTATTAATTATTTTTGGTTTTGCTTAAATAATGTATGCAATTAAACCGAATTTAAACTAATAGTTAAAATTCATTTATTTCGAAATTTAAATATTAATTTGTTTTAAAAATACTTTTATTTGCAAAAATATGGACTGAAATACTACGTTTTTTAAAAAGTTTCCTGTACATTTATATAAATTTATTTAATAGTCATTTTCATTGGCTAATGATTTATATTTTTAAAAATATTTCAAATGTAAATATTACATAACATTGGTTTAAATGTCAGACAGTGATGTGATGTAAAGTCACTTTCCATAAATATATGCGATTTATCTAACACGAGATTGAACTGCCGTTTAGCCAATGAAAATTGTGGAAAAGTGGTATTGCGTCAGGTTACGGCGTGATCATAAACCCAGCTTAACTCTTCTGCGTATTAATCGCTAGTATTATAATTCAGAAAATATTACAAAGTTTTGGGGTGCTTGTGATGGATACAAGGAACCTACAGTTAACGTGGATTTTGAACCACGTGAACAGAAGGAAATATTTTGGTTATTTATAATGTTTCCGCGGGAGCCGAAGTTTAATTGTTTACATTTTTTTTATTATTGTTAAATGAAATTATAAACCTTTGATGACTGGAATTCAAAACAGTTAATTCTCATAGTTAGCAAGGTGCCAGACCGGAAACAATAGCACTTGGGAATTTGGGATTTTTAAGCGCCAGCTTCTGTTTAATCTATGGCATGACTAGGTGGGTTTTTCTCGTGTTTGTATATTTTATGTTTTATTGTGTATAATCAATTTGCACATTTTTTTAATTGACTGAAATTATCTCTATATTATCAGAATTTTTCGATATAGGGTCATTGCATACCAGATCAATCAACGTATTTTCATGACCCAGTTCGAATTTGCTCAAACTTGGAATAATTCTAAATTAACATAAAATAAATAAACATTCCCCCTTTTTTATGTTTGTCCCTAAAGCGCCCCAAAGCCCTCCAAAATAATTCAAATTTGCATTGTAGAGGCACTTTAAGTGCCCCTCCCCCGAAAGAAGGTGTAATTTAAAATTTTGGGAAAAATATATTATCTCTATCACACTTTTGGATACTTGCATAACTAATTGCAGAGTGGGTAATTTTCTTGTTTGGGAGTGACATAAAAATGATTGATCGGGGTAATGCGAATCTAAACATTTTTGTAAATGTTACAGTCTTGACAAAGGCATTATTTTGAAAGAATATTATGATTTGCTACAGTGTCTTATTTCTACTATACCAATATTCATTTATTTTTACAAAGTTTATAACATTCTTTATATTAAAACCCTTTGTTTATAAATTAAATTTGAAGGTACACCTACTGAATAATTCATAAATTTATATCTCACGGAGTGGGTTGTACTTAAAAATTTTTTATTTTGATTTAGTAGATAATAATTTATTTGAACACAATTAAAATTATTAAATTAAATTTAAAAAAATGTCAAATTAAAAATTGAGACAGAAAATACTTTAATACAAAAGTATTTTGTCAAAAATTTGAAGTACCAGAATTTTCATTTGTACATCGCCCCGAAAACGGCCCTGTTCCGGCACCATAAAAAATCGGCTTAAATGCACCACTAAAAATAGTCTTTACGGTTACATTTTTGGAAAACTTAGAGCTAGAGTTTATCAATATCCAGTTAAACTAAAAAGTCAGATAAATCTATCATGTGACGTCTTTTAGACCAATGACAAGACGTCAAACTTTACTATCTGACTGATAAATTTAATTGGAATTGGCCCTTCTTAGTCTAATAACAAAGTGCAAGACCAAAATGAAGGTAAATTCTCAGTCCCATAATGGACGAAATTGTGAAGTGTGTGAAAACAGTGATGCTGTTCTACGGTGGGACCGCTACCCACAAGGTGATACGAGAGTTGGACCTCTGAATTTGAAGATAATCCCTAGCACGACTCAACAGCACAAATTGGATTTGCCGTTGCTGATGAAAAATTTGAAGAGAAGAGACTACATAACCGGTTCATTCATGCACGAACGGCTTCTGGCACACATAAAATTCATTTTCTTATTTAATTATTTGGATAAAAGTTTATTTCTTTTTAGACCATACAAAAAATGAATCAATATATAAAAATAAAGAAGTTGACTTTCAATTTTATATCTTTTCTGTTTTAATTTTAACTGTGTTTAAAGTTATTAATAAATTTTAATCATTTTTGTGTATGAAATTTCCATTACCACGATCATTCAATTTTATGTCACTCCTAAATCAGAAGCTTTCCCTTTTCTGAAATTTGGTATGCAAGTAGCCAAAATTATGATAAAGATATTTTTTGGGAATTTGAAATTATACCTTTCTTCGGTGAGGGGGGTGCACTCAAAGTTAATTATTTACGCAATAATTTTCACCGAAAAGGCGTCTTCACTATCGACTTCAAAAAAATCATTTCCCTAAGAGGTCGTTCATAAAGGATATCGAAAATTTTTACCGACTTTTTTAACCCCCCGTGCCACAGTTGGTCGCAATATTTGGACAAATCAAAGACCCCCCACATTTGTCTAAAATCGAACTTTACCTTTTAAACTAAAAAAACCTTCATTAATTTGTTATTAATTTACAATTCAAAAATTATTCATTAATTTTGTAATAAAAATTGGAAATAAACAAGCAAGAATTTAGATAAACTTTATTTAACTATCCCAAAAAGGGGATTTTTATACGGACGTCATATTTATCTAACCCCCCTCTCCCTGGTCACACTTATTAGTCATATTCTGTAAACTCCCCCTTCCCTCATGCGTTGACGTCCTTTATAAATAATTTATTAAAGCTCTACAAGGCAAATTTGAATTTTTTTTAGGGGCTCTACAATGCGAACATTTTAAGAATTCCAAAAAATCTTATGTAGCCATCGAGATTCCTTTCCAAACAAAAGTAAATTTTATTATTTCTGTTTTTGTAACAAGATTGTTATATAATTTCTACAGTTAATCTATGAAAAATTTTATATTTTGAAATTTTAATGTTTTGCCTAATATTTTTAAGAATAAGTTCCCAGTAGGTTTTTTTGGTAATGATCCTAATGATCATAATATTATACAAAAATAGTTCATCGTAACGTTGTACATTTACATTTCCGGACATATACATACGTCATCAGTATCTTTTCAGCTTATTTTTAATTATTAGCAAAATACGTTAGAAAATTTTTGAAACACCCTGAATATTTTTATCACAGGTCTATCTCAACCGTAAATTTTAGAGAAAAATTCATAGAACAAAAAATGTAGGAAATTTTATAGCAATAAATTTTAGTCCTTACTGTTTTTAAGTATTTCGTTTCGTTTCGAAGTTATGATGCATTATGCCATTATAGCTTTGAGTAAATCCCCCATTGCCTTTAACTGATTTCATTTATTTTCATCTGGTTTCCTGTGAGGGCAGACGAAATATTATATTTAAAATTTGGAATGATTTGGTTACTTCGTTTAGATGCTATCGTGTTCGCAGACTAAATAACACACATACATACAGACATCCTTCCAAAAATGATCAAAATGGATGTAGGGATGGAAATCTGCCAAAAATTGGTTGGTGAAATTCTGCCTTATATAAATATAACAATAATACTTTCCTTACCTAGGGGTTCGGAAAGTAAAAATTAGTTCCGATAAAACAGAAGGAGAAATATATATGAGAAATAAATTAATTTAATATAATAATATATCATTTTTAAACTATTAAAATTAACTATTTAATTAAAGAATAAATTAAAATTACTTTTGTATTGTTCTAACGTTTATTGCTATTTTCAAATGACTTTTTAATGTATTGCTTGAGTAGTTCGTTTTTAAAGTTTATTTTAATATTATTTTTTGGCATTAAATAAAAAATATTTCTGTTTTACAAAATTTCTTAAAAAATCAGAAAATTTGTTTTTCTTCGCCAGTAGACCATCATGAGTTTACATGTCTGGTTTAAATGCACGTCCTACATAGATGCATAACCTCTGTATCTGGTCATGGTTAACCTCTATGAGTTTCATAATTTAAAAAAATTGCATTCCATGAAATTATATCTATTAACTGCATATATTTAAAAAAAGTTTTGTAAATATCTACAGAATATTATTGTATAGAATTTAAAATAAAAATTAAGTTATTACGTCACAAATGACTTTTCAAAAATTCAAAAAACAGAATAACTTTTTTAATTCTCGAGTTGTGTATCAAAATCAGTGAACGATTAACCATGAGGTTAGAGGCCAGAAAATTATTCCCTGATTTGCCTGACATTCATTTAGTAATTTCATCAAAATCAAAAATTTTTAGGCCGTCGACCTTAATTTCGAATGGGTTATTAAGATTATCGCTAAAATTGCAGATTAGAAATACTTACAATAATTTTGAAACATATTGAACATTCTCAGTTGAATATTGTTTACAATGGAACATTATAATTTCCCAATTAAGATTATTTAATGCAATGAGTAAGATTAACACGATAGATTGAAATTTAAAAAAATTATAATTAAAAAATACCTGATGTCTATGATACCGGCTCCATCGAAGTCTTCAGATGAAATTATGGTTTTAGTCTTAGCATCGCAATTATAGTAAGGCACACACATATGCACACCCTTATCGGCACCTTCTCCGCATCTTTCTATTGCCCCAAACTCCGTAATTCTGGGCGAAGTAACTTCTTCATAACCGTCAAAAATATCACTGGTACTTTTAGTGGTAAAAATATTTGCTATAGCTTCAGAAAATTCATCACCTTGCTGTCCATAAGAATAGTTTAAAATAGCCAAAAATAAAATAATTGTCCGTTTCTGCATGCTAGAAAAGTTAAATACGTCAGGAACAAGTGAAATACAAAGTGAAACTAACATAAGAGTTTTAATATAAAAACACTTTTTATAAAATAACCTTGACTTACGTGTTTGCAAGAGAAGCAGCTCTACACTCAATAAAATATATTGCAAAATTATACGGTTTTCTAGCAAGGATAATGTATGAACTTTAGATAACTAAATACAAGATTCTTGTTTTTCTTCCAAGTTATATCGAGTAAAATAATCTTCAATTCCCCCTTCTTCTTTTTATTGACTTGTTTATCTGGTAAACCCGTTTCAAGACTTTGGAAATCCATTAAACACGTATCAAAAAAAACGGTGACCTTAACTTCTAGTTATCGTCAACTCAGAAAATAACATTTTTTGATATGCATATTTGAAATATTAAAACCAATATATTTGTGTAAAATTTTTATTGTTCTTCGTAATTATTAGGTAATCATAATACAAAAAAAATAGAGAAAGTATTTCTTAATAGCTACATAAATGAAGTTAGTAAGTATAAGAGGATGTTCCATATCCACGGGTAATCATTTGTTCATCTACCCAATTTCTAAACAGAGCTACATTAGCATAAACTCCTGGCACATTTTCAAGTCCACAACCAATCCCCCAAGCGACAATTCCACCTTGGAAGTACCTCTGAGAATTTCCAGCAATCGGACACACAAGAGGACTTCCCCCATCTCCCCTACACGTATCTTTTCCTTTTTCTCCACCAGCGCAAACAAAACTTTTATCTAAAACAAAATACTTTCCTAAACGCGTTTTTCTAAGTTGCTCTTGGCAGAGTTCTCTTTCAATAACTGGCACTTCAAGTTTCTTCAAAATTACTTGATATTTTCCTTCCTTTTCAAAAACGTCCTTCCCCCAACCACTGGCATGACACCGAGTATGTTCCAACAGTTCATCTTGTGATGGTAAACAAATAGTGTCTACGTTCTCTTTTATTTCCAGCTCAGTATCGAGAATCAATAAGGCAATATCGTTAAATAATGCTCCCGAATTATATCCAGGATGGGTTATAACTTCTACAACATTACGATCCTGATGTGGTATCAATTCGTTCTTGGTTTGCGTGTCCCATTCGCCCGCTCGAACTTGATATTGTTTTTTAGCAGCGACGCAATGAGTTGACGTTAAAATAACTTGAGGATGGATAATCGATCCTCCACATTGATAAACAAGTAATTTTTGGCTATCAGCTTCTATACCTTCTTCCCGTAAAATAGCTACCATCCATGGAAATTCTCCAAATTGCGCCTCGTTATCCATATCGCCTTTAATGCGAAATCCTACACCGTCCGGATTACGGACTCCACAACCTTTAGGTTTATTTACATCGGGGGGAGGATTGGTAGGTTTGGTTATTACATGTTCTGGCTCACAACAATTTGTCAAGTAATCCGGGCAAGGACTGTCGTCGCTAATTCTAAAATAATTTTTGATCAAAAATATGAATCGCCTTAACAAATTTCTTACCTTATATCGATAATTCCACAACCATCAGTACAAGGGGTTCCATTATTGCAGAGATAATAGGGGATACAATCACAAGTTCCAGTTCCAGGTATTCCACCCCCAGGGGAGAGATCTAAACCACCATATTCACGATTTGGAACGTCAGGTGATACAAAAATCCCAGTTAAATTAATTTTGTCGATCCCATCAGGACCAGGATATATAGCAGTTATTTTATCATCTAGGTCTGGATTAGTTTGACCATTGTTGGAAGTAAATGTAATGATAAGACATATACTTAATAGATAATATTTCATCTTAAGACCTTAACTGAAAATAAAAAAAATTTTATTTGCATGTTGCTAATTACAAAAATAAGTACTTACCTACTATGTTCGAAAGCATAGAAAATTAAGACTACGATGTTATATGTTTGAAGTTTTCTAGCGAAGTACCTTGAATAAACCTAGAGGTTGAGTTCTTACGTCACTAAACAAGTTAAATTTATTTTACTTTTGTTGATAACTGACACTCTTGAGCAGTCTTCTTACAACTAACTAAGATACTTGTTATAATACCGGGAAAATTATCTGCCATTTTTATATTATCGATAGTGGGGTTTTGACGATACTGTGGTAAATCACTAGTCCATGATTTGACCCAAAATTAACGTAATATCACAGTGAGGTCAATTGATATGCTAGTTAATTAAATAAAATTTAAAAAATATTTTTTAAATTAATCATGGATATTCAATAATGTTTACCAAGTTATTTTTGCATCGGTATGATAAATAAAACAAATATTTACAAATCCAGCGTTTTATGAAATGAATAATTGTCTGATTTACAAATTAATTTTATGCAGATTTATAATAATTTTGCTGTTGGTTAAAATCGCAAAAATTTACTTATGCCTTACGTAGTAGAATAATAATAATAATAATTATATGGTGATATTGTGAGCTCATAAATTAATGTTAGGTAATTGCAAGTTTCGCTTATGTTTAATAGATTTTATTGTTCGTCACAGCTTATTAGGGAAAATATGTTACGGTAGCAGTCGTGCGAACTTCAACAAAGTCAAAAATTTTTCATGGTGAAATATTTTTCATAATTAACTTTCAAAATAGCAGATGAATCACTGTCTAAGTCTCGGGTTTGTCTAGTCGGCAATTCGTAGAGTCTTGTTTATGTTTATTATTTTGAATTGCAAACTTAAAAAAATTAAATATCTCCAAATATTACATCGATATCAAAAATTCATACTGGTAATGCTTGATATTCGTCATACAGGAGTTTCCGTATTTCATCCACACGTATTTTGTTTTGATTCACTTCCAGCGGATGTAACGCTTTTATCCAACATAAAGTATTTTCTCAAGGGCCAAAGTTGTTAAATTGGGAAATTAATTATTTCAAAACATGAATGATTATTAAACAATAAGTAATGTTTTTAAGCAATGGTTAATTCCATTTTGGGTAAATAAAATTTTTATTATGACTGTATCATAATCAAGAAAATCATAACTTTGGTGTGTAGAGTGTAGACTATATTACATGCTCATGTCAAATAATTTATGTGAATCAATCGCATTAATTTATTTCGTTATTTCGAGTAAATTCCAACGAGTCCTTTCGGAATTAGGGGAATGTTCGTGCAGTCTCATGGCCACCATGACCTTCTAGAACATTATTATAATAGTTGTGCGGCCTAAAGGCCGCACTCGAGCTTCCTTAGCTTGGAAACCTTTGGACGGCTTAATGTATACATCAAAAGAAGTAATTATGAAAGTATCTAAAAATTTACTGTTGCTAATTATGCTAACGGTCATCGGTCATAGCTTTGGCAGTTAATGCGTCTACTGCTAACGCGAAACACTCGGATCGAATCCTGGCGGGGTAAGAACTTTATTCTGACCGTCTCTCTTCGGAAGGCAATGGCAAACCACCGAGGTAATCTGCTATGAGAATCCATCTCAGAATGAAGTGTATTACACTTCCCGTGGATCGGAGCCCACGTTAAACAAGTAGGTCCTCTATGTATGCGAAAACACATTGAACGCATGCCACATGGATAGAAGAGATGAATCATGGTGCTTCTGTCGAAAAGCGAAACGGCTGGAGAGAGAATTACGCTAGATATGTCTGATTAGGTACTTGATTAGTTCTAATTTGAAATAGAATACTTCATAATAGCTGTCTATACAGGGCGACTGGAAACAACTCTGCCTCAGGTATTGTATGTTTTTATTTTCTAGAAAAACAATCTTGTTGGTTAATTGAGCTGTTACGGAGTTATAACCATCAGAGCGCGGGGTACATATCTAGAATTCATTATTTAAAAATGTAATTCATATTCATATTCGACAGGTTGTAAAATATATGCAACGCATATCTTTAAGCCATTTTAACCGATTTATATCAAAGTTGATCATCCCCAATGTACCTGCAAAAGTTAGGTAGCGAAGTGACTATGAAAAGAAGGACAGAGGGCGAGCCACGGAGGGCGAGACACGGAGGGACTAGCAACTTCTGACTACCATACTATTGCCTATTGTTGCCTATACAGGGTGTTGAATGAGTTAGCCGTTCATAGGATATTTACATGTAAAAACTTATTTATGCAAATTCCTGCTTCCCTAATTATTTTAGAAAAAAAATGAAAGACACAAAAATCATGCAGAAAAATAAACTACAAATGATAAAACAATTATTTTCATCTAGCTTTTACTTAAAGTGGCAAAAAAATGCTTTTGAAATTGTTCAAATTTTCATTTATCAGACTAGCCATGAAAGTTTCCAAGGTAATTATTTTTGATAAGTATTAAAAAACAATTGCACTTTGTTTACAGTTTTGCACTTTATTAAATTTTAATTTCATAAAATGGAAGCAAAATACACAATTATGCCCGTACTAATAGTCGAGAATTGATCTCGATTCCGGAATTAATTCTAGAATTGTTTGAAGTTGCTACTAATAGTCGCTATAACTCCGCCTTCGACACGATTCGAGAATTGTTTCTATGATCTACCGGTTAGCCTGGTTTATTTGAACGATCCCGGAGTCGTTGCTTGACATTTGACGCATGCATATTATCAACTGTTTAAGGTTAGGTTATAATATTATTAATATAAATTAATACAAAACAACGTTCGTAACCTGAAGTATAATATTTTAACCAACTAAACTTGAGTGCTACCAAATATAACTAGAAATCACTGAAATATTAGCAATTCTAGAATTAATTGACGGCTTTACCGAAACTACCCGAATCCTCGACTATTAGTAGTGTCAGGATTGTTAGTCGATTCTAGAATTGATGAAACCAGAATTAATTCTAGAATCAATTCTCGACTATTAGTACGGGCATTAGTGAAAAAAATCAATTTTTAAAACTATATTACTCTGGAAACAGTATACGTATTGCTGTGTCTCAAGCTACCAGGCCAGTGCAAATTATTGAATTTCTAACTCAAATTAAAATAACACATAAAATTTGACCTAATTAAAGTTTTACTGATAAGAAAGATAAACCAATTTCGCAATTTTTCTATATTATGAGCATACAAAGATCTTTAAGGATTGATAAATGATAAATAAAGCTGTAAAATAGATTCATGAAGGTTACTGCCACTTCACAATTTAGTAAAAAAGGTTATTTAAGTCAAAAATTGTAAATTTGCTGTGAATTGTTATCACAGAGAACATAACCAAAAATTGTACGTTACAAAAATGGAATTTATTCCATGAATAACAAATACTGTGTCAAACCAATTATATAGAAGTTTGTTAAATAATCCACGCTTTCTAATGGTTATAATTTGCTACTATAAATCTACAAAAAGGTAAATAGAGTTCATTTTCGCTTCAAAATTGATAACGAGCTTCATGATAAGAAAAAGGTCAAAAGTCCAACTAAATCTTGCCTACAAACTGCTTCTGTATTCACGAGACGTCTGGGAACCACTAAATTAATCAAGTCATCAAATATGGAAACGATCCTGTAAATATAAAAACAATTGGTTATTATAAAATTTCAAAAAGAATAAAATTTGACTCACTGATAAGAAAATTTTACCGATTTTCATGAACAGCGCATCAAAATCGGACAGTCTATTTTTAGCTCTTGAAACTACAAGACGTGTATACCTCGAGGGTGAACAATTCAATCCAAACACCCAGATGTTCGACCAGCTCAATATTAATCTAAATTAGATAGCAGAAATTATCTAAAATGGCTACCTTTTGTTGAATATCATCACGAACCACGAGTTAGAAGTACGACTCACCTTTCTTATAACTGGAAAACGAATATCAAAAACTATTCACTGGCACTCCAAGAATCTGATCCAAACAATCAACAAGTGTCAACTGGCAAATCAACTCCGCACGAGATTACGAAACAGGAGCAAACAACTTTATCAACAAACCATCAACGCGGTGCAAGTTGAGTGAAACGTTAAGTGACCGCGCAGTGAAATTGTGTTTGTGCGCAAGCCTTTTATAAGAAGGTTGAATATTTGTTGACAGGTATTTGAAAACTTTATTATTTACAATTTGTATTTGTGCCATCAGCATTTAACAATAGGACGTGACTAAATTTTATCACTATCCTCGTCAACGCATTTCAATAAACATTTTGCAATTATTTAATTTCTACGATAACATTTTATTTACAAACATTTTGAACTGCTACTGGACAGCAGAGGTTTTGAATTTATTCAAACCAACGAGAGGAGAAAGAAGAAATTTTGGATGTATTCATTTTTGATTTATTTGGTATTTAATATTGTCATTTCCTCAGATAAAAATTTATCTGAAATTGTGTACGCATGCGATTTGATTATTTTTGATAAATATAAAACCATTTTTGATTTAATACAATCTTTTATTCTTTTAATTCAATTCAAAGACAGTAAGCATTTCAATTTTAAAAGATCATCACAACAAAATTAGTTTATCTTCGAAAATCACAACATCGATAAATTTTCAATTTACAAATATTTATTCAACTTTAATAAGCATCCCTTAACTGAGTTTGACCTGAACCTACCACACCTTGAATGAATCTCCACGACTGAGCTATAAGAGGGACAAGGATCGTGAATTTCTTGAGAAATTGCACCCCTGGAAATTTCATTTTTCAATTTTATAAATTTGCTTTTATTCAAAAAGCTGGCGCTCAACACAAACCCGGGGTGTGCAAATTTCGATAGAGATTACACAGCAGTATGGTACGAGATCTCTTTGCTGGTTTATACCCAGAAAGACCAATCCCTACTTATTCGACAATTAAAAATGTAATTGATAATCAAAATCAATATGGATCTGTATTTAAGCCGTCATGCAACCTGCAGAAATAAAAGAATAAATTTAGAAGACATCAATATTGGTGAAGCTCCAGGTACCGATATCGAAACAAATGTAATTGCTGCCGTAGTGAATAATCCTTGTATCAGTACAAGAACAATTGGTGCGGAGTTAAATATTCATCACACTACGGCGTTCAAAATTATAAAAAAACATAAATTTATATCTTATAAGTTCCAAAACCATCAAGAAATTTTTAAAGAGGATATGTACAAAAGAATGATTTTCTGTTAAAGCATTATCGAAAAGGCCAATTTGGATAGAAATTTTATTAAAAATATTTGTTTCACCGATGAGACAACGTTTAGTATTAACGGGGAACCAAATGTTCAAAGGTCCACCGAAAATCCTCATTTAATGATCAACAATCGTTCACAGTATCGCCAAACTGTAAATGTTTGGGCAGGGATATTAGGAGCAAACATCATCGGACCATTTTTTATTGATGGAAATTTGAATGGACTAAAATATCTAGAAATGTTACAAAACGAAATTGGACCGGCAATTGATATTGTGGCAAGAGAAAATAACGTAATCTACTATCAACAAGACGGATGTCCGGCACATTATATACTAGAGATGTAACCAATTATTTAAATGAATGTTATCCCAATTCTTGGATAGGACGCAATGGACCAATAAACTGGCCAGCTCGGTCACCAGACTTGGCTCCAAATGACTTTTTTTTGTGGGGTCATTTAAAATCTAAAATTTATGGTGAACGATACCAAAGTATTGATTCATTAAAAAATAAAATTGTGGAGGAGTGTGGCAATATTACCGAAAGACAACTTGCGAATGTACGATGTAACTTTTATGATAGACTTGGTTTTTGTTTAGCTGAATATGGAAACCTGTTTGAACATTTGCTGTAAATTTAATTATTTCTTAATGTTTGTAATTGTTTATTATTAATAATTTATGTAATAAATAAATTAAATTGAATTTATTTCATGGCTAGTCTGATAAATGAAAATTTGAACAATTTCAAAAGCATTTTTTGCCACTTTAAGTAAAAGCTAGATGAAAATAATTCTTTTTTCATTTGTAATTTATTTTTCTGCATGATTTTTGTGTCTTTCATTTTTTTTCTAAAATAATTAGGGAAGCAGGAATTTGCATAAATAAGTTTTTACATGTAAATATCCTATGAACGGCTAACTCATTCAACACCCGGTATATTCAAAATAGGTACAAAGTAGGATTCCCTTAGATATTGAATTATATTGCGGAATCTTTACTGTGAATATATATCGAGTGTCTACAGAATTAAACATTACACATGACATAACATTGATAAATATTTACTCTAAATTCAGTAGTCATGTAGGAGAGCATGGGTAACAGTAAGATGCGGGTAAAAGTAAGACATTTTGATATATTTTTTAGCCTAATCCGCTCACACAAATGTCACTTATAGAATAATATATGTAACCCTCGAAGGTACCGTTCTATCCATTTTTATGGTATCTGCAATGGCAGTTTTAACAATTATGAGATGCTATTGGTTTTAAACAGATAAAAGTAATTTCCAACAATGATTTCTGAAGTAATTGTGCTTAAATCAAGCAATATTGTTCAAGTTTTGATGGGTTTGTTGAATAATTATTATATTTGATAACAGTGAGACATTCAAAATGGGTAACAGGAAGACGTTCTATTTCTTATTAATATTATTTAAAGATCTGTTTGGTGTCGGAAAAGTTTTAATTTACCAAGATGCATAATAAAAATTCACAAAATAAAAATAATTATGGAATATTTTCCGACGAAAATATTACTATAGAAGTACAAGAAATTTTCCAAGAACGAAGTATAACATCTGTGGCAAAAAAAGAGTATTTAATTAATGTTGTTCATTACATTTGAGTAAGAAAAAAGTGCTTCTTTTTGCCTTCTTTTCTCAAAAATTGCAATGACAAAACTGCATGACTTTGCTTCCACATCCACTATATTCTACGGAATTGGCCCCTAGTGACTTCTTCTTGTTGCCAAATTTGAAAAGATGGCTTGGAGGAAAGAGATTTAGGTCAAATGAAGAAGAGATAATATAGCTAAAACAACCGTTTATTTTGAAGTTTGACAAATCCTACTAAAAAATTTAAAAGGAGACTATGTTGAAAAATGAAAGGAATTTTTGCCCAAAAATTGTATTTTCTTTCTTATTCTAAAGACTAAATAATCTGCTCTATATGATAGAATGTCTAAATGAAAAAAAAATTTAGTTATGACTAATAATAACTTAATTTTTAGAGACGGTCATTGGCCGAGTAGTTAGAGCAATCGACTACTGATGCTAAAGGCATTGGTTCGAGTCCAGTAGGAGTCAATTTTCTTTCGGACTTTCTTTCCTTCAATGACCGTCTCCGTACTTCGGAGGGCACGTTAAGCCGGCGGTCTCCCTGATTTGACCTGATCTAATATGTCAAACAGGGTAATCAAAATCACCCCTACTCCCCATCGACTACGCAATGATTGACTTTGTTGAGGCTTCGGGCTGGGTGGCCTGGTCCAGGGGCCACCCATCGACTGCACCTAGCATTGGTGGGGTGCGAATCGCGGGACTTCTCAGAGCTCGGTCATCGAGCGGACGTCCCTGGTTCGTAGTGCCGACCATTGTTGGGGAGTTCTGGTCGGTGGTGAGGCCGAGAGACCGCCTAACGGCTGCGGTCATACTTAGCAGTGTCGACATTGTGGGTCAGGCTGTGGGTGAGCAACAAAGTGGAGGCAGTACAATGGGCCCGGTAGAGTGGCCTAAGTGCGTGCAAGTTAATACTTGCCCCTCCCCTGAAATCCAATCCAATCCAACTTAATTTTTAGGGCCTTAGAAAAGCAAGCATCTCACTGTTACCCATGTTCTCCTCCTCGTGAGTAATAATTTACATAAAATGTCATTCTAAGCCAAAGCATATTGAGCAATTATTTAAATGCATTTTGATTGCAATGAGCTGCCATGGTGTAAAAAATGGAGGCAAGGTAGACTAAATTTTATTATCTTTATTACGTGTAGTACCTCTAAAAAAATCATATTAATTTTGCACCCTCTAGCGATTCCGGATTTGGCTGCCCTCGGAAAGAACACGCGAAGATAGATATTTTTACAAATACTCGTGAATATCTCAGTTTGGATGCACTTTAGAGAAAAATGTCAAGTTATTGAAAAATAAAGTAGACTAAATTATCTAGAGAAAAGATCTAATGATTTGTTCTTGTTAAATGATTCGTTATGGAGTTACAACTAGCAAAGTATGTGGTATATATTTGTCATTGTTCTCTGCGGTCGAAATATTTTTATTAACCATAATTTCACTTTTGGGTGTATTACCTCTAAGTATTGTGGAAAGCGACACAAAAGTAAAATTATCGTTAATGAAAATATTTCGGGGTGCATGGAACCGATTGATTAATAAGGTAATAACATCAGATCCTTTCTATAGATAATCCAACTTTCTATATTTTGAATCAGTTACCCAAACCGAGATATTAATAAATATTCCTAAAAATGTCATTCTTAGAGTGTTATTTCCTATGACCGCCAAATCCGGTGTCGTTAGAGAGTACAAAATTAGTACAATGTGTTTTTAGAGGTTCTAATAAAGATAATCAAATTTATTCCAGCTTGCCCCCTTTTATTGACGCAATAGTTGTTTTAGAAAGCGATGTCCACTGAAGCTACTATGGCTAGAAACGTTTCCTTGAACAGCCACATGGATGTTTATTAGAAAATTTGGCAGAGTTATTTCGGATCTTCTTATAATTATATCTCATTTAATACGCTATATTGAAAGTTTGTATGCGCTATTATTCATTATTTGTTGTAAAAGAATTTTTAAATGGCATTTCCTTTATTCCGCGTCGGCTGGAATTTCCAAATCAGTTAGATCATTTAGAGCGACCGATGGGCCGCCTAACCTCTTAGTTCTTATTTACATTAGAGTAGTTGCGCGATAACATGAACAACTTAATGCCACAGTTTATTTGCATTTTTAAAAAATTCACACAACTTAATACTACATGAATGTATTTAGATTTAGATGCTTTATTTAATACGAAAGATTAATGAAATATTTTATAAAACATTGTAAAATGTGAAAAAAGTTGTTTACATTGCGCGCGTTTCTACTAATTTTACCCAGGAATATCCCATAAGTGCACATTACACGGGGCGTTCGGCTGCAGCAACCGATTGCGGCAACCGATTGCAGCAGCCGATCGCACGTGCAACCGAATGCATATGGATATTACATGATGCGATTTTCGTATTTTAACAATTTATCACAAATTTTAACTCACAAAAAAAAATTAACAAATTTAACCACACAACACAAAAGTACAATATTTTTACGTCAATTTTATCTATTGGTATAACTTCAATAACATCAAATGTTACTAGAAATCACTGGATTGCATGAGAAAATCGCCTACAAAATAGAACAAGTTCTATTTTAAATAAATCGCCAGGCGATCATTTGCTGGATGGGTTGCCTATGCGATTAGCTGTTTTACACGGGGCGTTCGGCTGCAGCAACCGATTGCTGCAACCGGTTGCATGAAAAAAAGGCCTCGTGTAATGTGCACTATATACTCGTAGGTATGTCAATTTTTTACATATTCTGTTTTGGATTCATAAGTTAAACCTTTAGGACCCTGTAACTATTCTGGATTCTAGATTTAGGTGAGAGGACAAAGAAAACCTCAGACACTGTTTGATTGTGTCATTGGATTGGATTGGATTGGCACTCGGGACCCTAGGAATATCCTGAACCCTAAACATTAGAAAAAACTACTTGTACAAAAGTGTGTCAGGTGTGGGGTTCAAACCCATGCTCAAAATTATGAAACAAACTTACAAACAAACCTCATACTGCTCGACCAATCTGACTTGTAACTGAAGCTGTAGATCGAAATTGC
This sequence comes from Podabrus alpinus, assembly GCA_932274525.1. Lineage (NCBI taxonomy): Eukaryota > Metazoa > Arthropoda > Insecta > Coleoptera > Cantharidae > Podabrus > Podabrus alpinus. The sequence goes on from OW026453.1 coordinate 23,106,587, forward strand.
TTATTTCCAATTTAAAATTGGTTAGTCCCAATTTGAAGCCTGTAAAAATCAAGGCAAGTTGAAATTTGAAGCAGGCATGGGTATTTGAATGCCCTAAGAAACCCTAAAAATTTCTTTACAATCCTCTGTCAACTTAGTTCTTCGCCTATAACTCGCTTAATTTCAACTTTACAGAAAATGCACGCCAGATAAAAATTGAAGAAGATATCATTTTTTATAAATCGAGTTTTTCAAAATTTATCCGAATAATACAATTATTTGTGAAACAAAAATCATTCAGGCGGTGACCGCCATGTTAATCATTTATAGTATTGCCCTGATATTTTTCAGGAAATGGATTTAAAATAATTTGGAATACAAAATAAAGAAAAATGTGTAAGCGTCTAAATTTGAATTTAACGGGATTATTTAAAATTTTTTTTTTTTATTTAACTTCCATTTATTATTTACAATCTGTTACATTATAACATTTAGTAAATGGTTTAACAATAATATTTCATGATAAGAAGCACCCAATAGTGCTTCTCCCCATCCCTATTTACATTTTGCTATGGCTAGTCAAATCTATGGGTTAGTTCCAGCGGCTTAATACGTTTCAGTCTTCGTGTGTGGTCGCCATCATCAAGGAGACGCAATGCCAAACTATTAGGGTGTACACTTAGTCGTGATTGATATTTTTCACTGAATTTCATTATTTGGCTTTTAATTGTGTTGACTTCTAGGTCTTTGTGGATCACGTCGTTTGGTATGTACCAAGGAGCGTTAGTGATAATCCTCAGAACTTTTGATTGGAATCTTTGCAATATCTCGATGTTCGAATTGCTTGCTGTGCCCCAAAGTTCGATCCCATACGACCATATGGGCCTCAGTATGGCCTTGTATAGCAACGTCTTACTTTCCAGGGTTAACTGTGATTGGGGACCTATCATCCAATACATATTTCTGAGTGTTAAACCCAGCTGTTTTCTCTTGGTCCAGATGTGATGCTTCCAAGTGAGTCTTCTGTCCAGGTGCATACCGAGGTACCTAGCTACTTCGGCCTGGGGCAGCGGTTGGCCATTCAAAGTTACTGGTGGACAGGTATCTCTCTTCATGGTGTACGTGACCTGTACAGATTTGGTTTCGTTAGCTCGGATGCGCCATCTCTTTAGCCAGTCCTGGATTTGTAGAAGGTGCGCTTGTAAGTGACTTGAAGCTACTGACGGGTCAAGGTGTGATGCCATAATTGCGGTATTGTCTGAGTATGTTGCAACATTTGTATTTATAGTAATCGGTAGATCTGACGTAAACAAAAGATATAATATTGGTCCCAGTATGCTACCCTGGGGTACGCCTGATTGAGTTGAGTAAAATTCAGATAGATCATCCTGGTATTTCACTTGAAATATTCTATCGGTGAGGTATGATTTTAAAATTGTATAGTATGGATGTGGTAAACTTGTTTTTATTTTATATAATAGTCCGGGATGCCATACCTTATCGAAAGCCTGAGTGATGTCCAAAAAGGCAATGGTGCAGAATCTTTTGTCTTCCAGATCTTGGTTTATAGAGTTTACAACGCGGTGCACCTGCTCCACGGTAGAATGCTGCTCTCTGAATCCGAACTGGTGTTCTGGTATCACTTTATTCTTCAACAGATGTGGCTGTAGTCGCTTCAGAAGAAGCTTCTCAAAGACCTTTGAAAGGAGCGGCAGAAGACTAATGGGACGATAGGATGTTACTTGCTCTGGTGGCTTTCCTGGCTTATGGATAAGGATTATTTGTGCCACTTTCCATTGTGGAGGTACTATTTCCAATCGTAGCAATGCGTTATACAAGTAAGTTATCATTCTCACACCCTTCTCGGGAAGCTGTTGTAGTACTTTACCCGTAATAAGGTCGTAACCTGGTGCTTTTTTGGGATTGGTTTTTTTAATTATGGAGGCAACCTCTTTAATTTTAATATGCTCAATTGGAAAGTCTTTATTTAAAATGGAACTTCTTATTTGGCATAGCGATTTGGAGGAAGAGTGATGACTCTTCCCTTTAGGTTACGAGACTCGACGTGAGAGGACGTATAATAAAAATACCAATGAAAATTGTTTCAACCTAAAAGAAATTGATAATTAAGAGAGGAGATAATTGATAAAGAATAATAAACGAGGAGGTAGCAAGTGGTTCGACTTGCTCTTTTTTGTTTGGAAGCAGCGGAGTTAATCTTGAAAGTAGTCCGCAAGAAATTAATACCTAATTAAAAAAAAGTGTTTATAATAAAAATTTGAATAAATCATATTAAGAATAGGATATTTTACCAAAGTTATGGCCGCCCTAGGAAAATTATGATATTGGCAAAAATATCATTAAGTATGATATTCGACAAAATGACTATCAAAGGGCACGCCGAATATTTATCACTTTCCGCGGTATGTTTGGGGGATTACAGCCTAGAGGTAACAGTCCTCGGGCTGTTGCTGTCCCCGCAGGGCTGTAGTTCACCAAACAGACCATGAGAAGTGAAAAATATTCGGCGTATTTCCCTTTGAGAGTTATTTTGCTCAAAATTATTGTTGTCGGGTAACAACCGAGTTAAGCAACAGGGCAATAACAACGATATAGCCGTATCGTCACTGCTCTGTAACTGTTATAGAAATACATATATGATTTTTAACTATTGAGAATTATAATAAATTAAACTTTAAAAATAAAATAATTAATTAACTATTATAACATAATAACAATAATTGTTATGAGGATAAATAGAAATATTTCTGTATAAACTTATCCTTTTATTAAGTCATTAGGTAACTACAATACATACGCTAAATAAAAAAATATATTTCTCAACGAAGTTAGTAAGTGTAGGACGATGTACCATAACCAAGTTCTATCATTTTTTCATCGACCCAATCTCTAAACAGTGGTACATTAGCATAAAGACCTGGAACGTTTTCGAGTCCACATTCGACTCCCCAAGCAACAATTCCACCTTGGTAGTATCTTCGAGGATTTCCTGGAATCGGGCATACCAGAGGGCTGCCGCCGTCACCTGTACACGTATCTATTCCCTTTTCTCCTCCAGCACAAATGAAACTTTTATGTAACGTAAAACGTTGTCCCAGACGGGTTTGTCTCAATTGCTCTTGGCACAGGTCATTTTGAATAATAGGCAAATTAATCTTCTTCAAAATTACCTGATATTGCCCTTCCCTTTCATAAGAGTCTCTTCCCCAACCACTTGCAAAACATCGAGTATTTTGTAAGATTTCACCTGCAGGTGGTAAACAAACGGTCTGCACATTACCGCTCATATCGAACGGTGTCTCCAAAATCAGTAGAGCTATATCGTTAGTTAATGCTCCAGAATTATACTTAGGATGGGTTATAATATTTACGGCTATGCGATCTTGATGTGGTAATATTTCGTTCTTCGTTTGGGTGTCCCATTCTCCTGCTCGAATATAATACTTCACGTCTTCTGAAAGTACACAATGAGTGGATGTCAGAACAACTTGAGGATGGATAAGAGATCCTCCACATTGATAAAGTAGCAATTTTGGGACATGCAAATCATAATTTTCTTCTTGTAAAATGGCTACCATCCATGGAAACTCTCCAAATTGTGCTTCGTTATCCTCATCACCTATAATACGGAAACCTATTCCATTTGAATTACGCACTCCACAACCTTTGGCTCTCAGTGTTTCAATTGGAATAGGAACAGGTTCCGTGAGTATATCGCTGTCTTCACAACATGTTGTTAAGTAATCTTTACAATAACCATCGGAATCTCTAAAATAATTCAAAATTCAGAATGTGAGCAGTCTTAAGGGGAAGCCACTTTCGAAGTTTAGAGATGCATTAACGTTTTTTTAAAATTTTTAAGATGGCGTCCCCTCTTATAACGTTTCTTACCTTATATCAATAACTCCGCAGTCGTTTGTACAAGATGTTACATTTTTGCAAAGGTGACGAGATACACATTTACAAGTTACACTTTCATTTTTTGGTGGAATATTGATGGAATCGCTTTCACCAGATTTATTAGGTATATCAACCTTTGAATCGATTTCATCAGGCGGCCAGATTAAATTTATTTTATTGGTAAGTTCTATCTCTTCGCTTTCAGTTAGTCCATTAATTGCATCAAATAATGCAATCGTAATAAATATATTTAATAGGAACTTCATTTAAATTTTTATCTGAAAATAAATTTTTTTACAATAAGTGACTAAATGCAAACCAACGACTTACTTTATCCTAAAGCGCAAATATAGACAAGAACTGTTGTTTGCTTGCAGTTTTGCTGCAGAATATGAACCTTGATAAACCAAAAGATTAAATTAATACGTCACAAAACAAGTTTATCTCATTAGCGATAATTGACACTCCCGAGATCTTAGAACTAAAAACTATTAAGTCGAAAAAGTACTGACAGACAATTATTAGGTACTACGGTACTACCGACGACAGTACCACCGAAAATACCTATCCAATAACGAATGACCACGACAATGAATAAATTGAATGTTATAGGTAACTAATATTATTATTTAAATTAATATTTTATTAGCTACGATATGGATGGTTTTCCAATTTTTTATCGGTTCATCGAAAGGATAATTTATGTAAACATTAATAAAATTTATTGAAGTATATTTCAAATTAGTATGGTGAATAGCAGGTTTATAATAATCATGTCGTTACAAATTTAAAAATTTTTGCATAATGATAATTAAAGTGTTCATTTTAAAAGTAGCCCGCCGAAATAACTTTTTTGGAGCAAATTTGAGAAAGGCGAACACGTCGGGTAAGATAGTTTGAATTTTAAATTTAATACTTTAAAAATAATATCGGACAAATAATGTCCACCAAGACCATGTACACAGACGTCGATTCTTTTATCAAAATTTTCGATTACATTTTTGCATAATTGCGGCTTTATATCACCAATTATTATGGTTCGAATGTTGGATTTCATGGCTTCAATAGAGTGTGAATTATCTGCATAGATTCAGTGGCGGCTGGCACGGAGAGGGCGAAGGGGCGCCGCCCTACGAAAACAAAATAGCAACTCTAAAAATTTTGTTTCATGTGAGTGTAGTTATGCCGCTGAATATTGGGCAATCCAATGTCGCGTGAACCGTTCACGATTGCACGGATTTAAAACACTTCACCAAAAAGTGAAAATTGTAGTTGATGTGTAAGTTAGTTAAACAACCCCCCTCAAGGTAGCATATTTACGAAATTAAATTAATTTAACCCCCCCCCCTAATCGGAAGAAACAAATTACGTCCCGTTTTATTTTATTTTATTTTAGTATTCCCTTCACAGTAATCCACCTTACAAATGGATTGAAAAGACCTCAAAGGAGGTGGCTATATTCCGTAATGAACGAAAGTCGAAAAAGAAGAATTAATTTCAAAAGTTTATTATTAAAACATAATATAATAGCCTCAATTTATCTAAGTCAAATTTTCCTTTTATTTATTTATCTATCTATTCGTGTGCCTATAACCTTTGATTATAGACTAGTCAAGATTCGCAACCCCTATGTTCAATAAGGTATTGTGTACCAACGAATTTTGTCCACTCCTTTTTCTATTTGTAGCATACTGCCACGTACAAATTTTGCGGTAAAAATAGAAACCATACGTTTTATAATGTACCCAGCGCCGTAGCAAGCTCTTCTGGCGCCTGAGGTAAATTTGAATATATGCGCCCCCCTCCCAAAAGATTCCTATCATTTTGAAAATTTTAAACTATTATTTATTGGGTTTTGTCGAGGTTTAGCACCTCCATTACGATGGCGCCTGAGGCAAAGCCTCGGTCGTCTCACTCTTGCTACGGCGTTCGCTTAGAGTAATGAAAACAAATGGATGCTTATCAGGAATTCATTTAGGCTGCTGGGACCGGGGGGGGTCTGGAGGGTTTGGGGGGTCTGGGGGGTATGGAATACCTGGGGGGTATTCCATACCCCCCAGATACACTTAATTTATTGCGAAGGAAAAACTTTCACTTTTACGTTCTTCGGTATTAAGAAGAACGGTACTGAGATAGTTATGAAAAATATAACCAAAAATACCCCCCCCCCCGCCGGATTACAAACAAAAATTTTGCAAAAGATTCAATGAAAAATAATAAATTTTGATGGTTCCGAATAATAACAAGTGTACCTGGGGGGTACTCCATACCCCCCAGACCCCCCGGCCGTGTAATATCGATTTTTAGCGTTGGGAACTTCTGAAGATCTTATATAAAATACGCATAGTATGTCAGAAGCACTGTTTCCATGGTAACGAAACGAATTACCCCCCGAATATGGAGATTATTTTTATCGGTAGGAATTTTTCTTTTCAATTTAAATATATTTGAATAACTGTCGCTATGATGACGACGTGATAGTTTTACCGGTTACCCAGTCAGATAAAGGGAAATGAAAAAGAACGCGGGGTTGGAATCAACTTTCCTAAAATCCCCAGTCTTATCATTGGACCAAATCTGAAGAGGAGAAAACTCTCTACAAAACGAGGTTCCAGGATTAATTTTGTACTCTTCAATTTTGATTTGATGATAATTTTCTCTAAAAATGAAGGTAAGCGAGTTATAGGCGAAAAATTACTGTAGAGGATTAAAATCCCCACTTGGGGAAAAGGCCGGCAGGGAATTTTAGGCGATGTTACAAATAAAATCGCGGTCAAATTTTTCTAATTCAGTCAAATTTGAATATATGCGCCTCCCCCTCACAAAAAAAATTCTTATCTTTTTGAAAATTTTAAACTATTATTTATTGGGTTTTGTCAAGGTTTAGCGCCCCCATTACGATGGCGCCTGAGGCAATTGCCTCAGTCGCCTCACCCTTGCTACGGCGCTGAATGTACCTTATCGGGGTTAAACTATAAAAATATGGTCAAAGTTGTCGGTTGTATGGTACAAAAGTTTTCATAGGTTGCGAGTCTTGACAAGTCTAATAATCAAAGCTATAACGCTAAATTGATATGTTAATCTCCTCTAAACAACCAAGGCAATCATGTTTTAGATAAATAGTTAGTACATAAAAAAAATTTCTGTTATGGATTCAAAATTAATTATTTTCATATGAAATATTTTCTCATTTAGTAATTCATTAGTTTTCTAATAGTGCGTGATTGTTCATATTTTTGGTGTTGTACCGACCATCCTGTTAAATTTTATACGACTAAAAACCTAATCGTTCTCATGCCATTTCCAGTTTTTTGTCTTTTCTTCTGGTGAGTATATCCAAATTTTATCAATGTTTAAAATAGGTAGTCCATCTCTCTCAATTTTGCAAACCTCAATACATCTAATGAAATGAAATGAAATTTTGTTGTTTTAAACTTCCTTCTGTTTTTAGTCGACCCATAATCGTTCTTCCCACTTTGGTGAACTATCACATCCAACCTATTACATGTTTTTAAATTTATACTATTAATTTCTTCTCATTTCCATTTCATTCGATATCAAATTTCCGATATTATTTTGCTTTTGCAAATCTTTCTCTGATACATTTGAGTTTATCTCCAAATAATTTTCTTTTCCCTTCACCGGTTCATTTTTTATTTCATTATTTTGACTTTATTTGTCGATATTATTATTGAATGCCTCTTCGTTTTCTATAATTTCTTCGATCTTTATGATACAATTTTCTCGTAAGATTCCACCAGTTGGCATTTTATCTAGTTTATCATGCGTTTTGTCCAAGTTTGTCTTTATTAATGCCACAATGTTATCTGTATTTTTTTTTCATATTTTCGTCTACACTGTCGTTTAAATCTTAAATTTTCTTACCAAAATTTGTTTTTATTTCTTGTACGCTCACGTTTAGTGTTTCTTCCGTGACAGCTTATTCCTGTATATCCCGGAGAGCTGTACCCAAATTTTTCATCTCCTTTTGGAACTCGATCTGGGATTTATTTATATATTTTATTTCTTAATTTGTTGTGTCTATTTTTTTTATGATTGTTTTGTTTGCGCTCTCTTATTTTGTTTTAGTTAATAATTTCATCATTTCTTGTAATCCAACTTCAGGATTTATATAGTCCTCTGACTATAACAACATTTGCAGGATTGAAAGAATCTTCTTCTTCCGATGCATCCACATTCATTTTTTCCGGGGTGCTTTCCCCTAAAGGTTTATCTTCATCACCCAGCTTAACAAATAAACTCTAATCTCAAGGCTAAAGTAAGTACAATTTTTAATCGCATACCACGCAATTATTGGTAAAGCCAATATTGTAAAACTTGTCAAATTTTCCTTATTGTGGTTATGAAAAAATAGCGTCACGTTGGGTTGGTTGTGCGACATGGTGCGCCGTCCTGTTGAAACCACAAATCACTTACATCCATGCAATCAATAATAGGAAAAAAAAATTTTGTCAACGTGTCCTGAAAAATTGTGAAATTGAGTGATCTTTCGTGGTTCCAACGATTATAATGGAAGTTCATTGGAGCTTAAATGAAGCTCAAACGTTTGACACTGCTTCTTCTTCTACTTTTATTAAGAGGTATCCTTCTTAATATAAGTCCTGGACCTATTATTTACTAATTTTTGTAATTAGTTCTACGAGTATTTTTGATATTTACATCTTAGGTATCTTCCCATGCGATGTCTTCAAAAGCACGGAAGACGGTCAAGAAATTTTTAGACTGTACCCGGAGTCGTACCGGGGAGCATTGTATTAGCAGCAGTTGATCTCGCTAACATTCAGGCCATGATCGTCGTTACGTTTGACACTAATTTCATTAAACAATTCGCGGAAGGAGGGGGAAGACAGTGAAATGCCACTCAATTTCACAATCTTTCAACCACTCTAACATTTTTACCTTTGGGGTGCAGACGATGGAAATTGAAGCTCATTGGGGCTCAAACGATTCTCGATTGATTGGTGTTTGTTTTATTAAAATAATCACATCTTAAAAAAAGCATTTTTACAACCCCTCCCAAAATTGTTCTAAAGAATTGAATTTGTATTAAAAACCTTTAGGGTACAAACGATTTTTATAGAAGCTCATTGGCTTTGTGAAATCTACCTCAAATTTGAAACATATTGGAGGGTTGTGCAACATGAACACAAAATACTTGTATGTTTATTTGATATAACTTGCTTGATTTGATATGGAGTATGGGCGGTACATCTGCCCAAAGCGTAAAGTATCCAAAAAATGGAATTAATTTATGAACTTTGCAAGTTTTTTCTATAAATAACGAAATTTTATACTTTTGGACTGTTAGAGTAAAGCTATACTTTATTTCTTTGCGCTTACCACTTTTTGATAAGACAAAGTAGGGAGTATGAAATTACCGCCGGATACCCCCCCCCGACCCGGTTAGATGCTTATATGACTAAATAATACTTAAAGTTCAGAACTTCTCCAAAATTCTTAAATTTTGAAAATTTTCTTGTTTTTCTGGTGAAAAACTTTTATTTGAAAGCCCAAGATTTTTAACTAGGGGATTCCCTGACAACTCTCATAAGAAGGACATGTACATCAGCAGTAGTTAATATATTGTATATTTTTTCTATTTGTTTTTCTAGATGCATCAAAATTGTGCGCTCTGTAATGGAGCGCACTCTGTGGACTACGTATCTTTTTAATTTATATTTAAAAAGATTTTCTCCTTTACTTCTTTATACTTTGTCTTACCTAACTTTATTTCACAATTACTTCTTCCTGCTAACATAATTTTCACTTCCTGTATGAATAATTAATCTTCTTCAATTTCTTTAGCATCATTTTATCGGTCTAGTACAATTGGGCGCGACCGATGGGGCGCGGAGACAATCGGGCACAAAGACAATCGGGCGCAAAGACTATTGGGCGCAAAGACTATTGGGCGCGAATACAATTGGGCGCGAGAGAAGATTTATCCATTAATCCGGCAATAACCGATCGTTGGCCACTATATAATTTGTCCCTTTCCATTTCCCTATCTGTTTTTGGATCCAGTTTGCTTGCATGGTTCGAGAATTTTATCGTGGCTTCGGATCGTTTTTGTTGTGGTTTAACTTCTATTGTATCGTCGTATAATACTGGTCAGAGCGGGTTGGACCCGGTCCTGGGATAGCGGTGTGCTGGTAATTTGTTGTATTAACGACTTTTTACCTTGGTCGTAAAAATGCTACGGTTTTACGGTTTTAGCAGAGGAGCAGAGGAGAAGTATGGATCACCCAAACATTTGGAAATTAATTTCTAGCTTAAAAATTATTCAACGTGGGAGAGATGTGTTTTATGAACAATTACTTGCGGGCAACAATCCACCTATTAAGAAAAGAAAATACTTGGAGGCTGATGCGCGCATCAGAAACCTAGTAGAGGATTACGCCAATAGAAATATTATAGACTTCTTGCGGGGCATTTCCCATAATTACGAAATGAATCCATGATTAGTTAGCTACTTGATTAATAGACATTTTTATTTTATTTGTAATTGTTAGAAGGAATAAACATTTTAATAACATTTTCTTTAAATTTTTAATTATAATTTTTTTTATTGTCTAAATAAACATTTCTAGGTTTAGTTAATAATTTACAAAATTGTTATATGTAGTAGATAATAGTTTTTAGAAAAAAATTCTTACAAGGGGTCGTCCATAAATTACGTCACGCTCCTAGGGGGAGGGGGTTCCGACCCTTGTGACGATGGGGGGGGGGGGGGGGGGTGTTTAAAAATTGTGATGTCACAAATATAGATTGAATATTTTATTATAATTATTTCAAAAAAACTATTTTTTGAGCTTTTAAAATATTTTCAATTTAAAAAAAAGCTTAAAAAGATTTAAAAATTTAATTGTAGTTGGTACGAGTATTAAACCGTCATAAATCTATTAATAAATTGTTATAAATCAAAATTAAACAGATTGTAAAATACCAAGAAGTCAATAATATCATTTTGTTAATTTTTAACTTTAGTAAAGTTTCTTTTTATTATAGAAATTTGAAAAATTTGAGGGGGGATATGTGACGTAATATTTGGAGAGTGGTCTCGGTTTGTGTGACGAAGTATGACGATGGGGGGGGGAAGTTAAAAATTGCTTAAAATTGAGTGACGTAATTTATGGACGACCCCGAATCAATTATAATAATTAATACGTAATGGATAAATTTTTCCTCGCGCCCAATTGTATTTGCGCCCAATAGTCTTTGCACAGAAGAAAACCTATGGCAAAGAGAGTTACGCGGCAAGCAGGCAACTCAGCATTTCGCTTTTTGTTAAATTTAAATTTTGTATATTTTTACAAAATTTTAGAAAAATATACAGATATGATCAATTTTTGGGACCAATAAGAAATGTGGGATAAAAATTTTAAATAAAAACGTTTACAAAATAAATTTTATGTGCAAAAATGTAAAATAAAAATTAAACCGTATATGATGATGTATCAAATTTTAAGTTAAACATTTGGTTATCTATCCAAGTTCGAAATACTGCTACGTTACCGTAAGCACCTGGAATGGGATCTCCACATCCAAGTCCCCAAGCAACAATCCCTCTTTGTTGATATCTACCCTTTTTATTAGGTATTGGGCAGACAAGTGGGCTTCCACCATCTCCGGTGCAGACATCTATTCCTGGTTCACCTCCAGCACAAATTAAGCTCTTATCTAACATAAAAAACATTCCTACTCTTGTGGTTCTAAATATTTCCTGACAAATATCTTGTTGGACAATTGGTAATTCCACCTTTTTCATAATAACCTGATGTACACTATCCTTTGCAAAACTGGTCTTTCCCCAGCCGGTAGCAATACATCTTAAGTTTTCCAAAACTTCATCTTGGGATGGCAAACAAACAGTCTGTACGTTTGGCATAAGTACAAAAGGTTTATCAACAATTATCAAAGCTACATCATTATGCAAACCGCGTTCCCTAAAATCAGGATGCCTAATAATATCTTTAACATTTCGTTCTTGATGTTCATAAAATTCTTCTTTGGATTTGGTATCCCATTCTCCTGCCCGAATTTTTAATACCAGCTCTGGATTATTGACGCAATGTGCAGCAGTTAAAACGACTTCAAGATGAATAAGAGATGCACCGCATATATACGCGGAAATCTCAGTTACTTCATTGATAATTTCCACTTTTAAAATGCCAACCATCCAGGGATATTCCCCAAATTGAGTTTCACCTGCTTTATCACCTACAATTCTGTAACCTACGCCTTCTGAATTACGCATACCACACTGAGGTATTGTAGCTCGAGAAGTTAGTGGCTTCTCAATTATATTTTCTTCCGCACAACATTCTAATTGGTAATCTCCGCAAAAATTATTTTTCTGTACTCTAAAATATAAAAATTTTGAAAATTACTTATTGCTTTATCGTTATCATAACTTGTTCAAGTACCTAATGTCTATAATATTTATTCCGTTTATATTCCTGGAACTATTTTTGCATAAGTTCTGGTGTACGCATTTACAAGATTTAGATTCAACATCAGGTAAAGCAGTTGAATTTAGATTTGCCATTGGTCCTCCAAAAATATCATATAAGGTATCGTCACTTAAAGTCACATTTGGTTCTGAATTCATATCATATTGGCTCATATCTGGTGCATTCGTACTCGAAACATTAATATTTGGTTCGCCCCAAATTGATCCTAAATATGAGGAGTTAAACATTTGGCTGCGTACGCATTCCAAAATAATAAAAAATAAGACTAGTAAATATTTCATTCTGGGTATACTAGTAAATCTAATAACAAAAAATATATAGATAGTAAGTATCTAATCGTAATCAACATAAAAAACTTACGATTACTTGAAAAACATGTATAAGATGCTATGTGCTGGATGTCTTCAACTTGAGTACCTTGAATATACTAAAATCGTTCGAAGAGAAGTGGAAGTTGAATTTTGACGTCACGGATCGACTAAAATTTTGTAACTCTTGTATTTTATTGGAAATGTTAAATACGACACATTCTTAGACTTACAGAATTTCCATTTTCTTATTTAATAACCCTGAGGTCAACTGATTATGTATTTTTATTGTTTGTTTTGTATACTATCTAATAAAATTAATTACAAAATTTTAACTAAAATTATGCATAATATAAACGGTTATTGATTGTAGATTTAATAACATTATAAATATGAATCGCATAATTGAATTTTAATTTTTCTTTAACGGGGCCTGCAGACGAGTATCTAAAACGCCGCATTTTTTATGCGTTAGTATAACCATCTATGGGTGAAACCCACAATATCAGGTATTTTTGACCTTTTTAATTGTATACCACTTAATAAAGGCTTAGAAATTTTCCGTTCCATTACGGATATTAATACGACTTTTCAAGAATGGGGGTAATTCGGTATATGTACAGGGTGGCACACCGGAAACTAAACAGGCGTGCTTTGGAAGAGAACGAAATTTATTCTTTTTCAATTCATTGCCACGAGAAATTAATAATTGTATGCTGGAATCTTTACTTCAGTTCACCTTTTTCGTACATTTTTGCTTAAGTGTGACGTTGCAGGATATTGACCCCATTTATTGGGTAAGTTTTTTTATTGCTTTATTATTTTTTGGCGAGTCACAATCTCTGGACGCAGAGTGTCGGTGAAACCACGGCGAAAAGAGGCAACACCTAGCGAATCAGCAAACACTTTCCCATAAGTCTCCAAAAATTTGGATGCAGAACACGAGAGTGATACTACGAGTGCGACTTCATTGCGCCCCGATGATGAACTGGCTCTAAACTCTTTGGTATCGTAAAGAGTAGAGCTTCAAAGAGCAATCAGTACAGCTGGTCGAATTTTAAAATGTCCACATCGCGCTAGATGGGTGCGATGGTCGTATTTACGAATGTTGAACGAAAACCGCAAGCAAGAATTCTGAAGAAGCTGGAGCTTATGTACGAAGATAGTCCCAGAAGTACCCGACCCGACCTGACAGCAGTTATCAATTGAAGAAAATAATTATGCTAGAAAGTACCAACCTTATAAAACTTAAGTTTGAAGTTTGACGACGCTACGTTGTTCAGTATTTGTTTGGGAGCCATCAATAGTGAACGCGGAAAAACTTGGAAAAACTTGGTCATCGTTATGTGATACAATACTTTCATTTTAAAGGACTCAGCCCAACCAATATCAAAACGGAGCTATATTCTACTCTGGGGGAGTCTGTTCCTTCGTTTACAACAGTAAAATATTGGGTGGAAGACTTTAAACGAGGGCCTTCGAGCTGCCAAGATGAACATTGCAGTGATCGAGGAAATGAGTCAAGAAAATCCACAAAATGGTATTGGATGACCGTCGATTGTAAGTGCGCGAGCTAGCAGACAGAGTAGGCATTTCAAAAAGTGCTGTACATCTCATATTGACTGAAAATTTGGACATGAGAAAACTGTGTGCAAGATGGGTGCCGCGATTACTCACAATGAAACAAAAACAGCGTGATGAGGAATGAGGATGTTTCAATCGAATGTTTGGCGAAGTTTCACAGCAATAAAGCAGAGTTTCTGCGTCGATTCATAACTGTGGATGAAACATGGGTCCATCACTTCATACCTAAGACAAGGAACAGTCAAAACAATGGACTGAAAATGGAGAATCGGCTCCACAAAATGCGAATACAGTTCCATCTGCAGGCAATGTCATGGTGTCAGTTTCGGATAATTTTCATTGATTATCTTCAGAAGGGAAAAATAATCGCGGCGTATATTATGCGAACTTATTGCAGCATTTGAGTGAGAAAAATCAAGATAAAACGGCCGCATTTGGCAAAAAAGAAAGTCTTGTTTCGTCAAGACAATGCAACAGTTCACACAGTTCCACACCAAACAGACAATTTTAATGGATGTAATCAGGGGTGGGCTGGAGCCGGCTCGGTCCGGCTCGCGCGAGCCGGTTCTTAAAATTTTTGAAGCTCGGCGAGCCGTTTGTTAAATTACCCCTAAAACCAAAAAATAAGCCATTTTAACCCTGGATCCACAAGGTGGTGTCACCCGTGGCACGGGATTTACATTTTTAAGTCTGTACTTCCCCCGGAATATGACGCCACCTTGTTATTTACGTAATATAAATTTATTACACTCTTCTATATACCGTTTTTTTTTGCTTCGAAATAATAGCGAGCCGGTTATTCAAAATTTGGCAGCCCACCCCTGGATGTAATGGAGTCTCAAGATAATGTTCCAGATTGGTCTCAGTCCATATACGGCAATTTTGCTTGTTTATATACCCATTCAACCAAAAATGTTCCTCGTCACTGAACAAAATTTAGTGGTAAACAATGCTTCTTCTTCTGCTTTCGGCTTTACATTCCCAGGGGGAATTTCGCCACATTTTCCAATGTTTTCAGATCCTATTTGTTGGGGTGGATTAGTCCCCATATTCTTTTTTTTTTACATCAATTTATCTTTTTATATTCTTTCATCGGTCCTTGCATCTTCCACGACCCTTTTCCATGCTTTTCTGTCCATCAATTTACTCATCCAGTCACTCACGTCCATTCGCTTCAGATCCTCAATCGCATCCTCTCTCCATCTTTTCCTCGGTTGCCCCCTCGGTCTGTTCACGTCGGGCTTCCACCTCATTGGTCTTGCAATTGCTCTCTCCTCTTGTGCTCCCTCCACGTGTCCCAGCCATCCTAATCTTAGGGCTTTCACGTGTCTGACTATATCAGCTTCTCGTATTTCTCTTGCTAACTCTGCATTAGTTCTTCTTCTATATTGCTCTTCTCTTACTTTCACGGGGCCCATTATCCTTCTCAATATCCTTCTCTCAAACACTCTAAGACTTTCCTCCTCTGCCTCTGTCAGGCAGAGTAGTTCCAGTCCATACGTCGCTACAGGTCTAATCAATGTTTTATAAATCTTGATCTTTGTGTTTCGTCCTTTGTTCTTGTCCTTCAATAGGTTTTGGTTGCTGTAATAATTCTATTGCCTGCTTTCACTCTGTCTTTTATTATTTCTCCTCTTTCACTTCTGTCACTTATCTGTATACCGAGGTATTTAAATTTTTTGACTTCTTCAAACTCGTAGTCCATGATTCTTGTCATTTTTATATCTTCCTTTCTCTTTCTGCTGCATCGCATTATTTTTGTTGCCTTCATTCACCAACAATCCCGCTTTGCGGGCTTCTCTTTCCATATTTTTGAAAGCTTCTACTAGTACGTTGTGTGTTCTAGCCATGATGATCACGTCATCGGCATACGCCACTATCTGTATTTCGTTTCTCATTATTTCTCCATTACATTTTGCTCTTCTCATCACTCCTTCCAGTAATATGTTAAACAGGGTGGACGACAGCGCATCTCCCTGTCTCACTCCACTGTTAAATTCAAATTCTTCCGTGTTGCCTACTCTTGTTTTCACTATTGCAGTTGTTCTGTTTATAGTCATCTGTACTAGACGTATTAGTTTTTTGGGATTCTCCATATTTCCATTTCTTTCTTGAGTTGGTCTCTATTTACTCGATCGAAGGCCTGTTTGAAATCAATGAATAAAGCTTCAATGTTTATATCATACTCGTGTGCATTTTCCATAATTTGCGTTACTATGAATAGAGCATCGGTCGTTGATCTTCCGGGTCTGAAACCTTGTTGGTAGTCTCCTATTTCTTTTTCCGTGTATTTTTGCAATCTTACATGTATCAATCTTGTTAATATTTTATATGCATTATTAAGCAGCGATATTCCTCTGTAATTTTGACAATCTCTATTGTCTCCTTTCTTATAGATCGGGATCAGACCCGCTTCTCTCCATTGGTCTGGCATCTTCTCATCTCTCCATACTTTTACTATCAATTCGTATATCTTGCTCATTATAACTTCGCCTCCTTTCTTTATCAGTTCCGTGTTTATATTATCGGTTCCTGGGGCTTTGTTGTTTTTCATTTTCATTACTGTTTCATAGTATTCTTGGTAGTCTGGTTCATTTTCCATTTCCAATTCCTCTCGTTCTTCCGTTATCTCATCTTCAATTTTTCTTTCTTCTGAATTTGAGTTGATATTCAGTAATTCTTTGAAGTGTTCCATCCATCTATTTTTTATTTCGTGTTCTTCGTATTTTACTTCCCCATTCTTGTTTCTCACTCCTCTTACTTCACTTTGTATTTTTATTCTTTTGTTTTTTATTTTTCTGTATAGTTCTCGCGAATTTCTGTGGTTCTCCTCAATCTCTTTCATCTCGTTCTCTAACCATTGTCTCTTCTTTTTCTTGCATAGTTTTACTGTGTTTCTTGTTATTTCTCTGTATTTTTCCTTATCTACTTCGCTTTGCGTTCGCATCCATTTGATCTTTGTCTCTCTTTTCCTTTCTATTTCTTCATTGCATTCTTCATCAAACCATTCCTTTTTCCTTTCTGTTCTCTTCGTTCCTATCGCTATCTCTGCTGCTTTTGTTATGCTTTCTCGTATGTTTGTCCATTCTTCATTTATTTCTTCTATTTTCTCTTTGTTGTCCAGTTGTTTTTGCAATTCTTGTATATATTTTCTTTGGCATTGATCGTCTTTTAGTTTTTCGATCGCGGCTCTTTCATTTCTTTTTTCTTTCTTTGTCCATATTTTTCTCTTTTTGGTATTGTTTATTTCCATTACCACCAAGTTGTGATCTGTGTCGGTGCTTGTACCTCTGTACGATCTTGCGTCGCATACTTTAAAAGTTCTTCTCTTGGACACCATTATATATGGTCTATCTGGTTTCCTTTATTTGTACGTGGTATTATCCAGGTCTCTTTATGTTCATTTTTGTGTCTAAAGTCCGTTGTTACTATTCTCATGTTGCATATCTCTGCCAGGTTACTCATTATTTCCCCGTTTTCATTCGTCACTTCATGGATTGTGTTTTTTCCCGCTACGTTTTTGTTATATTCTTCTCTTCCAATTTGCGCGTTAAAGTCGCCCAAAATCACCAGGTCATCCTTTCTTGGTATCTTCTCATATAGCTTTTCTATTTCCTCGTATGTCTCTATCTTTTTTTCTATATCAGCTTCCTCCGTTGGTGCATACACGTTCACAATTGACAGAGTCTTCTCTTTTTCCTTTATTCTAATATATGCTATTCTTCCATTCACTGGCTGGAAGTCTATTATGTGTTTTTCTTTGCTCTTTTCAATTATAAAGGCTCCTCCGTTTTTGCCTTGTTCTTCTTTTCCGGAGTACAATAGTGTGTGTTCTCTCATTTTTATCTCTCCACTCCCCTTCCATCTTATTTCCCGTATAACTGCTATTCCCACTCTGTATGTCTCCAAGTCGTTTGCTATCTCGAGGCACAAAAATGTGCCTCGTCACTGAACAAAATTTAGTGGTAAACAATGCATCCACTTCCAATTGGTTGTGAGCCCAATATGCGAACGTACGACCCAATCGATGATCATTAGGCTTCAATTCTTGAACCAACTGGATCTTGTAAAGGTGTAAACCAAGATCTTGATGTAAAATTTTCCATGTAGTGGACGGACAAAGCCCAAGTTGTTGAGCACGATGGCGAATTGAAATGTTTGGATTCTCTTGCAGACTTTCACTCACAGAAGCGATAGTTTCTTCGCTATGCACATTTCTTTGTCTTGTTGGTGGTCTTACATCATGCAATGAAGAAATGGTACGAAATTTATCCATCACCGTACCAATAGCCTGCTCAGAAGGCCGATTATGTCGACCATAAAATGGGCGAAGAGCTCTGTAAGTTTCGCGAACGGAACTCTGACTTTGAAAATAAATTTCCACAATTTGGTAGCGTTGTTCAAGTGTTAATTTATTAATGATTAAATGGCAAACCTTTCTGAACACAAATGTCAAAGAACTGTCACTTTAACAAACTTCATTCAAAAGTTATCCCTATTGAAAGATCTCATGCAGCTAAAAAAAACACCCTATATTAAATTTCATAATATATTTATGTATAATATCATAGAAAATAAATTAAGATGTACGTTATATATTACACAAAAATGGAAAATAAAATTCAAGCTATATATGTTGATTTATTGAAATTTAGTTTGTACATTTCATTATCTATCCAATTTCTAAATGCTGCTACGTTACCGTAAACAGCCGGAATTTGATTTCCACATCCAATTCCCCAAGAAACAAGACCAGTTTGGTGATATCTGCCCTTTTTAAAAGGTATTGGACATATAAGAGGGCTTCCACCGTCTCCAGCACACATATCCTCCCCTGGCACACCTCCAGCACAAATGAAGCTCTTATCTAAGATATAATAGTTTCCTAGTGCAAAAGTTCTAAGTTGTTCCTGACAAACATCTCGTTGAACAATCGGCAATTCCACCTTTTTCAAAATTTCTTGATACTTGTCATTGTGTTCAAAACTATTCTTTCCCCAGCCGGTAGCAATACATTTTAAGCTACTTTCTATAACTTCATTTTGGGATGGCAAACAAATAGTTTGAACGTGAGGGGTTAATTTAAGAGGGCTATCAAGAATTAGTAAAGCTACATCATTAAACAAACCCTGTTCGTTATAATCGGGATGAATTATAATATCTATAACCTCGCGCTCTTGATGGATATAAATTTCAATGTTAGTTGCGCTATTCCATTCGCCTGCTCGAATTCTTAACCGTCTTCTTTGCTTTTCTACACATTGTGCCGAAGTTAAAACGACTTCTGGATGAATAAGAGATGCTCCACACAAATAAGTCAATATTTTTGAACTACGATTCCGATCCACATTTTCCTCCTGTAAAATTGCTACCATCCATGGAAATTCTCCAAATTCAACTACATTTACTAAATCTCTTTTTCTCCTAGGACCAACTCCTAGGAGATTACGTTTACCGCAACTTACAAAATTATTTATATTACGTGATGGCACATCAGATGATTTCATTAAAGAAACTTTTGTAGATTCTGGACCTCTAAAATCATTCATAAATTAAAGTTAAAACTAAAATATTTCTTAGAATAATTAACCTTACCTTGAATCAATAATTGCACAACCATCTGTACGTGGTGCTCCACTATTACATAAATAAGATGGAATATCTTCACAAATTGAAGTGATTTCGCTATAAATCAAAGAAAACATAACAATAAGAAATGTACTTATCAGGAGCTTCATTTTGAAACCTTACTCCAAAATTAGATAATTAGAAAATAGTGTTTGCTAAACGTTGTTGTTTCCACTGCATTCAAAATTGAAGCCAGGAACAAATTTAAAGTAGCATCTTTTAAGTTCTAAAGTTGAATACCTTGAAAATAAAGTTAAATTAAAGCTGATGTGCCACTTATTCCAAAACGAATTAAAATTTACAATCGTGGTTCAAAGAAATATTGAGTAGGGAAGGGGTAATTTATTGGTTTTATAACACACGGTTTTATATGTTGTTTTTTTCAATTTTCAAGAATGCCTGAAAGTTGAAGATTGTCGCCAAAAAGTACTAAATAAACATACTTTAAAAAAACGTTATATCAATGGTCGATGATCAACATGGGATCAGTAAAAAAGACGAAAAAGAATTTCATGTAAAAAAACCAAAAGATAAATGTTTTATAATATACAGAAAATTAAAATAATAAATTAATTAATTATAAAATTATGGTTTAAGGATAGGTCATTGAATTCTAACAGGTATAGACAATATTGCGATTCTAATATAAACAGTAATAATAAATTACATGAAAAAATAAGCAGACACTGCCATCTTCAGAATCACAATGCAATGAAACTCACAAAATAGAAAAACCCAAAATAATATGTTTCAAAATGTCTTCGAATCTGTACTGTAAAAAATTAATATTATTATTTTTTAAACTATCCCGAAACTTCAAACATAACCCTAACCGTTATTTGTTAGCCATTGAAATTTTACACTGAAGGAGGTTCTGTATTCCCTACCCCGAAAAAATCGCAAAACTATATTTTATGATCTCTACTGTTGAAAATATGGTAAATTACGAAACTGTGGTTCCCAATTGCGACAACCAAAAGCAATGAGAACCAAAGGAGCAGAGCCGTATCTAGGCGGTGGCGAGATGGGCGCCCGCCAAGGGCGCAGCTACCCGGGGGGCGCAAAATCGGCCATGAAAAATAATTTTTTTTTAGATTAGTGCATTTAGTTAAGGACAAAAATTTCACTTTATTGAAATGAATGTTATTCCAGATTGTTAAGTTACTGTCCAAAGCTACATGTGGTTTCTTGGAAATTACAAGTTGTTTTCCTGTTAAGAGACTGAAAAAAGTCAAAAGAATGGCTGGTGAAATGGCTGAAGATGAATCCCACTTGCTGAGTGCTGAAAAATCATTTGAGAGAGAGTGTTTCGTTGTGTTTGATAGGATTAGAAGCGAAATGGACAAGAGGGCAAACATCTACCATTCGGTTTCATCTGACTTTAATTTTTTATCCGGAAAGTCTTTAAGTGAGTATTCTGATTCTCTTCTTGAAAAGTGTGCAGCTAATCTTGGTGCGATGTATGACAAATTTATAGATACGTTAGAGCTTGAGAACGAAGTAGTTACTTTCAAGTATCATGCAAAAGAGCTGATAAAGGACATCAATAAGGCCTCCCATTTGGATGTTCTGAACGTTATTTCTAATTATGAATTAAGATACGCCTATCCGAACATTGAAATTGCGTTGAGGATATTTTTAACAATGCCTGTAAGTGTGGCGTCTTGTGAGCGTTCGTTCAGCAAGTTAAAAATGATCAAGAACTATTTAAGATAAAGTATGTCTGAAAACAGATTGACAAACTTAGCAATTCTGAATATAGAATACGACATTGCGTTTCAGATTGATTTTAACGATATCATCGACGATTTTGCCCTGGTAAAAGCAAGAAAAGTACAGTTTTGACTAATGATTGATTGATGATTGATCAAAAAACTTTAAACCTACAACTTTGCACTTTAATTTTGTAAAATTTCCGCGGAAGGACCCCCGGATCCCCCGTTTTCATTGGGGGGTATTCCATACAACACCATTCCAAACACCCCGGTGTGGGGGGCGCAAATGTTAAGTCCCGCCAAGGGCGCGGCCGTACCTAGATACGGCTCTGCAAAGGAGTATCGACTCGTCTTTGACCAGCCCTAATCAAAATAAACCAATGGTAACCATATGATGGTCGTTGCTCGCAGGTGATTGTAATGGCGATGTCAAATGGTAATTGCATTAATTGACTAGGTTGTACAGAAGTACAATAGTAGCACCAAGAATTTCTTCTCAAATCAATTAAGGGAACTTCCGAGTGTTGCTAAATCCCATCAAATAGTTTAGAATATAATAATTCAAGTGCAACCACTGCGACCTTCCCAATAATTAACCAATTGTAAGGCCCCGATAAAACTTATCACTACTGCACTTTTGTCGTTCAACGTGGTGTTCTTCCTATGTCACCCTTATCAGAAATAAGTTACTTATTTCTTAAAGAAGTATTAAAGCGAATATTATTTGATAAATTATGCTATGCAGAAATTATTAAAACTGCATACAAATAAAATTCTTGGCAAAACTTTCCAATAAAAAAAAACAAAGGCAAGAGATAAACTTGAAATTTTAACACACAAAAAATAATAAACGAATAGGTAAAAATATGAACGACACAAACAGATCATACAAAACTCGAAAACTTGAACAAAATTTTACTATTTATATGTTCCAAACTGATAAGGAGGCGCGAAAATCGCATAAAAATGGCAACCTCCAGATGTAAATTTCAGAGTTGATCGATAAATGCAATTTGAGAAGAAATTAACGACAGATTTACACTTATCAATTGGACGAAAAAAATCCTTCAAAAGAAGTTCGGACAATGGATTCACTTCGGTAACGAAGAAAAATCAAACAAACGGGAAAAAATCCAAATTCCAATACCAGCAACGAAAAAGATAGTTGATTTTAAATTAAAAACTTCGAACAAATCTTTGTAAGTGGAACGTCAAAAATAAAATTATAGACTATAAAATTGATAGTGAGAGCAATTTCATAACGCTATATTAAATAGACAACAACTGACTCTTGCAAGTCTGATGTCGATTCATATTTTAAGCGGGATTTTTATGAAACCATGGGATTAAATTAAGAATATTACTCTACGAGAGGATGAAGAAGGTCACGTAACTCATAAATGTGATAACAATCGTCAGTTTCACTTTCTTCGTGGCATAAAATTATATTTTGCGTCACCTTTCAATTTTTACCTCTAACTCATAACAGGATCCATTAAATTCAGTCTTTTTGACATGGATGAACGAGAACGTTTTCCACCTTCAAAGTGATCTATCACATTTATTATTTTCACTATTTAAAATTGCAAAGTAGAGGTAGCTGATGGAGAGGCAGTTAAACATAAAATTTAAACAGTGTTGGTTTTAAACCTCTCTCTCGCTATCCAAACCGAAGATGTTTTTCTCAAATTTACCCAAAAAAAATTATTTCGACTGGCAACTTTTGAAATAAAGACTCGATATAATATTTCCAATATAGTATATTATCTCATTAAAGCAAAATACAAAATAAAATTCAAATTATATATGTGGACGAATCGAAATGCAGTTTCAACATTTCATCATCTATCCAATTTCTAAATGATGCAACATTAACATATGCACCTACCGGTTTTATTGCGAAAGCTTGAATTCCACTTAGATAGTACTTATTAGACTTTCCAGGTATCGGACAAACAAATGGACCTCCATGACCATTCCAGTTAAAACCTTCACTACAAATAAAACTTTTACTTAAAACAACTTTTTCTCCTAGTCGAGTGCGCCTAAGATGCTCTTGGCAATCAGCATGTTGAACAATGGGTAATTTCGCTTTGTCTAAAAGCCCTGGTCTAAAAGGTTTTCTTTCCACTTCAAAAGTACGTGGATTCCAACTACTATGAAAACAAGTGACATTTTCCAATACTTCATTTTGAGGTGGTAAACAGACAGTTTGTACATTTTCCATTAATTCTAGAGGTACATCCAGAATTAAAAGAGCCACATTATTTTCTAATGTTTTTCTGTTAAAATCGGGATGTATTATGACATTTTCAACAATACGATCTTGATGTGGAAAAATTTCATTTTTAGTTTGGCCGTCCCATTCGCCCGATCGAATTCTAAATGTTTTGTCTTGTGAATTTACGCAATATGCAGATGTTAAAACAACTTGAGGATGAATAAGAGATGCACCGCACTGATAAAGCAATGAATTTTCAGTACTTCCCTCAACAGGTTCTTCACGTAACACGGCTATCGTCCACGGAAATTCGCCATATTCAGCTTTGGAATGATTATTATCATTAGGAATGTCATTTTCTGTACTTCCCCGAAAACCAATGCCGTTTGAATTACGGATTCCACAAGGTTTCGGTTTATTTTTTATTTCAGATGGAAGGGAAGGAACTTTAACTTTATCTTCTTGTTCACAACAAATAAGTGATAAATTGTCGCAAGGCCCATCATCGGGGTAGCTAAAACAAAAATTGATAAAACATGAATAACACATTCGTAACTTTTGAATGTACTGTAAATCAATGATGCCATATGAAGGTGATTGTCCTCTACCAGAGTTTCTACATAAGTAAAAAGTAATGCATTCACAACTTCCTACTTCATGGTCTATTGATGTAGTCAAAGTTTTGTTTATATTCTGATTATCTTGTCCATCGATTGATAATAAAATAATTGAAGATATTGTCAATAATAATATTAAACCCTTCATATTGTTTTTTCTAAAAATAAATTTCTTTTTTAAAATATTTTGATGAATTTATAGTATGTTAAATTACAAGAGATTGAAGGTGATTCACATTCGTGATCCCTTGGGATTAAAGGTGCGTTCAGGAAAAATATTTAACGTAATTTAATTTAATGTATTTTAATTTAAGAAAGTTAAATGTACGTAACCACCTATAGGCGTTCATGCTACATTTAAGGCGCCGTAATTTAATTTAACGTAAGGAAATATTGGTCAACTTCTTAAATGATTGTATCTGCGCATGAGCGTGATAGCGTGATATTCAACAATAAAAAATATAACCTATCTATCCTAAGAAGTTGGATTAAAATTATAAATTGATATTTTGTGAAGTAGTTAACTTGTTTGGTATTTGCAATGAATGATGCAGATTGATCGAAACGATAAGGCAATTCGAAATTTTGTTTAATTCAAGTTGTTGTGAACAGCTGATGTTAGACGGCCATGACACTTTTTGCAACAAATAGTGTTTGCACATGCCTCATTCTTCCGTTACAGGATTCTTAAATGACTACCATGAACCGGGCCAATTTCTTAGCGCAAAATTAAATAGAATTAAATAGAATTAAATTAAATTACGTCAAGCATGAATGCACCTTAAATGACACCATGGTAGTAAATTTACTAATAAACGCTACGTGGGACTGAAGAAGGTCATTACGAACTGCAGAAGTCGTAATAAATATTAACTTACAGCGATAGGTTTGTATAAAATAAAATTTACCTGTCACCTACTACTGGAAATCACTTGAGTTTTCAATAATATTAAATATCAAACGAAATGTTAACTACCTGAAGTTTAATACTCGAATAACTACTTCGCAGCATTTATGTATAATTTAAAAAAGTAGAACAATTTCTATGTCCGAACGAGTTTGTAAATAATGTGGTTTTTTGTTTATTCTTATAATGTAGTCAACATCATAATAATATAATATGTTTTGGATTTCCCAACAACTTTATACTGATGGTACATAATTTGATAATTAACAAGAATGGTTTACCACCTTGAAGACAGAATCATTTCTCAGATTCATATTCAGTTTTTTACAGTTGACCAAACATATACTGACGTTTTTGATTTTTACATTATATTTTAAATTATTTAAACTTTTAACAGCGTATCAGCATAAAATTAGCATTCCTATTGTATAGCATAAAATAATAATTTTCAAGAACCCTTAATTTTTACCTGAAATAGGATTAAACGCGAACTTTTTGTAGAAATGAATCTGTAGGTTAAATATACTACATAAAGTACACATGTACTTATAAAAGATGTGCAAATGAATTTAAAAAAATTTATTTAATATAAGCGACTTTTTGGAACGTAGAATTGATAAAACTACTAACAATACCCTTAGATTTTAAATTAGATATGATATCGTAAATTTCATTCTCATTCGTATAGTCTAAGAATATAGATGACTCGTTATTAATGAATATGTTTTTCAAATACTTGACTGCGCCTGTGGTCGAACCAGGTCCGATGCTGGATATCACCGCTTCAGCAACACTTGAGAAGTACTGACTGAAATCGTCAGCCGAAAGCTTTGAGGCAACACCCCTTGTACTGATTTTCTTGTTTGTTTCCTCCTTTATAATATTCCACATTGCTCTTTGTTTATTTTCAGCGTTTCTCAAGTAATCAGCGTTTCTTTGTTTCTTTTCTTCGGAGAGTTGTCGAAAGTAAATTTCCTTGCATTCGCCGTATGCATTATAAGAGGCTTCACTTCTATCAACGGTAGCAACTATGCTTAATGCATTCAACGTTTTTTTTATTTCAAGTAATTTATCGGACCATGTATTATTATTATCCTCCTTGCTAATATCAATTTTTTTCGTGATGATAGGAAAAGAATCTGCTTGAACCCTCAAGAATTCTTTATGGAAAAAAGCAAAAGATTCCGACGCTGACATCCTTCGCAACACCTCCGTCCATGGCACCGAGGCAAACATTTCATTAAATAAAGAGGCGTTCTCTTCAGTCACCTTAACTATTTTTATTGTTTTGTAGTGTTTCTGTTTTTGAATATAAAGGGTTCTGTCGCAAATTATTTGAGCAAGGTGATCGGACACATGCAGATTGGTAGTGACCATACTGCAGTCATTCATATTAGAATTTGTGAATATATTGTCGATACACGTGGAACTTGTTCTTGTCACTCTGGAGGCTTCGCCAAAGGCCGGCTCGAGTCCATACGAATTGAGCAGATTTACGAGTTGCATCTTGCTTTGGCCCTCCTCTAATAGCCCCTACACACGATCCGATCTGGTTGGTACTAAAATCCAATCTCGTCGGTCGGGTCTCAAGTTGGACCGTGTGGAGGCTTGTCGTCCTACAAATTTCGCAACATTTCCTTGTAGGAAATGTAGTCACCGATGTAGCCATCCGACCGCGTTGGAATTTGGCGAGATCGGACCGTGTGGAGCGTTGTCGGATCGCAGATAAGGCGAGCTAATCTTGATAAAAACTGTTTTTTATGCCATTCCTTGTCGGATCATGTAGGAAGGTCCAGACCCACCAACCCAGCCGACTTGTTATCTACCTACTTTATAAAAACTTATTATTTTTTTATTAAATACCTTCAAAATATCACACGAAATATTAAAATTATAATGCATAATTATAATTATAATGAAAAGTGGAGGTAATAATCTGACCAAAATCTATGTTTTAAATAATCATTTAAAAAAATTTAGGATTTCAAAATGTAATTATAGGTGATAATTTTTGTAGTTCTCACGAAAAGATATGAAACGTCTAAAAGGGTTTCTCGAATAATATTTAAATATTTTCACTTTCTGTTCATATAAAATATTTTTATAATAACTCGATAACAAATTGAAAATTATTTCATGTCAAAATATAGCATTTTTATAGTTTTCTATAGAAAGCACTTGTTATATATTTGATTGATGAACATAATACAAAATTTAAAAAATGCGTAACTGTTTGTTATTATCTCTATACGCTGAATTTTTTTCGATCGCGTAACCATTTTTTGACCATAGCCTTTAGCGCAATTCCTGCTATACTAAATTTCGATAAATTCGGAGCCATGTTAATCGGTTCAAAGCTTTAAAGAGAATGAATGCCGTGGTGTTTGGGAGAAAACTGATAAGTTTAAACATATTATGGTACAAATATGACAGTTATTAATTTCAAAAAATTACTGGATTATTAAACATTATTATTATTATTACATTCTATTAATTACTGGATTATTAAACATTATTATTACATTCTAAGTACATAATTAATAAATGAATAAATAAAAATAAATTGATCTTTTATTGATATTTTACTATTTATTGAACGATATTGAACTTTAAAACAGCTATACTGAAAGACATTACTTTTGCACTTATCAGTTTTCTCCCAAACACCACGGATTATTTAATCATTATATTTAATACAAGAATAATATTCTTGTATTATTCTTGTAATATCAGGCGCAGCTGGTGTCGGGCCGACGAGATTGGACCGTGTAGAGGCAAACTCCAACGCGGTCGGATCGTGTGGAGGCAATCTCCAATCTGGTCGGGTCGCAAGTTGGACCTAGAAATCGGATCGTGTGTAGGGGCTATAAGAAATTGATATTATAATCACCTGCAATGTAATAGGGTCTGCACACGATCCGATCTGGTTGGTACTAAAATCCAATCTCGTCGGTCGGGTCTCAAGTTGGACCGTGTGGAGGCCTGTCGTCCTACAAATTTCGCAACATTTCCTTGTAGGAAATGTAGTCACCGATGTAGCCATCCGACCGCGTTGGAATTTGGCGAGATCGGACCGTGTGGAGCGTTGTCGGATCGCAGATAAGGCGAGCTAAAATTGATAAAAACAGTTTTTTATGCCATTCCTTGTTGGATCATGTAGGAAGGTTCAGACCCACCAACCCAGCCGACTTGTTATCTACTTTATAAAAACATATTATTTTTTTATACCTTTAAAATATAGTAGTGGTACCATACTGAAACTGGAATCATCCCCACTGCGCATGATTGAAAGTATTGATTAGGGTCAAGTATTGATTATATTATATTATTGACATAAGGGGTTGACGAAAGGGTATTTAAATTAGGGGTCACTCCCCTTTATTAGTAAGGTATTTAAATTAGGGGTCAGTACCCTTTATTAGCATGAGTATTAAAATTAGGGTGTGAGCCCCCTAATAGGTATGTATTTTTAAATAGCAATACATCACTAAACTGCGCATGATCGAAAGTATTGATTAGGGGACAAGTATTGATTAATTTAGGGTTCCTTACATTATTAAGAAATTATTATTATATGTTATAAGTAAATGCGAAGGGTGTGAATATTTATTACGATAGGGTGCAAACCCCCATTGAAATCTAAGGTAAGGTATTTAAATTAGGGGTCAGTCCCCTTTATTAGTAGGGTAATGAAATCACTAGATCATAAGGTGTTATTGTTATATATTGTTATTGGTATTGCTAGTGTAATTTTATATATAATAATAATCGCGTACAATTTGTAAGAATACAAAAATTCTAATATTATAGAATCACATATTATCGTGATCACATC
The DNA here is from genome assembly GCA_932274525.1 of Podabrus alpinus. NCBI lineage: Eukaryota > Metazoa > Arthropoda > Insecta > Coleoptera > Cantharidae > Podabrus > Podabrus alpinus. The sequence goes on from OW026453.1 coordinate 23,135,797, forward strand.
ACGATATTAGTATTTGCTCTTTGCAATAAAATCAGTAAATTACCTATTCTATATTTAGGGGTACATATTATCTTAGGCAATAATAGTATTACATATTAGGTGCATATGTGAGTAATTGTATATGGGGTGTTAAAACTTAAATTAGGGGTCAGTCCCCTTTATTAGCATGAGTATTAAAATTAGGGTGTGAGCCCCCTAATAGCAATACATCACTAAACTGCGCATGATCGAAAGTATTGATTAGATGCAAGTATTGATTATTATTACATTATTGATATAAGGGGTTCAGATCACCCCATGTTAAGACATTCTAACAAATTGCAAGAAATTAATATATATATATAAATTACCTTCAATATATTATGTAAGTTTACCAGGGGGTATTATCCTTTATCCCTTTAGAACTGGATTATTAGGACCTGTATTCATTGACATAAAATCAATATGAAAATAAATACGTTTCATGACAGAAGGGTAAATCACCCTACTTAGTGATATTATATAAGAATGCACAGTATTATATTTGTAGTCAGTACGTACGATTTTTTTGATTACGTAAGATCGTGTATCTTCACTATTTTTCTTTATATAAGATACAAAAATGGCTGAAATTATTAAAGTCGCGGGTGAAATGGTGAGAGTGATGAAAGATGCCTTATCAAATTTGGTTATAAATCCTGAAAGTGTAAAAAATTGGATTACGCATGGCACTAAAACTCTGAGAATATTAAATAACGCGCTTAAAAAGGCTGACTTAAGCATTGGTAGCAAGAAGAAATTAGAAAAAAGCATAGGATTAATTAAAGGTAAGCATTATGTTATTTATTCATACAAAAAATCCGATTATAATACCCGTATCTTTTTTCATTAAGAAGTAATAAATGTCAAATAGAACTTTATGATAATTATTTGTTAGCCATAATCTTCTATATCATTGGTATACTGGAAAAAGTGACCAAGTCAAGTTGAGTTGTTTCTAAATAAATGAAATTGAATGTTTAATATTAAATAAATAACACCTTAACCAAGTTACAAAATTTTTATACTAGTTTCGAAAATTCTTCTTCATTGATTAATTAACTATACGTAATAGATATATAATTAGCATCATTTATAATTATTATGTTAAGTAAATTAATCCTAAAAATTGAGTTAACTTGAGTAAAGTGTTATTTTTTATTTTATTTAATCTGCAATTATTTTAACCTCAAAGGGTAACTTGCAATTAATACATCAAGGGTTATTCCATTAATGGATATTCAACAGAGCTAATTTTCGATAAATAACCATCACATATTTAAATAAATTAGTCAAAATGTAGGATAACATATTAAAATAATTTGTTCATAGCAAATTTTGATAAAATTTTATAAAATTAATAAGCATCAAATTTACTATCCGTTCACTTTAACTGACATTTATTTAATATATCAGTTATTAATTAAGCTGTTAAAATCATGAGGCTTATTCTTCTTCTTATTATTTCCCACCAAAGATATGAGACTATCACAACTGTTTTTTAATAATTTAATACTTTTTGCTAGTATACCTATGATACTATTATTTTATTTATCGGGTAATTTTATGTCATATTCAACTATTTCTCTACACTATAATATATTAATATAATTTTATTATATTTAAGGATATAATTATCATATCAAAACAATACATAAACGTGGGGGAGCGTTAGTACCAAGAGGTGAATGTCGAAGTCAGCGCATTAGATGGGAAGAAGTTAATTCAGCGTTCAATAGTCGTATCAGAACTGGGGTGATTATCAACCTAACACATATTGACCCGCTCACATTTCTCGAAGACGCTCAATTCTTATATGCATCACGAGTCAAACATACTTTAAAATCACAACCTATATTGAAAATAAATGTAGATCTATGTTGCGAATTTACAAAAGTGACCGGTGAAGGAAGCATTAAAGAGTTGAAGCATTTCAGTACCCCTAACGCTCAAGCAGATTCAGTCACAGATTTAAAGAAATGGTGGGAGGAAAACGTGCAGGACAGTATTATCACACAGTTAGAAGAATTTCAGCAGAATGAGAGTGGATGGACCTTGACAGCTATAATTAATTTAGCGGTCAATTTAAATCGATATGAACCATTTAGAGGCTCATCATACATACCACTCCCGAAAGATATAGCCAACAAGAAAGCTTGCATTAACATCCGTAATAACGATCATATGTGCTTTGCTTGGGCGGTTGTATCAGCATTATATAGTGCAAAAAACAATATAACCCGAGTATCATCATACCCACACTACGCAGAAGTATTGAATTTGAGCGGTATCATGTTTCCTATGATGCTGACCCAAATAGCAAAATTTGAATACAATAATAAACTCTCTATAAATGTATATATATTGAAACCAAAACAGAAACGTCATCTAGTGGTACCTACCTACCTAACTAGGAACAAAAGGGATCGGCATATTAATCTTCTTTTGGTTCAAGATACTTATAAAAAAGGTGAAGAAGCAAAATACCATTATTGCTGGATAAAAAATCTTAGCAGACTAGTAAGTAAACAGCTAACTAGTGCCGGTCAAAAGCTATGGATATGTCCCAGGTGTTTACATTATTTTTATAATGAAAACAAATTAAAACAACATGAATTAGATTGCGGTAATATAAACAATTGTCGCATCCATATGCCTAGTAAAGGTGAAGTAGTGAAATTTACCAATTTTAATAACAAAGAGATGGTACCCTTTGTAATGTATATAGATATGGAGAGCATATTAACACCAATAGATATAAAACGGGGTAAAAAAACGGCATTGTATCAAAAGCATGAAGCATATAGTATAGCCTATTATTTTAAGTGTTGCTATGATGATACCCTGTCCTATTATCGTAGCTATCGAGGAAGTGATTGTGCTAAATGGTTTGCACAACAGCTAAGGCAAATTACTGAAGATGTTGAACCCATATATTGGGCTGCTCAGCCAATGTCATTAACGTTACAGGAAGAGCACTCATTCCAAGAAGCTGTTGTATGTCATATATGTACGAAGCCGTTTTCATCCAATGATGTCAAGGTTCGTGATCATGATCATATAACATCAAAATTTCGGGGTGCTGCGCATAATTCCTGTAACCTCAATTACATGGATTGTAAAACTATACCTGTCGTGTGCCATAATTTAAGCGGCTATGACTCGCACTTCATAATTCGTGATATAGCTTTAGAAATTGAAGGCTCAGTATTTCTACTCCCAGTAAATAAGGATAAATACATTGCATTTACTAAGTCTATGAAGGGAAGTAAAATAAAGTTCAAGTTCATCGATTCTTTCAGGTTTTTACCATATAGTCTAGATAAACTAGCATCATACTTGAAAGAACTAAAAACGGTAAAACGTGAATACCCCAATACCGATCAGTATAATTTATTAAAACGTAAAGGGGTATTTCCTTATGATTACATCAAGTGCGTTGATAATCTTGATGAACCTAGATTACCTGAAAAACGTAATTTTTACAATCAGCTCACAGAAACCCTAATATCAGACGATGAGTACTCCCACGCTCAAAATGTTTGGATGAAATTTAATATCAAAAATTTGGGGGAGTACTCCGACTTATATTTAAAAACAGATGTGCTGTTATTGGTGGATGTTTTTGAGAATTTCCGTGACACCTGTTTTAATACGTATGGATTGGATTCGGCTCATTATGTATCAGCTCCAGGTTTAACATGGGACAGCATGTTGAAACATACTCAAGTGGAATTAGATCTACTAACGGACATTGACATGTTAATGTTTGTTGAACGTGGAATTCGAGGAGGTATCTCTCAATGCAGCAATCGATACGCTAAGGCCAATAATAAATATATGGACAATTACGACCCCACACAGCCGGATGTTTATCTTCAATATTATGATGTTAATAATTGTAAGTTTATCATTTTTTCTTATTTTTTAAAATAATCTATTTTATAATTTTATTTTTCAGTATACGGATGGGCTATGAGTCAGTACCTGCCCTCAGGAGGATTTTCATGGCTCCCCCAGCCTCAAATAGATGTCAATCAAATCCCTGATGATAATCATTTAGGATATATCCTAGAAGTTGACTTGGAGTACCCAGATACTATTCACGATACTCATAATGATCTACCTTTTTGCCCTGAACATCAAGCACCACCCAATTCTAAACATAAAAAGCTGCTCACAACCCTTCACAATAAAGAACGCTACGTTATTCATTATCGTGCGCTGAAACAGGTTATTAAACATGGTTTAAATGTCATGAAAATTCATAGGGTATTGGAATTCAGGCAATCGGCTTGGATGAAGCCGTATATTGATTTAAATACCCTAATGAGGATGAATGCTACAAATGAGTTTGAGAAAACTTTTTTCAAATTAATGAATAACGCGGCTTTCGGAAAGACAATGGAAGATGTCAGAAAAAGGAAATTAGTGAAATTAGTTTCGAAGTGGGATGGACGCTATAGTGCCAAAGTGATGATCGCCAAACCCAATTTTCATAGCAGAACTATTTTAGATGAAAATTTGGTTGTGATCGAACTTAACAAGACTGAGATTAAAATGACCAAACCAGTGTATGTTGGCATGTGTGTATTGGACATTTCGAAAACTAAATTATACGATTTTCATTATGACTACATGAATCAGAGCTTTCCTTGCAAAGTACTTTACTGTGATACCGATTCCCTTATATATCAAATAAATTGCCCAGACATTTATGCTACGATAAAGAAAGACATTGCTTATTTTGATACTAGTGATTATCATCCCAATAACCCCTTTGGTATACCCCTTGCAAACAAAAAAGTGCCAGGGTTAATGAAGGATGAAAACAATGGTCTCATTATGACTGAGTTCATTGGTCTGAGGTCTAAAATGTATAGTGTACGTGTTGAGGGTCAAGATCATATGAAGAAAGCTAAGGGGGTTAAAAATTATGTAGTGAAGAAATATATTAGTTTTAATGATTATGTAGATTGTTTAGTTAATAATAAGGAAATTTTAAAACTGCAAAATAGTATAAGATCGACTAATCATAATGTACATAGTATTAGACAAGAAAAAATAGCATTAAGTTTTAATGATAACAAACGGTGTATATCGTCTCACACCACAGATACAGTGGCGTGGGGGCATTACAAATTAAGAAAATAAATAAAATAAATTATGAAAGTTTTTTATTTATTTTAATTTTAATACACACTGAGGATAAGTATAAATAAGTATTTAACTCCAAACATCTTATAGTTATGTTTTTTTATTCATTGATTAATTTTTTTGAGATCCAAGTAGGAGTGTCATATCCTAACCACTTAACATACAGTTGATCGCCTCGTTTACGTATCACTTTTTCAATTAAGAAAGTATCAGGATATGAAGTTTTTTGCAATTCTTCAGTATAGAACATACCTTTTATAGGCGTTCCATCAAGATCTTCAATGAAATAAGTTACAGGTTTACCATAATTAATTTTTATAATTTTAAATAACTCTGCAGTCCAATTAGCATTGTAACCTTTATCAAACACCGATTTATACTTCGAAATTCGCACGAAATCACCAAGTTTAAATTTTATTTTCCCAATATCAATATTTTCATTATATACGCTTAACTTTGTGGATGGTTTAACATCGCAAGGACGCATCATAATTGTTCTATGTTTTCGGTGATTATAATCCTTAGTGACAGAATCCAGTATATCGATCCATTTATATTCAGCACGATAGCTAAATTCCTTATATAATATATTTTTGAAGGTTCTTATAACACGTTCAACAATGGAAGCTTTCTTAACACTGAATGAAGAGTAATGATTGATTTTATTATACTTAATAATGTTATAGAAATTTTTATTGTAAAATTCTTTTCCTTCATCGGTCTGCAAATTTTTAGGACGTCGCCCCTCTTTAAATATTGAAGATATAGCGGCCGTCACTTCCACACCATTTTTAGATTTTAGGGCACGCGTCCATAGGAACTTGGAATAACAGTCAATAACTAATAAAATGAATTTATACCCGTTATTATATTTAGAGTAAGGTATAAATTCAGCTAAGTCTGCCTGCCATAAATTATCGAAGCCTCTAATTATCACACTTCTACGGGGGAAGTTTTTTCTAGCACTTCTATGAATTTCGTTTATAATCCCCCTTTTTAACATTTTAACTTTTAGAAATGTTTTTTTCTACTTTCTTAATTGCAGTCTTAAGATCATTGAATTCCTTCACAACATTTTCAATTATTTTATTATGATGCTGAAATTTTGAAAGAATACCTTCGGGATTGTTCATAAAATTTAAAATGGCATCATGTTCAAACACCCACCGTTCCCATTTAGAAAAGTTTGTATTACAGTTTTTCTCGACCTCATCAACTCGCGATCGTAAGGAACCAATATGTGATGCTATTACATCTACATACTGTTTATTTACAGCATCAAAGTCATCAACTCCAGTTGATAAATTAGTTAATCTCTTAGACTGAATATCAAAGTGGCGATCTTGGGTAAGTTTGAAACCTATTCCGTCAGCACCCTTAGGACCTTCCTTTGGACGTATTTTACTTCGACCGAATATGTCAATGTTCATTTTTAAACTAATCAGTTATTCAACTCTACACACTATATTTATTCAATAATTTGAGCTTCCTTTAACTCTTCTACAATGCTAATGATTTCGTTATCATGATTGTTATTACCTGCTTGTTTAGATGCATGCAGAAGCATCAGACGCTGAACTAATTCTGAAGGTGAATCCCAATAAATATATTCAGTTTGTTTATTATTAACCAATTTATGAATTATTTCAACACCCCGTCCAATCTTTTTAAATGCCATACGTTTAATTACTTGGGTATACTTAACACCTTTATTAGCTCTTATTCTGCCGTTAGGGTTAAAACCTATCTTATGAGCATTGGTTTGCTCTAAGATTTTTTTATACTGATCCATATCTTCCATTGTATAGTTTATAGGTCTCTTTTTAAATATTAATTCATACAATCCTTCAGTACCTTGGTATAGTTTATCATCAATAAAAAAATTGTCAGAATCTTGTTGAAATTCGATTTTAGCATTACCAATATTCCAAGTCTTAGTATCATTATTGAAGTAAACTCCGTACTCGTGATCCATCTCACGTATAGTGTCATGTATAGCCATATCCGTATAGCGATTATGTAATCTTTCAATAATATTAGTGTTAGCAGTTTCATCGTATTCTTCATCTTCAACATCACTTTTCATATAGCTTGAATCCTCATTAAATGTCATATCACTTTTATTACATGCTGTATTCTTTAACCTAATAGGTATTTTTGTTGAATTTTTCACCGCTGGCGGATGCGTATAATTCTTTACAACTTTTAATTCCTGAGATTTTTTCTTTAAAGAAGTTAATTCCTTAATAGGATCCACGATTGGTTTAAACACCTCCTCTGAAGTTCTGTGCACTGTCATTTGATTTCGTTTTAATTCAAGGTACTTACGCTTTACAGCATTACGGGCTCTAATAATTTTTTTAGTCAATTCAATTTCATCAGTATCCATTTCAGGTTACGTACACCTAATGGAGGTATTTATAAAGTAAATTTTAACTTGTTTAACTTCTCAAACCTGTGCAGATAGTGCGAAGTAGTTGCAAGTTCTGAACGCTATTTCAATTTAATCAAAGCTTATATACGAATCAAAGCCTTTCCTATATCTACCGGTATTTATATCAGATTCCGTATCGATTACCACAAACCCGTGAGGTTCTTTCCAGCATTCGGCACACATCGATTTAAATTGATTAAATGATAAATCAGTACCTACATGATCATCATAAGCATGTTTTAAATTCAAGACATCTTGCTTAAATAGCACAATTAAGTTAGAATTATCACGTATTAATTGCTTAGGTATTTTTGAATAGGTCTGACTAAGATAGAATGAGTCAATAAAATTATGCCTACCCATACAGAAATAATCTCGGACGCTTGAACTTTTATCAGTAATTACATCGTCAAATACCATAATGGAATGAGGTTTAGCTTCGTTTACGGGTACAACCTCATCATGCTGAGTAAACGTGAAATACCCCAACCCCTTAATCGGCTCGAGAACTTTCTGCAGGTATTGATACTTAGGCTGATGTAAAGATTTTGAAAACACATACACATTTTGAAATTTTAATCCATGCGGCTCTTCTATAAGACTGATGAGTGTATTTGTTTTACCGCAACCTGAACTACCTGCTATGATACATCTGATTGAGTCAGGTAATAAATCACCATGTTTTTTTGAACGATGTTTTTTAAAGTCATGATTATTAACTTTAAGTGTGGCACGTTGTTTAACAAACCTCATCTTGGTATTCAATAAACTTATATATATTTACGCTGATATATATATAGGAGCTATAGCGAGTTGTCACACTAAATGATTGTTCATCGTGGAGAAGGGTTGGTCAACTCCATAATAAATAAATTACCTGTGGAACTTCATATACCAGGTTATCAATATTGTGGGCCTGGAACTAAATTACACAAGCGTTTAGCTAGAGGTGATCCTGGCATTAATCCATTAGATTCGGCTTGTAAAGAGCACGATATTGCATATTATCAACATAAAGATTTAGAAGACAGACATCGTGCTGATCGTATTTTAGAAGAGCGTGCCTGGACACGTGTCAAATCTAAAGACTCAGGGCTAGGAGAAAAGGTTGCAGCGTGGGCGGTAGTAAACACCATGAAAACTAAAAGAAAGTTAGGTATGGGGTGTGTTAATAAACGTCGAATAACACTCGGAAAAGGAATTTTAACAAATATTTCAAAGGAACTTAAAAAATCTAATAACACCCCAGATATTATTAAAAAAGCTCTAGCAGCTGCCAAGCGATCAGTTAAAAAATTAGGAGGTAAACGAAATATTAAAGTGCCTAGAATAATACCCGTTCCTAAGCAAGGGGGGATTATTCCTTTTCTGATACCTCTCTTTGCGGGTTTGAGTGCTGCAGGGGCTTTAGCAGGTGGTGCTAGCGGTATAGCTAAAGCTATTAATAATGCTAAGCAGGCCAAACAGCAACTTGAAGAAAGCGGGCGCCATAATAAAATGATGGAAGCAATTGCGATGGGTAAAAAGGGTGATGCCTTATATTTGAAACCGTATAAAGGTGGAAGTGCCTTATTTTTGAAGCCGTATTCAAAAAACTGATCAAGCTGCCTCGGAGAGCTCTAACTGATGTAGATTTAAAAAAATATACTACTAATATTCCTAATTTTCGAGGTGTGTTTATGAGAGATACCTTACCTACAACACCCAGACCCAACGAATGCGGCATAATTAATTTGGATATTATGAGTGGATCTGGAACTCACTGGATTGCGTATAAGAAGAATCAGAAGAATGTGAGCTACTTTGACAGTTTCGGTGACCTGAGGCCTCCTCAAGAAGTTATTAAATACTTTCAAGGTTGTGTAATAAAATACAATTATGTACGATATCAGAAATTCAATACAATTATATGCGGTCATCTATGTCTAAAATTTTTAAATGAAAATTGAATAAATACATGGTCATAATATTTTTCTTTTAATAATGTCTCGAACGTTTACCTTAACAGGTGTGGGGAATTCACTTAGTGTGAATTATTTTCCTCCAATTCAGTTAAATCCTGAAAAGGATTATGTTCTGGGTCTAATTGGTTTCTACGGCTGTAATTCGATAAGAAATATTTATAATGGAAATAACAAGTTATATTACGATGATAAAGCTATCACTATACCGCCAGGTGCTTATGAAATAGAAGAATTGAACAATTTCCTGAAATCTGTCTTGGGAGTGAAATTTAACTTATGGGCTAATAATAATACATTAAAATGCGAAATTTTCTCGAATTATGAAATTAATTTTAAGAAACCTGGCAGTATAGGTCGTATGTTAGGATTTTCTAGTAAAAAGCTTAAACCGGGTGTTAAACATGAATCTGATTTAAATGTTCAAATTATTAAAGCTACCAACATACATGTTGAATGCAACATAACTGCAGGTGCTTACCGTAATAATAATTTAGCTCATACAATTTTCGAATTTGACCTATCAGTTGAACCTGGTTATAGGTTATGTAAAGAACCCACAAACATTATATATTTACCTGTCACCGTAAAAACTATTCATAACATAACTCTAAGGCTAGTTGATCAGGATGGTGAAGCAGTAGATTTCGGTAACGAATCATTAACTATAAGGCTAGAATTGAAGCAAGATGGGTTTAAATCTAAATAATAATATAAATAAGGGTGATAATCATCTACAGAGCATTATACGTCCGAACGTTAGAAGACTCACATCACACGAGATCAATTTTCTTGAAAGTTTGGGATATCGTGTATCAAATAAGAATTACAATGCAGGAAGAACAAGCTCTGCAAAATTTGTTCGCCGACGTATCTTATTCTGATTTAGTTATTGATAATTCCACTCACACATATCATCCTTATACTGTCAATGCCTTTGATAACTCGGATGAAATTAGACTTATTATTGAGAAAGGTGATTTGATAACAGCTACCTATGATAGTAAGATTTATATTGAAGGTACCCTAACACCTACCGAAGCTAAACCTTTCCAACTCAACGACCCGCTGTTTCTATTTGAAGAAATACGTTATCAACTTGGTGATGTTGTAATCGATGCTTGTAGGATACCAGGCATATCAACATCTCTTTACGGACAATGTCGTTATACTCCTGGAGAGTCCTCAGGTTTAAGTAGCGCAGGATGGAATATTTTAAATGAGGAGTCACAAATTTGTGACAGCACTAAAACCAAATTTTGTGCTATAATACCCTTAAATCATGTGTTGGGGTTCGCTAGCGATTACACTAGAGATATTATAAACATGCGTCAGGAATTGATTTTGATTCGTTCAAATTCCGACATCGATTGTTATAGCAGTTCAACAACGGTTAAAATAAAAATTTCAAAAGTTAGTTGGCGTGTACCTCATATTACTCCTAGCAATACTGCAAAGTTGGAAATATATAACCACTTGAAACAGCAAAAAGGTATAAAAATTGGCTTTTATGGTAGAAGCTTATATCAATATCCTAGTTTACCTACTACTTCTAATGTAGCAATATGGGCTGTTAATAGTTCAGTGGGATCCCGAAGACCGCGTTGGCTTTTAACTGCATTTCAACAAAATAAACGCGGTAAAAAAGATCAGGATGCTAGCCGTTTGTCGCAATGTGGTATAAGTGATGTGACTGCATATATCAACCAGAATAGGTGCCCCTACGAGAAACGTCATAATAATTTTGCTAAGGGTGCTTATGCACTTGCATATGATGATTATCTATCGTTTCAGAAAAAATTTTTAAACAAACAGTTTTGTGAACCTCTGCTAGATTTTGCGGAATTTGGAACAGGTCCAATTTTTGTATTGGACGTTTCTAAGCAAAATGAACATGTTCGAGAACCTGTTTTATCCTTAAAATTGGAAATCGAAGGTAAAGAAGTTTTTCCTGCAAATACAACTGCCTACGTATTAATTTTACATGATTCGATCTTGGAATATGAACCAATCTCCGGACTAGTCACCTATATGTGACCAATATAATCTTTATATTATACTTATCAATATTTGAAATAAAATAAACAAAATAATCTTCTAAATTTCTGTTTTATATCTCCTATAATAATTAATATAATACAGAATCAACACTGTAATAAAAATATATGTTGTTAAAACTTGTCCCAGTGCTGCGGATATTAGTCTGTAATGTTTATAATCTTCAGTTAATAAATTCATATCCCCCAATATTATATTCCATGCCGATGGTTCCATTGACGTTCGGGATGTAAATCTTAATTTGTATAAAATAATCGGGCTGGCTTCTGTTAATTGGTAGGAGAAAGTTGATTCATTCGCAACATATTTAAATTCCATTGCAGACCAATTTAAGCAAAAAGCATCGCTTAAATAATTCAAACTATTTATATTAATATAATTAATACAAATTTGAATGTTTTCAACACTTTTAGGTGAAGCAATAAACAAAGTGTTGTTGAAAACTTGAGCTAATGTAAAGATGATTAGGCTGGAATTCATTTTTGATAATGATGCGTGCCCATTAATTGCTCATTTAATAATGATGATACGCATACGAATCTCTTCAATTTTATATAATAATAATAATACATAGGTGAGGTATGGGTTAATAAAATTATTCAAATTTCATTATACTGCTTGAATATCTCAAGAAATGATAGAATTTACTTTCGTTAGGATTAAAATGGTCAAGATTATTTCAAAAATTACACAACACATTATTATAAAATTATATTAAAATACCGTATACATACACATATACATTGCATATAAGAATTACATTATTAAGTTATTACTGAAGGTAAATCGTCCAAGTTTTGTTTAATCACCTCAGGATACATGTAGAACATTTCCATAATGCAATATGAATGGGCTCCTTGATAGTTACCTGTAGATTGTATCACATCTTTTGTATTCATGAAAGGATCACCCCCTAACTGAATACATGCAAATAAAATATCAGTATAGTAGTCTTTGATTTCCATATTAACAATTTCTCTCATTCGTTGGTTGATTAACGGTGATATTTCATATAACCTCTCCACGGTTACCTTCCCCATGTAAATATAAAAATCATTTCTTTCTAATTTTAAAACATTATTGTTTTGAAATTTTGGGCCGGAAATTTTTAAAGTTGTAGTATTACGATTCATATCAATGTGATCCAAAGTTCCACCATTTAAAAAATTTGTAATCGGTACCTCTTTATCCCTTATAATATCCCAATCTTGGTTGCATAATGAGATACCCAATCCATTTGACCCTCCTAAGCGTAACTTGGGCATCCATTCTTCAACATCGATTCCCACCGACACGAACTTAGTTTCTGACTTATTAAGCCAATACCTCGTTTCGAAGACCATTTTGGGTTGTAAGGTTTTAGGTAACTTAGTATCCTTTTCAACTAGAATTTACACAAAAAGAAAAAAATTAGTAAATGTATATATTGTGAAATTATAAATTGTACAATATTAACTGGTTGAGGGTTAGGTAAGCACTCATTACTCATCTGTAATGAGCACTCACCTAACCCTAATACCAGTTTATTAAAATAAGTAAAGATTAATTTGTTATGAACTTACTTTGTGCGGACGCTTCTGCACTTCTCTTCAATGAAGTTTTGGATTCCATGACTTCTAGAATATACGTTGCAAAAGTTAACCTCACCAGTAGATTCGAAGAACTAGTTTCATATATACAGTTATCAGCCTTATATAGCGAATGAAGTTAATTAATCCTAGAATATTAGCCCGCATGTGCAGGTTTTATTACCATGACCAAATATTCTAATTGAAAGTTTTAACACCCCATATACAATTACTCACATATGCACATAATATGTAATACTATTATCCCCCAAGATAATATGTGTCCCTAACTATAGAATAGGTAATTTACTGATTTTATTGCCATGAGCAAATACTAATATAGTGAGATGTGATCGTTAATTTTAATAACCTTACGTTTAAACCCCCCAATCGCACCCCTTATGATCCAGTGATTTTATTGCTATGAGTCATACTAATGTAGGGGAGTGACCCCTAATTTAAATACCCTTTCGTCAACCCCTTATGTCAATAATATAATATAATCAATACTTGACCCTAATCAATACTTTCGATCATGCGCAGTGGGGATGATTCCAGTTTCAGTATGGTACCACTACTAAATATCACACGAAATATTAAAATTATAATGCATAATTATAATTATAATGAAAAGTGGAGGTAATAATATGACCAAAATCTATGTTTTAAATAATCATTTAAAAAAATTTAGGATTTCAAAAAGTAATTAGGTGATCATTTTTGTAGTTCTCACGAAAAGATATAAAACGCCGAAAACGCCTAAAAGGGTTTCTCAAATAATATTTAAATATTTTCACTTTCAGTTCATATAAAATATTTTTATAATAACTCGATAACAAATTGAAAATTATTTCATGTCAAAATATAGCATTTTTATAGTTTTCTATAGAAAGCACTTCGTCGGCTTACTGCTAAAACAAGATAACTCCAAAATGATAGTTTTGAGTAAAACTGCTTTTAAAGTTTGATTCGCCATAAACAAGTTAACAAAAGTTAAAAATGAAGTTCTTAATACTCCTTTAATATTTGACTTACAGTTATCAGGTTTTGTCAAAATGTAGTTTTCTCTTATTTAAATGCAATCATGTATATAACTCATTTTGTCCAAAAATGGAGTTATCTTGTTTTGACAGTAAGCCGACGACTTGTTATATATTTGATTCGTGTGTTTCTTTATCGCCAAAGCGTTTATAAACACATGATGTACTCTATTTGAGCACCACAGATAGCCAGGTGTCCAGCTTTAAAGAGAATGAATGCGGCGGAGAAAACTGATAAGTTTAAACATATGGTACAAATATGACAGTTATTAATTTCAAAAAATTACTGGATTATTGAACATTATTATTATTATTATTACATTCTATTAATTACTGGATTATTAAACATTATTATTATTATTATTACATTCTAAGTATATAATAATTAATAAATGAATAAATAAAAATAAATTGATCTTTTATTGATATTTTACTATTTAGTGAACGATATTGAACTTTACTATATTGAACAGCTATACTGAAAAACATTACTTTTGCACGTATCAGTTTTCTCCCAAACACCACGAATTATTTAATCATTATATTTAATACAAGAATAAATTTTAAGTTCGAAATAATATCAGGCGCAGCTGGTGTCGGGCCGACGAGATTGGATCGTGTAGAGGCAAACTCCAACGCGGTCGGATCGTGTGGAGGCAATCTCCAATCTGGTCGGGTCGCAAGTTGGACCTAGAAATCGGATCGTGTGTAGGGGCTATAAATGTGCTTATATACTTTTTTTCTAATTGAATGAAATTTCAATGCTTTATCCAAGACTTGGGTAAATATCTCAAAACTACCACATGGGGACCTGTATACAGTGAGTACGATGATGCTCATTGATTTGATTTCTGCCTCAGCAAGTTCAATGTCTTTTTCAATGGACATACTTGTAATCTCTTCAATGGTATTTTTGGCCATTTTTGTCAAATTATTATTAGAAACTTAAATAATGGGATAAATTTTATGAAATAATTTTCAACATTTTAATATGAAGAAATTAAGTTTATTAAGTTTATTAAATTAATTGTTTATTGACATGGTTATGGAGAAGGAATATATGTAAAAAAAAAAATTTTGTGTCCTGAAAAATGTGCTGACTACCCTTAGCCAAGATTTTCAAATTTGCCGTTCACATTACGTAACACAGCTTCGCTTGGTGTTGCAAACAATACGATGGCATATTCAATAAAGAAAACTGGGTTTTCTGTCCTTTCTTTTTTGGCAGAAACCACATTTAATCTTCCAGGGTAAATTTACATCAACATTTTCGGCCTGAGGAATTTCAATTTCCAAAATTTTGGCAATTTTTTTGGCAAAGCGATGTACGTAAAGTTGTTTTTTGTATTTGTCTTTATTTTATCAGGTTTGCCTAATAATGCCTATGGCAAAAATTTTGTACCCCTTCGTAACAACTAACTTGAAATATATTGTTATTAACCCCAACATCGCTTCAAATTTAGTAATCATGTTACAAAAATTTTATTGTTATAAATCACCAATAATTATTGACCTATTGTCCTAATATTGACCAGAAATAAAGCTAAAAAAACATTAGTAACAATGCCCGGGTGGCCCTACATGATATATTTTTGGATTTATTTTGGTTTCGTTTTAAATAAATTAGTAAGTCGGCGGTTTAACCAAGTCAGACCCTGAATATTAGTGTATCTCGAATACATGTTGTTGATGAGCCTATAAGGTAACTCTCTGCCAAATTTGGTGATGTAACAATGCCCGTGTGGCCCTACATGATATATTTTTGGATTTATTTTGGTTTCATTTTAAATAAATTAGTAAGTCGGCGGTTTAACCTAGTCAGACCCTGAATAGTAGTGTGTCCCGAATACATGTTGTTGATGAGCCTATCAGGTAACTCTCTGCCACATTTGGTGATGTAACAATGCCCGTGTGGCCCTACATGATATATTTTTGGATTTAATTTGGTTTCATTTTAAATAAATTAGTAAGTCGGCGGTTTAACCAAGTCAGACCCTGAATATTAGTATGTCCCGAATACATGTTGTTGATGAGCCTATCAGGTAACTCTCTGCCAAATTTGGTGATGTAACAATGCCCGTGTGGCCCTACATGATATATTTTTGGATTTATTTTGGTTTCATTTTAAATAAATTAGTAAGTCGGCGGTTTAACCAAGTCAGGCCCTGAATATTAGTGTGTCTCGAATACATGTTGTTTATGAGCCTATAAGGTAACTCTCTGCCAAATTTGGTGATGTAACAATGCCCGTGTGGCCCTACATGATATATTTTTGGATTTATTTTGGTTTCATTTTAAATAAATTAGTAAGACGGCGGTTTAACCAAGTCAGACCCTGAATATTAGTGTGTCGCGAATACATGTTGTTGATGAGCCTATCAGGTATAACTCTCTGCCAAATTTGGTGATGTAACAATGCCCCTCTAGCCCAAGATAATTGTTTTCAGATATTTTGGAGAATTATAAAAATTCGCCCTTTAACCGGTCAAACCCACAATTTTTATGTACCTCAAATATAAATTTATGTATTGTTAGTAGTTTATCAATTCTACGTTCCAAAACGTCGTTTATATTAGATAAATTTTTTAAAATTCATTTGCACATCTTTTCATGTGTACTTTACGTAGTATATTTAACCTTCAGATTCATTTCTATATAAAGTTCGCGTTTAATCCTATTTCAGGTAAAAATTAAGGGTTCTTGAAAATTATTGTTTTATGATATACAATCACAATCAGTTCGGGAGTGCCGCAGAGTAGTGTATTGGGACCGATTCTTTACCTATTGTATACGTCAGACTTACCAACAACAAGACTAGCAATGACAGCTACGTTTGCTGACGACACAGCTATACTGGCATCTCATATCGACCCTAGGTTGGCTTCTAAAAATCTTCAAGATAATCTAAACAAAATCCAAGATTGGCTCCACAAGTGGAGAATAAAAGTCAACGAAACAAAATCTACTCATGTGACGTTTACAATGAGAAGGGAAACTTGTCCGCCGGTAAAACTGAACAATTGCATATTACCTCAAGCTGATGATGCCAAATATCTTGGTATGCATATCGATAGACGACTAACATGGAGAAAACATATTTTTACGAAACGTAAACAACTCGGTATTAAGCTCAGTCAAATGAATTGGATGGTTGGCAGACATTCCCAGCTATCTCTTGAGAACAAACTTCTAGTCTACAAATCCATAATTACACCGATATGGACATATGGTATACAGCTTTGGGGAGCTGCTAGTACGTCGAATATTGAAATATTGCAAAGGTTCCAAAACAAATTTTTGAGAATGATTGTCAATGCTCCATGGTATGTGCCGAATTACGTCATCCAAAAAGATTTACAAGTAAAATCAGTTCATGAAGAAATCAAAAAATTCCATGAGAGATATGCAACTAGATTGGAGGCACACCCCAACAAATTGGCCAATAAACTGATGGACAGTACCAACGAAGTAAGAAGATTGAAAAGATTCAAACCTAATGACTTACTTACTCGATTCATTTAACAAACTTGGTAATAGTCAAAATTAAACTTTTGAATAATTTTTAAGGAAACATTTAATGAAATGTTTCTAACATGACTTGTATATTATCATCACATTTACTTATTGTTTAATTTGTACAGATTGTAAATATTAATGGAAATAAAAAAAAAATGATATACAATAGGAATGCTAATTTTATGCTGATACGCTGTTAAAAGTTTAAATAATTTAAAATATAATGTAAAAATAAAAAACCGTCAGTATTTGTTTGGTCAACTGTAAAAATCTGAATATGAAGATGAATATGTTTCCAAGTTCAGCCACTTGAATGGTTTTATACTTTTTACTCTGGTTTAAAAGAGGTTTGAAATTGGCACTATTGTTTTGGTTCGAAAATTTTTAAATTGGAACTCTACAGCACTGGTCATTGATTTTAAAATGTTAAAAATTCAAAAACGCCTTGGGGGCTCTGTAAATTGCATTTTTATAAATGATGTACTATTGTGATTAGTTTTTATCTGTTCTTAACGACAGTTGATTTATAAAACACGTTTGTCCTTGAATATTTTTTAAAACAAATTGTATCCTGATGGCATAATACAAAAGCATGCTAATTTTCAAAATAACAAGGATATAAATTTTAAGTGAAGTTTATATTCATTCGAATTTTGAAAAAACTGCATCGAAAAACACATATTATAAAAAAAACAAAAGAATAAAATTTTAAACTAAAAGTGAAAGTAAAATTATAATCGAAAAAGGCAAAACCAAATCACTAAAATTAAATATAAACATACAAAAAATAAACAATACTAGTATTTATTCAATTATTTGTAGATTAATTGACCATTTTGGTCAAACAAAATGGTTTTCTCGTTTCAAAAAGGGGCATTTTGATATGAATGATTTCCCACGTTCAGGGAGACCATCCGGCTTCGATGAAGACCGATTAAATGCCTCAATTCGTGATGATCCACGTTAATCAAGTCGGAAATTGGCAATATGATTAATTGTGACCAATCAACTATCGTACGACATTTGCATTCCATGGGCAAAGTTCAAAATTTGGGTGTTTGGGTACCATACGTTTTGAGCGAAAACAACAAAAATCAGCGTGTGACAATTTCTGCTTCTTTGCTTGCTCGTCATCGTTTAGCTCGTCAACAACATCGGTCATTTTTGTCCCAAATTGTTACTGGTGACGAAAAATGGTGCCTTTACATCAACAACAGAAAGGAATGACTGAGCCCTAACAAACAAGCAAATCCCTAATTCTATAACCCTCTCCCTGACACTTCGATCTCTGCAGCCTCCTATTGTTAAGAACGTCATGTACAGTACCGAGTTCGGCACAAAATTTAAAGTGAAATAAAAATCTAAAAGTTTACAGTATTTTAATTGACTGATTTACGTAAAACAAAAAATTTTGTTATTATTTTTGGACAGTTGTTTCCGATTTTGGATACAAGGGCACACGCCACTGTGCTCCTTTAGACTAAACCGTCACTTCCCAATAAGAAACATAAACATCATCTAACTAATCGGAACAATAAATGTATAGGTTCCATTTATTTCTTGACATGAACGACATACTGAACTGTCCAGTCAGCACTAATTTGTTTATTTAAGTGAATCGTTAGGAGAAGAGGGAAGGATTGTCATTGTTTTATTCATCATCATTATTATCGATATATATAATAGTCTAAATGTATTTGTGTGTGTGTGTCGGTTGGGTTCGTTAAATGGAGTCGATGAGCCGTTCCCTCAGTGTGGGCTTTAGGCCACACAACCTTGACAATCACCAATCAGTGCGACCTTAAAACATCTCTTTTGCCTATTTATTTGTTCATAACGCATCCTAATTGGTTCATTTCTTGAACTCAAAAAGGTTTCAGTGCAGCCGTTAGGCAGCACAACAATGAAAATCCTGTACGAGTAAAAAGTAATTAATGAGAAAATAATTCATATCAATATAAATAAAACGATATTAGTACGTTCTATTAATGTGGATTCTGAAACACGGAAATGTTTTTAATTTAGGCTCTCAAGAATCACAACAACGTGATTGCCTTAGTTGTGCGGCCTATTGGCCGCATTAAAGAAGGGTTTAACGAATCAATTTAGCGTTACATCCATACAGATATGAAATTGAAACAATAACTGTTTTGAAAAATTCCATCCTTTATATAAACACATACGAAATTTTGTTTTGATCTAGCAACTCCTTCAAGTAGTAGCAACTGTTTAATATTAAATTGTCATTGATTTTTCTAAAATGGAATAAATTGAATATCGTACTTTATCGTAATATCGAAATATCGTAAATTCTTTGTTTTGGATGGTTTAACACCAACAGAAATTCAACTAAAATTGTTAAAAGTCTATAAGGATGCATCACCTTCACTTCCACTGTGAAAAATGGACAACTCTTTTTAAATCTGGTCGTACAAGCCTCGAAGATGATCCACGCAAAGGTCAATAAACTGCTTCAACACCACAAGTAATTCAAAAAGTCTACGATATGGCGTTAAATGATCGACGAGTGAAAGACGTCTCAAAAGAATGAATTAAAAATATTTTACATGAAGAGTTACATATTGCTGTGATTCAAGCTACCGAGCCAACACAAAACACAAAATTTCTAGCTCAATTTAATATAATAAATAAAATTTGACCTACTTAAAACTACACAGATTGAAAAGATAAACTATTTGCACTATTTTTCAATAATATGAGGAAATAAAGATCTTTAAAGATTGAAACACTAGATAAAAAGCTGTTAGAGAAATTCATTAAAGAAATTGCCATATCAAAATTTCATAAAAAAGGATATTTAGATCAGAAATAGTAATTTTGCTGAATATTGTTATCAGCAGAAACATAACCAATAATTTTGTACTACAAAAATTGAATTTACTTTGTGAATAACTCATTATGTGTAAAACTGATTATATCAAAATGTGTTAAATAATTTGCTCTATGTGAAGATCATAATTTGGTTCTGTGAATCCATAAAAAGGTTAATAATGCTCATTTTCGCTTGAAAAGTGATAACAAATTTTCTTGATAAGAAACGTTCAAATATCCATCTAAATTGTGCCTACTAAAAGTGCTCCTGTATTTAAAAACGTCTGGAAACCATTGGACAATTCATCTCGTCAAATATAAATGCGATTCTGAAAATTTAAAGAGATTTAAAGAAGATAAAAATTTATGAAGTATGGAAATGACTTACACAAAACCAAAATTCGACCAATTCTTCGAATTTTGCGCAGGAAATTATCAGTTGTATTTTAATGCTTGAAAGTACAGGACGTGTGTGGTTCCAAAGTGGACAACCCAAGTTAAAAACATCCAGATGTTCAACGCGCCGAATATTTGTTAAAAGTTAGATAATGGGTATTATCTAAAATGGCTACCGATTAGTTGAAACATCTCACCACCAATAATGTGTTAAATTGCGACTCACCTTTCAAATATCCTGGAAGCGAATATTTCCAAACAACTCACCCACATTCCAGAAAATTAAAGCAACTGATCAACAAGTATCAATCAATAAATCAACTCCGCACAATCACTTTAAAAACAGGAGCGACTTTATCATCAACATTCACAAATACGACGTAGTTGAGTGCAACGCAACGGAGTGAGCGCGAATCGAAATAGTGTTCAGTGCGCATGCTTTTTTTAACAAGCTGGATATTTAAAACAGGTATATGAAAAACTTATTATTTTATTTAAATTTGGCCCTCAGCGCATTAAAAATAGGACGTGACGAAGTTTTCGCACCATCCTCAGTAAAAATTTCATTAACAAACATTTTTCTATTATTTACTTTCGACGAATAAAACTTTACATAAAAACATTTAAACCCGTTACTGGAAAACGGAGGCTTTGAATTTGATTCGGGCCAACCAAGCAAGCAAGGAAGAAGAGAAAGAAGTTTTTGGGATCAACGCATTTCGACTTTATTTAATATTTGATAATTGTAATTTGCCAACAGGTAAAAATTTATCTGTGTTTGTTTACGAATTTAAATTTTGTGCGCAAGCGAATTTAATTATTTTCGTCAATATAAAAATTATTTTTGATTTAAATGCAACTTTTATTAATTTAACCACGACAGCTAAATATTCCAATTTTTAAGATCATAAAAAGCAGAGGTGAATTAGTTTATCTCTTAATACATTTATTTCGTCAACAATTTTCAATCTGCAAAGAGATTTTATCTGAACTTCAATAAGCATCCCAAAATTCAACTGAATCCACAATACTTTGAGGGAATCTCAACGTTGAGCTATACTAGAGGGACAAGGGTGGTGAGTTTCTTAATAAAATTGCACCCTCGAAAATTTCAATTTTCGATTTAAAAATTTTTCTTTCACTATCAAACCTAAAACCGAGGTGTGCAACTTTATGATAGAAACTTCACAGCAATATGAAAAAGCGTTGTGCAAGATGGGTGCCGCATTTGTTAACAATTGGCCAAAAAGCAATTTGAATTAGGATTTCTCAAGCATGTTTGGATCGTTTTAAACAAACTAGAATGGATTTCAAGCGTCGTTTCATAACTGTTGATGAAACTTGGATCCATCGCTATACACCAGAGCGAAAAGAACAGTCAAAACAATGGACTGAAGCCGATGGAAGTGCACCAAAGAAAGCAAAGATGGTTCTATCAGTAGGAAAGGTTATTGCAACAGTCTCTTGGGATTACGAAGGTGTTTTGTTTTGTTTGTTTCCGAGAGTACTCACTACATCAAAATTCAGGTTCTTTTCCCATTGTTTTGTTTAACATTCACCTCACATTCCAATTACTTATTGTCGGTTTCATTGCCAATTTCGAAAGCAAAATTAGAAAAATTAATTATCAAACTCATCAGGGGCTAGATGACAACAAGGGATATAAGGGTTTATATACATTTTATAATTTTTTGTATCTCTTCCAATACAGTTTTTGAGATAGAAGTGCAATGTTTCAATTGCTGGAATATTTGTGTACAAAAATATACTTAATTATACATCAAAAGTTATCATTTTAAATAATACAACGAACAAGAACAAGACTTGACTGTATTATGAGTACATTACTTACCGCTTATTCAAGTATGGACATTTATTATTCCTCTTAAAAAACTTGCAAAATACAAACAAGATTCAAGAAAAAAATTATTTATTGTAATTTAAAAATCAAAAAATTGGAAATAAAAGAAAAACAAATAATTAAATAATTTTTTCATCCAAGAATCCCGCGTTATCGGGTATCCTTTCTATCATTTATTCAGGAATACTACCCCATTCCGTTCGTAATATTGTTCAGAGTTGTTGTTTCTGAATGTGGGGCATTCCTTTTGAACCCTCCTATTGAGTTCATCCCATAGCAGTTCTATGTTGCTAATTAAGCGAAGTCCTGAAAGTAATACTGTGTGTTTCAATACTTCTTTGTAATTTTCTTTTTTTCATTATATCTTCTATATTTGTAAAGTTTCCCACTTTCACGAAACAAAAAGCGCCCCACACGATAACGGCCCCCCTTCCGTGTTTGACGGTATGCACAATGCATTTTTTCATGCTTTGCACATCTCACAATTTATTGTCTCCGCTTAGCACCAAACTCTTCAAAATTTGACTCAAAAGACATTTGCCCACCACTTAACCGACCAATCCTTATGCGTTTTGGCGCACTGAAGCCGTTTTTGTTTATTTCCACGCCATATCAACGGATTACGTGTTGCGACACATCCCGTCCATGTAAATTCCCTTCTTGTATGTAAGTGTCGTTTCACAGTACTTGCTGATATTGGATTATTTCGCCCCTGATTAATTTCAGATTTTGATAAATTTAAAGCGTTGATCATCTGCATTGGATGTTGCGCTTGTGATCTTGAAGACTGCTAGTTTATTTAAAGCAGCGAATGGTTTTCCGCACAGTATAACCATCTTGATGTAATGTTGGTAACACCGATGGGATTTGCACACTTAGGGGTTTTCTTTTGGGCATTTTTATACAAAAGTTTTAAAACACACGCACCAAACAAATGCTTTTTTCACAATAACGCTTTGAATTCGAAAAAGTGTCAAATCGTTTGGTTTCAGATTAGTTTATGATCGAAGTTGATTATATCCGGACTAACTGGTCATTTAAAATTGAGTCGAATTGGCTAAATAATCTGCCTTGATTTTTGATTATGTTCGGATTAGTTGGAGAAGGTTTTGAAGAAACGGTCGCATAATATGCATTGTTTAAACTTCCATCTGATTTTAAATACAAATCGAAAAGACTAAATAATCTATTTTTATTTTTTAATACTATGTTTGGATTAGATGGAAAAGGCTTTTCGAATTGTGGATTGCCAATTACCATTAAATATGTGTTGTTAAATTCATTTGATTCTAAACTTGAGTTGAATTGGGTATCTAAACCAACTCTATTTGCAAATATATTCGGAGGTATTGGAATAGGCTTTTCTGTTCGTGCACCGCCAAAAATGTCGAGTAATTGTGCATCGCTCAAACTTCCAACTGATTCTGAATTCGAGCCGTGTTGGCTAACTAAATCATCTTTATTTTCGATTTTGTTCGGAGTTCGTGGAATAGGTTTTTCTGTTCGTGGACCGCCAAAAATGTCGAATAATTGTGCATCGCTCAAACTTCCATCCGATTCTGAATTCGAGCCAAATTGGCTAACTAAATCATCTTTATTTTCGATTTTGTTCGGAATTCGTGAAATAGGATTTTCTGTTCGTGGACCGCCAAAAATGTCAAATAATTGTGCATCGCTCAAACTTCCACCTGACTCTGAATTTGAGCCGTGTTGGCTAACTAAATCATCTTTATTTTCGATTTTGTTCGGAATTCGTGGAATAGGCTTTTCTGTTCGTGGACCACCAAAAATATCGAGTAATTGTGCGTTGCTCAAACTTCCATCTGATTTTGAATTCGAGCCGTATTGGCTAACTGAAACATCTTTATTTTCGATTTTGTTCGGAATTCGTGGAATAGGCTTTTCTGTTCGTGGACCGCCAAAAATGTCGAGTAATAATGCGTCGCTCAAACTTACAACTGGCTCTGAATTCGAGCCGTATTGGCTAACTAAATCATCTTTATTTTCGATATTGTTGGGAGTTCGTGGAATGGGCTTTTCCGTTCGTGGACCGCCAAAAATGTTGAGTAGTTGTGCGTCGCTCAAACTTCTACCTGTTTTTGAATTCGAGCCGTATTGGCTAACTAAATCATCTTTATTTTCGATTTTGTTCGGAATTCGTGGAATAGGATTTTCTGTTCGTGGACCGCCAAAAATGTCAAATAATTGTGCATCGCTCAAACTTCCACCTGACTCTGAATTCGAGCCGTGTTGGCTAACTAAATCATCTTTATTTTCGATTTTGTTCGGAATTCGTGGAATAGGATTTTCTGTTCGTGGACCGCCAAAAATGTCAAGTAATTGTGCATCGCTTAAACTTCTAACTGATTCTGAATTCGAGCCGTGTTGGCTAACTAAATCATCTTTATTTTCGATTTTGTTCGGAGTTCGTGGAATAGGCTTTTCTGTTCGTGGACCGCCAAAAATGTCGAATAACTGTGCATCGCTCAAACTTCCATCTGATTCTGAATTCGAGCCATATTGGCTAACTAAATCATCTTTATTTTCGATTTTGTTCGGAATTCGTGGAATAGGATTTTCTGTTCGTGGACCGCCAAAAATGTCAAATAATTGTGCATCGCTCAAACTTCCACCTGACTCTGAATTCGAGCCGTGTTGGCTAACTAAATCATCTTTATTTTCGATTTTGTTCGGAGTTCGTGGAATAGGCTTTTCTGTTCGTGGACCGCCAAAAATGTCGAATAACTGTGCATCGCTCAAACTTCCATCTGATTCTGAATTCGAGCCGTACGGGCTAACTGAAACATCTTTATTTTCGATTATTTTCGGAGTTGTTGGAATAGGCTTTTCTGTTTGTGAACCGCCAAAAATCTCGAATAATTGTGCGTCGCTCAAACTTCCATCTGATTCTACATTCGAGTCGTATTGTCTAATTAATCTATAATTAATGTCATGTTGGCTATGCACAGAATTCAAAATACTAAAAATTATGAATATTGAAAATTTCATTGTGCATGCAATTAATCTAATAACAAAAAAGAATAAGATATGTTTCTATTTGTAATAAAATATATAAGAAAACTTACTGTTCATAAAAAAATGTAGCAGATGCGGCTTGCTTGGTGTCTAAAACTTGAGTACCTTGAAGATCAACGAATCACGTGGAGAAGTGGATGTTGAACTTTAACATCACATATCGACGTCATTTTTGCATCGCTTGAAAGATATTTGACATTGAAATACATGGGGAAATTCTAAAAACGACAAATTAACTTATAATTTACTACATAACTACATAAATAAGTTATTTGCTTACCCGGATGTCAACTGATTATGCTTGTTAATTTTATGTAACAAAATTATTAGTACCATAATATAATGGTGAAATTCCCAAGTATCGTACAAAAACTATGGGAAATGGTATAAATCTACGTAAATGTTCCATCACCTACGAAATAAATTTAATTGATAATTTGGAAAAACAATATGATAACTTTTGATGTATAATTAATTATACTTTTTGTACACAAATATTCCAGCAATTGAAACATTGAACTTCTATCTCAAAAACGGTGACCGGACAGTCCGCTACGGGACATTTCGTGCCCGGACATTTCGTGTCCGGTCATGTCGTTCCCGGACATTTCGCTACCAGGACATTTCGCTACCAGGACATTTCGCTCCCGGGCATTTCCCTATCGGGGATATTTCGCTACCTAATTTTGCTACCACTTTTAGCATATCATTTACTATTCATTATTTTGTAATGAATAATAAAATTAAAATACTAAAAGATAATTAAAAAATGTTTATTAATAATAATAATAATAATAATATTTATTTGTGCTATTACACAGAGAGGTGCTTACACAGGTCATAAAAAGAAACGATTAATCATTTAAATAACATCAGCAAAGTCCACGAATGTGCTCTGCAAAAACTCTTCTGTGCTATAGAAAGCCATTTCCGTGAGGTAGTGTTTAATTTTGTACTTGAATCTGCATTCATCCAGCCCTCGGAGGTCACCTGGAAGTTTGTTGAACATCGCAATAGCCAGGTAGCCGACGCCATCTCGGGTACGCTGGAGTCTGTGGAAATCTGCTCGTAGATCTTTGGCATTTCTCGTAGGATAATTATGATAACTACTGTTTGTCGGTAGAGTGTTGATATGCCTCCTAACATACATCAGGCATTCCATTATGTAGACACACGCCGTAGTCATAATTTTCAATGATTTAAAATGGGTTCGGCAATCCTCACGATACCCCACTCCAGCCAGCATTCGCAGACATCGTCTTTGGATCTTGAACACTTTTTCCGTGTGAGCAGAATGGCCCCAGTTCAGGATGGCGTAGGACATGTTGCTGTGGAACAGAGCAAAGTAAGCGAACCTCAGATATTTCTTCGAGAGACAGTTCTTCAGCATTCTCAGACAGAAGATAGCTTTTGATAATTTCGTGTTTAAATAGTTGATATGCGGCTCCCAGGTTAGAGAGCAATCCAGGTATACGCCCAGGTACTTCACCGGTTGGTTTGCATTATCGTCAAAGGCCCTTCGAAGGGCGAAAATTATTTTTTGCAATTTATCTTCATTGGAGCTCAGTTTATTGCATAAAAACCAATTTTTTATTTGCAATTCAGCTGATTGTGCACTGTCTTGCAGGTCAGCCGGGATGGAGCAGCTTTGAATTTTGGCAGTATCATCGGCAAATTGAACAAAATCAGATTCAGGACTGGCGTTATTTATGTCATTGATGTAGATCAAGAATAGTAAAGGGGCGAAAACTGAGCCCTGTGGTACACCCATGTCGGCAGTCATCCATGCGGAGGTAACGTTTTCGATTTTTACACATTGCTGTCTGTTGCGTAAGAAGGAATCTATCAGCAAAACACTATCTGCTGTAAAGTTGTAATGTAACAGTTTTCGCGTTAGAATCTCGAAGTTGACGCAGTCGAAGGCCTTCGAGAGGTCATAGAAGGTAACATCAGTGTATTGGCGGTCTTCATAATTTTGCATTATAGTTTGCACCAGTTTACTGATGGCAAGTGTGGTTGACTTTTTGTTCCTGAATCCAAATTGACTGGGATTAAACAGGTTGTTCGACTCAAAGTGCTCCGATACTTGTTGCTTCAAAATAACTTCGAATACCTTCGCAAAAACAGGCAACAAAGAAATTGGGCGATAATTATTAGGATCGTTGGTGTCACCCTTTTTGTGTATAGGTATGACTATTGCCCGTTTGAAAGCTTGTGGAAAGAGGTTGGCACTACAACATTCATTGATCAGGTTTGTAAGAGGTGACATTATAATATTCTTAATAGTCTTGATTATTTTAGAGTTCATACCATATATGTCCCTGCTGTTTGAGTTGCTCAGATTATTGATTGCCTCTCTGATCTGGTTTGGGCTGACCTGACAGAAGGAGAAACTAGGGCAGTCGGTTGTAGCCATGTAAGACATGGCGTTTCCACTTGCATTTGGAAGATTCTTCACTATATTTGTGGGAACATTGATGAAGAAGTTGTTGAGTTTGGCAGCGCTCAGTTCACTTGGTGGATCCGGTCTCAGGCCGGGACGATTTTGTTGTACAATCTTCCACATGGTGGATTGTTTGTTTCTGGACCTGGCTATAAAGGTGTCATAAGCGTTTACCTTAGCTCTTCTCAGTTCAGATCTGTAGAAGGTCTTCGCTGCCCTTAGAGCATCCGCAGTGATAACGGTCGGATAGCGTCTGTTCAACTCTCTCATGGAAACCAAATTTTCGCGTAAATTTTGGAGGTCGGAGTTATACCAGTGTATCACTGGTTTCTGTCGTGCGATGGATCTAGTTTTGGAAGGGAAGCAAATCTCCATACTCATTGAGATGGTGTGTAGGAACCAGTTCACTTTTGTGTCTATGTCGATCGTGGGGCTTTTCACAAAATCCCAATCGACAGATTCCAGAGAGTTATAAAGATTGAAAAGTCCATGCTCGGTGATGGGTGTAAATGAAATCTTCTCGTTCCGTCCTCTGGTATTCTGAGTAGGCATTGAGCGTAGATAGAATATTAAGCCAAAATGGTCCGAGTTAATCGCACTGTCAAGCTGAACCTGGGCTGATGATCGGTGGGCGTTGGAGAAGAAATTATCCAAGCAAGATTCCCGACGTGTGCGTTGGAAATTAAATTGCGACAGGCCGTATGATTTCATAAGATTTTTCAGAGCATTAGTGGATACGTCGTTAGATAGAAAGGCAACATTGAAGTCGCCAGATATCACGATAAGTGGGAAATGAAATAATTTGTCCAGAGCCTGAGACAGTGAGTTCAGAAAGGCATTAAAATCTCCCGAGGGTGATCTGTACACTGTAACTATTGCCATGTTATTATATTGTACCGCCGCTAGTTCGATATCAAATTCCTTGTTGTACTCGCTGAGGTCAATAGGAGAGCACTCGATATTAGTGCGAGCAAAAATCGCAACACCCCCGTGTATGCTATGTGATCTGCAAAAATGAGAAATTAAATTAAAGTTGTCGATTTTAGTATATACCAATTCGTCGGATGACAGCCAATGCTCATTGATGCAGAGAAAAGACACACCAACATCGCCCATTAGTAGTTCCAATTCCAGTGTCTTCCTTTTAAGGGATTGTATGTTTATATGGAAAATTTTGAGGGAGTTATCCATTTTTGAGATGGGTTTGGATGACTTAATCTGTGCCGATTGTTGGTTGTTTATTTCGAAACCGCTGTTGTGCTTCGATTGTCTAAAAAATTTCTTCCCCGACCAAAGTCAAAACGGGCCCAGGCAACACCAGTAGGCCAGAAATCAGGTTTGTACACGTCATCCTTTATTGCAAGATCTACTCCCACCATAAATGTTTTGTTGTCCTTCATTGTTGACGGAATTTTAGGTGTTAGAGTCTTCACATACACGTCCATATCTGGAGTTCCACTTTTGGCTTTGATGTAGCTGGATATCATCTCTTCAGTAACATGATCTCTTGTTCTTGATATATATAACCACGCCTTACCTCCGATTTTTTCTCTTCCAGAAAAGCCATTCTTTTCTTCGCCTGACAGTGATGCACAGCCCAATTGCATTTTCTTTTTTTTGTACACAAATGGCTTCTGGTTGTTATTAACCATTGTGGTGTTTCTCTCCTGTTGTGAAATTATTTTCGGTATCGCACCGCTATTTGTGGAAGGGTTGGCCACTCGATTAGGTGCTCGCCGCATTTGTTGGACAGCAGATGCGTAGTTCCTTTTAGCTGCACCATCTTTCGCTTCGTCTTCCCCTCGTTGATCGAGCTCCAGAGTATTCGATTCATTTGTGTTTGTGGCACATGTCGGTGGTGGAGTTTGACTATTTATTGGGAGTCCATTAACCGAGCCATTAACTTTCAGATTATTCGATTCACTTGTGTGTGTGCTTGACATCTTTACGATTTCACGTGTAATCACCTTGTTATCATTTACATGTAAGTTTAAGTGACGTAAGTTACCAGAGTTCTTTGTGTTGCCTACTGCATCAGCTTTGTTTGCTTTATTATTATATTTTGATAATTCACTTTCTAAGTAACATACTCTATCTTATATAAAATAACTAAACAATTTTTAAATTATGAGCAATTCATTTTTTACATCGATTACCTACGATAATGCGTACCGAATACGCTTATTCCGTTAAAATAGCAATTTTCGAAAAAAAAAACTTCCGATTTAGTTTCCAAGGGTTAAAAATTTCGTTTGAAAACTTAAATTTTACATTACCATTTGAACGCAACGACGCGACGTTTGAATACAAGGACGCGTGAACGCGAACAGTCAGGATTGTCGTTTTTTTTTATTTAGTTTGTGTTCGCCGGATTTTTGTTAATAGTTTTAGTATAGGTAGCGGTTAAATGCTATATATAAAAGCTTATCGAAGAAATAATTACAATTAAAGTTGTAGTTAACAATTTATTAAAAATAACTCATTGACTTTACAATAATATGTAACGTATTCGTCAACCACCCTTAGATGAATGCCACGACCACCCTGGTTCTTCCTCTCATATGAGTTCATGTCGAGGTCACCTAGTCGCTCTTCCTCGCTTCATTAACTTTAATAGCCCCCTAGACGCCTTTTCTGGTTGCCCATGGAAAATAGCTAACAGCTCGGCCATCCTAAAAAACGGCTCATCCTCGAGTCGTCTACGTCTCTTCCTAGCCTAAGGGAGGATCTGTAACCAGGTTGCCTGAAATAAAATTTAGCAACACACGATTGTTCCGTTGAACATCGGCAATTGCTGCTCTATTGCTACATTGAACAGATAGAGTGATCAGCCCGCTCACTGATTCTTAATTAGTAACGATCAGCCCTCTCACTGATTCGTACTTAGCAACGATCAGCCCTCTCACTGATTCGTCCTCAGCAACGCACAATGGTTCCGTTGAACATTGGCCATTGCTACTCTATTGTTACACTGAACAGATAGAGTGATCAGCCCGCTCACTGATTCATAATTAGCAACGATCAGCCCTCTCACTGATTCGTACTTAGCAACGATCAGCCCTCTCACTGATTCGTCCTCAGCAACGCACAATGGTTCCGTTGAACATTGGCCATTGCTGCTCTATTGTTACACTGAACAGATAGAGTGATCAGCCCGCTCACTGATTCATGATTAGCAACGATCAGCCCTCTCACTGATTCGTACTTAGCAACGATCAGCCCTCTCACTGATTCGTCCTCAGCAACGCACAATGGTTCCGTTGAACATTGGCCATTGCTGTTCTATTGTTACACTGAACAGATAGAGTGATCAGCCCGCTCACTGATTCATGATTAGCAACGATCAGCCCTCTCACTGATTCGTACATAGTAACGTAATTGTTTAGTCAAACAATTACGATTGTTTATTTGTTGTTCCGACGAATAGATAGAATTAGTAACATAATTGTTTCGTCAAACAATTATGATTACTGATCTATTGTTCCGTCGAACTAGAAGAATCTTCCGAGTCATCAGTCCGTACGGATTCATAAATTTTCAATTTATCACACGGATAAATTCCAGTGTAAGGCTTTTGACTTCGATAAGATCCCGTTGGATCTTTGACCACGTATCGGTCATGTTCTAATACCTGTTGTATTTCAAAAGGTCCTTCGTATTTTGGGAGCAGTTTTTTACTGTTCCCTTCGTTGTTGGTACGTACTTTACGTACTAATACTAATTGCCCAACTTGAAATGATTTAGGTTTGCACCGTTTACGATCGTAATGTGACTTTTCACGTTGTTGGATATCTCGAAGGCGGTCTCCTACCAATTTTCGAGTACTGTCCAATTCTTTATCGTATTCGTTTGTACTAACCTCTGTTAATATAAAAGCGTCGTGCACCCCTCTAGGTACATAACCATACATAAGTTCAAAGGGACTTTTCCCTGTTGCCTTATTTTGTCGCATTTAACACCAACTTTATATTTAGGTTTTTGCATACAACCGTAAATCTTTTACTCGTGAAACATGTTCCAAGGTCAGTTATAATGCGCTTTGGTACTCCAAAACTTGATATGATTTTATTATTTAAAAATTTCTCCACATGAGTTACTTTGGTGTTTGGAACGGCTATCATAATAACAAATTTCGTAAAAGCGTCAACCGCCACTAATAAATAAGAGTTTTTATGTTTGCTTTTTACCAAGGGACCTAGATGGTCTATATGTACGGTATGCATGGGCGTGTTTACTTTTTCAATAGGGTGTAAATACCCAGGTCGTTTTCCTGCAGGCTGTTTGTTATACATACACCCCAGACAAGTGTCAATATATCTTTTTACATATTGCCGCATAGCAGGAAACCAATATGACTGTTTCATTAAATTTAATGTCTTTTCATGCGAGAAATGACCCTTTTGGTCATGATTTAACATCGTAATTTGGCGTCGGGCAGTTTTAGGAACAGCCCACTTGAGCCCATCGTCTGTTTTTTTAAAAACCCGATTATCTTTAATTGAAAATTGATCATGGATTTTTTGTTCCTCGCAATCAACCGGCGCACAGTGGGGTATTTGGCCTCAAAAGGTGGCATTAAATCAAATAATATTCCAACGGATTTCTAAATAGGATATTTATTTTCAGGGCTCTTAGTAGTATCTAAAAAATACTTTGCATAATTCTGGTACATTTATTTATTGAAAAAATGAATTTATCTGAAAAAATTTGAAAAATTAAAATCATCAGCAATAAACACAGAAATAATTTGTGGAAGATATGTGTAAATATACACATCCGAAAATACAGGTTTTAATACAAAAATAAAGCAAACATTTTAAATAATGTCTTGGTCATCTTCTTCGTCATCATCCATCGATCGCATCATCACGTCATCGTCAGCGTCATCGTCACTCTCGGAAATCTGTTTATGATTATCAATGACTTGGTCAGTAGGGGGTTTTAGTAAATGTAATACCTGCTGAGATAAGTATCGAAGATTTTTTTTTGGTAATTCTCTTTTGTTTGTTATAACAGGGTCAGATGTTAAAAGAAATCTGTTTAGAACGTCTCTGTTTGAACTTTCGCGGCTTCATTTTCTCGAGTTATGTTCACGATATCTCTTGAAATCCTTATTGCAAGCTTCCTGTGCTTCTTCGCTTAACTGACCTATAGGCAGCAACGCAAATTTAACTATTTCTGGGCCATGAATTAAATATTTGTGTATGGTAGGTGGCATACAGTACCATGGGTATTTATCAACAAAGTACCGAGCAGTGCTGTGGCAGTGTTCCCTAAATCTTTCAACATTTATTTCGTGACCAGAAGCCACAACTATTAGTATCACTTGCATTTTTCTAATAAGTTCTACATCAATTGCAGTTATTTCAGCAGAGAGTTCAGGATTTTCAAAAAATCGCCTTGCCGTGTTTCCATCATTAGAATTGCCAAAACCAGGCTTAGGTTTATCGATAATTAAACCACAGCGTTCTTTAAATTCTTTTTGAATCCGAGTCTTGGTTTCGGCTACTATGTCTTTATCACTACCGCGAGCTTGCCATTTTTTGATAGGTAACTTATATGCCATATGGAGTAAACATTCAAAAAAACGAATCCAACCATGTAAAATTGATAAACCAAATTGTAAATTTTCTGTTTTAATTTCTTTTTGCATAACTGTATCGATATCGTTAAAAGATTTTGATGTTGCCCCGCATATATAACATTTTTGCGTCGATTTTGTATCTGTTAGCGCGTTACAAACCTTGCCATCCACCATTGAAAAAATCATTTCGTGTCTTACTGTAAGTGATTTTTCTTTAATAGTTGTTTTACTATTTTGCAGTTCTTCTATTTCTTTGTCTACCCTACTCTTCTCAGCTGTGGAAACTTCTATCGATTCTCTTACAAATTCTATTTTCAATGGTCTGCAGTACCTCGTAGAACTAAGAGAGTGACGATAAAAATCGAAAAAAGTGATAAACTGGAAGGAGGAAGTAAAGTGGAAGAGGTTTTTCTATAAGTTTTCGGGAATATTAAGGTGGTAGAAGAGTATTACTAGTACACAGTTTTAATTAGTGAAATTTGTGGAGGTTAGAATTTGATGAGGTGAGAATTGTAAAGTACGTTGGGTTGCATATAGTACAGCGAAAGTTTTCTGTTGATAACAGTAAACAATTGGTGCTACAGAAAACACTTCTGAATTCGGTTTGAGTTTAGTTGGTTGGGTTTATTGCTTCCGAAGGGTCGACCTGAGCAGTAAGCTAGAGCGCGGTTCCAATTGGTATGTTTGCAGAAGATAGGCAATACGATAGCGAAAGCTCTACAACGGAAGAGAGCTCCAGAAAAAGACAGGCGAGCTTTGAAATTTTTAATAGAAGTAAGAGGACAAATAGGACCCCTCCTAAGAAACCAACAAAGGAAGGAGACAAAATGGAGGAACTTAAAGATATGATGAAGCAAGTCCTAACTGAGATAAAAGAAATTAAGGAGGGACAAAGAATATACGAGGGCGAGGTCCAGACCCTGAAAGAGGAAAATAAAGCGCTGAAGGAGAGGGTAGAAAATCTCGAGGTGAGGCTAAATCTTATGGAAAAGAAAGATAAGAAAAACAACATAATTCTGAAGGGGATACAAATGGTTGGAAAAGACACCAAGGAAGAGGTGGAGACTTTCCTAAGAGGTAAATTGGGCGTTGAAGTAACAGTTGGCACTGCCGAGGTGATCAAACCAAAGTCATCACAGCCATTTGTAGTAGCAAGGATGAGTTCATGGCAGGACAAAATAGCAGTTATGAGAGAAAAAAATAAACTGAAAGGTACCAACAGCTATATTGATGATGACCTAACATTGCAGGAACAGAAGATGCAAGCCAAGCTAAGAGAATACGCCAAAAAGGAAAAAGGAAAGGGTAATGAAGCAAATGTGGGATATGGAAGAATATATATAAACCGAGACCGATGGGACTGGGATCACCAAAAGGAGGAAATTGTGAAGAGCATTTTACCCCCTATACAAAAAAACTAGTAATAGAAAATGCCGGACGGAAGAACGATGCAAAAACGAATGAAAAAGGACAATCGAATAATGGACAAATGAAAGGAAGAGATGTTATATTGTTTGCAACTTGGAATGTTAGAGGAACTTTCGTGGGGGGTGCGTTAAAACAGTTAATAGCGGTGATGAAAAAATACGGGGTAGAAATCATAGCATTACAAGAGACAAAACAAAGTGGCGAAGACACAATAGACATAGGGGAGTTTACCTTTTTCAAAAGTGGAGG
Organism: Podabrus alpinus; assembly: GCA_932274525.1. Classification (NCBI taxonomy): domain Eukaryota; kingdom Metazoa; phylum Arthropoda; class Insecta; order Coleoptera; family Cantharidae; genus Podabrus; species Podabrus alpinus. The sequence continues at coordinate 23,171,378 of OW026453.1, forward strand.
GAAAGACAGAAGGTTGGGAACTGGTTTTATGGTGAGCGAAGGTGGGAAGGAAATGGTGATTGGTTTCAAGCCGATATCGGATAGGATGTGTGTACTGAGAGTAAAGAGAAATAATAGGAAAATAAGTATAGTTAATGTGCATGCACCTACCGAAGAGAAGGATATAGAAGTTAAAGAACAATTTTACGAGTTGTTGGAAATGGAGTATGCAAAAATACCTAAACATGACATTAAAATGATGGTGGGAGATTTTAATGCGAAGCTGGGTCAAGAAGAAACATACAGACCCACAATTGGCCAGTTTAGTTTACACAGTGAGAGCAATGAAAATGGAAGATTTCTTGTTGATTTTGCAATGGGAAACGAAATGAAAATAAAGAGTACTCACTACGAACATAAAGACATACATAAAGCAACATGGATAAGCCCAGACGGAAACACAGTAAACCAAATAGATCACGTTTTAATAGAGAGTAGGAGCGAAAATATTGTTAAAGACGTCAAGACTTGCAGAGGAGCAGACATGGATTCGGACCATTTTATGGTGAGGGTAAAGATGAAAATAGCAAAGATAAACACAACGATAATGAGAAAGCAAGTAACAAAACAGAAAAATAGAATGCAGGTCCAACTCAAAACCGAGGAACAGAGAAGAAAGTACAGAGAAAAAATGGAGAAAATTTTGGAAAAGACAGAAGCACAACAAGATGTAGAACATATGCAGATAACAATTGAAAAAAGTATAATCGAGGCAACAAAGACACAAAACACAGGTATTACAAAGAGAAAAAATGAGTGGTATGATCAACAGTGTGAAGAGGAAGTTGGGAAAAGAGAGAAAATAAGGCAGGTATGGCTGGCCAATCGAAATGATGAGACGAGAAGGAATTATGAAAGACAAAGACGGGAGTGTAAAAGAGTTATAAGAGAAAAGAAAAGAGAACATCAAATAAAGAACCTGGAAGAACTGGAAGAGAAATACAATAGCAAAGAAATAAGAAACTTTTACCAGGGAGTTAAACGAATAAAGCAAGGACATCAAACAAGCACAACATTTTGCAAAGATAAAGACGGCACACTGTTAGGATCAAAGAAAGGAGTAACGAAAAGATGGGCAGAATACTTCCAAGAGTTGTTAAACGGAACAGAAAAACAAAATAAAGAGAGAGAACATGTAGCAACCGAAATGAACGACGAAAATGAGGACAGTGTGGAAATACCAAATGAAGACGAGATAAGAAAAGTGATAGCGGGGCTGAAAAATAATAGAAGTGCTGGTGAAGACGGCATACAAGCAGAAATGTTAAAATATGGAGGTGAATGTTTGCAAAAATTAGTCATCGACATGATACAGAAAATTTGGATGGAAGAAAAAATGCCTACATCTTGGAGGCTGGCACTGATATGTCCGATTCACAAGAAGGGTGATAAAACAGAGTGTGAGAATTATAGGGGGATCGCACTGTTGGATGTTGGGTATAAGGTACTCGCTGCATGCATAAAAAATAGTCTACAAGAATATGCGGAGAAAATTGTAGGAGAGTACCAATGTGGGTTCAGAAGAGGCAGATCGGTGACGGACCAATTGTATGTTTTGAGAGAGGTTCAGGGAATTAGCCATGAGTTTGGTCTGGAAACACACCTAATGTTTTTGGATTTTAAACAAGCATACGACAGTGTTAAAAGAGAGGAACTGTATAGCATTATGGTAGAGATGGAAATTCCTCGAAAATTGATAAATTTGGTAAAAATGACACACGAAGGATCTGAGAACAAAGTAAGAATTAGGGGCGAGTTGTCCGACAGTTTCACAGTTGATATAGGACTGAGACAAGGTGACCCGTTGTCTGCGCTCTTGTTTAACTTTGCGTTGGAAAGTGTAATACGGAAGTCGGGTTTAAACAGACAAGGTACAATTTTTAGAAGACGACAACAGGGCTTAGCTTTTGCGGATGATCTAACAATCATGGCAAGAACAAAGAAGGACATACAAGAATTCACAAGAAAATTGTTAGAAGCTGCTAAGAGAATTGGTTTGGAAGTGAATGAAAACAAAACAAAATACATGAACTGCAGTGATAGAAATTTCGAGGAAAAGAAATATATAAGCATAGGAATGGAAGATAAAACCGTAAATTTTGAAGAAGTTTGTTGCTTTACGTACCTGGGAACGGTGATAACAAGAAAACCGGGACTCGGCGAGGAGATCAAAGCAAGAATGGCTGCGGGCACAAGAAGTTTTTTTGCTTTGAAGTCGATCTTTAATAGTAAAGTGTTTTCTAGGTCAGTGAAAGTAAGAATATATAAAACAATTATAAGACCATCGGCTATGTACGGATCGGAGGTGTGGACACTGAGAAAGAGAGATCAAGGGATGCTGGAAGTGTGGGAGAGAAAAGTGTTGAGGAAAATTTACGGTGGGAAGTGCGTGGACGGTCAATGGTTTATACGGTCAAACCGAGAACTAGCCGAGATGTACGATCAACCAAGCATAGTGGCGTGTGTGAAGGCACAGAGATTGAGATGGTTGGGGCATCTGGTGAGGATGAATGAGGACAGAACCCCAAGTGAAATTTGGAATTTGACATTCGGAGGCACAAGAAGAATGGGTAGACCGAGGAATCGTTGGAAAGATGAAGTGCAGGAGGATCTAGATGTAATTGGTATGGAAAATTGGAGAGAGTGTGCTCGTGACAGGAGAGAATGGAAGATGATGATTGATAAAGCCATGGGCCTTCTAGGCCTGTAGGGCTAACATACATACATACATACATGTAACGTATTCGTCAACCACCCTTAGATGAATGCCACGACCACCCTGGTTCTTCCTCTCATATGAGTTCATGTCGAGGTCACCTAGTCGCTCTTCCTCGCTTCATTAACTTTAATAGCCCCCTAGACGCCTTTTCTGGTTGCCCATGGAAAATAGCTAACAGCTCGGCCATCCTAAAAAACGGCTCATCCTCGAGTCGTCTACGTCTCTTCCTAGCCTAAGGGAGGATCTGTAACCAGGTTGCCTGAAATAAAATTTAGCAACACACGATTGTTCCGTTGAACATCGGCAATTGCTGCTCTATTGCTACATTGAACAGATAGAGTGATCAGCCCGCTCACTGATTCTTAATTAGTAACGATCAGCCCTCTCACTGATTCGTACTTAGCAACGATCAGCCCTCTCACTGATTCGTCCTCAGCAACGCACAATGGTTCCGTTGAACATTGGCCATTGCTACTCTATTGTTACACTGAACAGATAGAGTGATCAGCCCGCTCACTGATTCATAATTAGCAACGATCAGCCCTCTCACTGATTCGTACTTAGCAACGATCAGCCCTCTCACTGATTCGTCCTCAGCAACGCACAATGGTTCCGTTGAACATTGGCCATTGCTGCTCTATTGTTACACTGAACAGATAGAGTGATCAGCCCGCTCACTGATTCATGATTAGCAACGATCAGCCCTCTCACTGATTCGTACTTAGCAACGATCAGCCCTCTCACTGATTCGTCCTCAGCAACGCACAATGGTTCCGTTGAACATTGGCCATTGCTGTTCTATTGTTACACTGAACAGATAGAGTGATCAGCCCGCTCACTGATTCATGATTAGCAACGATCAGCCCTCTCACTGATTCGTACATAGTAACGTAATTGTTTAGTCAAACAATTACGATTGTTTATTTGTTGTTCCGACGAATAGATAGAATTAGTAACATAATTGTTTCGTCAAACAATTATGATTACTGATCTATTGTTCCGTCGAACTAGAAGAATCTTCCGAGTCATCAGTCCGTACGGATTCATAAATTTTCAATTTATCACACGGATAAATTCCAGTGTAAGGCTTTTGACTTCGATAAGATCCCGTTGGATCTTTGACCACGTATCGGTCATGTTCTAATACCTGTTGTATTTCAAAAGGTCCTTCGTATTTTGGGAGCAGTTTTTTACTGTTCCCTTCGTTGTTGGTACGTACTTTACGTACTAATACTAATTGCCCAACTTGAAATGATTTAGGTTTGCACCGTTTACGATCGTAATGTGACTTTTCACGTTGTTGGATATCTCGAAGGCGGTCTCCTACCAATTTTCGAGTACTGTCCAATTCTTTATCGTATTCGTTTGTACTAACCTCTGTTAATATAAAAGCGTCGTGCACCCCTCTAGGTACATAACCATACATAAGTTCAAAGGGACTTTTCCCTGTTGCCTTATTTTGTCGCATTTAACACCAACTTTATATTTAGGTTTTTGCATACAACCGTAAATCTTTTACTCGTGAAACATGTTCCAAGGTCAGTTATAATGCGCTTTGGTACTCCAAAACTTGATATGATTTTATTATTTAAAAATTTCTCCACATGAGTTACTTTGGTGTTTGGAACGGCTATCATAATAACAAATTTCGTAAAAGCGTCAACCGCCACTAATAAATAAGAGTTTTTATGTTTGCTTTTTACCAAGGGACCTAGATGGTCTATATGTACGGTATGCATGGGCGTGTTTACTTTTTCAATAGGGTGTAAATACCCAGGTCGTTTTCCTGCAGGCTGTTTGTTATACATACACCCCAGACAAGTGTCAATATATCTTTTTACATATTGCCGCATAGCAGGAAACCAATATGACTGTTTCATTAAATTTAATGTCTTTTCATGCGAGAAATGACCCTTTTGGTCATGATTTAACATCGTAATTTGGCGTCGGGCAGTTTTAGGAACAGCCCACTTGAGCCCATCGTCTGTTTTTTTAAAAACCCGATTATCTTTAATTGAAAATTGATCATGGATTTTTTGTTCCTCGCAATCAACCGGCGCACAGTGGGGTATTTGGCCTCAAAAGGTGGCATTAAATCAAATAATATTCCAACGGATTTCTAAATAGGATATTTATTTTCAGGGCTCTTAGTAGTATCTAAAAAATACTTTGCATAATTCTGGTACATTTATTTATTGAAAAAATGAATTTATCTGAAAAAATTTGAAAAATTAAAATCATCAGCAATAAACACAGAAATAATTTGTGGAAGATATGTGTAAATATACACATCCGAAAATACAGGTTTTAATACAAAAATAAAGCAAACATTTTAAATAATGTCTTGGTCATCTTCTTCGTCATCATCCATCGATCGCATCATCACGTCATCGTCAGCGTCATCGTCACTCTCGGAAATCTGTTTATGATTATCAATGACTTGGTCAGTAGGGGGTTTTAGTAAATGTAATACCTGCTGAGATAAGTATCGAAGATTTTTTTTTGGTAATTCTCTTTTGTTTGTTATAACAGGGTCAGATGTTAAAAGAAATCTGTTTAGAACGTCTCTGTTTGAACTTTCGCGGCTTCATTTTCTCGAGTTATGTTCACGATATCTCTTGAAATCCTTATTGCAAGCTTCCTGTGCTTCTTCGCTTAACTGACCTATAGGCAGCAACGCAAATTTAACTATTTCTGGGCCATGAATTAAATATTTGTGTATGGTAGGTGGCATACAGTACCATGGGTATTTATCAACAAAGTACCGAGCAGTGCTGTGGCAGTGTTCCCTAAATCTTTCAACATTTATTTCGTGACCAGAAGCCACAACTATTAGTATCACTTGCATTTTTCTAATAAGTTCTACATCAATTGCAGTTATTTCAGCAGAGAGTTCAGGATTTTCAAAAAATCGCCTTGCCGTGTTTCCATCATTAGAATTGCCAAAACCAGGCTTAGGTTTATCGATAATTAAACCACAGCGTTCTTTAAATTCTTTTTGAATCCGAGTCTTGGTTTCGGCTACTATGTCTTTATCACTACCGCGAGCTTGCCATTTTTTGATAGGTAACTTATATGCCATATGGAGTAAACATTCAAAAAAACGAATCCAACCATGTAAAATTGATAAACCAAATTGTAAATTTTCTGTTTTAATTTCTTTTTGCATAACTGTATCGATATCGTTAAAAGATTTTGATGTTGCCCCGCATATATAACATTTTTGCGTCGATTTTGTATCTGTTAGCGCGTTACAAACCTTGCCATCCACCATTGAAAAAATCATTTCGTGTCTTACTGTAAGTGATTTTTCTTTAATAGTTGTTTTACTATTTTGCAGTTCTTCTATTTCTTTGTCTACCCTACTCTTCTCAGCTGTGGAAACTTCTATCGATTCTCTTACAAATTCTATTTTCAATGGTCTGCAGTACTTCGTAGAACTAGGGCGAGGATTTTGCCAAATGATTTTCGTACCACAAACTAGACGAAGTGGGACAATGGAAGTTATAAAAACCGCTGCATCATTAGCTTCCAGACCATGAAAAGCTTGTTTGTAAGAGCTATGACCGGAGCTACCGTCAAAACCCCATTTTGTGTATAAACACAACTTACCCAGCTCTTCATTATCAAGGGTGTCGATTACACATTGTTGCACAACAAGTATGCGCTTAACAGTATGATCAAGTAATGCTTGTAGATCAACTAGTGCAGTAGTAGGACTTACTGTAATATGTTCAGGTGTTGGATAGCATTCTTTTTTCGCCCTTTGCACAACCGTATAACATGGAAACTTCTCTGGGGCCATTTTTCTAATTATATTATATTGATGCCGCGATAACTTTGCTTCCACGATCATTGATAAGGCATCTTCACCTGACAACATTTTTGATTCGGAATCAGATTCAAAAGTCTTTATATAAGCACTTCTATATTTTCTTGCACGTTCTGGATATGTAGTTGTAATATCTTTAACTATTTTTGATGAGACGAGTTCTCCTGATGCTCTTAAATTCATTTGGGTGGCATAACATAGTACATCAAGGGGTGTAGATTTCCTCAATTCCATAGTTTTTTGTCGCTTCGTTCGCTCAGAGTTCAATACAAACGCAGTTTGCGGGCGGCCACGTGTCGATGTCGTTTGGGGTAGAGAAAACGAAATCGATTTTTCGAGCCAATTCCGATTACCGTCAACAAAAATTTTTTGGCATCTACGCGCTTTCTGCCAACGGAATATGAATTGTGATTTGAAAGTCGCAAAAGTTTTCTTGAAATGGGGAGGGCTGTGTTTGGGACATAACATCCTTTTCTTTAATTCAACATTTAAATCATTAAACTTGTCGCCCATTTCAGTCTGTTCAGATTTTAACAAGATATCATAAAGTTCTTTGCGTGAGATCAACACAGTTTTAGCACTCATATTATCTGGTATTTTTTTTATTACACAAAAGCTGATTTTGTTAACTTGGTAAATACAAATTAACTTGGTAAGTATAATCCGAATAATTTGATAAAAACTACACACTATACAATATACACTACCGTGACAGAATAAAACAGACACCATAAATTACAAATACTTATTTTTATATCGAACAACTAATAAATTAAAGAAAATTAATTTTTGCAGGTTTAATATTTAGTTGCCCCTCTTTTGTTTTGAATAAAACTATTGATCCTACGCGGCATACTAGATATCAAATTACCAATTGTGTCCTGTGGAATTTTACCCCATTCTTCTATTAAAACTGCAAACAGATCATTTTTGCGGGTGGGTTTTCGGGGTTTTTTGTGTAAATTAATTTGAAGAATGTGCCATACTCTAATGGGTTCATATCTGGAGATTGACCTGGCCAGGGTAAAATATTAAAACCCTTTTATTTGCCTCAAATTCTTCGAATAATCTTGCTCTGTGACATGGCGCCCCATCTTCCATAAAATAGAATTCTTTCTTTTTAAAATTTTTGTTAAGCAAGGGTAATAGACCGTCTTTTAATATACCGATGTATTTTCCCCATTTATTACGCCATCACAAAATATTAAATTTGAACGACCACCTTTCCAAATAGGGTGACTTAGAAATTTTTGACTTCTCCAAGTGAAACGCGAATTAAAGAGAATCCGGCAAATCTTGGCAGCCAAATAAAATTTTTTTAAAGTCTCAAGTATCAGTATTATCCGTAAAAAAAAACATAGTTACTTTATCGACCTTAATTCATATTCAAATCTTGTTTTTTTTTCTGATAATCTTTTACAAAAATTAATACAATCATTATATGATTGTAACCATATTTATTTAAAGATCATGCAACGCCTAAAATTCCTCACGAACTTTAGCGTGAATAATTGATGTTACATTAATTTCTAACCAAAGGTGTTAATTAAAACGACGAAAAAAAAAGATGGAATAGGCGCCACTCGATTTCGGTTAAAAAGGAAGACGTCGTTATGAAAGATTAGACAACTCGATTAAATAAGGGGAAATCGAGAAATCACGAGCTATCTTTGTAAATCTTGCCGGCTAGCTTGGAAGATAATTAATTAAACAAAAACCAGCAATGAGTCCAGGGCATACGGAAAATTTTGAACAACGAAGAATTTTTGTAAACGAAAATAATAATTACTCAAATATAAAGCGCAAATATCTTACGCGCAGTCCCGCAAAGAACTAACAAAATAATGGCGGACCACACAAAAATGTTATCAACCATATCGACGGTGGAAAGGCAAAAAGTCTTAAGCGCCACGGCATTAACTGTGCAGGAGAGCTGTTTAAAGTTTTATTTTAAAGAAAAAAATTCATAACTTTATTATTTTTGAACGAATTTTGTTGTAATTTGGATCAATAACATTAAATAAAATTATCTTTATTGTGATGTTATTAAAATTAATTTACTATTTTTAGTTTATGAGTTAGTGGCGCTTAAAACAAAATGACCTCAAAGTTTGGTGAAGTAAAATGTATTATAATCCAACAACATTCAAAAGAAGTGAGGAAAAATGGTTTAATTCGCAATAAAGTAAATTAAACAGTAGGGTATAATGTATGAAATCCATTTTTACTATGCATTGAAGTAAAGCAAAAACGTTTAACTCCTCTAAAATTTAATTTAAATTCCTTACAAAATATATTTAAACGCCCTTTATAATGAATTTTTAGCAACCAAATGTATTATATACCCTCTTGTACAACTGTAAATATTATTTAAAAGATAATAGTTGAATTTCATTAATATCTTAATAATAATTGGTGGTAAAAAATAGGAAATAAAACGTTAATTTATTGAAGTATTAATTTTATTAATTCTAAGTTTTATTCAAATTAAACAAATGAAACATTAAAAATTAAACATTATTTAAGAAAAGAAACACTTTATTCTAATCTTCAACATCACTTTCATCCAATACGTCCGTAATATTTTTATTTGTAATCAAATTTTGGTATTCAGTGTGATACCAAGTTGGGATTGTAAAGTTCTTGCATAGTTTCATTAAGTCCTTATATTTCTGTTCAGAAATTGGTAAACATGATTTATAAAGATTTATGGTGGGCTTAACTTTAGTATTCCCACAATCAATTGTTTCCGTGGTAGCTTCGTCGCTCATTGTATGTTTCACATAAATACAGTTTTTGCTTTTCTTTTTTAATGTTGCCACTTTCACCTTTGTAATTTTTAAATTATTTTTAAAATACTTTTCTCCCACTATATCCCAACCAACAAAATCTTTGTACGTTAACACTTCTACTTCGTAAGGTCTTGGGTTTTTCCGAGCCAAGGTAAAAACAGTAGACCATTGGGACGGAGCGTATATTATAGTTCCTTTTATGCTTTTCTCTATTACTGAGTGGACACTGTCAACTGGCATGTAGGAATGACCAGGCAGCAAGAAATTCAGTTGGATGGTGTCAATATTTTGGCAACTTTGAAGTGTCACATGTAGCGCAGCAAGCACGGTCTTATTTTTGTTTTGGCCGCAACATGAGTCGCAGTATAAAAGTAAATTCTTAACAGTTTTTCTTTCATCTACTTTCTTTACATACTTACATAAAATGGTCGCAATTTCATTTCCACCTCTTTTCCCATCAGATTCACCCCATTTGTAACAAATACCTTCTCTTGTTGTGCTTTCATAAAATGTCAAATTGTACACTGAATATTTTCGTGAATAATACAAAAGCATACTTTCTCCGTGTGGAGTATTTAAAACTTTCTGCATATCAAACGACGTGCAAAGTGTATTTTTATCTTGTTTATGAATTTCTTGATGAAATTTAAAGCGATTTTTACAATCATCTCTCTCTTTATAATGTTGCACTATTTCTTCGTCGGTGTATCCATCAGGGTTGTTTTGAAATGACATACATTTGGAACACTTGTCTTTTTTCGGGATGTGAAATGCTAAGTTAAACTCGCTTGTAAAAATATTTTTGAATACTTTTTCTCCAACGCAATCTTTACTGTTGCTTATAAAATCTTCTTTGTAGAGCCTATATAAATTATTAATGTTTTTGAATTCTGTGGGCAAGTACAACTTAGTAGAGTCTTTGCGGCAGTAGTGGGATGGAACAGCTGGTAGATTTTTAATGTAATTGCGAACTGCCTCTATGTTAGCTTCTTTTGTTTTGTTCGGCGGAATATGCTTTCCTCTTTTATCATCTTTCGACGAGTTTAAAGATGAATTCGATAAAGTATAATAAACGTATCGTTGCTGTATATCAAGTGTATCGATTATAAATTTTAAGCAAACTTGACGTCTACCCTCACCTTCATTAACAAAGTACAAATATGTGTTTTTACGACGACTTATTTGTTCTTTGGTTCTTTTTCTTTTAATCTCTTCTATTTGGCTCATTGCAAGTAACCAATCACGCTTTCGCTGAGAACTTAAGTTATGATAGTGTTTAAAAATACCCATTCTTCTTTCATCCGAAATTGTATTGCAAGATCTTCCGCAATTTTTTATCAAACAAGGATTGGGTTTCATCATTTTCTCTGGAATTACTTTACCGTCTTTACGAATATATTCTTTGCCTTGATTACGTAACTCCTTTCTTTTTTTTCTTTTGTTCGTTCTTATAGATTGTTTTAAACCCCTTTCTCCAACTACTTCTTCTAGGGTTTTGTTATTTTTCTTCAATTTCTTTCGTGGTGGATCTTCCAACTCAATAGAATCCGATGCATCAGATGACATGTTTTCCGAAGATGATGTGTCCAAATCAAAATCATCGGCATCAGATAAGTAATCTTTATAGCTAACTACTGATTTCTTAATTTTTCTTTTTTGAGCTTTTTCAGGGCAGTTGGCGTTGTTTCTACCATCTAGCTGTTGGTGAAAAATTAATTGTAACTTTAACATAATCACATCTTAAATTCATATCTGGATTGCAAAACATTCTGAAGATTTAAACTTACCTGGTTGTTAGTATCAAGTAGTGCAATATTGGCGTAATTTTTGGCAACGATTATTTCGTGATTTTCCATACTTTCAAAACCGCTTTTAGAACTTTCAAATGACAGATTTACGTTATCTGTGTTGTTAAATGGCACTACTTCAATTGACGACTGGGATATATTAATTAGTTCATGAAAGGTTGTTTCAGTTTCATTTTTGGGAGAGACCTGAAAAACCATTTAAACAAATAATACTTAAAGATAATAAATTATAATAATATCTATACCTCCACAGTATTACTATTTTTAACTTCCACAGCTATAGGTGACAATACACTTGTAGAAAACGTATCCTCTGTGTAATAAAAAAATGTTGATATAAAAATATTAAATGACCAAAATAATTACCAAGGTAGTTTAATCCATTAGCAATCACGTTATTAATATCGTAATCAGTTATAGAAATGATGGCATTATCCAAGTTTGTAGTAACATTGCAATTGTTAGGTATTTCTTCACCAACACTGTTCGACTTCATAATAATATTATTTTGAAATATTTCCTAAAATAATTTAAAAACGGGGTGCATAAAAATAAATTTTAAAAAATTGGAAATTAGTACCTGTTGCGTCTTTGTTTGTTTTTTTGATAAGTCATTTTCAGGACTAGGTAATTGGTCAAAATCAATTTGTCGGCTAACACTTGGCCTGTTTTTATTACTTTTACCAATTGTAGAACGCGTATTTTGCGTTGCCATTTTCACTAAAAATTTTCCCCGTTCGGTCATGGTTATTCTTTCTATATTCGGTAATAATAATGTTCAGTTACTAATTGATATTATATTATGTAATAATTGATTCAGTTATTGCCAAAACACAAGTTAATAATTTCTTATAATTGCAATTTTTCAGCAAACAAAGAAATTCAGACCAACAATGTTGAGTAATACGTGGTCAAGTAACGTACAATTTCTACCATGTACAGACTTGTTGGTAAAGTGCTGACTTTGTATACTATTTTTTAGTATCAATATATATGTAAATACGAGTACTATCTATAAAGATGGATAATAATTATAGTCATCTCAATTTGTTAAAATATGATGTACGGTGTTTTATCAATAAATAATTCAATTATTATTATTAGAATAAGGTTGATTAAGTTATGCCATACATACCTTTATAAAAAATTATTATCACAAACAGTCTGTAGCACGTTTTAACGATGACTGATATGCCAGCAATATGAGACATTCTTAGGTTTTTTGTCAACTAATCACAAACCGCTAAGAAAATTGTTGATTTAATAACCGTATAAATGCAGAAAAGTCGGTAACATGTACAACTTAAATCACATACTCAATGAAGTATTTGTAAGATGAAATGATTTCTATCCTGATAATTTCAATTCGTTGTCAGGTAAAATTGTTTTAAATGCCATACTACACGAGTTCATTACCGACGTAATGACTTTATATCACTAAATATGTGCTAGCGAAATAAAGTAAATTGACTTATCTCCACTTATATATAATTGAATAGTGAAGCATAATTACTTAAATCTCAAACATAAGCAGAATATAGTAAGGAAAAAGCACTTACTAGTATGCAAGTGGTAGTCCTTGGTAGGACATAACGTTTAATACTCAAAGTAAATTTTTTAATAGAAAAGCAAATTGTTTTATCCTGCAATACTAATTTTCAAAGATATCTTAAAAGTCTTTTGCAAAAAATTTGTTAAAAATCTGGCACATAAGAGAACGCAATTTTTAATATGACTCATTTTTTTCATTGTCGTAAGCGCCACCAAAATTTTTTAATTTGGGTGGAACCGGTATCATTCGATAGAGAAAAATTTGACGATTCCAATGATATAAATAACTCATTTTTGCCAAAAATGGCGCTTAAGACTTTTTGCCTTTCCACCGTCGATATGTTGATTATCAACCGAAATCACGGAATATTTATACAAAATGTACAAATATTGAGAATCAACTCAATCAAATAATTAATAATTATTACAATAAATTACCAACCAAAAAAAAATGATACCTCAAATTTCGTTGATCTGCGGCCGATGCAAAATTTGTTCAGCTTCGAATCCCATAAAGGCGGATGAGAGCTCCCGGTAAAATAATCAAAAAAATGAGCTTCCCAAACATACGGATTCGAGAAGATAATCCCAGCTCGCTACTGGATGGTGTCAACTAACCAATTCTTCTCCAAAATCCGGCTTCACAAAATTTTTGCACCACACACACAAAATCACCTCTTACTCGAGCAAACGTATCAAGTCAAGTCTCGTACCGACTCCTGCGCATTTCCCTCACTCGTACCAACGGTCACTGGTTCCAAAACCCAAAGAACCCGGCGGCAAATTTTAAACCGTTACAATCAATTATTACAGACTTTATGTAAGATATTTGAGCTTCTTGTTTCCATGAGTAAAAGTTACAATTTATAACGATTTCTAGCAAAAATAATTTTTGAAAAAATGTGTTAACTACTCATCAGCAAATTCTTAGCATCTTTTGACGATGTAGTGGAAAATTGGAACGAGTAATGTTCCTATAAATTCACATAATGGTGCCCAAGATAGTGTAGTTTACAGAAATCATAATAGGGAATATGCATGTAGCATTTGATTTTTGTATTTTATGCCACCTTTTGAGGCCAAATACCCCACTGTGCGGCGTACGTAATAATATTTCATGTAAATACTTGATTCTTTCATCTTGCAATTGTGCCGCTAGAACCCAATCGTCTTCTAGTAAATTTATATTTAACAAGTCGATTTCTTTAAAGTTTGTAGACTTTTTTGCTCTTCGCTGTTCACTACAAGCTAATGAGACTTGAGGAATGCGAGGTAGCGCAAGCCAACATCTGTCAGTAATAAAAATTATCGACAGTAAATTAGCTATGACAGACGTAACCCTGATGTTCGTATAAAGCCAGCTCTTAATTTTGTGGAGGCAAAGGGTCGTAGGTTCGGAATCCCCAGGTAATCACTTATCGGAAAAATAACCTCAACTACAAGAACAATTAATAGTTTATTAAATGAAAAATATCGCTCTTGAATGTACAGTGCAAGCATACAGTGATATTAATAATTAATGCTACCTAGTCAAAGGCAAAAATCAAGATTGCAAACAGCAATTGTAATGAAACAAATATAATTATGGTGTAGCTATTCACTGCAGTAGTGATTAAAAGAAAAAAATAATAATGGTACGAACCTTCAAGCGCTCTACAGTTCAACAGTACCCGTACTACGCAATACAATTGCGGGTTCCCTTCTAATCCACCTGCAGTCACCAATGGTAGAATGATAAATGATTCCTTTGCCGACTGGTTTCGGAGTGAAGCAACTGGAACTTGATTTGGTAGACAAAACACCCTGGCTATCAAATAATCTGTTGGTTCTGATGTTGTGGTAGATGGTAAATAACAGCTTATTGACATGTAACCGTGTTTGACAGTGGTTGGAAAATGTCAAACCAATAATTGAATATAGTAACTGAATTTCACAGCTAAACTTGATTGGTAAAATATGATAGGTAAATTTGACAGGTCAATTTGACAGCTCAATTTGACAGCTCTTGCATGTGCTAAAAAGTTTTATTTCGTTAGAAATAAAGTTGTTAAATAATAATTGTCACTTACATTACTGATCCATACAATTCCGCGAAAGCGTACAGTAACAATATAATAATGTTTAACAAACTAAAACATTAATTATATTCAGAAAAGCAAAAATTTGCACGAGTTAAACGTCACTCGACACAAAACCAGAAATGCTAATGCCAAAGAATATATAAGTTAAGAGAAGAGAATATCCCTAGTTAAACAAGCGCAACACGGCCCTCTACCGTTTCTCGACGTCTAGATGGCAAACTAAAAATTTACCGCGAAATTTGAATAACCATAGCATTTTAATGTACTTTGAATTTTCTTTTAAAATTATTTTTTCAAGTTCTAAAAAATTTATTTATTAGATATTTTCTATAGTAAACATACAGTAATAGGCAGTTTACATAGAAAATATCATTTAAATAAATTTCTCAAGAATTTGAAAAAATGATCTGCTCAACATGATAAATATGAATAAAAAGTCATAAATCGAATAAAAATATATATTATTAAACAAAAATATCACATATCATGAACAGAAATAAAACCATAACATAATAAAATATGAAACTTGAAACAAATAAAAGCAATATTTTGCATAAAAATGTCAATTTTTAATTATAATCTATAAATTTTAAAACAACCTTATAAATTAATATAAAATTATAAATTTATATACTATATAAATTAGTAAAACTCAAATTTTCCATAATATAATAAAACATCGAGATCGAATCATATTCGAACTTACATGCCAGAAAAAATATTAATAAAAGCATCTACAAATTTTAAAAAATAACAATGTATTCAATAACAAAAGGAATGATCAATGCAAAGGAAATTTAATTATGAATAAATAGAATTAATTCTGAAATAAGTCCATAAGCAAACACTATAAAAGAAAATCACAAAATTTCTATTAATTTAAAAAAAATCACAAAACATCTATAATAAATCAGTTCAGTTAGTTTACATCAGTTTACATACATATATGTTCAAACTATGCAAACTTGTGAGGGTTAAATTGAATCTTGCACTTTAATAGAGTTACGTGTATTTTTTGAAAGATGGGGAACATCAAAAATTGTCACTATAGGCTGATCATTAACAAAGAAATAATATGAACTTTGTCTAGGGCGTTTCTCTGAACATAACTGAGATAAAGCTGACCGATCGGTAGCACATTACGTTGCTAAAATATTTAATCCGATCCCCCAGAAGTTGTAATATTATTTCTTTAATAAGAGCCTTTAAATGCTGGGTTGCAATAGTATTTGCACTGAAATAATAAGCGATAACTTGTTTCCATTGTTTTCTTGCAGCTTTAATCATGAAAACAACCACTTATGATTTGTTTGTGATGTTCGTAATGAAATCCTTGGCGTAACGACACTTCGTCAAATAATAATTCACAGTTCCGATCTGTACATTTCATCTTAGAAATTTGGACTTAAAAACTGCTAACTGGATTAAAAACTTGCGAGCACTAAACGATTATTATTATTTGTTTGCTTTCCTTTAACTAACCCGCGTGCCATTACTACACGTGTGAAAACCTAAAGATAAAAAGAAAAGAAATTCAAATTATGTAGTATGTGTAAAATCGTCTCCTCACCTTGTAATTAACGAACAATTACTTTTATTTCTTCGCTTTAACTTCTTTATTACATTTTTAAACACAAAATTCTTATAACCTGAAAATTGGTGAACGAAATAGAACTGAATTTATAAATAAACACCAAATACACAATAGAAAAATCACTAGAAGTTCGTAAAATAAGAATGGATGCGAAGATTTTTCCGAAAAACGGCGAGATGGCAAGCTTCGTTAACTTTCGTGTGTTTCTCGATTTCAAATCTCACCTTCACCCCCATGGCTAATGCTTCGGCCATTAACAGACATGCGCACCATGTCTGTAGATATCAAAAAGAATGTACATGGTGTTGAGGAATAAATACAGACAGTAACGCAATGCAAAAATTCGTTACAAGTTAATAGCACTTTCTGCCGGATTACGACTTAACGCGTCTACATGTGCCATTTTGCTACCTGCTCGATACGTTACAGAGAAGTTAAATTCTTGAATCATCAACCACCATCTACCTATGCGCGGTAAAATGTCTCGTTTAGTAAACGCTGTTCGCAATGCGTTACAATCAGTTATTACCCGAAACTCTTTGCCAATCAAATAAACGCGAAATCTTTTTAATGATTGCACTACCGCCAGTGTCTCTAGTTCGTACGAATGGTACCTTTGTTCTTCTTTCGTCGTTTGGCGACTAAAGTAAGCAACAGGTCGCCATTGTTTGTCTTTCTGTAACTGTAATAATATACCAGCTAACCCGTTTTTACTCGCGTCCGTATGTACTTCGGTTTCCGCTTCAACGTCATATAAGGCCAGACATGGTCTTTCGGTCAATTTATTTTTTAACTCTTTAAACGCTTTAATTTGGTCTGTTCCCCATATGAAATCTGATCCTTTTCTCGTTAACATAGTTATCGGTTTAGCAATTAGGGCAAAGTCTTTGATAAATTTTCTAAAATAACTTGTCAAACCAATAAATTGTCGCACTTGTTTGACGTTTTGTGGTTCTTTGAACTCTCGTACCGCTACACATTTTAGGGTTCCGGGGCGTATCCCGTTTTCACTTATTTCGTAACCTAAATAATTGACCTGTGATTGAAAAAAATAACATTTACTTGACCGCAAAGTCAAATTTGCCTTCTTAAATAACTTCAATACTTCTTCGAGTGTCTTTAATCCGGTTTCGTAATCCGCGGATGGTAATAATATGTCGTCCATGTAAGCAAAAGCTGACGTAAATCGTAAATTGCCTAACACCTGATTAACTAGGTATTGGAATACACTAGCTCCGTTGGATAGCCCAAACGGCATCGATAAAAATTCATAATGGCCATCAGGGGTAACAAAAGCCGTTTTCGCAATGGACTCCTCGTCCATACCGATTTGATAGTACCCTGATGCCATATCAAGGCTGGTAAAGTATATTTTACCATGTAAATTATCTAATTGATCTTCGATGCGCGGTAAAGGGAATTTATCTTTTTCCGTAATTTTATTTAATGCTCGATAATCGATACACAACCGCTCTTCTCCCGTACGTTTTTTTACAAGAAGAATAGGACTTGCAAATGGCGAATTTGAATCCCTTACTATATTATTATCCTTTAACTCGTTTACCAATTCGCGAACTTTAGCTCTTTCTGCGTGAGTTAACCTGTATGGGCGGTACACGACGGGTGTATCGTTAACCAGTTTAATTGACATCTTTGTTAAATTAGTTTTCCCTAACTCGGATAAATTTCGCGAAAAGCAATCACGGTACCGATTGAGCATGTCTAGCAAACTTTGTTTTACACTATCAGACGTATCACTCGTCGTGTTGATTTCGTCCATATTGAAAGGAGTGCTCGATGTAATTAGATTGATACTTACGTCATCAGTGCCGACGGGTACCTCTTCTTGAGCGCACTTGACACCTCTCGCAACTACTTGACCTTTTCTGTAGTGAATTTCAGCTCCTCCCATATTGATGATAGGTAACACGGCACCTTTTGGATTAATAATACAGCGTGGAATGCCGTAACGTTTATTCTCGTACTCTCGAAGAGTCGCTTCAATGTAAATCTCGTCCTTGTTCGTAGGATCAGCTACTGCAACTTCTACGTGGCCCACATATCCAGGTGGTATGACACTTGCGTTTTCTGCCCAAACGGCTAATTTACAGGGGTTTTGCCCTTCGAGAACCGGAAGCGCTGCATTCGTTGCTGCTAATACTTGCACTTTTTGCCCATTTATAATCACTGCCACGTCAGGATGATTTACAAATGGTTGTCCTATGATTACCGGTATTTCTTGAGACCTGTCTGGAACAATAATCGCACACACGTTAACTTTTACGTCTTTCACTTCTAAATCCACATTAGCTTTTCTCGTAGACATTGTCACAGCTCCACCAAATCCACTAATAACTGTGGTAGAAGGTGTTACTTGAAGTTTCATAGATTTAGCAACTTCGTCTTTTATTGTAATCGCTGCACTTCCGGAATCAATATACCCGCGAGTCTCGATGTCGTTTATTTTGCAGTCTACAAAATACATCTCGTGGGTATTAATTTTTCCTTCGGTTGACGTCAAGATTGTTTTCGTATTTCTACAATCAGCTGTTTCATGCCCCAGTCGATTACATTTTTTACAAACTTTTCAAGGTAGGGTACACTTATTTGCGTAGTGTCCACTTCGAGAACAATTGTAGCACCTCGGGCCTTCACCGAGACCGACCGTTCGGTGGTTTTCACCTCGACCTTTTTTGTAACGACGCGAGTATTTGTCATGTTTCATATCATCGCGTTTTCGTTTGTTTAAGTAATTTTGAGGTTCATGTGCATCGATCAGCGATAAATATCTCTCGTATAAACTTTCAGGTGTTTTGTATCTACCTGAGCGTGCCCCATTTTTGAGCGTTACGTCACATAACCCATCGATCACACACGAGACAGCATTTCGTCCCCTTAAATTACAAATTCCCAATAACTCCATTTTATTGTAAAAATAAGTGGCCATTGTTTCATTGGGTCTCTTTGTCCGCTCTAAAAGTATGCGTAACGAGGTCGCATAGTCCGTATGCTTGGGGAACGCCTTTATTACGAGCTGTTTCCACTCAGTCCAGCTGTAATCTACTTTCGTGAGACTTTCGTACCAACTCTTTGCGAGACCACGTAAACCGTTCTGCATGTGGTAGATTTTCTCTATTTCGTCCCACCCGTGAAGATCTCCTAACTGATCAATTTTTGTTGTCCACCTAATTGCGGTTAGATTGGAACTCCCTGGTTTAAATTCGGGAACGCAATCAGGTCTTGACACGAATCTTACACTCCAAGTAGTTTGCGGTGCAGCACTAACACTCGAAGTTGTCCCCGATGGATTTACTTGTGCTCCTATAAATTTGTCGACAAGCAACTCCAGTCGTTGCAATCGCATATCACTATCACTAGGAGAATAACCGCGACGGCTTTGTGACGGAGAATTTTCACTTGATCGCGACGTCCGTCGATGGAATCGACTCAAAACGCGCACGTTTAAATTGTTCTCCAGAACACTCTCCGTTCGATCGTGACATTGTTTATAGCGAAGGATTAAACACTTAAAATAAGTTTGTACACCTTAACTATCAGCACGGATGTATTCTTTATCCCACTTCTGAACTAAAAGCTTATCGAAGAAATAATTACACTTAAAGTTGTAGTTAACAATTTATTAAAAATAACTCATTGACTTTACAATAATATGTAACGTATTCGTCAACCACCCTTAGATGAATGCCACGACCACCCTGGTTCTTCCTCTCATATGAGTTCATGTCGAGGTCACCTAGTCGCTCTTCCTCGCTTCATTAACTTTAATAGCCCCCTAGACGCCTTTTCTGGTTGCCCATGGAAAATAGCTAACATATACATTTTCTAGAATAACTTTAAATGCTATATCCCGTTTTTTTAAGATCCCGATGGGGTGTATGGATCATCTTCAGAGATGTTTTAGCTGTTGTAGGCAATGAGGCACATCCCTAATTGGGGAAAGGGGGCGAAGCCCCCCGGCAAGGCAAAAAGCGCCCAGTTTACATGTGACGTCAGTTAACGTGATAAATTACAAAAAATGATAATTTGTAGAAATTAAATTCGAGATCGAGCTGATTATGCATATAAATATTGACTAAAAACAATGAAATCTGAGCGAAAATGTGGATCGGAGAGGTAGATCTGTCACGAAGAGGTGGATCTGCCGTTAGGTTAGTGTTAGTTTTCGATATTTAGGTAGCAAAGTCAGGTAGCTAAATGTCCCCAGTAGCGAAATGTACTAGTAGCGAAATGTCCTAGTAGCGAACCGGGTAGCGAAAAAGAACCTGAATTTTGATGTAGTGGGTACTCTCGGAAACGAACAAGAAAGGATATGCATGTAAGGACTAAAGAAATACGTAGTTCAATATAGGAGCAAAAATGCAGCCAAATCAACGCATATATTGGTGGAGCTCAATCTACAGAAATGTGGCAAACAATAAGGTGTATAAACACAAAACACAAACTTGTGGTAAACGAGTTTAACATTGAAAACTCAACAGAAGTTGAATTGAGATAAAAGAGATAGAAAATGAATTTTAGACATGATCAATGAATGTCTAATCCAACAAAAAACACCTGTAGAATGGAAAATGAGCTACATCTCGTCACTCTACAAAACAGAAGTTATCCTAAAGGAGCTTTAGGGGACCGAGTATGACTAGCATATTCCGCAGATTATGGAGGAAAATTTTACACAAGGGACTCTGATGAGAAATTGAGAACAATTATCGAGAAGTAACTTATGACTAGCCCTGAAAACAATTGTAACAACAACGCATACATTAAAAATAATCCATGAACTTGTAGCAATCTATTTCGAAGCACTCGGTATAAGTGGTGAGAAGTAGACTTGCGCGCACGACGAGCAATAAAGGAATAAACGGAGGTTAAAAATTAGAACCAGATAAGTTAAGAGTAAAATGTTTTGTATCGCTTTCTCCCAATAAAGTCGATTGGGTGGCTGAAAGTTGTTTGAACAGTGTTCAAGTATTTTGTTCGATGAAGCTTTCCTTATGCAGGGGAAGGCTTCGAAGTTTAGTTTTGGGAACGTCTGGAGATTCAGATTTTATTGAGTTTATTGAATTGTTCATTAAGTCAAATAAGGAACCCCCACCTGTCGTTGTGGTTATACTTCGAGCGAACCCACAGGGTCCTGCATTTTAAACAAGTTCATTTTTTTTAACAACGTGCTAGCGGAAGTCTAAAACTGTTTGGAGAACCTTATTATTTGGTCAAATATTGCAAATTGCCTCAATTTTAGCATTATAGAAAGTTAGGCATTAGCACGTTTATTCAACTTTTCCCGTTTTTTGACCTATATTATAATAAAACGGGTGTCGTCCAAATTTGATTCGTATTTTAATATTTTGCGCGTTAGGTTCCTTACCCACGATCCAAAAATTTATTTGAGTTGGCGGAGCTGTAGCCTTAAGAAAGGTAAGAGGATACTACAAACTACCTTATATAAAAATAGTGTGGCTTACGTTGAAATGGAAAATTATCTATCGGAACCCATATATTATATAACCAAGGATCTAAGACAGGGCTGCAGTATTTTAATAGCGCTTAGAAGATGGAAACAAATATTTGAAGGAATGGGGATACCAATAAACAACACAAATATACATACCCTAAGCTTTGCATACGACCAGGGAGTGCGCGCACAGGAATTTTACAACATGGAGTACATGCTGAAAAGGTTATATACAGAATATAGAAAATGGGGATTGGCGGTCAGTTTGGATAAAACGGAATATCTTGTGATAAGCTCAGATGCTAGTTTTGAGGTCCTGGTGAATGATGAGACGCAGATCCGGCAAGTGGATGAATTTAGATATTTGGGAATGATGCTTGAAAATGGTAATGTTATAGGAAAAAAGAAAAAGGGACAAAGAATAGTTACTGAAAGCATGAAAAGTACTGGGATCCCCTAATTAGGTTTGGTGGGACAAGAATATCTCTTAATGCAATAAAAAGAGAATTGGTAGAACTACGGTAGAGGCCGTTTTTACCTACGGAAGTAAAGTATGGGTAATGATAGAACACGACGAACGAAGATTTGAAGCGGTGGAAACTTTGTTTTGGTGGAAGTTTTGGACGATTCTACCGGCGATTTCCGGGCTTTGTGTTCCTAGTTGAAAAATATTTGGTGGGATTGAATTTGTACGTACTACATGGCATTGGATTGGTTGCTCTACAGCTTCCCATCATTATCCCACATCTTTTGGCGATAGATCTTGTGCGATTTCTCGACATTTGGGAAGAGAAAGCAATCAGTTACTAAATAGATGCACACGATAGTTGAATTTTAATGCAAGCTAAGTGTATCATAATTTTCTAATTTTTGTATGCAAATTTCTAAATTTTGTATAATTACGATCTGTTATCGCCTACCGGTAGGTACCCAAATTTCTCGAAAGGTTTGAGGCCTCAAGATGCTGAAGTTAAATTAATTCATAAATTAAGTACTTTTAAAAAAAGGAACAGAAGCGGAAACATTCAAACTTTTACCAACAATTACAAAAATGTCTTTCCGAAATGTCTACGCTAATTTGTTCATTATTCGACCCACTCCGGAGTGTTTGTATTTGAGAAGCTTTTTTGTTTCAAATTATCCATATTGGTTGGAAAATTGTGTTCAATTGGTGACGTGAGAAGCTAAATGACTTGTGTAGACCATCTGTTCCAAGTTTGGAGGAATAACGTTCGGTTTTGGGATTTAGTTTTGATGACAACCACGACGTTCGAATTTGTTTTGAGTTCCCTCATGGAATCTTGCATTCAAGCGAATTGGACTTTTTTTTAAAAATATGTGACTGAATATTTAAATATCTTTTGCTATCGCTTTTGTATAACTTCAAGGTTAAAGATGGAGTGCTACAGGTGGTGGACCAAGTTAGGGTGTAATCAATTTTGTAGCTTGGTTTTGCATGACTACGGATACGTAATCGGAATCAGTTTGTTTATTGGGGGTAAGTTTCATTTACAAATTTTTTTTTTCATTTCTGACCATCGGAATATTAATAATAATTATATTTTATTCGAACGTTTCAATGCTGATTTGGACTGTTGGACTGTTGTTGGGTGTGGTCCGTCAGAGTTCCCCTATTATTAATTGCTTTATGTTGAGGGGCCTATGAGGCAACTGTACACTAATGAGCAGTTGTCAATCAGACCAGAAGCAGAAATGAAATGAGAACTGAGAGAAATAGGCTCAAATGTTCTAATGGAATGAATCTGCAAATAAAACTGTACAACAAATTGCCAGAACGAATAAAAAATCTTCCGACTAGGAAATTTAAAAGTGATATGAAGAAAACACTAAATGAAAGTGCGCTATATGATGTGGACGAATTCTTCCAAATTGAGTTGAGATGAAAACCAGCAACTGCTGATCTCCACCATTTAGGACTGATGTAAATTAATTTTATACTTAGTAACCTAATAAAGATTATTATTATTATTATATGGCTATAACATCGTATGGCTTCAAAATTAATATAAAAAAAAGAATATCCTCTTCTTCTTGTTTTATATAGGCTTTACGCTTCCCCTCTATCTTTCTTTTTAATTCCATGTCATGTCTATCGATGATGAGGGCCAACTGAACATTCATCTTTTGGGAGGTCTACTCGGCTGTCGTTTTCCCGCTGGTCGAAGGTCTCTTGCCACTTTTATTAGACGATCACTAGCAGCTTTGTTGACGTGATCGTTCTATTACTTTCTACTTCTTTGACAAACCTAATGACATCCGCTACATCAGATTTTTTTGGGATGACATTCTAATCGTCCATTCGATCAAACGACGCAAAATGGAATATCTTGGGCATCGATGCTATTAGGTGAAAAATACAAAACTGCTTCAATTAATAATTGCAGGCAAGATTAACGGAAGAAGAGAACCTGGTGGTTGTAGAATTTCATGGTTTTAAAAACCTTAGGCATTGCAAAAAACCACGTGATCGTTGTTTCGAGTCTCCATATCGAAAATACAAATAGCTACGTTGATGTTCAACCTCCGGTAGGTGACAATATCTGAAGAAGAAAGAAAGATCTGAGGACTTAAAAAAATGTGCAAATAATTTTTCGACATAATTTATCTTTCTTTCGTCAAACACAGAAATCAATACGTAGATATTTTTTATTACAAAATAAGATAATATTGTATTTAAAAATATGCAAGTTGATAGAAGTCATTAAAGAAACACATATTTTATTATTATCTAAGTATATTAATAAGTACTTATTAATTTTAAATATCTATTTCATTTTGGTATCATCATAACCTTGTTTTCTAGCACGGAAATGGAGGCATAATATGGCTTTTATAGCCCTAGGGCCTATAAAGTTGCTAAGCAATGACAACAATATCAAAACAAAAGAGTTAGTCCAGACTCTGTTTTTTTTGCGCGATCGATCTGAAATTTTGCATATGCCTTCCTACCGACAATTCACGAAGGGGGTACCTTGCGAGGGGGGGGGGGAGAATTTTTTGCTCAGTTTTTCGATATCTAGTGCCGTTTTCGAGTTATTGCTAAATAAAAAAATTAATTCTCGCCCCTCCAAGTTTCTCGCCATAGGAACCATATATGGCACACCAAAAATTCATAGCACAAACAAAATGACATGATATTTTTTCTCAAAATACTTAATTCTTCAATTTTGACAATTCAAGTACCAAGTACCAAAATGAAATAAAACGTTGTATGTACCACGGGCACAATCAGATTATAGCTTGATACATAAATAACTATTATATGGTTTTAGGAATTATATATTATGTAAAAAAATTTTAATTGGTAATTAATATATTATAATACATATAATATATATTAATATTATGAAAAGACCCTCAACTTCTCTTTAGCTTTTAGTTCTCTGGTTTATTTAGTCCTAGTTTACACCTCTTTTATTTGTTTTTTCTTTAACATATAATTAATTCGTAATGTAGTAAAATTCAAGCTGTATATGTTGACGCGTCGAAATGCGATTTCAACATTTCAGTATCTATCCAATTTCTAAATTTGGCAACATTCACTTTTATACTGGGATAATCTACGCAATCTAGTCCCCACGATTGAATTCCACTAAGATAGTATTTATTAGACTTTCCAGGTATCGGACAAACAAATGGACTTCCTCCTGAACCATTGCAGTGATCGTTTTCGCTACAAATAAAACTTTTATCTAAAATAAATTGTGCACCTACTCGAGAACGCCTTAAATGCTCTTGGCAATCATCTTGTGGAACAACGCGTAATTTAGCTTTGTTTAAAATATCATGAGGTTTTCCTTCCACTTCAAAAGTATGTTTATCCCAACTACTCTGAAAACAAGTGACATTTTCCAATACTTCATTTAGAGGTGGTAAACAAACAGTTTGTACATTTGCAACTATTTCTAGAGGTACATCCAAAATTAATAACGCCACATCATTGTGCAATCCTTTGGTTTCAAAATCGGGATGTATTATAACATTTTTAACGTTACGATTTTGATGTGCAATAAATTCATTTTCAGTTTGGCCGTCCCATTCACCTGCTCGAATGCTAAATTTTTTATCTTTTGAATTTACACAATGTGCAGCTGTTAAAACAACTTGCGGGTGAATAAGAGATGCACCGCACAGATAACGCAATGATTTGTCAGTACTTCCCTCATCAGTATCTCTACCTAGCAAGGCTACAGTCCATGGAAATTCGCCATATTGTGCTACATTAATAATAGAAGTTCCATTTTCACTTTTTAACTTAAAACCAATGCCGTTTGAATTACGGATTCCACAAGAATTAGGTTTATTTTCTATTTCAGATGGGGGGTAAATAACTTTATCCTCTTCATTACAACAAACAAGTGAGTTATTACCGCAAGGCCCATCGTCAGTGATGCTAAAACAAAATTTGATAATTCATGAACCACATATTATTAGTAACTTTTGACATTACTGTAAATCAATGATGCTATCAGAAGGTGATTTACTTATACATAAGTTAGAAGGAATGCATTCACAACTTCTTACTTCATGGTCTATTGAGGCCAATGTTTTGTTTATATTTTGATTATCTTGTCCATCGATAGATAATAAAATAATTGAAAACAATATTAATGATAATATTAAACCCTTCATATTTCAGGTTGTTATTTCTAAAAATACATTAGTTTTTGAAAACATTTTGATGACTTTACCCAATGGGTAATAAAACTCACCTGTTACCTACTATTGGAAACCACTTGAATTTTTGATAATATTATTAATTTATTAATCGAAATGTTAACTACTTGATGTTTGGTACTCGAATAATATCAATATCAAAAGGTGGGAGATTTTATATTTGAATAAGTTTTGAATTTCCCAAACAACTTTGTTTTTTTGTAAAGATACTGGTTCTGGCCACCTTCTCGGTTTTGGGGACTAAATAAAACTTTAACAGGTAAACCAGTTTCTATCTATAAACATTTAAATCTTAATAAAAACCCGCATTAAATAATTTTTAATAATTTCTTTGGATAAATGAGGTTTATAAAATTGCTGTTCAATCTTAATTAAACATGGGTTATTCGGACACCCTGTATATATAAAATATAATTAATTATGTAAAAACTGCTGACCAGGAAATACAATAAATGCAACTAAGTAAGTGTAAATAAACTAGTAGTTATGTAGGTTATTCAAGGTATTTAATGTAAACTCAACAAAATTGTAACAATGAAAATATTATTAAGTTTGCAAAAATTGTATATAAATACTGTGATATTATTAAAATAAACGAGTTCTGAATTTAACATCCGTTTGATTCGCATCTTCACCACATAAGTTAGGAAGGGTACTTCTTGCCACCTTCTCCTAATTTATTCAATTGCTTTGAAAATAACCACTATTTTATGCTATTTAACCGGGTGCCAAAATATGCCAAAACCGGGTTTTAAAATTACATGGAAATCCAGTTAAAGCCATACTGTAATAGTGGTTAGATTATACCTTCGCTACGTTGTCTATTTTACATTTCCACTGCGTTGTCATGCTTGTACTTCGCTGGCGCGCGATATTTAAATCAAATATATTACTATTACACCCTAAAGGAAGAAGATGCGGTCAGAGACCGAGGAAACGTTGGTGAAGCCGGAACAGACGAAGCGCCTAATTCTGGAATGAAAGATGATGATCAGAATGATGATGGTTATTACTTTATGTGACAGATTTTTGAATCCGTCACTTACGCTCTACCCTGTATATCATACGAATTCTTTTAAAGCGCATTTTTAACCGCGCACGCGTGAGGATTGTTCAAACTGCGCAAAAGGAGAGTCTCGTGTCAGCTTTTGAACAAGCAAGAGGTCTTGCTTCAGCTCTCGAACGAGCAACAAGTCTGGTGTGAATTTTCGAACGAAAAGGTCGACTTTTGTATCTGCTGTGAAGTGATCCTGGAATTTGGGTTCCGAATTTAACGGGATATGGAACGGAGATATTGCTTGGAACATTGTTTGTTGCCGCAAATTCAGTAGGGGTTTGTCAATATATTCGTTGATGGGGGATGGCGGATTCTTCCCATATCGGACGTTTTTTTGTCGATTCCCACTGCCCATGCTTGCTTTGAAGGATTGGTATCCGTTCGAACTGGTAAGTAACAGAATTTGTTGCTAATTATTCAGACTCGGCCAATTTTTCTTCGAACACCTGGAGTTCGCTGTCGTTTGAATTCACCCTTGGCTAATTAATTATTGTTTTTTATGTTTTAACATTTTGGTTTTTCTTTTGCCTAATATTTTTTGATTGGAAAGTTTTGCCAAGATTATGATTAGTTTGCAGGTTTTGTGTCTCTGCATAGAGGTGATATAGGGCAATCTTATCTTTTACGCTCGCAGGCGTGGATATAGATATGAATGTTTAAATTTTGTGTTTGCTGAATTATTAATTGTGAATTATTATGTTTTCTTTCATAAATTTAAACTGCGTATAATTATCTAGGTATAACATCGTGCAGAGCTGGCTTATGCATAGGCAAAGAGATTCCAAGGTGGTCAACGTAGTTTCGAATCTTGTATTTGAAATTTTATGCTTGATATTTTTTTGTGTTTATTTTTATTTAAGTGTTTTTTTTTGAAGTAGGTAGCGATGCACGACGAAAGTACAGGGTGTTGAGTTTCATCAGGGGCTTAGCTTGGTTGGTTGTTTGGAAGTTCGCAGTGGGTCCACCGTTTGTGGGATTTTTATGACCACTAGAACGTTCTCTTAATTAATTCCGGAAGAGGTTCTTGGTGGTAATGTCTTTACTTCTGTACTGGTCCTGGTCGGCTAAGGCAATTACCATCAGACATCGCTAAATATTATCACCTTCTAGCAACGACCATCTAGTTGCTATTCTATTTTTGTTCTGTTAGCAAAGCTGTTACTTGATCTTCTTCGGGGCATTTGTTACGAAAAATTTTCACTTTTCGCAACAACGTTGAATTTATAAATTCAACTTTTAACATCTAGCGACATATTTCGTAGCACCCTGTATAGCGAGCGTGATTGACGGAGATTAAACTCGCGCATGCTATGATAGGAGGTCATTGGTGGGCGCTCGAACGCTCCGGTCATGTTTTAGAGTGCTGTGAAATGGTTATCAGTTTTTGGTTCAAAATTTTGAAAAGGGATGATTCGATTTTGTGAGGGTTCCCATCCATCAATACGAATGGTTTTTTGGATCTTGCGCTCCAAAACCCTTCATGGGGATGTGACATTCGTGATTTGAGGGATGGTTGATTTTTCCCGGATCGTACATTTTTTGTTGGACCCATGGTCAGTGCTTCCTGTGAAATATTACTTCATTTTCACAATGGTAAGTCACCAAATAATTTTGTTCATTGCTTCGCAGTTACTGGATAATTAATTTAGCCAAATTTTCTTCCGTACACCTGGAGAACGATGACGTTGGAGTTCACCCTTGACCAATTTATGTATTTTTTATGTGTAACATTTTGGTTTCCTTTTTGTCATGCATTCTTTTATTCTTAGAGTGGTCGCCAAGATTGCGATAGCCTTGCAATTTTATATTCCTGCGGCGAGGTGATATCAGTTTATCTTATCCAGTTCGCACTCGCAAGTGTGAAATGGATCGAATGTTCAGGTTGATATGTAATAAACTTAAAATTATTAATTATTGATATTTGTGTTTTATTTAATTAACTTGTTCAGGGTATTTATTTCCACTTATAACATCGAATAGCTTATGGTGAAATGCATTGACGAAGGGATTCCAAAATGATCGTAGTACGTTCGAATTTCATATTTGAAATTCTATGTTGAACAATTTTTTGTGTGTTTATTTTTGTTTTTATGTTCTTTTTTTATGAAAGGCTACGATGTTCGACCCATATACAGGGTGCGGCATTTCACCGAGATTGCTGTCTTTTGTTTTATCATTGGGGATTCGATATGGTTCCACTTTATCGTGGGATTTTTATATAACCATTCGAATGTGCCCTTGGTTTATGTTTGGGAGTGATTTTCGGTGGCAATGTCGTTGCCACTGTGCCTGTTTTGGTCGGCTAACACCTTCTACATCCGACATCGCTTATATCTTTGCCTTCTGACAATTAACATCCAATTGTCCATTTTAATTGTGTTGTGTTAGCAAAGCTGTTTCCTTGATCTCTCCGGGGTGTTTCTTTCACACGATCCACGACTCTCGCTTCCGCAATAAATGAGCTAGTTTAAAACCTAACACCAGGGCCCCACGCAAAATTAAAGTAGATGGTTTTATCCTTCTGCGTGGACTTAATCTTTTCCGAGCTGACTTCTCATTAGAGCAGTAAGGAAAGATTTTGTTACACTGGCGTCCAAAGCGTGGGAGCTTCTGTATTTGCTTCTGTTTGCTACTGTTTGCTTCATTTCCATCTGTATTTTTGGTGAATGCCCGGAGATAATTTCAGGAACAGCTTTTGCATTATTTTATTGGCAATTTTGTTTTGTTGTCAATTTTATTATTATGTTTTTTTGAATGAAACATTTTTGTTTATACCGGCGGAATTATTTTTTAAGCCAACTGCGTTTGTTGATCCTTGGTTGCTGTTACGACTGTTGTTGTTTAAGTCGCGCACCGTAATTGGATTGTTTCAACGTATATTTTTTTGGTGATTGTGTAAATTCCTTGATGCCGAGTGTTTGAAGGGTTATGAAAAATATTTTTTATAATTATTTTATACCTTCGATTTAAATTAAAATTTTTATTATTATTTTATTGGTAAAGTGTTATGTGTAAATTTCTTTACCTTGATATGTGTACTGTTCGTTGCTATGTGTAGCGAATTTTATTTTTTGGTTTTCCACAAGCTATAAGGGGTGAAATCCTTTAGCTTGCCGTGGATCTACAATACCAAAGGGTGGTTGGATGGAGTAATTGTTTGTACACATATTGGTTCCATAACAGCTTGAACCATACATTACATAAGGGAGGAGGATGGGTAATGTTTGTTCACTTAATGGTTTAACAACAACTTAAATCATAACCATTACCTAACAGGAGGTTGGGTAATGCATTTTCTACTGATCTAATTACATCTAAGATCATATTTGCACATAATTAAAACCCGTCATAATAATAGCATAACATCAAGCTATTAATTATTTCATCGGAATTTATTCCAACGGTTTGAGGAAATTTGTTTAAGTCTTGGTAGGACGATCTGTTGGTCAAGTTTCTTGATCAAATTATTAATTATTTTGTCATTTTGACAAACCACTTCCTATGTGTTGAGAACTATGAGTGTCTCATACTGGAAGAGTAGAATTGGTTCGAAAATATTTTTGTTCGACTATTCTCGAATGGGTCCGATGCGAGCCATTCCTTATCGACAGTCTAGATGTTTTTTTTCCTAGCTGTTCAGTTTTTTCGGTAGGTCCAATGCGGGCTGCCCACAGTTTTTTTCGGTGCAGGTCCAATGCGGGCTGCCCATTTTGTACTCATTGATTTTTATCTGAGACAAAATCACACACTATATGGTTTTCAGTAGCTATTGTTAGCTCTACCATTTGGTTTTCGCTTCTGCGGATTTACGATGGCGTTTCGTCAATTGTGTACTAAACCATACAAGTATTATTATTATTTTTTTATCTCAATCTTTCAGAGATTTTGATTTTTTATTTTTTTATTGAAATGTTTAAGCTCATTTTTTTGTCTTACCCAAGCTTAATATTTCTTTCCTACCAAGTACTGCTACAAACTACCTCCACACTACAGTAAATGAATAAGTTTTTTTCCGTCAATTCACAGTTCGTTTCCAGCTTCGCTTGTCTGATAATTTTTTGATTTTTTTATCTTGACCTCCGGTCAGATATCTTACTTCGGGGGTGTGTTACGAAAAATTTTCTCTTTTTCGCAACAACGTTGAATTTATTAAATTCAACTTTTAACATCTAGCAATATATTTCGTAGCACCCTGTATAGCGAGCGTGATTGACGGAGATTAAACTCGCGCATGCTATGATAAGAAGTCATTGGTGGGCGCTCGAACGCTCCGGTCATGTTTGAAAGTGCTGTGAAATGGTTATCAGTTTTTGGTTCAAAATTTTGAAAAGGGATGATTCGATTTTGTGAGGGTTCCCATCCATCAATACGAATGGTTTTTTGGATCTTGCGCTCCAAAACCCTTCATGGGGATGTGACATTCGTGATTTGAGGGATGGTTGATTTTTCCCGGATCGTACATTTTTTGTTGGACCCATGGTCAGTGCTTCCTGTGAAATATTACTTCATTTTCACAATGGTAAGTCACCTAATAATTTTGTTCATTGCTTCGCAGTTACTGGATAATTAATTTAGACAAATTTTCTTCCGTACACCTGGAGAACGATGACGTTGGAGTTCACCCTTGACCAATTTATGTATTTTTTTATGTGTAACATTTTGGTTTCCTTTTTGTCATGCAATTTTTTATTCTTAGAGTGGTCGCCAAGATTGCGATAGCCTTGCAATTTTATATTCCTGCGGCGAGGTGATATTAGTTTATCTTATCCAGTTCGCATTCGCAAGTGTGAAATGGATCGAATGTTCAGGTTGATATGTAATAAACTTAAAATTATTAATTGTTGATATTTGTGTTTTATTTAATTAACTTGTTCAGGGTATTTATTTCCACTTATAACATCGAATAGCTTATGGTGAAATGCATTGACGAAGGGATTCCAAAATGATCGTAGTACGTTCGAATTTCATATTTGAAATTCTATGTTGAACAATTTTTTATGTGTTTATTTTTGTTTTTATGTTCTTTTTTTATGAAAGGCTACGATGTTCGACCCATATACAGGGTGCGGCATTTCACCGAGATTGCTGTCTTTTGTTTTATCATTGGGGATTCGATATGGTTCCACTTTATCGTGGGATTTTTATATAACCATTCGAATGTGCCCTTGGTTTATGTTTGGGAGTGATTTTCGGTGGCAATGTCGTTGCCACTGTGCCTGTTTTGGTCGGCTAACACCTTCTACATCCGACATCGCTTATATCTTTGCCTTCTGACAATTAACATCCAATTGTCCATTTTAATTGTGTTGTGTTAGCAAAGCTGTTTCCTTGATCTCTCCGGGGTGTTTCTTTCACACGATCCACGACTCTCGCTTCCGCAATAAATGAGCTAGTTTAAAACCTAACACCAGGGCCCCACGCAAAATTAAAGTAGATGGTTTTATCCTTCTGCGTGGACTTAATCTTTTCCGAGCTGACTTCTCATTAGAGCAGTAAGGAAAGATTTTGTTACACATTCATTTGAGATTATCCACGGCCTTCGCCGCCGTACAACGAGCTGGTTTAAACGACCATCAGGGCTTCACTCAAAATAAGTAGGTATTTATTTTTCTGCGTGAACATATCTGATCCGAGCTATCTTCTCATTAGAGATAGGGAGGACAAATAATGTTTCATTTATTGTATACTTTTGTTCCTTTCTTCTCAGAAAGGCGAATTTCATTTTAACTGCGCCATTTCGTTACCTAAAAACGAGCTTCTGTGAAGCTCAATTGAAATTAAGCTACGACTGACAAGACCAGTAAAGCATCGATAACTGACTGGTAAATTAGTGAAATAAATTCTTAATATCGTTGTTAGATTCTTTTCGTTGCGTTATTCTGCATTCTTCTCAAAAAATTTTTCCCTCTATTGAAATTGCGAAAAGTGCATATGGTTCTGGAAATATAACTGAAATGATAATACAACGTAGTGCAACATAATAACTTATCTCAAATTACAATGCCCCTTAAAAGTAAATAAAAAGGTAGGTCCTTGTTATTCAGGATATACGTAATATCTATTTTTACATTTTCATAATTAGTTTCTTATTCCCGTTTTAAGTAGAATAACTTTTATATTTTTTAACACACTTACATATTATAAAACTTTGACCTTCGAGGGCTTGAACCGGAACTTTGTTTTCTTCGGGCTGGTGAAAAACCATACACAACACCCAAACAAAACGAAGAACTAATGAGTGATAATAATACAACTGCTTTCAGAGAACGAGCAAATAGTGACAACCAGATAATTACTTATTTTAACCGGAAGAGACAAGCGGATAGGCAAGAAACCATCGAAGAACGAGGTGCTTGGTTCAATTAAGCAAGAAAATTGCAAGATGACCAGTTGTAGCGAAGGGAAACAATAAGAATATTTAATAGCCATTGAGGAAATGAGAGGGGAGATGAAGGAAGAGCTTCAATGAGACCATAAATGAGATGATATAGATCAAAAAAGGAGGAGACGAAAATTAAAGAGGAAAGCTGGAACATCTAGAAGCGACAGCTGACACAAAGGATTGAAAAACTAGAGAATGTAATGGAAAACCATGAAGAGAAAATTAAAACGGCAAATGTATCGAACCTAAAATCTAATAGAAGTTTTTGAGGCAGGAAAGACTGAAGGAAATACGGCAATAGTGTCACACTATGAAAATTCAAAAATCAAAATTTATACTAAATATTAGAAGACGTGACAACATCGCATTTCATAAATTAAATTAAATATTATAAGTTATTACAGGTTCAGTAACTCGCAATATCGAAATACAATAACGTCCGTTGTCTGTGAGAAACGCATGATTGCAAATTGCACAAGGTGGTTAAACCTTCATGCCCTGCAAGTAACGAGTGTGAGAAATGCAAGTTGGTGAAAAAGACTTGTGGAAAATAACTGGGAAATTGTACATTGCTGCAAGAGGGAGTACGAGGTATTAAAAATGCTAGCTTGTAAGGAGTTAGTTAGTTGTGAATCAGGGACTTCGGTAGTCTACTGGTGGTGTCATCCGCGACGTGTGTGTATATCTATCTAGAGGGTGCAAAACCAATCAAGGGGACTCAGAATGCCAATCCACTCTACAGCAATGTACAAAACCCAAGTTGTCCTATGTATTATTATAATAAGGTTAGTGTAAAATGTGTACATAATTATATATTATTTCCTAGATGAATTGCTACAATATACTAAATTAAATTGAAATGATTTATTAATTACTACGCCGCTCTACCAAAATTCAACGTAACTGGCTACATCCCCTTAGCACGCGTTAACCAACCCTTAACTAATTGTTAACGCGACAATAGTAGTGAAGCTACGCAGCTGAAAGGAAAAAGTGAAAATAATGAAAATCAAGAGCAACGTAATAGGGGGAAGACTATTCATCGACGGCGGTTGTAGCTTGGCAGTTAAGTGCGTCTACTGCTAATGCGAAACGCTCGGATCAAATCCGGGCAGGGTAAGAACTTTATTCTGACCGTCTCTCCTCGACAGGCAATGGCAAACCACCGAGGTAATCTGCCAAGAAAATCCATCTCGAAATGAAGTGTAGTACACTTCCCGTGGTTCGGAGCCCACGTTAAACAAGTAGGTCCTCTATGTATGTGAAAACAATTTGAACGGACATCATATGCATAGAAAGAGATAGAACGAGATGGGTCACCAAACCCTCATTAGAGTAAAAGGACTGAGAAGGAAGGATTCATCGACAATGATATGATTGTGAAAGAGATAAAGATACAATATAAGATAATAGAACTGGCAGAAAAAGAGATTGAAAGAGGAAACAAGATATGAATAGGATATCAAAAACTAATTGTCAACAATAAAACCTGTAAGTGGAACATAATGGAAGAGTCAACAGGAAATCTCAAAAACTAAAAAAAAAGGAAATAGGAAATGAGACTGTCATATTATGCCGACCCTTGTAAAGAAAATGGAATATAGAAATAATAAAGAGTATACAAACAAAAAACAAAATGAGCTCCGAATGGCGCAGAACCGGTTGGACGCTATAGACTAATTTTAATTTTGTATTGTGTTTTTTGAAGATACATCTTTTTCAGTTCAAGCAAAATTTTTTTGGGGGTGTCTCCGTATCACCTCCTTTTATCCGCTCTTGCTGAGCCAAAATCATAAAATATGGAAGTTCCAAAAATTTAATATTATGAATTAGTATAATTGAAATTATAATAAATTTAAATAAAAAAATTAATTAAAAATTCAAAATAAGGCTAAGGACTAATCAGAAACATTTTTATTTGCCCCTTTGTGAGAGGGCAGGACTCAAACCATTTGAGAAAATGATAAATACAATTGTTATACGAAAATAGGCGACTGTTCACTCAATCTAACCAGTCGAAACAAAATTTCTTCAGCTACACACTAAAGAATGGGCTTATTTTAGGCTATAGAAAAAATAACTTGTAAGAAATTTTGAAAAATAACCAAAATATCGACTTTTGAAAAGAAGGGAAAGTAAATTCATGTAGCCGGTCGAACCCGGGGTCTGCACATGTATCGGGTTACAGTCCCTTGAAATGGAGTGAAATTTTTTCGGTCCGATTTTAATTTTTCTTTGAAATTCGGGTAGGGGGGGGTGTGCTTAGTAGATATTAGTATAAATATTCGCGAAAAAATGGAAAATAAGGCGGTTATTGCCGAAAAACTGAAAAAATTAAATTTTTTTTGCCTTCGAATTTTAGGGGTGTGCATTCGAAAAGGAGGGTAATCCATCGTCAAATCCTACTCCTCCGGGGCGCCGCTCCGCTCCGCTCCGCTCCGCTCCGCTCCGCTCTGCACCCCTACGGAGCGGATTTGACTCTGGTTACTAGGCTAAACATACGAGAAGGCGCCACCGATCAAGAACACCGGGATCTATGCAACCGGGATGTGAGAGACCCTCGAAATAGCATTAAAAAGTATAGTTGCGGTATGGTGCAGTATACTATTACGTTTCACCCCCTAAAAATCGCGTAAAAACAAAAAATAATCGATGTTACATGTAGGAGCGTCGAGCTGCATCTGCCGGTGCGAAATTTTCTAAGTGTAAGAGTATATCCCAGTGCACGTACCGTCAACAAAATGCGCGCCGGCCGGGCGAAGCTAGTGGCATCGACCGGTTGTGTGGCACGATCATGCTACTTTTTCGTACTTTTCAAAATCGATTATTTCAAAATTTTGATAACAAATTCTCGCCTCATATTTTGAGAATTTGTTATATTAACAGTGTTCTTTAGTGTGTAGCAGAAGAAATTTAGTTTCGAGTGGTTAGATTAACTGCACAGTAACCCGAAAATACAATGAATTCTTTTTTTGCGAAATATGTAAAATATAAATTTAGTAAATTGCGGTAATTAATATAGAAATAAGAAAGAATGAAAAATGTTTGACTCGCTTATATTTTATACGGTTGAGTATTGATTTAATAAATAAATACATTGCATTTTTATTTATTTTATTTGAAAAATTATATAACTAAATTTTTTAAAAATTTAAAAATTCTAAATTAATTTATACGTGTTTTTTTCGGTTATCAGTCTTTCTTTACAATTTTAAATGAAAGACATGTGAAGACTTTAAAAAATATATCTCAAGGTGCAACCAATTTTTCGACATATCTTTGTTTATTTGTAGCAAAACAAGATTGTTTTTATTTAAACACCTGCAAGTTGTTTTGTTTTTATTGATTTATAATATTAACATAACATAACAATAAACATCCGGTAACGGATAGGCACGCGAAGAAGAAGAAGAAGAATTAACATAACATAATTTTATTATAATATTAAAATGTAGTAATATTAAATAAGATTTAAACTGTATACGATGATGCAGCGAAATGCAGTTTCAACATTTCATCATCTATCCATTTTTTAAATTTTGCAATATTAACGTATACGCCAGGATTTTCTACGCATCCTAGTCCCCACGATAGAATTCCACTTAGATAGTATTTATTAGAATTTCCGGGTATCGGACAAACCAATGGACTTCCTCCAGAACCCTTGCAGTCATCGCTTTCGCTACAAATAAAACTTTTATCCAAAATAAATTGTTCTCCCATTCGAGTGCGCCTAAAACGCTCTTGGCAATCATTTTGTGGAACAACGCGTATTTTAGCTTTGTTTAAAATGGCATGAGGTTTTCCTTCCACTTCAAAAGTATTTTTATGCCAACTACTCTGAAAGCAAGTGACATTTTCCAATACTTCATTTGGAGGTGGTAAACAAACAGTTTGTACATTTTCCACTATTTCTAGAGGTTCATCCAAAATTAATAAAGCCACATCATTGTGCAATGATCCTATGTAAAAATTGGGATGTGTTATAACATTTTTAACGTTGCGATTTTGATGTGGAAAAAGTTCATTTTTATTTTGAGCGTCCCATACGCCTGCTCGAATGCTAAATTTTTTGTCTGTTGAATTTACGGAATGGGCAGTTGTTAAAACAACTTGTGGGTGGATAAGGGATCCACCGCACTGAAAACGCAATGATTTTTCAGTACTTCCCTCAACAGCTTCTTCACCTAGCACGGCTACCGTCCATGGAAATTCGCCATATTCTGCTTCGGCGTTATTGTCATTACTAGGAATGTCATTTTCCCTTTTGATCGGAAAACCAATGCCGTATGAATTACGGATTCCGCATGGATTAGGTTTATTTTCTATTTCACATACAGGAGAAAGAACTTGATCTTCTGGATTGCAACAAATAATTGAGTAATAACCGCAAGGCCCTTCAGCAGGAACACTAAAACACAATTTGATAATTCGTGATTCACATAATTATTCATAACTTTTGACATTACTGCAAATCAATGATGCTATCTGGATGTGGTTCCCTTTTACATAAGTAATCAGGAATCCATTCACAGTTTTCTATCGCTATTGGAGCTTCATCGTCTATTGGGGTCAATGTTTTGTTTATATTCTGATTATCTTGCCCACCGAAAATTAATAAAATAATTAAAAACATTATTAATGATAATATTGAATCCTTCATATTTCAGGTTGTTTCTTCTAAAAATAAATTAATTTTTGAAAACAATTTAATGAATTTATCCAACGGATAGTGGAACTCACCTGTTTCTACTATTGGAAACCACTTGAATTTTGAATAATAGTAATTATTAACCGAGATGTTAACTAAACTTTGGTATTCGAATAACTATTTCGTAGTAGGTATAATTTGAAAACGTAGGACTATATCTACATTCCAAAATGTTTTGGATTTCCCAAACAATTTTGTGATGATTGTACATAGTATTTAATTAGGTAATTAATGAGAACAGAGGCACGAGTATAATTTGTTATTTTTTGCTTTGGTTTCAAGGCAGACCTGAATTGGCACCACAGTTTTGGTGTGAAATTTTTTAAACTGGATTTCTACAGCACTGGCCACAGATTTTTATGATAAAAATTCAAACCCTTGGAGCTTTGTAAATTTCTATTTTAATAAATTATTTATTTTACTGATTGGTTTTGATCTTCTCTGATTTGTAAAACGTGTTTGTCCTTGAATATTTTTTTAAAACAAATGGAATCTTGATTGCTTAACAAAAGGCACGCTAATTTTCAATGCAGCACAAGCGGTACGTCGTAAAATAACAAGAATATAAATTTTAAGTGAAATAAAATAAAAATAAAAACAAAACTTAATTACAGGCAATTAACTAATTTTTATAAATAGTTTATGTAACTTTTAATTTAAAAAATAAAAACATAACATAGATAGTGTAAACGTTTACACTATCTAGGGGCTTCCCTGTTATAATTGAATTGTATAAAGCTGTTAAACTGCACTTATGTTTTAATTTTTTAAATTAAAAGTTACATAAACTATTTATAAAAATAAGTTAATTGACTGTAATTTTTAACGAAAACGATCACATTATCAAATATTTAAACAAATTTTCGAAAAATTTAAAAAAAATTGTATTCTAAAGGTATTTGTCATACACCAATCGTAGCACTTGGGAGGCGTGGCGTGACGAAATTTCAAGTGTCGATAAAATCCAAAGCACACCTCAAACGAGAAAAAAAAAATTTAAACCTAATGAAATTCGATCTAGTTTTACCAATTTCAAATTTATCAAAATCGGTTATGCCACATGGTAAACTTCCCCTTATTAGTATGTAAAGTTAACATTTTTGACTTATGTGCTTACGTCCGCCGACCCTAGAAATGTCAATGGCAGTAAAAAGTGCCACTTAAAAAAATAAGGTTGACATGTCCAACGATTTTCTGAGAAAATTCCCCTAAAATATTTTATCGAATTTGTTCCAAACTTTACGAACTCACTGTATAATGGTTTTTCTCCAGGATAGCGCGAAATCATTACTTTCGAAAGGATTTATCTCTTCGAAAATAAGCAGTTCTGGTACAATCTAATGTAACTTGATATACATGAACCGAAAACATCGTTTTCGATTCATGTATATCACGTTTATTCATATTTTCGGTTCATGTTATGTTAGATTAATAGTTGCTTTGATGCGCTCCGGGGAAACGCCGTCTGCAATAACTTCTACTTGTTATCTTTTCAACAAGCAGTTGCATTTCTTTCGAGCCTGCACGTGCGGGTTTATTTATACATTCGTTTGAATAATCATTTTGTTTTGGATTTTTAATTTGTAATAATAACTATTTTATATTTTGCATTTAACTTAATATAATGTTTTTATTTGAATCTTGGCATTTCATTTCATTACAAAATTATTTTGTGGTATTCCTTTGATTATTTTGGTACTGTTTTCTTTTTTATTTCTGTAGGGCTTTATCCTGGAGAAAAAATAGCATACGTGATGCGTACAGAAACGATCCATTACAAATGAGATTGCTTATCAGCAACTCGCCTAGCGGCTCGTTCTGATAAGCAATCTCATTTGTAATGGATCATTTTCTGTTACTTATACGTAAATAACTATTCTGGTCGTATGAAAAATCATATTACATGAAAATCTACTTCTTTAACATAAGTTTCGGTGTTACCCAAAAGGAGACTCACCATCTACAGATGCACATTGACCATTCGATAATGTCACGATCGAAGCACCGTGGCTGCCCCCAAACTTCTTTCGGCGATTACGTGGAAGCTGGCAATGGAATTGTGAGACTTTAAATCTGGGGTTAAGCGATGGGCTCAGTTTGGCTGCTTTGTGGTTAAACCGATGTCTTTATTTACATTCTGCACAAATTTACATCAATTTCAATCAACCGCCATGCAAATACCTAACGCCATCCTGCCCTTACCGATTGTTCCTATTATTTTTTTTAATTGGTTTTTATTAGCTGATAAGACTTTTCTTTTTTAACTTTAATTAGAACATAAGTCATCCTACTAGCGCGTTATATTAATGGAGTAGAAAAATGTAAATATCTGGGTGTAACTTTTAACAAAAAATGAAGCAGCGGTGAAGAAATAATGGAAAGAATAAATATAGGCAGAAGATCTCTAAATTTAGTGCTATGGGATTATATAACAGTATCATCCAAATCATAACATTGTATGGAGCAGAAGTTTACGGTGTAAGTAGCGCTAATAAGAAAAAGCTGCTAGCTACGGAGATGGAATTTTTTTGAAAAGAAGCTTCAGAAGATCGCATTTGGAGAGAATAAGAAATGAGGCAGTTAGAGATGCGATTAAAGTAAAAAAATATACCACCCGAAAGCGAGAGGAAACAATTAGTGTGGTTTGGACGCACAAAAAGAATGGACGAAGATAGATGGCCTAAAAAGATTTTTAAATGGATTTCACCTGAGAAGAGAAAGAGAGAACGACCGAGAAAAAGTGGAGAGATGACATAAATGAGGGAATGAAAGCTAGAAATCTGGAAGAAGGTTCATGTTACAATAGAGAGAAATGGCAACTGGGGACGGATAAGCGGTACTAACTGTAAATGAATCCGTTATATTATATTATTATTAATTTTAAGATTTTTATTATTTTATGAATAGTATAACAATGTGTTATATGTTATTATGTGACCCTCAGTTTTCTTTAACTCTTTGGTCTCTGTTTCTTTATTAAGGTTTATTTTCTAAGGAGTTCAGGTGAAATGGAACGAACCTTATCTTCTTCTTTACAACAAATGCTTAAGTAATCGCAAGGCCCATTCTCAGTGTTGCTAAAATAAAATTTGATAATTCATGAATCACGTATTCGTAACTTTTGAAATTACCGTAAATTAGTGGTGTCAGCTGAAGGTTCTGCAGTTTTGCACAAGTACATTCCGTCTTTTGGGGTCGATGGTTTGCTAAGATTTAGATCTTGTCCACTGACAGATAATAAAATAATTGAAAACATTGTTAATGATAATATTAAACCCTTCATATTTGAGGTTGTTCTTTCTAAAAATAATAGTTATTTACGTATAAGTAACAACGGCTCGTTGTGATAAGCAATCTCATTTGTAATGGATCGTTTCTGTACGCATCACGTATGCTATTTTTTCTCCGGGATAAAGTCCTTCAGGAATAAAAAAAGAAAACTGTACCAAAAATATCAAAAGAATACCACAAAATAATTCTGTAATGAAATGAAATGCCAAGATTCAAATAAAAACATTATATTAAGTTAAATGCAAAAAATAAACTATTTATTATTACGAATTAAAAATCCAAAACAAAATGATTATTCAAACGAATGTATAAATAAACCCACACGTGTAGGCACGAAAGAAATGCAGTTCTTGTTAAAGATAACAAGTTGAAGTTAATGCAGACACGGCGGGGAATTCCCCGCCAAGTTCAGATCTGTAAATTACCGTAAATAAATAATAATTTCAAAGTTTAATCAAAATTACTTGGTAAAATTAATTGTTAATGTACAATTTTTCGATATTAAAAACGAATACATAGGTATGTAGTTTGGAATTACAATGTTAAAAGTCTTAAATAAATAAAAATTGAATATGATTGCAATTTTATTAATTAAAGAAACATGAACCCCAAGTGATAAGATTATTATTCATTAAGTGCAATTTAAAACAGCAAAGGGAATACCCGCGAGCAAAACTGCACCTTCTTGGAAATTATTGGCAAGAATGTACGTCAACATTATTAAGTTAACCACAAGTGTATGATAAAGCAAACTATATTTAATGACAAAGAGCCCAAGATGACGCCGGTGTCAGTAGTGACCCGTAGTCAGTACCCGTAAAGTACGAATTACGTATACCAAAAGATATCAAGTTACACTGATAACTTACATCGTACGAGAAATGATGACTTTAGAAGCTAAAAATAAGCAAAAAAATGACGTTTTCCTTGTATACTGGAGAAAATTTATATTTCATAAACATTTTGATGAATTTACCCAATGGGTAATGGAACTCACCTGTTACCTACTATTTGAAATCACTTGAATTTTTAGATATTAACTACTTGATGCTTGGTATTCGAATAACTACTTTGTAGTAGGTATAATTTCGAAAAGTAGTGGAATTTATAGGTTCGAATATACACATTTTGGATTTTTAATTATGTAATTGACCTGTAACCGCTACGACGCGACGCACTATGGGAACTTTTGACGAAAACCCGGTCAAAACCTATAAAAGATTTTTGCGTTAAACTGCAATTTCTATATAGGGATTTGTAGAGAGATTAGGGGTCCATTTAATGGTGAAAACTGCAAGTTTTAAATTTAAACACGAGCGGGTGTACAGCAGTTCAAAGTTGGTCTTAGTTTCAAACGTACTTGTGCAGCATTGTAAGTGAGAAAATTCGTCTGTGTTGTGAAGTGAATAACTTTTTAAATAAGTGTCGCATTTTAATTCTGAAGGTTGGAAAATAATCCTGGAGATATGTAGAATATTTAAATATTTTTTAAAAGTCAAATATTAATGTTCAACTTATTGAAAAACTGTGTTATTCGGACCTCCGCCGGTAACGATAGATTTTAAGGGACGGTTATTTTCAACTAACTAAAAAGTTAGTTTCTGTTCAATACCCAAGCGATTTCTTTTTATGATGTTTTAGCTTGCACTTTTGTCTAATGAAATTAAAAAAAAAAAGTTGCACATATTTGCGTATGCAATTGTAGCATTTTTTTAATTAAGGCGCAGTGCTCGTGGAACGTAATATGTAGGTACTATATGTACTACATAAAGACTGGAACAGAAAACGGTGCTACCCGAACTGCACCACGGCTTATCAGGGGTCATTTCTTGTACCCAGGTAAATGTAATCCCTTGACCGAACTGCACCACGGTCTAATGTCGTTCCGTAATCGCTTTACCGAATTGCACCACGAGCAAACCGAGCAGGTATCACAAGCAAACAGATAATATAAAGAAATAAATACACAAATATCTAAATTCTTTGCAATTTAAATTTCGAGTTTAATATATTAATTCATATTATATTATACAGGGTCGGAGCAGGTATTAATAAAATAATAACCCAACAGTGAAAAAATTAAATTTTTTTTGCCTTCGAATTTTGGGGTGTGCATTCGATAAGGAGGGTAATCCATCGTCAAAACCTACCCTTACGGGGCGCCGCTGCGCTCCGCTCTGCACCCCTCCAGGGCGGTTTTGACTCTGGTTACTAGGCTAAACATACGAGAAGCGCCACCGATCAAGAAAACCGGGATAAATTAAACCGGGATGTGAGAGACCCTCGAAATAGCATTAAAAAGTATAGTTGCGGTATGGGGCAGTAAACTATTACGTTTCACCCCCAAAAAATCGCGTAAAAACAAAAAATAATCGATGTTACATGTAGGAGGCATCAGGTAGATGCCGTTTTCTCATAGAGGTGGTGCAATTCGGACGACCGACCCTTGGTGAGGTGTTTACCTGAAATTACGGTGGTGCAATTCGGGTAGGAGATTTGTGAACTAATCTTTTCGTGGTGCAATTCGGGTGCACCGAAAAAGAAAGGTTCGA
Source organism: Podabrus alpinus (assembly GCA_932274525.1). Taxonomy (NCBI): domain Eukaryota; kingdom Metazoa; phylum Arthropoda; class Insecta; order Coleoptera; family Cantharidae; genus Podabrus; species Podabrus alpinus. Next base: position 23,215,958 of record OW026453.1, read on the forward strand.
AATTTTTATGGCCGTTCGTGAAATATTTAAGTTTAAGAAAATTACCTGTAAAATAGTATTATATATTGTCAATAAAAATATTCTTCATGAAAAAATAAATTCGTTTTCGTGTATTATAAGATATAAAGTGACACATGTTTTCTGCGGTGTACCCGAATTGCACCACGAAAAGATTAGTTCACAAATCTCCTACCCGAATTGCACCACCGTAATTTCAGGTAAACACCTCACCAAGGGTCGGTCGTCCGAATTGCACCACCTCTATTGTAATATTTTAGGTAAGGTGGTTTTATTGTTAAAAGTTAAAGCACAATGCTGGAGTTTAACCTGATGCCTCCTACATGTAACATCGATTATTTTTTGTTTTTACGCGATTTTTTGGGGGTTAAACGTAATAGATAACTGCCGCATACCGCGACTATACTTTTTAATGCTATTTCGAGGGTCTCTCACATCCCGGTTGCATTTATCCCGGTTTTCTTGATCGGTGGCGCTTCTCGTATGTTTAGCCTAGTAACCAGAGTCAAAACCGCTCTGGAGGGATGCAACCCGGAGCGGAGCGGAGGGGCGCCCCGGAAGAGTAGGTTTTGACGATGGATTACCCTCCTTATCGAATGCACACCCCAAAATTCGAAGGCAAAAAAAATTTAATTTTTTCACTGTTTTGGGTTATTATTTTATTAATACCTGCTCCGACCCTGTATAATATAATATGAATTAATAGATTGTAATATTGACTTTTTGAAATTAATTTATATTTTTAAATTTACCGCTTGTTTTGTTTAATATAATTTTTTTTTAAACGTCCTGTATATTCACAATGTAAGCGACATCTATTGGTTCTGGGTTTCTTAAGGGTAAAATTTTGCAGAGGTACACGTGTCTGGTGGTTTCGGTAACAAGCGTCACTTAGGTGTGTGCCATTGAACTTAGAAGGTTCGACAATTTTAATTTTCAATACAGATCAATTTTGAAGTGTTAACTTTATTTTAGTGTGGTGATATATTGTACAGGTATAAATCTTTTAATTATAGTTTATAATATTTATTATTGAAAAGGGCAAAATACTCGTATGTTAATTCTTTTTGTTTCGCGTGTCACGTGTTTTCATTGTGTCAACTATCGTAATAGAAATTTAAAAGGTGGTTTTAAAAGATTTAACATTATCTTTCAATTCGGTTTTCTAAATGCAATTTTAAAGTTTTTATTATCAACGTTAGAAATGCTTCACTTATGTAAAATATTTGTTACAAGGTTATAAAGGCCACGTGTTGGGTGAATTCATAAAGGGATATTTTAAACTGCAAGGTCAACTTTCTATTGGTAACTTGTTTTATTAATACAAAGTATGCTAAAATTAATTATATACAGGATGTTTTAATTTCAAATGGGTTTAGATTTATAAATTAAGAAGTTTCATTATTTAAAATAGGTAATCTGTTATTAAAATAATTATATTAATATACAGGGTGATTGTTAAAGTTATTGATAATTGTTTGCAGTTAAAGAGATTTGATAAATGAATTCAATCTATTACTAAGCCCCAAGTAAGCGTTACTGAGTAAGAGTTACAAGGCTGCGTAAAGATGTACGATGAGTTTACAAATCTTTATATAGTTGTAAATGATTGACTTATTTAAAACAATGGTTTTGGTTTCGTTACGTGTACATTTGACTTTCCGACGACTCTGTATGAATGGCCCAAATCCCGTGGTAGACTGGAAGATAAATTACACAGTACTACATATGCTTAAATGCAAACCATAAAGCAAATTACATTGAACTGTTCCCAAAGATTTGTTGTTAATTAAGTTATCATAACTTACAGTGACGCGCATGAATGGATTAACGAGATTCCTTAAAGGAAGGCAGGCTACTTAGATCGGGGTTTTAATATTGGTAATTAGGTATCTTATGTATTCAAATACAGGATGGTTGAACTTGTTTGAATTAGGTAGTAAATTATAATTCAAGGGTGGTTATTTAAAGGTAGATTAATAAAGGTATTTTTTCCATTAACAGCTAGTGTTTAAATAAAACACATAGCTTCCCTCAATCTTCAAAGAATGTACTAAGTACATGAAGAAAAGATTATAAACAATCCAAAGGATTGAATCTAAACAAGTAATTTAAAAGTTATCGAAATCATTAAAGCGATTTAAAACAAATCGACTTTCAGGGTAATTAAATCTACAGCTTTATTAGATCACGAGTTAGGTAAATCATTGCTTCAGGTTAAATTCCTCAAACAAGAATATTAACGATAATAAAAGAATTGACCTTGCCCAAATTTGGTTGTTTTATTTTGTGTTGGAAGTTAAAGGTTGTCTCTCTTTCGGAGCAATCATTTGTCTTGTTACAGTTGTTTTTGACATTATGTTTTGTACACCGGAAGAAAGAGTTTGGTTACTAGATGGCGATCGTAGGTATTTTCACAACGTGGTGGTCCAGGTTATTTTCCGTGTCGTCGAAGAAGTGTGATTTTAGATTTGAACTTTGTTAGTTCTCAATAGATGGCGCTATCTGGAGAGGATGTTGGCGCGAAGTTCAAATTCAAAAGTTGCATCTTACAAGATTAAACTCGAAATTTAAATTGCAAAGAATTTAGATATTTGTGTATTTATTTCTTTATATCGTATTATCTGTTTGCTTGTGATACCTGCTCGGTTTGCTCGTGGTGCAATTCGGTAAAGCGATTACGGAACGACGTTTGACCGTGGTGCAGTTCGGTCAAGGGATTACATTTACCTGGGTACAAGAAATGACCCCTGATAATCCGTGGTGCAGTTCGGGTAGCACCATGTAATTAAAGAGAACGGAGACACGAGCATGAATTGTCGATTTTGACCTGAATTGACACTCAAGTTTTGGGGTGAACATTTTTAAACCGGATTTCTACAGCACTGGCCAAATATTCAAAAAAAGCCTTGGAGCTTTTTGTAAATTGCTATTTTTATAAATTATTTATTATTGTGATTAGTTTTATTGCCTGCTTTGATCAACAACTGATTAGTAAAACACGTTTATCTTGGAATATTTAATTAATTAGGCACGCTAATTATCAATGCAGCACCACCGCAACGTGGTAAAATAGTAAGAATATAAATTTTAAAAAAATGTATTGAAAAAATACATTGAAATGAATAGATTATTATTTAAAAAAGACAAAAAAAAAATTAAATTTAAAACTAAAACTAATGAACGATAAGAAGCGAAAAAAAAAAACAAAAACCAAGCACCAAGGTTAAAAATAAACATACAAAAATAAAGAATTACTCATCATCATATGCCAGCACAAAAAAGTTTCATTTTTAGACAACGCCTCTCCCTTATCTGTCACCATATTTCTCTATCCACTGTCAGTCTCATCCACTGCTTTCCCTCTATTTTTCCAAGTAATCTTGCTCGAGGTCTTCCGCGATTTCTTTTTCCTGTCCTAGGTCTCCACTCTGCGATCTTTACACTCCACTTATCATCGTGTCTTCTTCCCAAGTGAGCTGTCCATTTCCACTTGAGTTCGGCTATCCAGACATTAAAATACTGATATAGCAAAAATTAGTTGCACTCATGTTGCACTGTACAATAAATATTTGAAACTTTGTAGTATTTACTTCGCGTGTTCATGTAATTTTGCTATGTACTATATATTATTAGTATGTTGGTTTGTAGGTAAATAATAATTGTTTAAATCAAATGTGCTATTCTTGTAAAAGAATTTAAGTTATTTCAGGATTGTCTTCAGGAGTTATCAAAAATAACTTCAAAATGGTAAAGCAAAACCTAATAGCTTGAATTCGTGTCATAAAAGTCGTCGTGGAGTTCTTTTCGATGATTAATTAAAAATATTATATTTTTTATAATCACATTTTACAATAAATTAGGTACATACATAGAAACATAATATAGTAGTATAGGTACTATAATATCTTTCACCGTTTTATTTTACAAATAAAAATATTTTTATTTTCACAATTAATAATAATTATTGAGAATTAAAAACTAAAAATCTGATGTGGCCAGCACATGACTTCCCTATAAGGAATCATTCCTTCATCGTTCATCTAAAGATTCGCAGAAATGTTATTTAAATTTTATTTTATTATTTAATTAAATAATTAAATTTTATTTGCTTTAATTTTGATTAAAAAATAAAAATTCATCAATAAAATATTTATCATAATATATTTAAGAAAAACCATTTCGTCCTTTAAGTAAAGTGCTACTTCCGGTTTAGGGATTTGCTCCAAAATCAAATGGTGCTTTCGTATGCCGATTAAAGTGTTAAATATGAAATTTGGTTACTATATAACAATTCGTTCCTGAGATATTGAAGAAAAACTATTTCGTCCTTCAAGTAAAGTGCCATTTCCCGTTTAGGGATTTCCTCCAAAATGAAATGGTTCTTTCATATATTGATTAAAGTGTTAAATATGAAATTTGGTTACTATATAACAATTTGTTCCTGAGATATTGAAGAAAAACTATTTCGTCTTTCAAGTAAAGTGCTACTTCCGGTTTAGGAATTTCCTCCAAAATCACATGGTGCTTTATTATACTGATTAAAGTGTTAAATATGAAATTTGGTTACTATATAACAATTTGTTCCTGAGGTATTGAAGAAAAACCATTTCGTCCTTCAAGTAAAGTGCTACTTCCGGTTTAGGGATTTCCTCCAAAATCACATGGTGCTTTAGTATACTGATTAAAGTGTTAAATATGAAATTTGGTTACTAGATAACAATTCGTTCCTGAGATATTTAAGAAAAACCATTTCGTCCTTCAAGTAAATTGCTACTTCCGGTTTAGGGATTTCCTCCAAAATCAAATGGTGCTTTCGTATACCGATTAAAGTATTAAATATGAAATTTGGTTACTATATAACAATTTGTTCCTGAGATATTGAAGAAAAACCATTTCGTCTTTCAAGTAAAGTGCTACTTCCGGTTTAGGGATTTCCTCCAAAATCACATGGTGCTTTAGTATACTGATTAAAGTGTTAAATATGAAATTTGGTTACTATATAACAATTTGTTCCTGAGATATTGAAGAAAAACCATTTCGTCCTTCAAGTAAAGTGCTACTTCCGGTTTAGGGATTTCCTCCAAAATCACATGGTGCTTTAGTATACTGATTAAAGTGTTAAATATGAAATTTGGTTACTAGATAACAATTCGTTCCTGAAATATTTAAGAAAAACCATTTCGTCCTTCAAGTAAAGTGCCATTTCCGGTTTAGGGATTTCCTCCAAAATCAAATGGTTCTTTCGTATACCGATTAAAGTATTAAATATGAAATTTGGTTACTATATAATAATTCGTTCCTGAGATATTGAAGAAAAACTATTTCGTCCTTCAAGTAAATTGCCATTTCCGGTTTAGGGATTTCCTCCAAAATCACATGGTGCTTTAGTATACTGATTAAAGTGTTAAATATGAAATTTGGTTACTAGATAACAATTCGTTCCTGAAATATTTAAGAAAAACCATTTCGTCCTTCAAGTAAAGTGCTACTTCCGGTTTAGGGATTTCCTCCAAAATCACATGGTGCTTTAGTATACTGATTAAAGTGTTAAATATGAAATTTGGTTACTAGATAACAATTCGTTCCTGAGATATTTAAGAAAAACCATTTCGTCCTTCAAGTAAAGTGCTACTTCCGGTTTAAGGATTTCCTCCAAAATCAAATGGTGCCTTTGTATATTGATTAAAGTGTTAAATATGAAATTTTGTTACTATATAACAATTCGTTCCAGAGATACAGAACTTACAGACATTTTGCGTTACATACATCCATACATACACACATATTGATAAAAGGTACCTTGTCACCTCAAAAACGGATACGTAACATTCGTTGTCACCTCATATATAACGCTTTCACCTCCGGTTTCGGAGGTGACAACGTTTTGCCTTGTTTTTTACGAAATAAAGTTGTAGGTGGCGTTAGGAGCCAAATATCAAAATTTTACCCGGAGGTGACAACGTCCTCCTAGTATCCGCACAAGTGTCTCTTAGTTCGGGCATATATCGTTGGCGCTAGTGTCGTTTACACGTATTATGCGGGTTGTGCGTACCGACCTCCGTTATACGTGGTTATACGAACTGAACGTTCGTTCCTCCGTAACTTGGCAACATTGCAATGATATTAATTCTAAAAAAATAGACGAATATGCTATTTTTATGTACTCTGTGTTTATACGAGTGTTGGTTACTCACGTATACGCAATAAACGTTTTCACCTCTTGGATTTTTAAAATGAATTCAAGAAGTCGATTGATATTAAATATTTAATATTTAAAAGTTTTATATTATTATAATTATCAATAGTTAAAAGTCTTATACTATATATTTTCATTTTTAGGCAATTCATTATGCCTTTTTACGATAACATTAAACATTTATATGGAATGACAGCTGTCTACAGCATGAAAAAAATTTCTATTGGAACAAAAAAGAATGCTGCTCTGCTAAATCAACGCGTGTTTTTAATCAGATGCAAATCAAAGAATATAATCCCCATGTGCATCAAACTAAATAAAAATTATATTAACAGTTTAGGCTGTTCTAGGAGACGAGATAATATACTCCAAAATTTCTACAAAGCCGTATTGATAGAGCATATCGCAGAATGTTATAGGAATTTAGACAAGAATACGAGAATGATGAATTTCCACAAACAAAAATTGGGTAATTGCGTACCTAATGACATTTTTAAAAATTTTATAGATAAACAAGAAATAAAATTCAACCATAAATTTCAACATTGTAAGGAAACGCAAACTAAAAAGTTTAAGAATTTATTGAATAAAGCAAATCCTATAACCCAGAATGGAAAGATCGAACAACAATGGATTTTTAATATGACCAACACCATGATACCCAATAATGTTGAAAAAACTTTACAACTAGGGCAAAAATACGCAATACCTTTCACTAATAAGAGTATGCCCACAGATGACATCATCGTAGGAGTTGAAAATGCTATCAAGAACTTGGACTTTGATACGAAAAATTTACTTAGATTGGAATTTAGCAATTCCATCAAATCTTTCAGCAAATTACAAGAAAGGAACAAAAGTTCGACAAGTTTAAGAGACGTAATGAATGTTAAAAAATTCATTAAAGAACATCCTGAACTTCTTATACTGAGAGCTGATAAAGGAAATACTACCGTAATTATGAATAAAAAAGAGTATAAGGATAAAATGGATGACTTAATCAATGATACCTCAACCTACAAAGTTATAGCTAAGGACCCAAAGAACAATCTACAAATTAAAAACAACCAAATTATCTCCGACTGGGTTAAGCATAATTATATTGATAAAAGAACAGCCTTCCAACTAAAGATAAACAGCGCCATTCCACCAAGAATATACGGATTACCTAAAATCCATAAAATAGGAATCCCACTCCGCCCAATAGTGGCCAGTATAAAATCTCCAACTTATAATCTATCTAAATTTCTTTCACAGGTTATCTCCAATGTCATAGGAAAAAATGAATATTACACGAAAGATTCATGGACTCTTTCATAGAAGATGTTAAGAAGTTTGAAATCCCCAATGACTATATTCTTATATCTTTAGATGTCAAATCTCTATTTACCAATATTCCTATCGACTTGGCTATTGACGTGGTGAAAGAAAAATGGAATGACATAAAGATTTATACCAACGTGCCTAAAACGAAATTCATAACTGCCCTTAAAATGTGCTTGGACACGACGTACTTCCAATACAATGATAAATTGTACCAACAAATCTTTGGGACAGCAATGTGCAGCCCGATATCAGCCACTATTTCTAATTTAGTCATGGAAATTTTAGAACAAAACAGAATTGCTGCACTTCCGTTCCAACTTCCTTTCTATAAAAGATATGTGGATGATATTATAACCGCTATCCCTAAGAACAAAGAAGATGTTATGATCGATCATTTCAACGGCTTCCATCCACGTCTTCAATTCACAATGGAAAAAGAAATCCGTAATCGTATTACCTTTTTAGATATCGAACTTATACATGATAATAATGACTTAAAATATAAATGGACCCAAAAACCTACGTGGTCCGGAAGGTACCTTAATTATCATTCCTACCACCATAAGAGCCAAATAATCAGCACAGCTATACTGCCGTCCTACGCTAAAACGCAGTATCTCCATTTTTTACGAATTTTAGTTATATCGCTTTTTAGGATTATTACAACAATATCTGTGATCCTACAACACTAAGAAGCAGTAAGACCACTGGTTATATGCAATAATAGCCTTAGATATTGCAGTATCTCCACGTAATATCAACAACTCCTACGCTAAAAAGCAGTAAACACCATCTATTATTATGTATTAACGGATTAAAAAGATTAAAAATATTTTTTGTTGGCCCAACCATAAATACCTAAATGAGCGTTTTCTCGAAACAACGATTTTGGAGATACTGCTTTTTAGAGTAGGACGGCAGTATAGGACTAATCGATAGGGCTCTTAAACTTACACATGGCGATTTTAGAAAAGAAACACTTAATATCGCAAAACATACTTTATTAAAAAATGACTATCCCATAGCATTAATAAGGAAGATTATTAAAGATCGTGTTGATAGGCTATATAATGGCAACGCATCCTATATTAGATCTAATAACAAATTCACGGTTATGCCTTATGTTCAAGGACTTAGTGAAAAGATCAAAAAGACCTTAGTACCATATAATATCAATATGACTTTCAAATCTACTAACAATATTGGACAATTCTATAGTAAACTAAAAGATAATATACCACAAAGAAAGAAGTCAGATCTTATATATTAAGTCCAATGTAATAATTGTAATCTGGTATACATTGGACAGACCAACCAATTAGACCGAGAGCCAGCAAGAAAAACGACGTATGATTAGCGAAACGCTGAAACTTTTTGAGAAGTTAGTCAGTGTTATAAAGAACAGGGAAACGCAAGTATGGCGGCCCGTATGTGTCGGTGTTGCGCTGCGCAATTTTTTGAATGTGTCAAAAAAAACTATGCCCTTGGGGAATGAGCTAAAAGGTAATTCTGGTTTTATATCATATATTCGATAGCCAGAGTATGAAGGAGTCGTATGCCATACCGATGCGGCGTCTAAAACTGTCCGCCATACTGAATTAAACGTGTCATTTATTTTATGTTCTCTTGAAATACTAGCGAAAAGCTAATTTTTTATCCAACCATACAAAAAGATGTCTCATCACCGATTATGACCATGCCATACTGTTTCGGTGTCCCTAAGTACACGCCATACTGATTTAAAGATGTCGAATTTTTCACCAGTCCATGTATCATAGGATATGACCTGTATGACATATGATATGACATGTATCATAGGACTGTATGTAAATAAATTGTGAAAATAAAAAAAAATCAACTATTTCGCAAAAATCACAACACCTGAAAATCACAGTTTTTGTTAGCAATTCATGCACAATTCTCACTGCACTTCAAAAACATATTGCTTTGTGGCACAAAAAACAAAGATAAGAAGTCTTCCTTTTAATTTTGGAAGGACACACGGCATGATTTTCGGGTTTGTAATTTTTCTTCCGGATAACTGGATAAAATTGGGTTATCCGAAATTCCTAATATTCTCCTGAATATCTCCGGATATAGATATTAACCCTGAAACAGCACACTTAATTTTTATAACGTGTCCGCCACACTGGGGTCTTAGAGACCCCACCATTCTTTTTATGATATTTATAAGTAAACAACCAATTTAAACAAAATGAATTTTTTAATACTCTTCAACAATACAACTACGGTAGGATATATTAATTTTTGGCCATTTTTGTCAAATTATTTAAGTCGGCGGTTTAGCCTAGTCAGACCCTGAATATTAGTGTCCCAATTACACGTTGTTGATGAGCCTATAAGGTACCTCTCTGCCAAATTTGGTGATGTAACAATGCCCGTGTGGCCCTACATGATATATTTTTGGATTTATTTTGGTTTAATTTTAAATAAATTAGTAAGTCAGCGGTTTAACCTAGTCAGACCATGAATATTAGTGTGTATCGAATACATGTTGTTGATGAGCCTATCAGGTAACTCTCTGCCAAATTTGGTGATGTAACAATGCCCGTGTGGCCCTACATGATATATTTTTGGATTTATTTTGGTTTCATTTTAAATAAATTAGTAAGTCGACGGTTTAACGAAGTCAGACTCTGAATATTAGTGTGTCTCGAATACATGTTGTTGATGAGCTTATAAGGTAACTCTCTGCCAAATTTGGTGATGTAACAATGCCCCTCTAGCCCAAGATAATTTTTTTCAGATATTTTGGAGAATTATAAAAATTCGCCCTTTAACCGGCCAAACCCACAATTTTTATGTACCTCAAATATAAATTTATGTATTATTAGTAGTTTTATCAATTCTACGTTCCATAAAGTCTATTATATTAAATAAATTTTTTTAAATTCATTTGCACATATTTTATAAGTACGATACATGTGTATTTTACCTAGTATATTTAACCTTCAGATTTATTTCTATATAAAGTTCGCGTTTAATGCTATTTCAGGTAAAAATTAAGGGTTCTTGAAAATTATTGTTTTATGATATACAATAGGAATGCTAATTTTATGCTGATACGCTGTTAAAAGTTTAAATAATTTAAAATATAATGTAAAAATAAAAAACGTCAGTATTTGTTTGGTCAACTGTAAAAATCTGAATATGAAGATGAATATGTTTCCAAGTTCAGTCACATATACTATGTAAATATTACACTGTTCCATCTTCATTCTATCGCATTACAAGCAATTAATCAAAGTATGAAAGTATATTAATAGAAATAAAGGATTGGATTACTTACCTTAGACTTTGATCTGCCATATTTTCCATTTTTAAATTAATTTGATATTAATAACAACACTTTTTATTTTATAATTTACAACGCATACGCTAGTGTAAATCAACAAGTAAGTACCCATTACCTCACTTTGATCATGTGATATCATTCTAGCATTATCTATTCGTTGGTGGAGATAGAACAGTATAATAATTCTAGTACTATCCGAAGTTGAGATAGAATAAAATAATATCGGTGATAACTAAACTTGGACCCTTAAATTTTATATTTCCTCATTGGATATAGAACAATTTCGGTTTAAAGGATCTAAAGGCAGCATAACCAAAATATTAACAAAAAGTGGACATAGAACACTGTAATTCTCAGGCGTCGATTTATCTTTCTGTCCTGTAATCTCGCTCTCAACATAGATCTTTCTATACGTCTTTGCGTCACTCGAAGTTTTGATAGATTGGTTTCCGTTAAACTCCAAGTCTTTGAAGCAAAGATGTGTCGAAAATTCTTGGTTTCAGATATTGCAGATATATTTTATAAATTTCTCTCAGTTTGCCGCACGCCGCCCATGCAAGTTTTATCTTCCTGTTGATCTGTGATCTTTGTACTGCTTCTATTGACAGTTTTTGTCTCACATATTATATTGATATGATTTTAATATTTTTTTAAATAAAATTTAGTTTTACATCTTTTCTTTTCATTTTAATATCTTTGTTCTCTTTTAAATAAAGTTGGCTTTGCTCAAATGGGGCGTCGCGAGATACTTTGCGAGCGTAGCTCGCTTGACTCCCTTTATGCGGTGTTTGAAAAAATTACTTTGAAAGCAATGTAAATTTTAATAATTTACGAATTGGGCTGCGAGGAAAATTACATCCTCGATCGGTCATGAACAAATAAAGCTAAACCACGTCCTAAATTATATGCCAAGATGTCTTTTATTATTATTTTCAAAGTAATTAAACTTAATTAAAATTTAAAAAAAGATCTAAAGTTAGCAACAAACCTTACTCTGAAGCTCATGCAAAAATAACTTTATTTTAGTTTTTGATTCTTAACTTTATTTAATATTAATTTCAATATTATAAAAGTTTCATTTGGCTTATTGAATTAATATTTTTTAGAGAAAAGTACTTTCACAAAAATGTATTGACCAAATTTATAATAATTCTTCGAATTTCTAATATTTCCATACAGTATAAAAGTTTAATTCAAAATAAAATCTAATTAATATCAAGGACGTTCTTGGTCTCTAATAATAATTAGGTCTCGTGATAACTCAAGTCGCGTGGGAGTCTATGCAGAAAGCAACTTGGTAACTTTAATAATTCATAAAATGTCCACTTACAATAATGACTTTATTAATACGATTTGATATTCAGTTCAACTAGTGAAATTACATGATCTTAGGTACCCATTATATGAATGTGCAGCAATATTATGGCAGTAGATAATTTGCTGTGTTAAATTAACTATCATGCATAATACTTCATTCAAATTTGTATACTTTTCAGTATATTTTATTTCATTTATAAATTTTAAACTTGATGGGAAATTTTGTGCATTAAGCGCTTTCCACGAACAATTTTAATTCAAAACTCTTCCGGTTTGTTCCACATTTTTTTTATGTTACTGTATACTTCGTTTTATTTGTTGTCCCTTTCTTTGTCAATCTTATAACTACATGTTTAATGTACTAATCTCAATTTTAACCCAAATTTTCTTAATTTTGATTTCAAATCACTTTATTTACTTCAACACAAATAAACTTTTATTTTCAGTATTTCAAAATTTCTACATTATAAATTAAAATGACTTTATACCATGAAGACCCTAGTGTAAGTTGTTATTAACGCCTGCTTCTTACAAATCTCCCACGAATTTCTGATGCAGTGATGTATCGTAAATAAATTTCTCAAATAACAACAACACCAAAGTTTGAAATTATTGTTTAGTTTAAAAATAATTTTCCAAAAACGAAAGCCATTATTTGTCAAATTATGTAACCTTATTACAGAATCATATTACGATTTATTGTTCCAATTAATTTTGTAGTAATTTGAATGTAAAAATTTTTATTTTACGGTCACTGACTGGTTTTTACCGCACCAGCGGTTATTTCTGAAAATCTAGAAGGAATCGAATAGGTTAGAAAAAGACTCACACGAACACTGTGGAAACGAGCTGATATATTTTTGTAGTAAAATTTGCGTTAATACAAATTGAATAAATTATGAGAAAATTCGTTAGCTGTCCTGAACTTAAACTAGGTTAAAAAATAAAACCTTTTTTTTCAAATGCCCATTGCGATTCTAGCTTCTTCCTAATTTCAGTTCTTTTTATTACGATTTATTATTAATTTTAATAATAAATTTTTATCTATTTCATTTTAATTCGATAACAGTGAAACTTCCGACAAAATATCAAAAGGTCGATTTTGTAGAACATGAAAAACTTGATTGAACTTTAACTGATAACCGTCGACCATTTTTGGTGTGTAAAATTATAAATCTGGATTTTAGAATATATTTGTAGTTTAATTAACTTTTTTGTTTAATTATAACATTTTTGTCGGGTATAAGAATGTAAATTGACAATATCAATTTATTGCTGTCTATCCAAAAGTGTTGAATTGAATTAGTCAATTAACATTTTATTTATTATTTTAGTCTTCAAAATGGGCCAAATTTAAATGGTCAGCAACGTTTTGTGAAGTCATTTGTCTGAAATTATTCGTGTAACAGATTTCTGTTACCTTCGTTTGAGAACGATAATTTTCTTTTCCTTTTTTTTTGATTTTTTTAACTTTATGAGCCATGTATAAATTTTATCTAGCGAGTTTTGTTCAACAAAACTGTTTTTTATTTTTGTATTTATGTAAATAAATTAAATCCGGTATTTTCTGAATCTCAACGCCTATAGGGTATGTGACCCATTAATCATTAATATCCAGCACCAATTTTAGCATAAAAATCAATGGATATTACAGTTTTCTGATTTATAGCTCGAATACGCGCCGACCACGATACACTTACAACGGTATGCTCATACGCATGTTGTGTGACGTCACGTGCGAATTGGAATTGTGATGCGAACCATCTTGCGCTTTTGCGCAAATACACCGGTTATTTTCCATTTTCTTGATAATATTTATTATTAATATCAACTAATCACACCCCCACCTATCCGAATTTCAAAGAAAAATTCAAATCGGAGCGAAAAAATTTCACTCGATTCGAAGGGAACGTGATGCATTACCCCGCGTCTGCCTGGGGAGCCGCTGCATATTTGATGCTCATTTTCCCTACTTTTAAAAAGTCGATTTTGGGGTTGTTTTTCAACGGTTTTCGAAAATTTTTGTTGCATAAAAAACATACCATTTTTTAGGTTTATTTTATCCTCACGATGACATATGCAACAATCCATTTTTTAGAAATGTCTTCAATTTGTGGAAATCGGAAGTATTTGATTTTCGTCCTTTTGTCGTTTTATTATTATTGCCACATTTCGCAACTGCACAACCCGGCATTTTCGAATTTAATAATAGAATTTTCAATTTTCACAAATTCGAATAATTTCAAATAATTTGAATTCGACAGAAGACAGAAACAGTGAGAAATGAGTGAGAAACGAACAGTACGAGTTCACGAGTACGGTTCGTACCACGTTCGTACACGATCGTTCGTAATTTAGTTCGCACGTGACGTAATGCGCTGTAGTAAACGTGTTTGAGAAAAATAATAAGCATACCGTTGTAAGTGTATCGTGGCGCCGACGATCCGTGAGCGGCAAGGCAGAGGAATTCGCCATACCGCTTTCATATAGTAAAGACGTGCAATTTTAGCTCTCGCAAAAAATCAAAGTTTTAATGGTTTTGATCGATTTTATCAAACCAAAGTTTACAAGTTTTACAACCATAAAAATAACGCGTACGAGTGAAGTGTTATCTTTTAGCTTCCACATGATCTGTATGATCAAATATCGATTTCCGAATTCGATAATCTTAATTGCCGATACGCCATTTTTGGAAGACAAGATCGATATTATTTCTAAATCCGATTATCAGCCAAACAATGCAACCACGGTATTGCAGTTATCCTTTTATAACGTTTGTTATCACTCCAGTACTGGTGGACAACCCGGAGGGTTGCTAACAACCCCAATAAAGGAAGGATTCGATCACCCGCATATCAATCTGCGCAGTTTTGTTCACCGACAAGAAAGTCTTAGCCATCTTGGAATTTCAAGAGCTTTTGATTTGGTGGCCATCTGTTTTAAAACTTCCCAAAATTTGTGTGCGCTATCAATAAACTTTATTCTGAACATAGCTGAGGAATCGAATATAAATCTGGTGATATTAATATCGAATTTAATTACTTTTTTTTAAATAATTCAGAATAATAGCTACATTTCCATGGTTTTAACAATTTTATACATGTGTGTTTTCTTAACTACTTTTAGATTAATCATTTATCGACAGAAGTCCTGTTGACTTTTACGAGGAACGAAGGCATGCCATCGGATCTGACCAACGAAGTAAAGTAAACATCTTGAACGAAGTAACAGTAAGTAGATTAAAGAATCACTTACTGTATAAATTGTATAACAACCAACCTACAACGCACGTAGCTAACCATTTTGTAACCTGCTTATTTAATTTTAACCTACCCTCTGTAGGAATAGTAGTTAGTTTTTTCCTGCTTTTGAGTAGAATTAGAGCGTCCTTTTTAACGCTAAGTTGTTACAAAGTAATAAAATTCATAGCCACACCAGAAACGTGCAAAGATTCACCTAGAACACCACTCAGCAACATCATTGCGACATAGATTGATTCGCCGGATTATTTTGTATATAAATTTTTGTTCAACTTTTATAATTCATTTACGGGTTATACAATACATACGCGGGTTTCGACCGTAACATTCGTATTGGTGAAAGTTTATTGGTTAAGGGGGTATTCCACTTTTTCGCTCATGGAAAAGGATCACATAATCCAACGCGCCAGCACTGCATTTATTAATCCGTTAGTAGTCGTGAAAAAAACCGATGGAAAAATACGATTGTGTTTAGATGCAAGGAGGTTGAACAGTTTGACCAAGCCGTAATTTGAGCAGCCGGAAAACGTGAACAGTTTGTTCGGGAAAATTGGAAATAATGCAGTATTTACTAAATTAGACTTAAAAAACTCATTTTGGCTCATACCTTTAGATAAGTTGTCACGAAAATATACGGGGTTCAGCATAGACGGGGTAACTTTCCATTTTAATGTGGTACCATTCGGTCTCAACACCTCGAGCTCAGCACTTTGTCGCGTCATGCAAATCGTACTAAAAAAGTTTAAGAAATTCCAACAGGGCACAAGATATTTGCGCAAAACTATCATTACCATACGAGGGACCATACCGTATACAAGAGATGGTAAATGAGAACGTGTACGTACTGGCACATCAGGGGGGCGAAATTTGCGGAAAGTTTCATATAAATTTATTATACCCATATGTAAACTCAACATTAACCAAGGATAGTCAATTAAGTTACCGGGCTAATAGTAACTCGGGCATGAAGGCATGCGAAGGAAATAATTTCATAGCATCTCGACAATGCTTCCAAGAACCATCGACGCACATACAAGGGGTGGTTAAATAATGTAAGCGGTTTTTGCATGAAGGCAAGCCCAATTCGGGGAAGTGAGCGCACAGGCGTGACCTAATGGCACGACCAACAATAAGACACCACAGTAGGGGTAACGTAAGAGGCAAGACAATGGTCAATCCAGTTGGGAAAAGGAATTTAAGCGTCAGGAAAGAATGGTAAGAGAGCATGAGGATGGATGAAGTCAAGAGAGAGAGAGAAGCCGGGGTAACAAAGATTTAATTAAGGGGTTACGGTATGAAAGACAGGGGTATGATGAATGAATGATAGCGAATGAATGTGTATGCAAAGAGGCGTAAGCAAGAGCCTGTTCCAAAGGGAACCACTCTTGTTAAGCTTTGCAGGGGGCATTTGTTGTGTTTCGCGTCATTCACATTAGAAAATTGAGATGCAAACCAGTATAAAAGAAAACGCAGTCTGGAGAGGTGCAAGTTGTTTTTTTTATCGCTGTTAGATTTAAGTTCGTTACGATAACCAGGACGAGCAGCGCACCTAGAAACAAAGAAAATTACGTAGGCGGACATACCCGCAGGAACAGCCGGAAATAATAGAGGTCTCCAGAAACAAAAAAACAAAATAAAATGAGTGTGGTTTCCAGGCCAAACAACGGGGAAGCGGGTGGTCACATTAGATCTCACATCCGAGATAGACGTGCCGGACCGAGCTCCGAAGATAATAGTCAGATATAAGATCGCGCAGAACACAGACGTGTTTTATCGCGGAATAAATAAGTTCGTGTTTTGTGAATAGCAAGTGTTGTTGATTGAAAACATAGAGGTAATACTGAACTCCGCCGAGAGTTCGTATTGGGGAATCAACCATTGCAAAAGGACGACCATAAGTGACGGTGAAGGTTTCATCGAGTCACCAACCATTACGACTGAGTCGAGACGTGACTCTAGTAATAGTACGAGAGGCTTCAAGGAAGCAAGAAAACCAGAGATCAGCATTGGACTGGGTTAATCCATTTGGTCCAGGTGTTCAACGGTGCAGATAGTGAAGTGCTACGTTCAATATCCAATGGGTACCAAGGTTGGAGAGTTTTTCGTTAATTATGAGTTCTGTTTTGATTCGTTGTTGTTGATTGTTTATTTGTTATTTGTTCGTTAATAATTCTTGTTTAGTAATAAATTTGATGTTAGCTGAACCAGTTGTAGTTTTCTTTTATGCTATTGCTAAGCCTGAGATAAGCCCGATTAAAAATAACCTGAGATATAAGAGCTTGCTGGAACGGTAAGTGATTGAGATTTGTTGTTCAACGTCCTACAGAGCTGAAAGAGGACGTCAACGCAACAATATTGAATACACAATTGTGAATTTTTCATATAAAAATAATAAAAATTTGTGCTGCTACAGCCTCCTGAACGTAAATCTATAAAAAAGGTGGTGGGCAAGCTCAGGTCATTTGTATTTGTCAAAAGTTAAAAATCGAAAGATTTTCGTATTCAAAAGTTGTCGCTATCGTCCCAACTACAATCATAAGAAAAAAAATTGCATAGGAAATGGCGGCGTTTTTAAAAAAAATTAAAATTTTCTACATTTTTTTCAAGTTGAAACCACAAAAAAGCACCTAAATTTTGTATGAATGCATTTCTTTTAGTTTAGACGATAGAGAATTTTATATAAAATCGAATGCCGCAAGATTCAATTGAATCGGTCTATTATTTTTTAAAATAGAATGCCCATCACCTAAAGAAATGTCATTCGGAGAACAACGCATTTAAAATTATACGGTAAAGGTTCTTGTAGTGCAGGTTTCCCATATACGAATTTGCAACTGCGTTATTAGAAATCTTCATAACTTCCTCATTTTTAAAATTTCTCACAAAATTCTTTCACTAACATGTTCCAGAAATATTCCAGATTAATAATAAATATATTAAAAAAATGTATTTTTTGAAGTGAAAATAATGATCTCCTTAAGATCTCCTGATTTGAGGCCACTTAATTTTTTCCTCTGGAGACATCGAAAATGGTGCTTTACAAAATCTACTCCCGAGAATCTTCTAGAACTTAAAAATAGATTAACCCAAGAATGTAGGTGGAAATAGTCCGCGAAGAGTTTCAAAATAGGTTGGCCAATAAGGGAGAACATTTTGAAAATGTAATTTTATGAATTTTCAAAAATTTTAATTATTTTTGTTTAATCTTTCAATTTTTACCTTTAATTCATAAACGGATACACTAACTCCAATTTTTTGACCGGGATGAACGAGCAATTTTTCCCCTTTAAAATCATGTATCGCAAGTTAGGGGTGGTGTTTAAAGTTACAAAGTAGAGGTAATTGGAGAAGGGAGGGGGTTAAACTTAAAATTCAAACAGTATTGGTTTTGAACGTTTTCTCTATTAAACCGACGTATTTTTGTTTTTATCAAATTTACTCAAAAAAATGCACAACAGATATAAAACAAGAAATTAGGGAAATTGGCAAAACCACAACTGATTTGAAGCGTGAGATTCAGGATTCAGTGGAAAGAAGGAAGACAAAAGATGAGCAAAGGAATAAGGACTTTGGAAAATATCATCTAAAAAAGGAAAAAAGGCAAAGGAAAAGCAAAATCATAGTGAAAGGAATAAATGACACAGAGAACGACATAGTTAAAGAGATAAAGACTTTATGGAAAAAGAGCTACAAATCAAAGTGAAGTTGGTAAATGTTACGTCCTCGATACTAGCGTACTAACAACAAGACAATGCACTAAATAAAACCACTTATTAAGCCTAAAACGTCCATAGTCTTTATTACATTCAACGTGTCAAAGGTGCACCACTTTTGTAGTGTTGCCAACCTTCTGATATAAAAATGTACAATTTAAATATGGTTAAATTAGCGCAGGGTCGGCATAGCTTCCTTGGCCGCTCCAACAGTAAACGCGTACAAACTGAGAGGCAACAAAATCAAAACAGTAATGGCGCAAGTACAAACATGGATTCTGAAACGAGGGATTATGAACAACAAATGAAAACAAAACGAAATAAAAGTCATAGTAAGAAAGGAAAACGGCAATGGCAAAAAGGTAAAACCAGGATACCAAAAAGTGGTAATAGATGGAAGCCTGTTTGAATGGAATAAGAGGGAAGGAACAGTAAAGTTAAAGGGGGAAGGAAGCCCTATGAAAAAAACTAATGGCAATAGGATAATTATCGAACGAAACATCGGAGACAATATTAACAATGCAATAAGGACAAAGAAATGGTATAAAAATTCACGCAGGTAAGAAAAAAGGGGGAAAATAATAAAATAATGAGAATAGGAACAGGGAATGTCAGCACTTTGTTGAGGCAACGAAAAATAATTGAAGTGGCAAGAGAGCTGAAACGATATAACATGGAAATAACTGCAGTACAAGAAATGAGATTCAAAGGACAATAAGAAATACACAGGAGAAGACGTGCAGGATAAAAACCTAGAAATGGGATGGGTGTTTTTATTATTTAACCAATTATCGAATAGCAATAAATCGAAAAAGGCAGATTGGAAAGAAGAAGAAATAACCCGAAGAATGAAGGAATATTCCCAATTCATACATACATATTTCTGGATTCTGAATTTCATTTGAGTGACCCCCATCCCATCATTACCCGAACCATCCTAACTGAAGAATGAACTCTAGTACCCTGGCAGGCGAGGTGGACGGAACGGAACTTGGAATATATTATAAAGGCCTAGAGGAGGAACAACTAAAAGTATTTTGGAGAATAGTAATTAGAGCCATTATGGGACCAAAACGGATCAATGACACCGACCTACGAGTGCGAAAGAATGAAGAGATAAATTCCAAAATGTTAAAAATTATTTCACCATATTGTTTGGATAGTTTAACTGATTTATTGAACATATTGCTGTGATGCTCTTATCATAAAATTGTACACCTCGGGTTTTGTCTTGGGCGCCAGTTTCGAATGAAACAAATTTTTATAAATTGCTAAATAAATGATTTTCCGAGGGTCCAACTCTACAAAAAAAACTCACCACATCGTCCCATTCGTACTAGCTCAGTCACGAGTCTCTTCAGAGTATGGTAGGTTCAAAACTCAATTAAGGGATGCTTATTGTCGAGGTAAAATTGTTGTGAAATACTAAAATTGTTGGTTGAATAAAATTTTAGTGATTACGAAGATAAAATGATTCACCTTGTTCTTTGATTGATCTTAAAAATTGGACTACTTCACTGTTGTTGTTTTGTCAATAAAAGATTGCATTTAAATCAGAAATGGTTTATATTAATCAAATAAATAAATTCGCATGTGCATAAATTTTAAAGTTAACAAATAATTACAGATAAAGTCTTATCTGTTGGCAAATTACAATTATAAAAATATCAAAATATCGCAGTAAGATGCTGTTCCAAAAAATCTCTTCTTAAGGCGTAGAAATGTAATAATAATTTACAAAAAGTTAATAAAAATATAATTTCAAATACCTTTTATTTTCAAATATCCAGCTTTGTATATAAAGCATGCGCAGATAACACAATCTAACTACCGGACACTTGTGAAACTACACTGGTCAGCTGTTGAGTTGATCACGATATTGAAGTGGTTGTTCCCCAGAATTGGTGATTTATACGGCGTTGATAATAGAGATTAAATTGATAACCATTTGTTTTGATTACTTAGAATGATGGTAAGTTATCCTGATATATTTTCTTATAGGATATTTAAATTAAATTGATCTTAACACTTTTTGTTGTCTGCAGATGTTCCAACTAAATCGGTAGCCATTTTGATTACTGAATCAAAGTTTATTTACAAATACTTGGCGAAGTCAGACATCTGGATGTCTCCAATTTTGAGTTTGCACTTTACTACACACACGTCCTGTCGTTTCAAGCGTTAAAATACAACTTTACGGAGCTACACATCCGTCCATTTCGAGCATTCAAGGAAGACTGACTTTTTGGTTGCGCACTTTTCGAAAATTGGTCAATTTTCGTTTATAGGCAAGTCAAATTTTTACTTCGGAAAATTTTATGTTGACCAAATCTCTTTGAATTTTCAGGATCGCTTTTATATTTGATGAGATGAATTGTCCAATGATTTCCAGACGTTTTGTTGTACAGTAGCCGATTTGTATGCACTTTTTGGATAGATATTTGAATATTTCTTATCACGAAAATTTTGTTATCGCATTTCAAACGATTTTGAGCAGTATTGACCTTTTTGTTGATTCACAGAATCAAATTATAACCCTTACATAGAGCAAATTATTTTACACATCTGGATGTAATCAGTTTTACACATAATAAGTTATTCATAAAGTAAATTCAATTTTTATGGTACAAAATTATTGGTTATGTTTTTACTGATAACAGCATTCAGTAAAATTACTATTTCTCATCTAAATATCCTTTTTCATGAAATTTTGATGTGGTGATATCCTTAATGAATTTATTTAACAGCTTTTTATCTAGTGTTCCAATCTTTAAAGATCTTTATTATTTTCTCATAATATTGAAAAATAGTGTGAACCGCTTATCTTTTTAATCTGTGTTGTTTGAAATAGGTCAAATTTTATTCATTATTTCAAATTGAGCTAGAAATTTAATATTTTGTATTGGCTCGGTAGCTTGGATCACAGCAATATGTCTCAAGGAATCCACTGTCCCTGACTTATGGAAGAAGTCAATTATTATTCCACTTCCTAAAGTTCATACTGCAACCAAGTTTGAAGATTTACGACCAATTAGTATTTTACCAGCTCTCTCCAAAGTTTTGGAATCTATTATCTTTAGCCAACTGCTTGAACATATGGAACTTAATCGTGTGCTTCCTCAATGTCAGTCTGGTTTTCGCACTAATTTCAGCACCGCAACTGCGTTATCCAAGGTAGCAAGTGACATCATTAGGGATATGGATGACTCGCTCATTAACATTCTTGTTCTACTCGACTACAGCAAGACATTTGATGTGATTGATCATGAATTGCTCATCGCGAAGCTCTCATATTATGGTTGTAGTTCATCAGCGCTAAAACTACTGAAGAATTACCTCGACAACCGAACTCAAGTAACGCAGCTGCATGGTTTTCGTTCGGATGAACTTATTCCCAGGCGAGGTGTTCCTCAGGGCAGCATACTCGGACCTCTATTGTTTATTGTTTTTACTGCTGACCTTCCACGGATCCTTCAGGCCTTGTGCGTCACATTTTTATGCAGACGACACGCAGCTCCACATCGCTGGCCCACCTGAGCGGATTGATGAAGTTATCGGTAAAATGAATAGTGCTCTCAATCTCGTACAACGTTGGTCTACTGAAAATTGATTGTTTCTGAACCCCGTTAAAACTGTTGGGATGTGTATGGGAAGCCCACGAAACTATAAAGTTGCTATGCAAATGAGGACCTATGATATTGTTCTCAATAACTGCAAGATAGATTTTTGCAATAAGACGAAGAACCTAGGTGTGATTTGGGATAACCACCTTACATTCAATGACCATGTCAACAAGACTATGAGCGTTGGCTACTTCAAGCTCAGGTCTCTTTATAGATACAAGGAACTCTTGCCTTCAAGTACGAAATGGTACTTGGTTCAAAGCCTTGTCCTGTACCATGTAGACTACTGCATAACTGTTTACTACGGCTTTCTCACTGAGGACTTGAGGAGAAAACTACAAGTATTACAGAATGCAACTCTACGTTTCTCGTACAATTGGGAGTATGGAGATCACATAACACCTCTCTATCGTTCGTTGAATATCTTGAAGCTCGAGGCTAGGTTTGAGCTCAGGTTCGCAACTCAGCTGTTCTCGATTCTGAAGTCAGGACGTCCTGGTTACCTAGTCAACACCTTGGTTCGAAGATCTGATTGCCATGGTCTCAATCTTCGCAATACTGAGGATCTTACAATTCCGTCACATAGGACTACCAAGTTTAAGGGATCATTTGAGTACTTGGCGTGCCGTTTCTACAACAAACATATGGACCTGTATCACCAGAATTGCTCTGCTTACACCTTCAAGACCACACTGACGAGTCGACTGCTTGGCTTGCAACAAACTCAATAACCAGGTTATGTTGAAAAACAGCTTTGCTGAACATATACCTTTTAATGCAACATATTCTTCTTTTAAACTTGTAAATATTTTAGATTAGCATTAATAAACTATTATTATATTATATATATTGTTAGCTTCATCAATGAGCAGCGACTTCGATGGCTGGGTCATGTGATACGAAGAGGAAAACATGAAACAACAAGAATTGTAATGGAATGGAAGCCAGATAAAGAAAGAACTAAAGGGAGACCGAGAACCAGACGGTGGGATGTCGTTGTGAAGGACCTCAACAGAATGGGAATTAAAAACTGGGGGGGGGGGCAATTTCTACGGATAGGAAGACGTTGAGACGGATTGTCAGTTAAGAGAAAGAGTACGAAATGATAAAATACAGATGGTACTAATGGTGAAGTAATCCACCTTATAAAACATGATTGTGAAGACCTCAAATAGTGCATGGTTCCATTCAAACACGAATAGAACCCGTCGTTCATACTTTTCAAATGAAAAACCTGGTATAACTAGGAAATATTGTTGAATTACATAAACATTACGAGTACAAAACTAAATATTTTAATATTATACAATTTTTTTTTATATTATAATATACCTAGTTAATATTTTTTATTAATTATATAATTTTGTATATTAAAATAAAAAATAGTGTAGTTTAATAGATTTCTTGTTTAATCAATGCACAATTAAAGTCTTTTTGGTTTTTAACTATCAACAACATTGCAAAGATATAAGTTATAACAAATTTAATTGCATTTTCCCAAAAGTCAACAAAAAATGATCTAGTAATAATATTACTAGATCATTTTTTGTTCTAGATCATTATATTGATAATATTATCTCATAATATACCATATAACGCTTATTAATATCCTATATATAATTTCTTCATATATCATTTATTATTTTCTATATAACATTTATTAACTTTCTATATAACAAATTATTAATTCTGAATATAATAAATTCTAATTTTGCATATTTTAGTAAAGTAGTAAAATTTTAACGCATTGAATTACTCGACATCATATTATATTATATTCCAATAATTTCAAGGTAAGATACGCTAATAAAAATTCCAACCTGATACTTTCATTTTTAATTTTCCCAACTGAAAATGACAAATTTTTTTAATATTATTCTAACATAAAAAATCAAAGTGTATATGTAGATGTGCCATAATTTAGTCTCAACATTTGGGTGTCTATCCAGTTTCTAAACTTTGCAACATTAGTATATAAACCTGGAATTCCAACAAATCCACATTCAACTCCCCAAGACACAATCCCTCTCTGATAATATTTGTTGGGCTGTCCAGGCATCGGACAAACAAGAGGACTTCCTCCATCTCCAGTGCACATATCCTGGAATATTTCACCTCCAGCACATATAAAACTGTCAGCCAAATAAAAATCTTTTCCTAAAACAGTGTTTCTAAGTTCATTTTGGCATTTATTGCGAGGAACAATTGGTAATTCTAGCTTCTTCAAAACAGTCTGATATTTTCCTTTCCTTTGAAACTTGTCTTTACCCCAACCGCTAGCAAAACATCTTGAATTTTCCAAAATTTCATCTTGTAATGGTAAACATACGGTGTCTATATGTTGAAATATATCTAAAGGGGTCTCAAAAACTAACAGAGCGATATCATTTTCTAAAGTTATTAGATCAAAATTAGGATGTATTATGATTTCTGAGACCTTACGGTCTTGAGATTGATATATTTCATTTGGATGTTTTGTATCCCATTCGCCTGCTCTAATTATCAATTTACTGACTTCTGTAAACACATAATGTGCGGAAGTTAAGGCAACCTGAGGATGAATAAGGGATCCACCACATTTATAAGCCAATAGTTTTTCGCCGGTTTCTTTTAACATTTGTTCATATAAAATTGCCAGCATCCATGGAAACTCGCCAAATTGTGATTTGTTGCTTTTAGGGCCTTCGATGTGAAAACCGATTCCGTCTGGATTACGACTTCCACACCCCTTAAATTGTGATGGAGTCAAACGAGAGGCAACCTCTGGTTTTCTTTTTGTTTTCCCTTTCCCACAGCATACATCTAATGATTCTTCACAATCGTCAACAATGTCAATATTAATTCTAAAAAGAAATATAGCATTATTAATTTAGTTCATATTTCAACTTTTTAATTTACCTTACTGTGTAAACGCTAGAACCGTCTACATTAATGGTTTCATTTTCACATAAATAATAAGGAACGCACTTGCAGGTGGAATTAATTATTTCGTGTATAGGATCAAAATTTGGTGGTGAATAAGGGGTGTTTATTATATTATTTTTACTTAGCGTCGTTGGAAAATGTTCTCCAGTAGAATTAGTCATATCAATAAAAAAATAATTATTAATTTGGTCTATTATGTTCTTTTTACCCTCGTCTTGACCGTCAACACATATTAAGAAAATTAGGATTAAAAATTTCATTTTGAATTATGGACATGAATCTGAAAACAAAAACAAATTTTAAATTATTAAGATGTGCCGTAAATATTTTAAAAACTTACAATAAGATGCTCATTTATGGTGTTAACAACTTGAAGATTAAATAACAAAGCAAACTTTGCTTTTGACTGGAAACTGGAAAGGTTAATAAAATGTCATGTGGTCATTGCAGTGTTTCTCAAACACATCAGTTAATTATTGTACTCCGTTATTCTGATTGTGAGATAAAGTTTAAGAAGTTATTATTTATGTATATAATAAATTTAATTTCGATATAAATATAAAAATGCATAAATTTGTATAAAATTCTAGTTTGATTGAAATTAACATATTAGAATATCTTAAAAAAGCGCCGGGTTCACCTTCGGGTGAACTATGGAAGCAGTGAAAATTAAAACTAATGCTGCAACCAACCGCACAAAATTTCCCAATCTAGTCTAAACAGCCGTGTGGTCTAAAATGTAAACGTTTATACATAATTTAGCAAGTATTTAGCAAATGTTTACAATTCCAATCGTACTAATGTATTATTAAATTTTTTTTTTTAATAATTACGTATTGCGGTGATATCGGATGGAGACGTCACTCGTAAGACGATCATTCATTTTGGTTGATATAAAAAATTGATGCATGAAACTTGTTAGTTTAAATAGGAGGTTTATTAATATCAGTACAAAGTCAAAACGAAAAGAATTATTTAAATCACAACAACAAAGAATACAAGGGGTAACAAAATAAATTAAAAATGTTTAAATCAAAATCCGTAATAACAAAAATTGTTAAAATTAATCTAATAAAAGTGTTTAGTTATAAGAAATTTATAAAGTACATGTAAAAATTTATTAGTTAAGGTGTTAGAATAATTTGTTAAAACATTAGCTATATAAAAATTTAAACATTACGTGTGCGTCGAGAAAATTAACCAAAAATAGACAGTAATTATGTGCTTCAAATCATTGGTTAACCTAAAAACATCAGAAAAATAAATTAAAAGACAATTTTAAATTTCGCGCCACACCAACATGGTGGTTTTCACTCACTTATCGATTTATTGTTAAATATTCAAGTAGCAATGGATTGGCATCACCTTGACGATACGGAAAACAAAAGGGGCTTCTTGCTGGTTGAAGATCGAGAACGCACGTGTAATTTGTAGCGTCTCGAAAATTAATTATTAATTACATAAAAGTATAAGTAAAGGTGAAATCTAGAAAATAAAAAGTGATAAAAGATAAAGGTGAACGTAAATACGGTAAAGAAAAATCAAAATACTTACCGATTGTGAATATTTTTGCGAAAATACAAATCGAGCCACGCGGGTTACAAATTACTAGCGAAAAACAAATCTCAAAATATTATGGTAAGAGCAAGGTCATCCACGGGAAGAAATAATTAATAATACTCATGCGCTATACCCACAAGGAGGATAGAACATTATTTGGGGACGGTCCCCTAACTGTGGTAACTCCAAATAAATTGAAAAT
Source organism: Podabrus alpinus (assembly GCA_932274525.1). Lineage (NCBI taxonomy): Eukaryota > Metazoa > Arthropoda > Insecta > Coleoptera > Cantharidae > Podabrus > Podabrus alpinus. The sequence goes on from OW026453.1 coordinate 23,243,417, forward strand.
TTCCTATTGCAAAGAGGAAGGTTTATATAGTATACTGTAAAAATTTCACTTGCGAAAGTATATATAAAATTTCGAGAAAAATCAATTTTAAAATAGCATAATTTTGCATGTAAAATGAATGTCGAAGCCACGCCCATAGCCGAGGTTATAAATATATGTTACGGTCGCTCGATGTCTAGCGCATTTACCAGTCTACTGCCGTGCTTATAACATCGCTAACACGGTCGCCAAACTGAATAAAAAAACGGTTCTTTTCAGAACCACAAATATTTTAAGAATAAGGTCTCTAAATAAACATAAAAACCCGGCCAGTACGCGGCAGAGCTAAACATACGAGAAGGCGCCACCCATCAAGCAAACCGGGATGAAGGCAACCGGGATTTTAAACCCCCAAAAAATCGCCTAAAAACAAAAAATAAGCGATGTTACATGTAGGAGAGACGAGCTGCATCTGTCGGTGCAAAATACTCTAAGTGTTAGGGTCATTCATATTGCACGGACCGACCACAGAATGAGCGACGCGCCCCGAATCTCGTTAATCTTACCACTGAATTACATGAATATTAGCTAACTTCAAAATCGATTTACTCAAAATTTTGATAATACTTTCGCAGGTTTAAATTATATCAGTATACTATATTTTATAAACGTTCCTCTTTGCAATAGAAAATTTTCAATTTATTTGGAGTTACCACAGTTAGGGGACCAAAGCCCTAGTAAGCGAAATTTTTATCAAAAACTTAAATTTTGTGACGCGAGTGCGGAATACGACGCCACGTTTAGATTTTATTGTGGGGAATTTAGTAATAAGAAATTGATTCATTTTTGTATACATTTATTTTCACATAAATCATTAATAATTAATATAATAAAATTAGTATTACAAAACGGATTATTTTTGGGATTTCTTGTATTCCCAGATATTTATTTTACAGAAAGAAACCACTACTGAGATAAGTAAGTTACATGCAATAAAAAACCCAGTTAGCCGAGGTAATAAGCAAAATTTAAAATTTTTATTAAATTGCGATTGACGGGGTCCATCCGTACCTTCATCATCGTAGTATGTATGTATGTTAATACAGGTAACAGTGGCGGATTGTCGCACAGGCACAAAAGGTGCGCGCTTTTGTTGCTTCAGAATATTTTTAGGCACCTCAAAAATTTAAAAAATGATACGAAATTTGGATTAAAGTTTTAAAATACAGGTAGGCAAAATACAAATGCTGCTGTTTCAATTTGGAATATATTATTATGACAATTTCGTTCATAATAATTCAACCAATAGGATGTTAGAATCTCATCAATTTGAACCAATCATAATCTACTTCCTTTGACAATACAGACCACGGTGGTGTATTGTCGCGGCAATACGACCACCGTGGTCTGTATTGTCAAGTAACGATGGAAACTACGTAAACGCATACTATAAATTATTTGTTGTCAGAAAAAATTGAAATTTTATTTACGAAATTGTCAAACGAATTCCACACGATACTATAAAATTGTCGGTTAATTTTTAAACCATGGAATCTTCGTGTTTGTCGCCCTTAAAATCACCATTCGTGCTAAAGCACTCATGATGATTTTAAGGGCGACAAACACTCAGTTCCAGTTTCAAAAATTATTGCCGACAATTTGATAGTCTCTTGTGGTATTATATATGACAATATGATATTCAATTCTATTCAGTTTTGTTCTGATATGTTTTTTTTAATTGAACCAGAATTTCTTTCACTTTGAATTATTAATTGAGAGATTGCAATCTACATTTCCTAATGTGCAAAGAATTAAAAATATTGCCAATGCCAAATTTGAATGTTCATTTATGGTTCCAAAAAGTGTTAACTATTATTTGCAAAATTCGTTAACTTATTTGCATTCGCATCTCATTTGTCGTTGTTCATAGAAAAATATGTGTTTTGAATACGATTAATTCGCTAGCAAGGCAAGTTCTATTATAATTCAATTTTTATATTTAAGATTATAGAAAATATTTTCAAAAAGACTAGAATATTAATGTTAAAATAATTAAATTATAAATATTAATACAAATAATGCATACATTCAAAACAAAAAAATTTTGAACAAATTTCATTGAATGAACAAAAGGTTATGAATTTAAATAAATAATAAATAAAAAGAATTAATTAATAAATATCTGAAGCGAGTAATAAATAATGACCAATTATGTGTAAAAAATATGATTTATTGTATAATTATTTTAATATTAATTTTTCTCCTCCTCCTCCTCCTCCTCCTCCATGCTGTTATAAAAATATTTGACAAAAATAACTACCAACCAACCTAAGCGTAAGGGTAAGGGTAGTTGAGAGTATACAAAGAAGTGTAAATTGTCATGGATGAAACCATGAAAAGTTGGGTATCGAAAACTGATCGAGGGAAAGTTATTTGTATGGAGGGACAGAGATGCCGAGCTGCGGTCTAGGACGTTTCGCCGTCGCCGTTTCGCCGTCGCCGTTTCGCCGTCGCCGTTTCGCCGTCGCCGTTTCGCCGTCGCCGTTTCGCCGTCGCCGTTTCGCCGTCGCCGTCTCGCCGTCGCCGTTTCGCCGTCGCCCGTTTCGCCGTCGCCGTTTCGCCGTCGCCCATTTCGCCGTCGTTAATTAAAAAATATAAATCAAAAGTTACAATTAAAATTTTATTATAAAATTTTATAATAAAATTAATAGTTTTAGAAGAAGAACAAAATGTAACCTAACCTATGGGAATTTTTTTTGGGATTTCAAACCCACTCACAATATGAAGCTGTTTCATTTATATAGTAAAAATTTATTATTATTATTATTTATTATTTTATTATTATTATAAGTACCAACGCCTACTTAGTGGGGAAAATGGTACTAATTTGCATCTTTACCTCGACCAAAACTCGACCAAAATTCACCGTCGAGTAGACCTAAACGACATGAACGACGAACTAGTGCTATAAAATTAGGCCGACCTGCACATTTGCACATCAAGAGGGAGCAACATTGCACTCAATTTATATTTATTTCTGCCATTACGGTAGCCGGAGTTTGTGTATAACAACTAGGTGGCCACTGGTTGTTGATCACGTTTCATGTGTGATTGACGTAATCTTAGATTACATTTTTTGTAATTATCGAAGATCTACTAATTCATCGGTAACCTCGCTAGCACTATGTTTTGCCGTTCGCCGACCCACTGAAGTTCTAGGAAATTTTGGAAAGGTGCCATTATATAAATCGTAAAGTAAAGATCGGAATAAATAACTGCAAAACATTAAGAAGTTCCTAGTTGATCCTAAAAGTTTAACTCGACGTAGAAGCATCATTAGGTCGACATCATTAGGTCGACATCATTAAGTCGACATCATTAAGTCGACCTTTTTTCACCTAACGCGACCTCACCGAATCGTTTTACAGTATTACCTCGACCGCGTGTTTCAAAGCGACACATTATAAAATCATAACTTGGGGACGTTGTAAGAAAAGCTATTGTCGTCGACAGTATAGTGCCTGTTTACACTTTAATCACAAAAGCAATTAATCGTTAATATCGCTATCATTATGATTTGATGTTCGATGACCCGCTGCAGTTCTAGGAAATTTTGGAAAGGTGCCATTATATTAAATGATTTGGAATATGTGCCAGATATTGTTTAGTAATAAATCGTAAAGTAAAGATCGGAATAAATAATTTTAAATCATTAAGAAGTTCCTAGTTGACCCTAAAAGTTTACCTCGACCTAGAAGCATCATTAGGTCGACATCATTAAGTCGACCTTTTTTCACCTAACGCGACCTCACCGAATCGTTTTAAAGTATTACCTCGACCGCGTGTTTCAAAGCGACACATTATAAAATCATAACTTGGGGACGTTGTATTAAGTCGACCTTTTTCCACCTAACGCGACCTCACCGTATCGTTTTAAATTATTAGCTCGACATCGTGTTTTCTAAGCGACACATTATAAAATCATAACTTGGGGACGTTGTAAGAAAAGCTATTGTCGTCGACAGTATAGTGCCTGTTTACACTTTAATCACAAAAGCAATTAATCGTTAATCTCGCTATCATTATGATTTGATGTTCGATGACCCGCTGCAGTTCTAGGAAATTTTGGAAAGGTGCCATTATATTAAATGATTTGGAATATGTGCCAGATATTGTTTAGTAATAAATCGTAAAGTAAAGATCGGAATAAATAATTTTAAAACATTAAGAAGTTCCTAGTTAACCTTAAAAGTTTACCTCGACCTAGAAGCATCATTAGGTCGACATCATTAAGTCGACCTTTTTTCACCTAACGCGACCTCACCAAATCGTTTTAAAGTATTACCTCGACCGCGTGTTTCAAAGCGACACATTATAAAATCATAACTTGGGGACGTTGTATTAAGTCGACCTTTTCCACCTAACGCGACCTCACCGTATCGTTTTAAAGTATTACCTCGACATCGTGTTTTCTAAGCGACACATTATAAAATCATAACTTGGGGACGTTGTAAGAAAAGCTATTGTCGTCGACAGTATAGTGCCTGTTTACACTTTAATGACAAAAGCAATTAATCGTTAATCTCCCTATCATTATGATTTGATGTTCGATGACCCGCTGCAGTTCTAGGAAATTTTGGAAAGGTGCCATTATATTAAATGATTTGGAATATGTGCCAGATATTGTTTAGTAATAAATCGTAAAGTAAAGATCGGAATAAATAATTTTAAATCATTAAGAAGTTCCTAGTTGACCCTAAAAGTTTACCTCGACCTAGAAGCATCATTAGGTCGACATCATTAGGTCGACCTTTTCCACCTAACGCGACCTCACCGTATCGTTTTAAAGTATTACCTCGACATCGTGTTTTCTAAGCGACACATTATAAAATCATAACTTGGGGACGTTGTAAGAAAAGCTATTGTCGTCGACAGTATAGTGCCTGTTTACACTTTAATGACAAAAGCAATTAATCGTTAATCTCCCTATCATTATGATTTGATGTTCGATGACCCGCTGCAGTTCTAGGAAATTTTGGAAAGGTGCCATTATATTAAATGATTTGGAATATGTGCCAGATATTGTTTAGTAATAAATCGTAAAGTAAAGATCGGAATAAATAATTTTAAATCATTAAGAAGTTCCTAGTTGACCCTAAAAGTTTACCTCGACCTAGAAGCATCATTAGGTCGACATCATTAGGTCGACCTTTTCCACCTAACGCGACCTCACCGTATCGTTTTAAAGTATTACCTCGACATCGTGTTTTCTAAGCGACACATTATAAAATCATAACTTGGGGACGTTGTAAGAAAAGCTATTGTCGTCGACAGTATAGTGCCTGTTTACACTTTAATGACAAAAGCAATTAATCGTTAATCTCCCTATCATTATGATTTGATGTTCGATGACCCGCTGCAGTTCTAGGAAATTTTGGAAAGGTGCCATTATATTAAATGATTTGGAATATGTGCCAGATATTGTTTAGTAATAAATCGTAAAGTAAAGATCGGAATAAATAATTTTAAATCATTAAGAAGTTCCTAGTTGACCCTAAAAGTTTACCTCGACCTAGAAGCATCATTAGGTCGACATCATTAGGTCGACCTTTTTTCACCTAACGCGACCTCACCGAATCGTTTTAAAGTATTACCTCGACCGCGTGTTTCAAAGCGACACATTATAAAATCATAACTTGGGGACGTTGTAAGAAAAGCTATTGTCGTCGACGGTATAGTGCCTGTTTACACTTTAATCACAAAAGCAATTAATCGTTAATCTCGCTATCATTATGATTTGATGTTCGATGACCCGCTGCAGTTCTAGGAAATTTTGGAAAGGTGCCATTATATTAAATGATTTGGAATATGTGCCAGATATTGTTTAGTAATAAATCGTAAAGTAAAGATCGGAATAAATAATTTTAAATCATTAAGAAGTTCCTAGTTGACCCTAAAAGTTTACCTCGACCTAGAAGCATCATTAGGTCGACATCATTAGGTCGACCTTTTTTCACCTAACGCGACCTCACCGAATCGTTTTAAAGTATTACCTCGACCGCGTGTTTCAAAGCGACACATTATAAAATCATAACTTGGGGACGTTGTATTAAGTCGACCTTTTTCCACCTAACGAGACCTCACCGTATCGTTTTAAAGTATTACCTCGACATCGTGTTTTCTAAGCGACACATTATAAAATCATAACTTGGGGACGTTGTAAGAAAAAACTATTGTCGTCGACAGTATAGTGCCTGTTTACACTTTTATCACAAGCAATTAATCGTTAATCTCGCTATCATTATTGTAGATTCTTTATAATAAACAATAATTCAATTTAATATTCTATTTATTTCACGTGCTTATTATAACCTTATAACCTTTATACATAATATAACCTCTCTGCTGTGGTTCTTGCCACGCTGTTTATAGTGTCTCACATTCCTACATTTTTTCCTTCTTTTAAAACAAACCTTACATGCATAATAAACTGAACTTCTGGTTCTTGATATTTCTTCACATAACTAGAATTTCTTTTAAACACTTTGCCTTTTTGTGATTGCAAAGTTACTTCATTTCCTTTCTTTCGTAACACTTCACATTTCTCATCTCCAAACGTTGTTGTTAATTTATTTTGTGTTGCTTGTTTTACCAATACCCTATCTCCTGTTTTTAGTTCACTTATTTTCGAATGTCTTTTCTGATCTACATAAATTCTACTTTTTTCTTTTTGTTCAAAGTCCTTCTCTCTTACTTCTTCATCTTCTAAGTTCCTTGTTGCGATTTGTGGTAATTTATTCCGTAACATCCCATCCTCGTCGCCAATTGTAGATTCTTTATAATAAACAATAATTCAATTTAATATTCTATTTATTTCACGTGCTTATTTTAACCTTATAACCTTTATACATATAACCTCTCTGCTGTGGTTCTTGCCACGCTGTTTATAGTGTCTCACATCACTACAATTATGATTTGATGTTCGATGACCCGCTGCAGTTCTAGGAAATTTTGGAAAGGTGCCATTATATTAAGTGATTTGGAATATGTGCCAGATATTTGTTTAGTAATAAATCGTAAGGTAACGATCGGAATAAATAATTTTAAATCATTAAGAAGTTCCTAGTTGACCCTAAAAGTTTAACTCGGCCTAGAAGCATCAATAAGTCAACATCATTAGGTCGACATCATTAAGTCGACCTTTTTTCACCTAACGCGACCTCACCGAATCGTTTTAAAGTATTACCTCGACATCGTGTTTTCTAAGCGACACATTAGGCTTGTTTCATCGACGAGTTCTCGTTAGTTCTAGAATTATGCGCATGCTCTTTAACTAAAATCTGTTAAGATTTTAGTTAAAGAGCATGCGCATAGCTCTAGAACCAACTAGAACTAACGAGAACTCGTCGATGAAACAAACCTATTATAAAATCATAACTTGGAGACGTATAAAGAAAAAATATTTTATCGAAGGTATAGCAAATACTTGGTATAGTGCATGTTGACACTTTAAACACAAAAGCAATTAATCGTTTATCTCGCTATCATTATGATTTGATGTTCGCCGACACGCTGAAGTTCTAGGAAATTTTGGAAAGGTAGCCTTTTCCAGCCCCACCACAAAAGTATGGCATTTCGCTGACGCAGCTTATTAGTTATCGACTACCAAAAAATGCAAAAATTTTTGTATAAAAAATCGTTTGAAACCCCTAATTTATCCAGCAATTGCCCTGCGATACGCTCCGTCGACCATTATTTTTCTTTCATTAAGTACCTAATTTAACACCTGAAGGGCCACCATACTTGGATACATACAAGATACAAATGACTTGGAATTTTCTGTCACTATTTACATTTTTTACATTACTTTTACATTTCAGTACCTCTGTTAATTTTTAAAATAAAATATTAAAAATCAATCACACAAAAAAAACAACTTACAATGCAATTATTTGCAAGGAAATATTTGGAGTAATTACGGCTTATGTGCTTATAGTAGGAGCTTCATGCAGTAACCAACGTTAATCACGTGGTGGGGATTATCAAAGGTTTGTTTATGCACTGCACAATGAACGCACAAAAGAATGGACTATTTTCTACTCGTCAAAATAAATTTTTAAGTTATATTTTTTAATATTTTTGCAGTTTCGTATAAGTGATTGTAGTGAATCGTAAAATTTTAGATTTTTATTGGAAATAAAAATAAATTAATTTTATATGACAGAAATTCACTTAAAGATTGACCTTGGATAATTATTATCGTTAAAAGAATTCATTATTCTACTGCATTTACGTATGTATGTATGTGGGTGTTTATTGAGTCGTCTAGATGCAAAACTCACTGTTTGCAATTTTGCGTAATTTGAGTTAGACGCGGTATCCGATGCAAAATCTTATAAAGAATCATTGTATAATATAAGATTGTAGCAAAAGTCACTATTTATTATCTTAAAACTCAAGTGAAATTTTTGGTTGGGTGCAAAACTCCCTCTTTGCTTTTGACATTTAGTTGCAAAACACACTATTTACTTTCCAGCCAATCCCAATCAGCCGTTAAGCCGAAGAAAAATGCATGAACCAGCAATATGTAGACCTGGAAGTTTAATTTTATTAGATAGGTACTTTGCACCTATACTATTATTTTTGTATTTCATACTTTTTTAGAATAAATGTTTTTTTCCTTTACCATAATAAATATTTTTATCTAGTAAAATGAATTTTGTTTTGATAGAATTGAGGGCAAAACGCACCATTTACAACAACTGGATGCAAAACTCACTATTTGCCTTTTTAAAAATGAATTTTTTGGTATTTTTGGACATTTTTGAAGCAAGTTATTATTACTGTTATTCTAGACAAGTATTCTCACTTACAGTTACTCACAAAAGGATTCGCACCCTATAATAAATTTCAATAAATCGTTTGTATCTTAATTATTTATTAAAAAAAATAATTTTTTAAAATTATATTTAACAAAGTGATTCTTGTAATTAGTACAATTTAAAAAAAAAATCATAAAATTTGCATGGTAACAGAAATAATTAACCTTAAACCAATCAATACGCTAATTTCACGTTACAAAAGGATTCGCACGTATTATAAAAATTATTAAAAAATACAATATTTTAAAAAATTTAAAAATAATTTAATATTTTGTTGGATACCCGTTTTGATTCAAAACATGCTCCAATCGTTTGGGCATGTTGCAAATAATTTTTTTTAAATAATCGACGCTTATTAAGTCCCATTCTTCTTGTAGTCTTTTTTTTAACTCTTCTTTAGTATGTATCGGAGTTTCCCGAATTTTACGATCTAGATGGTCCCATAGATTTTCTATGGGATTCAAGTCTGGTGATTGGGGAGGGGGTTGTAATACTTTTGGGCACTTGTATAACAGATATTCTTGCACTACACGTGATTTATGTTTAGGGTCGTTATCTTGGTAAAATTTAAAAGTATCGACGATCCCCATTTTAGAGGCACTTTGCAGTAAGTTAGATTTTAAAATGTCTAAATATTTATACTTATTTATTATTTCTTCAATAAACACTAGTGTACCTACCCCTTTAGTTGAAATAGAAGCCCAAACAATTACACTTCCGAATCCGTGTTTTACAGTACCTTGTAAATTTTTCGGTTGCAGTTCCGTATTTGGTTTCCTCCATACCATGGTGCGTCCATCGGAGCCAAAAATATTGTATTTGCTCTCATCCGCAAAAATTACATCATCCCACAACGTTACATCTTTACATTTAAATTCTTTAGCGAAATTAATACGTTTCTTCCTGTTGATTTCACTAATATACGGCTTTTTTCTAGCTATGCGACCGTGATAATTATTTTCTTGTAGTACCCGTCGAATTGTTTGTGGATTAACTTTCTTTCCCATTTCTTGTAACACTTCAGTGGTTATTTTCGGGGCACTCAGTCGAGGGTTTTTCTGTATTTTTCGGACAATTTGCATTCGTTCTCTTTCTGTAAATTTTCGTGGGCGGCCTGTTATTGGTTTGTTTTCGATCCTATCTTCACGTTTATAGCGTTTTATGATGTCTGCTACTGTGCTTTTGCTTAAATTTAAGATATTTCCTATTTGGCTGTATGATTTTCCCTTTTCATAATTATAAATTACCAGTTGTCTGATATCAAAACTAGTAGTTTTACCTTTACGCCCCATTTTAGTAAAAATTATAAATTTTTATGTACATAAACTGTTACACGTTACTTAATAACTGCAGTATGAATCATATTACTTGCAAACAATGCACATAATCTATATTACAATTCTTAGAAAATGACTGCAATCCTGCAAATTTGTTAAAGGTGTGAATCCTTTTGTAACATGAAATTTGCGTATTAATTGTTTTAATGTTCATTATTTCTGTTACCATGCAAATTTTATGATTTTTTTTTTAAATTGTACAAATTAAAAGAATCACTTTGTTAAATATAATTATAACTAACTATTTTTTTTAATAAATAATTAAGATACAAACGATTTATTGAAATTTATTATAGGGTGCGAATCCTTTTGTGAGTAACTTAAGTATACCAAAGCTCAATATAATACGGCATAATAGTATAGCTAAAATAGTTTTCTTTATTTTACCAAAACTAGAAAATATGCAAACAGTAAGTTTTGCATCTAGACGACTCATATAAGACGTATAGACATGCACATCTGGTACTTCTTCCTAGCTAATAAAAACCGAATTTTCTGCAACAATAAGAAAAAAGACTACAAAATTTAATCGGGCTAAATAAAATAAAATTTATATTTACTTACTCATAAAAAAAGGAACGCATAAAAAAGGAAAATGTACCACAAAAAATGACAAAAATGAAAATCCAAGATTTCAGTAATTTTTTAAAATTTAAGGCAATATCTAGGTTACTCATATTAGTATATATTTTGACTTCATTATAAACCTCAAAAATTAGAGAAAATCTTTATGAAATCGAATTAAAATTGAAAATTCCCACGCGCAACATGCTCGGAGCTTACGAAACTTGCTCACTTCCGCAGGGTTCAAAGTTAAACTTTAGAGATTGATATGGATGTGCATTGTGCACATAAATTACACAAATTCTGATGTACTTATTTTTTTTGGTGGCATTATGGATTACTAGCTTCTTGGTGCGGGGTACTGTGTTTTATTATAAACTAGCATCCGTACCATTAAAATGGTTATACTAACTTATAACTTTAAAACCATACGCGCACAAAATTTGCTGAAAGAGTATGTAGGTACTAAATTTACACCCAATTTGCTTAAGTATAATTAATTACCTAGAAATTAGTTTGTAAATACTAGAATTTAATAATAATTTCGTTATAAGGTCAAATGAAAAATAATCCACGGTAATTTTAAAAACAACAAGAAAGTTCTTTAACTACATATTGTAATCACATGACATTAATATAACGTCATGGCTCAGTCGGAAAAGCGTCGGCTTACTAATTTGTAGGTGGTCGGTTCGATTCCCTCACAACGCGCTTTTTTTTTTAGTACAATTTACAAAGTCTAACCACATGGAATTAATTATCTGTAATTTAAAATTACAAACGACCCCTTAAAAATTAGGATCGGCTTGTAGTTAATACTATTTTTTATCAAAATCATTAATCCGTAATTTATGCAGTAAAACATTTTAAAAGCATAGTACATAAATTATTTTATTTTTTAGTTTAGGGGTCATCCATTAATTACGTAAGGGTTTTTTGGGGGGGAGGGGGTATTGGATATCTTACGGACTCTTACGTAGGGGGGGAGGGGTCCGACGTATTCCTTACGTAAGTTTCTTAAAATATTTTTTTAAATTAAATTTAACAATCTAATATAACTTTTTCTTTTTATGTTGGTAATTATATCCAGGTATAATGGAAATATCATATTATATTGAAATATATAGTACTTAAAAATCATTAAACATAGTGGCATAATAGTGTGAATTATAGAAAATGGCATCAAACTTTGGTGATCTTGACGAACGATTTTTCATCTATGTAAATAAAAATTTAATTTAAATTTTTGTATTTATTATTATCTATCTAAAAATATAAAAATTGATGTAAGTGTGTATGTATGTTCCCTATAGACTCCTAAACCGTTTGACCGATCGGAACCAAATTTGGCACAGTTATTATGTAGGTCTCTGCGCATGTTTTTGTATTGAAATAGTGCAAAAATTCGCAAAGGAGAGGAAAGTTGATTTTGAGTAGCCTGCCTTCCTTTAAGGAATCTCGATAATCCATTCATGCGCGTCCCTGTGGGACGCGCATGAATGGATTATCGAGATTCCTTAAAGGAAGGCAGGCTACTCAAAATCAACTTAAAAAACAATAATGAATGCTGTCAAGCTGTCAACCGATCGACAATGCAAATACGCGTGCACGTGCTTTACGTTTCTATTTGACCAATCTTAACCAAATTTGGTGTAGAAGTTATTTACAATGCTACGAAAAACATAGGCTACTTTAGAACCTTGGGGTGAGGCCGAAGGCCGAAAAACCACGGTCTACACGTATGCTTGCGATACTCTTGAGTGAGGCCGAAGGCCGAACAACCACATCCCACGCGGTCTAGACGGCTAAAGGGGGCTGGTAGGCCGACTGTGCCAGCTAGTATAATATATTATTCATCTTTTACGAGTATAAATATAAAGGGTGGAGAGGGGGGTCAAAATTAATTTTCTTTTAAATAATCCTTACGTAAGATGTGGGGGGGGGTTGCCACAATCTTACGTACCCTTACGTGGTGGGGGGAGGGGGTCCAAAATTACAAAAATCATCACGTAATTAATGGACGGCCCCTTAGGAAACTACAAAGCTATTTTATAAAAAAACGTCGTAAAGATTGACCTTGGATCATTCTCGCTAAAAAATTTCCGTATGTGGGTGTTAGAAGTGGTACTTCTTCCTAGCTAATAAAAATAAAATAAAATTTATATTTACTTACTCATAAAAAAAGGAACGCATAAAAAAGGAAAATGTACCACAAAAAATGACAAAAATGAAAATCCAAGATTTCAGTAATTTTTTAAAATTTAAGGCAATATCTAGGTTACTCATATTAGTATATATTTTGACTTCATTATAAACCTCAAAAATTAGAGAAAATCTTTATGAAATCGAATTAAAATTGAAAATTCCCACGCGCAACATGCTCGGAGCTTACGAAACTTGCTCACTTCCGCAGGGTTCAAAGTTAAACTTTAGAGATTGATATGGATGTGCATTGTGCACATAAATTACACAAATTCTGATGTACTTATTTTTTTTGGTGGCATTATGGATTACTAGCTTCTTGGTGCGGGGTACTGTGTTTTATTATAAACTAGCATCCGTACCATTAAAATGGTTATACTAACTTATAACTTTAAAACCATACGCGCACAAAATTTGCTGAAAGAGTATGTAGGTACTAAATTTACACCCAATTTGCTTAAGTATAATTAATTACCTAGAAATTAGTTTGTAAATACTAGAATTTAATAATAATTTCGTTATAAGGTCAAATGAAAAATAATCCACGGTAATTTTAAAAACAACAAGAAAGTTCTTTAACTACATATTGTAATCACATGACATTAATATAACGTCATGGCTCAGTCGGAAAAGCGTCGGCTTACTAATTTGTAGGTGGTCGGTTCGATTCCCTCACAACGCGCTTTTTTTTTAGTACAATTTACAAAGTTTAACCACATGGAATTAATTATCTGTAATTTAAAATTACAAACGACCCCTTAAAAATTAGGATCGGCTTGTAGTTAATACTATTTTTTATCAAAATCATTAATCCGTAATTTATGCAGTAAAACATTTTAAAAGCATAGTACATAAATTATTTTATTTTTTAGTTTAGGGGTCATCCATTAATTACGTAAGGGTTTTTTGGGGGGGAGGGGGTATTGGATATCTTACGGACTCTTACGTAGGGGGGGAGGGGTCCGACGTATTCCTTACGTAAGTTTCTTAAAATATTTTTTTAAATTAAATTTAACAATCTAATATAACTTTTTCTTTTTATGTTGGTAATTATATCCAGGTATAATGGAAATATCATATTATATTGAAATATATTGTGGTGTTCCGTTCGTAGAATTCGAAGCCACGACAGATATAAATTTTTGAAATTTTTAAATTTTTAACTTTTATTTTCTCGTTACACAAAAATTCTGTTTTATCTTAAATGATAACTTTTGATTGTGAAATAATTCAATTCTTCAATTTTTTAAATATTTTTGTTTAATAAAATTTTTTTTACAATTCTAAATATGGGTTAGTAAATAAATTGTTTTCACACATAAAAAATTAATAGCACCTCTATAATAATAGTTCAGAGATAAAAATTCATTTGATTTGCAAATACACATGTACTTGTATAGATAATATTTTAATGTCATAAATTTCACTGTTAACTGTTAAAAAAATAATGCTAAATACCTTGTCCTTTGTTTTAATCTTGTTTACAACACTCGATGAACACACCAATCTCATACGCAGGCTGATTTCCAATCCTCCAAACCAACTGTTCATGAATCAAATCCACAATTGTCGAATTTTCCAAATAATTTGTGATTAATTTTGCAACCATTAAATTTTTATTAATTTTGACCACTTTTTATTCCTCTTACTATAATTTTTCTTAAATTTCCACTTTGGAAAACCATATAAAATTCCACTTTGTGTTCCACTTGATAAAAACCGCTTTTTTTTTAAAAATCAATCTCATCGATCGCTAAATCACCGCTCAAAATCTTGTTCATCCAAGAACGAATGCGTCCATGTCGACTTCGCCGCCGAAAATTCTTTTCCACGCGTGCGCGATTTTTGATTTACGCCCTCTGATTGGTTGATTGATTGATTTTTGGCTCATTATTTTAAAATGTGTCCGGATACTGGACGTATTTGAATTTTGCAAATCTCTGCGAGTGTCGTTTCGCGCACTTATGTTTTTTAATTCCACGCATGACTTTAAACACATCATTTTCAATTTTAAAATTTTTTGAATACAATAATATTTTTGTTTGTTTTAATAAAAACAATCTAGTCCTTTTTGGAACAATACTCCAGACTTTTAATTTAATAAATTTGAAGAATTATTTTGTTTATTTAAATTTTGACTATTAAAGATTTTGTGTGACGAAATTATAATTGACATGATAAAAATTATTTTGTTAAATTTTGAATTTATTTTATGTTGAAAAATTTTTGTATATCGTATAATTTTGTTGAAGACAGTTCAACGCCTTCGTGGAATTTTAAGAATTAGTAAAGTATTGGATAATTATTGAAATTTCTAAAATCTGGCTTCAATGAAATTCGTATGGTTATTTTGCTAGTATGAATTTTTTCATATTCCGAAGAATATCCTTTTTGTTATTTATTATTTTTAAAATTTAAAATAGAATTTCAGTTTGCATGGTATTATGATTTTTAACTTTTCTGACTAAAATTTAGAATTTATTTACAACATTAACTTTAATTTAAAGGTTTCTTTCTTCTCTGAATTTTCAAACTAAAACTTTATTATTTTTTTCGAAAACATGAATAGTTAACTGTTTTTAACTTTTAAAATATTCTGAAATTTAAACTAAACATAATTCAACTGATTCAACTCAATTCAAAAATTTTTTTATGTACATCTTTCCATAAATCGGTTACATTATTGCACATTCTTTTTTTTTTTTATGCGTTCATCTGTGTCAATTTTGTTCGCAGCAGTATTTGGTTTCCACGTTTTATCCCATCTCTGGATACTGGTGTGATAAATTTCGGACTTTTTATATCTTACTTTCTTAAATGTAAAATTTCTCCTTTTCTGTTCATTTCCTTGGTTTTTCCTTATCTTTTCAAATTTAACCATGTTACCAATTTTTTTTATTAAATTTCTTACTGCATTTGTTTTTATTCTTCTTCCTTTCGCTAATCTTTTAACTTTAGAGATTTTTTTATTTAATTCCCATTTTGTTTTTCTTCCTAGCCTAACGTAGTGCCTATACTTTTCATTTATTAAATTTATTAAATTGTCGCCTTCGTTGATTTTTACTATTTGAAGCGTTGTTTCGTTGTTGATATCTTTTCTGTCTTTCTTATCTGAATATTTTTCTATTTCTATCCATTCCATCTCTTCCTCGCGCATTTTAATTTTCTTGTTTGGTACGTCGACCACTATTTTAAATTTTTCCAGAAGATCCATTCCAAGGATACAATCTATTTTCATGTTTGGCATAATCATTATCCCGCAATTGTTTTTAAATTTTCCAATGGTTATATTGGCGTTTAAATTTTTATTTATCACTGTGAAAGCTTTATTGTTCGGAGTGATTAATCTTATTGGCGTAGTTTTTATAATTCTATCTTTAAATTTTTCTGGATTCATGACTGTTATAACTTCATCAATATTTTTTTTTAATTCATCTTTTATTTCATTTTTTATTTCATCTAATTCCTTTTTAATTTGATCGATATTTATTGCGTTTTGATCAATTATTTCCTTTTTGTTTTGATCAAATTTTTCATCCATTTTTCTTGCATTTCCTCTAATTTCCATTAATATTGTCAGCATGTCTATTGTTTCTGTTTTCTTCTCGCTCATCTTGTCGTTTGTTTTTATTTAAATGTCAAAAGAAAGCTATATTTTATACCAAGATAATCTAAACTTTTAATTGATTTTGTCTGATAATCAACTCTTTTATCAGATTGTACATAAATTTTATTGAATTTGTCGAATAAAATGTTTTTATTGACCTTAGAAAAATTTTTGTTTATCGTAAAATTGTTTTTATTTGAATATTCAAAATAGAGCATTAGAATCTTAATATCAGGGTTATCGTGAGGTTTCGTGCCTCGAGTTGGGAGCCAAATTTTTATATGCTGTGGTGTTCCGTTCGTAGAATTCGAAGCCACGACAGATATAAATTTTTGAA
Source organism: Podabrus alpinus (assembly GCA_932274525.1). NCBI lineage: Eukaryota > Metazoa > Arthropoda > Insecta > Coleoptera > Cantharidae > Podabrus > Podabrus alpinus. The sequence continues at coordinate 23,260,325 of OW026453.1, forward strand.
ATTTTTAAATTTTTAACTTTTATTTTCTCGTTACACAAAAATTCTGTTTTATCTTAAATGATAACTTTTGATTGTGAAATAATTCAATTCTTCAATTTTTTAAATATTTTTGTTTAATAAAATTTTTTTTACAATTCTAAATATGGGTTAGTAAATAAATTGTTTTCACACATAAAAAATTAATAGCACCTCTATAATAATAGTTCAGAGATAAAAATTCATTTGATTTGCAAATACACATGTACTTGTATAGATAATATTTTAATGTCATAAATTTCACTGTTAACTGTTAAAAAAATAATGCTAAATACCTTGTCCTTTGTTTTAATCTTGTTTACAACACTCGATGAACACACCAATCTCATACGCAGGCTGATTTCCAATCCTCCAAACCAACTGTTCATGAATCAAATCCACAATTGTCGAATTTTCCAAATAATTTGTGATTAATTTTGCAACCATTAAATTTTTATTAATTTTGACCACTTTTTATTCCTCTTACTATAATTTTTCTTAAATTTCCACTTTGGAAAACCATATAAAATTCCACTTTGTGTTCCACTTGATAAAAACCGCTTTTTTTTTAAAAATCAATCTCATCGATCGCTAAATCACCGCTCAAAATCTTGTTCATCCAAGAACGAATGCGTCCATGTCGACTTCGCCGCCGAAAATTCTTTTCCACGCGTGCGCGATTTTTGATTTACGCCCTCTGATTGGTTGATTGATTGATTTTTGGCTCATTATTTTAAAATGTGTCCGGATACTGGACGTATTTGAATTTTGCAAATCTCTGCGAGTGTCGTTTCGCGCACTTATGTTTTTTAATTCCACGCATGACTTTAAACACATCATTTTCAATTTTAAAATTTTTTGAATACAATAATATTTTTGTTTGTTTTAATAAAAACAATCTAGTCCTTTTTGGAACAATACTCCAGACTTTTAATTTAATAAATTTGAAGAATTATTTTGTTTATTTAAATTTTGACTATTAAAGATTTTGTGTGACGAAATTATAATTGACATGATAAAAATTATTTTGTTAAATTTTGAATTTATTTTATGTTGAAAAATTTTTGTATATCGTATAATTTTGTTGAAGACAGTTCAATATAGTACTTAAAAATCATTAAACATAGTGGCATAATAGTGTGAATTATAGAAAATGGCATCAAACTTTGGTGATCTTGACGAACGATTTTTCATCTATGTAAATAAAAATTTAATTTAAATTTTTGTATTTATTATTATCTATCTAAAAATATAAAAATTGATGTAAGTGTGTATGTATGTTCCCTATAGACTCCTAAACCGTTTGACCGATCGGAACCAAATTTGGCACAGTTATTATGTAGGTCTCTGCGCATGTTTTTGTATTGAAATAGTGCAAAAATTCGCAAAGGAGAGGAAAGTTGATTTTGAGTAGCCTGCCTTCCTTTAAGGAATCTCGATAATCCATTCATGCGCGTCCCTGTGGGACGCGCATGAATGGATTATCGAGATTCCTTAAAGGAAGGCAGGCTACTCAAAATCAACTTAAAAAACAATAATGAATGCTGTCAAGCTGTCAACCGATCGACAATGCAAATACGCGTGCACGTGCTTTACGTTTCTATTTGACCAATCTTAACCAAATTTGGTGTAGAAGTTATTTACAATGCTACGAAAAACATAGGCTACTTTAGAACCTTGGGGTGAGGCCGAAGGCCGAAAAACCACGGTCTACACGTATGCTTGCGATACTCTTGAGTGAGGCCGAAGGCCGAACAACCACATCCCACGCGGTCTAGACGGCTAAAGGGGGCTGGTAGGCCGACTGTGCCAGCTAGTATAATATATTATTATTCATCTTTTACGAGTATAAATATAAAGGGTGGAGAGGGGGGTCAAAATTAATTTACTTTTAAATAATCCTTACGTAAGATGTGGGGGGGGGGGTTGCCACAATCTTACGTACCCTTACGTGGTGGGGGGAGGGGGTCCAAAATTACAAAAATCATCACGTAATTAATGGACGGCCCCTTAGGAAACTACAAAGCTATTTTATAAAAAAACGTCGTAAAGATTGACCTTGGATAATGCTCGCTAAAAAATTTCCGTATGTGGGTGTTAGAAGTGGTACTTCTTCCTAGCTAATAAAAATAAAATAAAATTTATATTTACTTACTCATAAAAAAAGGAACGCATAAAAAAGGAAAATGTACCACAAAAAATGACAAAAATGAAAATCCAAGATTTCAGTAATTTTTTAAAATTTAAGGCAATATCTAGGTTACTCATATTAGTATATATTTTGACTTCATTATAAACCTCAAAAATTAGAGAAAATCTTTATGAAATCGAATTAAAATTGAAAATTCCCACGCGCAACATGCTCGGAGCTTACGAAACTTGCTCACTTCCGCAGGGTTCAAAGTTAAACTTTAGAGATTGATATGGATGTGCATTGTGCACATAAATTACACAAATTCTGATGTACTTATTTTTTTTGGTGGCATTATGGATTACTAGCTTCTTGGTGCGGGGTACTGTGTTTTATTATAAACTAGCATCCGTACCATTAAAATGGTTATACTAACTTATAACTTTAAAACCATACGCGCACAAAATTTGCTGAAAGAGTATGTAGGTACTAAATTTACACCCAATTTGCTTAAGTATAATTAATTACCTAGAAATTAGTTTGTAAATACTAGAATTTAATAATAATTTCGTTATAAGGTCAAATGAAAAATAATCCACGGTAATTTTAAAAACAACAAGAAAGTTCTTTAACTACATATTGTAATCACATGACATTAATATAACGTCATGGCTCAGTCGGAAAAGCGTCGGCTTACTAATTTGTAGGTGGTCGGTTCGATTCCCTCACAACGCGCTTTTTTTTTAGTACAATTTACAAAGTTTAACCACATGGAATTAATTATCTGTAATTTAAAATTACAAACGACCCCTTAAAAATTAGGATCGGCTTGTAGTTAATACTATTTTTTATCAAAATCATTAATCCGTAATTTATGCAGTAAAACATTTTAAAAGCATAGTACATAAATTATTTTATTTTTTAGTTTAGGGGTCATCCATTAATTACGTAAGGGTTTTTTGGGGGGGAGGGGGTATTGGATATCTTACGGACTCTTACGTAGGGGGGGAGGGGTCCGACGTATTCCTTACGTAAGTTTCTTAAAATATTTTTTTTAATTAAATTTAACAATCTAATATAACTTTTTCTTTTTATGTTGGTAATTATATCCAGGTATAATGGAAATATCATATTATATTGAAATATATAGTACTTAAAAATCATTAAACATAGTGGCATAATAGTGTGAATTATAGAAAATGGCATCAAACTTTGGTGATCTTGACGAACGATTTTTCATCTATGTAAATAAAAATTTAATTTAAATTTTTGTATTTATTATTATCTATCTAAAAATATAAAAATTGATGTAAGTGTGTATGTATGTTCCCTATAGACTCCTAAACCGTTTGACCGATCGGAACCAAATTTGGCACAGTTATTATGTAGGTCTCTGCGCATGTTTTTGTATTGAAATAGTGCAAAAATTCGCAAAGGAGAGGAAAGTTGATTTTGAGTAGCCTGCCTTCCTTTAAGGAATCTCGATAATCCATTCATGCGCGTCCCTGTGGGACGCGCATGAATGGATTATCGAGATTCCTTAAAGGAAGGCAGGCTACTCAAAATCAACTTAAAAAACAATAATGAATGCTGTCAAGCTGTCAACCGATCGACAATGCAAATACGCGTGCACGTGCTTTACGTTTCTATTTGACCAATCTTAACCAAATTTGGTGTAGAAGTTATTTACAATGCTACGAAAAACATAGGCTACTTTAGAACCTTGGGGTGAGGCCGAAGGCCGAAAAACCACGGTCTACACGTATGCTTGCGATACTCTTGAGTGAGGCCGAAGGCCGAACAACCACATCCCACGCGGTCTAGACGGCTAAAGGGGGCTGGTAGGCCGACTGTGCCAGCTAGTATAATATATTATTCATCTTTTACGAGTATAAATATAAAGGGTGGAGAGGGGGGTCAAAATTAATTTTCTTTTAAATAATCCTTACGTAAGATGTGGGGGGGGGTTGCCACAATCTTACGTACCCTTACGTGGTGGGGGGAGGGGGTCCAAAATTACAAAAATCATCACGTAATTAATGGACGGCCCCTTAGGAAACTACAAAGCTATTTTATAAAAAAACGTCGTAAAGATTGACCTTGGATCATTCTCGCTAAAAAATTTCCGTATGTGGGTGTTTATATAAACATAAAAATGATTTTGCGGTTACGTTCTATAAATTACATAGGGCAGGTAATATCCTAGGTTGACATAGCAACAAAATATTTATCTACTTGCACGTGATGATGACCAGTTTGTATCGAATCGGTGCGGTTGGGTGCATGTGTTGGGTGTGACGACCTCATTCCAATTCGTTGTTCATACGTAAGTACACGTATGAATATAATTTGTTTTTTGTGAATCATTGATAGAGTAAGTTAATTACAAACTTTTTTTCGTTTAAAGATTTAAAACGTCACGGCTTCAATTAAAGATCGTTATTATCGAACATTTATCGTTTAATTATTTATGACGCCACGGCTTAAGATAATCATTGTTATTATTTGAACATTTCGTGACGTATCGTACTAAATTAATTTCGTTGTCAAGTAAAAATCTGCTAGTGGAAGATTTTCAAATTTTTACTTTTTATACTTAAATTACAGATTTTAACAAGCACATTCCTACAAAATCAGTTATGTGAATTTTATTCAATAACTGCTGGATATTGCGTTGTAAAAATCAGTTACGTGCTTAATTAACGTAACTTTGTATTATTTTTAATTTTTTAACGTAAAATATGATATTGTTATCATTTTTTATCCATGCAACCATGTTGTGTATTACGTAATATTGCGAAGTTCAAACACGTTGCATGTTTTTGCAAGGTTTGCAAAACCTTTGTATCTTGCAAAGAAAAATCATGACGTTTTGCATTGCTACTTCATTTAAGAGTTGTCATCATTTTAAACTGCAGTACCGTACCGAGTTTAATGTTTAATCAAAATTTCAAAATTAGCATTTTTCCACAACAGATTTTTACTTGACACCGACGAGATGTTTTGTGGAACATTTATCTCGAAGTTATCATTGCTTCACAAATTGAAATTCAATTATTTATCAGGACATCGTGTAATCTTGGACAGCTAAACCATTCGCTGGCTAGGAAAGAGGACAACACGTCAATGAAATTCCTAGTTCCAGTTCAACACGGAGAGTCGATTGGATTTTGAGGCGTTGGCCGTTGTAGCTATCCAAGTTAATTATTCGATGTCTAATATTGTAAAGGAAGTGTCGCTTGACGTACTTGTTTGCAATATGGTTTTGGAATGACCTGTCTCAGAATCTAACTTATTTCTAGTGTAAGTGTTGAATTACTAATATTTTCGATTAATTAATGTAAGATTTTGCAGATTTTTAATTGACACCGACGAGGGGTTTTGTGGAACAAAACACAAATTGAAATTCAATTATTTATCAGGACATCGTGTAATCTTGGACAGCTAAACCATTCGCTGGCTAGGAAAGAGGACAACACGTCAATGAAATTCCTAGTTCCAGTTCAACACGGAGAGTCGATTGGATTTTGAGGCGTTGGCCGTTGTAGCTATCCAAGTTAATTATTCGATGTCTAATATTGTAAAGGAAGTGTCGCTTGACGTACTTGTTTGCAATATGGTTTTGGAATGACCTGTCTCAGAATCTAACTTATTTCTAGTGTAAGTGTTGAATTACTAATATTTTCGATTAATTAATGTAAGATTTTGCAGATTTTTAATTGACACCGACGAGGGGTTTTGTGGAACAAAACACAAATTGAAATTCAATTATTTATCAGGACATCGTGTAATCTTGGACAGCTAAACCATTCGCTGGCTAGGAAAGAGGACAACACGTCAATGAAATTCCTAGTTCCAGTTCAACACGGAGAGTCGATTGGATTTTGAGGCGTTGGCCGTTGTAGCTATCCAAGTTAATTATTCGATGTCTAATATTGTAAAGGAAGTGTCGCTTGACGTACTTGTTTGCAATATGGTTTTGGAATGACCTGTCTCAGAATCTAACTTATTTCTAGTGTAAGTGTTGAATTACTAATATTTTCGATTAATTAATGTAAGATTTTGCAGATTTTTAATTGACACCGACGAGGGGTTTTGTGGAACAAAACACAAATTGAAATTCAATTATTTATCAGGACATCGTGTAATCTTGGACAGCTAAACCATTCGCTGGCTAGGAAAGAGGACAACACGTCAATGAAATTCCTAGTTCCAGTTCAACACGGAGAGTCGATTGGATTTTGAGGCGTTGGCCGTTGTAGCTATCCAAGTTAATTATTCGATGTCTAATATTGTAAAGGAAGTGTCGCTTGACGTACTTGTTTGCAATATGGTTTTGGAATGACCTGTCTCAGAATCTAACTTTCTAGTGTAAGTGTTGAATTACTATGTTTAATCGAATGTTTGCGTCCAAAAGTCAATATTTTGTCATTAATTATTTGTCGTTATTTTAATGTACCTACAGTACCGTACTACAGTTAATATTTTGTAATGAATTATTTGTCGTTGCTTTAATGTATCGTATCGTACAGCAAGTACATCTCTGCCAAAATTCAGCTTGCCCGGATTTTTTTGCAAGCGGGAGCCAATTTTTCGGCTTCGTTGCCTGGACTAAAATGCAAAAAATGCCGACGTCCGTCGTCGGCATTTCGGGGGGGGGGGTAATCGAACTCTTTAATCCCCCATTAGTTACGACCCTCATTTAAAGTAATTTATAAAAGTAATGATTTATTTTTATGTTTTTAATCTTTTTTTTAGAATTGTTTGTGATGGAAAACGAAGATCTATTTGAAGATTCGGGTTCGGAATGGCAAGCAGGAAACGATGATATAAGTTCTTCCCCTTCTTCGTCCATTTCATTCCCACCGCAACGTTTAAGCAAAAATCAAAACGATGTCGAATGTGCAAGAAGAGATTTATTTGGTGCAACGGTAAGTGCAGATTCTAACGAAGAAAGCAATCTGGAAGTAATGGACACCATTGCGCTTGTTCATGGAGATCAGCATGTCTTTGAGGAGGACATTTTTACCGACGGCACAGGCGAAGAAGCCCCATCATTACATCATGATGCAGAGACTGTTTCTCATCAACTAGTCGATACAGAACAAACTGGACAAGAACATAAAGCAAATATTTTAATCGAGAACTCGACTGCAATATTAACAGTGACAAAAAGTTTGCATTATGGACAGTACACTGTGTTATTTGATGAACTAGATAAGCCGCAAAAGGACGTATACGATGTTGATGGTAATTGCGCCAACTTATTGAATAGGCAATTTGTATCGTTCATAATAGCAGATCAGAATACATCTGAACAGCACTTATGTAGTAAGTAAATTATTCCATTCGTTGCTTTGTTCTAAAATTTTCGTTTTCAGAATTTGATGACAAAAATACACCATGCTATATCAGCATACCCGATGGTAAAATTCTGAATGTGAATGTTCGCTGGTGTTTATCGCCAGGTCAACTAAGTGGCGAATTAGTTTTGACTGGTAATCATGTCATTGGAGCGTTGTTATATACGAAAATAAATGGCGAAGATGTTGTCAAGAAATCTGAATTGAAAACTAAGAGTCACTGTTGTTTATTTTGCTCTAAATTTGTGACTGCACTTCCCAGACATTTGTTGGCTTCACATCGCGATAGAGATGAGGTGAGAAACGTTAATAAATTGCCATTAAATTCTTTGGAACGAAGTAGATTGCTGAAGGACTTGCGTATTAGGGGTGACAATTTGTATAACTCCAAGTGTTGCACAAAGGACCGTATCCCAATTAGAACATCTAAAAAAGTTGCCGTAGAAAATATGGTTCCATGTCCGAACTGCAAGTCATTGTTCGTTTCAAAATCACTTTATAAACACCACCAAAATTGTGTTAATAGGCCAAAAAATAAACCACAAATTTTGAAAGAGGCTCGACGGCTAGCACTTCCATCATGTTCAGTAGTTTCATCGCCTATGGCTTCTAGTTCTTCGAATGATTCGTATTCTTGTGTAAAAGTAGTGCAACCCTCCAATTTGGAAACTGGTTTACTTCGTATGTTATTAGAGCCATTGAAAAACGATGATGTTGGCCAAATTATTCGAAGTGACAAAACTCTCCTCATTTTAGCACAGCGTTACGCTATAAAACATAGAGCGTGTCCTCATAATTATAGAAATTGCAGACAAGAGTTACGTTTAGCCGCTCGTCTTTTCATCGAACTTCGTAAACTAGATAATAATATTAACTGTGTCCAAGATTTTCTTGATACTACTCACTATCTGAAGATAATGAATGCAGTAAATGTCATTTGTTCAGGAGACGCATACTCATTTAAGATTCCCACAATAGTTCAATCTATTCGACTTGTTATACTAAATTTAGTGAACGCTCTTATCAGTTATTATAGAATAAAAGGTTTGTTACCTACTGATCCAATTCTTGTTCGTTTGTTAGATTTCAAAAACTTCCACTCGAGTGAATTTTTAATACGCCTTGGAAAGACGGCTTATATTTCGTCACAAAAAAAACGAATGTTTAAAAACAAAGATTTGCCTGCCATTACAGATATCGCAAAATTGACGAATTATTTGCAATCGGAAGCGGAGAAATGTTTCCAAATTTTGCTGGAAAAATATAATTATAACGCATGGGTTCGACTAGGGTCAATTGTTTTACACGAGGTGGTCCTTTTTAACCGACGCAGACCTGGAGAGGTTTCCCGAATGTTGTTACAATCGTATCAAGAAAGAAGATCGATACAAAAAGAAGATCATGAAAATATGACTCGCATGGAAGTTATTCTAGCCGAACGTTTTTCTATGATTAAATTAATTGGAAAGCGCGGTAGGGTACTGTCTGCATTATTGACAAAAGCACAAGCTCAGTACTTAGATATGTTTACATCTTTAAGAACAATGTCTGGTATCCCTAAAAATAACGAATTTCTTTTCTGTTCCAAAAATTCTATTGGGCATTTGGAAGCTGGAGGTCGTGCTATGGCAACATTCGCAAAAGAATGTAATGCGGACAATCCAGAATTGCTTCGCTGTACTCGTCTACGTAAGCAAGTGGCTACTATTTCGCAGTTTTTAGTCCTGAACGAAAACGAAATGCAGCAACTAGCTGACTTTATGGGTCATGACATTAATGTTCACAGACAAAATTATAGACAACCTGAGTTGCAGAGACATATCACAGTCTTGTCTCGTTTTTTTATGGCTGCAGGTGGAAACTTGGATATTACAAAATTCAAAGGAAAATCTATGACCGAATTAGAAATTTTAATAGAAAATGAAACCATTAATGAAGAAGAAACAGACGAGGAAGTGGAAGACATGGTCGACGTGTTTTTAGGTAAGTTTTTTTATAATGAAAAATTACAAAGATAAGTTCCTATATAATTTTGTGATATACCTACTAAACAATGAAATGACTATATTTTTTATTACGCGAGTGATTTGGGCAAATCCGCACACACTTACGGTTAAAAGATCCGAAGGGACCTTATCAATCGCCACGGTGACTGTGGGACCAAATCAAATTGAAATATTAACCCATTCCATCCCAAATATACGCATATTAGTACGCATTCTAGGAATGGGTTAAGTATAGTAGCATACGAAATTAAATTTTTTACTAACCCAAATTTAATTCACATTTTATTGTAGGTAATAATTTTAAATAATTATTAATTTCTTTTTAATTTATTTAGGAACTTTTCTGTTTTAATTTTCCTCCAGTTGTGATAAATTCTCAGAATTTTACCAAATAATTACCCCGTGTATTTATCATTAAATAAATTAGATAAATAGCTCTTGTGTAATTACAGTCAAAAACTTTAAAAAATTTTGCAGGTGAAAGTTGTCAAGAGTCACAGCCGCAGACTTCAACAGGAACAAATGAAACTTCATTAAATAGCCAACAAACTCCTTGTGTCGTTTTAGAAAAATTACCAAGTTCTCTAGAAACAATGATACATGTGCCAATGAAAAGGTCGCCAATTAAAACTAGAAGTTCTAAATTGAGAAAACCTCGTAGGAATATTGGATCTTGCTCATTTAGTATTTATTTTGTTTTTTTATTTTGATATATTTATTTATTTTTGTTTTATTGCAGAAGAAAGTGGTAAAACCAAGACTCCAATAAAACGTAAACATACTATACACGAAATTATAGATGAATTACGGTCTCCCGTAAGAACGAGGAAAAATAAAAGAAAAAGAAAATATACGAGACGCGAAATTGAGCTTTTGACGATGACATTTAAGAAGAAAATTAAAAGTCATACCATGCCCTCTAAAAAAGAATTCCAAGAATTTATAGAGAAATACCACTCCGAATTTTTTGATCGTACTCCGCAGCATTTATATTCATTTATGCAATACAGATATAAATTAATCCGTGACACGTGTGCCAATGATAAGGTCGCCAATTAAGGTCCGTTATTGTAAAGCATGAATAAATTTACTTGTACAGTAAATTTACTAGACGAGTAAATTTACTTAGTTATTTTATTTATATTTTTTCATACCAGATGGTATACTTGACAACTAATTTGTAAAGTTTTGTAAAGATTTAATCGCATTTAATGCGATTTCGGTATAATTCTGCGTTCTCAGGGGGCCCCCCCCCCTGGAGATTGTATCCGAATGTGTGAAAATGCTTGAAACCGAAGGAATAGTACTCGACATAATTTATACCAATAAATTGTATCTGTCAATTTACTTCAAATTGTAAATATTTACTTGTGTAAATATAAGCTTTATTGTAGATATCATTTAGAAAAGCATAAATACTTAAAATACAAAATTTGAGCTTATTTCAGTGTTAAAATATGTAGCGTACCTAATTTGCCCTTCCTACGGTGATATTTAAAATAATGAGGTGTTTACAAATAGTTTTGAAAATAAATACCAAATAATTAACCATATGGGTTGCCTACTCATTTCCAATTTAACTACAATTAAATTTTGTTTGAAAATTTGAATTTAAATTTACTTCAGAAATGATAGTTTCTTTAGAAATATATTATGCTAAGATGAAGTCTGATCAATAAGGGAAATACTTAAATAACAAAATTTGAGCTCATTTCAGTGTTAAAATATGTAGCGTACCTAATTTGCCCTTCCTACGGTGATATTTAAAATAATGAGGTGTTTACAAATAGTTTTGAAAATAAATACCAAATAATTAACCATATGGGTTGCCTACTCATTTCCAATTTAACTACAATTAAGTTTTGTTTGAAAATTTGAATTTAAATTTACTTCGGAAATCATAGTTTCTTTACAAATATATTATGCTAAGGTGAAGTCTGATCAATAAGGGATACAATTTAGGTACTTCTTCGCAATAAAACATAAGATTTACTCTGCTACTAGTTTTATTTCATCAATCATCATCATTCAATCATATTTTATTGCGAAGAATTGTGATTTCTTAGAAGTGTCAAATTTAAATTAATTTAATTTAAGGGTATTTCACAAAGTAATTCTATTGTTCTATTATAAACTTGATGTGTTATGTAACATAATATGCGATAAAATATTGATTTTAATTAATAAATAGTAAATAAAATTTAAATTTAACAATTTTAAAAATCCCATACTAAATTCCCCATAAAGCAAAGTTACAAACTTTTCAAATTACTAACTGCTGAAATAAAATATAGTAGTGCTATCTGATATTGAATAGCCAAAACCCCTTTAGGTCGACTGTCCCGCTAAAAAAATGTCGAGGCAATGCTGTTGCATGCTTATTATTATTATTTGTAGCATTACATTCTGCAACAGAATATAGCTGTCCTTTACGGACTTACAAAATCCATTTGTTGAGGTGGATTAATCCTCATAATTACAACTCATTATATCTCATCACAGGTCTCGATGTGTTGTAGCTTCACTTATGACTTTCTTCCATGCCGCACGATTCCTCACTATCTGGGCCCATTCCCTCACTCCCATCTTCTCCAGGTCTCCCTCCACTCCATCCCTCCATCTCAATCTCGGCCTTCCTCTTGTTCTCTCATTACCAGGTTTCCATGCCATTATTGCTCTTTCGATTTCCTCACTATCAAGTCTCATCACATGGCCCCACCATCTCATTCTCTGGGCCTTGATAAACTTCACTATATCCTCTCCAGACATTTCTTGAAGCAGTTCCGCGTTATTTCTACATCTATATTGATCGTTTATCCATTTATAACCCACTATCGTTCTCAAGATCTTTCTTTCAAACACTCTTAAATCTTCTTCATCTTTCCTTGTCAAACAGATAACTTCCGCTGCATATGTGGGCTTCATTCTGATTCTTAAGTAAGCAAGCCTTCCACCCATTGGCTTAAATTGCAGTATATCCCTCATATATCTCCTCATGACCACAAAACCAGTACCCCTACACCCCTGTTTACTTTCTCCGGAATACAGCAATACATAATCTTCACCTCTAATTTCCCCTTCTCCCTTCCATCTAGTTTCCTGTAGTGCTGCCACTTCTATCTTATATCTTCTCAATTCTTTAACAATTTCCTTCATTTTTCCAGGTTTCAAAAGTGTTCTTATATTCCACGTCGCTATTCTAATTGCTTCTTTCTTTTTACTCCTTCTCCCCTTTTTCATCATGCCACTCTTTTTATCCAATTGTCCCATATCAATCATCTCCATTTCATGCCTTATCCTTGTATATTCCCCAGCTTTCCTTTCTGGAGTACCTGTCTGGGAATGTCCAGCTACTCCTCTCCCCAACTGCGTTAGTTTTTTGCATGCTGATCCTGTTCGTTCTTCAGTTTCAAAACATTATCTCTTTTGTCCCATATATACACTTTGTTCTGTTTGATCAATTTCTGAAATCCAACCCTCACCTTCTCACCCTTTCCCATTTCTATTTTTGCCAGGGACCATATTTGATTTTGGATATCCTTTTCCTTGTTGGTCAAGTCGTGTTCAATATAAACAGGAGCACCCTTCAGTTTACTTTTGCTTTCCATTATCAACTTCTTTTGTGCGTTGTTCCTCAATTTGGCCACAATTACTTGCTTTTCAATTACTCTTCCTATTTTAAATGCTTCGACGACCTCTATCCGCATCTGTAACTTATTGTTCAGGTATTCCTCTACTTTTCCCGGTGTTAAAATTCCATCTATTTGAAGGTTCTTTATTATTATGTTATCTCTTCTCTTATCTCTCTCACTCTTTTCTAGCTGCTCCTCAAGGAAGTTTATTCTTTCATTTTGTTTACTTGCATTCTCTACCAAACCTCCAATCACCTGTTCCACTTCCTTAACTTTAGCGTTCCATTTTGTTTCCATCTCAACTAGTTTATCCTTTATCTCCATGTTTACCTTATTACCGTCAGTTACCATTTTTGTCAAACCGGCCATCATTTCTTTTAATTCATCCATGTTATCCCCTTTTATTTCTCTTTCTGTTAACTTTTTTGGTGATGCTACTGTTTTTCTACTTCTCCGGAAAATACGTTCTTCCTCTGCACTCGTATCCAATTCTCTTCTACCTCTCTTTAAGTATTCCTTAATTGATGGTACGCTGTTTGCTCTTTCTCTTTCACCTTTATTAAAACTCATTTGCAGGTGCTTCGTTATAATTAGGCAACCAATATTGCACGCGAAAAGTGTCTTTCAAATTTGATCAAAAACAGTGATTTATATCAATCGTCAGCGTCAGCACAAGCACTCGGGTCAACCCCTAGAAAGCACTCACACTACTATCGAAACCCCTAAAACAAATTTCTTAGCCTAAGTGTCACCTTAACCTCAAATACTCAAATTCTGGTTATGCTCTTCACAACTGCAAAATCTTTTTCCTTCAACACATCCACAGCTTCTTTGATACCTCGTATCTTGTTCTTCGTGTTGCAATATTCCAAAAACTCTCCAATAATCTCAATAATCAAAATCAAACAGCTCCTTATTCGCAAACAGCAGACAGGACCGGACTTCATTCACCATTCACAATATGAAGCTGTTTCATTTATATAGTAAAAATTTATTACCAACTTAAAATGTTGCGATAATACAAAAAATTTCAAATGGAATGAAATTTTTTCTCTCCGATTTGAATTTTTCTTTGAAATTCGGATAGATGGGGGTGTGATTAGTAAATATTAGTAATAAATATAATCAAAAAAATGGAAAATAACTCGTGTATTGCCAAAAAAGTGAAAAAATAAAATTTTTTTTGCCTTCCAATTTTAGGGGTGTGCATTCGAAAAGGAGGGTAATCCATCGTCAAATCCTACCCTTACGGGGCGCCGCTGCGCTCCGCTCCGCTCTGCACCCCTCCAGGGCGGATTTGACTCTGGTTACTAGGCTAAACATACTTGAAGCGCGACAGATCAAGAAAACCGGGATAAATGCAACCGGGATGTGAGAGAACCTCGAAATAGCATTAAAAAGTGTAGTTGCGGTATGGGGCAGTAAACTATTACGTTTCCAATTTTAGGGGTGTGCATTCGAAAAGGAGGGTAATCCATCGTCAAATCCTACCCTTACGGGGCGCCGCTGCGCTCTGCACCCCTCCAGGGCGGATTTGACTCTGGTTACTAGGCTAAACATACTTGAAGCGCGACAGATCAAGAAAACCGGGATAAATGCAACCGGGATGTGAGAGAACCTCGAAATAGCATTAAAAAGTATAGTTGCGGTATGGGGCAGTAAACTATTACGTTTCACCCCCAAAAATTCGCGTAAAAACCAAAAATAATCTTTTATAAATAATCAAAATAATTAAATAAAACTTCAATTGTAACTTTTGATTTATATTTTTTAATTAACGACGGCAAAATGGGCGACGGCGAAACGGCGACGGCGAAGCGTCCCATTCCGGCCGAGCTGGTAGCAGCAGAAACGGCAACATCCGCCTTCAAAGAAATTCAATATGGGAAGGAGAATCACCTGAATGTATTAAACAGTGGCTCCAAGTATCAAAGGCGAGACACATACGTCAACAGGGCGCAATGGGATAATCGAGACGGAAAATGAAAATGAGATAAAGAATTTGAAGTTAAAAAGGAAGAGATGTAGACATGATTGGATCATGATAGGAACATGGAATATAAGAACACTGTGAAACCTGGAAAGATTAATTAAATGGCAAATGAGACTATGAAGTATGGTATACCACTATAACCACCAACAGGAGACAGTTGTTAAAACGTAAAAGAAGATTTTCACAATGAAATCGAAACAATGGAAGCAGATTTTGATTCTAGCGAAAGCGGCAAATACCATTATTTGTAGTACCAAATTCAGACACTAATATAATATGGGCTTGGCCTGGTGGAAGTAATGAAGATGGGAACCGAATTGATCGTGTACTGATTTCAAAAAAGAAACAAATACTGTAAGAGATGTACAGAACATACACAAGAACCACTTCGTACTCTAATCATTACTTTGTGGTGGCTACAATAAGACAAAAATCGAGAGAATACGGCAGAAGAAAAATCAGTGGGGGAAAAATAGAGACCAAAGAACTTAAGAATACTAAGAGGAAAAACTGTTACGAAGAAATACTTAAAAACAAGAAAAGCAAAAATATGGTACAAGAACTAAATAATATTATATCAAGCATACACAAAAGCGCAAAGGAAGCACTATCATACAGAATGAAGAAGAGATTAAAGGAGTGGTTTGATGATGAGTGTATACAATGCAACAAAATAAAAGTGGAAAGAAGACTGAAATGGTTGTGAACAGGTAGAAGATTTGGACAACTACAAAGAAAGTACAAGACAAGCAAACAAAAGTGTACAAACAAAAAAAATGTATGATTTCTGGAAAAATGGAAGAAATTGAAACAAACATCAAGTTCAACAACACAAAAATTTTTACCAACTGTTAGAAGGCCTAAATCAGTAGGTACACATAATAAAGTTAAGAGGTATGAAAAATGAAGAGGAAAACACAGAGCATAGAACAGAAAAGCTGAAATAAATCTGGCTGAGACATTTTCAAAAATTGTTAAAAGGGCTACGAGAGGAAAATATCGATAAAAACACCGAAACAGCAAATGATAATCAAAAAATACTGACACCAACGCACGTAAAAATAAAAAATGTAATCTAAAACATGAAAAATGGATAGGCACTCGGAAGGAACAAAATAAATACAGAACTTGTTAAGGATGGGGGAGAAGAACTTTGCAGCAAGTATAGATTGGGGAGAATATGCCTTCAAAATGGAAGGAAGGTGTTATCGTCCCACTGAAAAAGAAACAATTTACAGAGGCATAACGTTGCTCAATTCAACATTATAACTTACTATAAGGTGATATCAACAATGACATACAGAACACTGAAAGAACATACGAGAAATATAATAAGAGAATACCAATTTAGAAACAAAGGAAATAGAAGAAGAAAGAAACCAAATAGAAGATTTATAAAACGTTGACTAGACCAGTGATCACGTATGCATCAAAAACAATGTGTCTACCCCAGATAGAGGCAGAATTACTGCGAGAATTTAAGAGAAACATTTTTCACACTATCTTGGGACTAAGCAAAATCGAGAACGACGAACACAGGACTCTGATGAACCATGAAATCAAAGGAGAGGTAAAGGGTGAAAACCTAACGAAGTTTTTGAAGTCACAAACAATTAAATGGATGGGACACATTACTGCCGTCCAACGCTAAAACGCAGTATCTCCAAAATCGTTTTCTCGAGAAAATTTCTTATTTATTATATATATTTCTTGGTGGCCCAACCATAAATACGTAAATGAGCGTTTTCTCGAAAAAACGATTTTGGAGATACTGCGTTTTAGCGTTGGACGGCAGATTATGAGAAGTAATGATAACAGTGCAATGAGAAAAAAAACGTTGTGGAAACCGAATGAGGACAGAACACGGGGAAGATCGAAAATGAGAGGATGAGATCAATTGATAAATGACCTGAAAGCTTCTTCTTCGTCTTAGTTTAGGCCTTAAGGCCTGTTATTTCCAGCTTCTTGTGATATGGACTGCCAGCTTTCGTGCCATCTCTTCGGTGGTCTTCCCGGCAGTCGTTTTCCATGGACAACTTTCCCATCTCTGACTATTGTCATGGGATATTGGGAGATTTAATATTAATAGAACTTCAAAATTTTTGAACAAAATTAATTTTTTATACCACATCGCTCAGTAAAAGCTTTGCTAAAACAACGCCATGGTGCTTAGAATTTTGACCTGAATACGTCTATAAAATCGGTAACGTGTTTAAAAATTTAATAAAAATGTGTAACGAAAATTGTGTGTGTGTACGAAAAGTGTAGAAATGATAAATTTCGAATTGTCATTATTCAGCAAAAGCTTGGAACGAAAATGGGTATCCTGCTACGACGTATTCACGTTAAACCATACGGCCATGTCCCTGAACATATAGCCTACTTTAATTTTTTATATTATTTTTGATGTATTCGTAAGTTTAATATTACTAACTTTACTAATTTTCAAAACTTTTAAGCAAAATTAATTTTTCATTCCTTCCTAAAAATAACCAAGTAGTGATTTGAATTTTTATACTATATTTAGTGTTTATTCTCAGGTTTAATATTAGTGTATTTGCGCAGTTTCTAAATATCTAAACAAAATTTATTTTTCAACCAATATGAGGGAAAGATTTTTTCCCTTAGTGGGCAGCGAACGTGTCAAATTCTACGCTCATTCTGGTTTTTATAAATTTGTTGGTTTGGTTTAGCTCAAGAATGTATGCTTTTGTATCAATAGTTAAAATTTAATTCCTTCATATATGTGCTATTTTTTTACTTTAACTATTATAAGTCTTTCAGAAAATATTTTATTTACCACGTTGTTTTCATAAAAGTATAGTTTTTAATTAAAATTTTTTATTTAAAATTAATTATACATACCTGTATGTACATATTCCTATGTCCTTCCTACTAAAATTTATACACGTCTCAGCATGTTGGGCGCCACATCCAGATTGGATGAAATAAATTCAAAAATTGTAATTGTTAAGTAAATTACGTGCATAAATTTAGAGAAAAGTAAACACTTTAGTCCCTTCTTGCTAGTCAGCCTGAGATTCTCTCAAGGTATGGCAGGTAGTATGAAAAAAATAAGGGTGGTTGCAAATGATTCTAGAAAACAATTGATATAATCTTGAGTTGTCAATAAAATTTAATTATGGAGATGAACATTAAGCTTCCTGTAATTAATTAATCGTCAAAATTTGAGAAATATGCTGTAGCTGACAAAATAAAAGATGTTATCAATTTAGAATTAGTTTCTATTCAATCAAAATAATCGCAATGCGCCAAATAAATGTAAATAAAAGTTGACAAATAATTCAGATCGAGATCTGCACCAAATTGGCTTACAATTGAAATAACCAGAAATAAATCGAAGTTTCTTCTTTCTTCTTAATGCTTAATAGTCCACTACCATTAAATCTTATCGTTGTACGATAACGAGTTAAATTGTTTATTAATCGAAGCGTTGAAATTAAAATAAAAATGTTTTGTTGATGAAATTTAGCAAAAGGGTAGCATTGAATTTATCCGTGAATAATTTCTCTACGCCCTGTGTGCACTGATTGTTTCTTTATTTTTTTCACAGTAGCTGAATTCATACCATATTCTAGGATATGTATTGACTGTTTACCTTTTATCTCCGAAAACATCTATAATTTCGTACGATATTGACCTTTACAACAGAGACAGAGAAATAAGGCTGTAATATATTCGCAAATATATATATATATATTGCTATGTACCCTCGGAGCTTTACTAGGGTTACACGTTTTAATGTTAATGTCTTGTACGAGTGTACGTAAATGTACCCCGTCAATAGAAATGTATGCAAAACTTTTGATAAATACAAATAAATGAAATTATGCCTCGGCTTAACAATTGCGGTGAGCACAGACCTACCTTCTCTCACGCTGGGTTCCTTCCTTGACCAAATTGTAGTGCTGAAATAAAATGTCGTGGTCTTCGGAATGTAATCACAAAAATTATGCTCCGTTTTATAATACAAATTGTAATTTATTATTATTTAGTTTTAGGCTTTTTAAATTCAATAAAATTCTTATGCTAATTAACAAATATCTTATTTTATTAAACTTTAAACGTATTAATGCACGTGTAAATCGTATCGCAAAATTTTCACTAATTTTTAAGTTTAATATAATTTTTAATGGAACGGTACCTTTAATAATCTGGGGTATTTCTGTTTACTGGGTTCATGTACCATGAAACTGTTCACTTGCACTTTATGGATGACCTTCGGTGTGTAAGATACTTCAAGATGCAATCCTTCTTGCGAGTTCGTTTACCTCGTGGTGCCAAGTTTTTCCAAAAATAATCGTGATTCTTCACAATCTTCTACCAATTTAACTTTTCAAATACGTAAGTACAATGCTTTTAACTATGAATATTCTTTTTTGTTGAACTTCTTTGTAATTTTCTCTGTTTTATATAATTTTAGCTGAACACGCACAAAATTCACACACCATTGATAAAATTCAATCAACAACAACCTTTTCTCAATTGTTTCCCCATCGTTACCTGTGTATTTTCCAGGCAAATGTGATTTTGCTCCTTTGGTCGACATAAAATCAATTTTATTGACGTTACAGTTTGCAGGTTCGGCTCAAGCCCAATGTGACTTGTAAAATTTTAATAAAATTTTTATGTTTCAGATTGAATTAAAGTCCTTGCATCTCCTGTGATCTTCCAGTAAACTTTTGAAGAAAATGTCTTTCCCATTTGTGATACATTGAATTGCGAAGCACTCCGATACGTGTAAAGATTTTGCTTATTTTAAGTTTTACGTTTAACACAATTTTATAAACTAACATTGAACAATTATTTTGATTTAAATACATTTCCTATGATTAATTAATTTAATTTATAATATTAACAACATTTTTATTAACAGAATTAAATCGTTGCATTTTTGAATTTATTTTGTTACCTCATTCCGTGACTCGTTCTTCAAGTAAATTTATGACGTTAAACTAAACTTTTTGGTATCAGATAAACTTTTACGTTCGAACAAATAAGTCATGTGCTCTCTTTATTAATAAACAAAATTTTAAATCGTGACGTTATCATTTCTATTGACGTTGTGGTCAGTGTCGGACATTGCAATATATATTGACCTTTATGTTATAAAACAATTTTCACACATAATTTTATGATGACCTTTTAGAATTAGACATGATTGAATATTTGGTATAACTCATTTTTCACAGAACATGTTTTTAACAAAGATATTTTCATTACAAAATTGATAAATCGATAGGTTATGTTTTACATGTAAACAAATTTATAAATTAACTCTTTCTAAAGTAATTACTCTTTTTTGGAGATTTTTGACTTGACAAATCTCGAAATGAATTTTTATTGCAAGTTTTAACATTATCTCTCAATCTTGGACGATTTTATTTAGCTCATGGTTTATGAAAATAGAGGTGGATATTTATCTCTGAAATCTAAATGTTCTATGATTCCTTGTAATTCTAAGTTTTAAGTGTTAAATGATCATTTATGTTATAAGACTGACTATCGTAAGATGGTCTCATTTTAAAACACAGCAATATGTACATACATATTTGTAAATAGGCTATGTGAATAAGGGCCAGTTAATCAATCTTCAGTTAAATTTACCTGTCAGATAAATATGTCATGTGACATCTGTCAGTCCAATGAAAAGATGCCAAACCTCACTTACCTGTCAGATAAGTCTAGCTGGAACTTTAACTGGAGATTGAAAAATTGCCCCTAAAATTAACAATGTAATTTTTGTTTATTTCAATTCTTTCTTACATTTCTTTTTAAAAATATTTGTTGAATTTTTAAAATTGGTTAAAAGTTTCTATATATTTGCTTCATTTAAACATAATAAAAGATCGTGTTACTTTTTATTAATAATATACTCATTATTAGGTGGGTAATACCACATAGGTATAATTACTACGATAATTTATAAATTATTTGCGATTTGTAAATAATTGTTATAATTATTATTGTTATTGTGATACACAATATCATTTTTAAATAATTAATACAGTGCAACCTCGATCATCCGAATCCACGGTAATCCGAACCGAGGGGTCCACAGGTTGACTTCAAATTTTTGCAATTCGCTTTACACATTTTTGTACTTAATTACGTTACGAAGTAATTACTCAATTTTTACGCTAAATTTATTATGCGGTTGGTGGTAGCCCTACAGTAGGAACAGGCAACTCGATTGATGTGTGACTGACGATGGTCATAACCTGAATGTTAGCGAGATCAACTGTTAATGCCATGTTCCCCGGTTTGACTCCGAGTACAGTCCAAAATTTCTTGACCGTCTCCGTGCTAAAAACGGGCCGTACAGGCACAACGAAGGCTAGCCTAACAAGGTGTTAAACAATTTCGTCACTTTATCTACCTATTCAATACCTCCATTTCAATTCCCTTTGCGAATTAAAATCTATTCAATATTGTTTTTATCTTAATATTCATCTGTTAACAGATAACAATTTAACACCAACTCCATTTGTACAATTTGTGACTTCTGAGGATCTTCTGTTTCTTTAATTTTTTTGCATGTTCCGATGGCAATTCCTCTTCGCCTTGGTTTAGCTACATCCAAACGTTCAATACTTTGCACCTTATACACAACATTTTTAACTCAATGTTGCACATTTCCACGATAAGCTGAATAGCGCTAGATCTGCTTATAAAGTAAGATTCGTTGAGAAATGCAGGAGGAGTACCTTCGATCCCTGTCACCCTTAATGCTTTCTTTCTGTCGAAAGAATGTTTAATAATACTTATAAGAGCACATTTACACTACTCCAGTACTGTAATTGGTAAGGCTCGCCCCCCCCCCCCCTCGTTAAATTTACAAGTGTAACCACTCTCCTCGTCCAGCTGTAAAACCTTTTAAATTTTGTAGGCCTTTTAGAATGGGATGTTGGGTTAGAATGGGTTCTTATCTATAGGTAGACGAAGTTGACACTAAAAGAAATAGGTAAAGGTAAGTTATATTATTAAAATTGATAATACTTATAAAGAGATAATTGAATTTCAAATTTTTAATTAGGTACAATGTGTTATCCTCTTGGTAACCTTTTTTGTTTAAAGCTCTATGCATATTTTTAATTTCTCTTCATTAGGATCATTTTTCAAAAAGTTATTCAAAGGCCCCAAAAGATATGGGCCAAATGTAAAAATCTCTAGGATGTAGATGCATTTTTTGTGAAGCAAACAATAATAATATTCCTTTCCTTTTTGGATGCAACTTTGGTTGAATACTATTAGGGGTCAACTTGGTATTTCAAATCATCAAATTGATATTTCAAGCAATCAGTTGTTTAATAGAAATACAATTTTTATTAAATTTTAGAAAAATCAGAAAATAAAAAGAAATAACGTGTTATGTCCTATCTAGTAAATATAAAACGGCGGTTATGGCCTGCTAATGTAGGGTTTCCCGGTTTAACCCCGGGTTTAAAAGTAAAAATTAAAACGCTACCAAATTGTGGAAATTTATTTTCAAAGTCAGAGTTCCGTTCGTGTAACTTATAGAGCTCTTCGCCCATTTTATGGTCGACATAATCGGCCTTCTGAGCAGGCTATTGGTACGGTGATGGATAAATTTCGTACCACTTCTTCATTGCATAATGTAAGACCACCAACAAGACAAAGAAATGTGTGTACCGAAAAAACTATCGCTTCTGTGAGTGAAAGTGTGCAAGAGAACCCAAACATTTCAATTCGCCATCGTGCTCAACAACTAGGGCTTTGTCCGTCCACTACATGGAAAATTTTACATCAAGATCTTGGTTTACATCCTTACAAGATACAGTTGGTTTAATAATTGAAGCCTAATGATCATCGATTGCGTCGTGCGTTCGCAGATTGGGCTCACAACCAATTGGAAGTGGATCCATTTTTTACCGCCAAATTTTGTTCAATAACGAGACACATTTCTGATTGAATAGGTATGTGAACAAGCAAAAGCAAAAAAAAGCAAAAAAAAAAAATTAGAAACTCGCAGGGGAGAATCGTATCGGACAAAACAGAAATTCTCAAAACCATAGAAGACTTCTACAGAAAATTATATACATCGACTACTTCTGGACCAAAGCTAAAACGAGATACAATCTTAAATGTAGGATCAGAAGATATCCCACCAATAACAAATGATGAAATAAGAGATACCCTAAAACAATTAAAAAACAGAAAATGCCCTGGAGAAGATAGAGTTACCACAGAAATGTTGAAAATGGGAGGAGAAACTTTGATGGAAGCAATTCAGTTATTATTAAATAAATGTCTAGAAGAAGGACAGATACCAACAGAATGGTACAACGCGGAGGTGATACTGATCTTTAAAAAAGGAGATACAACAGATATGGAAAACTATCGACCTATTAGTTTGCTATCACAAGTATACAAACTCTTTACAAAAATCATAGCAAATCGCTTGGAAAAGAAATTCGACTTCTATCAACCCGTGGAACAAGCGGGATTTAGAAAAAATTTTAGCACAACTGACCATATTCAAGCGGTGCGCTCACTTATAGAAAAGGCAAACAAATACAATATTCCATCTACCTGGCGTTTGTAGATTTCCACAAGGCATTCGACTCCATTGAAATTTGGGCTCTACTAACATCTATGGACCATGCCAGAATAGACTCCAGATACTCTAATATAATAAAAGACATATATAAAAACGCAACACTGACTATAAAACTGGATGAAGATAGAAAAACAGAAAAGATAATGTTGAAAAGGGGAGTCCGACAAGGAGATACGATATCTCCGAAACTGTTTACTTTGGCTCTGGAAGATGTTTTTAAAAAGTTACTATGGGAGAAAAAAGGTATAAAAATTGATGGTTCATACTTGAGCCATCTAAGATTTGCTGATGATGTTGTTCTAATGTCTGAAGACCCAGATGAGCTTAAGAACATGCTCCGCCAACTCAATCAAGTATCCAAGGAAATAGGTTTAAAAATGAATATGAATAAAACCAAAATTGTGAGCCCAGATGACGTAAATATCGTTATTGATAACCACATAATCCAGAATGTCCAAGAATACATATTGCTATGGACTGTTTCCTTTAATACTGCCACACGTTGGGCTAGCCAAAATTGCTGTGAAGGCCTCTGCCTCACCGGATCTAAACGTTTTTAATATTGATGTTTGTACGAGTGTACAGAAATGTACCCCGTCAATGGAATTGTATGTGAAATTTAGTAAATACAAATAAATGGAAATAATATGCCTCGGCTTAGCTGGTTCGTAGTGCATGTGTCTTACCTTGTACAGGGTGAGTTCGTTCCTTGACCAATACTGTAAATAAATTTATGTCGCGGAACAGGTCAAAATAAATATCCTTCGTTACAAAATTAATAATGTTTTTATTTAGCACACAAATGTAAATAAAGGTTTTGTTATATTAAAAAGTTCTATTATTAAATCTAATTATCAAAATTCTGAACGTTAAATAAAGAAAACACGTGTCGTATCGAGTCCAAAAATTTCACTTAGTTATTTTAAAATTGTACTTTAATGTGCACGTTACCTTAGTAAATTCAGGAATCTTTTTCGTTACTTGAACTGGAGATGGTACAATTGCGCACCAAAATACACTCGATGGGTTTATTACCATGAAAAAGTTTGCACTTGCAGTTTGTTAACCTCGTTTTGTGTTGATTTTTAATTCTTCAGAATTATTATCAATCCTTTACGTTTTTCAACTTATTTTTAGTTTTCCGTAGGTAAGTTATTAATTTCTTGATTTTTACACTCGTATTTTATACTTTCACCAATTATTTTCACTATCAAATTACTTTTTATTAGCACGATTAAAATTCGCCACCATTTACGTGTGAAATCTAACACAAGGACCTCTTCGATTCTCTTTAATTTTTCTATCTCGAAATTCATAGCCATCTCGATGTTTGAATAAACGCATTTGTATTGGTTGATTGGAAAATCAATATTATTGAAGTTTTCAGGTTACAGGTCTGTACTAAGCCAAATGTGACTCGTTGGAATTTTATAAGTAAAATTTTTATATTTTCAGATTGGATTGACTTCTTCCTAAGTGCTTCGTGGTTGAATAATTAAAGATGCTGGACATGAAATTTCCATTCACAGTTCATTAACTTGTGACACGTCGAACTCACGTAATGATTTAAGAACTTATTTAAATTTAACGCTAACATAAATTTTTACATTAATCAATTAATTAACAAAATTCTAACTTTTGAAATACCTTTCCTATTACTAACAATCTTTCATTTACTATAAATAAACATTTTTCAACAAAGACAATTATTAAAAGTTACAATTTAAATTTATTTTATTCAAACCTGCTTTATGTCCTTTTTTACAAATCATATGACTTTGAACTAAATATCTTGGTATCGGACGAAGTTTTTCTGATTACTTTGATGAGTCACATGCTTTATTAATAACAAAATTTTCACGAATCTTATATAACGTACTTCCATTGACGTGGTATCTCGATATCGCAATATATCTGGGTCACCTAATAAAACTTGGCAAAGACAACCAAACTGCGGAAATAACACGTAGAATTGGGCTAACTTGGGCAGCCCTTGGAAAGTTGGGACACATTTTAAAGAACTCAAACATACCAATTAACTTAAAACGCAAAGTGTATGACATGTGTGTCCTACCGGTAGCCACGTACGCCTTGCAGACGATGACTATCACCAAAAAGATTGCAAACCGCCTCAGAGTGACCCAGAGGGCAATGGAAAGAGCCATGCTCGGTATCTCTTTGAAAGATAAAATAAAAAACGATAGGATTAGAACAATGACGAAGGTAACAGACGTGATGCGACGAGTGGCGGAGCTGAAGTGGCGCTGGGCTGGACATGTGGCAAGACAGGAGAGAGATCGCTGGACACTGCGGATTACACAGTGGAGACCAAGAGAGACCAAAAGAAGTGTGGGAAGACCGCAAAGAAGGTGGCAACAGTTAGCACAGAACAGAGGAAAGTGGAAGGAAAAAGGAGAGGCCTACGTTCAGGAGTGGACAGAGAACGGCTGAAGAAGAAGAAGAAGTGAACAAGCAAAATTGCCGTATATGGACTGAGACCAATCCGGAACATTATCTTGAGACTCCATTGCATCCATTAAAATTGACTGTTTGCTGGTGTGGAATACACGCCAACGGCATCATCGGTCCATATTTCTTTCGAAATGAGGAAGGAGCTACCGTTACGGTGAATGGTGTGAGATGTCGACACATGCTCCATACATTTTTGTTTCCAAACATCCAAGAGTTAAACATCGACAAGTTATGGTTCCAACAGGATGGTGCTACGTGCCACAAAGCCACCAAAACCATCGATTTATTGAAAGGACAATTTGGTGACCACATTATTTCAAGAAATGGTTCTATAAATTGGCCTCAAAGATTGTGTGATTTGACGCCTCCAGATTATTTTATTCGGGGGTTATGTTAAATCCATGGTTTATGCTAACAAACCAACAACTCTGGAAGCATTGGAGGTCAATATTCAGCAAGCCATTTATGAAATAAGGCCATAAATATTGGAAAAAGTGGTCAAAAATTGGACTGATCGGATGCCCTTCGTAAGGATTAGTCGTGGCGGTCACATGCCGGAAATTATTTTCAAATCATAAATGGCATTAAATTTACTTTCATAAAAAAATAATTAAAAAAATATTCCATCAATTGTTTAATGATTTATTTTCTCATGCAGCTAAAAACACCCTATACAAACGAACATACAAGTAAACATACAAACAAACATACTGTTGTGATACGCTCTATCCAGGTTGAGGATAGGTTATTACCAACAAGGAGAGAACAACGGTTGGATACGGTGGGTTCAAACACATTGTTAGCATGTGTTTGTTTTTTGTGTCGTTTGAATAATTTTAAGTTCGTGTTGTATGTTGTATGTAAGCATTATATACAACATGGAAAAAAATCAAAGGTGCAGAGAACCGTCGTCCTTATATAAACAAACCGCAAATTATATGAAGCTCCGGTTTTAAAAAAACAAAAATATATAGTAACGAAAGTTACAAAAAAGTAAATAAGATAGTATCATCAAGATTCCTAAACGGGACGGTCGCACAAAAGTACTGTGAGACGCAGTCGTGTAAATAATTGAGATTCAATTAAAAATATAACTGAAATAAATTATATTCGCGAGTTAAACGGTGGTGCTACAAGGGGAGAATAATTCTTCCAAGCAATTAAAATTCCTTGAGATAGTGGAATTCGGGAGGTGTCGGCAACAAAGATTTGTTGGTCGAAATCGTTTAGTACGGATACGTATGTGAGATCCGGATACAAAATATCCGGTCTATTAGAAGAGATCGTGGAAATATTGGGACGATCAGATCAGAACGAGAGTGGATCGTGAGAAGATTGGAAGGAGAGATTGGAAGATACAAGAGCGAAGAACGAAAATTGTGCGCACGGTACGATATAGCAGGTTAGCTAAGATTCATTAATTCAGTGCGTAGAATATTAGTCCGATAAAGATTGTTTGAGTTACATTGTTGTATGTTAAAATTTGTTAAATTTATTAAAAACTTGTTAACGGAATCCAATCGTGTTTTGTCTTTGTTGGCATCGAGAAGTCGTCTTTTTATAAGCTCATATATAAAAAGTGTCGTTGTTGAATCAGATCCCGACGCAGCTAGCCTGAGAAGTAGAGTCAAATAAAGGTAGGTGACCGAAAACAATTATTCCCCCAGCCAGTCTAGCTCAGCGCTATTTCGAGAGGCCCACCGGCCTCCACAATTTCCAATGTCACTAATGTATTCTTTCAGATGAAGGAGAAGGCCGGCTACGCCGGGATGCTCCATTTTGGTCAGTCCAGAAAATCGAAAAAAAAAATCGAAAACAATTGTGGGTGTTCTCGTGCATTTCTCAAGTGCACCAGACGCTACAATACATACAAACAATCGTAGAAGCAAACACAAAAATAAACAAATATACACGTGAAACGCATAACCCCCTCTTTTTTATCGGAGGTTAAAAATGATAATAACTATAACAAAAATATAACGAAAAAAATATCCATAAATCGGGAAAACAGATCTGCAATAATGGAAATAAAGATCCTTTGTAATGGAAAATAGATCAATAATTTTATGCAATAAATAAAAATATACAAATAATTAAAAGAACAAAGGCTAATTTAAAAACGCTCCCGATATGTATTAAAAATACCAACTTTTATGTAATGAAGGTCAAACAGATAACATAACTTGTAATTAAAATTTTGTTCGATATTTTAAACCTTCAAGGAGATATCGAAGAAGTTCACGCTAATGATTCACCATGATGTACCTACTAATATAATATTGAAATCCTCCAAAATGTGATCAATTAAAAAAAATTGCTATTTATATTTTTAATAATAGTATCTATTTATAAATTTGACATAATTTTGCTAAAATTAAACAAAAAATTATAAATTAAATCAAAATAACAAGATATAAAAATGATGTAATTACGTATGTAATTCTAAATCTCTAGCGGCTGTCCTGTTCCTCAACGTTCTCCGTAGCCGTGATCGTCTAGTGGTTAGGACCCTACGTTGTGGCCGTAGTAACCCAGGTTCGAATCCTGGTCACGGCAATGTGCCAACATTGTCACGGGGAGAACTTTCTTTTTTTTTCTATTTGCTAATAAAAATATCACAAACACTAATATACAACGTAGTTAGGAACATGAGTTTTTAGAATCCATGTTGACAACAATTTTTATAATTATCAGCTTTTGGTCAACACTATAATAGGTATATTATATTAAATTTTCGAATTTCTACGAATGTAAAATTTGGATTCAAGATTTTTGAATTCTTTTGAAATTAATTTTTAATGCTTCCTTTTTAACCATCACAAAGCAAGTTGTTCTCAATGGTTACATATTTAAAAACAACTTTAAAAAAAGTAGCTCTTGAAGATTGATTGAAAAAAAACTTGTGCTTTTTGTAGAACTTTTAGTTGGAAGTTATTGACTTTAGCTGTATATCGTGACTTTAGCCAACCATTTCGTTTTAAAATATCTAAGTATTTGAGTAAATTAAAATAATGAGTTATTAAAAGAGTAATTTTAAATTTTTATTGAAGTATAATAATATTTATCTATTAATTTATTACTTTCCGATAAGAAATTATGGAAAATATTATTATCGGTAATATAATGCGAACGTTTCGAGTTAATTCGTCCTCATCAGTTGGATCTAACAATAGTACAAATGTTTAGAAAATAAAAAATTAATTACATCATTTCTAATAATTAGGAACTGATTTCGAGCCAATCTTATCACCTCCATTTAAAGTTCCTGACACTGGACTGAACTAAAAACTTTAACCAATAGTTGTTAATTATTTGGAAATTTAACTGGAGGTAAAAAAATCAGTCGTTAATTTGTAGTATGTTTAAACAAATTTTAGAATTTTTTCTAAATAAGCCAAAATTCTTCTAATAAAAACCATATGTATAAGTAGATGTTCCAAATTTGTATCTCTCCATATGGTAATCTATCCAATTTCTATATAACGCAACATTAACATAAATACCAGGAGTATTCGATTCACCACATCCAACTCCCCACGAAACAATCCCGCACTGATGGTATTGGTTGGAGCTTGATGATATCGGGCATACTAACGGACTTCCCCCGTCTCCTTGGCATGTATCTTTTTTTGCCTCGCCACCAGCACAAATAAAGCACTTTGCTAAGAAAAAACTTGATCCCAATATTGTGTTTCTAAGGAGCTCCTCACAAATATCTCGTGCAACAATTGGAACCTCCACCTTCTTTAAAATTGCTTGAGTTTTCATTGCAAATGCATCTACTCCCCATCCGCTAGCATAACACCTAGTTCCGTGTTTTGTTATCTCATCTTGACGTGGTAAACAAACTGGTTGCACATTTTCGGAAAGAATTAATGGCTCTTTAAGTATTAAAAGAGCAATGTCATTGGTTAATGACGTTTTGTCAAATTTGTAGTGTATAATTATGTCTTTAACTTCGCGGTCTTGATGGGGATAAAATTCTAAGGTTTTACTCGTGTCCCATTCACCAGCTCGTATGTAATATTGTGTGTACGGTTTCAAAACGGTATGTGCTGTCGTTAAAACGACTTGAGGATGAATAACTGAACCGCCGCCTTGAAAGGATATGAACGTTTTGTTATGTTCATCGACACCACTATCACGTAACAATGCCACCGTCCATGGGAATTCTGCAAACTCAGCTTCGGTTGAATAGCTACGCACACCAATACCAAACCGATTGCGAATCCCACAACCTTTTGGTTTGGAATCTGGGAATAGCACTATCTTGTCCTCTGTTTCACAACATTTTTTCAATTTATAACACGGATCTTCTTGAGACCTAAAATAATACATTACTTATGAGAGAAAATCATCTATAAAGAAAACACTTACCTAATATCCATTCCATTACTGCACACACATTCACATTTTTCAATATCGTCACTTGAAATATTCGAAATTATCGTCGAAGTGATTCCTATTCTATCCTCCAGAGGTAATTCGGGCAAGTTGAGACTGGGAAAAATTAAATCGATGATTTGTTTCAGTCGATCTTCTTGGGCAGGAGTTAAAAACAAATCCGCACATGTCAAGATCGGAAGAAAAGTCACACACAATAAGATTTTATTGACTAACATTATTCAGAATAAAAATGTTTGAAACACTCGGATGTTGCTTGTTTTAAATGCCAAGACCGGAGCACCTTGAAATACTACCTTTTCTGTCAGGCTAAAGAATTAAATATGACGTGACGTGACGGACATCGCGTACCGAATAAAATAATTTGCTTTGTGAAAAGTTGTATGAGCGAAGATTCATAAACTAAACTTTTTATTCAGGCACTTTTACTTTTTTTGAATTCCTGAATGTTAAATTTTAGAGTCAACGGACCATTTAATCGTTGTGGTGTGCATTTAATTAATTTTAATTAATTCAAGTTTACGTAAACAAATTACATATGTGATATTTAGCTTCTGTTTAATAATACAGGTTCACTAAAGAAAATAAGATTGGGAAAGGTCATTTTTGTTGTAAACAATTTTTTTTTCGTTTGGAGCCTTTTTCGCCGTTAATACGGTCCAAACTCAGGACGACCGTATAAATCGATAGGTGCCCCTTTGGCTATATCCAGAGGGCAAAAGACAAAATAAATGAGTTATCAAGGTTATACAGGGGGCACTAAAATCATGCTCCGAAGAGCAAAGAAAAGTAGATGGTTGAATGAGCGCCACGTAGTTTAAATTACCACCCTGTTCACCGTAAAACCAGAAATCACCAATGAAACTACGAAAATGTGGTCCCCAATTCCCAATTATAATTATCGTTTGTAACAGCACAAGAGCAAAGAAAATACTCAAAAGTAATGAGACAATTACCACGAATGACAAAATAGTATCGACTCGTCACTGGTCAGCCTTAATAAATTTACCAATGGTTGCAAAAATCTTGCAGAATATTAGGATTACTCTTTTCTAAATATTACTAAAAAAACTTGCCAATAAAAAAAACGGCAAGAGATTGTGGCCACAATCGCCTTGTTGTACCTCAAGTGCCGCTTGTCTTGACCGTAGATTGACTGTACGAGACGGCTAGCTCATAGGGTTCAGTCATGCGTCGAAGAGCAGGGGGGTTCAGATTGCTTCTTTTTTGAACCTTCGTGGGATCGCTTATACTTCTCGTGACTTATCCTTACCTTCGTAACAAAACCGGGGCGCCAGCTGTGAGAACAAGATATCGGGAGTAGACCCGGATACTTGGTCCTCTCAACAAAATTAAAACTTGAATAAAACTATTTCGAGTATACACTAAAAGGCACAATAATACAATTGTTGGGCAAAATTCTCTTTTAATATAATAACTAACACTTCAATTAAAACAATTATCATGAACAGCTGACATTAGATTATTAAACATTAATATTTCAAGCAAAACAATTATAACCATGAACAACGAACAAAAGAAATTTAAAATATGTATAATTCAATGAGAACAATTATTACCATTAACTACGAATATTTAACCAACAGAAAAACTTATTGTTACGATTGCGGGTCTCGTCGTGTCTTCGACAAGACTTGACGGGGTTAATTTTAATGAGGTTCGACTTCACTAATGATATCAAAGGTTGACCGTGGTGGTAAACCGGAATCAACTGGTACCACGATTCTAACGTCTGAACTGAAATATGATTTCTTGAACCTGGTAGGATCGCTCGACGAAGTCGGTCGTGGATGCCCAACACCAAGCGTTTTAGGTTTTTGACTATTATGGTAGTTCTTTGTTCGGTTTTAAAATGTTTGATTGAGGTCGTAGTGACCTGGTAGTTATGATTACGAGAATTTGACAGTATTAAGTAATTAAATAATTTATGACCTGGTATTTTCACTCTCATATAGTAAGTAATGAATCTGTTTCGATTACTTACTCTCTGGTGAATGTTGTATTTCCTTTTGGGTGCGATCGATCGACCTTCGGGACGGAATGGAAAATGGTTATTCCTCCTTGGGATGATGAGCTAAAACAATCGAAAAAGACACACTTATATGAGGGTGAAAGCTGAGGGGATTTGCTCCGAAAATTTAATTGAACATAAATAATTACTGGCGATTATTCGTCTCGCAAATCTGATTGAACATAAATAATTAATCAATGATATCACCGTATTTTGTCGTTGGTTTCGTCGAACATTTTGTTCTAATAGTTTTTCCGTTGTCACACACATCCTTTTAAAGTAAAAATTCGCAATGGCGAACCAGCCAGCCTTTCGTATTTGCACGATCCTTATTCTTGGCTCGTGACCAAATAATCCACCCAAGGTAGTTATCTCGTTCAGGACAATCCACCCAAACCACTGATGACCATCTTCTTTCGTTTGACCCACAATCTTCGACCTTTGTCGAGCCGATTGATGCAACTTCAATTTAATGTTTGTGGACCGCGACCACCAAAATGGCTGAACCGCATTAATTCGGCTACGGCCGCTAATTTTTTATTCTTCGATCGAATATTTTTATAATCGTTGCACCACTTGCACGAATCATTAACCTCCCTTGTAATAGGGTTCGTAGCGTCAAACTTGTATTGAATTAATTCGAAAAATATTGGTTTTTATCAGACGTGAAATATTTGTGTACTTGTACCTTCTCGCTTGTTCTTAAACAACCTTCGTTGCCAACCTACCGTCAATGATAGTTTTATTTTTTATATTTAATAGCGGTCAACGCGGCGAGTCCTTGCATGCTGTAGCAGCTGCCTACGTATTAGGCGCTAGGAATCGTACCTTTAGTATTTAAAATTATGCATTTATCTTTGAGTTATATTGGAATTTTTTAAGATTATTATTTTAGCGAATATTTTTTCACCAGAGGAAGCGATATACCTTCTCAAAGAATTAACATAAAATCTGGAAATCTAAATAATCCCAGAACACCTTATTTAAATGTCGTCACTGGCCAGTGGAGTACTTCCCCCTCTGTTAACGACAGAGGCGGGCAAGATTTCCAGCAGCTGTGACAATTAACTGTTACAAGATTAACCTAAAATCTTCGCACAAAATATAAGCGATATCGTATACAAGAAGAAGAAAAGACAACACCTACAGATGTTGTTGAGGGTCGGTTGGTAAATATAATTTGTGAAGTAATTAACAAAAGATTTGTACTAACCACTTGGACGTAAAAATCCTTCAAAAGAAGTTCGGATATGGCGCTTCGATAAAGAGAATAATCAAACTAATAAAAAAAGAAGCTAAAAATCCAAATACCAGTAACGAATCAGATCCCAAAAAAAAATTGGATTAGAAAACAATGATCCAAATTAATTCGAATCCTGGATCGTCCAAAAGATGTAACAAAAATTATTAAAAGTCACCTCCAAATTTCACACCATTCAAAAAACCAACTACCGTTATCATTGTATTTGATAGGGCCATTCCATTATTTTTAAAAATACTAAATCGCCACGCCATATATATATATTTTTTTTTTCTGCAGGGAAGGGGGAAACCT
Source organism: Podabrus alpinus (assembly GCA_932274525.1). Taxonomy (NCBI): domain Eukaryota; kingdom Metazoa; phylum Arthropoda; class Insecta; order Coleoptera; family Cantharidae; genus Podabrus; species Podabrus alpinus. Next base: position 23,294,530 of record OW026453.1, read on the forward strand.
TCATAGGCACCACCCCATCAGGGATGGTAGTGTCAGATTCTAACTGACTAAAACCCCCTCCCCGACGACAGCGGGCTTTACCTTCTCGGCATTACTTCCGCTGTCGTCTGCGATCTTCCATGCTGCATCGATGATGCAGGCTCCCGATGACCTCCCGGTTTAGCACGAAAGTTTGTGTCCGGGAGGTCAGGCACTATCACTTGATTCTACTTTTCCAATTGAACCGGACACACCGCTCGCCGCGATCCAACACGTCTCACCGGGTCACCTAGTGGTCCGCAATCGTCAGTATAGGTGAAAGTCCACTCGTCATTAACTTAATAGGCGGAAATTCCGGCGACAAAGTCAAGGCCGAGCCGACCGTCATCCATACCGGAGACTCCGAGCCCCCAAGCGACCCTGCAAATCATATTAAATCACAGAGCGCGATGCGACCGGGTCATCTTGAAAAACTTGTGGTCGCTGGCAAAGTGCCAGTCCACTCGTCTTTATATTTGACGGCACTATTTTCGCGATCGTCCCCCTCTGGATTAGCACGAGAGTTTGTGTCCACAGAGGGTCTACGCGCTATCGTCGTACCGACACTAACCTACCCCGTCGAACGACCGTCACTACTCGACCCGACCCGACCCGCCGATCAATGACGATATTCTTCGGGAATTCTCTTGGGAACTTCTCGCGCATCTTCTCGCGGGAACTTCTCAAGGGAACTTAAAAAGGCTGTCATTGACTTAACTGTAGGGCGAGAACTCGAGCTGCGGCTTGCTCAGCTCGTCCGTCCCCCTCCTTGGTCTTCATCACTTGACTGATGAAGACCGCTACAGCCAGCCATTCGTCTTCGCCGGACAGCATGAAAGCAATCATGTTGTCCGGGCTTAGTGTGTCGCCCATCCGGAGCGAAATCATCACTCTCTCCCTCTCCCATCTTAGGCATCCGAAAAGAGTGTGTTCCGCCGTATCTTCGTCCCCGCAGTAACGACAGGCAGGTGACTCGGTCAGCCTGAACCTGTGGAGATATGGAAATATATTGGAAATTTGCTGATGTTTATTGCAGCGATCTATTTTGAATTGTAACACCGTTTGTCAATTTTAGCAGCGTTGATTTGCTGACAGGTAAGCTATTTTTAAAATTTAGTTGAGCTACAGCTACAGGACACTTTCCTGAAAAGTTCGGTGCTAAAAAGCAGGGTTGCTTCGGGCTAGTCGTTAAAAGTGCGGCGCTGTTTATTTTTCCCAAATATCTCAAAAACCAAACAAGATAGGGTAACAAACTACACGTACCTTTTTTGTAAAGCGTAAAATTATGTAGTACATACATTAATAACCTTAACAGCATTTATCGTCAAGTCAGTAGTTTATCTTGCACGCACCGTCAAATTCCTAAACTCGGATACTAAAAATCATCCGTTTCGTCAGTTTTTGGAACTTGCGCCGGTTGTTCTTTTTGGCCATTCAGAATGGAATTAAAAATCCAAAATAAATCATACATCGTCTAAAAACTTCAAAGAATAAATCCCATGTATTACAATACTTACAATAAATTGGTGTAACCAATTTTTCGACCCTTCGTTTATTTTGTAGCTATACATTAACAAACAATTGACTTTTTAGAGTAGTTTTAGATGTTGACTGTTTTCATGGCTGAGAATTCATTTGAAAAGAATTTTATTATATGCATCATATGGACGAAAAACTCTAATTAAAAGAAGACCTTTGCGTTTTTTTTACCATGACCTTAGAAGTTTTTATTGACATCGAAACTTATCCGTTATCTGACCTGTGCGCAATATTGTAAACTTTGTACGCTAATAAAACTTCTACATCAATAGATAAATAAATTATTAAGGTTATTATACGTTTTAATTAATAATATTATGTACGTTTACTATCTGTCAACTGAAGCGGAATTAACGGATTAATTTAGATAAATTAAGGATATCAAATGTTTTCTTTTCCAATTGAACACAATTTTAATAATCATGTTTTTCATTGGCATATTATCAAGCAACATATTATTATAAATAATAGTCTAGATCCATGATAGCCTAGATCTGTCCGTAACGCTCAGGAACGCATCTCATTGGTTGAATGAATTATTTACGGTGCGACCGTTAAATAGTTTTTTTTTTTACCGTCAAAATTTTTTAATGATGTCTATCACGTATTTTCTATCACTCATTATTGACGTCTGTTACTCATTATAAATGAACAGTGCCGTACGAACTTAATAATTAAAGGCAAGGGAAGGACTTTTCGAAAACACTTTTACTCTACATTTCACCTATAATTCGCCGGTCCGTTCGATTGGGAGGATAAAAAAATTAAAAAAGCAAATATTAATATAAGATAGCTTTCGCAATTCACTCAGTGCGGCCTTCAGGCCGCACAACGGCACAACCATGGCCGACTAGTATTAAATATAATAATAGCCTGTGTATCTGTCCGTAACGCACCTCTGATTGGTCAATATTGAAACATCATTTCCAAATTGAGTGTTGTGTTGCAGAAACTGCGAAATTTAAAAACCATTTTTAGTCATTTTGGTTAATTGTCCATCGCGCAACTGTAATTTGACGTCGTTGGACTTATTTTTATGGGAAAATGTTAAAGACCGTTGTTATTCTAACGATCCACAAACAATTGACGCACTTAAGGGAAACATCCATCGAGCTATTCGCAATATAAAGCTACACTCAATCAACAATATACAACAAAATTGGGTTAACAGAATGGGCATTGCCAAGTCAGCCGCAGCAGCAATTTGATTGAAATTGGTTTGAAGATAAACGGAAGGTGTAGTTTCTTTACTAAAGCAACAAGTATTAAAAAATATTGAACGGTGTAGTTTTACTAGCAATTTGTAGAAAATTAACAGATGGCCCACCATTTATAACAATTAGCTGGCATTGGCGGCCTATCAGCCGCCTTTATCCGTCTAGACCGTATCGAATGTGGTTGTTCGGCTTACGGCCTGAATAAAAGCAGATGATCTTCACTCTACAAAGCCGTAAGCTGAATTACCACATCATGCCGCCAGGCCACGTATGTAACTTATTTATTTGTAAAGCTAAATTAAGCCGATGATTCGTCTCCTCATTGGGGCCATGACGCCGCACAATCTAAGCAATCGTGTAGTAAATGTACAGCTATTATATTGCATTCTAGATTCATCTGTGTATCTGTAATGCTAATCAGTTATATTCATCTGCATCGCTTAATTGATCTGTTAAATCAATGACAACTAAGGTAATCACGTGCTGGATTCCTAGGGGCGGTCGGAAGTTAAAATAAAACCATATTCCTGAAAAGAAACCTATATCAAGGTTTAAATATAATCTGAACTTTTATTTCAGATTATTGACCAGAATTAAAATAGAAAAAATGCCGACTTGTGATCCTAAAATGTAGAAGACAATTCTTTGTTAAGAAGACAAAGAAATCGACAATTTTCGCAATCCGAGTTTCGAAGTTTGTCGGCACGGCGCGTGTAAGCTAAATTACTGACTTGGCGATAAATATTAATTCAATCGTTATTGCAGATAATTTTATGCTCTACAAAAAAGGTGTGAATGGTTTGTTACCTTATCTTTCTTAGTTTTTGAGATATTTGGGAAAAATGAACAGCATGGCGTTCTTGGTTCATTGGAGTATTAACAACTTTTGATCGGAACTACTTAAGTAAGTGACACATTACATATCCGTCTGTAGCCGTCGTAGGATCACGTTACCGCTCACCTATTAATTTATTTTGCAACCCGTAAAATATTAGTCTAGGGAAATGTAGACTTGGAATGTGCAATGATAAAAAATTATAGCCTCGGTATAGCTAACAAAAAACGACATTAGCAAAGTAAAAATTCAAGGAAAGCCCCGGTACTTACCACTCATTTGTTTTGTTTTGCACCCGCAGTGCACACTAAATTTGCCAGCTAAAAACATTATAAAATAGGAAGGGGGTTATTTAAAAAATTAAATCAACATCATCTTTTACAATGGGCTTATTCAGTAGACTCAAGGTTGAGTAAAACTCTGATTACTGCATATTTGAACTATCGTTAACTATAACTAATGATGACATGATTTGTTTTCTGATCACTCCCCATAATTGTTACTCTTGGCACTCAAATCATAGAAAAACAAAATCCTCCAACATTCCATAGTAGTAAAACAGATTTGAACGAATTCAGAAATATTCTGAACAATCAAATTAGTTATGATATATCTCTTAAAACTAAGGAAGAACTTGAAACAGCAATCGAACATTTTAAGCAGCTTGGGAAGCTACTCCAAAATGTGATACAGCAAGAAGAAATCAGACCTGCTGAACAATTATTAAATTAAAATTACAGAAAAGCGTCAACAACAAGATCTCCTCATGATAAAGCAAAGTTTAATAAATCAATAAAAGAACTAAACTATCTTATAAAAAATTATGAATAAAATGCAGCAATTCAGGAATATCTGGAGAGCTTGAGCGCAAGTGAACCTACAGAGTATTCGTTATGGAAGGCAACAAAGATGATTAAACGACCACAATTACACATCCCACCAATTCGACTCGAAAATGGAAACTGAGCCAAAACTGATGAAGAGAAAGCACAAAAATTCGCGGAACATCTACACAAGGTTCTTGAACACTTTCGTTCAGAAATAAGTGATCATAAGGAAGGAAAGATCAAAAAATTCCTAGAAGTACCTATCTTCTTATAAAAAAGTTTCAATTAAAAGAAGTACAGAAGGTAATACTAAAAGATCTCCGTCATAAAAAGGCGCCGGGTTACGATTTGATAACTGGTACAGTTTTGAAGGAACTTTCCATAAAAGCAATCAGAATAATTGCCATTTTGTTTAATGCAGTACTAAGACTTAGCTACTTTCCACTGCAATGCAAGGTGGACAAGTAATTATGATACTAAAGCCAGGAAATAATCAAAAAAAGGTAACATCCTACAAACCTATTAGCCTGCTTCCTGTAATGTCGAATGTTCGGGAAAGGTTACTATTAATGAAACGGTTGAGATCAATTTTGCAAACGAAAAACTTAATACCAGACCATCAATTTAGGTTTAGGGAACAACATTCAACAATAGAACACGTCCATAGGGTTGTTGACAAAATTAATAAAAATCTGGAGGAGAAAAGATACTGTTCGGCAGTGTTCTGGGATGTACCACAGGCGTTTGATAAGGCCTGGCTTTGGGCGGGCTCCTGTAGAAAATACAGAAGCTATTTCCTTATGATTTATACCACTTAATTAAGTCCTACATTAATGATAGACATTTCCTTATTAAATGTCAAGAAGAATATACAGGAATATACCCAATTAAATTTGGAGTTCCACAAGGTAGTGTCCTAGGCCCAATCTTGTATCTTCTGCTTAAGTCAGACCTACCAACAATGGAGCAAAATAGCACGGCTATGTTTGCGGATGACACAGCTTTTATGGCATCTCATACCAACCCAGTGCTTGCTTCGGAACTTCTACAAATACATTTAAACAAAATTCAGCGTTGGTTTAAAACATGGAGAGTTAAATCCAACGAAGCCAAATCAGCACATACATATAACATTCACGTTGCGCAATGGAACATGTCTCTCGGTAACCCTGAATGGAAAACAGATTCGACAAAGAGAAACGGTGAAATACTTGGGGATGCATTTGGATCGTCGTCTAATGTGGAAAACCCATATTTGGACCAAAAGAAAACAACTGAACATGCAATTCCAGAAAATGTACTGGCTTATTGGCGCTAAATCTAAGCTCTCACTAGAAAACAAAGTGTTGATCTACAAGGCCATGCTTAAGCATATCTGGACTATGGAATCCAACTCTAACCTGGAGATACTCGAAAGGTTCCATGCAAAAGTTCTTAGAAATATTTGGTGCCTATAGTGCCAAGTATAAACACAAGATTAGTGCACATCCAAATCAATTAACAGTGAGCTTGCTTAATGAACAAACCGTAAGGTGTAGACTAAAAAGATTTAAACCACAAGAAATTTTCATTCCTATGCGAAAGTAACATACACGAATAATTTTATGCGGAAAGTATTCGTAGACGATTACTTGAGAATACGAACCCTTCATTCGTATGCGAAAGTGACAAAGTTTCGTATGCGAACGAATTCGAATGAGTTCGAGAATAGGGCCCCCAGTCCTATCCTTCTAAGTGCATGGTGTAAATCAATCGTTTTATCAATTAGTACACGTTATAATTTTATCATAACTATCATTGTAGCTTATCTACGCCATGTTGATGTAGTTAAACCAATGAGTTAACGCACGCCATTTTTGGCATTTTAAAAATGCAATTGTCAATCCTCTCTTTCTAAAAGTTCATGGTGCAAACCAATCACTGGTTTTTTATGAGAGTGAAAACAACTTTAAAGACAAAAATTTGCGAAATTCTATCGTATAATTTAATCCAGATCTCAACAAAAAAGATGCCCAATCTTGATGTATTTTTTTATTTTAAAAATTTAACGACATTTTTTTAGTTTATTGGAGATTAACTTAAGTGCCTTTCTTAATAAACCAAAATTCAGTAAAACCCCAATATAATTAATTATCTAATAAATTCAATGAATTTTATAAGCATTTGAATAATTTATTATTCAAAGAATTGAAAAACAATAACAGGAATAAATAATTACTACAATTTATTAATAACATGAGTTTGGTCGGTACTGATTGTGATATTCTAGTTAAATTTTGCAATTGTGTTTTACTGCAATAACATTACGGAATAGAGGAGATTACATTTTGCATAAGTATAGGTGGTTATAAAAAAACTGTTAACCAATAAAAATAAACAAAATTTAACTTGTTTTGTTACGTAGGAAATAGGAATTCCATCTCGAAGTTGTTCAAGGTACTCCGCTGCTGCAAAACTTCCAACCAAAAAGCAACATAGCAGTTTTAATTTTCTTCGCAGTGAGTGGTGTTTATTGTTGTGGTTTGTCTTCAACATACAAATAGAAAGTATTTTATTTTCAGTTACGATTTTAAAATGAAGTTTCTATTAACTACATTAGTTTTCATTATTGCATATACTTCGATTAATGGTCAACTTCCAAGTCCGGATTTAACTCCACAGAAAAACGATTGTTCATGTATTCCTGCGGAACTTTGCGATAGTGCTAACGTAGTAATCCATGCTAAGCCCTGTACAGAAAATTGTGACTCTGTTAGTAAGAGGTATGACAATTTATTTCAAAATTAATATTTACATTTTATAATTTAATTTATTATTCCTGTTGTAATTGTATTTTTCAATACAATTTTACCTGGAACCGTTTATCTTTATTTTTGTTACTTTTATGCATTTGCAATTTTTTGAAGAGTCTAAGCAGCAGCAAGTGTTGCCAATTGCTATCAAATTTTTTTTATTTGTATCTTAAAATGACCGTAGTACCGAAACTATTGAATTTTTAGTGTTAACCATTCGTCAAATTATCTACAAACTACATCCAAATACAAATTTTCTAGAATCAACGGTTTTCCTTTAATGTTATTTTTTTTAAATCAATCCGTTCCACATTACCGCATTGGCCTGGCCCAACGCGTAAAAGAATTCCAATTTGGAAATAATTGCAGGAAATCTGCAAATCGAAATGAGAGTTTTCGTGAATATCTCGTTAAACGTTGATTTTAGGACAAAGTCAGTTTTTATCAACATTGTTCAAGGTGAAATTCTTTATAAAAAAGGTTCTACGCATATTTTTTGTAAAATCAACCCTTTCCAAGCTATGGCGACGGATTTTCATATACCCAAAATTGGACGCCGCGCCGCCTGAAAATAAATCGTTCCGAAAAATCAAAAAACAGTCATTAAGTTTTCGATATCACAGTCGGTCGAAGAATATCTCAAAAATTATAAAGTTGTTTTCCATTTCCAAAATAGTTATTGGCAAAATTAGACCAAGTAATATTCTGGGATTTAAAAGATATTATCCCAACACTCTCATTTTGGCATCTTCTTTCTGGTATGACGTGAGCCCAGACCTCATACGATGGGGAAAACTTAGTACGTTGACAACTACGTCGATTTCCAGCTACCCTAGCAATTATTTCCGGATTCAAATTTCTGGGATTGGCCAAGTTGTGTTTAATCAACTACTATTAATAATATTTATTATTTCGGAAAAGCCGATTACTAAAATGACATAATTTTTAATTTCTTGATTTATTTCCCGCATGATATTTAAGTGTTCAGCGGAAAACTTTTTCAAACGCTTAAATATTTCACCGCAAATTTGAGAAGTATTCCTTCAGGTATTTTTTTTATCGCATTTACATGGGCTCTGTTGGACGAATTTCATTACAACACGTTTATTTTTCACATTTCAAGTTATGCCTCGATTACACAGAGCGACTTTAGACGCTAGACGCTGGCGTCTAAAGTCGCCAGCGACTAAATTCTCTTTGTTCAACACGCGGCGTGTAAGCGTCTAGGTCTATTACACAGAGCGAATTTAGACGCTGCGTCTAAATTCGCCAGCGTCTAGCGTCTAAAGTCGCTCTGTGTAATCGAGGCATTACGCGTTGGAACGATTGAAAATGTAGACTAATAATAGACTCTAAATCAGCTTAGGGTCATCATATCAAGGGTTCAACACGAGTTGCTCAACCATATTTAAAAAATTTAATTTATTCTGCGGTATCAACTTGACATACCAATAGTTCAAAATTACCATTATTTAAATTTTATTGCTTTCTGTCTTTATGTAGTGGCTATACTTGTTTGACAGGATGCAGTTTTTTGCAATTTTGGCTTCTTTTTCTTATCAACAAGGGACTAAAAGGATATTCAAAAAAAGCGGGATACGAGAGTTTTCATAAAGTATTTTTACTTAAATGTGATGATAAGAGGTAAAATTTTAGCTTTTTTATCTTTACACGGAAGCTTTTTTTACAACGAGGTGACAACCCTGAGATTTTCCCTTTTTTATAAAAATTCTCAAAGTTCTGAAATTTCAGATAAAAATATGAAATTTTAGTTTGTAACGGTAGTAATTTATGGTGTTAAGTTCCAAAAATTTTAAGTTTTAAATTTGATTACAAGCAGAGATATTGTAAATACAAAATGTCAACAAAATTGCTTTGAAATGGGTTACCCCCTGAGGAATTTTATTTAGACAAAAAGTTTTTCTTAAAAAAAATGTCTGCTATTGCTACTTAAATCCATTGAATTGGTCAGTAGGACATCCTGTATATAAGGTTATAATTAGAGTGTCTTTTTTACATTTTGTGCTTGCAATATCTCAACTGCTAGTGAAATTTCAAGCTCAACATTTTTGGTACAATAATAGTTTCGTATTATATCAGGAAAATTTCAGATTTTATCTGACCCCCCCCCCTCCGAGAGATCTTCAACTTTAAAAAGTTCTGTTTTCTTACATTTTGGAACTCGAAGAATTTTTAAGTGAAAATTTGATTTTTTTGTTTGCTCTTTGTAGGCTTTTCTCATTTCTCAAGATAGGACTTATCTTTAAAAAAGGCAATAATTAAAGCTGAAATTTCACTCTCTTAGGTTTTTCTAAATGTTTGAAAATGTTTTCTTAAATTTACAAATTTAAGTAAACAATGCGGTCATCATCGATGCAAAAAGGAAACATAAACCATCGCATAGGAAGCAGTGGCGGCTTGTGACATGTTTCAATAGGAGGGCACTAAATTTAAAGGAAAAGGAAAACTATAAATTTTCCGTAATTTTATTTACTATTACTATCACATTTACTATCACATAATCTTATTTTTATTATTATTCTTAGAATGATTTTTGGACAGTTATTGTTTGCTATTTCGGATAGGAGGGCACGTGCCCTTATACCCTTTAGGGTAAGCCGCCACTACTAATTTAATAATTTATTGACAAAATATATGTTCTACTGTCCCAATTATAAGAAAATTGGGCACATTTTGATCCAAAAAATCCAAACTCGGTCTTCTGCGATTTTTCGGAGGATTTTGTTAGTTGATTGTTCGGACTGTTAAATAGAAATTTCCAAAAATGTGCTCTCAGCACTGGCGCTCAGCAACTATTCGATTTAGAGAAAAGTTGTAATAAATTTTATTTTCTATCCGATTTATAGCGATCATTTTCGTCCTAAAGTACTCTGGTAAGCAAATATTGCGAAGAAGCATATTGATTTCGCCATTTTTGTTAAAACGTCGGCACTTCACGTCGCCGAGGACCCCAAATCTTAAAACATAGTAGTTAAAACTCAGAACCCCTGACCATTTTTAGGAAACTCTTCATTGCATGATTTCGAAAACGCTGTTAAAATAGTTTAAGTGTTATTAATATTTTTACTGAGCTGTATAATAATAATATACTAGCTGAAATAGAAATTTGTTTAAAAATATTTTGCCGAAAAACATCATTTTCACCTCTTTATTAAAAATTTAAACTTCCGACCAAGAATTCGGTTTAGAAAGGACGAGTTTTAGTATGTTAAAGTACGAACAATTACCTAACGAAATCCGTCGAAAAATTGCAGAAGACCGATGTTGGATTTTTTTCACCATTTTCTTACACTATTTGTTGCTTCACATGCACGACATACTGGACTGTCCAACTAGAATTTATTTATTTAAGTGAATTGCTTGCGGGAGTGGAGGGGGGCGAATAGTACCCTATGGTAGGACCCCTAGGACGACAAAAACCTTATTTATTATTATGGGCATATAAGTATGATAGCCTACATTTATCTATAACGCAAAATTAAGCCGACGATTAGTTTTCTCAGTGCGGCCTTTAGGCCGCACAACTTAGTCCATCAAGAATCAGTGCGGTCTTAAAACATTAAAACTTATGCCTATCTATTTCTTCATAACGCAGCTCTTATTCGTTTATTTTTTGATTGTCAACCATGGCAATCATGCACTAGTAGAAAAGTAATGAATAAATAAATGAGAAAATAATTAAAATGATATTAATACTCGTAGTGAAGAAATATTATGTTCTCTTGATGTGGATTCTGAATCCAAAATAGAATTATTTTGAAATTTAGGTACTACTTAATGGTACCGTAAATATTATAAGATAGTTTACTAGCTAATGAGACAAAGTTATCCTTTTAAGTATTTATGATTTAAATGAATTATTATATTACATTTTAATAATTAACTTCGCTCGCGGTTTGATATAAGGAAGAGGGGACTACAAAATAAATTTTCTAAATAAAAAAATAGAGTTGCTATTCTGTTTTGGGAGGGCGGCGTCCCGGTACCCTCCCCATACCAGCCGTCGCTGATAGTAAGCAAAGGATAAATTACACAGGTAGAAATTCCAACAATTTTATTCGTTTTGGTTTTCCCATTTTTAAAATTTAATGTACCTAATAATAGGCTAGTCGATAAGTGTTTATTGCGTAACAAAATGGTAAAAGCTGAAAGAAATTTTATTGATGATTTAACCGACAAACATAAAAAAACCAAGAGAGGATTTCTGTCAACGGCAAATCAAATCAAAACTTTTATAGACATTTCCAATATATTCATTTCCTTTAAGGAATTTCGATAACCAATTCATGCGCGTCCCTATATTAGGACTTCTAAAATGACAAATTTCGTACCCTAGATTTGGCCGCCATCGCCATAGTAAACAATACGCGATGAATAGCACTTTTACGAATATTCGTGAATATCTCGATTTGGATGCACTTTAGAGCAAAATGTCAAGTTATTAAAATTATAGCAGACTAAATTATGTAGAGAAAAGATATTATTTTTGTTCTGGTTAATTGATCGGTTACGAAGTTACAGCTATTAAAGCGCGTGGTATATATTTGCCATTGTTCTGTATACCCGAAATATTTTTATTAACGTTAATTTATTTTCCTACGCCCGATAGTGAAAGTAGGATTTTCAAGCTGTCAGTTGATGGTTGAAAGTTGGCATTTGCCGCTTGGCGAGCGGCAATGAAACATTGCCGCTCGCCAAGCGGCAAATGCCAACTTTCAACCATCAACTGACAGCTTAAAACAAATGGAACGCAAAATTTCCTTAGAAACGATGTAGCAAGGCTAATATGATAGAAATAAAAATAATTCACTACAGAGATTGAATGTAAATCTTTATCTAGGTTTTGATCATTTTTGAAGCGGGCGGAGGAAAAATAGTATGCATGCTTCAAGCGTAAAGTGACTTTTGTGCTCGGAGGCGATTACATCGCTCGCCTACGGCTCGCGCTGTAAATTTCACCTCCGAGCACAAAAGATTCACTTTCCGCTTTTAATATGCAATATACTATTTACTCTTGTGACAGTTTCTACACCACCTAGCGGTAGATCATACAAGAATAAAAGTATCAGTAATAATCTTGTATGTTATACATACATCTTGAGACTGTAGTGACACTTTTAATCTTAAGTTGCATGTACAATTTTATGAAACGGAGATAGAAAAACCAACAGCGACCCCAAAAAATTTGAAATAAAAAATAATTACAAGGTTGATAAAAACTGAACCAACGAAAGTGATCTAAGCTTCAGGTAAACCAAACACGATAAAATACCGAAAATGTAAGAAATATAAGAAAATATAAGAATGCAAAATGTTTATTATAACCCAATACCTAAAAAGAATAAAAGTATTTGCTCACCAATCGAGTTGCTCATCAATCAAATTCCCGATATCTCTTGAGTATTAATTGTATAATCGAAAAAATCTTTTTTCTTTTTAAAAAAACCTTAGGTGATTTTTTTTTCATAATCTTAAGCCTCCCCACCGGATCCCAATAGACAACCATACGAGTCCTTTAAACATTGTTGTCTTTTTTCTTTCATAAGTTAAACTATTTGAAATTTTCACTGGACTTTTCACTACTTTTTCTTTTCGCCTTTCGAAAACACTTAATCGTCTTCCTCCCTCGCTCACTCTCGCCTGTTGAATTTCATCTATCAAAGTTTTTCTCTTTTGGAACATAGCTTCTACCAAACATCAATTGATCCATAAGTGATGTATAATAAAACTTAATCGGTAACTTAGGGGACGGTTCAATGGTTCTATCACACTGCTGAGATCCTCCGTATTTGAAAACTTTTTAGAATCAACATAATGTAAGCAAAAATGCCCAAAATGAAGCATACACTGCTAAATTAGAATAAAATAATTAACAGTGACTATTATTGCCATGTTGTCAAAAACTAACCTGGACACGACGATATCAGAGACAATATGGCAAAGATCTACCCTTGACAAAATTAAAATATTGAACTGAGGTATTTTTTTGCATCTACAACATTTTATTTTCCAGATCTGGTTTCATTAGAATATCACCTTTTGCGAAATCTGCAAACTACAACAATTATTGATTGTAATTTTGAATTCTGTTTTAGACTAATTGACGAAACTTGTCCGAGTCACTTGGTAAAATGTTGTGAAAAATCTATCTTTGCTCCAAATTCTGTAAATAGCATGGATTCTAATGATATGTCAGCTTGTCCATGTATTCCTTATTACCAATGCATGGATGGAACCCCGTGTACAGATGGTTGTGGAGTAATCAATATGAGGTAAGGAATATTTTACAAATAAAGACATAGTTTACTTTATTATAAATTACATTTTAGAATTAATGACCCTTCTTGTTCGGGTAATAAAAATGTGCGATGTTGTAAAGGAGTTAATAACACCATAACACCTCTCCCTCCTGTAATGACTGGTCTTGGAAATAGTGATCCGAATTTAACTCCAACAGCTACAATGTCAAATACAATGTCAAATTGTCCATGTGTTCCTCATTACCAATGCATGAACGGAACCGCTTGTACGGATGGTTGTGGAGTAATAGATATGAGGTAAGAAATATTTTAAAATAGTTCGTATTCTTTATTACAAATTACATTTTAGAATTAATGACGGTTCTTGCCCGGGTGGAAATGTGCGATGTTGTAAAGGAGATAATAACACCATATCACCTGATGTTACTTTAATGTCTCATCATGGAAATAATGATCCGAATTTAACTCCAACAGCTACAATGTCAAATACAATGTCAAATTGTCCATGTATTCCTTATTACCAATGCATGAACGGAACCGCTTGTACGGATGGTTGTGGAGTAATTGATATGAGGTAAGGAATATTTTAAAACAGTTCGCATTCCTTATTACAAATTACATTTTAGAATTAATGACGCTTCTTGTTCGGGTGACAATGTGCGATGTTGTAAAGGAGATAATATCACCATCACACCTTTCGTTCCTGTAACGACTCATCATGGAGATAATGGTCCGATTTTAACTCCAACAACTACAATGTCAAATTGTCCATGTATTCCTAATTATACGTGTTATAATGGAACCCCTTGTACAGATGGTTGTGATCTAATTAATATGAGGTAAGAAATATTATTTTAACACGGTTCGCTTTTTTTATTGCGAATTTCATTTTAGATTTAACGAGGGTAATTGTGTGCTTCCAAATGTACGATGTTGTAAAGAAGGTAATAACGTCACGACAACGACACCTGCCCTTCCTTCAACTGACAATCATGAACTTAGTTCACGTGCTGATGTGACAATTAAACCTATCGAAATATGTCCATGTCTTTATCATTATTTGTGCGTTAATGGAACCCCTTGTACAGACGGTTGTGATATAATTAATGCGAGGTAAGCAACATTTTATAACAGTTCACATTATTTATTATTATTAATTATATTTTAGATTTAATGAAGATCCTTGTCCGGATCAAATGGTACGATGTTGTGAACCACTTAATAATACTACCATGGTACCTAAACCAGTAACTGAACCAATACCTCCGATTTTTGTACCTAAACGTAATGGTTGTGGAATACGTAATCCAAATGGAATAGGTTTTCGAATCGAAGATGATCTTACTGAACAAGCAAAATTTGGGGAATTTCCATGGATGGTTGCCATTTTATTGGAAGAAAGTGTAGACTCAGATACTCAGGAATCATTTGGGGATAAAAACCTTAGGTACCAATGTGGAGGATCGCTTATACATCCAGAAGTTGTTTTGACGGCCACTCATTGCGTAGTGGCAAAAGATAAATCATTTACAATTCGAGCAGGCGATTGGGACTTTACAAATACGCATGAATTATTTCCACATCAAGATCGCAAAGTCGTAAAGGTTATAACCCACCCTGAATATTATTCCGGTGCGGCGTATAACGATATTGCTTTATTAATTCTGGAGACACCATTAAACATATCTGCCAACGTAAATACTGTTTGTTTACCACCCGCAGATAAAATTTTGGAAAATACCAGGTGTTATACAAGTGGTTGGGGTAAAGATATAATTAAATTGAATTATCACACAACCTTGGCGAAGGTTAATTTGCCCATTGTTCAAAGAGATCTCTGTCAAGAACAATTGAGAATAGCGAGGTCCCGACCTGATTTTGAATTGCATAAAAGTTTTGTTTGCGCTGGAGGGGAAAAGGGAAAAGACGCATGTCACGGTTTTGGAGGAGGTCCGCTTGCGTGTCCATTTTCAGACGATCCTAAGAGGTACTTTCAAGGTGGAATCGTTTCTTGGGGAGTCGGTTGTGGACACGAAAACGTTCCAGGTCTTTATGCTAATGTAGCATTGTTTAGAAATTGGATAGATGAACAAATGATAAAATTTAATTATAATACATCGTTTTACACGGACTAATTTTATGATTTTATGAAAAATAAAAGTTTTACAACTAGAAACCCGAATTAATTCGAGTACTGGATTTGAGAAATCTGCAAAAATTAATTTTCCTGTTTTTTACTTGAAAAGTTGCAGTTTTTAATTTAACAGTATTTTGCAGATTTCTCAAATTCAATTCGGTAATTTCTTTTAATAGTTAATGCTTTCACCCCTACAAATGTATGATTAAAACGTGTATTGCTCACTTTGCCTTGGTTCACTGTACGAAAAAGCATTTCTTGGGAAGAGCACGTTAAAATCCACCTCTCATATCCCAATGCCTTATAAATATTGGGAAAGTTGACGGTTAATAGAGTATACTGTTAAAATATTTCCCGAGAAAAATTCAAAACTTTTTGAAAAAATCGACTTTGAAGTTCGAAAAATTTACACATTCAGTGACGCGCATGATGAAAATTTGCGGAATCTCGCCCATTCTATTGACGGTGCGTGTGGAATGATATACCCTAACACTTAGAAATTTTCGCTCTGGCAGTTAGACCACGCCTCTCGTAAGAGTAACATGTATGAAAGGTTACTGTTTTCACATTATTTTTTGTTTTATTCGATTTTTTGGGGGTGATACGTAAAATTTTACTGCCCCATACCGCAACTATACTTTTAAAAGCTATATCCAGGATTTCTAGGATCCCGCTTTTCTAAAATCCCGCTTGGGGTGGATTAATATTCCTCTAGTATGTTTAACCCAAGTCACCATTGTCAAAACCGCCCGGCGGGGTTGGGAGCGGAATGGAACGGAGGCCCCGGACGGTAAGTTTTGACAATGGAACAACCTTCGAATCGAATATGCCCCTAAAAAATGGAAAAATTACACCAAATTTATGGTGGGCGTGGCCGACACTTTTCCGTTAATAAACGGGTAGTTTAGGATTTTTTCTCCCTCCCAAAAGATTCTTATCTTTTCGCGGCGCTCACTTAGAGCAGGGTTTCTCAAAGTGGGGTTCGCGAACCCCTAGGGGTTCGCCATTTGATGGTAAGGGGTTCGCGACAAGATTTATGTAATGGTGGCTGGAAGGCTTTGGGCAGCTAGACAGGAAGAATATCCCGAACTCTCACGCAAAGCGGTGAATATCCTCTTACCCTTCGCAACAACTTATTTATGCGAGAGTGGGTTTTCACACCTGGTCATGTTAAAAACCAAGTACAGAAATCGACTTGATGTTGAGTCAGAATTAAGATTAAAGTTTGTCCAAAATTACTCCTAAAATACAGTGTATTATTTTATTTAAATTTTATTAAAATAAAAAACCTTATTTTCTTTATACAGCTAGATTTTCTTTTTTTTGGGGGGGGTTCGCAGTCATTTGGGAACTTGAACAGGGGTACGTGGGGCCATAAGTTTCAGAAACCCTGACTTAGAGTAATGAAAACAAATGGATGCTTATCAGGAACTCATTTAGGACCAGGAGGTCTGGGGGGGTATTCCATACCCCCCAGGTACACTTAATTTATTGCGGAAGAAATACTTTCACTTTAACGTTCCTCGGTATTAATATCCCCTGCTATCCCCCCTTCCGGATTACAAACGAAAATTGCAAAAGATTCAACGAAAAATAATAAATTTTGATGGTTCTGAATAATGGCAAGTGTACCTGGGGGATATTCCTTACCACCCAGACCTCCCGGTCATGTGATATCGATTTTTATCATTAGGAACTTCTGAAAATCTTATATAAAATTCGAATAGTATGTCAGAATCGCCGTTTCCATGGTAACGTAACGCAATATCCCCTCTCCGAATCTTCTTCTTAAAGTACCGTATCCGCTCAGCGAACGTTGGTTATCAACTTGACCGAAGTCAAGATGACTTAACTAGGGAAAGAAATTTAATGGGGTGGTTTCCCGTTGCCTTCCCCATAGCCCACAGATTTATATTGGGCTTGAAGATCACAGCAGTATATCCGGCGCGACTAGGTATAGAACCACGGTTTCCCGCTCGCTAGTCTGCCGGTGTAAGCTTAACGCCACACTGCTGGTTCCCCGAATATGAACATTATTTAAATCGGCAAGAATTTTCCTTTTCTATTTAAATTTTTTTTTTTTATTGACTCCACATTTACATTACAATCTGTCCATGGGACAATAAGTAATACTGTTTGACACTATTTATAATAACAATGACAATGAAATGACACAGTGGAGTACTAACCCATTGGTAAGCCTCCTTTTAGATTAATATTTACATTTTTATAGGCAATTTAAATTTGTTACAATTTATTTAGAAAAATCGATGGGGTAAGTCCATGGGATCACTTCTCTTTAGTCTTCTATCCTGAAGTTCGACCATTAGATCACACACTAATGGGTTGGGATGGTCCGCGAGTCTCAACTGATATCTTTTGCTCATAGAAGAAATGACGTCCTTTACACTATTAACTTGTAGGTCATCACTAATAATATTATTTGGGACATACCAGGGGGCATCGCAGATGCCACGTAAAACTTTAGATTGGAAGTGCTGGATTTTTGTAATATTGGAATTACTGGCAGAACCCCACAGCTGAACACCATACGTCCATATGGGCTTCAGAATCGTTTTATACAACAGTAGTTTATTGTCTGTAGATAAGGGTGAATTTCGGCCCATAAGCCAGTACATCTTCCGATACACAAGTCCAAGTTGGAGGCGTTTGTACCAAATATGTTTGGCCCACGTTAGTCGACGGTCAAGGTGAAAGCCTAAGTATTTGACATTTTCTTGTTCTGGAAGGACGTTACCGTACATCATTACACCTGGGCAAGTCCCTCTTCTGAGGGTGAAGGAGATATGCACCGACTTTGTGGTGTTGGCTTTTATTCGCCAAGTCCTAAGCCAGTCTTCTATTTTATTTAGGTGACATTGTAATAATCGAGAGGCAAGATACGACTGTCGATCTCCGATACGACTGTCGATCCCCGATACGACTGTCGATCGCCGATACGACTGTCGATCACCGATACGACTGTCGATCACCGATACGACTGTCGATCAATTCTACATGGACTTCTTCACCACTAATAAATATCCGCTTACAACTAACGAACTGGTCTTCCACAGGGTCTCTACTGAAGAGGTAGCCAACATCTTATGCAAAATTAAGTCAACAGCTACTGGTGTGGACAACATTAATGCCAGTATGTTAAAGCTAGTTCTTCCCTACATTCTCATTAGTGTAACCGATCTGATCAACTCCTGCCTGGAAAATTCAACTGTACCTGTTGTATGGAAAAAATCGACGATACATCCCATACCTAAAGTGCCGAATGCCAGCAAATTCGACGAATTACGGCCTATAAACATTTTGCCGACCCTCTCCAAAGTGCTGGAAAACATTATGCACCGCCAACTTCTCGAACACGTAACAGTGAATAAAGTGTTACCCGAGCTCCAGTCTGGATTCCGGAAAATGCATAGTACAGCCACCGCTCTGTCTAAAATTACAAACGATTTCTGCACCAACATCGATGACTCGAAGGTAACTGTAGCCTCGCTCCTAGACTATAGTAAGGCATTTGACGTTATTAATCACAAATTATTAATTGCAAAGCTATCCTACTATGGTTGTGGTGCCCTAGCACTGGACCTGCTGGCTAATTATCTATCGGATAGAACCCAACGTGTCAAATGGAATAACGACCTCTCGGATGAACTTACGTATAGCAAAGGTGTTCCGCAAGGTAGTATACTAGGCCCTTTACTGTTCTCGATATACACTGCCGACCTGCCTTTGGTTCTTACGCAGGAGTGCAGCTTTCACATGTATGCAGATGATACTCAACTATATGTATCTGACTATCCTAGCAACATAAACGAAATCATTGGAACTCTAAACCAAAATCTGGATTCGGTGCTCAAATGGTCAACCAAGAACGGGCTGATTCTGAACCCCACCAAAACCCAATGCATCTGCTTTGGTAGCTCCAGTGGATTCAAAGCAGCGATGGACATGAGATCGGAAGAAGTGAAACTCAGCGGGGGTGTTGTTAACTTCTGTCCAAAAGTAAAAAACCTGGGCATGACATTGGACAACAATCTCTCTTTCACCGATCATATAAATAAAATTACCAGTACATGTTTCTTCAAACTGAAGTCATTGTATAGATTTAAGAACCTTCTTCCGTCTGATACCAAGTGGAACCTGGCAGTAATGCTGGTACTATGTCATATTGACTACTGCATTACTGTCTATCACGGTTTCCTTACCGAACAGGCAAAGAACAGACTGCAGATCATCCAAAACGCTTGTTTACGATTTGCATACAACATCGATTATAGGGAGCATGTGACTCCCTTCTATAATTCACTGGGAGTGCTCAAAATGGAAGCACGGTTTGAACTGCGGTTTGCCATGCAGCAATTCACAATTTGCAAAACTTCACTTCCAAGTTACCTGAAGTGTCTAACTACCAGAAGGGGCGATTGTCACAACCGGGAATTGAGAAGCAACCAGTGTCTGTCCGTTCCTATCCACAGAACTTCTAAATTTAAAGGATCATTCCAGTATATTGCATATACAATCTATAATAGGCACCTAGATTTGTTCTTGATGTCTAAAACGAAGGCTACCTTTAAATCTAAGTTAATGGAACGCCTTCTGAAAGACCAGTGATCCTTCCTCGCTTCTATGGGTATCTGTCGAAAACCAGCTTTGCTGAACTTTTACCATTTATATTAGTTTTTTAATTATTGTAATTATTTAACCGATTTAATAAATAGATATTATTATTATTATTATTTGGATCTTCACTAGAAGCCATTACGGCTGTAACGTCAGCAAACGTGGCGGCACACTGTATTATTTGATTCTGGCAAGTCTGAAGTGAATAATAGGTACAGCGTAGGCCCAAGGACACTACCCTGAGGCACTCCTGACAGTATTCATTCTAGGTTGGTATGTGCTTCTCCATATTTAACTAGAAAAAATCTGTTGGTTAGATAGGACTCCAGCAGACGACTATAGGGATGGGGTAGGTGTTTTTTGATTTATATTTCAGTCCCTCGTGCCACACTCTGTCGAATGCTTGAGAAATGTCAAGAAATGCAGCAGAGCAGTATCTCCTGTATTCCAGGTCCGCTCTAATCCTCTTCACAACCCGGTGCACCTGTTCCACCGTTCCATGACCCTGCCGAAAACCAAATTGATGGTCCAGGATCAGATTTTCCTCTTGGAGGAGCGGTTTTAGTCTTTCCAGGAATAGCTTTTCGAATGTTTTTGAAATAATTGGTAGTAGGCTAATTGGTCTGTAGGACGAAGTCTCAGTTGGGTCTTTTCCTGGTTTCTGGATCACTATCACCTGAGCCACCTTCCACTGAGCTGGGAAGTAACCATACCGAAGAATTGCATTAAAGATTATTCTAATTAGTTTAAACCCATTTTCTGGTAGATTCTGTAGAATTTTATCTGTTATTAGGTCGTATCCAGGAGCCTTTTTTGGATTAATCTTCTTGAAAATAACATTTTTGATTTCGTTCATCCTGAACTTTGCAATTGGTAGATCCATTTGATAAGGGGCTTCAAGAAGTTGGTGGACAGGGTCTTCTTCTTCGACAGGGATTTCTCTTGGAAGAGGTTGGAAGACTTTAGCAAGATGTTCTGCAAAGGTTTTGGCATTTTCTGAATCATTCCGAGCCCAATTACCATTACTAGTCCTAATGAGTTGACTTGCCTTTTGTTGGTTTTTTATTTTCCGCGTGACAAAGAGTAGTCGGTTGCTTGACTAGCTGTAAGGTTTTCTAGAAAATTTTTTACTCCTTGATTTTTCTGCCAAAATGGATGCCATAAGATCGGTAATGATATCTAAACTGAAAAGAATACGTAATGACACAGTTAAGGTAATAATGGGAATCAAAGAAATAGTTATACAAACTATAAAAAGAAAACAACTTAAATGGTATGGGCATGTTCAAAGAATGGACGAGAGAAGGCTTCTAAAAAAGATACCGAGTTGGATCCCTAAAGAGAACAGAAAAAGGGGTAGACAATTTACTTATAATTTCTATAATAAGCTTCCGTTTTTTGGTCGATTAGAAATTCACTAGGAGTTGTTTACTGACCCATATTAGTGCAATACGACACTGATGAAAGGAGAGTTACTGTTGATAGACAAGTACGATATTCTTAATACAAAGTGATGAAATTTCAAACGCACTAAGGAACGGGAAATAAATTGGTAAAATTATGTTCGCATTTTAACTAATAACAAAACATACTATAATTAAACCAAAGTGTTTAGTAACATTGTATTAACTTTAGTAAGGTTTATATAACGAGAAAAGTCCACGGTATGGAGCAGGAATCACAAATTAACAATAAGACCTAATTTTACAAAAAAAACACAAATTCAACATTTTTAAAACGGTGTACAAGACTTATCCAAGTTTAATGAATGATTTGACTTGAAATTTGAAATATTGAGAAAATACAGAAAAAAATTCGGACATTTTTATTTCAACAACTAAAATGAAAATAGACAAAAAGCTCGGTCAAGCTATAGCCAATTTATTAAAATTAATGAAAATTTTTTTTTTAATTTTTGGAGGAGAAAGTACCTAAAATGATGTATATTTTTTAATAAAATTTTACATTTATAAATACTTACTAAAATTGATATTAATCAAAACCAAAAAATCAATAAAATCGCATTTATAATTTTTCAGAAATTAATTCTCCAAATTTAGGGTTGGTCCTTCAGCATTCCTTTTGAAAATTGCGGCAGATATTGGGATTCGTTGTCGAATGTAGAATTATGGCAAGATACTTGAGATAAGTCACCTGCATACAATGAAGAGATGAATGTTCTATGAAATTAAGAAATGTTAATGCGGTTTAGAATATGGCAAACAATTTTTTCAGTTTATTAAAAATTTACCAGTTAGGTGCAAGTACCGGCCCTAACCTAATTGGGGCGGGGGGGGGGCAATTTTTATTCTATTTTCCGTTAATTTTTAATTTTTCTGTGATAGAACTTCGTTTCAATTTCAACGAGCTTCTATCATAATCATTTTATTCGAACTTATTTACTTTTTATTATTTTATATAGGTAATATACGAGTATTGTGGTGTTTTTTTCAGACGACCAACCATTTAATTTTTTGAAATCCGTGGTTCTTGAATTTTTTCTTTAAATTTATTTTCTATCCAAATTATTTTATCCACTTTAAACGCACTCTTACAATTTTAAACTTAAATTTTCGTTTTTATTTACAACAAAATTAAATATACAAAATTTTTAGGTTACTGTGCAGTTAATGTAACCACTCGAAACTAAATTTCTTCTGCTACACACTAAAGAACACAGTTAATATAACAAATTCTCAAAATATTAGGTAAGAATTTGTTATCAAAATTTTGAAATAATCGATTTTGAAAAGTACGGAAAAGTAGCATGATCGTGCCACACAACCGGTCGATGCCACTAGCTTCGCCCGGCCGGCGCGCATTTTGTTGACGGTACGTGCACTGGGATATACTCTTACACTTAGAAAATTTCGCACCGGCAGATGCAGCTCGACGCTCCTACATGTAACATCGATTATTTTTTGTTTTTACGCGATTTTTAGGGGGTGAAACGTAATAGTATACTGCACCGTACCGCAACTATACTTTTTAATGCTATTTCGAGGGTCTCTCACATCCCGGTTGCATAGATCCCGGTGTTCTTGATCGGTGGCGCCTTCTCGTATGTTTAGCCTAGTAACCAGAGTCAAATCCGCTCCGTAGGGGTGCAGAGCGGAGCGGAGCGGAGCGGAGCGGCGCCCCGGAGGAGTAGGATTTGACGATGGATTACCCTCCTTTTCGAATGCACACCCCTAAAATTCGAAGGCAAAGAAAAATTTAATTTTTTCACTTTTTCGGCAATAACCGCCTTATTTTCCATTTTTTCGCGAATATTTATACTAATATCTACTAAGCACACCCCCCCCCTACCTGAATTTCAAAGAAAAATTAAAATCGGACCGAAAAAATTTCACTCCATTTCAAGGGACTGTAACCCGATACATGTGCAGACCCCGGGTTCGACCGGCTACATGAATTTACTTTCCCTTCTTTTCAAAAGTCGATATTTTGGTTATTTTTCAAAATTTCTTACAAGTTATTTTTTCTATAGCCTAAAATAAGCCCATTCTTTAGTGTGTAGCTGAAGAAATTTTGTTTCGAGTGGTTACATTAAGTGAACAGTCGCCAATTTTTATAATCATCTAGATCAGGGTTTCTCAAACTTATGGCCCCACGTACCTCTGCTCAAGTTCCCAAATGACTGCGAACCCCTAAAGCCCCCCCTCAAAAAAAAACAAAATCTAGCTGTATAAAGAAAATAAGGTTTTTTATTTTAATAAAATTTAAATAAAATAATACACTGTATTACAGTGACAAAAATAAATAGGTAATATGCTAATATTCTTGTCGAAAATTGAGTCGATTTTAGGAGCAATTTTGGACAACTTTAATCTTAATTCTGACTCAACATCAAGTCGATTTCTGTACTTGGTTTTTTAACATGACCAGGTGTGAAAACCCACTTTCACATAAGTAAGTTGTTGCGAAGGGTAAGAGGAAATTCACCGCTTTGCGTGAGAGTGCGGGATATTCTTCCTGTCTAGCTGCCCAAAAATCAATTAAAAACATCCTAAATCAGCTAGAAGAGTTTCATCTGCGGACATTTTTAGTAATAACTCCTGTTGCTTAATACTCAAACCAGCAATTATGTTCTCGGTTGTGACCATTAATGCGTTTCGAATCCAGCCTTCAGCATTATCAATATCTGGAAAATACCTTTTCAGTTCGTCGGAAAGCTGAGAAAGATGAAGAACAATTTCAGCCCTCATGTCAGCATCCACGGTCAGGGCGTTCGTCGTAATAAATTCGTGCAGAAGAGGAAAACATTCAACAATATTTGATCTCAAGCAAGTTTTCCAAAAATCTATTTTTTTATGAGTGCGCTGAAAATTGATTTTGCCGGCTGCTAAAGATATGGTTAGTTGCGTATTGGGAGACAAATCGTTGAAATTGCTGGATAAAATACCTCTTTCGAATGATACAATTACAAGGCGCATTCACGACATGGCACAAAATGTTGAAAATTAACTCGCACAACGATTGCAAAACAGTTAATATGCGATTCAAGTTGATGAATCACAGGCCGGCCACTAGCAATAAGTAACATTTATTTATGAATTTATGGCACTCAAAGCAAAAATTTATAGCAAATTTATGGCACTCGATACAAAAATTTATGGCCGCACCCCGAGGGGGGAACTCCCTTTATACCTCGCCCAATCCAGACAATTTACAAAAAAATGTATGCATATTTTAAGCTAAAAAGAAACCAGTTTCGTTAATTACCCTGACTATTGTAGTAATAGTCAGGGACGTGCTCAACCAACTTTTTTCAGGGGGGAGCAATCCTCAATTTGCCAACCGAATCAATTAAAAATTGCCTGGGTATAAATTGGGACATCCAAAATAGATCATTTTATAAATAATAAAAATATAATTTTCCCTATTAAAAATTCTTAAACTTAAAAAAATAAAAACATTTTATTTTAAAAAATATTCAATATTTTCAGGCCGGCCCGGCCCTGTAAACACGTGTTTTGTTGTTTAAAAATTTATATTTATAGCAAAACCGTGTTGTAGTAAAGCAATTTTACTTTATAATCGCGGCCCTAAATAAAATAATTATGAATACTTAACCCTTTCACAGGTTTACCCACAAATTTGTGGGTAAAAAATGAAGAAAATATTTTCAGAAACCCACAAATTTGTGGGTAAAAAATGAAGAAAATATTTTCAGAACCCCACACATTTGTGGGTAAAAAATGAAGAAAGAAATGCAAAAAATTTGTAAATAGCAATTACATAAATTTTTATATATATAACTAGCTGACCCGGCAAACGTTGTTTTGCCCGAAATTATGATTCGGTGAACTGGCAAAAATCGACGGGGAATGTAATGGTGCCAGTCGAAATTTCCAGCAATTTGGAAGGTTCCTACCGTGTAGGAACAGCTCCATACATTCCACAACATACAACATAGAATAATTCACTTTCCAAAACGATAAAATCAAATTATGATTGTTATAATACAACCATTCAATTAACAAAATCAAATGTAATTGTATTTTGCTCAGCCCTATTAATATTACAACTCGTTTTTAACTTTTTTATTCGAATTTAGAAAGTTTTTTTTATTTAATGAAACATTTATGTAATAAGATAATTGGATTAAATGATTAATTATCAATGCCTTACAATGTGGGCACAGAACGCTCATAGATGCAATAGCAACGGATTGGTCTGCACTGTGATCAATGGGCTAATCCCTCAAATTTTTTTTTTCATTAAAATCGAAAATTTAAGTGATTTTAAACCCCTCTTGCGTAAAAAAATTTTTTTTTTAGCAATTTTAACGATCGTATAGAAGTTCAAAAATTGAAATATTTTTAAATAATTAAAACGCGGTAAATAATGACGTATCAAAAGGTAAACCAATAAGAACCCAATACACTCCCACTATTGAAGGTTAATTATTTTTAAATGTCACTTGGTATACTATAACCTTAAAAGTTATTTACAAATTGCATATTTTCATAGTGAACGTAGATGGCGTATTATGTATGCATGGTTGCCAAGTTATAATAAGTATTTGAATTTACGGATTTTTAACAATTTTTAAACACATCACATGGGTAGACTCAAGGATGTCATTTTCGCATACATATAAACGTGGCATCGTGGTAAATGCAATTTTAATTGCAAATTGTGATTGGACTACCTTTTGGTACGTCACAGAATGGCGACTTTTCAAACGTATACGTTTAAAAAAGGCACTTTATTTAATTAGTATATTTAAAATTATATATTTGTAATTATATATAGTATTTTGCTATGGGCCATCGATTTTTATAGGTAAAAATTATATTTTTGACAACACGGGACAACCCCATTGTCACGTTGCAACGAAATGCAGTTCGATGAGTATTCAACGCAACATCATTTGTTGAACAGATCGCGAAACAACACAAAAGTAAAAACTAATGTCATTTACTTTTCCTTCAACTGGTGTACCTTGCTTTCGACGCTGAAAAGATTTCGATGATGCGTTCCATGTGTAATAGCGTGGCATTTCAGCATACAGCAAAGTGAGAGCGAAAGCATCTGCTTGACAAACCGAGAAGAAGCTTGTCAATGTTGTCGACGGTGGCCGTGCCGCTCTATCCGCTGCGTTATCAGGATTGAAATACACTCGTTGTCCGTTTTCCAGATGTACTGCCAAATGTACAACAGTGGGATATTTTTCATGAATGGCGAATGAAAAAATGCGCCAAATTGCTTCGTTACTACTAACATAGCGGCCCAATTGGTATTGAGTGACTTCATCGTTGGAATTCTCCGCATCAACTCCAATCACAGCCATGTCACTTCCTTTGGTCACATACTTGCAAATATATTTGATAGATTTCACGGAATGGCAAGATTCGACGTTGATGTGCCCTTTGAATGTCTTCGATAGTAATGGCGAATACGGAACAACCCAACGATTATCTACTTCAATTTCCTGTTGATTAACTTTCACAATTGTTGATCTTCCATTGTCCGCAGTCGATCGGCGACGATACATTGGATAACCATCATTTCCGGTAATTGTTTCTGCAACTAATGCCCTTGGATACCGCTTCGAACATTTTCCGTCGACCATACACGGAGAATTGTTATTTAATGTTCCACAGGGGCCATGAATCATATTCTTAGTAATAACCTCATGCAAGACTGCATCTTCTTCTTCTTCATTGGGAATTTCTGCTGATATTACATCATCGATTTCATTCGGTCTTATCTTCTCAATCAACCAAATGAGAATATGTGCGTGTGGCAATCCGCGTTTCTGCCACTCCACTGAATACATCCAACAGCGCGTTTCGCCGAACACGCGATGCTTCACAATTAAATTCATCAATGATTTCAATTTTTGTTTGAAGACTCTCGCTGTGATGTCATGGCGATCGATGGGCGATTGGCCAGGGAATAACTCGTGTCGAATTTCTATCCACTGCGGATTGCAAGTGAACGTGATGAACAAATCTGGTGTGCCGTAATGGAGAACATAGGACATGGCATCTTGAGCGTATTCATGCATATGTCATGGACTTCCGACGTACGTTGCTGGGAGAATTGGCAATGCGCCCAATATTCTGTGCGTTTCCGTCAGTATTGATGGCATCTCGAAGGTGAATATACTCTTCAGAACGGAGGTTTGTCTGGTTCAATCTGATAAATAGCAACCGTTCAGTTTCAATTTTGACGTACATATCGACAGCATATTGGTGAAATAGACGGCGACATTTCAATATGTGATTGTCCTCATTTTCACGAACCATCAATCGATATGAATAGTAGTTCATTGAACTGACTTTTTTGTTCGTTTCAGCGCCTATAAGCGGATTTACCATCTTGTGCGAGAAATCATAACCGTCTTCACCTTGCCAAAATATGATGGGATATTGTAACGCATCATATGATCGGTGCGTTTCGTACACACGCTGCAGCTGATCGTTTCGCCGTTGCAGAACGATATCACGTGATTCCAAATTTTCTCCAACGACGACAATGGCGACATCATCAATTGTTGGCGCATTGAAACGTCTTGCGTGTTCTCCCGCAGGCGTCCTATCGGCTCTGATTACAATTTTGTGATTATCAGATGGCATGCGGTCCAGTGCGGTTTTAAACAATGCAATCAATTCATTGTGTTGATGAAAAAAAGTTTGAAGTTGTTCCACGATTGGTCTTTTCACCGAACTGTTGTGTGCACAACGTTGATCTACTTCTTGTGGTGAATTTCCCATTAAAAAAATCTGCAGAAATTTAAAGCCTGCATCCGGAGGCGGCAATAGCGAACCTACTCGATGATATATTTGTCCTTGAATCTGTAAATGTTAATGTATGTTAATAGTGTTGTTGTCAAATAATGTTTAAATAAGATTGTGTAATAATTACCTTGAAAGTGGGCATGAAATTGTCCCGCACCACATTTGTTGCGCCAAATGAAGTCATTTGGAAACAACTGTTGTATTTCTGAATTTGTGTTAGGAAATGTGTGGAATTTGTGCTTGCTCCAGAAACCAATGAGCGCAATGGTTCTGGTGGGGGGACCAATGGCGCCAATTTGACTTTTCCACTTGCGCAACACAATCCAGGGGCTTCAGTTTTGTATTTCAATGCCTTACAATGTGGGCAAACAACGCTCATGGATCCAATAGCAACGGATTGGTCTGCACCGTAATCAATTGTCACGTTGTAACGGAAAGCAGCTCGATGAGTATTCAACGCAACATTTCTTGGCCTTCTTGCACTATTCCGTTCAATTTTATTTTCCTCGCGTTGCACTGCAGTTCGATTATTTCGAATATATCTTTGGGTTGCAGCATTGCGAGTTCTGCGACCTAAATTACTCCGTCTTATTTGCGGCATTCTGTTCGTTTTAATTATCAGTATTATTTTGAGCGTTTTAAATCTTTTGGTTTTATTTTACTCCATGCAATGAAGTATATCTTATAAAGCTACATGCCAGTTAGAAATATTACCAACCAAAATTTGATTCTTTAAGTTGGTGAGTGACTGTTACTGTCGAATCAAAAAAGCACTTTCAGTTTTTCATAAGGTGACCCGACAGACGAATTGAATTAAAGCAATTGCCTCAGCCTGGGAGAACCGCCTACGCGAGGTAAATTTTTGCAAAATGCTTTTTTCCTTATTTGCTTTTTTTCTAAATCACCCCAGTATTGAGGCGAACAAAACAAAAATACGTTATCAAACCTCACTATGTGACAGAGCCGTACTAACGGTTAACGTGTCGCCAATCAAAACCTAATAACCAAATTCTAATTAATTAAAAAAAAAATAACAAACCTTGTAATGCTACACCGGCACCGGCTCAATAGATAGCGCTACTAAATAAATTGACAGGCGTAATATATTAATTTATTCGTGGTTTTCATTTGGTTTTAAAGTAATTTTTTTATGACTTCCAAATTAGAGCCGCCATCTGTTGATCACTTATTTAACTAAAATGAACTTTCAGTTTTACCCGAATTTTCCAATTTCCGAACAACTTTTACCTAACAACCTTATTCGGAGTATATATTACGAACATTAAAAAAAAAATAACAAAATTGGTCCAAGTCGCCACTGTAGATAAAATATCATAGTATAGATGAAAAAATAGTATTGTTCATCGGCGCAATAACGATGAACCATTTTTGAACCAACGGATAATTGATTCACTTTGTGGTACAAAGTGAACAAAAGCTACGATTCACAATCTATTCTGTGCAGCTTATATAGACCTTTTGCAATGTCTTTATAAGTTACTTGCAGCCTTCTCGATTCAGTCCAACTTTCCGGGGCAACTTTTTCAATTTTTTATTACGTAAAAACCGTCTTCAGACTATTACAATTTAAAAAGAAATTAACAAAATCGGTCCAGCCGTTATCAAGTGATGCCTTGACAATGGTTTTCACTATAGAAATAAAGTAGGTACTTTAATTACCTACCTACTTCTGTAGGTACTTAAGGTACTTAAGGTCGCGCCACCTATTGACGGTATAAAAAGCACTTTCAATTTTTCCCGAATTTTCCAACTTCCCTGGCAACTTTTCCATTTTTTTTTACGTAAGAACCATCTACGGACTATTACAAACACTTTTTAAAAAAAGTTAACAAAATCGGTCCAGCCGTTATCATCATGTGATGCCGTGACAAAGGTTTTCACATTCATTTTTATTTATATAGATTTTTACCAAATTTTATCATGGGATGAGCATGGGTTCGGTTACTAAAAATAATTTAAGTATTTTAAATTTTTAATTTTAACTAAAATTTATGATATTTTATGGCAGTCGTAAAATTTATGATTTTTATGGCAATTTTCAAAATTTATGATTTTTTATGAATTTATGGCAAGTGGCCACCCTGGAATCAACAGATATTAGTGGATTGCCGAATTTACTTGGATTTGTTAGATATGCGCATGAAAATATTTCTGAAGAAGATTTTCTGTTGTGCAAGACCTTGGAGTCTACGACAAAAAGAGAAGATATTTTCAACACCATCAATTCATTTTTTGAAAAACATGAAATAGATTGGGCAAAGTGTGTTGGTATATCGACTGATAGTGCCAAGGCCATGACAGGAAGGATATCTGGACTAATTACCAGGATTAAAAATGTTGCTCCTGAGGCCAAAAGTACGCATTGTGATGCATTACACAGAGAAGCATTGGAAGTACTTTTATGTAATTTATTATTTTTACGACCTCCGACAGTGCTGTTTGTAAATCATTAGGCATTTTCTTGCATGTTGCACGCGCTTCACAGCCATCCAGCCGCCATTACATAAATGTTGTCGCGAACTCCCTACCATCAAATGGCGAACCCCTAGGGGTTCGCGAACCCCACTTTGAGAAACCCTGATCTAGATCAAGCGTCCTATACGCTCCACTGGCTGGCGCTGACTGACTCCCTTCTCCTTCCAACGCAAAATGTTCCTTTGTCTGCGCACAAGGATATTTATTTACCAATTCCCCCTTCTTTTAATTTTAATTGAAATACAGTTCAACATTTAGTATTTTTTGTTATAATCTGGAGAATATTAATGTTCGGTATTTCTACGTAACTTGTTGTTCTAACTACGTCCTTTCAGATCCCGGCCACGCCCTGACAGACCTACACCACGCCTTATCGGTGAAACCACGCCCTTTTCTAAACTAAGCCATGCCCATAAGTAACAGGGCGGTGTTTAAACGAAGGAGCGTGGCTGAGAACGAAAGGGGTTTGGTTTAGAACGGAAAGGAGCTGCCTAGGTTTGAAAAAGCTTTGCGTATAACGTATGGGCGTGATTTAGATCGAAAGGGCGTGATTTAGATGGAAAGGGCGTGGCTTACGAATAGGGTATATTTTATACCCCATTTCGATCTAAACCACGCCCCTTCAGACCCAAGCCACACCATTTAAGACCTACGTCATGCCATATTGGTCTAAACCACGCCCTTTTACAACCAAGTCACGCCCATAGATAAGAGGGAGTTGCTTAGAACGAAGGGGCGTGACTGATACCGAAAGGGCGTGATTTAGACCAAAGAGGCGTATATTAGATCGAAAAGGCATTTATAATTTTTCCGAAATTAATTCTCAAAGTTTAGGGTTGGTCCTTCAGCATTTTTAAAAATTGCGGCAGATATTGGGATTCTTTGTCGAATGTAGAATAGATAGTTGATCTAAGTCAAGATACTTGAGATAAGTCACCTGCATACAATGAAGAGATTAATGTCCCACGAAGTTAAGAAGTGTTAATGCGGTTTAGAATATGGCAAACAATTTTTTCAGTTTATTAAAAATTTAATAAATAAAAAAACTACATAAAAATCGCCTTAATACAGTATATTTTAGCAATACACGATACAAATAGACTCGATGAGAACTAAAATATGATCCAATACTTACACAATTAATATAATTATTTAAAATGAAGATGAGTAGACAATTAAAACCCATTTGGCAATTCTTAGTAGTTACGCAGTAAGAATCAAATGTTTTTTAATTGTATTATGCCAATATACACATTTAGGTCGTAATGAATCGTGTAGAGCTAATAGAAAATTCTATTATGTAAGAGTAATTAATAGTTATTTACTTCTTTACTTTAGAATGTCATCCTGAAACCACAAAAGATATGTAAGAATCTAAAAATCCAGATGGTAGTATAAAATTTTATTTCTTTAAAATAATCATTATGTAAAAATTAATCTATGTAAAAATATATACAGAGATTTCAAATTTAGCCACTTGGTGGAAATCTTTTGAAATTCTAATATTTAACAATTTCATTGTTACTCTATTTTATGAATATATAGGAACTAAAAACGTAAGACTTATAATATGCTTGCATGGAATAAATAAATTTTTCAACAATCTCTTTTTTGTGAGGAGAGATTTCCATGCATGTTTAAAATTTGAATCATCCTGTATATACACAGTGAAATGCTGGGCGGTAAAAATTAAATTAGTTGATAATAAATTGCTACTTTTTGATGAAGTGTTGTTTGTTATAATAATAAAACATGAAACCCTTACTACATGTTTGATATATAAATATATGACAATTCTAATGCCTACCAACAATACATAGGTACATATAAATAATAATAAAATAATAATTATTATACTAAAATATACTTATTATATCTAAAATGGGCTATTTAATACTTACCCTTATACAAATTATAATGCACACAAAGTACAAATACTGAGAGGGAGAGCAGATTTGTTAGCCAAACGACCTACAAGATTTAAAGCACTAAATATAGGATTGCAATGTCGATTCAGTGCTACAGATCATCCCGACGGGATTCTGTGATATGTACCTAAAATACTATTCTAAAAACTGCCAATATTGCGCAATGTTAATATACAATTGTTATTTTATAACACACAATTTGGTATTTTTCAATATCACTACTTTCCTTTTCAACTTATCAACTTGTTAAAACTAAAAAATTACATATACAACAAGAAAAACTAAAATAGTATAAAATTTACTTTGGTCTTTATAAAATACTAAAGTTGGAAATGTTTAGAAGAATACGGTTATTTTTGCATTTCTTCGGAATTATTCGATTGGGTAGAATTGGAGGAATGATCCGAATTGTTGTTCACTTTACCTCCGACGAGACTTTCCATTTTTTCCTTTTTAATTACGGTCACGTCGGGACAATTGGGCAAAACGGACGTCGTCGTATTGCTATTCGAAGATGTCGCTATATTGTTCGAGGACTTGTTATTTTTAAAAATCGTATGCTGAATTTCCGGCAATATACTATCGCCGTCGTCGTCCGATTCCACTTCTTCGTATTTATCGCTCACGCTTCCGGTGGGCACGACATTTTCATTGGCGGCCGCTATTAAATAATTCGACAACGCCTGTGGTGTTATGTTTAATTGCTCTGCCGCTCTAAATAAAGTAACCTCCTTTCTCTTCAGTTTTAAGAGAATGTCAGTTTGGGCTTGTTCGTTCCATAGAGCATTAACTCTACATGAAATATTAAAACTTGTTAATTACATAAACTTTTTGCTTAACGACTAATTAAAAATATACAAAAAACTTGACAAACAAAAAAAATAGGAAAGAATTGTTCTACTGCACTACATGCTATTAAAATCTATGTTCTTCTTGTCTATTCACAACTCGTGTCCTAACATAACCAACAAAATAGAGAAAGCCATTATTGAGCTTCCGACGATAGATCTTTATTTACAACTAGGGTCACATCCCCAGGGCTAGCCACCGTCTTCGGGCTATGAAAAAAGAAACGCAAAAATGAGAACACAATTTTTTAAATACAAAAAAATATGCTCCCGACATCAAACATTTTGTGTTAATCAAGCCCAACATGTATACTCGCAAAGGCATCCCACAATCTATTTCACAATAATTATCACCCCACCGACATTCATACTCTCTCATCTCATTAAATTACAAATCTTATTTTTTGACAAAAATAAATGTTTTAATTTTGGGGAGGGGGGGTCTTAGCCCCAATCAAGTACCATATTTTATTGTAGAGACTCAAATTTGAAATATGCTATTAAAATTGTTCGATAATTAGGTGTTTGCAATTTTTTCAGCACAAATAAACCAAACTACCATTTTCCAGCATTGTAACAAATTAAATTTTATATTGGGTAGTTCTTTCTATTGGAGATTTACATTACCGTTGGTGGCGCCACCAGCGACAACAACATGGCTGTGTTTAGACGTATATTTCGAAATTCAAAGTCATAGTCTGCTGAAAATTTGCAAACATTTCAGTAATAGTCTTAAATTTATTATAATACATTTTGTTAATTAGTTGATTTTGTTATGTTTTGAGCCTGAAGAACGAATTTTTATTTTCATTTAATACGTCATTTACTAATTTGAAATTCTCCCGCATGGTGGCGTTTGCTTAATGTAAATTGCGAATAAAGTAGGTAGCAGGGACCACCTCATAATTTTCATTCACTGACCGAAATTACTATAAATTCATTCACAATTTTTAAAAATTCTGAAATATAATTGGTACAAGGTACAACCCTGTCTATTTTCTCAGGGTTCCCACTGAGGGTTTTTCAAAGCAAATTCCCTGACTTTTCCTGGTTTCCCCGGACTAAATTCTAAATTTCCTTACTTTCATAAAATCGGAAAACAAAAATGCACTAACTGAGGTAGTTCTAATATAAATAATTTTTCAATCAAAAGAAATAAAATTTCAAAATTGAAGGGCCTAGTGGAAAAAGTAGTTAAGTCACTTTTTATCAATTTGTTGATTTTTATACTAATTTGTAGAGAATAAATGCCGCAATGTGAAAATGTGCTCAACTACAAATTGAAAAAAAAGTGATAACTACTTTTTCCCCTAGGCCCTTCAATTGTTATTAAAGTATTTCCCTGACCAAAGTTATAATTTTCCCGATTTAGCGCTAAAAATGAAAATTTCCTAGATTTTTCCTGGCCAAAATTTAAGAAATTTTGTTTTTCCTGAATTTTTTTTGAGAATAATAACAACAAGCAAGAATATAGGAAATTTAAATTGGAGTAATTTAGCTTGCAGAATAAATGAAAATGGAATAAAAATAACAGAAAGAATGAAAAATTAGGGATGAAATACTAGAATGTAAATATCAGATGATGAAAAAGCTGTAGCCAAAATATTGAATTATTGAAGTGGCTAGCAAAATCGTCTGATTTAAATCTAATAGAAAATATTTGGGGATACTACCCCGCAAAGTTTACATACCCTGACTTTTCCAGGTTTCCCCTGACTAAATTCTAAATTTCCTTACTTTAATAAAATCGGAAAACAAAAATGCACTAACTGGGGTAGTTCTAATATAAATAATTTTTCAATTAAAAACAATAAAATTTCAAAATTGTTATTAAAGTATTTCCCTGACCAAAGTTTTAATTTTCACGATTTAGCGCTAAAAATGAAAATTTCCTAGATTTTACCTGGCCAAAATTTAAGAAATTTTGTTTTTCCTGAATTTTTTTTTAGAATAATAACAACAAGCCAGAATATAGGAAATTTAAATTGGAGTAATTTAGCTTGCAGAACAAATGAAAATGGCATAAAAATAACGGAAAGAATGAAAAATTAGGGATGAAATACTAGAATGTAAATATCAGATGATGAAAAACCTGTAGCCAAAATACTGAATTATTGAAGTGGCTAGCAAAATCGTCCGATTTAAATCTAATAGAAAATATTTGGGGGATACTACCCCGCAAAGTTTACATTCCCTGACTTTTCCAGGTTTCCCCTGACTAAATTCTAAATTTCCTTACTTTAATAAAATCGGAAAACAAAATTGCACTAACTGGGGTAGTTCTAATATAAATAATTTTTCAATAAAAAAAAATAAAATTTCAAAATTGTTATTAAAGTATTTCCCTGACCAAAGTTTTAATTTTTACGATTTAGCGCTAAAAATGAAAATTTCCTAGATTTTTCCTGGCCAAAATTTAAGAAATTTTGTTTTTCCTGAATTTTTTTTGAGAATAATAACACCAAGCAAGAATATAGGAAATTTAAATTGGAGTAATTTAGCTTGCAGAACAAATGAAAATGGAATAAAAATTACGGAAAGTATGAAAAATTAGGGATGAAAAACTAGAATGTAAAAATATCAGAAAATGAAAAGCTTTAGCCAAAATATTGAATTATTGAAGTGGTTAGCAAAATCGTCTGATTTAAATCTAATAGAAAATATTTGGGGGATACTACCCCGCAAAGTTTACATTCCCTGACTTTTCCAGGTTTCCCCTGACTAAATTCTAAATTTCCTTACTTTAATAAAATCGGAAAACAAAAATGCACCAACTGGGGTAGTTCTAATATAAATAATTTTTCAATAAAAAAAAATAAAATTTCAAAATTGTTATTAAAGTATTTCCCTGACCAAAGTTTTAATTTTCACGATTTAGGGCTAAAAATGAAAATTTCCTAGATTTTACCTAGCCAAAATTTAAGAAATTTTGTTTTTCCTGAATTTTTTTTTAGAATAATAACAACAAGCCAGAATATAGGAAATTTAAATTGGAGTAATTTAGCTTGCAGAACAAATGAAAATGGCATAAAAATAACGGAAAGAATGAAAAATTAGGGATGAAATACTAGAATGTAAATATCAGATGATGAAAAAGCTGTAGCCAAAATATTGAATTATTGAAGTGGCTAGCAAAATCGTCCGATTTAAATCTAATAGAAAATATTTGGGGGATACTACCCCGCAAAGTTTACATTCCCTGACTTTTCCAGGTTTCCCCTGACTAAATTCTAAATTTCCTTACTTTAATAAAATCGGAAAACAAAATTGCACTAACTGGGGTAGTTCTAATATAAATAATTTTTCAATTAAAAACAATAAAATTTCAAAATTGTTATTAAAGTATTTCCCTGACCAAAGTTTTAATTTTTACGATTTAGGGCTAAAAATGAAAATTTCCTAGATTTTTCCTGGCCAAAATTTAAGAAATTTTGTTTTTCCTGAATTTTTTTTGAGAATAATAACACCAAGCAAGAATATAGGAAATTTAAATTGGAGTAATTTAGCTTGCAGAACAAATGAAAATGGAATAAAAATTACGGAAAGTATGAAAAATTAGGGATGAAAAACTAGAATGTAAAAATATCAGAAAATGAAAAGCTTTAGCCAAAATATTGAATTATTGAAGTGGTTAGCAAAATCGCCTGATTTAAATCTAATAGAAAATATTTGGGGGATACTACTCCGCAAAGTTTATATTCCCTGACTTTTCCAGGTTTCCCCTGACTAAATTCTAAATTTCCTTACTTTAATAAAATCGGAAAACAAAAATGCACCAACTGGGGTAGTTCTAATATAAATAATTTTTCAATAAAAAAAAATAAAATTTCAAAATTGTTATTAAAGTATTTCCCTGACCAAAGTTTTAATTTTCACGATTTAGCGCTAAAAATGAAAATTTCCTAGATTTTTCCTGGCCAAAATTTAATAAATTTTGTTTTTCCTGAATTTTTTTTGAGAATAATAACACCAAGCAAGAATATAGGAAATGTAAATTGGAGTAATTTAGCTTGCAGAACAAATGAAAATGGAATCAAAATAAAAGAGAAAATGAAAAATTAGGGATGAAATACTAGAATGTAAATATCAGATAATGAAAAAGCTGTAGCCAAAATATTGATTTATTGAAGTGGCTAGCAAAATCGCATGATTTAAATCTAATAGAAAATATTGGGGGGGGATACCGCCCCGCAAAGTTTACAACAATTCACCGCAATTCTGAAAATTAGGAAAATTTAATGTGGTATAACAAAAAGTCTTATAGTAATTTCGGTCAGTGTATACCATGATGCCTTATTACGCTTCTGTCAAAAAGCAATAAAACTGGAGAAAAGAATTCTTTATAAGAAACTTGTATTTTTTACTTTATGTTTAAGACGATTTGGCCACAATTAGGACCTGCTGCTTAGAGTGGATTCCGGACCACAAAACAGTAATTTGGCAGTAACTAGGATTTGAACTCATGACATCTTTGCCAAATGACCAATTTCCAAAATTTAACTCTATAAAACAATGGTTTATTTTTTACGCGATTACAGATTCGGGAATAACTCTGGTTCTACTTAAGTTAAAGGTTTATTTTAGTCTTGTTTTGAAGCTCATAAAATAGTTTTCTAAATTTTGATATTCTACTCAAGAAGAAAAAATGTAGGGCTTGATAAAAAAAATATTTTGAAGAGTGACATTAACTTGTAAGTATCCTCTTTGAGGAAAGAAATCATTATTAAAAATTCAATGGAAAAAATTAAAAAAGTCACAAATTTTTATTGTTTAAATAACAAATTCCCCACTTTTAGCCATTTTTTGCTATTTTGGGCCTCTACTTTTAGATATAGATAAAAATTCGATTTAAAAAAGTAGGTAGCTTATTTGGAATATATTCTAATAAATATGAAATTATAAAATTAAATTTTAACTTTCAAGCAACATAAACAAAACTTTTGTGTATAAAGTTCTTACATCTTAGCACAAAACACAAATTACATCTTTTCAAAGACATCTACTTGTCTTGGAAATATTGTTTTGAATTTGTGATAGGTACTATTCCCACTTTCTATTCCTATTAGTTGCTTGCTTGCTTTAGGGGGTGTTGTGTGATTTTTCCACTCACATTACTCCCTTCATTGAGTGTTTGAAAAATTGACTTTGAATGCAAGTAAATTATGATAATTTACGGTTTGGGCTTCAAGGAAGATTACAACCCTCGGCTGGTCTGATTTAATTGTCATTGAACAGAATGACAATTCATCAACACTATTTTCACTATCATCGTTATTAATTTTTCTACTAATTAGAGCATAGTGGCCATAATTTTGATGACATATTTGATTAGGTATGTGCAACCTCTTAAACCAAAAGGCCAACTCATTTATTCATTAATACCAAGTTCCATAACTTAAGGGCAAATATACGCATTCAGTATTATTGAGGGCATTTGGGTCCAAAAATATGATTTTAAGAGTCCTTTTCCTCCAAATGCCTCATCAGATTTATCTGATGTTGGCGCCTTTCTGTCTGATGGTAAAAGAGTGAAATGTTATAAATATGGGAACCTACAGTTTAACATGGGTTTAGATTAATGGAATTAAATTTTGACAAGAGTTTCTAGGTAGATTACACCTTGCTTGGTGTAATTCAAAGACCTTTGCCCATTGCATTCAAAGGAAGTATGATCAGAACAAGTTCTACGTCGCCCAGAATTAAATGGGATAGCTTGGAGTTAATGGTGATTGTTAATAAATTAGATTCCACCCGCAAATGATTCTTTTATAATTCAACAATATTTATAAATGCGCAGTCCTGGGTTTAGAGAGTTTATAATTTGAACCCATTTCTTTGTAAAACTTTGGATTATATTATTATTAACCATGTTAACTTATTTATTATTTTTCGAATCAGAAAATGTTCTAGTTTTTGAGTTTCAGTAATTTCAACCTTAAGTTATCAAAAGCTGAATAATTAATTATTGGATTAACTTGATGATTTGCATCAGAGGGAGTGCAAGTAGAATTTTACGTTTTCATCAGAAGATTAACCAGGAAACTTATTTCCAGAAAAGAAAACATTAACCAATCAATTAGGATCTCAATAAATGAAGGCAAAAACTTGGGAGGTTTAGAAGAACCCATCACAATCCAAAGTAAAACTTTGGATTATATTATTATTAAATATTATGTTAACTTATTTATTATTTTTCGAATCAGAAAATGTTCTAGTTTTTGAGTTTCAGTAATTTCAACCTTAAGTTATCAAAAGTTCCTATTCTCTCAATTAATTATTGGAATAACTTGATGATTAAATCAGAGGGAGTGCAAGTAGAATTTTACGTTTTCATCAGAAGATTAACTAGGAAACTTATTTCCAGAAAAGAAAACATTAACCAATCAATTAGGATCTCAATAAATGAAGGCAAAAACTTGGAAGGTTTGGAAGAACCCATCACAAGCCAAAGTAAAACTTTGGATTATATTATTATTAAATAAAATATGTTAACTTATTTATTATTTTTCGAATCAGAAAATGTTCTAGTTTTTGAGTTTCAGTTATTTCCACCTTAAGTTATCAAAAGCTCCTATTCTCTCAATAATGAATTATTGGAATAACTTAATGATTAACATCAGGGGGAGTGCAAGTAGAATTTTACGTTTCCATCAGAAGATTAACTAGGAAACTTATTTCCAGAAAAGAAAACATTAACCAATCAATTAGGATCTCAATAAATGAAGGCAAAAACTTGAGAGGTTTGGAAGAACCTATCACAATCACTGATTGATCAGGGATTTTAACCCTTAATTTCCTATGGTTCACTAATGCCCTACTGGATGTGCTTAATTAATGTGGAATGGAGAAGTTGCGATTTTATGGCATCTAGGGGCCAAAACGGATTTAGCTTTTGGGCAAATCAATAGTTATCATGTGCATGCAAGAAAATGTGAGGTAAATAATCATAATTGGTTCATAATAAATTATTCTTCCACAATAACAATAACACAATATTTAGTACTATTGTTAAGCAAAACTACCTTTCCTATACGATTTTATCAATTTTTAAAATTTAGAGCTGCCTCTTTCTTGCACCAAATTGTAGAAAAATATACAAATATATCAAAAAAACTTCATAACAACACAATGCATATGTTTTTGTTTTAACAAGGCAGCAGATCCGGGATTGCATCTCTTTTGCACAAAATACTAAAATATT
The DNA here is from genome assembly GCA_932274525.1 of Podabrus alpinus. Lineage (NCBI taxonomy): Eukaryota > Metazoa > Arthropoda > Insecta > Coleoptera > Cantharidae > Podabrus > Podabrus alpinus. The sequence goes on from OW026453.1 coordinate 23,335,539, forward strand.
TATAACTTTGGACTAATTAATCGGAACTATCTCTTGAGTACCAGCCAATGCACCATTTTTACTCAAATGTAAAACTAGTAGTAACTCATTTTGAGCAAAACATAGAACTGCATCCCTCTTAAAACAGGGTCATCAATTGCACAATCAAATAAAATCAATAAATTAATAAGAAGCACGTTGAACTTTTTTGAGTGCTGGTGCTGTAGGGACTTCTTAGCAATCAAAAAATCAGATACAGCAGCGAAAGAAGAACCCAAATCAATTTAGAACAAGCGCAAAATTTTATTGCCAAGAACTCTGTTGGAAAGGAAATTATAAACCAATGAAAAATACTTCAGGACATTACTTTATATAATAATAACATGGTTATTATTGAACTTTTCCAAAAACGTTTTTGCACTTCCTCACATAACATCCCCAAATATCCCATGGATGACAAACCTCTCAAGTTCAAGTTTTGAAGAGCTCTGATTTAAATTAAAGTCAGTCTCATTATTTTCAATTTCACTTCCCAGTAAGCTTATCATTTTCATAAAACATAACATTTGGATCTAAGGATCCCAGGTTCTGATTCCAATAGCTCCCCAAAAGAAATTTTCTGTGGAGTGGTTCGGATTCCGCGTTAAGAGGTAGGTCCTAAAGGTTTATCATAAGCATCCAAAACACATGTGAAAAATTGGTATGTATGGGATATTTCCAAATAATGATCGAAATAAAAACAACAAAATGCTGATCTTCACCAATGAAGATTCGACAGTTCAAGAAATTGATATGTTGTAATAAATTACAGTGGTCTCTATGTGAATAAGGCTTTATGAGTTTTTCTTGGCTAAAATGTTTGGTTCTTGAAAATTATAAAAGTTCTCGCTTTTCTCAGTATTGTTTTACATTGTACCTATGATATAAATCTGTTTTTTGCATTTTTACTTAAGGAAAAGTGCATTTCAGCAACATTATTAAAAAACCATTATAATTCAAATCAATTTCTTATATTTTCTTTAAGAGCGTTTTCCAGTGCTATACTGAACAATTCATATTTCATAATATCATTTACTAGACCAGGACAAAAATTTAAAAAATCCCTACTTTCTGCCAAATATTTTGAAACATCTGATTATACAAACAGAAAAAAGCAATTGATTTACCCATTTGAATAGCGGATATAATGAATTAGTTTGGGAACCACCGGATTTTAGTTTTCCTTTTATGAGAATCAAGAGATGTTTACAGATTGGCGGAAACTAGCAAATATTTTAGATTTTTGTGAAATTCCGGATATAAATGATATAAAACACGAATCAACAGAATATAAAATTTTATGGGATTGAATTTTATAAAACCAGAATATAAATTTTGAGAGAATATTTACCCTTGATAATAACTTCTGAGTCTACACCTACTAAGTGGGAAGCAAGTTCTTGCCTGCACCAGAGCAATAAACTTATTAATTTATAATTGTACTAAATGCCATGATTTGTGTCAAAGATAGCCAAGGGCTTAATTGAAAAATTACATTAGCAGCATACTTCTAGCACATATTCTTCCCTTTCAATCAAGTTCAAAAAGATTTATCAAAGAGTATAGTAAATATTTTGTGACCACTTAAGGACAAAAGAATTAAAGAAGGAATATTCTAAATAATTTTGCAAAAAAATCCCGATGATGAAATCTCATTCAACATTGCATTTATAACCTTCTCCACGTATATTCACAATTAAAATATTGAAACGATAACTGATGTATGAAACATTAGTCAATGTTAAAAATGAAACAAACAAATTTTCTCACATTCCAATATTTTCAAAATATATTATTTTATTTAATTTGTGCTAGAAACTTTTATTTGCTTTATTTTTAATATGAAATTTGTGCAAATCACTCAAAAATCACAGTACAAAGACAAACATTTATAGAATAAAAAGAGGGGAGGGGGGTGAAATTAATATCTAATTAAATAAACATAATTAAACGAATCATTATTAGGTTTAGGCACTTGGTGAAAGATTAATAAAAAGTTTGATAAGATTAATTGTTATGGTGTTTCCTCAAATGTAATAATAAAAATTTATGAATGTGGTTGGTTATGCCAGCTCCTTAATATTACATTCAATGCGGACATGCAGGTGCTTATCAACCGCCTTAGCTTATCATATTTTACAAAATACAAATATGCAGACAAGAATGACCCCACCAATTCTGTTTATATTTCAAAATTAAATGATTGCAAAATTACTAACATTTTTTAAATTTACTGTTACAAAAATTTCGAATAGGAAAAATTTCTTTATCACGACATAAAAAAATGTGGTTTAAGTTGATAAGACTTTATCTACTTGCTAGTACACATAAAACCCAAAAAAGTTTATATTACGAATTTTGTGATTAAAAATATTCCTGTTGGAATTAAAATCAAAAATCAATCAGCAAGCAGCCTACAAATTTCACAAAATCCACCAAAAAATAAAACATCGCACGCAAAAATTCAACAAACAAAGAAAACATGAGACATGCATTTAGCCATCCCAAAAACCATTCATGCAATTAACGAAATAGAATTTACCTATACGGATGTTTTAAACAGCCGTATGCGTCTCGATATCTCCCGTATAAAGTTCCATATGATACACCTAATAACTCTGCTGCAATTTTCATTTCTAAATTTTTTGTTTTAATTGCATCCATGACTCTTTTAGTAAATGGTTCTTCCCAAAATTGTTGTCTCCGGCCCGTACTTAAATAATCGTTCATTTTTATAACGTCGGGCCATTCTTTTTCTATTGCCGCCGTTAAAGCCGACGAGGTGCTTGCCGAATTGTTGGGATTGTTCGATTGCCTTAATAGATTGCTTCCTTTGTTACCTTGACTACCCGAAGGTAAATCAAATTTATTTTGATCCGACGATGTGTCCATTCCACTTTCATCTATTATAAGGTCATCTTCGTTTGTCTACAATAATTAAAATAATCATTAGAAAAAATACATTAACATTTTTAAATTTAGCACTTTTGAATTATAACAGATAATTATGTTAATGAAAGTTACACATCAACAATTACATCAACGGGATAGCACATTTTTGCTTTTTGTATTGAAAAGAATCAAAATAAAAATATTATTTTTTATAAAATTTAACAAATTACGCCTGATTAAAAATTCTTCATTGCTCTTGCATCATGTGAAATTTGTTAATTAAAAAAAATACGTGGTCCGTTAAATTGGACCAAATTTTTTTGTTAAACCATCAGGCGTGATTAACTTTCAAAAACATTATCAGCATCCTTTTGAGGTTTTTGGCAAAATAAAAACTTGTTTTGTATTTAAAAAAATTAAGGACGCTTAAAAATCAAAAATCATTTGTTGCTTAACAGTTTTATACTTTATACAGTTAGCGAGTCTTTATACTTTTCCATTCAATTGTATTTCACGTTTATAGAACTTGGGAAACAATAAAATTAAGCGCTAAATAATAAATTAAAATATTTTATAGTAAACCAGTTAATTCACAAGAAATGTGTATCAATAATTAGTAACACGAAAATTAAAACCTTGACGAGTTTCGACTTGATTAATTACGTTAGTTAATATATTAACAAAAATTTTGAGTATCAAATAAAATCATGGTAGACGAAGTTATTTTTTTAACGCTAAAAAAATGTTCCTGCTTAATTTATTATAAATATTTAGATACAGAATATAAACATTTTTTCAACAAAATAAATATCTGCGCGATGATCACATTAAGTGGAGAAAATTTCAATATTTTAAAATAAACCTGTCTTAATTTTAATTCAAAAATTAATAACCTCGTTAAAAAATAAATTAATTAAATCTTGAGGTTCGCTAATGAATTAAAAATTTTATTCATCAGATCTGTCATATTACCAGAGCATTGTGTACTTAACACCCCTTATTGGGTGATTGACCTCGTGAGAAAATCTGATATCGTCAAAAATAATTTTTCCGTTATCGTACGCGTCAAAACCGCAGGATAATTTTCATTGCACGTTATTTTTAATTGAAAAAATAAATTACAAAAGTTAATTGGAAAAACAAAAATTTACAGGATGTCGCAGTAATTGCGGATCAAAATACAAATGGGTTTCCAAAAAGTGTTAAAACCTTGCAAATTACTCCATTCGTTCCGCATTTTCCATTGAGCTACTGCATTTTTGTAGTTTTAAAAAATGGAGTTTCCTGAGTAGTTATTCTATTTTAAGCAAAATTGTTCCTAAGAACATAGATTTGAAAGTACGTAATTTGGCATATATCAAATTTTAAGCAATTTTAATTCTTTTGAGCTCTTTCGAAAGATAATTGCGCAATCTAACTTCCTTAATTTTTAATACGAACGAGCGCTGCTTTCTGCACAAAAAAGTTTGCATAAATCAATAAAAAGTTCATAAAATTCAATTATTTACAAAAATTTCACTCTAAATTTTTGAATTTTTAATATAAACCAGAGTTCCTTCTTGTTCTAGATCTAACATCCGCAAAAGAATTGATATCGCTTGCTTAAAGGTTCATTTGAATGATCTTTCAAATACTATAATAATATATTTTATGAGTTTCATTTTCAGAATATTATCAAAATTAAAATTATTACTTTTTAACGCCATTCTTTCAACCTTCGTTCGTCTGAATGTGAAGAGAAATCTGATATCATCGCAGGAAAATGGATAAAAAGAAAGGTGGGGTTTGGGAATCCCCTAATGGAATATTTTTACGAATTCATTTTTAACCGATGTTCCTAGGAGCAAATAAGAATTTTTAGACTTTAAAAAATAAGCTTAAAATGGACCAAGGTGCGTAAACAATATCTTGACGATCCAGAAGATTGTTTGTGGACTGAAACGTAGCCGATGTGTTTAAAACATTGAGAAATTAATTTACTCCGCCGTAGGACAATAAATATATTAATAAACGCTTGTAATAAAAATATGTAATACATTACAAATTGTTTTGTTTTCGTGCGTTAATTAATTGATCTACAGTATTTCGATGTTTTTTATGCAAATAAAAAAAATTAATTGTTAATAGTCGGCCACAGACTGTGTAATTTTATAGCAGGGCATAAATAATGAAAAATATCCAACAGCTAACCGTTTTGCGTTTTATTAAATGACGCTAATTGCAGTTGAATTTTGACAATTACTTAAATCAAATAGATCATTAATTTCTCCTATTGTTATGTAAATAGAACTTACTTAACTTGAATTAATCATGGTTGATTTAGCATTAGCAAACTTTTACGCTGCGATTTAATTCTTTCGGCTGGCTTGCACTGCGTCCAACGGATTCCTAGTTGATCAATTTCTTAAGTTTACTCACATGTATTTAAGAGGTCATGTTGTTGTTTCAACGTAATTTATGATTCAATAAAGGCAGATCGCAGACTGATCAAGCAAAAACGTTGCGAGACAAAACGTTTTTGTTTGATTGTGTTGAAAACTGTTTTCTACATGTATTAAATATGATCCAACACACCCTGATCAAACAATTTTGTTAGCAAGTTTTGCTTGATCAGTGTACGTTGGATCATATTTAATACATCATGTCAAAAACAGTTTTCAACACAATCAAACAAAAACGTTTTGTCTCACAACGTTTTTGCTTGATCAGTCTGCTTTCAGCCTTGAGGTGTCATTTTGAATTTCTCGGCATTTCCGCCCTATAATTTGACAGCGCTCATATTTACTTACGTCATGTGCAAATAATACCATTTGATCATGGAACGTTACACGATCGACGAAAGTATAGTTATTGTGAAAATTATGCATTTACAATTTGTGAAATTTTGGGTAGAAAAAGTGCACCTTCTCGTTGCGGAATTGTAAATTTAATAAAAAGACATTGAGGAAACTGGTTCAGTAAGTAAGAACACTTGTTCGTCGTCGAGGTGGTCAGAGAAGAGCCGAGTACCACCTCACTTCTTCACCGTTCACAGCAATTATTGGACCTCTCATGGTACTCTGCAACGAATTAAAAAAAAAATCTTCGTTACATCCTTACAAGATTCAACTAATGCAAGAACCTGCAGCGGCATACATTTGTCAATTAGGGGTGTGTTAGAAAACAAAGCTGTTGATGTTGATCTTTGCTATCAAATGATGAATCTCATTTGCAGCCGAATGGATACGTCAATAAACAAAATTTCCGAATTTCGAGAGCTGAAACCCACAAGCCATCTTGGAACACCCATGCAGCCGTGTAGTCACTGTTTGATTTCTGGACTAGAGGGATAATTGTACCATACTTCTTCAAAAATGATGTCAGTTCTCGTTATCGCGACAGGTTAGGACATTTTTTGTGGCCAAAATTTGTTAATATGGATCTGTGGTTTCAGCAAGACGAGGGCAACGTACCATACAGCAAACAAAATAAATAACTTGATTGGATTCAAAATTCCAATTGGCCGCCTAGATTTGATGCCATTAGATTGTTTTTCTTTGGGGCTACTTAAAGGGAAAAGTTGATGTCGACAAACCTCAAAAACAATATTCGGCGAAATTGCAAGCATTGAACCTCTTTTAAAGCTGTATTACATTACACAATTTCTTGTTCAAGAAACGACACAATTTTGCGCACTGCCCTTCAGAGTTCAGAGCAAACGCTCTGAACTCGTCTCTGCGCAAAATTGTGTCGTTTCTTGAACAAGAAATTGTGTAATGTAATACAGCTTTTAGGCAAAAACGTAATGGAAAATTTTTCCAAAAGAATTAACTATGTTGTTCCGGGGCATTTGAATGATGTTGTATTCCACGTACAATCGCAATGTTTGATATAAAAATTTTTAAATTTTTTCAATAAAATTATTAATGCATATTTTTGAACAAATTAAAATGGCACCTGTTATTGAATTACCTTTTAGAAGACCTTATTAGATTTTTGAGGGGAGAAGTCTCTATCGATACCACTGCATGTTCATATAAACATTTTATCGCAACATCGACTCTGATACAACATAAATATTACCCCTATAACTCCAAGTTATCAATGATAAATTTTTGCGTTTGAGTAAAAATTTCAAGGTCACTCGTTGAAAATAAAAATATTTTTGAACAGTTTGGAACATTTATTAACGCTTTTATAATTTCGCAATCATTCAATATTTTTGTGAGTAACTTTTAGATAATTTCAAGGACATTCAACAAAATAAAACGTATTTTGGAAAAAAAACGACAAATAACAATTTACTTGGAAATAACAGTGATTTCTAAAAAAATGTTGTTCCAACCGGCGAGTAATTTTTTAAATATTCATCCAGCCAAATAATATTGACTTTTTATGTTTTAATCAATTTTCAGAAATTACAAAGCGCAATTATCGTGTTGTCAAACAGCGTCATCAATTTCAAAAGTAAAAACGCTCACTTAATTTCTGAAATATTTTATAATAAGAATAAATTGCAATCATATCATAAAAATTCAAAACTGCAGTACAAATCAAATTCGGAATTGGTAACAGAAAGAAAAAAACTCAAGTATAGAGTAAATAAAAACACAAACTCTTCAATAAAACCAATAATTACAAAGATAAAAGCAACGAAGCAATAAATTAAAAACTTCTATAAATAACCATTCATTGTAAAAATCCTAGATTATTTTCAAAACATAATTTTTGTAAACTAAATACTACAGAAGAATAATTTAAAATTTTTCAAAACAATTTTTATAAATTGAGGGAAAACGTTATCAATTACGTTTGTATGTGTACGACTAGAACTTTGTAAACCAACTGATAAGAATTAAAAAAACAGAGATAAATTTTGAAAAAAAAATTTGATCTATTAAAATTCAAAATACAAAATATTATAAAAATTAATATTTATAATATTCTTAATATCCGTAATATTCTAGGAAATGTTTAGATAAGGTTTATCATAATGTTGAAGCACAACAAATTAATTCTCTACAAAACTCCGACATTCTAGTAGTCAAAATTTATTTTTTTTTAAATTAAACAAAATCGCCATTTCGAATGACATCATACGTCGAATCACTCTACCGAGAAATAATTACAAAAAACTTTAAGATTATTTCTACTTACAATTTCTGATTTAATTTTTACAGGTGGTTCTTCAATATCGTCATTATCGTTATCGTTTGGTGTATCTTCTTCCCATATAGATAATTCGTGATCGCTGTTCGACATGGCATCATTTGAATAACTTTCTTCTGGATTACCTCCAGTCACACTTGCAATTTTGGGGGCTGTAAATGCTTGTTCGTAGTCGTCTATGGGCGGTCGTCCTCTTTTTCTTTTATTTGGTGGTTCATTTTTTGGACTATCCATAACTGTCGATACATGTGGTAAAGCTGATTGTACACCGTTCATATTTGCATCGTTGTTGCTTTCATCATCTTTCCACGATACTTCTGCTAAACCTTTAATACGTAATTCTTCTGCCGTTTTTAATAATGTGGCTAGGTGACACTAAAAAATAATAAAATTTGTAAAAACAAATCGCTACGTGCATACGAGGAACCCACCCAGTAAAATATGTAACTTTAATTACGTGGGAATCCCCCAAAAGAAGCATGGTTAGGGTGTATATGTAAAGGGTTAATCGTTGCTTTGTGATGTCAACTAAAATCAGCTTGAAGATGTCACAATGACAATAACGTTGTCTCCAAAATGCATTTAAAAATAAAAATGTAGCCTGGTTCTCAATTTAGTCTTCTAACTGTTTTATACTTTCACTTTTCATAAGGAATCATAAATGCAAAAAATGTTAAAATTCCAATCCCACGCAAACCTGTCAATTTAACTAACCAAAATTTTTGAGTCAGATTCTTCCTCGACATTTCTTAGTCTTAATAAATTCTCCTAATAATCGGAGACTTGACAATTCACAGTCTTTAAGTGAAACGCAATTAGATTTTATTTCTTAGTAAAATTTAAAAAACCAAAAACATGGGAAAATTTAAACCAAGAAGTAAATTTTATAAACATAAAAATGGTTAGATCGTAACATATTAGCATGACTTGGTTGCCCATATTGGAAAGATTACTCTAGTAGTCATTTAGGCAGGTCGTACACCAGTGAAGCGTAAAAAAATACAGAAAGTTGGTATGCGGATGTAAGCGTAAGCTGTCGAGCATTAAACAGATAATCATCGATTTGCTATTGGCCTGATGTGCGAACAGCTTAAAAATATAGCGAAATCCCTTTATTTAAAAATAATATAGTAAAAACTAACCGACCCGGAGAAACAGGAGAACGTCCCTAAGCGGTGCAACAAAGATTCGTTGCCAAGTTGTAAAACTTCATAGTGCACACAACTTTCAGTATTTTTTAATTTATAGTTTATAACAGTCTTATCATTTAAATACATAGTAACTAAGTTTTAATTATAACCTTAATTATTGTAATACCGATGTCAACCCTCTAAAGGCGAACATAATTAATGTATAATAATTATTATTACATGTAACAGCGGTAATATTTACGGTTGTTCGGCTTTAAAGGGTTAACAATACATTTTGAACTATTGCAGTGATTTATATAGTACCAGATGTTTAAGTTCTGGAGGATCGATTTTAAATTAAAATTTGTTTCCAGTATTCTATATTTTTAAGAAGCCGGTAGTTCCCCGACATTTCACCCCCAATGAACACGAAACAGCCAAGTTTTTCTCATACACAAACTAATATGATACATTTTTACTTTCCGAACCCCTAGTTTAATTTTAAGAAAAAATACGAATTGTCTGTATTATCAGACTACTCGGCATTCGGCCTCACTCAGCAGATTTCCCGGCAGAATAATAACAATTATTCTTTTTTATTATAAATTTTCATAGTACTGGTTTTGCTTAATTAAAGCTTACACAATTGAAGGTTGAAGGATAATAGCGATTTTTATTTTGAACATGGACTTGAGCAATCGAACTTCGTTGAGTGGTTCCTTTGTAAACTGATCCTGATTTTTGATGAGTAAGTGAGGGGGGAAGTAAGTAAAAGTGTAAATTATATACAACTTTACTTTAAAAATTAACCCTCACTATTTGAGTAACTGCTTTTTATCAATGCATTTCAGATTAGTTTTTTTTTCTGAAGTTTCTGAATTTCCAAGTATTCTTGTCCGAATATGAGCTTGGTAATCTAAATTTAACCTTCAAGTACGTACTTGTACTTAAGTAACTACTAAAAAATTGAACGAACTACTAAAATATTCCCAAATAAAATAATATACCAGGCCCGGACTGGTAATAATTTAGTTACCGGGCAATTCTTTGGATGGGGGGCTCTTTAAGAAATTTTTACAACAGTAAAAAATTAAGTAATTATTTTGTAAGATAGTAACTTCTTAAAACTTAAGAAACTCTATAAAAAACCAATTTTGAAGCCGCACTACGATAAAGCCCTTTCGATCTGCAAAAAGTGATTGTCTTGATTGAACTTTAACATTATTGAGACACAGGTATTTAAATTAATACTATAAATGGTTTAATTGATAATATGTAAATAAACTAGTATGTCAACTAGAAGGGAATATTATATGTTTTAATTGTAAATCTGTATTCTATAAACCGCCCAAAAGAGCCGAAAAGTGGCGATGTGGACTTCTTGAAAGGCCGCCTTGACTTCGAATTGTGTTTCGAAAATTGTTTAAAATTCTGACGTCTTGTATGACTAATGCATAAATTTTAATGTTGATATGAGTAATCATGTTATGAAGTTATGATATTGGCATTTGCCGATCTTAATAACCATTGTTTATATCAAGATATATTGATGAAACTTTACTATTACTACTCTGCAAAGTCTTCACGGTCCATTTTTTGAGGTCGATCAATCCTCTTATTTCCCTTTCAATTTAATTTATCCACAAAGTGTTGATGTTCACAGGAGATATATTGTAAGTCTAAATTTTTGGGTATGTAACCCAAAAATGAGCCAATGTTCCGTCGAAGGAAGGCTTCTGACCGCACATCCAAGGAAATCATGTACTAGATGTACAGCTGTTTATGTTATAGCCTAAATTTGTCTATGATGTTAATCAGTTACTACATCTGCAATGCTTAATTGATCTGTTAATCGGATGATCCCTCACTTTCAGTGCGGCTTAATCAAGTACTAGATGCCTAAAGGCAGTCGGTCGAAAGGACATCAAAAAGGTAGTTTGGGGAATTCATTTACTTGTTATGTACCTACACGGTAACCGTTTTTCGAGCGTGAGGAACTCGTTTATCTTAACAGATACGAAGTTTGTTCTGACCAATAATCGAAGAAGTTTTGCCTATCATTTCTAGTTTTGAAGATATACAAAAAATAATCGGAAGAAAGACCCTATTAATTACCTATGATTTTATGGTATCAGATTGGCAAACCTTGTGGAAGTTTTGGAAACACTAGTTGAAGAGGTAATCAACAGATGGCAGTACTCAATATAATGTCGTAATGAATTCCTTTATTATTGTAATTCTTCACATGTATTTGTTCCACGGATCTTTAAAAGTCCGGGATTAGAAATAAAGCCATTTATTCATCCTGCCAATTTAGTAGCACCATCTATTGATAACCTTTAGAACTCCACCAAGTGTTTCTAAAACATCCATTAGATTTGTCTATCTGGTAGAGATGGTTTCAAAGGTCAAGAACCCTAAAAATCGACGCAGAAGGCTCAAATTCGTATATGTATGTAAGTCTTCGTGCAGATTAGGGTTCTTGACTTTTGAAACTATCTCTACTACATAATCATAGATACTACTATTAAAAGATGTGAGTGCGCTCACAAGAAAAACTCAAGGTTACCATTGTTTCTCTGCCATCTCAGTCGTCATGAAAAATTCGATGGCATATTCGAATTTCATTCATATGGAATTGGCATATTAATCTCAGATTTTTAGTTAGAATAAAAATGGACAAATTTTCTCTGATTTAACGAACTGTTAACATCTTAAGATATATCTTAAAATGCTAACTGCGAATCCGACCATCTACTATTAACATTTAAGATGATCCATAAATGCGGAAAATGCCGATAACTTCTTCCGCAGAGCGAAATCAAATTTAAAAATAGCTGCGTTGAGCTAAAAATTTACAGCCAGAATGTTCTGTAAAATTATCATATTAGTCGAGTATTTTATTCGTGAATTTTTAGTGTAACAGATGTACCTACACCTACAGAAGAAAACACTTTGAGATTTTTGCGAATGTGAAAACACGATCATTTATGTAAAACAAAAAGTAATTGCAAAATTTTAAACATTTGTACCCCTCGAATTTGTGATTCGCGTGCTTTCGGTTAAATACCACTCTACTAAACTATGGGTCATGGGCATGATATAACTGCCCCATGGTTCGGATTCCACAGCCCCAATAGCACAGAATGCCTGCACTACCAGGGATACAGTCCCAAATTACCCAACGTCATCTATCCGGACAGTCTGAAGAAAGTATAGTTGGTTTCCGTAGTTAATATAACAAGGCAAGAAGTTTTCTCTATGTAGATTGCAAACATATCGACAGTTACAGTTGCGAATTCGGTTAGGAACACCGCCGAGGATGTTTGTCATGTTTTCCGAAAAAGTTTGAGGATCACTGACCAACTCATGTTATATTATTATCTACTACCACAGTTCGCTAGACTAATACCACATTATTTAACACACCAAACATAAAAATAATATTTGCACCATTGGTCTTTCTAAATTTCATTTCCGTTACTTTCCAAAAAAAAAACAACCGGAAATTGAAAATGGACGTTATTTTTTATAATTTTATTCGCCACATAAATTTTTTTTTTAAATAAATTGTCGAAAGTTAGCCAGAGCCGTAGGCTAAAATATTTATTTTACTTGTAATAAAAATTTCCAGCAAACCTCTGAACGTCCCTCGTATGTATAAAGCAATTTTAAAAAATGCATTTGTCAAATATACATCAGCTTGAAAATGTGAATATTGAAATCGGAAGTTCTATTTTTTGCAAATAAATAAATTAATTTAAAATTTTCCATGACTTGAAAGGTTTATTTAAAGAATCGGAATTCAAAAAATGTCAAATAAAAAAAAATGAGGTAAAAGTTTAGAAATTTGAATAAAACTAACCAGTGTTTTAAGAAGTTTTAAACATGAAAAATTAAAAAATAGTAATAAATCGTGTCGTGAAGAAATACTAACAGGCTTGCTGATATTCACAGTTGAATATAAATATGCAAAAATTAATAGGGGAAACGTTAATACATAATTTATAATGCAAAAAACAGTACTGTAACTGCTAAAACGAATCCACCAGTTTGGTTATTAAATTTATTTAAAAGTATAGGTACATAAATTTGGTCGACCTACCTCAACGGTCACTTTTACGATTTAGCAATATACTTTCAAAATGCATTCTGAAACATGATAATAAATTTCAGTCACGAAATTTTTGAAACGACAACAGTTTTGGAAAAAATATTTCAAAATCAGGTAAAAGAAGCAGGTAAAAGTTCCGAAAGCGAATACCCTAGAAATAACAAAATTGAATGAATGAAAGGGAAGGGCCGAAATTTTATTAAAAATAAAATTGAGGTTTCTGCACCACTAATCAATAAGCTCGAATACTTCGTTTCAATTTTACAGAATAACTTGAGTTTTAAATTGAAAAAATTGTTTCTGAAATTGTTAATGGAAAATATATTTTCTTGGGGATTAATTTGCGATGGTTTGCAAAAAAAACAGTCCAACATTTAAAAAAATATTTGCTCAATTTCCATCACTTAATAAATTTCCACCGAAAAATTGTTTAAAATTAAAAATGTCTGAAATTGTATTACGTTATTAATCGTTAAGTGCATTTTGACAATTTACCTTTTATTAGGAAAGTTTTTTATATTAAATAGTTAAATTTTCGACGTCCTGAACGGTTATTCGGATTTTAAATCAGAAATTAAAAAAGATCGATCGACTTAATACCGCCTGCTTCGTTGGGTTTTCTAGTTTGCGTTGAAGTCATTTTTCATGAAAATTTGATTACTTATTTTTACAAAAAAACGACCTCGAAATTGAACAATTTTGTTTTCTGCAAAAATTGCATAGTAACAATTATAGTGAAATTAAATGACGCTTTGTGAATTATTATCAAAACCACAAGTAATTTTTTGGGATTTTCCAATGCTTGCACGAGTTTTTGAGTTTACAGAATTAAAAATTAATTTTCTTGTTTAATATAACGTGAGATTTTTACCGTTAATTAAATTAATTTATAAGCGTAATTATTTACAATACAATAGATCTTTCAAATAAAGCACCGTTTACACTTGACACGATGAAAGTAAAATGCGGTAGCATCAAAGAAAAAATAAAATGTTAAATTGAATGATTTATTACACGTTGCATTTTCTTGCAATAAAATTGTGCCGGAAAATTAAAAATCAATAGCTACTGAAAGGTATTAGGCTATAAATTTGAAAAAGCGGTATTTTAATAAGTTCATAAGTCACTATAAATTATAATGCTTAGTGGGTTTATAGTCTTGAAATAAGATATGCAAATTTTAAATTTTTAGAATGTTCTTAACTTGTTTAACGCGAAACACTTTTTTCGAGATTACAAACAAATTAGTATTGAAAAAACCTTGTGTAGTAAGTCGGACTATTTTGAAAAAGTGGACTTTGGTTCACAAGGCCAAAAATTACGAACAAATTGGATTTTAGACCCAGAAATTAACGCACACATTATCGTCAAAAACAAAAAAAAAGATTCTAATTTTTTAAGCGTTCGTGAACGAATTCGTTCGTTAGAAAAATGTATTGGATATGCATTAGGAAAATTCTCTTGGAAAAGTAAAACGCAAACATTGACTGTAAATTGTTTCAATAAAAAAGTTGAAATTTTGTTCACGCGTTTTCAATGAAAGCCTCGCGATTTTGAAGTTGGAAAACATGAAATCAATATTAAGAAGGTGAGATTAAAAGAAAACACCGAGAGATTTGAAGTGAGCAAATTTGAGTTCAGAATTTTTGATAAATTTCACAAACCAGTAACCATTGTTGTTGCGAAAAAGTTCAAAATTTCGTGGTGAGAATTTCTATGTTATAATAAATGTTATATAATATTTACTTATACAACTTCTTCCCTTGTGCTCCACAGTGGCGTAACTATCAGGGGGTCTAGGGCACAAAATGGGAGCTTCGTCTTTTTAATTTCTTATTCGAATCGCTCTATAAAATCAATTTTTCGGTTGAGAGCTTTGTAGATGGAGGAATGCAATGATGCTTCACTTTTCTGAACGTTCTCAAGAAATATTTTTGATGGAAGGGGTACAGCAAGAGTTTAAAAGCAACTTTCTCAAAAAACTTCTAGGTTTCGTAAGTTTTATTTTTCAGGGACGCATATACTACTTTTAAAAAATGTTCCAGACTTTTAAAGGGACAGTTATAAATTAAACTAAATGCAACACCTAACGGGTTCATTGACAGGCCTCCGTGCACCGTTACGATCAAGTGGTGGATTTTGACAAGCAGCGTGATGCTAATGATGGTTATGTCATACCATAAGTTCCCCTAACATGGCTACTGTAATTGCTATTAAAGCGGAATAATGCCACCAAGATCTAAGGTTATCTGAAATTACAATTGCCCATAGACTTATTTGAAATCAGAACAATTTTAATGGTATTTCATAGGATAAATCTGATTTATTCATCTTCAACATCTAGCCTGGACCATTATCAAGACTATTCTGGAGAACCAATTTGTTTTTAATTTTCTCAATGTTTTTTAATCCAACGAAGTTTTCGTAGTAGCCGATTTCGCATAATTTGCCCGAATGCAGTTGAGCGCATCAGAGCAGATATAATAGTCTAGCCAACCAACACTATAAGCATCACTCAACTATCTGTCCATATCTAGACAATTTTTTCTGATAAGATTATCTATGCAGTGTAATATACCCATAAGTTTTGCCTCAACGGTGAACGTGTTAACCGAACAGAATAATTATGCTTAGATTAAGTTTAGTAGAATAATTCATAACATATCGAATTGTTTCAATTATAAACGTCTTCGATGAACCCAACAAAATTTCTTATCTATTTAGAACGAATTCTATCAATCCGTTTTTTTAAATGAATTCTCCAAGAGTGATATTCAAAAAGATATCTCGTAAAAACACCGTTTGTGTGAAATAGGTTTATGCATTATGTACGAATTTTTGTTATTAATAAGTACGTCCACTTTTCGACCTCAAAAAACCAGAAAATAAAATCAGCAAATACCTATCCGAATTTTTGCAATATTTAAGTTGTTTCTGACTTCAAAGCCATCAGTTCGATAAAGAAAAACTGGCTCACAATTAGGGGAAACACCTGCAATACCATTAGGTACATCTTGGCGAGAATAATTAAAGCTTCCTCCTTTTTGATTCCAATCTTAAGCAATAATTTTAATAGATTAAAGAACATGGTTGAAAAAACTGAATAAATTTAATAGTTTGAGAAAACCAAGTTCAAAAGTACATTTCATAAAATAATTTTGCATAAGGAAATAAATTTACAACAATTAAAGTACTAAATAAATAAACGGGCTAGCACGAATTCCGGTAAGCTAATTATACAAATCCTCTACATTCTAGAGTCGACCCTCCACACAGAAGTTGTTTTTAATTTCTTTATTCAACTAATACTTTTAAAGCGATTATCTGTGCCGGGGATCGAACCATCACAGTTTAGTAACTCTATCACACCTAGAGATACATAATTGTAAAACACCGCACGCCTTTTTTAATTATTGTATTATATTTTTAACACTTTATTTAAATTAGAACCGGCGGCGTCATGTGTGTGAAGACCCTGTCTATTTTAACATATAAGGTAATATCCCTCATTCACTTGTCATAAAATCACTGATTAATTTACAATATATCAATAAATGAGCAAGTCGTAATTAAACGCAAGACGCCGAAGGCCGAGTCGTGTATCAAGCAACATTAACTATCAGCTGTTTGGGTTGTGGTGCTGAAGATCTTAGATAATTTTTAAAGTGGGAAAGTATTCTTCATCTTTGGATAACCCTTTAAGAAGTTATCCAAGGGGAAATAAAACATAAATATTAATGTGTCGTAATTAAATCATCTAAAATTCGCTGATGTTCTTGTTGTAATTTAGTTTCTATGGAGGATCATACAACTGAGAATGTCCTTACATACATTTTTCCAAGTCAATTTAATCATATTGGCGATGACCAACCAAATCTCGAAATTAGAACACAGAAACTACTCCTATCGTGTTAAAAGGCCTTACAAAGAATATTGACCCCGAGAGCGATGCTTCGTTTTTCAACGAAAAATAGGATATGGAATGAAACGATCAGATAGAGAACTAATGAACGTAATCAGACGAGTAACATAACCGAAGTGACGTCGACAGAAGAAATGTGAAAAGAAGAAGAGATGATAAAACACGGTTGAAAAGCAAAAAACAAATATTAAGAAATAATCGAATGTCCCGTACGAGGTGGAAGGCCGAGTCGTTTTAACGGTAGAGATTGGAACAGAAGTTGTCTATTTTACAGACATAAATAAACAGCGGTCGTGGCCTCACAGTTAACGGAAGGTTTCCCGATTCGACTCCGTGTTTGAATTTAAAATTTCTTGACCGTCTCCGTGCTTCAGAGGGAACATAAAGTCGTTGGTCCCCCTGTGTTAATGATTTGTCTTCATAACACAAGGCAATATGTGCAATACAAGCACATCGAGGTCCAGCTTAGCAAACTACTTAATTAAGATGTAAAAACAAATTTGAAAAGATTAGTAAAACACCGGTCCCAGAACTAACGTAAGAAGAAGAAAAAGCGCAATACAAACCATTTCATGTGTGGATTTCGGGGATGAAGGATCAGGATTAGATTAATCCCCGCCATTAAATTAAATTTTGAAGTATTCGTGTAAAAAAGAAACTTAAAAAATGTATTATGTATACTGACTAGAAGAATTTCTAAAGTTGGCAGCAGGGCCAAATACATTTTGCTGCGCAAATATAGTTAATAGTATTTGCAAGATTTTCAAAATTAAATATTCATTCCATAGTAAACCGCGGCCTGTCTACACCTTTTCCACCAGTAATTCAGAAATCGTCAACCGTTATTCAGATTTGTCAATTGATATTCAGAAATCGTCAACCATTATTCAGATTTGTCAATTAATATTCAGAAATCGTCAACGGTTATTCAGATTTGTCAATTGCAATTCACGATTTCTGAATATCAGTTGACAAATCTTTGATGTTTGGTATAAAGAACTTAAGTCAAAAAATACAAGTTTACATTAGAAGCAAATTAAGTTGTTTTTACTGTTTAAAAAAGATACATTTCGAAAAAAGTTTATATTTTCACTCTCACACTCTTATTTTTGTGATTTAATAAAAGTTCTTTATACCATTAGAAAGAGAGGAGAAAATACTATTGTTTTACTACAGTAACACAGAAACGGAAATTTTTGACTTAGAGCGTCTACACACGATCCAATCTGGTCGGGCCGACATACTGTCCTACACGTGAGTTGAACAAGGACACAATAGCCGCATCCTTATTCAACTCATGTGTAGGACAGCCGGTCGGCCCGACCAGATTGGATCGTGTGTAGACCCTATTAAGTTGTTTATACCAATCATCAAAGAAATCTGAATTACAATTCACGATTTCTGAATATCAGTTGACAAATCTGAATTACAATTCACGATTTCTGAACAGCAGGTGAGGTTTTCTGAATTACTGCTGGAAAAGGTGTAAAATAAATTCTCTTGTTCAGGGACGCCCCCTAGCCCTAGTCCATCTTAAATCAACAACTCCACGTGAAGTCCAATCTGCAAACTCTGTATGGCTTTTTATCAGAAAACTGACATAAAAATTGGATGACAGAAGATGCCGTAAGTGACTTAGACCAGCTCTGTTGACGAATAGTCTTACGTCTTCTTATGCGAAAAAATGTGTTGGACCGTACATAATTGGAATGAACGGTTTAACTTGCCCCCCCCCCCTCATTTTCAAATTTGTTTACTGTTTCGTCAATTTGTAAGTTTTTTCAGTCACATAATTTATATCAATTGAATTTTATATTATGTGAATATTAAAGAAATAATTGATAGTATATTAGGCTGGAGTCTCACTGAATCAACCGGCAACCACTGACTAAAATTCAGCCAATGGAAATAACTGATTTATAGGTGGATGAATCTTTAGAAGGTAGAATTTTATGAAGTAGCAGTGGGTAGTTGTAGTGAGACTCCAGCCTTATACACCTAAGGAGTAAGGCCGGAGTCGCACTGTACCACTTCCTACTACCAAATAAAATTTGAACTAATTCAATTGGTTCAAACCGAGTTCAAAGATCCACCTACAAATCAGCAACTTCCATTAGTTAATATTTTATTTGGTGGTACGAAGTGGTGCAGTGAGACTCCGGGCTAAAACGCCACTCTTAATCCCGTGTGATTTACTTGCCCGAGGCACATAATAAAACGTGCAACAAGCTCGTCTACCTGTTTTTAAATTACCTGCGTAAAGGTATTGTAAAGAGATTAAAACTGGGTAACTTTTCCATTTTAAGCAAAACGAAAGTACATTTTTCAAATTTGCCGAAATTTTAATTCGTTAAACAGTTTATTCTTAATTTTCGAAATTGTATAGGGGAAGCCCCTCTAGGTACTAAATTATTTCTAGTTTCACCGTTTTCAAGTCAAAAGTCTGACCTCAATTTTTGTCCACCCTGGAAATGATAATTTGATAATTCAAACAAGTGCAGTTGTAAATTTATACAAAAACCGACCAGCTTGAGGTTTAAGCGGGTTTAGGATCAATAAACAGTACTTTCAAAAATGTGTCCTGCTGAGAAGCCATATAAAACAACTTTTGGAATTTTCTTAAGACATTATTCAAAATTTCAGCTAAAAGGGAGTACCTAACGGTAAACAATAAATAGACAATTTTTGGAAAGGTGGATTATCTGTAAAATGTGCATTCAAATCGGACTTTTAGATTACAAAAGATTAGAAAAGGTAGAATTATGTATGTACAATTTCTGAAAAATTAAATTTTAACAAGCAGTAGTCAAGAATGCCGACGAATTTTTATGATCTATGGCCCCTAAACTATGCCAAAAGAGAAAGGTATAGAGGAGAAGTAGACAAAAAAAAGCGGCGGCTTAGGAGATTTAAAAAAAATTTTAAAGCCAAAAATGTTAAATGCGTTTAGCAAATGGTATGCTAAAAAACGTGTTTTTCAATTTGGATTCGAACCCTGAATATAGAGAACTGGTTGTTGGTCAAACATGGGGGGGGGTCATCATTCAATACTTTCGCGATTCAAGAGGTGATAAAACAAAAATATTTAAAGTAAGATTTAAGAAATGATTATTCAAATCAATTCCATCTATATTATAAAAATGGATGTATGTGTGTATGTATGTTCCCTATAGACTCCCTAAACTGTTTGACCGATCGGAACCAAATTTGGCACAGTTATTATGTAGGTCCCTGCGCATGTTTTTGTATTGAAATAGTGCAAAAATTCGCAAAGGAAAGGAAAGTTGATTTTGAGTAGCAGGCTACTCAAAATCAACTTAAAAACAATAATGAATGCTGTCAAGCTGTCAACCGATCGACAATGCAAATACGCGTGCACGTGCTTTACGTTTCTATTTGACCAATCTTAAACAAATTTGGTGTAGAAGTTATTTACAACGCTACGAAAAACATAGGCTACTTTAGTACCTTGGAGTGAGGCCGAAGGCCGAACAACCACGGTCTACACGTATGCCTGCGATACCCTTGAGTGAGGACGAAGGCCGAACAACCACATCCGACACGGTCTAGATGGCGAAAGGCGGCCGGTAGGCCGACTGTGCCAGCTAGTAATAACTATTATATTAATATACCGCCCTCCCAACAAAATGATAGTGTTTATCAAGTTAGAAAAATACATTCCAAGAATAAACTGAGAATATGGTGAGGGTATATCTTACCTTACAGCAAACTAAAAAGTACCACAGGCGATTTCTAAAGATTGTTTTACAGTCAAACATGTTTATTATCCAAGTATCAATTTAATTTTACAATAAATTGAAGGGGTTAAAGCCATAGTGGTGTAAGTCACATTTTTGTAAAATTTAAGTTATGTACTGTAGGCATATCTTTAAAAGTCAATTTATTGAAAGGCAATATTACAAAATTTTTACAAAAATGTGACTTACACCACTATGACTTTAACCCCCTCAATTAAATTATTTATTTTTGAAAACTTAAAGGTAAAACCAACTTTTCCCTGTGGATTTTATTAATCTCTTAGCCATAATTAATTTCCTACCGACAAGAGGATGGTAAAAGCAGACCCATTACATGGTCAATTTCGTTAGTCTACTACTTACTTTCGGCGCTTGCAAATTGGGCCAGGCGGTCAGGTTCTTTTTAAGCCTACCCGTAAATTGGGCCAAAAGAATATAAGGGTCCCATGTAAATTGGGCCAGACACCACTCGTAAGCGTAACATGCACGAAAGGTTACTGTTTTGTCATTATTTTTTGTTTTATTCGATTTTTTGGGGGTGAAACGTAAAAGTTTACTGCCCCATACCGCTACTATACTTTTTAATGCTATTTCAAGGTTCTCTAAGTTCCCGGTTTCTTTTATCCCGGTTTTCTTGATGGAAGGCGCTTCTAGTATGTTTAGCCCAGTAAACCATTGTCAAAACCGCCCGGAGGTAGGTTTTGACAATGGAATTACCTCCAAATCGAATGCACACCTCAAAAATCGGAAAAGAAACACCTAAATTTACGTACTTTCAAAACTCGATTTTGGAGTTGTTTTTAAGGATTTCTCGAAAAATATGTTTTCTATAAACTATATTAACCATGTTCTATAGTGTGTAGCACACGAAAATTTTTTTCTTAGTTGCGTTTTGCGATACTTATGCCCGTATTCACAAACGTTCGTAACTAAATTTAACGGTCTGTTAAATTAATGAATGATTCATATTGATCTAGGAATCAGTTCAACTATGTATCCAAAATGTTAAATATAACGTGCCCGTTAAGTCAAGGTTATCCAACTTGTTATGTTATTTATTAAATTCTTACTACGTATCTGATAACTAAACGTCTAACGTTATTGATAACAGGTAAAACATTATAATCATTTAATAAATAACATAACAAATTGGATAACCTTGACTTAACGGGCACGTTATATTTAACATTTTGGATACATAGTTGGACTGAATATCAACAAACGTTTTCTATTGGTTGTTAAATTTAACAGAACGTTAAATTCAGTTACGAACGTTTGTGAATACGGGCATTAATATATATACCTACAATTGAATATTATTTAATGGCTTTACCTTTAAGCTACCCACGCCGACCGCTGGCCCAATTTACAGGTTTTCTTAAGTTACCCACCAAAATAATTTTAAAATACATTGACCGCTGGCCCAATTTACTATCGTTCCCCTAAACTATGCCAAAAGAGAAAGGTAGAGACGAAGTAGACAAAAAACGCGGCGGCTTAAGGGATTTAAAAAAAATTTTAAAGCCAAAAATGTTAAATACGTTTAGCAAAGTGGTATGCTGAAAAACATGTTCCTCAATCTGGATTCGAACCTGAACACAGAGAACTGGTTGTTGGTTAACCGAGGGGGGGGGGTTCAATTCAATACTTTCAATTTCAATTACAATTCAATACTTTCGTGATTTAAGAGGTGATAAAATAAAAATATTTAAAGGAAGATTTAATAAATAATTATTCAAATCAATTCTAAAATAAGGGACTGTCCATTAATTACGTAAGGATGATTTTTGTAATTTTGGACCCCCTCCCCCCGCCACGTAAGGGTACGTAAGATTGTTGCAACCCCCCCCCCACATCTTACGTAAGGATTATTTAAAAGAAAAATAATTTTGACCCCCCCTCCACCCCTTATATTTGTAAAATATGAATAATAATATATTATATAGATAATAATAAATACAAAAATTTAAATTAAATTTTTATTTACATAGATGAAAAATCGTTCGACAAGATCGCCAACGTTTGATGCCATTTTCTAAAATTCACACTATTATGTCACTATGTTTAATGATTTTTAAGTACTATAATATATTTCATCATACGGTATTTCCATTATACCTGGATATATGTTGTAATTACCAACATAAAAAGAAAAAATTATATTTGATTTTTAAATTTAATTTAAAAAAATATTTTAAGAAACTTACGTAAGGAATACGTCGGACCCCTCCCCCCTACGTAAGGGTCCGTAAGATATGCAATACCCCCCCCCCAAAAAAAACCCTTACGTAATTAATGGATGACCCCTAACTATTATATTAATATACCCCCCTCCCAAGAAAATGATAGTGTTTATCAAGTTAGAAAAATACATTCCAAGAATAAACTGAGAATATGGTGAGATAGTATAATATCTTACCTTACAGCAAACTAAAAAGTATCACAGGCGATTTCTAAAGATTGTTTTACAGTCAAACATGTTTATTATCCGAGTATCAATTTAATTTTACAATTAAATTATTAATTTTTGAAAACTTGAAGGTAAAACCAACTTTTCCCTGTGGATTTTATTAATCTCTTAGGCGGTTATTCTGTAACTCGTCCTTTAAAATTAGGTAAAGTTTGGTTTCCACTTAAAATATCGTTTGTAATTCAATTGTTTACATGGATATTTTAAGTGGAAACCAAACTTTACCTAATTTTAAAGGATCCTTTAATAAAGGACGAGTTACAGAATCCTTTAAAATTAGGTAAAGCTTGGTTTCCACTTAAAATATCGTGTGTCTTTTTTCGTCTTATTAGGATCCTTTAAAAATAGGTAAAGTACGGTTTACGATGTAAACAATTGAATAATTGTAAACGATATTTTAAGTGGAAACCAAACTTTACCTAATTTTAAAGGATCCTTGAATAAAGGACGAGTTACAGAATAACCGCCTTAGCCATAATTAATTTCCTACTGACAAGGGGATGGTAAAAGCAGACCCATTACATGGTCAATTTCGTTAGTCTACTACTTATTTTAGTAGTGAACCCTTTTCTTTTGGAAAAGAATTCAAAAACATTCTTAAATTATGACGTTTATTAAATGGAAGTTGTAGGTCGATCCTTATTTTGAAAAACAATTGGAGGCCGAAGGCCGACTTGTATTCTAAAAAGCAAATGGGAGGCCGAAGGCCGACTCGTATTCATATAACCTATTGAAAGCCCAAAAATTGACAAGCATAACCGATGGTCTGCTGTGAAGACCGATACATGATTATGAAAACCAAAAAAGTCTACAACCGATAGGTAAGTCTATGAACAGTCGAGGCCTCGCAAAGCTAGCCAAGTGATTAGTTTATTTTATCACTATCTTATCAATCTTTATTTTAGCGGGGGGTTTTTGCATTTATTTTTATAATTTTTCCTTCATTTGTTTTATCACGTTTAAAAAATATTTAAATTTTTATTATAGTCTATAAGGTTATATTTTAGTCTCTGATGGAGTTGAGACAATATTTAAAAAATTCAAACCAGCATTTTCAGTTTAAAAACAAAAGAATGAAATAAAAAATTTCCAAAATTCGAAGAATGAGATTTTCATAATATTTTTGCTCAACTTTTGAATCCTTAGTACAACAGAAATACTTGAAAAAATGTATGCGGTAAAGTTCTCGTCCAATATTTGTAATTAAGGAAAATGATCTCGGGTCAGTGGACATAAATAAAACAATATGTTGTCGAGTCGACGTTTCGGGCCTTATATTGTACCCACCCTTGATTCGTTTATTGACTTTTATATTGTGTTTTAATCATAAATTATTTATTACTAGATTTTATATATAGTGACCAATTTGTTTTTCGTTATTCAGTCCTGTAATGTGTTAACCGTTCTTAATTTAGTGACACCGCTGATGGCGCCTTGTGCCTTTATTACTGTTCTTAATCTGAATGTCGATGTAATATACAATTGTACATCCGTTTGTTGAGTCCTGAGGATGGGTACAATATAAGGCCCGAAACATCGACTCGACAACATATTGTTTTATTTATGTCCACTGACCCGAGATCATTTTCCTTACTTGAAAAAATGTTGACAAGGGTAAGAATTTGGCACAGTTATTATGTAGGTCCCTGCGCATGTTTTTGTATTGAAATAGTGCAAAAATTCGCAAAGGAAAGGAAAGTTGATTTTGAGTAGCCTGCCTTCCTTTAAGGAATCTCGATAATCCATTCATGCGCGTCCCATGGGGACGCGCATGAATGGATTATCGAGATTCCTTAAAGGAAGGCAGGCTACTCAAAATCAACTTAAAAACAATAATGAATGCTGTCAAGCTGTCAACCGATCGACAATGCAAATACGCGTGCACGTGCTTTACGTTTCTATTTGACCAATCTTAACCAAATTTAGTGTAGAAGTTATTTACAACGCTACGAAAAACATAGGCTACTTTACTACCTTGGAGTGAGGCCGCAGGCCGAACAACCACGGTCTACACGTATGCCTGCGATACCCTTGAGTGAGGCCGAAGGCCGAACAACCACATCCGACACGGTCTAGATGGCGAAAGGCGGCCGGTAGGCCGACTGTGCCAGCTAGTAATAACTATTATATTAATATACCCCCTCCCAAGAAAATGATAGAGTGTTTATCAAGTTAGAAAAATACATTCCAAGAATAAACTGAGAATATGGTGAGATAGTATACGAGTATCTTACCTTACAGCAAACTAAAAAGTACCACAGGCGATTTCTAAAGATTGTTTTACAGTCAAACATGTTTATTATCCAAGTATCAATTTAATTTTACAATTGAGGGGGTTAAAGCCATAGTGGTGTAAGTCACATTTTTGTAAAATTTAAGTTATGTATTGTAGGCATATCTTTAAAGGTCAATTTATTGAAAGGCAATTTTACCTTTTATTTTAACGAAATTGGTCATTACATGGTCAATTTCGTTAGTCTACTACTTACTTTAGTAGTGAACCCTTTTCTTTTGGAAAAGAATTCAAAAACATTCTTAAATTGTAACTTTAGACAATTTTGGTTGATAGGGAATTTATTGCATCACAGGATACTTGGTAAATTTAATTTTATGACGTTTATTAAATGGAAGTTGTAGGTCGATCCTTATTTTGAAAAACAATTGGGAGGCCGAAGGCCGACTTGTATTCTAAAAAGCAAATGGGAGGCCGAAGGCCGACCCGTATTCATATAACTTATTGAAAGTCCAAAAATTGACAAGCATAACCGATGGTCTGCTGTGAAGACCGATACATGATTATGAAAACCAAAAAGGTCTACAACCGATCGGTAAGTCTATGAACAGTTGAGGCCTCGCAAAGCTAGTCAAGTGATTAGTTTATTTTATCACTATCTTATCAATCTTCATTTTTCCGGGGGGTTTTTTGCATTAATTTATTTTTATAATTTTTCCTTCATTTGTTTTATCAAGTTTAAAAATATTAAAATTTTTATTATGGTTATAAGTATGCTGACCATATGTACTTATTTTAGTAGGACAGTACTCTTTTTTAGAACGATGTCCTATGTATAGTGTATAGTCAAATTATGTTGATATAAAAACGTACAAACTATAAACGAAACATAATATATAGAGATAAGGTTAATTATTTTAATCTGGCGCCAGCCTTTAGCAATGCATAATATGCTGTTTTCCTTAATATATATAAAAATGGATGTATGTATGTTCCCTATACTCCTAAACCGTTTGACCGATCGGAACCAAATTTGGCACAGTTATTATGTAGGTCCCTGCGCATGTTTTTGTATTAAAATAGTGCAAAAATTCGCAAAGGAAAGGAAAGTTGATTTTCCTTAACGGAAGGCAAGCTACTCAAAATCAACTTAAAAAACAATAATTAAAGCTGTCAAATTGTCAACCGATCGACAATGCAAATACGCGTGCACGTGCTTTACGTTTCTATTTGACCAATCTCAACCAAATTTGGAGTAGAAGTTACATATTTACAACGCTACGAAAAACATAGGCTACTTTAGTACCTTGGAGTGAGGCCGAAGGCCGAACAACCACATCCGGCACGGTCTAGATGGCTCAAGGCGGCCGGTAGGTCGACTGTGCCAGCTAGTCCTTAATAGAATAGAAGAAAACAATAATTTTTGTGTTTTCCCACAGAATATTGCATAAGCCACGATTCGAAATTCTAAAGTTCGTCATTTTAAAATAGTTTTCAATTGTTTTTAATATCTTTCTGTATCGTCCGTTCTGCTTATGTATTGTTTACATGGGCATTTGGGAAAAATTTATTGATTTGTTAATCCAATAATACCTTCGGACAAGTCCAAAAATTGGACAAGTCTCAGTAAAAACGCTCTTGTGTTCGCATCTGCAAGTATCTGCAGCTGAAATTTGGAGGGCAAGTACTAGAGATACCAATGATACCATAAAATTTTCGGTGTGTCTCATGCGTTCTCACACAACTAAAAGTTTAAAGCCCGCATTTCATTACGGCTTCTACCAGCCAGCTTCTAGAAGCCCAAAATTTGTAATGCATTGGCTTATATGGAACCAAACTCACTTCGGCTGGTAGAAGCCAGGTAGAAGCAGGTCATAAAAAGTATCGAATTTTAGCAGCCCGGCTGCAAAAATACTCCACGTGGAGTACTATACTTCTAATTGGTTAATATTTAGAATAAGGACTTATTATTGGATAATATTTCTATTACGAAAATGTCTTTGCGACTCCACGTGGACTTGTGTACTTTACCTGATAAAAGATTAATTTTAACCAGGCCGCTTGTGCAGAGCCAGGAGTTGTAAAATTTTACAACTGAAGCTGCACAAGCCAGATACTTCTACTTATTAGATAATATGTGTTGTAACACAATTTTGGTTATTCGATGTCATCGTTAATTAGATATTTATACTAATTTTTTAATCATTCCCATAATAAAAAGCAATAAAAGAAGGTGATTATTTTTGGATGTTTTTTTTAAATAAACTTGTCCACGAAAAAAACCGACCTCCTGTATTGTTGTGCTAAATTAAAAAGCGCAAAAATTTTTTAAACGCAATTTATTATTAGTTATTAAATTTACCGGGTAGTATTTAACATTAAAAAATTAAAAAGAAATTTTTTAAAGGTCTCTAAAAATGCTCTCACCTATAATCCATTACTACACATTCAAATTTTGTTAAAAAATCGGCATACAATTTTCGCGCTCTAGTTTTCGCTGTAGATTTTTAAGTTTTGGACCTATTAGCGATTTTCTGTACATTACAATATAACTTCTTAATCCACTACGAGCTTTTATATTTTTAACATTAGATTTCCATGTACCGACTTTATCGGTCATGTCCCTTACTGATGTTTGTGTTACGTCGATTTCGGTAATTTCAATTTTTTTGAGAGTTCTCTTTGCGACATTCGCGAATTTTTGCAATGCGTGGAAAAATTTTACGTTGTTTCTCAGCGTATGCTTACAATATTATAAAACTTGTACCCGAAACATGTAATTCAAAGTGCTCGGCTTTTCGTGGAAGCGTGAAGTGATTCATAATAACTTAAATATAACAAAATAACCGGATAGAAATATTATCCAATAATAAGTCCTTATTCTAAATATTAACCAATTAGAAGTACAGTACTCCACGTGGAGTATTTTTGCAGCCGGGCTGCTAAAATTCGATACTTTTTATGACCTGCTTCTACCTGGCTTCTACCAGCCGAAGTGAGTTTGGTTCCATATAAGCCAATGCATTACAAATTTTGGGCTTCTAGAAGCTGGCTGGTAGAAGCCGTAATGAAATGCGGGCTTAAGAGAAGTTAACATTTAAAAAATCGAGTTTTTAGGTCGAAATTAAGTCTACAAACCGTTAAAAATGTAATTCTTTGTTTTGTTTTGGCACTTGTGTGCTAGTAACGAGAAACAGAAATAATATTTCAACTTGAAAACTGAAAAAAATGAATGAATTTTCGTTTTTAAGCAAAGTTAAAGTACCTTATGTATACGGTACATAATGTATATAAAAAAGGTTGACTTTGCCCCATTTTTTCGACACTTTCCAAGCGCATCTTTTATGATTTTTATTGTGTTCCTGAATCCTTGGGATGTTCCTAGCAAGAAACTATTATTAAACAGACCAAATGAATTACTTTAAAAATCACCATTTGTCCGCCTCCACCACACTGTGCGCCGTTGACCTTTTTTTAGGTATTTACCGTGTTTCGCCGAAATGTACTTTTTTTTCATAAAAATAATATGGTCACCATATCTATAAGGTTATATTTTAGTCTCTGATGGAGTTGAGACAATATTTAAAAAATTCAAACCAGCATTTCCAGTTTAAAAACAAAAGAATGAAATAAAAAATTTCCAAAAATTCGAAGAATGAGATTTTCATAATATTTTTGCTCAACTTTTGAATCGTTTTGAATCCTTAGTACAACAGAAATACTTGAAAAAATGTATGCGGTAAAGTTCTCGTCCAATATTTGTAATTAAGGAAAATGATCTCGGGTCAGTGGACATAAATAAAACAATATGTTGTCGAGTCGACGTTTCGGGCCTTATATTGTACCTACCCTTGATTCGTTTATTGACTTTTATATTGTGTTTTAATCATAAATTATTTATTACTAGATTTTATATATAGTGACCAATTTGTTTTTCGTTATTCAGTCCTGTAATGTGTTAACCGTTCTTAATTTAGTGACACCGCTGATGGCGCCTTGTGCCTTTATTACTGTTCTTAATCTGAATGTCGATGTAATATACAATTGTACATCCGTTTGTTGAGTCCTGAGGATGGGTACAATATAAGGCCCGAAACGTCGACTCGACAACATATTGTTTTATTTATGTCCACTGACCCGAGATCATTTTCCTTACTTGAAAAAATGTTGACAAGGGTAAGAATTTGGCACAGTTATTATGTAGGTCCCTGCGCATGTTTTTGTATTGAAATAGTGCAAAAATTCGCAAAGGAAAGGAAAGTTGATTTTGAGTAGCCTGAGTAACTCAAAATCAACTTAAAAACAATAATGAATGCTGTCAAGCTGTCAACCGATCGACAATGCAAATACGCGTGCACGTGCTTTACGTTTCTATTTGACCAATCTTAACCAAATTTAGTGTAGAAGTTATTTACAACGCTACGAAAAACATAGGCTACTTTACTACCTTGGAGTGAGGCCGCAGGCCGAACAACCACGGTCTACACGTATGCCTGCGATACCCTTGAGTGAGGCCGAAGGCCGAACAACCACATCCGACACGGTCTAGATGGCGAAAGGCGGCCGGTAGGCCGACTGTGCCAGCTAGTAATAACTATTATATTAATATACCCCCTCCCAAGAAAATGATAGAGTGTTTATCAAGTTAGAAAAATACATTCCAAGAATAAACTGAGAATATGGTGAGATAGTATACGAGTATCTTACCTTACAGCAAACTAAAAAGTACCACAGGCGATTTCTAAAGATTGTTTTACAGTCAAATATGTTTATTATCCAAGTATCAATTTAATTTTACAATTGAGGGGGTTAAAGCCATAGTGGTGCAAGTCACATTTTTGTAAAATTTAAGTTATGTATTGTAGGCATATCTTTAAAGGTCAATTTATTGAAAGGCAATTTTACCTTTTATTTTAACGAAATTGGTCATTACATGGTCAATTTCGTTAGTCTACTACTTACTTTAGTAGTGAACCCTTTTCTTTTGGAAAAGAATTCAAAAACATTCTTAAATTGTAACTTTAGACAATTTTGGTTGATAGGGAATTTATTGCATCACAGGATACTTGGTAAATTTAATTTTATGACGTTTATTAAATGGAAGTTGTAGGTCGATCCTTATTTTGAAAAACAATTGGGAGGCCGAAGGCCGACTTGTATTCTAAAAAGCAAATGGGAGGCCGAAGGCCGACCCGTATTCATATAACTTATTGAAAGTCCAAAAATTGACAAGCATAACCGATGGTCTGCTGTGAAGACCGATACATGATTATGAAAACCAAAAAGGTCCACAACCGATCGGTAAGTCTATGAACAGTTGAGGCCTCGCAAAGCTAGCCAAGTGATTAGTTTATTTTATCACTATCTTATCAATCTTCATTTTTCCGGGGGGTTTTTTGCATTAATTTATTTTTATAATTTTTCCTTCATTTGTTTTATCAAGTTTAAAAAATATTTAAATTTTTATTATGGTCTATAACAGGGGTGGGCAACCTTTTGTATAACAGGGGCCAGAATAATATTTACGTTTCGTCCGCGGGCCTTAGTATAGTTAATGGACACATTTTTGTTACTTGTATTTTTTTCTGAAAATATAAAAACAATAATATTTATAACAAAGTTAATTAAGTACTAGTAGGTATATTTATTTCTCTTTATCATTTATAACAAATTACAAAGAAAAAAATCTGATGTGGCCATCGCATAACTTTCCGAACAGACGCAAATTTTTATATTATATTTTTAAATAAAATGGTTACATAATTTCAACAGTAAATCGATGAAAAATTTCATATTTTGCCAAAATAGGAAGAAAAAAACTTTTGAATGCCTATATCTTGCAAACGAAGCATTTTTGGACCCATGTTATTAGAAACTTTTCATCTTATTTTCGTTAGTAGAATGCGGTTTACTATTTTATTTACAAATACAAAAAATTTTTACAAATACAAATTTTTTTGAAACGCCCTGTATATTTTAGAGAAAAACTTGTAGGACAAAAAATGTAGGAAATTCCATAGCGCTAATTTTTTGTTATTAATATTTTTACATATTTAATTTCGTTTCGAAGTTATGACGCATAATGTCATAATAGCTCTAGGTAAACCCCCCTTTCCCGTTACACGATTTAATTTATTTTCATCTGGCTTCGTCCTACGACAGGAAAAAGCTTATATGCAAAATTTGGAATGATTTGCTTGCTTCGTTTAGACGCTATCGTGTTCACAGACGTACATACACACATACACACACACATACATACAGACATCCTTCCAAAAATGATAAAAATGGATTCAGGGGACCTCAAAACGTGAACATCTGTCAAAAAATTGGGGGGTCAAATTTTGACTGATAACAATACTTTCCTTACCTAGGGGTTCGGAAAGTAAAAATTCGCAAAGGAAAGGAAAGTTGATTTTGAGTAGCCTGCCTTCCTTTAAGGAATCTCGATAATCCATTCATGCGCGTCCCGTAGGGACGCGCATGAATGGATTATCGAGATTCCTTAAAGGAAGGCAGGCTACTCAAAATCAACTTAAAAAACAATAATGAATGCTGTCAAGCTGTCAACCGATCGACAATGCAAATACGCGTGCACGTGCTTTACGTTTCTATTTGACCAATCTTAACCAAATTTGGTGTAGAAGTTACGATATTTATAACGCTAGAAAAACATAGGCTACTTTAGAACCTTGTGGTGAGGCCGAAGGCCGAACAACCACATCCGACACGGTCTAGATGGCTAATACGCGAAAACTTAATTCGCGTTATAGGGAATTTTGCTTCGCGTATAAAAAATTCAGGTATCAAAATCTAATTCGCGTACATCGAACTCGCGTACATGGAGGGTCTAGTGTACTTTTCAATTTACTTTTTGCAATACTTTTTAATTTAATTTAAATAAGACGAATTATATCGAAAATTAAACCGTAGATCTCTTCTTTTTCCTTATGTTAGGTACTAACCTAATCCTTTTCGTTAAAATTTTTGTTTTTGAAAATATTTATTTATTATTTCTTCTAAAGATCTCGCGGGCCGGATTAGAACTTTACGCGGACCGGAGTTGGCCCGCGGGCCGGAGGTTGCCCACCGTTGCAGACGGTTATATTTTAGTCTCTGATGGAGTTGAGACAATATTTAAAAAATTCAAACCAGCATTTCCTGTTTAAAAAAAAAATGAAATAAAAAATTTCCAAAAATTCGAAGAATGAGATTTTCATAATATTTTTGTTCAACTTTTGAATCCTTAGTATAACAGAAATACTTGCAAAAATGTTGACAAGGGTAAGAAGTAGGTTTTGGTACCTAGCAAAAAGGTAAAATTGGTAGATAGGTATTTGAAAGGGATGCAGGCAAGGAACAATAATGAAGAGTCTGTTATTTGAAAAATGGTATTTTTGGCGGCAAAATTCTAAGAAAAATGAAACTTAACAATGGGGAATAACATTTTCAGCAAAAGAGAAAGAAATGGTAGGTTGTCCTGAAGGTAACCAGAATAAGAGGATTATCTGAGATTTAATAAAAATTGAATTGACATTTCTGTGGCAGTTGACAGGACTTGGGGGGGGACAACAATTAATTAGACTCGAAGTGACAGAAGATGTGGATTTGAAAATTTTGAAAAAAGGACTTCAAGGGCCGAAAAGACATTTTTGGTTAGGTCTACCGTAGAGCAATAAGTTGTAGTTGTTATCGGATAACAGTTGACGAATGGAGAAGATTTCTTTCGGTGGGAAGTAAAAGCTAGGTTAACTTTCGATTGAATGTTAAAAGTACTACACAAAAAATGGGGGTATGTGATGAAGCAACAATTTGAGTGTTCAGTAAATAATAAAATAAGGTAATACTTACATGATCTACGTTAATTTCTCCTTTATACATGAATTCGACTAAGCATTTAATATCTACAAATTTAACATCTTTCATGATGAGGATGGGATCTTTTTCTTCGTACTGTGACAATATTGTATCGAAGTATGTACTGCAGGCGGATAGAACTATTTTGTGTGCTTTTAAGGTTTTACCTTCACAAGCCAAGGTGACATCACAAAAAGCCTCTCTTTCGAGGAGCTGTGAGAACATAGTTTGTAAATTCGAATGATGGTATCTCCATCTTAAACAATACTGTTGAGGTAACATTTTAAAATAGGGTTTATAATGTCTTGGGTCGTAGCGGCAATTTTCGGTTGAAAATCTAAAAAAATTATTAAAAAGACACACCACCGCATAAAAAACCACACAACGTAATTTTAAGACCAAACACACACCTCGTTATCTGTTTACAAAAAAATAATGTGAGTCACCCGTTTTTACAACTTCAAAATATCTTGAAATAATCAATACTTGCACATTTTTTAATAATTTCGAAATTCCATGTTGTGATTAAAGTAAATTGAACGCGAACACACACCACCATACACACACACACGCCGTTGTTGTTATTATAATATCTAATTTTTAAGTGCACTTTTGCTCAGCACATTTCACACTAAACTTTTAGTCGGTCACAAAAATTGTTCACAATAATAATAAAACGGGATAGTAAATTTTCAGTCGGTGCTGTCGATTGTAAAATTTTTGAGACGCGTATTGCATTGTTCGGTCATTCGGAAATTTCCAACAAAAAATGTGTCCCTAATAGTTTTTTTATGAATCAGTGAGCCAATAGAAACCACGTAAGACCCCTATAAACCATGTATAGTCGCTAAAAATTCGCCGGGCCAAGCCTTAAAGGCCAAATCGATATCTTTTACGTCTTAAAATTTTCACGAATATTTAATTACGAAAAAAATTTTTCACGCTCGCTCACTTGTCAATTTCTCAAACGCGGAAGAACGAATAATTCTAAAAACGAGTAACCGATTAGGCTAACCTAACGGCATCAGCATCGAGAAACGAACATCAAAAGAGGGTCAAAATAAGTTGACTGTACTAAGGCCTTTCATATTTATTTTTATAAACTGGGAATTTTTTTTATGACTTAAGAAACGGAAAACGCTCTCAAGTTCAACGATCTCATCGCCAATTTAGAAAACAAAATTTTACAAATTATTATCTCTCTCCAATAAAACAAAACGACAATGTTCTCTCAAAAACGCGACCGGTTTTTTATTTTTAATAATTTATTCTTTATTTACCCAGTTATTTAAAAATTTTCAGAACGTTCGTAATTTTGGTGGGTACAGTCGATAGCAAATTTACGGAATGTTTTATAAACGTATCTACATTTTTTTTTTAAGCTTGACCTTGCAAATTACAACGTTGCACAATTTTTTAATTTATACCGTCGAGTGAACGTTACTAAAATTAAAAATTCATTTAACGATCGAACCCAATTTTTTCATCCTAAAATTCGCTAAAATATTACAAAAATATTCTGTGCTTCCTATTTAGTGACTTTTTGTTTCAAACATTGGCTACAATCGATTATAAAAATGAAATTTTTTATCAAGTTTTATGTCCGTGAAGCTTCGTCATTAATTAAAAAAAAAGACAAAAAATCTTTAGTCAAGTTATCGGCACGACGAATTAGTTCGAACGTTATAATTTTGGCGCCGGCGGTTTCGGAATTCAAATTTTTTTTTATTTCAAATCGAGTAACTTCGCGGAAACGAATAACTTTTTCGGTGCAACAAATTGTTGCATTTCGATCATTACAATTTATTAAATAATTAAAATCGTCATCGTTGAACGAGCTTTTGTTTTTTTAATTATTGCAAAACGGAAAATTTTGACATAATTCCACTGATTAATATAAACAGTTACGTAAAAAATTATTTTCGTGATTTATGTTGCTTAGATTAACACTTTGTAAATAATTTATTTCGTTTGCCAAATTTTTTTTAAGTAAAATTAGGATAATTTCTACGAGGAGCAACCGAAAAGTTTTTATACGTGATTTATTTCCCCTACATCGGCGCTTCTTAACCGGTTTGCCTGCGCGACCTTAACGTTTCTTGCAGTGGCATATACAATTTGGTGACCCCCATGGATTTTCAACAATCTACTAAATAATAAATAATTTAAAGCTGTTTTGAAAGATAGTACTAGTTTTTGTTTTTAATTAAAAGGTATAATCATAAATTTGATAAAAAAATTAGGAGATCCATATTTACATTGGATGTTCATTTAAAAAGAGGCCAGTCGAAATAACTTTTTTTTTTGTAAATTTGAGAAAAATCAAAAACATGCCAATTTAGATAGAAACGATGACGTTCAAAACCAACACTGTTCGAATTTTAAATTGAACCCCCTCATCACCAGCTACCCCTATTTTGAAATTTTAAATACACCCCCTACCTTGTGGTACATCATTTTAAAGTTAAAAAATGAGAGCGGTCGTCGGACCGTTCACAGAAGCTATGCTTCTTACGCACAGAGCAAACCATAATAGGGTGAGAGTGTCTTATCACCTGTCATTACGAACTGACTTGTAACCTTCCTATTGCAAAGATGAAGGTTTATATAGGCCCCTATTACAAAAATTTTCTGAGAATGTATTATCAAAATTTTGAGTAAATCGATTTTGAAGTTAGCTAATTTTCATGTAAAAACCTAACGAGATTCCGCGCGTCGCTCATTTTGTTGACGGTCCGTGCAGTTTAAATGACCCTAACACATAGAGTATTTCGCTCCGGCCCTCGCTGCAGATGGCATTTTGGAATGCCAACGGCCTATCTGCCAAACGCCACGAGTTTCTCGCGTTCGCGTTTTTCCACGACCTTGACGTCATCATGGTCAACGAGACCCACCTTAGAGCCGGGCATCTGGCCAAACTCCCCTGCTACACCCTATATCGAAACGATCGCGACGGACGCGGTGGCGGCACCGCAATCTACGTCAAAACTTCTATCGAACACATCTCACTAACCACCCCTGACCTCGAAGGCCTCGAGGCCACCACGGTTAGCGTCCACACTGCACACCACGGATGGTTGCAAATTTCCTCCATATATAATCGCCCCCAAAGAAATCTTCTAAAAACTGACTTCGAACTCCTTCTTGAAGGCCCCGACGCGAAGATCATCGCCGGCGATTTCAATGCCAAACACTTCGCCTGGTTTTGTCGTCATACAAACACCCAGGGCCGAGAGCTTCTTCAAATTGAGAACGAGTTGGACTTCTCAATCGTCGCTCCAACTGTCCCTACACACTATTCTCCTGCAGGTACGCCGTCCATTCTGGACATTGCCATCTTCAAAGACGTACCACTCCAATTTGAAATTTCCACCTGCGAAGAGCTTAACTCTGATCACTTCCCTGTACTAATCACATTAGGGACACTGACTCTACCCCCCCCCCTACAAGGACGAGAACCGACTGGATTTCTTTCTCAGACAACCTCAGGGAAAATCTCGGACCAATCCCTTACATCGAGTCCACCACAGACCTAGACAATTACATTAACATCTTCCAAGATAAAATAACCAAGTCAATCTCAGAAACCTCTTACGATGTCCCCTCTCAAGACATCCGAGATAAACTTTCTCCCACTCTCAAGGACTTAATCCGATCCAAAAACCGTGCAAGGAAACTTGCACGCAGAACACGTAACCCCACTGACCAAACCTTATACAATCAACTTAAGAGGGAAGTTGACGACAAAATTAAAGAATTCCATGACATTGAATGGACAGACAAAATCAAATCCCTTGCTTTCCAAGACTTGACTGCTTGGCGCATGGCAAGCGCACTCCAGGGGAAAAAGAAAACCCCCACCCCAGTACTTCTTCGCCCCGATGGCACTCTCGCCAAAAGCGACCTCGAAAAGGCCGAAACATTTGCTGACAGCCTTCAAACTCAATGTTCCCCTAACACCACGAGACTTGATCACGACCACATCGCTTCGGTCGAAAATTCCGTCTCCACCGCCCTCTCAGCCACAGACAATACCAACATCAACCCCGCTTCCTTCACGGAGGTTGCAATAGCCATCAAAAGACTGAAAAATAGGAAAGCCCCAGGTCCTGACGGCATTACCAACCTTGCCCTTAAGGCACTACCCAAAAAAGCAGTAACTGCAATCACTGGTATAATTAATGCAAGCCTCCGCCTTAATTACTACCCACAGATTTGGAAAACCGCTGACGTAGTGGTGATCCCTAAACCCGGTCAAAACCTAAAACTCCCTCAGAGTTACAGACCGATCAGCTTACTTCCCTCCATCGGCAAACTAGCCGAAAAAATCATCATCGCGCGTCTCCAGGAGGCGCATAGCACCACTCACCAAGCCCTCCGATTAGTCGAACACATCACTTTTGCCCTCAACAAAAAAGAGTTCACCGGCCTAGTGCTACTCGACGTATCGAAAGCTTTCGATAAGGTCTGGCATGAAGCCCTCCTGTTCAAAATGCTTCAGTCAAAAATCCAACTCCCACTAGTTCGACTAATAGCCTCTTATCTTAATAATAGAAAATTTAAAATCAAACACTCCAATACCAGATCCACCCCGCGCCCCATCACTTCTGGGGTCCCCCAAGGCTCAATACTCGCAGCATCTCTCTTTAACATCTACATGAGCGACATCCCAATCCCCACTGACCCAATAACAAAAATAGCACTTTACGCTGACGACGTCACTATCTACTCGTCCTCAATCCACCCAGATTTCGCCACAACCCGTCTCCAAGAGGCCATCAACGATCTCGAAAGATGGTACGAAACTTGACGCATCGAGGTTAACTCGAGCAAGAGTTCCGCGATCATGTTTCGAAATCGAAGTAAGCCTCACAACTCCAGTGTCTGGATGTTTGAGGAACAGATTCCGTGGGAAACCAAGGTCAAGTACCTTGGAATTACCATGGATCAACGCCTCAAATGGATCCCCCATGTCAAAACCGCAACCGGTAAAGCCAAAACCCTCTTCTCAAAACTTTTTGCCCTCTTAAATCGAAACAGCCCCATGGCTCCCTCAAACAAACTTAGATTATACAAATCCATCATCCGCCCAACCATGACATACGCCTCCCCCGTCTGGGGCTACGCCCGTCACAGCACAATCAATAAAGTCCAAATAGTCCAAAATAAAAACCTCCGCTCTACCTTCAACGCCCCCTTCTATGTCACCAACAGGCGACTGCACGCAGACGCCAAACTAGAGCTCATATCCACCTTCATTCGAAAACTTGCCATTAATCTCTACAAGAAGTCCATCTTTTCAGAAAACCCACTCATAGCACAACTAGGTCAATACAATATTGAAGACTATTGTATCCCCCGACCTAAATCAATCCTGACCACAGACAACCCATGACCACAACTTCCACCTGTACAGACTTACATTTGTCCATAGGTATAATTATACAAATTGCTTCGAAAGTGGATTACATTCACTAGATTTGTGTAATTTTTGATTTAATTCCAACATCTTAGATTCCATTCCCTCTAGCTCATCAACTCCATTCGAGGACGGCAAATGCAATTTCAATTGCATTACCCGTCAAATTTTTCAAGTAGAAGCAACTTCAATCGAGGAAATTCTTCAATCTTCGAATTAGGGACTCTACTATATCGGTAACGTAGTAAAATACTTCTCTCTTTTCAATATTTATTTTCCACAGTCATTTCCTGGGTAACTCCCAGCCACCTTAGCTCAGCGCTATATTTCGTGAGGCCCACCGGCCTCCACAACTTCCCACGCCAGATGCCTTTGTCAGATGAAGGAGAAGGCCGGCTACGCCGGGATGCTCCATCAAGTTCATTCCAGAAACCAGAAACCAGATTTCGCTCCGGCAGATGCAGCTAGTCTCTCCTACATGTAACATCGATTATTTTTTGTTTTTACGCGATTTTTTGGGGGTGAAACGCAAAAGATAACTGCCCCATACCGCGACTATACTTTTTAATGCTTTTTCAAGGGTCCCTAACATCCCGGTTTTTTAGATCCCGATTTTCTTGATCGAAGGCCCTTCTCGTATGTTTAGCCCAGTAATCAGAGTCAAAACCGCTCTGGAGCGGAGCGGAGCGGCGCCCCGGAAGAGTAGGTTTTGACGATGGATTACCCTCCCTATCGAATGCACACCCCAAAAATCGAAGAAGAAAAAATTTTATTTTTTCACTTTTTCGGCAATACACGTGTTAATTTCCATTTTTTTGCGAATATTTATTACTAATATCTACTAATCACGCCCCCACCTATCCGAATTTCAAAGAAAAATTCAAATCGGAGCGAAAAAATTTCACTCAATTTCAAGGAACGACGGGCGAACGATGTGACATCGACCCGGGGTGTGCCAGTGGCCGCTTGAAATGCAACTTTCCCATTTTCACACTTTTTTCGGTTTTTTTTTATGATCACCTCCGCGACGACAAAAGTTATACATTCGGATCAAAACATACCCGAAAAGGCCGTTAATTACCCAAAATTTTGCTAAATTACATATTAGGGGCTTGGCCTAAACTTGCGATTTACATGTTAAATTTAGCATTTTTAAATTGATTTTTTTCAAAATTTTGACTATACATTATCGGACTTTACAGTACACTCTAATAAGGTTCCTTTTGCTATAAAAAAATTTTGAAATTATTTGGGGTGACAGGTGATAGGTAATTCTTCCCGGCCATAGTTGTTCAGCCTTCGACTTCACAGGGCGGACCAGAATAAATCCGTGAAGGCCATAATAGTTGTTCGGCCTTACACGGCGGACCATAATAGATCCGTGAAAGCCATAGTTGTTCGGCCTTCGGCCTCACAGGGGGAGGACTATAATAGATCCGTGAAGGCCATAGTTGTTCGGCCTTCGGCCTTACACGGCGGACCATAATAGATCCGTGAAAGCCATAGTTGTTCGGCCTTCGGCCTCACAGGTGGAGGACTATAATAGATCCGTGAAGGCCATAGTTGTTCGGCTTTCGGCCTCACAGGGGGAGGACC
Organism: Podabrus alpinus; assembly: GCA_932274525.1. NCBI lineage: Eukaryota > Metazoa > Arthropoda > Insecta > Coleoptera > Cantharidae > Podabrus > Podabrus alpinus. Next base: position 23,376,096 of record OW026453.1, read on the forward strand.
ATAATAGATCCGTGAGGGCCATAGTTGTTCGGCCTCACAGGGCGGACCATAATAGATTATATTTATATGCCTTCAGCTGTCTTGACTGCTAGTCCATGATTGCCAGTGGTTGTTCGGCCTTCGGTCTCACAGGGGGAGGACCATAATAGATCCGTGAAGGCCATAGTTGTTCGGCCTTTTTGTGAAAAATTTTTAAAATTTTTTCGACGTTTTTTGCCGACCCACGAAAAGGGGGGGAAATTTTTTTAATTTATTTAGTTTTGTCAAAAAACTATTTTCCCTAAAAACCGGTTTGAGGCGGCGTGGGGTCGGGGGCGGTTGCCACCTCCGCCCCCATCCATAGCCACCATTCCCAGGGTCCTAGCCCTCTCGGTTCCGGAGTTATGCCAGCTCCCACTTGCTTTTGAGAACACTGGTCGGATCGGGTCGGGTCGGCCTCCAACTTGCTTATAAAACTACGGGTCGGCCTCCCACTTGCCTTTCAGGAACACGGGTCGGCCTTCGGCCTCCCACTTGCTTTAGAGAACACGGGTCGGGTCGGCCTTCGGCCTCCCACTTGCTTTAGAGAACAGGGGTCGGGTCGACCTTCGGCCTCCCACTGGCATTTAAGAATACGGGTCGGCCCTCGGCCTCCAACTTGCTTATAAGAATACGGGAAAATTTTTTCGACGTTTTTTGCCGACCCACAAAAAGGGAGAATGGGGGGGATATTTAAATTTTGTTAGTTTTGTCAAAAAACTAAAACTAGCTTCAAAATTTTTGAAAAATAAAAATTTTGAAAATTTTATTGACGTTTTTTGCCGACCCACGAAAAGGGTCGTTTTAAGGACGTTTTAATTTTTTTAGTTTTGTCAAAAAACTATTTTCCCTAAAAACCGGTCGGTGGCGGCGGGGCGGGGGCGGTTGCCACCTCCGCCCCCTATCCATAGCCACCATTCCCAGGGTCCTAGCCCTCTCGGTTCCGGAGTTATGGTGTTTGAAGGGAAGTTCGAAATTTGAAAGCAATGGTCGAAATTTGTGTGACGAATTTGCGTTAACAATTTGCGTTAACAAATTTGTGTGACGAACGATTTTTTTCAGTTAACTGCCCGTGCGATAAGAAGCATAGCTTCAAAAACACGCAACTTCATTCCGTTAACAAAATTAGATTTACTAGTAGTTACGTGTTACGTTACGTTTATGAATTAAAAGCAATGGCGCCTGGTACGGTGAGGATCGCTGGTATCGCTCGCAAAATAATATTTGCACCGCCGAATATTGGATAACCCGACGTCGCTTGGGCGATAAATGGTGGCACTGATTTAAAACATTTTCTAAAAAGTAAAAACTTTGATTTATAGAAGTCTCCCCCCCCCCATCTCATGATAGCAAACCACGAGCCTCCACTAATGAGCAGTTTAATAAATTCCCCCTCCCCCGGTAATATATTCGCAAAAGAAAATTGTTTTAATTTACCTCCCCCCCCTCCAATCCAAATTAAAATTTCAATTCAATATTCATTTCACAAAGTAATTATTAAAACATTGTGTGATAGCGCTAAATATTTTCCAAAAAGTACCTAGAAAGCAGTGGCGGCTGGTGTAGGGAGACCGACGGGGCGCTGCCCTCCCTAAACAGAATATCAATTCGGCGTAATATTTTTAATGCACATGCATTACTGTCACTATGGTAGGGGGACCCGGGTGTTAGCGATAGACCGACTGTCGCTGGATTTCCGGTTACATTTCTGAGTCTGCAGCTACACCAAGTGCAGTGTACGCCTCCACGTGGCGTCCCTGGAGGTAGGCGGGAGCTTGTTTCCTCACATTTGTTCAAATGTTGCTCCGAGCAACAACCGAACCGTCCTTAGGGGACCGGGGAACACCATATCCATATCCGGCAAGCTTCTGTCTACTACTAAGTACACGCGCCACAGGAGCGGTTAATTGGAGAAAGCTAACAACGCAACGTAGCCCGAATCCAAGACGTTGAATTCGGTCACGTCTAGAGGAGGTATCTTCTTATGACTGCACAAACTTGTTTGTCCAGCAAAGGGGGACATCTGAATTCTAGGGCAGTTGCAACTTGGGAGTCCTATCCAACCAAACCAATCCTAAACGCGAGGCAATGCACTCGTGCACCTGACAGTACAGCTCTGGCTGAACCGGACCGAATATCCGCTAAAGCCAAAGAGTACTCTGGAGCCAAATCGCAAACATGGAGGATGTATAAACTCAACTCAATAAGCCTTCAAAGAACCTGTTCACACTGCGCTCTAGAAGCAATGCCGCTAACCTAGATCACTCTAGGAAAGGCGCGCATACTGAGCCAGCTGATGCAAGATTCCTAGGAATCCACGTAACAGCAAAACCAGTATATTCAAAGTGACCACAACACACGTTGACCAGATTTATCTGGTTAAAGTGCCCCACGGCTTGGAAAGCCACACTTAGTGGTACCCTAGCGGACAGAAGTCCGACATGAGGAGGTGGAGTTGGGATCCCAAGTGGAAACCTTCGATGCCTGGGACGTGACATATCCCCAAGCCTTTGTCCAAGTACCGGTGTTGGCAGCCCTAGAGCCATTTAGGTCGAGCACCGGGGGTGCAGTGGTGAAGCTCCTTAATGCATAACTCCTGAGAAATCCGGACTATAGCATATTACCGTTACTATACGGGAGACGGGGACCCGAAGAGCATTCAAAACGCTCTTCCCCGTCATTTGAGGTTGGACTCGTAGTGGCTGTGGTAAGGGCGAGATTCAGCCAATGGTGGGAACTACTTGTACCACGTACAAGTGGAACCTGCGACAGTTTACGTGGTGATCAAAGTAAACGGCGCCTGCCTGTTAGCAGGAAGCTCGAGACCGATCTAGAAGGTGTCTTGAGGCCCGTCCTTGGGTGGTGCTTAACTGGCTCGTTTTGCATCCGATAGGAACCCCTTTAAGTAGGGCGCCTGTCCCGGCGAAACCTTGTTATGAAACTCCCAAGGAGCGAATTAATGAGTGAGGTGACCCACAGGTCCATGGGGACCCGTGCTGGGAGTGTCTGACGACGAACCTAACACGTTAAATTAAACGACTTCAATGTCACTGTGGTAGTTAATTACATTGATTTACCCCTGCAAACTTATTTTACTGCAAATATATAGGGTGATTCTGCCTTTACCGGCTGCCTTTAGTCATCTAGACCTAGACCGTATCGGATGTGGTTGTTCAGCCTACGGCCTCAAGAGGAGCCGGAGATTTTCTCTACGAAGCCATAAGCCAAACGAACCAACCACATCAGACACGTTCTAGATGGTTAATAGCGACCAGTAAACTCCAGGAGGAGCGGGTGAATTTTATTCTGTGAGGATGTAGGCCGAACTACCACATCCGACACGGTCTAGATGGCTAAAGGTGGCCGATATGTCGCATGTAGCAGCTAGGTTTTATTTTCCCATAAGTACCATTTTTCCCATGGTCTATGAGTTCATACTTGTTTAAGACCAATTTTGGAATGATGTCTGGATGTGTGTGTGTGATGTGTGGTGTTTTTATCGTCAACGATTACAAACAAACGCGTGCACCGATTGAGTTGAAATATTATGTACTAGTTTGAAGCAGTTGTTTAAAGATCTGATTAGATTTTGGTTGAAAACCGTCTATTTTTAACCCATTCTTTAGAAGAATTAAAATTGCTAAAGAGCATTGCCGCTTCCCGGTGGAACAAAATATGAGAATGAAAATCATACCAATTGAAAGAGATTATTTTTACGCATCTTTCGATACCTCACACTAGATAATTTTCTCTTAAATTATTGTTATAATACAAACATAAATTAAGCGCTATTAAATGAATATGGGTTGCCTTGGATAATTCTATCTGTCAAAGTCTTTAGTTTAAATTTATTTAACATTGATTTTGTATTGTTTATTACTATAATTTTATTTTAATATTTTACGTTAATAATATCAAACGAATTTTTTTATTACTTATAAAAAAATTTATTCTGGCGTCATTATGACGGCGCGGCGTCCTGAAAATTTCTAGTTTTTTTAATTTTGTATTAATAGTGTATTTATTTTAAGAAATTTTTGGTATAAACCAATACAATTGATATAAAATGAAGTTGAATGTAGTAAATGGGAAAGTAATGCGTTGTCATATCAGATTTTTTTATAATGTAGTAAAATTTCATTACCTTTATTCCCGTCTGGATTTGAAAAATTAACGAATAAGAACAATAATTCTGGGAATTTCATGTAGGTAATGCTTCAATTTTTATTCGAGAAATGGAGCGCGTTGATTTGGTGGCATTGTAAGCCAATCACTGATTTTATGATGAATGAGGACACTTAGGGCCGGTTGTATAACAGAGGTTCAACCTTGAGTAAGAGTTAACCCAGGGATTTTTGTTATTTGGTTGGTTGATACGCTAAAAATGCCTGGGTTAACCGTTACTCGAGGTTGAACCTCTGTTATACAACCAGCCCTAGTTTTGAATATTATAATAGTCATAATTTATCTATAGAAAAATAAAAAAGTAATCAAAAATATATTTACAATTTATTTTGTAAAAAGTAAACTGATGAAAGATGCGTTATGAAAAAATAAATAGACAGAAGAGGTGTTTTATAGCCGTACCGATTCGTGATTGCCTTTGTTGTGCAGCCTAAAGCTTTACAACCAGGCACATACACACGCACATCCAGAGATAAATTTAAGCTATTACATAAGTCGATAATGGATTCAGGCTTTGGGGCGGTCATCGGTTCACACATATTTCTAATAGCACCGGTTGTTTCTGCAATCATTGAAGAAAACCTTGCACAATCCCTTCCGGTTTCCTCCTCAAACCGATTCACTTAAATTAACAAAGTCTGGATGGACAATCCAGTATGTCGTGCATGTCAAGAATCTAATGGGACATCAGTGGAACTCTGGCGAACATGGACTTTGTCAGTGGCGTAGCTATCATGGGTGACACCCGGGGCGGTTTTAATGGGTGTCACTCCCACCCAGGGAAAAAACTCCGGGTCACTCGTTTTTGTTTTTAAAAACCAAGAAAGGAGGTAATTTTAGTCAGGAAATTTAAATAATTTGGGGTCCGGTGTCACCCCCAGACGGGTGAGACCCGGGGCTGTCCGCCCCCCTTAGCTACGCCACTGACTTTGTCATTTTAAGTGGCTCGATGTTGTTTATGTTTAGTGTTGAGCAGTGGCGGCTTACCCTAAAGGGCACAAAGGCACGTGCACACTTATCCAGAATTGGAAAGAACCACTAAACAAAATTAATAAATTATGAAAATAATAATTTGAAGTATATAACTACTTTTTACATTTTGTGCCTTTTTATTAAAACAAGTCACGAGTCGCTACTGCTAGAAGGTCACCATTTCATTAATTTATCTATTTACAATTTACCTGTATGTCTATACGCTAAATTGATTCGTCAATTCTTCCACCAATGCGGCCTATAAGCCTCCCTAATGATAGCTGGACAGTTCAGTATATCGTGCATATCGTGCAATGGAAATAAATGCGACAGTGGAACTCGTACTTTGCCGCTATGATTGGTTGATGATGTTTATGTTTCGTATTGAGCAATGGCGGCGTACCCTAAAAGGCACACTGGTACGCTCGTTCCTATCTAAAATTGGAAACAATTAATTTTAAGTAAATCTCGTTAGCAGTAATAAATATGTGCACTCCACTATCATTAACTATCCATTTCAAATCAATTATTTGAGTTTTAACATGGAAATGGTCGTGCATTGTTAAAAAAGAGAATTGATGACTTGAGAACGCTTTTGATAAGCAAGAAAATGCTAGAAATAAAAACAATTTAATAATAAAAGTAGTTAAAATGATTAACGGAAACTTTTCTGCGGACAGTGGTGAAGTTGCAAACCTGGGAAGTCAAAATGCAAATAATGAAAAATAAGTACCAGAAGAAGAACATATGGCTTTTTCTTGTAATCCTGAGGAAGAGTAAAGTAAAATACTCGAAACGTCGAAGAAAAGTTAAAGAACTTTTTTTCCTATAGTTCAAATCTCGAAAAATTCCATTTAGTAAAGTTAGTGAACGATAATAAGGTGAAAGTTACTATTTACAAGGTTAAAAATTCCATTTATTACCGGTTTAGTGGTTTTCATACATCTTCGACGTCAAACAGTTACTTGAATTTAAAAAAAAGTTGTTGTTGTACTTTTTTTGTCGCCTTAATGGTCCCCAGTTAAGTGCTATTTATTTCATGATAAGCATTAATGCTCTCATCAGTGTTAGATTTCGTTTCAAACTCTTTTAGGCTTCTATACAAAGTATAGCAAGAAGCCTTATGATCTGGCTCCGTGTCTGTCCGTCCGTCCGCATAATTCAAATCTAATCAGAGCCTTCGAAATTGTGATTGTAAACACATCGTATGTATAATAAAATAAAATTTGTTTTAAATTTAAAATGGACTTTCTAGTTACGCTTCTATACAATGTATAGCAAGAAGCCTTATGATCTGGCTCCGTGTCTGTCCGTCCGTCTGTCCGTCCGCATAAATCAAATCTAATCAGAACCCTCGAAATTGTGATTGTAAACACATCGTATGTATAATAAAATAAAATATACAAAGTATAGCAAGAAGCCTTACGATCTAATCTTAAATTGGTGTCAGATGTCAAATATCGGCAAATAGTACAAACAAATTTCATCGGTTATCTCTAGTGACAATTGACGCCAGGTATTTAAAACGTTGGACTCTTTCGAAGTTGTACTGATTGATGGTGAGATTTTATCCTATTCGGTTTCTATATGACCGACTATTCACACTGATATATTTTGTTTTGCCTTCGTTTATCGTAAGACCCATCCTTCCTGTCTCTCTCTCCACCCTCCGAAGCATATTATCATTTACGCTGATCACACTATTGGCCAGTATATCCACTTCATCAGCATATACTAGAGCTGTATATTGCAAACAGCTGCATTTTAATTTCAGCTGATCGTGAGGCTTGGCTTAGTGCAATGTTGACCCACAGACCCGTGTGCCTCTTAGACTACGTCGGTAAGCTCCTGGAGCGGGTCACACTGAACCGCTTGCAGCAGGACCTGGGGAAAAGCGGCAGCCTCTACGAGAACCACTTTGAATTTCACAGAGGAAAATCCATGGTGGTCACCTTCAAGATGATATCTAAAAGAGGCAAGGAACGGGACGCAGATGACGAAGCATTACTACGCCTTGGTCACCCTGGACATAGGAACACCTTCAACTGCGCTGGTTGGAGGCACATCCTCAGGGAGCGACGGGTTGACCCTTCAATCTTCAACCCTGATCGCGAGTTACTTTGAGGATCGGCGCCTGAGGATGGATGACCGGGGCAAGGAAATAGAGGTGACCATCGGGGCTTCCCAGGGGTCGGCACTTCCGTATCAGGGATGTATCCATCCGGGATCAGACCGTCACAACATCAATGGCGCGCCCAATGCCCAACGTCAGGCATTAAGACCAAGAGGTGGGCACAGACGCTCAATCGATCCTGCTGTATGCGTCCTCAGTATGATAAGACAGAATGAATATCGCCAGTAACCAAGTGAAAGTCTTTGTTTGGAAAACTGACCTCTCCTACATGCAGGTACTGTAAGGATAAGGCTACAGCGGAACACGCCCTTTTCCATTGCGGAAACTGGAGAGAACAACGCGTATCCACTGCAGCTGCTTTAGGAACCGATGCCAGCATCGGCGATATGGTCCCTATCATGTTCACCAACCAAGAGGCCTGGAACACCGTCGCAAGCTTTGTGACGGAGATCATGAAGGCGAAGAAAGAAAATTGGTGAGTTGATGAAACCCCCGCAAACGACCAACAACTGAAATACAAGCAGAATACAACAACCCAGAATGAATATTGACGTCGCGCACGAGAACTAGCCACCGTGTATGACATAAGAAATGTAGTGAGACGAAATCCCGGTACTCCGGAACTTTCAACGTCAGCACTTTGTCATACATAACGTTCCACAGAATAGGAGTGCCGACCCTTGTGGAACCCCGCTGCCGCTGGTGACTTCGATCTTGTTGTGGGCATCCTTGCCCAGCTCTAGACTTCGTCCTTCCAGGTAGCTGGCCAGGATGTTGAAGAGGTCTGCGTCGACGTTTCTGCCGCTCAAGGAGTTGAGGATATGTTTCCACCCCGCGCATTTTAACACATTTCTAACGTGGTTCTCCATGTGCCCCTCGCGGCTTCTTTGGTGGCTCCCACGATGGCTTTGAGGGCATTTATTAATCTATTGTGGATCTTCCGCTTCGGAAGCCAAACTGCTTCTCGTGTTATATTTTCCTTGAAGCTGTTCAACACTAGCCTCTCGAGAAGTTTTCCGGTGTGGTCTAGCAGACAGATTGGCCATTAGGAGCTAGGCTCTTCCACCGGATTGTCCCCCTTGCGGATCAGGACCAGCCTGGCCGTTTTCCACCTCGCCCTTGGTGGGAACTGGTCTGATGCGAGACCGGGCTTGGCGCTTCTCTGCTGCTAGCTTCTTGGTCGTCTCTAACAGCCCTTCCATGGTAAGGGTGTTGCTCTGGGTAAGGAGTTGCAACCGCGGTTCTAGGAAATATTGGGTGACTCGGAAAGAGCACCGCCGCTATCTCCCGGACCTTGAATGGATTCGGTTCGGTCATGTCGCCCCTACCCTACCTACCAACCGCTTGAAGTTGGAATGCTACCCTGAACTTGCTCATTATAAAACCTGCTGACTCGCACAATCACATACTACTTTCCGACCTTGTTACGTAAATAGCCTCAAAAGTATTGATTTAAAATCTCCATCTATGAGTTGAAATTATAATTTTGCAAGAAAATCTTTTGGAAGTTACCCTGTACATAACAAAATATTTGAAATGCCGGAACTGATATAACCTCAAAGTTTGATTGTTTATTTAGTTAGGTTATAACGACTCGTTACGACTTCTTTTTAAACATTAATTGTTAAAATGTCCGACGACGAAGCTGCCGATATTCAGTTCATTAAAAAGCTGAAAACGGCCCATCACACAACCACCACAGAAGATGGTGATAAAGTTGAAGCAGCCCCTGAAGTTGGAAACGATGTGGAAGCCCCTACAGACTCGGTGCCAAATGTTCCTCAAATTAACGTTTCTAATGGTAAATTTTCCATTTTATTTCATGAAATTTAGTTCCAACTCACAAAATTTTAGAGTACATGGATCTCGAAGATTCCATGTCAAAAGAGAAACAACAATTACTGGAAGAGTTCGAAAGGCGCAAGAAAGCCAGATCAATTAACGTTTCGACTGATGATGCGGAAGTAAAACGAAATTTGCGGCAACTAGGCGAACCGATTTGTTTGTTTGGGGAAGGACCGGCTGATAGACGGAATCGTTTGCGTGACATTTTATCATGGTAAGTTTATTTTATTCGACCCAACTCTCTCAGTTTTAAAATTTATGTTTATTTAGTATAGGAGAAGATGTGATTATAAAGAGGGAGGTGGAAGAAGAAAAAAAACAACTTGAAAGTAATCAAGAAAGCACTTGGTACCACGAAGGTCCCGATAGCTTACGTATAGCACGGTTGTGGATAGCCGAGTATTCATTGCCTCGCGTTAAGGCTCGCTTAGAAGAGGCACAAACGATGAGGGATTTACCTTCTGCTTCGAAAACTGCAAAATCGCAAGAACTGCAAAAACGGTTACAAGCTTTATCTATACACAGCAGTCAAATTGGCGACAATAGGCCCATTTCTTATTGTGAATTCAGTCCAAATTCGCAACTGTTAGCAACTGGTTCTTGGTAAGTCAGTTTTTCTAGTTCTTTTGTCAAAATTTCAAATGAAAGGTTGGAAAAAAGGATTTTTTTATTGATTATTTAGGGGTGGTAAATGTCGAGTGTGGAACATTCCTAGCTGCGAGCTAAAGCAAACTTTAAATGGACACAACTGCAACATAGGTGCGATTATATTCCATCCGAGAGCGACAATAAATCAAGAAGACACCGCTTGCAACATGGTCACTTGTGCATTTGATGGATCGGTCAAGTTGTGGAGTTTCAAAAGTGAAGAACCCATTGCAGATATCGAAGGTCACATGCCACACAGGGTATCGAAGGTACGGTTCCACCCTTCTGGTCGTTTTCTGGGCACATGCTGTTACGATTGTTCTTGGCGGTTGTGGGATTTACATCAATGCACGGAAGTTTTACATCAAGAAGGTCACGGAAAACCTGTACATTGTATTAGTTTTCAAGTAGACGGTTCTGTATGTGCAACAGGGTAGGTTTTAATCACATTTTTGGAAATAAATTGTTTCTATATAGGTTCAATTTTTAGAGGTTTGGATGCATTTGGAAGAGTATGGGATTTACGTACAGGACGGTGTATTATGTTTATGGAAGGTCATTTGAAAGCAATTTATGGAATCGATTTCTCACCAAATGGTTATCAAATTGCTACTGCTAGTGAGGATAATACTTGTAAAATATGGGACTTGAGGAAGCGTTCTGTAGTTTACACAATTCCAGCTCACACAAATTTGATATCGGAAGTAAAATTTCAAAAAGATGGACGAGATTATCTGGTAACTGCATCCTATGACATGACAGTTAAAATTTGGACTAATAGAACGTGGCAACCGTTGAAAACGTTATCGGGACATGACGGTAAAGTTATGTCTGTTGATATATCGCCCGATAATCAATACATTGCCACTAGTTCATATGATAGAACTTTCAAATTGTGGGCGCCCGAAGGATTTTAAGATTGAAATAATTTTTTTTATTATTGTGGTTTCTGTTTTCTTAGTCTGTGTAAGTAAGTCGAGTTGTAAGTAGAAAGCATACAATGAAGTAACTTATGAGAATTTATAATGCGGAACGAATATTTAGTTTTATAAAAACCATAATTTTAAATTTTAGAAAATAAATTATAAATTAATGTATTTTTTGTATTTCTGTTTTGGACTACTGTGATAAAAATTATGGCTCAGCGGCCCCCGCATGGATTTGCTTGAAATTTTTCAGAACCATTACTAGCAATGTACCTTGACTTTCATGTAAATATTAGCCCTGCCTACGCACCCCTATTCGAGTAAACAATTATAAGAAACACAAACAAAAAGTATTATATTTTGAATTGTTTGACCGAATATTCTGAAAAAAATTCACGATATAAATCTCTTATAGGACTCTCTTAGAAAAAAATTTCAACCACCTATCACACTGAAGAAAATTATTTTTATTTGTTTTATACAATTATTATAAGTATATTAAGGGGGTTACCTACTGTGACCGATAAATTTTTTCAATTTTTTTTTATTACATATTTTTATAGTTTAGGGTCTTGCAAATGTGTCCAAAAAATATTAAAGTAAAATTCATCAAATTACCCGAATTATAAAGGATTTTCTGTAATGGAGTTCATTATTAAAACTTTTTAAATCAAAATTACATTTTAAAACGGAATTACTGTTTGTATTTTGTACTTTATACAAAACGAAATTTAACAAATATAAGTTGTAGCTGTTTGTAATTGTCTTTAGGAGTCCAAAAAACCAAAAAAATTGTTAAAAATGAAAATTATTAAAAATCTACGTTTTAATCCACCCTTAAAATCGAATTGATTGTGAAAAAGGAGCTTAAAAGTTTTTCCTTACAAATTGAAACCCCCCAGGAACATCTCGGGTTGTTAACTAATTTACTGCTATGTTTTTATAGGTACAGTTAGACCCGGTTTTACCACCTCTAGTCAAAGTGCTAGTTGACGCTTGACTAATAGTTGACGATCATTTTGCAACAGTAAAATGATCGTCAACTATTAGTCAAGCGTCAACTAGCACTTTGACTAGAGGTGGTAAAACCGAGCCTAATGTCAGGTACAAAATCCCTAAAATTGCTTGTTTTTTTAATCTATTTTGACTAATTTATTATGCTAATTTTTATTTTAAAAGTTTTCAAAATAAACTACTTTCAGTAAAACCTGACAAAATAATATGAGTTACAAAAATATGTTGATTCTTTAATAAAAAAAAAGTTTTGATAGGAAAATTTCAGTGACTAAAAATTACACATCTTTTTGTAAATAAAGACGGGATAAAAACCGAGGTATTCGTACATAATTATATTATGTAAAAATCGGCGAGAAGGCCAAAATTTACGCATATAAGAGAAACGGCGACCTCATCATTTGCGATTTATCTCAAAACTACATTTCTCAAGTCGGGCGCACATTTTCCAAACAAAGTACTTGGCGGATTAACTTGATTTTTTTTAGGCATTTAGAATATATTTCAGGCTCCAGCCAGAACCTAAAATATCCAAAATATATTTAAAATTACCATTTTGCAGGCCGTGAAAAGTAAATATTTTGTTGTAAAAATTGAAGTTTTTATTTTAAATCCTTGCCATTTTGTCATTTTTTGTTTAAATTAAATTTTCGAGGTTCCAACTGGAGCCACATTCATATAGAACAAGAATTTAAAAAATTCATTTATTTCAGATAACTGGATCGGTCGGAAACGATGCGCCCGATTGGCGCGTCATTTCGAAATACGAGTTACGCGTCGATCTGTACCTTGTACAATTTTCAAGGTGAGAGAGTGAACGGCCCAAGTGACAAGGAATATCCGAAAAAAATTATCCCTTGATATATAGGTCAAAAAAGGGTTAAGGTACACAATAAGGGGTGGATAATTGAGGATTTTTAAGAATTAATACCGAAAATTGAGTAAAAACCATAACCCATGGCCGGGATAGGCTGCCGGCATAATTTTCGCGTGGCTTGAAGAATTATTGACACGCCCCCAACTTTTAATTTCGAAAAATTTTGTGTTTATCACGGCCTTTTTGGCAATGTTTTAATGCGAATGTATAACTTTTGTCGGCGCGGAGGTGATCATAAAAAAAAATTCGAAAAAAGTGTGAAAATAAGAAAGATGCTGCGAGTTGAAATAGTACGGGTCGCTGATGTACCACCGGGTCGATGTGTCACATCGTCGGCCGGTCGCTTGAAATGGGGTGAAATTTTTTTGCTCCGATTTTAATTTTTCTTTGAAATTCGGGTAGGGGGGGTGTGCTTAGTAGATATTAGTATAAATATTCGCGAAAAAATGGAAAATAAGGCGGTTGTTGCCGAAAAAGTGAAAAAATTAAAATTTTTTTGCCTTCGAATTTTAGGGGTGTGCATTCGAAAAGGAGGGTAATCCATCGTCAAATCCTACTCCTGCGGGGCGCCGCTCCGCTCTGCACCCCTACGGAGCGGATTTGACTCTGGTTACTAGGCTAAACATACGAGAAGGCGCCACCGATCAAGAACACCGGGATCTATGCAACCGGGATGTGAGAGACCCTTGAAAATGCATTAAAAAGTATAGTCGCGGTATGCGGCAGTTATCTATTACGTTTAACCCCCAAAAAAAGCGCGCAAAAACAAAAAATAATCGATGTTACATGCAGTCGAGTCGGGCTGCAACTGCCTCTCCGCAAACGGCTAAGTCTAAGACTAGTTCAACTTGCACGTACCGTCAACAAAATGAGTGAGATTCCACCCGTTTACATGTAAAATTATGTACTTTCAAAGTCGATTTTCTCTATCAAAAGTTGGTTTATCCTGCTATAGGAGGGTTGCCGCTGTCATTTATTAACATTAAACTACCCGAAAGTCACCAAAAAATATTAAAATTCGATGATGGAACATTGTCACCCGTCCCATTTTCAATAAAAAGCTTTACAAAAATTTTAGGTGTTAGTTTAAATGTGAATAAATTTTTTTTTTATTGACTCCAAAATCATACAATCTGTCTTTACATTGACAATAAGTACTTGTTATGACTTTATTTTAGGACATGTGGAGTGACTACCCAGTGGTCGTCCTCCTTTAGAGCGAAGTTACTTTACTTATGTGTGAAAAATTTAAAAATTTTGAAAAATTAATTAATTAATTAAACAAATTTTGAATCCAAATACAATAATTATACCAGGTTAAATCTGGTAGTTAGGTCTGATGGTTTGAATCGTTTTAGTCGTCTTGGTTCGTCTGATTTACTCATAAGTGTGTTTGCAAGTTTGTTGGGATGCACTTTCGCTGTATTTTTCACTATAATCCCGCACTTCTTGTCGTATTGAGGTTAACCTCAGGTCTTTTTGTGTGGTTAGGTTTGGCACGTACCAGGGCGCATTCACTATTACTCGAAGCACCTTGTTCGGAAACCTTTGCAGGATATCTATGTTTGAATTGCTCGCTGTACCCCAAAGCTGAATACCGTACGTCCAGATCGGCTTCAGGACAGCTTTGTATATCAGTAATTTATTATCTTGTGATAGTTGTGATGTTCTACCTATCATCCAGTACAGTTTGTTTAGTTTATGACCTAGCTGCTTTCTTTTTGTAAATACCTATATATGTTTTTGCCAAGTTAATCTTCGGTCCAGGTGTAAGCCAAGATATTTTGCACTTTCTGAATGTACGAGCTGTTTCCCATTCAGTGAAACCGCCGGGCAATCTTCTTTCTTCATCGTGAATGTAACGTGTATTGACTTGCTTTCGTTAGCTTTAATTCTCCAAGTTGTTTACCATTGTTGAATTTTATCAAGATGAGCCTGCAGATTTCTTGAAGCCATTACAGGATTGGTGTGCGATGCTAGAATGACTGTATCATCTGCAAAAGTTGCAGTTGTGGTTAATCTCGTCGTAGGCAAGTCTGCAGTATATAGCAAGTATAGTGTTGGCCCCAGCACGCTTCCTTGCGGTACGCCTGATGATATTAGTTGAAGGTCGGTGTACTCATTTTGGTGTTTAACTAGTAAATATCTTTCAGACAAGTACGATTTCAATAGCTCGTAGACATCATGTGGGAGGTGTTTTTTCAGCTTATAGCATAAAGCCAGTGTGCCAAACCTTGTCAAAAGCCTGCGTTATATCTAAGAAAGCGGCGGAGCAATACCTCTTTCCCTCCAGATCATTATTGATTTTATTGACAACACGGTGAACCTGTTCAATCGTTGCGTGATTGTTTCTAAAGCCATATTGGTGATCCGGAATAAGTCCATTTTTATTAATAATTGGTTTTATTTTATTAATTAGAATTTTTTCAAAAACCTTTGACAAGACTGGCAGTAGACTAATTGGTCTATACGAGCTGACCTCTTCTGCTGGCTTTCCGGGCTTAGGCAGCATTATGATCTGCGCGATCTTCCACTCATTTGGAAAGTGACCAATTCTGGTAGCTGCGTTTAGGATCTGTGTAATAGCCTGAATGGATTTCTTCGGTAATTCCTTCAGGATCCCTCCCGTAATCAAGTCGAAACCTGGAGCCTTTCTTGGATTTATATCTAATTTGATTGTTTGTTTTACCTCGCTAGATTTGATCTTTTTCATTGGCAGGCTCATCTGATATGGAGTTTCAAGATAGTCACACATTTCCTTTTCAGTTTCTGCAGGTGATTCACTCTGGAAGGGTTTGAACACCCCTGCCAGGTGGTTGGCAAATGTAACAGCCTTTTCTTTATTGCTTTTGGACCAGTTTCCATCTTTATCTCTAATGGGAGGAATTTCCAGTTGTGGTCTCTTTAGTTTTTTGGTTGCTTTCCAAAGTGAATAGTCATTTAATTCGTTTGCCGTCAGGTTTTCCAGGTAATTCTGAATTTCTTGATTTTTTATGTCTAGCATTAGTTTTTTTAGGTCTTTTGTAGCCTTATTGAGGGCCCTTTTATTTTCTTCTTTTCTTGTATTTTGCCAGCGTTTTCTGATTCGTCGTTTTTCAGCAATCATGTCTTTAAGCACTATGGGACAATTTTCTTCTTTAGTTTTCTTCTTCTTTAGTTTAGTTCGCTTCCCATGCAGCCCTTTGGATACTTTTAGTGAGGGTATTCACTGCTTCATCGATATCTTGTGCTGTTTTTAGAGGTATTTTCAGATCTGTTAGTTCATTTAGCCTACTTCTGAAGAATTCCCAGTTTATGTGTTTGTTGCTGAGCATTGGTTGGCTTGGTGAATAAATAAGTATCCTAAATTTTAGCTCAATAGCTGTAACAGTTTTCTCAAATTTAATTCCTAAAAATCAGCTTGAAAACGACTGTTCACAGTAGGTAACCCCAGGGGTGGGCTGGAGCCGGCTCGGTCCGGCTCGCGCGAGCCGGTTCTTAAAATTTTTGAAGCTCGGCGAGCCGTTTGTTAAATTACCCCTAAAACCAAAAAATAAGCCATTTTAACCCTGGATCCACAAGGTGGTGTCACCCGTGACACGGGATTTACATTTTTAAGTCTGTACTTCCCCCGGAATATGACGCCACCTTGTTATTTACGTAATATAAATTTATTACACTCTTCTATATACCGTTTTTTTTGCTTCGAAATAATAGCGAGCCGGTTGTTCAAAATTTGGCAGCCCACCCCTGGGTAACCCCCTTAAGAATATATATCTGTGGCTTGGTACAAGAAATGACTATGTCGAAAATCGTGACTTTTCAGGAGCTGCAATTTCCTTTTTACATTGAAAACTTCATGTTTTTATGAAGTACTTTGGCCAAAAATCTCAAAACAGACGAAAACTGACTTGGTCACTTCTTGTACCAAGCCACAGATATTTTATACACAATTACCAACCATTTTCTCTACTTTCATTTGGGGTCTCTACTTAACCTTATATTTTATGAAGGCGATCAAAATGTAAATTTTTATAATTTTGTTTTAATAATTGCCTTGTATTTTGGGTAATCTTTTGTTGTTGTATGACTGTTTGTTAAATTCTTACAGCGGCGGATCTAGGATTGATTCAAGGAGGGGGGATAAATCAGGGGGGGTTTAAAGGGGGCGTGGCCACTGAACACAAAATTGAACGCAACTTTTTCAAGTGTTTACGCAATTCCGGTACTTACACTGCTATTTAAGTCCTTATTTTCGAAGACTAAAGTGAATTTAAATCCCAAGGGACTTGAGTAAAAACAAATAGATTGTTTCCATGATGACCGAATACAACTTGATTGTGTTATATTGAAATTAGGTAACGGTTAAATTGAAATTACAGCATTATATAATTATGAATTGCGGTTCAAGTCCCGGAAATGCATAAAATAATGTATGTTCTATAAATACAAAACAAGCCATAAATTTCCATCAAGTCAATAATAATTATACTTATAAACAGTGACGGCTCGTGACAAGTTTCAAAATTTCAAAAACTTTAAACACATACGAATTAACAAATTAATAGCAATTAATTTGTAGATATCAAAACTTAAATGTAATTGACAAACCTTTTTATTTCTTATCCAGCACATGTTCCGGCTTAAAAATTCAGAACCAATTCGTAATCTAGTGCTCATTGAATTTTGCAACATAAGGTCTTGAGTTTTTAAACTTCCGAGTTGATTCGCCTTCACCTGGAATTGTTTTCCTATATAGCTGATCCTCTAATCTAAACTAAGCAAAATAATAAATTATGAGAATCTATTAGTTTGTAATAAGAAGATGAAGGTGTCTAACTGGAGGGGCGCATGTAAATTTCGTCCCGCGGTCACTATTTTCGAAGGTTTTTGAAGTGGTCAGAAAAAGGTACGGGTAAATTGCGTCCCGAACTCAAGTCGGATTACAGGTAATACCTAACGGATTATAACGAGGTAATACCTAACCTCGGCCACGCACACCATAAATTTGGTGTAATTTTCGATTTTTTTATGTGTGCATTCGATTTGAAGGTTGTTCCATTGTCAAAACCTACCCTACGGGCCTTCCGCTCCGCTGCATTAGGCCCTCCGGGCGGTTTTGACAATGGTTACTTGGGCTAAACATACTAGAGAAATATTTATCCACCCCAACCGGGATTTTAGAAAAGCGGGATCTTAGAAATAATTAACGGTGTTGCCATTTCAATATCGTACTATAAGGTGTTAATAATTCTTCACAAAGCAAGAAAACCAATTTATTATTATACAATTTTTCTATATTATATTTCTTTATTATATAGTATCTATTGAAACAAGATCTAGTACCAATGTGCAAGTATTCAAATTCAAAAATATTGTTATTTAAATGGTAGCACACCAAGCAAATACAGGAGAACCATCATGAGGGTTAATTTCACCCCCCCCCCCCCCTCAGCAATCCGCCTCTGTCTAAAACTTATGAAGGCATCATCTCAATACAGCAAGAAACTCTATTTTGTAAACTAAACTTTTTGGAAAAAAAATCCCCATTTTCACTGTATTGTAAAATGACCAAAACATTGTAAACTTCCATACAGCTTAAAGAATAAGGGGATTACAATGCAGCTTAAAGAATAAGGAAATTACAATTAACCGTTCTGACCATATTGCTGATGGGACGCAATTTACCATCACCGAACTGGAGAACAAACTGTGAGAAAAGAAAGGCTTCGAGGGAAGTGCTATAAAAGGAGACGATGAGGAGTGATTAACCACGCGAAATAAATCGATACAGCTCGATGAAAGTTAGCAAATTCCAAAAGGAATGAAGCTGTTAATTATTATTATTGTGGGAATTTTGGTAATACCTGGTTGAATGCAAAAGGTTATCAACAGATGGCGCTACTAAATTGGAAAGCGGAATAAATGGCTTGAGACCTAATCAGGCCCTTCTTAAAGATACAGGGAACCAATACAAAATAAAGAATGACAATGATAAAGCAATGTATTAAGACTTCAAATTAAGTAGCGCCATCTGTTAATTACCTATTCAACTAAGGCGGGTGTTTTAAAAAATCCAATAAGGTTTGCCAATCCTTAATGTTATGACTTATGACCACCGGTTCAACCCAACTTGTGTTGCCCGTATCATAAGGGACACAGTCCCAAATTTTCCAACGCCCAAGTTTGAATTAAAAAGCAGTCCTATAAAGGAGGTATGGGGCTCTGGTACTCTACAGTTTCACGAAGACGACGAAAAGGTTTTGAGTCCAAATACAGGATGGAATCAGCCAACAAGTTCATAATGAATGGGGCGAGGGACAAAACTAAACATTACGCCCATCTACTATGTTAAGAGCCATTTACATGCACATGTAAGTGCTAAAGTGGAACCGAAGGCCAGGATCGCGAAGAAGTGCGTTTTGCATTCACACGCTTTCTGTTTTGCGTTTACACGCTCAAACTTACTTTTGAGCATCCGTTTAATTCTACCCTAGCACCTGCCAGTGCGTGTAAATGGCAATAAGTCGCATCGAGCCTGAAAAATGCAGCTAACCTAAACTTTTTAGGTTGATAATAAATAAATGAACCAATCAGAATGGTCAGATTTCCAGGTGGTCTTAGAAGTGATTCAACATTCATTTTTTAAATGTCGAAGGCAATTTATAAGTCCCAATAAAAAATAGCGTTAAACCTGATGCAGTCATTAAGCTAGAAATAATAACAGCTTAAAATGTTCCATTTAAGGGTAAAATGAACCAGGTCCAGAATTGTTTTACTACTCACACTTTTATTATAAAAAGTTTTAGAACCTCCGATGTTGCTTTTAATTCAATCAAGGTAACCAGAAAAAGGCGATTTGCGAAAGTGGACACCTCGTTTTCGCAATTAGGTACAGAGCCATAGCAAGGGTGAGGCGACTGAGGCCTTTGCCTCAGGCGCCATCGCAATGGGGGCGCTAAACCTTGACAAAACCTAATAAATAATAGTTTAAAATTTGACTGAATTCCAAATTTTTACCACGATTTAAATTTTAATAGCAGGGATTTAAAATTCCCTGCTAGCCTTTTCCGCAAATGGGGATTTTAATCCTCTAAAGTAGTTTTTCGTCTATAACTCGCTTACTTTCATTTTTAGTGAAAATTATCATCAAATCAAAATTGAAGAGTACAAAATTCTCCATAAAACAGATTAACAAAATTTGCCTACATCATACTAGGTGTTTATGAAATAAAAAGAAAATCCAGAGAAAACAATTGAAAAAAGTTTTGAATAATTCTTATTCTGAATAAAAATTTCGTACATTTAAACTTCACCATCGATGGTGAACAAAACAAAACAAGGTTTCAGGATTTACTTCAGATCTGAAGTAAATTCTGAAACCTCGTTTTGTAGGGAATTTTCTCCTCTTCAATTTTGGTGCAATGACTAGGCGAAGACAGGAGATTTTAGGAAAGTTGATTCCAACCCCCGCGTTCTTCTACATTTCCCTTTAACTGACTGGGTAACCGGCAAAAATATCACATTATCATCAAGACAATTATTCAAATATATTTAAATTGAAAAGAAAAATTTCTACCGATAAAAATAATCTTCATATTCGGGGGGGGGGGGTGTATTGCGTTACGTTACCATGGAAACGGTGATTCTGACATACTATGCGTATTTTATATAAGATCTTCAGAAGTTCCCAAGGATAAAAATCGATATCACATGACCGGGGGGTCTGGGGGGTATGGAATACCCCCAGGTACACTTGCCATTATTCAGAACCATCAAAATTTATTATTTTTCGTTCAATCTTTTGCAATTTTCGTTTGTAATGCGGTAGGGGGGGGGGGCAGCAGGGGATATTAATACTGAGGGACGTAAAAGTGAAAGTTTTTCTTCCGCAATAAATTAAGTGTACCTGGGGGGTACTCCATACCACCCAGACCCCTTGGTCCTAAATGAGTTCCATTTAATAAGCATCCATTTGTTTTCATTACTCTAAGTCAGCGCCGCGAAATGATAAGAATCTTTTGGGAGGGGAGTGCATATATTCAAATTTGCCTCAGGTGCCAGAAGAGCTTGCTACGGCGCTGATTAGGCATATAAGAAATAATAAAAATAAAGGAAATACAAATTTAAACAAAAAATGTCTTGCTTTCTTGTTGTAAAAGCTGCAGTTTCTAATAATACATTATGTAAAATATGTATTGAGTATTCGCAATTTACATTAAGCAAACGCCACCATGCGGGAGAATTTCAAATTAGTAAATGACGTATTAAATGAAAATAAAAATTCGTTTTTCAGGCTCAAAACATAACAAAATCAACTAATTAACAAAACATATTACAATAAATTTAGCACCATACTAAAATGTTTGCAAATTTTCACCAGACTATGACTTTGAATTTTGAAATATACATCTAAACACAGCCATGTTGTGGTTGCTGGTGGCGCCACCAACGGTAATGTAAATCGCCAATAGAAGTAGGTAAAACAATGTAATTAATGTAGGTAGAAAGAAGTAGGTGTGGGTTTGGAAAATTTGTATTGCTCAATGAATTTTTGTGAATAACTCTGAAATAAATTAATTTTTATTAAAATTACACATGAGTGTAATTGCAGTGCAGTAAAATGTTTTACAATTTATTATGCCATTTTCCCAAAAATCCCGTTACCCCAACAATCAACAGCTTTCATGACAAAAAAACATTGTTGAAAATTTTATTTCCTTTATTTTTTTCCTATAAGCATTTCTAATGCTAATATTTCCGCAAATTTAGTTCCACCGCCCCCGCCACCCCCTCCAACCGAAGAGAATCATAAGCAAAATTGTGCGCCGGAACCGAAAAAAACAAAATCGAAAATTGCTCCGCCCGTTCCAACCAAATATTCGACTCTGTCTTATATGAAAGAAAAAAATGGGTATTCTTCGCGGCCGCCTCCTTGCCCCACCCCCGATTACGACACAATCAGTATAAACTCGAATTCAAATAAGTACACGAAAAATGAAAATCAACCTAGTCAAAAACTTAACGATGAGGTCGAAATGGAATCCTTAGAATCGTTTAAGCTTAACAACCCATCAAATTTACAACCAAAACCGCCAAACACATATTTTAACAACAAAAAATCAAAAACTTTAAGTGCTCAGTTATCTAACGGATCAATATCCAGTAATTCAATTTCTGGTATGAAGCAAAGACCCGTTAGTGTTATCATTGGTCAGTATCCATCGGGCAGCCTAAGAAAGCAACCTGGAAAACTTGATTTTTTGAGTAACGGTTATGACGACATCGACAAAAAAACTAATTCTATAAACAGCAAATTTGCATCCGAACTTGCTTACACATTGAATAGATCGAATTTAAAAAAGCGAACGGAGTCGATGGAAAACATTTTGAATGACCCACAAATAAAGTCGCAAAACAACGGAACGGTGACGATATCGTTGAACAACACTTTGAGTAAAAATTTTGCAAAATCCACGGGTAATTTAAATTCGCAATGTGAGGATGGTAATTCGAACCGAGTTACTATCAATATTTCATCAGGTGATAAAAAATCAGATGTGGCACCTAGCGGAATATTGAAAAATGGAAATGGCCGACTGTTATAAACGATCAATTGTTGCAACAGGTAAAATGAAGCACGGCAAAATTAAGAAGGAATAAGAAGAAGAAGAATCATGTGTTGTTTGTTGCTCATGTATTATAAGTATTAGTCATATTGTTAACAACCCTATGTGTTAATGTGATTGTATTATGTATAGCATTAATAACAATAATTATTATTTTATTAATTTAATGTGAACGTTATCAAATTCGTATTGCTTATTGTTGTTATGTCATTTAAATGTACTTACTATGTCTTAAAGTTCAAATATAGTCCAATAATATAGCAAAAAAAAAAAAAAAAAAAAAAAAAAAAAAAAAAAAAAAAACGGAGTTGATCAAATATGGAGGGGAAGTGCTGCACGGAAGAATATACGAAATAATAAAACAGGTGTGGAATGAAGAAAAAATGCCCAAACTATGGAAAGAAGGTATAATAGTCACGATAAAGAAAAAAGGAGATGTCGAAAGGTGCGAGAATTACAGAGGAATCACATTGCTAAACACCGCATATAAGATATTATCAGCATTAGTAAACAAGAGATTAAAAAGTTTTACGAAAGAAATTATTGGCGAATATCAATACGGATTCACAGAGGGTAGATCGACAGTAGATGCAATTCACGTCCTGAAACAAATTATAGAAAAAAGTTATGAACACAACATTAATATGTATATACTGTTTATAGATTTCAAACAAGCTTTCGACAAACTAAAAAGAAACAAGATAATTGAGACCATGCAAGAATTTGGAATCCCAAATAAACTTATAAGAATTACAAAAATAACACTGGAAGAAACCACAGCCTGCGTAAGAACTTCAAATGGTGAAACCAGAGAATTCATAGTAAATAGTGGAGTCAAACAAGGCGACGCCATGTCATCAACATTGTTCAATTTGATTCTCGAAAAAATAATCAGAGAACTAGAAATTCGAGGAACAATAATAAACAAGGAAGTACAAGTGATTGCGTACGCTGATGACGTGGTAGTAATATCAAGAAGTAAAAGAGCACTAATTGCAACCTGTAAAGAAATAAAAGAAACTGCAAAAAGCATGGGATTGATAATAAACAGAGACAAGACCAAGTATATGAAGTGTCCAAGAGAAAATACAAGAGACGGAATACGGATTGAGGATCATATCTATGAGGAAGTGGATGATTTCGTATATTTGGGAGTACAGATAAACAACGCAAATGAAAGACAACAAGAAATTAAAAGAAGAATTCAGTTGGGCAACAAAGCATATTACGCCAACAAGCAATTATTGAGTGATAAAAACTTATCGAGGGCAACCAAGTTAAAAATATATAAAACGATAATAAGACCGGCGATTGCGTATGCTGCAGAGACTCTGTGTATGACAAAGAGAGAGGAGGAAGAGCTGCGAGTTCTGGAGAGAAAAATATTGAGAAGAATATTTGGTCCGAAAAAGAATGACCACGAGCACAGACCGATGACGAATTCGGAAATAATACTAGAAATGGAAAACGAAGACATCGTGAGGACGATGAAATCGATGAGATTGGGATGGCTCGGTCACGTGATGAGGAGAGACGAAGAAACCTCAATAAAGAAAATCACGGAGTGGAGACCAACAGAAGTCCGTAGCAGAGGAAGACCAAGGGTTCGGTGGTGGGACCAAGTAATGGAAGATATCAAAAGGATAAGAATCGAGAACTGGAGGACAAAGATCATGGACAGAGGATTATGGAAAAGAATCACAAGCGAAGCAAAATCAAATACTAGACTGTGAAATGAATTAGAATGAAATGTAAGAATATGGGGACTAAACCAACCCAAAAAATGGTTTTGTAAAATCTCTTACGGAGATAGCTATATTCTGTCAGGAATAAACTGCTTTATTATTATTATTATTATAAGCATTTCTTTATTTATCCACCTTTTCTGGATTCATTGCAAAAAATCTCTGGGTTACAGGTTTGTATTGTAACAACCTCTTGATAGAAAATAATTTATTTTGTTATAAACATTTTAAACTTATGTTAATTAATTCATATTTTGTCTATCCACCGATGTAATATTTCTCATTTGGCGCACTGCAGCCACATATCGTGCAGGATATCCAGAACTCAAACTTTTATATTGATCAGTTGGTAATTTTAACAACGTCATCAAGTGTTTCAAGTTCTCACTCAATTCCAAACCCAAATCTTCCAAAATATTACCCAAATATCCTACAATTTATTTAAGTCAACAATAAACTGCCGATGTTTTTCAAATTTTAGTTGAACTTACCCACATCATGAGCCAACTGCCTGCTGGATGCATAACTCAATTCATAAATTGACAATATTTTATCACAGTAAGCCTGACAAGTTCCTCGTGCTATAATTCCCAACAAAACTTCAGCCAAAGCACCTTCAACATCGGTAGCATTGTTGTACTCTTGATCAACCGATTTTAAAGCACAACTCAGAGAGGGATTCTCCCGAAACAGGAACGGTTCCAAATGTTGAGGAAGTGTCATAAGATATTGACCAATCTAAAATTATTCCTAAAATAATCACCACAAAAGTACCTACAATTTTGTTGATGTTACCTGTGTGATGTATTCTTGTGGCGAAAAACTATAATCAGGCAATTCTACATTACCCAAAACCAAATCATCATTTTGTGTCCACTTGGTAGGATCTTGCACAAAGTGTAACTGTTTTGAAATTGGAGTAAAAACCACCTGGTACATCGCATAGTGTATATCAGAACACAGTTTGTTAAACTCAACTATCACGTGATCGAGTAACGACAACTGAGTCCCTTCTGTTACACACTTAACCAAAGATTCGTACTCTTTTCGTTCGGAAGAACTTAATAAGAGCACTTTATATTCGAATATACCCGCATTGTGATTTAGTTCCAATACTGTGGCAGTTAAATCTTTCTCAAATTGTATAAGATTTACCAGTACTTCCCCTGAATTTTGTAGAAGCGACAAACTTATTTGAAACAAGTTCCAATCGTCTTCCATTCCACGACATCTTTCTATTTGCCGTAACGCTACTTTGTACTGATCAGCAAAACCAAGGAAGAACGCCCTGACGGCTATCAGAAGTCCACAGTAACCGCAATTCTCCGTTATATCCTTGCACCGTTTTTTTGCTTCTCTTGCAATATCCATTACAGATGGTATGGCTAAACCAAGAGCTTGAATTGTGTCAGGAAGCTCTTCTTTTATACATTTTATAGTGGATAACTGTTGCAACAAGTAGGCTTGTTCGTAACCAGCATATTTCGTTATGTACACCACCAGCGGGTTGTAAACAGCTTGAAACAACAATAAATACTTATCCTTGTTTACTTTTCCGGTCGCATTAATGTTGGTACTCAAATTAACAGAAAACTGCTTGGTCGTTTGTTTAATTTCGTACAGCAGTCCTAGTTTATCACTAACTTGCTTTAAACTTGCGTCCACGCACTCCGAGATACTCGGATCGAGACTGGTTAAGACATCAACGTAAATTTGAATCAAAACATCGACGGTCGGTTGGTTAGGAAAAGTTTGATTAAACCATTTGTATTGTGTGTGCCAATTTGATAACAAAATGTCGTAATAATTGTGAACCCACTGTGTGACCGACTCGTCTTGCTCGATTTCTAATTGGTTTCTCCATTTTTTAAGCAAAACGTCTTTCTGGCATTTATGATAATATTTAATGAGTTCGGGTAGGCGACCGATTGAAGAAAATATTTTAACAAACATCGCAGCGTCTTCTAAAAGGTCTCAAACTCAAAATCAAACTTTGAAATTATGAAATAACTCACCTGCATTGTTGGATGTGAAGGCTTGCACGACGGAGGGACTGGCAATTGCTTCGAGACGATTTTTTAGACCTTCTAGCTGTAATTTGCGATCGTCGTAATCGGCTATGTTTACTAGTAATTTTAGTGATTGTTGCATGCCTAGGAGCTTGGTCGCGATGTTGTTAATATTTTTTGAATCAAAAACCTCTTCCAAGTCGTTTGCTAAAATAAAAGTTGGTTTAGTGATATTTTTTGTATATTTACTGCTTAATATGCTATACATAACAATACTAATTCTAATGGGCGAAAGTAAGACCAATTTTCTGTCAAAAACTCTCGGAAAATGTAATTGAAAGAGAAAGTATTTTAAACATTATAGTACAACTTCACTAATTTTTTTCATCAGATGACGAAATTTGTTTTTATTTGATAGAAAGAAAACAAATGATTAAAAGTTGATGAAACCTGATGGCACAGACAGCGCTGTAGAAAGCTCTTCTGGCGCCTGAGGCAAGTTTGAATATCCCCCCTCCAAAATACCCCCCCCAAAAGATTCTTATCATTTTGTTAATACACTTAATTTATTGTGAAAGAAAAACTTTCACTTTTACGTCCCTCGGTATTAAGAAGAACAGTGCCGGGATAGTGATGAAAAAATATTACCTGCCTATTAAAATATTACCTGATGAAAAATATTACCCTCCCCCCTCCTGAATTGCAAAATATTCAAAGAAAAATAATAAATTTTGATGGTTCTGAATATTGGCAAGTGTACCTGGGGGGTATTCTATACCCCCCAGACCCCGGTCGTGTAATATCGTTGGGAACTTCAGAAGATCTTATATAAAATACAGTATTTGAAAATACGCATAGTATGTCAGAATCACCGTTTCCGTGGTAACGTAACGCAATACCCCCTCCCCGAATATGGAGATTATTTTTATCAGTAGGTATTTTTCTTTTCAATTTAAATATATTTGAATAACTATCGCGATGATAACGTGATATTTTTACCGGTTACCCAGTCAGTTAAAGGGAAATGAAGAAGAACGCGGGGTTGGAATCAACTTTCCTAAAATCCCCTCTCTTATCATTGGACCAAAATTGAAGAGGAGAAAATTCTCTACAAAACAAGGCTTGTTTTGTTTGTTCACCATCGATGGTGAAGTTCAAATGTACGAAATTTTTATTCAGAATAAGAATTATTCAAAACCTTTTTTAATTGTTTTCACTGGATTTTCTTTTTATTTCATAAATACTTACGAGGGGAACCTTTGAACTGTAACGCTAGTTTTAATATATAGTTGATATACAATGAAAGAAAACCAAAAATTATTGAACACAGTGTGTTTTTAAGGTGCTATGAAAATTGGTTTTGAGAAATTTGGACTTTAAAGTTTTTACACTATTGATAAGTTCAGAAAACAAACTAAAAACTAAATAGGTTCATAGCCCAGTGGTTCTTCTACTTGCATACAGATTTTGTTGCACGTATACCAGGAGTTCGAATCCCCATTGTGAAAGTTTTTTTTTTAAATTTTATCTTAATAGTCCAGTAGATATGTACATTGTACCTGGAAAAAATTCCGAAGTTAATGGAACTTTTACAGGTTGTTCGGGGGTGCTGTGGGATGACTCTGTCAAGTTTTCCAATTCGAGGAGCCTGTGCTAACTTGGTGGGGGCCGAAAAAATCAAAATTTTCGGACTTTTGTCGGTTTTTCGCTCATAACTTCTAAACTAAGCGATTTTCGACCAAAACATTCATTTTCAAAGTTGTAGAGCAGTAAATTTGCTACAATTTTGTATGCTTAAACTTCTTCCTAAACCTAATATTAACCGAGATACAGCCGATCAAAGTTAGAGAGATTTTCTCAAAATAGTAAAAATTGGCCAAAACCTTCGTTTTTGGCCCTCTAACTATCAATTACAATCAGTTCTATGGTAATTATGGTAATCACTCATCAATATCGACATGATGGAACACGGGGGGGGGGGAGGTCTGCTGACAAAGTGCATAAATTCTTGTGGGTCCATTTTCTCGTGCAGTCTCACCATGTCCTGATAGTATAGATGGGCGCTTTTGGCGTAATGAAGGTGACCTGCCGCATGAAAATATGGAACCATCTCTCTGACGGAATGAAGGTGTAGTTTCCAGTCACCTGTCCTTTCAGCTCTGATGAAGTTCTTCATGAGAGTGCACATACGGAAATATTGAATCCAAAGTGCTGCAGTTGGCCCTCGGTACTCAATAGTCTTCAGAAGACTGGACAGCTTTTCCGTCACACTTTTTAGTGAAGGGTTCTCTGCATCAATTCTCGAATTATATGAAGCATCAATAACGGTGTCCAGCGCAAACAGCTCTCCTTCTTCCAACCCCAACAGATCAATGATGAGTCCACCTAAGGCTGCGTATGCAAGGCTATGCCCGCGAACTGCTCTGGCATAAGCATGCCCTGAAAGAATTTTGTCAACGCTGTTAGTTGCAAAGATCTCGCAGAAGAGCTGCTTCAACCCACTCCCTGCCATGATTGTTCCCATGGCACCCATGAAACTCATCAAGAGGTGAAAACCTCCAAGCCTCACGATTACGTTACTGAAATCAGCTACGCAGGCAACAACGTCACGAGCCTTCCAGAACAGTGGTTGGTCGAATGTCACAACGCAGGTGTTCTGATTAATTAATGTGCACCTCTCGAGAGCAGTGAGGATGGACGTATACACAGTGGAATAGTCGGTTGGGGGTGCGTTTATGAATGGAAGGCATACAATCTTTGAACATTGATACTCCTGCCCTTGTGCCCTCAACTCCATAAACCCATTCCAGCCAGGTACTGTCGACGAGTGGGCATTTTTTCCGTAAAGCCAGGCGATATCACATGCAGATGGTACAATGTCTTCTTGAAGGCTGACGCCAATGTCAATCATCTTGACTGTCTTCAGGCCGGCATTTGGTGGACGGCGAAACTCCTTAACTTCAATGGAGCCAGCTTTGCCAATTGCATGAGATGATGATGAGACATTCATGCGAAGAATATCTTGCTCACATGTCACGGCATTTCGGGGGGTTACAGCCATTATTCCTCCCATTGCATGGAACGTAATAGCATGTCCATCCAGTGTATTTACGTTGAAGTCAGCGTTGTCAAATATGAATTGGCTGAATGGATTGACTAAGACGTCAACTACTGCTTCCTTCGCTTGCATAACATACGATCCTTCAAGCCTGACAGCTTCGTCATAGCTGGCTGAAAATCCCAAGGTAGAAAGGAGGTTTATAAGAAGCCTGGATCCAAACTTTTTGTAACAGTATGTTGCAACCCCAATCAAAATAGACGACAAAAATGATTTTGGCCGAACGGCTACCATCATGGCATGTGCCAGCGCAAGACACTTCTTCTTCCATGACTCCAATGAACCCCGTTTGTTTGTCAAAATGATCGTGTGCAACAGCAGAAGCAGAGTCTCCGGGACGACATGGTGGGCACTAGCATGAAAATTGTCAATCGGAGGGTAGGAATCAGTGTTGAATATTTCGGAGCGTATATCCTGTAAAATGATTTTCCCAGCCGTTTTCACAATTCGAGCGCGTTCCTCTTGCGGGTCAGACATCTTTCCATTCGAGTACCAGTTGTCCGACAGAATTTTGTGGCCAACATTCTTGAAACAGACAACATTCCTTCTGTTGGACAACTGAGAAATCATAATGTCATCTCCATACTTCTCCTCCAGATGCTTCTTCACTGTTTTTATGTGAGGACGGGAATCCTCAGGAATCAGATCCATCAGCTGTCCAAGAGAATATTGGCATTCCTCCCCGTTTTCCTCGAGATATTATAATATAAAACTACACTTTTTTGTTTCATTATTTTACTTACATAGTTCAGTACTTCGAGCTGTTAACTGAAATAAAATACAGTTTATGATAATTTAATTGTTAAAGAGGTCTGCACCACTCAGCGCCCCCCCCCCGCGTGTTCCAACATGTCGATATTGATGAGTGATTACCATAATTACCATAGAACTGGTGGTAATTGATAGTTAGAAGGCCAAAAACGAAGGTTTTGGCCAATTTTTACCATTTTGAGAAAATCTCTCTAACTTTGATCGGCTGTATCTCGGTTAATATTAGGTTCAGGAAAAAGTTTAAGCGTACAAAATTGTAGCAAATTTACTGCTCTACAACTTTTAAAATGAATGTTTTGGTCGAAAATCGCTTAGTTTAGAAGTTATGAGCGAAAAACCGACAAAAGTCCGAAAATTTTGATTTTTTCGGCCCCCACCAAGTTAGCACAGGGTCCTCGAATTGGAAAACTTGACAGAGTCATCCCACAGCACCCCCGAACAACCTGTAAAAGTTCCATTAACTTCGGAATTTTTTCCAGCAGACCCCACTTTTTTTGCTCTGTCTACTGGACTATAATTTAAATAAGTGGTTCTTTTACTTAATGTTAATTTAAATATTTTGTAATTTCGTAATACAAATTTAATAGCAATTGCGCTACTAATAAAAAATTTTTTTAACAATACTTATAAGTAAAAAGTAATACTTACAAGTACAAGAACCACTGGGCTATGAACCTATTTAGTTTTTAGTTTATTTTCTGAACTTATCAATAGTGTAAAAACTTTAAAGTCAAAATTTCTCAAAAACCAATTTTCATAGCACCTTAAAAAACGGTGTGTTCAATAATTTTTGGCTTTCTTTCATTGTAAATATATCAACTATATATTAAAACTGGCGTTACAGTTTAAAGGTTCCCCTCGTTAGTATAATGTATAGGCAAATTTTGTTAATATTTTTTATATAGAATTTTGTACTCTTCAATTTTGATGTGATGATAATTTTCACTAAAAATGAAAGTAAGCGAGTTATAGACGAAAAACTACTGTTGAGAATTAAAATCCCCACTGGTCAAATTTTCGAATTCAGTCAAATTTGAATATATGCGCCCCCCCTTCCAAAGATTCTTACTTTTTTGAAAATTTTAAACTATTTGTTGGGGTTTGTCAAGGTTTAGAGCCCCCATTGCGATGCCGCCTGAGGCAAAAGCCTCAGTCGCCTCACCCTTGCTATACGACACTGGGCACAGACGCTATAACAAGAAAAGAGATGCTAGAGGTTGCCAAACACTTTTATACATCCCATCCGGATATGACAATGACTCTGATCAGATCCAACGTATTTAATGTGGGTTCTAAAGAGATTCCTGAGATTAAAAAGGATGAAATTAAAACTGCATTGAAACAAAATAAAAACCGAAAATATTAATGATTAAATTATTCTATATGGTGGAGAAAACATCCTTAATGTCCTTTACATTTTGTTTAAATGCTTGAAAAGTGGAGAAATACCGGATGACTGGAATAATGCTCTGGTGGTACTACCATATAAAAAAAGCGACAAAATGAATAAAAAGAACTATAGACCAATTAGCCTGCTCCAGAGCCGTAGCAAGGGGGGCGCTAAACCTTGACAAAACCCAATAAATAACAGTTTAAAATTTTCTGCATTTTCTGAGAAGACTGAATTCCAAAATTTGACAACGATTTTATTTGCAACATCGCCTAAAATTCCCTGCTAGCCTTTTCCCCAAATGGGGATTTTAATCCTCTAAACTCTCTACAGTAGTTTTTCGTCTATAACTCGCTTACTTTCATTTTTAGTGAAAATTATCTTCAAATCAAAATTGAAGAGTACAAAATTCTCTATAAAACAGGTTAACAAAATTTCTTTTATTTTCAAATATAAAAAAAGTATTTATGAAATAAAAAAAAAATCCAGAGAAAACAATTGAAAAAAGTTTTGAATAATTCTTATTCTGAATAAAAATTTCGTACATTTAAACTTCACCCTCGATGGTGAACAAAACAAAACGAGGTTTCAGGATTTACTTCAGATCTGAAGTAAATTCTGAAACCTCGTTCTGTAGGGAATTTTCTCCTCTTCAATTTTGGTGCAATGACTAGGGGAAGACAGGGGATTTTAGGAAAGTTGATTCCAACCCACGTGTTCTTCTTCATTTCCCTTTAACTGACTGGGTAACCGGCAAAAATATCACATTATCATTGCGAGAATATTATTCAAATATATTTAAATTTTTTTAGACGGTGGGCCTTTTTAGAGCTGCCGTGGATAAGGCTCGAATTGCCATGATGATCGCCAACATCCGAAACGGATAGGCACCGGAAGAAGAAGATATTTAAATTGAAAAGAAAAATTCCTACCGATAAAAATAATCTTTATATTCGGGAAGGGGGGGTATTGCGTTACGTTACCATGGAAACGGCGATTCTGACATACTATGCGTATTTTATATAAGATCTTCAGAAGTTCCCAAGGATAAAAATTGATATCACATGACCGGCGGGTCTGGGGGTATGGAATACCCCCCAGGTACACTTGCCATTATTCAGAACCATCAAAATTTATTATTTTTCGTTCAATCTTTTGCAATTTTCGTTTGTAATCCGGGAAAGGGGGGGACAGCAGGTGATATTTTTCATAACTATCCCAGTACCGTTTTTCTTAATACCCAGGGACGTAAAATTGAAAGTTTTTCTTTCGCAATAAATTAAGTGTACCTGGGAGGTATTCCATACCCCCCAGATCCCATGGTCCTAAATGAGTACCTGATAAGCATCCATTTGTTTTCATTACTCTAAGTCAGCGCCGCGCCGTAGAAAGGGCGATCGCAATGGGGGCGCTAAACCTTGACAAAACCCAATAAATACAATAAATACATTACTGTATTAATAAATACAGAGCATTAAATTACTTATTGAAAAATGTCATGAATACCACATATCGTTAGTGCAGAAAAATGCAGGCCAAACAAATCACAAGAATGATAACAGAATATTAGAGTGCAATAAAACCAAGAATAAGAGGAAGATAAAAGCTGAGATGGATGAACAACGAAATGTAATATGCAAGTCAATAATTGGAGAAAAGTGCTCCAAACAAAATTGTAAAGAGGGTCATTCCATCTCAAATCGAATCATGAATTTACTTGACCCATGCCTAATTTGACAAAATTTGGTACGTACACACCATCATAGTAAAAAATAAAAAACACAAATTTAAGGATTTGTCCAAAAAGGCATTCGTTTCCTTGTTTTGGTCTTTCAAAAAGTTGGTGTGTAGACTTATAGAAAAACGACTGTAACTTCATCCACAGTGGTCTAAATTTAAATGTTAAAATCAGGCCCGTAGCCAGGATTTCATTTGGGGGGGGGGCACTTGTAAAGGGGGTTCCTCTTTTTATTAGAATTTTTTTAAAGTTTTATTTATTTATATATTAAACTACTTTATTACAAATATTTTAAAAGTAAAATTTTCGGGGGTTCCCCTTCCGGGAATTTTTATTACAAACAAATTTTTTCAATATTTTATTTTTCTTAATTTATTTTTATTTAAAACAAACGTTATAGTCCAGGCAAGGATGGTTTTTAGTTTGCAAAAAATCCGGGCAAGCTGAATTTTGGCAGAGATGTACATTGGAGTGTTCTAATGAACCCCCCCAAAAGTCTCATAAAATCCCACGCCGGCGTCCCCCACAATCGGAGGTTTTAGCTTCCCATTTGGCACAGTTATTATGTAGGTCCCTGCGCATGTTTTTGTATTGAAATAGTGCAAAAATTCGCAAAGGAAAGGAAAGTTGATTTTGAGTAGCCTGCCTTCCTTTAATGAATCTCGATAATCCATTCATGCGCGTCCCTATGGGACGCGCATGAATGGATTATCGAGATTCCTTAAAGGAAGGCAGGCTACTCAAAATCAACTTAAAAAACAATAATAATTTTCACTCCTTTATAAAAAATTTCAACTTCAGACGAAGAATTTGGTAAGAAGCTCAAGGTTCCGAGAGGACGTTTTTTAGTATGTTAAAGTACGAACAATTACCTAACGAAATTCGTCGAAAAATCGCAGAAAACAGATTTTGGA
The DNA here is from genome assembly GCA_932274525.1 of Podabrus alpinus. Lineage (NCBI taxonomy): Eukaryota > Metazoa > Arthropoda > Insecta > Coleoptera > Cantharidae > Podabrus > Podabrus alpinus. The sequence goes on from OW026453.1 coordinate 23,410,008, forward strand.
TTTTTTTGATCAAAATGTGCCCAATTTTCTTACACTAGGAGGGTATAGAACAGGGGTGGGCAACCTTTTATATAACAGGGGCCAGAATAATATTTACGTTTCGTCCGCGGGCCTTAGTATAGGTAGTTAATGGACACATTTTTGTTATTTGTATTTTTTCTGAAAATATGTTCCCTATAGACTCCTAAACCGTTTGACCGATCGGAACCAAATTTGGCACAGTTATTATGTAGGTCCCTGCGCATGTTTTTGTATTGAAATAGTGCAAAAATTCGCAAAGGAAAGGAAAGCTGATTTTGAGTAGCCTGCCTTCCTTTAAGGAATCTCGATAATCCATTCATGCGCGTCCCATAGGGACGCGCATGAATGGATTATCGAGATTCCTTAAAGGAAGGCAGGCTACTCAAAATCAACTTAAAAAACAATAATGAATGCTGTCAAGCTGTCAACCGATCGACAATGCAAATACGCGTGCACGTGCTTTACGTTTCTATTTGACCAATCTTAACCAAATGTGGTGTAGAAGTTATTTACAACGCTACGATAAACATAGGCTACTTTAGAACCTTGATGGAGTGAGGCCGAAGGAATGAATTACGCCAAATAAATTTAGAAAAAAACTTTTTCCAAAGTACCTATACCTATTTTATTTTCGAAATTCAAATGTTTTACTTTCAAAATTTTTGATTCTTTTGAACATTTCGGGGGGGGCACGTGCCCCCAGGTGCCCCCTCCTGGCTACGGGCCTGGTTAAAATGTTTTTTATTTCTTACTACGATGGTGTGTACCAAGTTTAGTTAAGTTTGGTCAGGGTCGAGTCAATTTTACCTGTTTTTTTGTCGATTTGAGATGGAATGACCCAAGAGTAATTCACCTTATGATATGGATTTTTACATCATGGACTAAATACCAGATGATGATACTTATTGTACATAAACTTACCTAATACTGTCCAATTGTCACTTTCATGTAATCCCTGTTTAGCACCATTCAACTTCGTTTTGATCTCGTCCAACTTTTCCAACGATTTTAATGATTGACCAGTGTCTTTCTCAATTTTTACAATTTCTTCTTTAACTGTCGCAAATTTCTCTTTTAAAATTGTGGCTTCTTGTTGTAAACTTTGTGTGTCTCTCAAAATTTTGGGTAAAGAATGTAAAACTTGTTGACTGGTCTGTTCTAACGAGGAATTTACTTGTTGAACATAAAGTTGTAGTTTGGTTACTAACGAAGTAGTGTAATTCTACAAGACAATTAAACACAGATATTATTTAGTTTGAAAACAGAGGTGGGTTTGGGGCACTCACCTCCTTTTTATCCTGTTGTTCCATAGATTTTAAAATATTGTTTACCCATTCTTTGGTATCAAAGTTCTCATCCGAAAATGAACTTATATCCTTTAAAATACAATAAAATTAATAAATAGTAATACATTTCTTGTTAAAATACAAACCATTTCGAAGATTTTATTTAAATTTGACACTAGCAAAGTAAGGTTATGTTTATATGAGCTGGCAGTGTTGCCACAGAAAATTTTGAAGTTTCGGTAGAACTGTCGTGAAAATTCGGTAGATTCCGTAAATTTTCGGTAGATCTAAGTCAATACTATTCATTTCATCCATAGGCGTCGAATGGTATAGGGTTTTTGCTTCAAAAGTACAAAATAATATAATTTCTTACCTATTCACGTAATAATGAATGATTTCATGAATTTCATAACGAAAAAACCAAATTAAGCATGAATCCGCCATTAAATGGACTCAATAAATAACAAAAAACTATAAATTGCAGATTTATTTATAAAAATGGTCATAAACTAAAAAAATTAAAAACACTCATTGACATAATTATAAACAAAAATACCATAAACAAAAAAGTTAATTTAAAATGCAGATTATAAATAAGTTTATATGTGAATACATATTATCTCAAATGCTACCCATCGATGCATCGTGAGTGTCATATAGTACCTTTCTATCACTCATTTTGGTGATTTTGTATTGTACTGGAATATAATTCTGTGTTCGACACTGCTCTCGAAAATTCGGTAGAAATTCAATTGAAATCGGTATATCGGTAGAAAGTTTCGAAAATCGGTAGTTCTACCGAAATTTCGGTAGCTGTGGCATCACTGTGAGCTGGCATACATTGGGGCCAAATTTAAAATGTTGAATTATTTCTTGCTCTACCTAATATAATATAATAATAGTGCATAAGAAGTATAGCAATCTATTTATATATTTCAGGTTATTATATATTTATATATTATGTTACAGTTGAAACCCGAAATCAGTTAAAACCAGATTCAACTAGTAGTCCATGCAAGGAAGGTTTTTAGTTTACAAAAAATCCGGGCAAGCTGAATTTTGGCAGAGATGTACATTGGAGTGTTGTAATGAACCCCCCAAAAGTCCCATAAAATCCCACGCCGGCGTCCCCCGGAATCGGGGGTTTTAGCTCCCCAACGCGATTTTTTGCCGATAACTCGCTTATTTATGCTTGTGTTTAATTTAGAAATTAAACAGGTTTTTGTTGGTTGGGTGGGTTATAGTTTAGAACCATCCTGTATATAAATAATTTAAGCAAATATGCAAAATTGTATAAACTTATTAGAAAAGTGTAAATAAAGCGAAAAAGCATCCTGGCACTTTTCAGTAGGTCAATTAAAAATATAATTCATTTCCGCATTGTAATCACATCAACATTTAAAAACAATTAATCATCAGTTCAATTTATACATTTAAATTATTATGGAAAATTTATATCTATTCATCACATTAACAATTTATACATTTAAAATACCATAGAATAGAATGTGATATCTAGCATTAATTTTTATATAAATAGGGTATGTAAAAATTAATAAATCAGTAGCATTTAAATTTACGACTTGAATGTTATTCAACAATAAGTTAGGAAGGGGTACTTCTAGCCACCCTTCTTCCTAATTTAGAGTAATCACTAGAACTTACAACTCTAGTGATTCTCACTTCAACTAAATTAAGACGGGTACTTCTTGCAACCCTGATCTTAAATTTAGACATGGTCCTTCGAACCTTTAGAAGATAAACCATCAGCAGCATCAAATCAACGGTCCAGACAAGAGATCGAACAGCATCAAATCAAATACAAGGGTCCACACAGCGACGCCAAGCAAACAGAAGAATCAAATACAAGGGTCCACACAGCGACGCCAAGCAAACAGAAGAATCAAATACAAGGGTCCACACAGCGACGCCAAAGCAAACAGAAGAATCAAATACAAGGGTCCACACAGCGACGCCAAAGCAACGAGAAGAATCAAATACAAGGGTCCACACAGCGACGCCAAGCAAACAGAAGAATCAAATACAAGGGTCCACACAGCGACGCCAAAGCAAACAGAAGAATCAAATACAAGGGTCCACACAGCGACGCCAAAGCAACGAGAAGAATCAAATACAAGGGTCCACACAGCGACGCCAAGCAAACAGAAGAATCAAATACAAGGGTCCACACAGCGACGCCAAAGCAACGAGAAGAATCAAATACAAGGGTCCACACAGCGACGCCAAAGCAACGAGAAGAATCAAATACAATAAGGGTCCACACAGCGACGCCAAAGCAACGAGAAGAATCAAATACAAGGGTCCACACAGCGACGCCAAAGCAACGAGAAGAATCAAATACAAGGGTCCACACAGCGACGCCAAAGCAACGAGAAGAATCAAATACAAGGGTCCACACAGCGACGCCAAAGCAACGAGAAGAATCAAATACAAGGGTTCACACAGCGACGCCAAAGCAAAGAGAAGAATCAAAATACAAGGGTCCACACAGCGACGCCAAACATCAATCAAGAAGAAGACAAGCACTTAAGAAAAGAACGAGTTACAGAGATGGATGCACAAACGATACGGTTAAGAAAACAGCAAATCAAAATGTTCTACATGGGAAGAGTAATGGATATCATAACAAATACGGTATCACAAAATAATCAAGACACGAAGGCCATGTGCAAACTATTAAAAAGCAAACTAACAAAGCAATGGTACAGCATAGACGATTTTCACACAGAAATAATGGTATACGAAGAAGAAAATCTAGATGACTACTTTATCAATGATCGATTTGAAGAAATCCAAAATAAATACTACGAAACAATGGTGAAATTGGTGATTAAAATTGAAGAAGAAGATAGGAAAATATACAACAAAGTCATTGTAAAAACAAAAATATTGATGGCGGAATTGGCAAAAATGGAGATGGGAGGAGAGGATGGAATTGGAAAAAGTTGAGAATTCTAACCAAATGCCAGAGGAGGAAGATGAGGAAATCTACGACGAATTTGACGTAAAAACGGAATTATTAAGGGCAGCCATAGCAAAAGCTGAGATGGAAGAAAAAGAAACAAGATCTAACGAAATACCAGAAGAAGAAGATGAGGAAATATACGACGAATTTGACGAAAAAACAAAACTATTGAGGGCAGCCATAGCAAAAGCAGAGATGGAAGAAAAAGAAACAAGTTATAACCAAATGCCAGAAGAAGAAGATGAGGAAGTATATGACGAATTTGAGGAAAAATCAAAAATGTTGAGGGCAGCCATAGCAAAAGCAGTGATGGAAGAAAAAAAAAAGAAGTTACAGGTCCAAAGCACATACCAGATGAAGTAGATGGAACACCAATATCAATGGAAATGAAAATTGAAGAAGAAGTTACAGGTCCAAAGCAATTACCAGATGAAGAAGAGGTCGCAACAAAATCAATGGACATGAAATTCAAAGAGGAGATGGATGAAGATATGAAAGAAGAGATGGACGAAATAGAGGCAAGCTCGAAACAAACACCAGAGGAAGAAGATGTCAAAACAACATTAATGGAGATGGAAGAAGATATCGACAAGGGGATAGGAAAGGAAGTTACGAGTCCAAAGCAAATGCAAGATGAAGAAGATGTACACCCAATATCATGGAAACCCATGGCGACGAAAATAAAAGAAGCAGCAATGCATAAACAAATTCAACAAGACAACGAAAATTTGGACATTATGAAACTGGAACCTCAAAATAAAACCACAGGCAACCCAACACATTCGTTCGAAGACGGCAATATGTTTAATCTAAAATTAAACAGGGTTTTAATTAGTCGGTTGGTTTCCCTTTCAAGGAAACAAAAATGGATAGCAAATCAGTCAGGGAAAAGATTAGACACATCAATTACCAAGAAGAGCAACATTCAAGGCAACCCAGACGTCAGAGAGATGGTACGACGATGGAGGAAAAGCTGGGATAAAAGAAGCTGGAAAAAGAGAAGACGTCGATCAAACGGGCATCTAAAAATAGCCTAAAAATTCACAAACAACATCATACACATCCGCAAGACACAACACATCTCAGACGCCATTTTGGAGGTGGCAATATGTTTAATTTAGAAATTAAAAAGGTTTTTGTTGGTTGGGTGGGTTATAGTTTAGAACCATCCTGTATATAAATAATTTAAGCAAATATGCAAAATTGTATAAACTTATTAGAAAAGTGTAAATAAAGCGAAAAAGCATCCTGGCACTTTTCAGTAGGTCAATTAAAAATATAATTCATTTCCGCATTGTAATCACATCAACATTTAAAAACAATTAATCATCAGTTCAATTTATACATTTAAATTATTATGGAAAATTTATATCTATTCATCACATTAACAATTTATACATTTAAAATACCATAGAATAGAATGTGATATCTAGCATTAATTTTTATATAAATAGGGTATGTAAAAATTAATAAATCAGTAGCATTTAAATTTACGACTTGAATGTTATTCAACAATAAGTTAGGAAGGGGTACTTCTAGCCACCCTTCTTCCTAATTTAGAGTAATCACTAGAACTTACAACTCTAGTGATTCTCACTTCAACTAAATTAAGACGGGTACTTCTTGCAACCCTGATCTTAAATTTAGACAGCTTGTATGAAAAATTATGATCAGACCATAATTGAAGAGCATAAAATTCTCTATAAAATAGATTTTTTTCATATTTTTCCATGGCAAACTAATACTTAAATTATTGACGCAAAACACGACCCACCCTTAAAATGGCACAATATTGATTCGTTGCAGGGAGAGAAATGTTTTCGGGCACGGGAAATGCTTTTAATAATAAATTAATTGAAATTGTGGCCAAGGTTGGAAAATGAAGAGAAAAATAGATTTTTTCAAAATTTGCCCAAGTAACACCACCGAAATTTTGGTTTGAGCTTACAGAAAGTCCGGGCAAGCTGAAATTTGGCAAAGATGTATATTGAAGTGTACTAATAAACCCCCAAAATGTCTCATAAAAATCCCAAGCCCGAATGAGGATTTCAGCCCCCTATAGGTGCGGTTTTCGCCTATAGCTCACGTATTTTTACGTTTACGAAAAATTACCATTAAACAAAGTTTAATTTGCCTATTACAGTACTTATTAGTCCAGTCAATAGGGGCCAGAAAAGGCCTTTGCCTTGCAAAAGGTGGCGTACTTCTGGATTTTGGATATGCTGTTAAGTTCGGGGCCCCGATGAAAAATTCAAGTTTTCGACCTTGGGGGGGCGCCGCGTAGTCCGCCATATTGGATTAAAGGTACTAAAAATAGGTTTTTTCAAAATAACTCCTCAACAGTTGTTCCTACGACAAAAAAGTTCAATACTTATTTGAAGAGGACTAAATTCTCTACATTTCTTGTAGATACACTTTTTTTGTAAGTCTAATGGGTAACGAGTTACAGCGGCCGAAACATGAAAATTTTTCAAAAAAATCGTCTAACTCAATTTTTTTGGGGTGAATTTTGTAATAATGAATGACATTGTATGATTTTTGACGTTCTTCCACACCACCACCACATTATATAATACAATCGTGAAATATACTTCTAAGTGGAGTGATTTTTGTCGTTACGAATAAGTTTATTTACTGCAACTGCGTTATGAATCTATACAAAGTAGTATTAATATTCGTGTACACTCTATAGTCAGTATAGGGTTACCCAGAGCAGGTATAGACCGTCCCTCGCTTCTGCTTCTTTTGTTATGGTCGAAAGAGATGCCCCGTCGACCCCTCCCCAAATAAAACGGCAGGGACTACAGACCCAGCGTCCCAACTCAACACACACAGGGACAGGGAGTCAGTGTGCTTGTAGCTAGCCGTTCAGTCGCACGTGGTTGCATCACGCTTCGCTATGGCGAATCCCGAAACGGATTGCTGTTTTATTTGTGATAAAAGTTTAAAAGAAGGTGACCCAGTTATCGTGAAAGAGAGAGGCGTACAGACTGCTAAAATCCAGCATAAAACGCGAAAATCGTGAACACGGGCGTATTCTAAGGACTTTATCGTCAGTTACTGTTCATGCTGCATGCCAGAAGAGTTACAACAATGACAAATTAATCGCTGCGTATCTTCGCAAAAAAGCTGACGCACCTGCAGTGGCGTCGACGTCAAGGCGTTCGAGTATTCCACGATTTGATTTCGAAAGCCAATGTTTCTTGTGTAGCGAAGAAATTACTCTCGACTTCTTCGATAAACAGTTAAATACAAGGAAATCGGATCGAGATACCGTCCATCGGGTGGAAAAACTAGAAGTCAGAAACACCATTTTAAAACAGCTAACGAACGCGGCGATGAATGGGGACGGCAGATAATAGAACGCATTCTACATGTAACGGACTTTATTGCTGTGGAAGCAAGATACCATTCGTCCTGCCAGAAGCGTCTCTATTGTCGAGTACCGTCTGGGCAGAAAAGAGGATATCGGCCCGCAACAAACGTTGATGAAGCGATGGAGTTTATCTTCAATTACCTCGGCGAGAATTCAGAAGAATGTCAATTCTCCCTTGATGACCTCACAGAACAAATTGAAGGCGAGTACCGTCCGGATATGAGAACCGTGAAATCTCGTCTTCAGAAGAAATATGGTGTGGAAACCCAAAAAATCCATCCGAGTGGGGCTGGAGATTCGGTGCCAATGGGCTCACTCCAGTGGAAATGTCCGAGAAACCAGCGCCCGATGAACTGTTAAAAGTGATCGCATGTAATTGCAAAACGGGATGTGGTTCCGCGTGTGGCTGAAGGAAAGGTGGGCTAAAGTGCTCCGTTGTCTGCGGATTCTGCAATGGCGAGACATGCGACAATGCACCGGAGATCATCATCGAGAGCGACGACGAAGATGACGAAATTCCGCCAGCTTGTCCGATTCTCAATTCGTACAACGGAGAGACTGATAACATGGACAGTTACGAAGATGACGGAGGAACCACGATCCGACCTGGACCATCAAAAAAAAAAATAATAATCGAAATCCGACACATACATCGAAAGTAACACTACTACCGACTTGGACCATAAATAATGATAATAATAATTATAATAATGATAATAATATTAATACTAATAATTGAACCACACTCGGACACATAAATCAAGTATGCAATACCTGCCATATTCAATTCCGAAAAAAGAACATCTGTGGATTAGGCCTACTGGGGATACCACAATTTAAAAAAAACGCGCCATTTACTCTACCGCGTGGTGGTGTGGAAATGAGTTGACTTTGAATTTACAAAATTATCATAAATATGTAATGAACGGCATCAAATGATTCCTCAAAATTAGAAAAACGAGGAAATGGACGATTTTTTTGAAAAATTTTCATGTTTCGGCCGCTGTAACTCGTTACCCATTAGACTTACAAAAAAAAGTGTATCTACAAGAAATGTAGAGAATTTAGTCCTCTTCAAAAAGTTTAGTGTTTAAAAATAGCAACATTTATCAAAAATTAAAAAAAATTTCACAATCAAGCATTATAAACAAGCGATAATAGCAGTTAAAAATTTTTCAAATTTAATTAAAAATTTTGACATTAATTTCAAGCGAGTGACTCGCAAAATTTTCAAATTAGACGTGGAGAGCCTACAATGTTTAGTGTTTAAAAATAGCAACATTTATCAAAAATTAAAAAAAAATTCACAATCAAGCATTATAAACAAGCGCGCAAATAATAGCAGTTAAAAATTTTTCAAATTTGATTAAAAATTTTGACATTAATTCAAGCGATGTGGCTCAGCAAAATTTTTAAAATATTCGTGCAAGAGCCTACAAAGTTTAGTGTTTAAAAATAGCAACATCTATCAAAAACTAAAGATTTCTTTAAAATTAAGCAGTTAAAAAATTTTCAAATTTAATTAAAAAATTTTGCCATCAATTCAATTCAATGTAATAAATTATAATGCTTGTATTTTTTTAGTTTTTATTAATTAATAACAGTTATTTATTTGTCTTAATTTAAATAAAAATTACACGTGGTTAAAATTTATTTTAAATAATTCATAATATAAAATTGATCTGAGAAACATTTCAGAAAATGTTTTATTTATTTTAATTTAACACTGATTTATAATGTACATAATGTAAATTATTGTTATTTAGGAAGAAAATTTAGCAAAAAAGGGAGTTGGCCCAGTGTACAGCGAATAAAGCTTACGGCATTTGTCCAAACCTTAAAGTCGAGAATTGGTTACCATGCCATGCGATTTTCGCAGCTAAAATATAAATTTGCAATAATGTATATTATATAATTATGAATTATAATAACGTCAACTATTATAAAATTTTTGTGCCTAAAAATGAGCAGAGTAACGAATACCCTTAAAAAACAAAATAAAATAAAACGTGTGTAAAATATTTTTTATAAATATGCCTTTTCATGTAGAGGACAATTTTTGTATTACGATAGCGAAGATAAAAATGCTTAAAATTGCATTATAATTTATGTTTTTGAACGAAAAAGTAACAAAAGTGATATCATTAACGTGTTAGCTTGTATTCTTTGATTTAAGAACGTCATTCTTGTTTCCAAAATTAAGCTTAAATTAATAAAGTACTGCAAGAATAAGAATACCGTTCTTGATTTAATACTAAAATGTAAAAAATAAGATGTAAGTTCTTAGAATCAAGAATTTTTCAAGATTCTTAATTTAATGCACGGATTCTTGATTTACTTCTTGAGCAAATTTTTTTGAGTGTTGTAGTAGGAACAACCGTTGAGGAGTTATTTCGAAAAAACCTATTTTTAGTACCTTTAATCCAAGATGGCGGACTACGCGGCGCCCCCCCCCCAAGGTCGAAAACTTGGATTTTTCATCGGGGCCCCGAACTAAACAACATATCCAAAATCCAGAAGTACGCCACCTTTTGCAAGGCAAAACCCCCTATTGACTGGACTATATGTATTGTAGTGCTACCTACTGCAGCGCCACAAGTTATAGAAAATTTTATGTTCTTCAACTTTGCTTAATGGTAATTTTTCGTAAAAGCATTGGTAAAAATAAAAATACGTGAGCTATAGACGAAACACCGCATTTAGGGGGCTAAATCCTCATTTGAGGGAACGCCGGCTTGGGATTTCTATGAGACATTTTGGGGGTTTATTAGAACACTTCAATATACATCTTTGCCAAATTTCAGCTTGCCCGGACCTTCTGTAAGCTCAAACCAAAATTTCGGTGTCGTTACTTGGAAGATACAACTTGGGCAAATTTTGAAAAACCCTATTTTTCTCTTCATTTTCCAACCTTGGCCACAATTTCTATTAATTTATTATTAAAAGCATTTCCCGTGCCCGAAAACATTTCTCTCCCTGCAACGAATCAATATTGTGCCATTTTAAGGGTGGCTCGTGTTTTCGGTCAATAAATTAAGTATTAGTGTGCTATGGAAAAATATGAAAAAAAACTGTTTTATAGAGAATTTTATGCTCTTCAATTATGGTCTGATCATAATTTTTCATACAAGCATAAATAAGCGAGTTATCGGCCAAAAATCGCGTTGGGGGAGCTAAAAGCCCCGATTGTGGGGGACGCCAGCGTGGGATTTTATGAGCCTTTTGGGGGGTTCATTAAAACACTCCAATGTACATCTCTGCCAAAATTCAGCTTGCCCGGATTTTTTGCAAACTAAAAACCTTCCTTGCCTGGACTAAAACGTAAAATTGTTTTTACTTCAACTGGAACTTCAACTTATCAGAGTTGATCAGCAGAACCCTTGATTATGTGTAAATCAACATACAATTTGGAACAAGGAATATTTATTGTTAAAATAAACTTTTTCCAATATATAAATATTTTATTACACAGAAAATAACGTCAATAAAATTAAAAACAACGTTCACACGAGTCATTTGCAATTTCCTTTACTAAATTTAAAACTTTTTGGTACAAAAACGATTGCCTGAAAATAAATTATTTATCAACACTAAAAAGTTAAAAACTTTAGATTTATCTACCTATTGGCCGGCTTGCAGATTCCCAAGTGATCTTGGGGAATTTCAAAAAATTCTCCAATGTTTACGTTTGCTGAATGTGTCTCAACAAACTGAAAGTTAAATTTCATTGCAGTCACCAAAGTCTTTTTAGTTTCAACAAAACTAATAATTTTTATAGGATTTTCTTTGGTTAAATTCATAAACTTATCTTGCATTTTCAATAAAGCCGGAGATTCTAAAAATAATTAAAAATTTAACAACCACTTTCACTGCAGGTCACAATTCAAACCTTCTCGTAGTTCTTGTACTGCGACTGAAGGCCACAAAACAAGAGAAGTTGCATGGCTTAAAGTCGCTAGACGTGACCCAAGATGTGGAGTGCTATAAAAAACTATGGCTTTGGTATTGCTGCACATATTTTTAACTTCCTCGTGTTTGCTCTCCCATGCTTAAATTTTATAATTAAAAGCGCGATTGTTACTCATTCACGTCTTACCTTTACACAGCATATTTTTTACAAGTAAACCGCCCATCGAATGTGTAACCCAAATAATGGGTCTCTTACCGACACCAGCTTTTACCAGTTTCTCCAAAAACTCATCACTTCTCTGTTCCAAAGTTGTTTTTATTGGTATATCGGGACACATGGGCGTCCATAAAGATAAGTTGGTATTGTAATTGACACCAATAACTCTTATATTTTTACAGTCGGTGGTCAGCCAATCTTTGGGCCAACAGTAACTGCGCGATATATCGTTCTCTATCTTGCCAGACACGCAAGTGTGATCCCTACATTTTCAATATTAAATTTTCTTAATAAAATGATTTGTGACAATGAATTACCCCGAACAAGTGTACGGTCCCGTCGCTATTTCGTTGGTATTTAAGGGAATATCGTTCAAAACAAATTCAAAGTCACTACCAAGTTCTTCCCACTCCATTTCCTGATGTTCTTGAAAATCTTCAATATACCTCCGCATAATAGGATCACTAGATTTTAAAAATGTCGTGTTATTTTCAGGCGCTAAACTTTCTAGAAAAATTTAACTGATTTTGTAAATATAAAAGTTGAGTAATAAGCTAGGAACGGAAAGGATGAGGATTGGGATCTGTTGGATATCTCACAATTTACCACATCCTCACCTTGATCTCTTTCCTTTCTTACCCAGGAACCCGACAGTGGTTTCGCTTTTATCTCTTTGTCTCCATGTAAAAAAAACTCCACCCAATAAACCGTGCACAAAAATAACATCCACATAAGGAGTTTGTTCCGTACGCAACAGTGGATGTAAAATATAAACTTGGTTAGGATAAATGGCATTTAAATCATTGTCCCTGTCTAAATTTGCCAACGCTCTAGCGGCTGGAGCGGATAAACGAATGTCATCTTGTTTTACCCATTCAGCCAGCACGCTAATCCATCCTAAATAAAGTTAATTTAAAGATGCAAAACTGTGGGGGAATTACAGAGGCTGGAATTTTTAGATTAGGGTCATTCCATCTCAAATCGAATCATGAATTTACTTGACCCATGCCTAATTTGACAAAATTTGGTACACACCATCGTAGTAAGAAATAAAAAACACAAATTTAAGGATTTGTCCAAAAAGGCATTCGTTTCTTTGTTTTGGTCTTTCAAAAAGTAAAAAAGTTGGTGTGTAGACTTGTAGAAAAACGACTGTAACTTCGTCCACAGTGGTCTAAATTTAAAAATAAAAAATGTTCTGTAAAGGCAAATGAACATTCTGTTCAAATATTTAACCACATTTTATATTTTTAACCCCTAACTAGATTAATTTTTTAATATTAACCCTATTTCAAAAGAGGTCTTTTTTTTTGGTTAATTTTTTTACAGTTTTTTAGTACAAATGTACTGGGCATGCGTACCAAATTTTATCATGGGACATGGGATAAGCATGGGTTCGGTTACTAAAAATTAATTAAGTATAGGGAGAAACGGACAAAAATCAGTTTTTCGCCGATTTCTCAAGTTTCTTTGAACTTTATGACAAAATAGTTTAATACAAAATTAAAGCTAATTAAATTCTCTACAAAAAAAGATTTACACATATTTTTCGTCAGATTCGTATTCACATAGCAATAACAGCTCCAAGTATAGCTAAGTTACGCGACCACCGTTAAATTTATTTAAAAAGGTTGGAATCGATTTTCAATTAATTGTATAGATTTTCATCATAAATATTTATTATCTGAATATAAGTTGACCACGCCATCCCTAATTTTGATAAAAAGTTTATCATAATATTATGACAATGCAGTTGAACCAAAAATACATTATTTGATTTTTTTTGTAAACTTAATTCGTTTCCATATTAATTTTTTACACCTTCGAACATCAGGGTGTGTAACTTTGGAACTCATGAACATAGAGGGTTGATTTTTTTCAACAAACTTATAAGTTTAGATTGCTGGAACAAATTTTTTTTTAATTGTGAGTTTTGCACCCCTTCCAAAGGGGTCCTTTTTTTCCCCTAAAAATTAATATATATTATTAAGACTAACATAGTCAACCTGTGCACCAAATTTCATTTTGGGCCGAGAATTGCAGATTGAACAAACAAATAGTATACAGTAGCGGCAATATGAAACGCACGCTCCCATAAAACCATAAATATTGCACCAATTGGTCCTAACTTGAGGGGTAGGGTTTTTTTACATTGCGGGGTTTTAAAATACAGGTATTTAAGTGTCTTTCAGAGCAGATAGTTTGTTAATTATTTTTAAAGTCTTGAAGTGATGTCAAGATGCCAAAGATGTCAGATACCAAGAAATTAAGTGAAACTCAAAAGAACAATATTTTGATATTCCGCGAAGAACATCGTTCGCCAAAATGTGGGTGTCATCAAAGCAGAATAAGTCGATTTTTGAAAAAATATGACTCAACTTGAAGTATTAAGGCACTTCCAAAAGGATGCCCTAATCGAAAAACGACTGCAGCTCAGGATAGCCTTTTTCTTAGAATAGCGATTCAAGATCGTTTCAAATCTAGGCGAGAATTAAGGGCCGACATGAAGGAACAGGTTGGCGTCGATCTTAGCGTAAGGACCTTCGGCAATCGGTTAGCAGAATTTGGTTTGAAGGCTTATACCGCTGTCAAGAAACCCCTTTTAACCAAGAAAATGAAGAAAAAGAGGCTGGAATTTGCCAAAAAGTACGTGCATTGGACGTTTGATGACTGGAGTCGAGTAATTTTTTCCGAAAAGTCAAAATTTTTACTATACGGCTCCGATGGAAAGAAGATTTAAAGGTGAAAGATTATCCGATCAATGCACAATCAAGACAACTCGCGGTAGGATTGGTATCATGATCTGGGGATGTTTTTGTCAACGTGTATTAGGGAAGTTACACGTTATAAAGGGTACCATAAATGCTTTCTTTAGAGTATATAAAAATACTTGATGAGCATTTACTACCCTCGATAAGCGATTTATTTGCTGAAAACGAAGAGTTTATTTTTCAGCATGATAATGCACCATACCATAGAGCAAAAACGGTTCGTAAAAATTTCAAGTGATTTTTTTTTCAAAATTTATCTATCGCCTTTTGTTACCTATACATTTTTATAGAAAATTCATGAAAAATATAACTTGATTTGCTTCCCTTTATCTTTCAGGTATCTAAGTTCTTCTTGGATAATAGCATTTACGTACTTGATTGCACAGGGAACTCTCCGAATCTTAATCGAATCGAACTATTTGGGCTATAATGAAAAGGCATGTTGCTTCGACATCTCCAAAGAGTATACCTGCGCTCATAGAAGCCGTGAAATTTGAGTGGAACAATCGTTTAAGCAACGATTACCTGGCAAGCATAACAGAGTCAATGCAGCGTCGTTTGAAAAGTGTAATAAGGGCTATAGGCGGTCTCACTAAATATTAAATATACAATAAATAGTTTTTAACACAAAATTTGTACATTTATTGTTATAAAAATAATTTTATTATAATTTTGCGGCAAACCTACCTGACCCGCCAATACCTGAAAACCGTGCATTGTTTGCCTTTTACTGGTTTTACTTTCTTTTAATAAGGGTTAGTAGGATATTTTGTAGAATTTGATAATTTCATACAAAAACATAAGTGTTAGATGTCTAAAGACGCAATAAATTAAGGTTTTATGAGCGTACCTAAAAGTTTCAAGGGTATACTGGTGACATATTTATGTTTTTATGGGAGCGTGCGATTCATATTGCCGCTACTGTATATTATAACTTATCAAATGATGAGTAAATGATTATTAATAACATATCAAATGACAAGTTATATATATTTTTTTCTCAATCTGCAATAGTCCGCCCAAAATGAAATTTGGTACACAGGTTAACTATGTTGTCTTAATAATATATATTGAGGGGGGGGGGGTGCAAAACTCTCAATTAAAAAAGTTTGTTCCGGCAATCTAAACTAATAAGTTTTTTGATGAAAAATCAGCCCTCTATGTTCATTATTTCCAAAGTTATACACAGAGGGGTAATCTGAAAAGTGTCGCTTTAGCTGGCCTTGATGGTAACGAATTAAGTTTACAAAAAAAAATCAAAAAATGTATTCTTGGTTTAATTGCATTGTCATATTATGCTAAACTTTTTGTCAAAATTAGGGATGGTGTGGTAAACTTATATTCAGATAATAACTATTTATGATGAAAATCTATACAATTCATTGAAAATCGATTCCGACCTTTTTAAATAAATATAACGGTGGTCGCTCGCGCAACTTAGCTATACGTTGAGCTGTTATTGCTATGTGAATACGAATCTAACGAAAAATATGTGTAAATATTTTTTTGTAGAGAATTTAATTAGCTTTAATTTTGTATTAAACTATTTTGTCATAAAGTTCAAAGAAACTTGAGAAATCGGCGAAAAACTGATTTTTGTCCGTTTCTGCCTTTACTTAATTAATTTTTAGTAACCGAACCCATGCTTATCCCATGATGAAATTTGGTACGCATGCTCAGCACATTTGTACAAAAAATCTGTAAAAAATTAACCAAAAAAAAACCACTTTAGAAAAAGGGGTTGAAATAGGGTTAATATTAAAAAATTAATCCAGTTAGGGGTTGAAAATATAAAATGTGGTTGAATATTTGAACAGAATGTTCATTTACCTTTACAGAACATTTTTTATTTTTAAATTTAGACCACTGTGGATGAAGTTACAGTCGTTTTTCTACAAGTCTACACACCAACTTTTTGAAAGACCAAAACAAGGAAACGAATGCCTTTTTGGACAAATCTTTAAATTTGTGTTTTTTATTTCTTATTACGATGGTGTGTACCAAGTTTAGTTAAGTTTGGTCGGGGTCGAGTCAATTTTACCTGTTTTTTTGTCGATTTGAGATGGAATGACCCATTAACCAAAATAGTTACCTGATTTGTAAAGTTCTTCCAATAAGTCAGGATAAACGGAAATATTAGAAATGATGTGACAAATTGTAATATTTATATTCGGGGAGTCCATAAATCGCTTGTGAATCTCCATAAGTAATGGTAATCCATTTAGCAAAACTATATCCTTGGCATAATTTTGTGTTGCCGAATGATGACGTAAGGATTCAAGACACAGCGGTAAAATATCGTTGGCAGCTTTGATTAATCTTTTAAGTTCCGTTAAAACCGAATCGTTATCTACAAATCGTTCGTTATCCTAAATTTAAACAACAACAAAATTAGTCAGGGAGCACCAACCGTGGGTTTGTTAAACGTACCTGTTCAAAAAAACGCATTGGTAATAAAATAATTCAAACAAGAATGATTTGCGTTATTGCTGAGCGTAATTAAAAACTCTTTCATGTTGTTGACAATAATTTCATGACTATGTCCGAAATAAGTGGGCATGGGTCTATAGAAAAATCTGTTATCGACAATTTCCGTTCTAGCAAGCGCAACGGCGGTTTTTGCATTGATGAGATGCGCCAAAAGGGAATAATGCCAATTATCCAAGTTACTAATTTTGGCGAAATGTTTCACTGCTCTGCATCTAACCGTTTGATCTTCGCTGTTGCTCATATTTAAAAGGCGACGAGCGTAGGCGAATTTCAACGATTTCCAACTTTTTTTGGTGTTTTCATTTTCATCCGGGTCGTCATATTTTAACCAATTGATCATTAAATAATTTTCTGCTTCGACTTTAGCTTCGTTTAGCTCTTGCGGTTTCATGGGTTCCATGAATTGTATAATTGACGTATCCAATACATTGTTTAAATTGCGATAGGTTTTGTTCACACTGGCTATTACCCAACCCACACTAAAAAGTAATAATTTATTAGCATTTTGAATCTTGGAATTTTTGATTAGATTTTTCAAACGATTTTTGACGTGAATACGTTTATAAAATCGGTAACGTGTTTAAAAATTTAATAAAAATGTGTAGCGAAAATTGTGTGAGGGTGTGTACGAAAAGTGTAGAAATGATAAATTTCGAATTGTCATTATTCAGCAAAAGCTTCGAAGTTGTTTGAATGTTTTCAAATGGATGTTATCTGATCGGTAGACCTGAACGAAAATGGGTATCCTGCAACGACGTATTCACGTTAAACCATACGGCCATGTCCCCGAACATAGCCTACTTTAATTTTTTATTTTTTGTATTTTGTTCTAGGGTTGCATCATGCCCAACTTTCCCATTAACGATGTTTTCAAGTGTAAATCACAATACAACATCGATTTTGACTTGTTTTTACAACAATAATTATTAAGGGATGTAGAAAGTATTCATTAGTAAAATAATGTTTAAATGATTGAGAAGGGATTTCTTATTTTTGGGTTACAAAATATTAATTTTCAAATTATTTGGAGCTGTTCCGCGTTTGTAAACGCTACAGTTAAGTCCATTTCAGAAGCTTAAAACACGCGAAGTTCTGAAATGACAGCAGATTTAGTGTCGACCCAGAATGCGTTGACGGAGCTTCAAAGCGAAAAAAGTGCCAGACCGAACACGGCCTAGAACTTACAAAAATGTCAAATTAATAAAATTAATGGAAAATTAATTAATTAAAATTAATAAAATAAAGCTAATACATTTTTTAAATTGTAGCAATTTTAGTCCATTTAATAGTTTTTTCAATTTTCGAAAACTCGTGGGGAACTTATGGAGCAGCCGCCCCCCTTGTATCATAATTTTTAATTTCGGCGGCGAAACGGATAAATTATATAGACCAGAGGCAGTGCCGTAGCGAGCTCTTCTGGCGCCAGAGTAACTTCTTCCATGGTAACGTAACGGAATCCCCCCCCCCCCGAGTATGGAGATTATTTTTATCGGTAGAAATTTTTCGAATATATTTGATTAACTGTCGCGATGACAACGTGATAGTTTTACCGTTGACTTAGTCAAAGGGAAATGAAAAAGAACGCGGGGTTGAAATCAACTTTCCTAAAATCCCCTATCTTATCATTGGACAAAATTTTAAGAGGAGAAATTTCTTTACAAAACGAGGTTTCAGGATTTACTTCAGATCTGAAGTAAATCCTGAAACCTTGTTTTGTTTTGTTCACCATCGAGGGTAAAGTTTAAATGTAGGAAATAATAAATTTTTTCTACCATTATAACTTATCCAAGTCACATGTGAAGTGACGCATTTTAGACATTCGGTAAATAATATTTTCATTATACAAATGAACCAATGAAATGATTGGACAGATTCATTATACAATTAAGGTAAAAAAATGAACCAATGAAATGATTTGATATACGTGATTTAATACATTTTATTACAAAACCTAAATTTGTCAACAACTGTCAAATCAACAAAACAAAACTGTCATTTGAAATAAATATTTTAAATTTGAAAATTCTTTTATTAAAAAGAATTTTAAAAAATGGTAATAAATCTAGTAGTGGAAAAAATCGTATATAAACCACGGTTGTGAAGACCATTATTGCCTCCGCGCCTTATATTCCTCGGTGCTTTGCACCTCGAAATATAATCTTGGCGCTAGGGCAATAATGACGGCATTCACAACCTTGGCCTATAATATACTAATTCAGAATATGTATTGCGCATTAATTGATTAAATAGGTATTTATTGGTGATAATTGCATTCAGTGTCACATGATGGTCGTTTCGACCAATCAGCGTGCGTTATTTTACGTTGTAGATATACGGATACAATTCGTGCACCTAGTGAAATATCCAGTTATATTGAGAAATACTACGAATATATTCAAATATTCAGTTATATTGAAATCCTACGAATATATTCAAATAACCATTGGTCAATTTGAATATTTTAAATTGTTTTGATAATTGTGTACGTTCTTTATATCATGTGATACATTTTTTATATGAAATAAAAATTCGCCGTCGGGAAGATTCGAACCTCGGATATTCACATTGCTAATCATGTACTATCGCAATATGCCCTCCTACCGAAAATTCACGGAGGGGAGTACCTTACGAGGGGGGGACAAATTTTTGCTCAGTTTTTCGATTTCTAGTGCCGTTTTCGAGTTATTGCTAAATAAAAAAATTAATTCTCGCCCCTCCTGCCTTCCTACCGAAAATTCACGGAGGGGAGTACCTTGCGAGGGGGGGACAAACTTTTGCTCAGTTTTTCGATATCTAGTGCCGTTTTCGAGTTATTGCTAAATAAAAAAATTAATTCTCGCCCCTCCAAGTTTCTCGCCATAGGAACCATGGCACACCCTCGGGCAATTTAAAGCCCTCCGCTAACGCGTTGGGCTTTAAATTACCCTCGGTGCTATAATCTATTGATTGTGTCCTTGATACATAAATAACTATTATTTTCTTAGCTTCGCTAGTATCGTCGCTCTTATCGTTTATCGCAGCTCCAACATAAACGTACCCTTATGCATAGTCGTATACTAGTGGCCACTAACTTTTAGTAGCTACTAATTAGACATTTTAAGAGTAGGTATGTACCTATTCCAAGGCACATAATATTTTTTTAAAAATTATTGATTTTATTTTTGCATTTTACATTATAATTAAAGAGCAAAATATTGAGCTTTAGGTATCTTTCGATGCGGAAGAAAAATCTCTTTCGATTGGTATCATTTAGTTTTATATCCAAATGAATAATTAAATTACCAAATAAATAATAGTAAACGTCAGAATTAGTAATTTACTAAAATGACAGTACTAACTTTTTAATTTAAAAAAACCATGGATACCTGCATATTATTAGTGGCTACTAATTAGTAGCCACTAAAGTACGACTATGCATAAGGCTGTAATTCTTGTGTGAGAAAACCATTACTCAAACCAAAACATCCCTTGAAAAACATTATGGGAGACTCTTCACTATAAATTGGAACAATTCACAAGTGGTTTACTGACTTGTGATGTGGTCAAAGAAGCACAAGTGATGCAGAATGTTTGGGGCGTTCAATTGGGGTTACTACACCAGAAATGGTCAATAAAATTCATGACATGGCATTGGGTGATTAGAGAGTGAAAGTGCATGAGATTGCTAGGCTGTGGGTTCACAACATTTTGGTTAAATATTTAGACATAAGAAAGCTATGGTGCTGCATTTGCTCACAATTGTCTTTTTTTTTCTTCCACTTTTGGCTAGGAAGCTGTTCCTGTTTGCCTTCCCAGTCACTACGGATGACGAAAACAAACTTTGAGCTTGGGAGCTCCGCCTGGGGGTGTTTTTTCTGCCGGTCGTCAGTCAATGTGATTGTTCCAAGCTCTCTTCCGGTATTTCATGAACTTGACTATATCCACTAGGTCGCATCTCTGTCCGATACTTGCAGTGTTAGATCTTGTACTGTTCGTAGTATTTCAGCAAGATGGTATGCTGAAAAATATGTTCCTCAACTTGGATTCGAATCCAGGCGTATTAGCTGTGAATACGCGCGCTTTAACAACTGCGCTGCCGAGGCGATTAGTTTATGTAGCGCGGGACTTCCATATCTCGTCGACTAATTGTTACATTTTGTTCTTGCAGTTCTTACATTTTGTTTCAGCTCTTATAGCTCTACACGTATAGCTGCGATATCCTTGAGTGAGACCGAAAGCCGAACAACCACGGTCCACACGTGTGGTTGCAATACCCTTGAGTGAGGCCGTAGGCCGAACAACCACGGTCCACACGTATGGTTGCGATACCCTTGAGTGAGGTCGAAGGCCGAACAACCACGGTCTACACGTATGGTTGCAATACCCTTGAGTGAGGCCAAAGGCCGAACAACCACGGTCTATACGTATAGTTGCGATATCCTAGAGTGAGGCCGAAGGCCGAACAACCACGGTCTGAACGTATGGGTGCGACACCCTTGAGTGAGACCGAAGGCCAAACAACAACGGTCTACACGTATGGTTGCGATTTCCCTGAGTGAGGCCGAAGGCCGAACAACCACATCCGACACGGTCCAGATGGCTAAAGGCGGCCGGCAGGCCGCCTGTGCCGGCTAGTATAAAAATTCAATCCTTATCTCCAAAGAGGCTGTACAAAATACAGAACATTCCGAATCGGGTTTACGCCCAAAAAGGTATTGCCCCAAACTGGCTGTCAAAGGTCTTATCGGCCAACAAGGTCATGGCCACAGATCAACGAACCACATTATGCACTTATTGGAACGATTTAATGATGTTTTGAAGAAAAAACGACCGCATTTGGTCAGGAAAAAGTTCTCTTTCATCAAGATAATTCATCTGTGCAGTCGCCATGGTTAAATTCCATGAATTATGGTACGAATTGCCAGAGCCGTAGCAAGGGTGAGGCGACTGAGGCGTTTGCTTCAGGCGCCATCGCAATGGGGGGCGCTAAACCTTAACAAAACCGAATAAATAATAGTTTAAAATTTAGAAAAAGATAAGAATCTTTTGGGGGCTGCGCATATATTCAAATTTGACCACGATTTTATTTGCAACATCGCACAGTGGGGCAAGAGAGCCAAAACGTGCTATTAAATGAAAAAATTAAATGCAATTTAGAGATTCCTGTCCATAATGTATGAATACACCACTAACCCACGCACACTAGAACACTACTAAATTTTTGGTGGGCCCTCCGTGACCCGGATTAGCGCGATTTTTCTCTACCGGAAGCATTTTTAAGAATTGAATTTAGTTTGAAACTTTGAAATTGAAGTATATTGTGACATTTTAGTAATTCTAAACTTGTATTAAAGAGCATGTAATTTATAAAAGTACGCTACGGAACGGTATTGTTGAAATCTGAAGTTTAATTAGTTTTTGGGCTTTTTGGTTATGTTTTAAAGCATATTGAGCTTTGATATTTTTTTCCCTAATGGGTATTGAGTATAAGAAAACAGTCGCGTTTAAACATTGTACTAAATTTTACTAATTTCTTCGCTAGATACAATTTTGTTCATTTTCGGAAGCAATTCATACAGGGTGGTCCAAAAAAATTTAAAGGATAATCCAGGTGTTTAAGAAGACAATCCCATTGAATAGCACTATATAATAATTTATTATAAGAAACGAGTATATTTTTGCAAAGGTTTATTATTAATTAGTTATTTATTATATTATATAGGAGAAATGTTGATCAAGAATAGAGAAGATCGCAACCAGTTATTCAAATACTATATTTAAATTGAAAAAAAAACTTCCTACCTATAAAAATAATCTCCATATTCAGGGGAGGGGGGGGGTATTGCGTTACGTTACCATGGAAACAATGATTCAGACATACTATGCGTATTTTATACTACATCTTCAGAAGTTCCCAATGATAATCGATATTACATGACCGGGGGGTGTGGGGGGTATGGAATACCCCCCAGGTACACTTGCCATTATTCAGAACCATTAAATTTTTTTGCAATTTTCGTTTGTAATCCGGGAGGGGGGGCAGCAGGTGATATTTTTTATAACTATCCCAGTACCGTTTTTCTTAATACCGAGGGACGTAAAAGTGAATGTTTTTCTTTCGCAATAAATTAATTGTACCTTATTATTTTTAAATTAAAAAAAATAAATAAATTAAAAGTCCCGGCAGCTTAAATGAGTTCCTGATAAGCATCCATTTGTTTTCATTACTCTAAGCCGGCACCGTAGCAAGGGTGATCGCAATGGGGGCGATAAACCTCGACAAAACCCAATAAATAATAGTTTAAAATTTTTGCTTTCCCATCGACCATATTCTCAAGATTTAACACCCTGTGATTATTTTTTATTTCAAAACTTGAAGAAATGGCTGGGCAGAAAAACATTTTGCTCTAATAATGACGTCATCCGTGAAACAAACGGGTAATTTGAAGGGTTGCATAAATCAAATTATTCGGAAAGGAAGTAATCGAAAAATGTTGGACCAAGTGTATCGAGTTAAAAAAATAAAACGAATTGTTTAGTACCCAAAATTTCTCACTTTCATTTTTCAGGGACAGATTGAACGACCCTGGTAACATCAAGTACAGACAATTACCTAACGAAAATTTGTTGAGAATTTGCAGAAGTCCGTTTTTGAACTTTTTTGATCAAAATGTGCATAATTTACTTACACTGATTTTTAACTCGAAAAATTAAATTTATATTAAGGGGGTTACCTACTGTGACCGATTAATTTTTTCGATTTTTTTTTTATTACATATTTTTATAGTTTGGGGTCTTGCAAATGTGCCCAAAAAATATTAAAGTAAAATTCATCAAATTACCCGAATTATAACGGATTTTCTGTAATGGAGTTCATTATTAAAACTTTTTAAATCATGATTACATTTTAAAACCAAATTACTTTTTGTATTTTGTATTTTATACAAAATATACAAAAATAAATTTAACAAATATAAGTTGCAGCTGTTTGTAATTGTCTTTAAGTGCACATTACACGGGGCGGGGCGTTCGGCTGCATGCAATTTCTGCGTAGAGACGAGTTTATAGTATTGCGCTTTGCGTATACCGTTCTGCACAGAAATTGCTGCAGCCGAAGGCCCCGTGTAATGTGCACTTTAGAAGTCCAAAAAACCAAAAAAATTGTTAAAAAAGAAAATTATTAAAAATCGACGTTTTAGTCCACCCTTAAAATCGAATTGATTGTGAAAAAGGAGTTTAAAAGTTTTTTCTTACAAATTGAAATCCCCCAGGAACATCTGGGGTTGTTAACTAATTTACTGCTATGTTTTTTATGGGTACAGTTAGTATACAAGGTTTTCAACTGACACTACATATCTTACACAAACAAATAATGTTAGGTACAACATCCCTAAAATTGTTTGTTTTTTAAATCTATTTTGACTAATTTATTATGCTAATTTTTATTTTAAAAGTTTTCAAAATAAACTACTTTCAATAAAACCTGAAAAAATAATATGAGTTGCAAAAATATGTTGGTTCTTTATAGGCCAGTCATTGGGGATCAAAAATAGGATTTACCTGGAAATAAGTCCGGAAGTTTTGAAACTTTGTAGGTTTATAGGTTTGGATGTCCAGAACTAAAATTCACAAAATGCACAATCCGAGACATGCCGCCGGCGCCGCCATCTTGTCAAGATGGCGCCCAAAAATAGTTTTTTTCATTTATCTCCAAAACTGTGCGTTTTTCGATATTTATGTTGAGAGCAAAATTGCTGAGGAAGTAATTTCCTACAAGAAATGTTCTTAGCATATTTTTGCTAAAGTGAGCCGTTAGGCTTAAGAGCTGATTGAATGACAACATATTCTGTTAATTTCTACGAGTATAAACTGCCCCTAACTATCTCCATATGCGTATAAATTTATCTTTTATAATAAAACGGGCTATTCAATTGGTTTCTCGTTATATTTATAGCTTGCTGACTAACCGGCACATTCCTAGCATAGGTGCAGCTGCCGATGTGCGCACCTGCAATAAAATCTCACCAGACGGGCGCTGGCTACAGCGTTGCCAACTTGGGGGTTTTCCCCCCAGATTTAGGGGTTTTTTTTAAGTGGAATGGGGGTTTTTTAGGGGTGTAATATGTCTAGGGGTATTTTTAGGGGTTTTTCAAATAATTTTTATTTTTTAATTTTTACGTGATTACATGGAGACAGTAACTTGCACAAGTTACTAAAAGCCAGTACTGGATCTTAGTACTGTCTTCGTGTAATCATGTATCCAGTACTGGCTTTTAGTAACTTGTGCAAGTTACTGTCTTCATGTAATCACGTAAAAATTAAAAAATAAAAATTATTTGAAAAACCCCTAAAAATACCCCTAGACATATTACACCCCTAAAAACCCCTAAATCTGGGGGGAAACCCCCCCCAGTTGGCAACGCTGTAGCCAGCGCCCGTCTGGTGGGGTTTTATTGCAGGTGCCAGTGTTCCCAACTGGGGGGGTTTCCCCCCCAGATTTAGGAGTTTTTTAGGTGGAACGGGGGTTTTTTGGGGGTGTAATATGTCTAGGGGTATTTTTAGGGGTTTTTCAAATTATTTTTATTTTTTAATCTTTACGTGATTACATGGACAGTAACTTGCACAAGTTACTAAAAGCTAGTAAGGTCATTAATTATTCGCCGAAATGTACTTACTTTGCATTTTAAATTCAATTACAATAAAAAAAAAAAGGTCATCAATCGTTTTTACCTTGTTTCACCATAATTGTTTTTGAAAAAAGTTTTTTAGGGGTTTTTGGTTGTACTTTTAGGGGGTAAATGTTATTCTGAGTTGGTAACACTGGCAGGTGCGCACATCGGCAGCTGCACCTATGCTACGAATGTGCCGGTTAGTCAGCAAGCTATAAATATAACGAGAAACCAATTGAATAGCCCGTTTTATTATAAAAGATAAATTTATACGCATATGGAGATAGTTAGGGGCAATTTATACTCGTAGAAATTAACAGAATATGTTGTCATTCAATCAGCTCTTGAGCCTAAACGGCTCACTTTAGCAAAAATATGCTAAGAACATTTCTTGTAGGAAATTACTTCCTCAACAATTTGCTCTCAACATATATCGAAAAACGCACAGTTTTGGAGATAAATGAAAAAAACTATTTTTGGGCGCAATCTTGACAAGATGGCGGCGCCGGCGGCATGTCTCGGATTGTGCATTTTGTGAATTTTAGTTCTAGACATCCAAACCTATAAACCTACAAAGTTTCAAAACTTTCGGACTTATTTCCAGGTAAAAATCCCCAATGACTGGCCTATTAATAAAAAAAAGTTTTGATAGGAAAATTTCAGTGACATTTGAGCTCCTAAAAAATACACGTCTTTATGTAAATAAAGACGGGATAAAAACCGAGGTTTCGTACATATATTATGTAAAAATCGGCGAGAAGGCCAAAATTTACGCATATAAGAGAGACGGCGAGCGCATCATACTGTCTAATCACCGAGCGTCTTACTATTCTAAAGAGGCGAGAACTGCCACAAAAGAAGAAATAAGTGCCGAATTTCACTTCTTCAAAGCCGAAGAATGTATTCTGTATGGCCCTAGTATAGGCGATTAAGGGTAGGCTACGAATATCAACCACTATCCACCTCATTACAGTACGAAAAAGTTTAAAACGATTTATCTCAAAACTACATTTCTCAAGTCGGGCGCACATTTTCCAAACAAACTACTTGACGGATTAACTTGATATTTTTTTAGGCATTTAGAATATATTTCAGGCTCCAGTCAGAACCTAAAATATCCAAAATATATTTAAAATTTCCATTTTGTAGGTCGTGAAAAGTAAATATTTGGTTGAAAAAATTGAAGTTTTTTTTAAATCCTCGCCATTTTGTCATTTTTTGTTTAAATTAAATTTTCGAGGTTCCAACTGGAGCCACATTCATATAGAACAAGAATTTAAAAAATTCATTTATTTCAGATAACTGGATCGGTCGGAAACGATGCGCCTGATTGGCGCGTCATTTCGAAACGTGAGTTACGCGTCGATCTGTACCTTGTACAATTTTCAATAAAGATCTTTACAAAAATTTTAGGTGTTAGTTTTAAATAAGTATCCTAAATTTTAGCTCAATAGCTGTAACAGTTTTCTCAAATTTAATTCCTAAAAATCAGCTTGAAAACGACTGTTCACAGGAGGTAACACCCCCTTAATAAACAAACTAACTGTTCCTATCCCCATACGCACGCCCATGGCTTGAGATTACCTTCAGAATAAATGTCACACAATTGCGAATACCAGTTATTATGCAACATCCTATACAAGCTATTAAAAAGTAATTTCGTTAATGACCTTTAAACGTAGTTATGCACGTATAATTCGTTCAAAGCCACGAAAAGACGCTGTTTTTGCACAAATTAGACAAATTACACATAAACAAATACCACTAATCAGTGATTAACAAAGTTAGCAAATTCATACACAAGGAAGTAAATAATGTAAAATTTCAATTACCCGGTAGTGAACAAAACAATTCCAGAGACTTTAATTAATTTGTTGTGTCTTCTGTAAAAATTCAGCACCCTTAAAGTCATTTATATTTCAAATTAGACAACTTAACCTAAAAATAAAACACATCAAACGGAACTGCAACCACGAAAAAGCAAAAAACGCTAACTAAAAATTCGAAATTTTTTTATTGTAATTCCAATAAGCAATTTTTTGTTCATTGTAATTTTGTCACCGTTTAAAATAAATAAATCTTTTTTTGATAAAAGTTATCAAATTGGGAACGCTGCGGTTCGTTTTGACGTAAATGAAAAATAATTAACTGGTCCTGGCTGGTTATTAGGCTTATGCCACACCTTTAGTCACAACACGTGGTATTTCGTGCGATTAGACCGTAGACTTTCAAGGGCGGCAGTTGTAACTAATACAAAGCTAATACTGACGAGGATTATTTAAAAAAATTAAATTGATTATCGATAAATAATGTAGATGCTATTTGAACCGCGTAGATATACATGGAAATGCGTTGCCGCCGTGAGATTTCCGGTGTGTCGTTACCTTTAGCTTAATAACTGCTGTACGTGGTTGATAGGTTAGTCACTGTAGTGAACAAAAGTGAGTTAGTGAGACGCGCCATTTTGCCACACGTTTTACACGTTTCTGTTAATTTCTCGTTTAGATTTAATATTAGAATTATAAATTTACAATGTCCAACGAAGAGACGTCGGCGGACCGTAACGTAGAAATATGGAAGATAAAGAAACTCATAAAGAGTCTGGAATTGGCGAGAGGGTAAGTTCTCGTGCTTTTTTTGATTTTTGTCCATACGGACGACATATCCGCGTCACCAAAATTACATGACCTTTTTTTTTTAAAGGAATGGAACGAGCATGATATCGCTCATTATACCCCCGAAAGATCAAATTTCTAGAGTAAGCAAAATGTTGGCTGACGAATTTGGCACTGCTTCCAATATCAAATCGCGGGTGAACCGTTTATCCGTGCTTGGAGCAATTACCTCGGTACAGCATCGACTCAAATTATACACAAAAGTTCCACCGAACGGTTTGGTGATTTACTGTGGAACGATCGTGACGGACGAAGGCAAAGAAAAGAAAGTTAACATTGACTTTGAACCTTTTAAACCAATCAATACCTCATTGTATTTGTGCGACAATAAGTTTCACACGGAAGCTTTAACTGCACTTTTAGCAGACGATAATAAATTTGGTTTTATAATTATGGATGGTAATGGAGCTTTGTTTGGTACTTTGCAAGGCAACACCAGGGAAGTGTTGCATAAGTTTACGGTCGATTTACCAAAGAAGCACGGTCGTGGTGGACAATCTGCTCTGCGTTTCGCTCGGTTGCGGATGGAAAAGAGACACAATTATGTTAGGAAAGTTGCCGAAGTTGCAACTCAATTGTTTATTACCAACGATAAACCAAATATATCTGGACTTATTCTTGCTGGTAGTGCAGACTTTAAGACTGAACTTAGTCAATCTGATATGTTTGATCCTGTAAGTATTTCTATTTTTTATTTATTTCTATCACATTGAATAATGGCGAATTCTATCGATTGCACAATTTTACCCAATATGTGAGCGGATATTTTCACAAAAACTAAAAAAGATCTTCATTATTTATGAAGGATATTAAGGTTCAAGGAAAAGGGGGTTTGCTAGTGCCATTTCTCCTAAAATCTAAAAATATTTTCTTCATTTTTTACCCACAAATTTGTGGGTAAACCCATGAGGGTAAACCGGTGAAAGGGTTAATAACCTATGTATCTAGGTACACTTTTTGGGTGTACCTTAGATAAAAATATCTCAGATACTTTTAACTAATACTGAAATATATTACTATTATAATGTAATAAAAAATCTGAAAAACTGAAAAAAATATTCACCCTGCGATCTTGCATTCAAAATGCTGCGACAACGGTAGAGAATACCAAAATGTATAAATGAACAATTTTGTGAGTAATTAAATTACCTACAAAAAAGCCTCTTAAAATATATATTTAGCTTTGATAGTTTATGTGTAAGAGACATTCCAAAGTTGATTTTGAAAATGGGTTATTCCATCTCAAATCAACTGAAAATACAAAAAATTGGTTTAACCCACCCCAAATTTGACGAAATTTGGCACACACCACCACAGTAATAAATAAAAGACATTAATTTAAGAATTTGTCTCAAAGGGCATTTGGTTCTTTTGTTTTTAGTCCAGGCAACGAAGCCGAAAAATTGGCTCAAGCTTGCAAAAAATCCGGGCAAGTTGAATTTTGGGCAGAGATGTACATAGGAGTGTTCTAATGAATCTCCCAAAAGTCCCATAAAATCCCACTCAGGCGTCCCCCACAATCGGGGGTTTTAGCTCTCCCAAAGCGATTTTTGGCCGATAATTCGCTTATTTATGCTTGTATGAAAAATTATGATCAGACCATAATTGAAGAGCATAAAATTCTCTATAAAATAGTTTTTTTTCATATTTTTCCATGGCACACTAATACTTAAGTTATTGCCCGAAAACACGACCCACCCTTAAAATGGCACAATATTGATTTGTTGCAGGGAGAGAAATGTTTTTGGGCACAGGAAATGCTTTTAATAATAAATTAATTAAAATTGTGGCCAAGGTTGGAAAATGAAGAGAAAAATAGATTTTTTCAAAATTTCTCCAAGGTATAGTATCTTCTAAGTAACGAAACCAAAAATTTGGTTTGAGCTTACAGAAGGTCCGGGCAAGCTGAAATTTGGCAAAGATGTATATTGAAGTGTTCTAATAAACCTCAAAAATGCCTCATAAAAATCCCAAGCTGGCGTTCCCCCAAATGAGGATTTTAGCCCCCTAGGTGCGATTTTCGCCTATAGCTCATGTATTTTTACTTTTACGAAAAATTATAGAAAATTTTATGTTCTTCAACTTTGCTTAATGGTAATCTTTCGTAAAAGTAAAAAAAATCTGATGTGGCCAGCACATGACTTCCCTATAAGGAATCATTCCTTTATCGTTCATCTAAAGATTCGCAGAAATATTATTTAAATTTTATTTTATTATTTAATTAAATTATTAAATTTCGTCCTTCAAGTAAAGTGCTACTTCCGGTTTAGGGATTTCCTCCAAAATCACATGGTGCTTTAGCATACTGATTAAAGTGTTAAATATGAAATTTGGTTACTAGATAACAATTCGTTCCTGAGATATTTAAGAAAAACCATTTCGTCCTTCAAGTGAAGTGCTACTTCCGGTTTAAGGATTTCCTCCAAAATCAAATGGTGCCTTTGTATACCGATTAAAGTGTTAAATATGAAATTTTGTTACTATATAACAATTCGTTCCAGAGATACAGAACTTACAGACATTTTGCGTTACATACATCCATACATACAGACATCATTGCGAAAGTAGTCAAAACGGATTCAGAAATGCTCAAAACGGATATTTCCGTTAAAATATCGATATCGAATTTTTTCATGATTACAATACTTCCTTATAGGGAAGTAATACATGAGCTATAGGCGAAACGCCGCACTTAGGGGGCTAAAATCCTCATTTGGGGGGAACGCCGGCTTGGGATTTTTATGAGACATTTTGGGGGTTTATTAGAACACTTCAATATACATCTTTGCCAAATTTAAGCTTGCCCGGACCTTCTGGTTTCGTTACTTGGAAGGTACTATAACTTGGGAAAATTTTGAAAAATCTATTTTTCTCTTCATTTTCCAACCTTGGCCACAATTTCAAAATATTGTGCCATTTTAAAGGTGGGTCGTGTTTTTGGTCAATAATTTAAGTATTAGTATGCCATGGAAAAATATGAAAAAAAAACTATTTTATAGAGAATTTTATGCTCTTCCATTATGGTCTGATCATAATTTTTACTTCCCTATAAGGAAGTATTGTAATCATGAAAAAATTCGATGTCGGTATTTTAACGGAAATATCCGTTTTGAGCATTTCTGAATCCGTTTTGACTACTTTCGCAATGATGTCTGTATGTATGGATGTATGTAACGCAAAATGTCTGTAAGTTCTGTATCTCTGGAACGAATTGTTATATAGTAACAAAATTTCATATTTAACACTTTAATCAATATACAAAGGCACCATTTGATTTTGGAGGAAATCCTTAAACCGGAAGTAGCACTTTACTTGAAGGACGAAATGGTTTTTCTTCAATATCTCAGGAACAAATTGTTATATAGTAACCAAATTTCATATTTAACACTTTAATCAATATACGAAAGAACCATTTGATTTTGGAGGAAATCCCTAAACCGGAAATGGCACTTTACTTGAAGGACGAAATAGTTTTTCTTCAATATCTCAGGAACGAATTATTATATAGTAACCAAATTTCATATTTAATACTTTAATCGGTATACGAAAGCACCATTTGATTTTGGAGCAAATCCCTAAACCGGAAGTAGCACTTTACTTGAAGGACGAAATGGTTTTTCTTAAATATCTCAGGAACGAATTGTTATCTACTAACCAAATTTCATATTTAACACTTTAATCTGTATACTAAAGCACCATGTGATTTTGGAGGAAATCCCTAAACCGGAAGTAGCACTTTACTTGAAGGACGAAATGGTTTTTCTTCAATATCTCAGGAACAAATTGTTATATAGTAACCAAATTTCATATTTAACACTTTAATCAGTATACTAAAGCACCATGTGATTTTGGAGGAAATCCCTAAACCGGAAGTAGCACTTTACTTGAAAGACGAAATAGTTTTTCTTCAATATCTCAGGAACAAATTGTTATATAGTAACCAAATTTCATATTTAATACTTTAATCGGTATACGAAAGCACCATTTGATTTTGGAGCAAATCCCTAAACCGCAAGTAGCACTTTACTTGAAGGACGAAATGGTTTTTCTTAAATATCTCAGGAACGAATTGTTATCTAGTAACCAAATTTCATATTTAACACTTTAATCAGTATACTAAAGCATCATGTGATTTTGGAGGAAATCCCTAAACCGGAAGTAGCACTTTACTTGAAGGACGAAATGGTTTTTCTTAAATATATTAGATAAATATTTTATTGATGAATTTTTATTTTTTAATCAAAATTAAAGCAAATAAAATTTAATTATTTAATTAAATAATAAAATAAAATTTAAATAGTATTTCTGCGAATCTTTAGATGAACGATGAAGGAATGATTCCTTATAGGGAAGTCATGTGCTGGTCACATCAGATTTTTTATATAAGCATAAATAAGCGAGTTATCGCCAAAAAATCGCGTTGAGGGAGCTAAAACCCTCGATTGTGGGGGACGCCGGAGTGGGATTTTATGGGACTTTTGGGGGGTCCATTAGAACACTCCAATGTACATCTCTGCCAAAATTCAGCTTGCCCGGATTTTTTGCAAACTAAAAAAGCCTTCAAATAAATAAATACCACCAAAAAAATTTAATATTTTACAATCTCAGCTCTTAAAAATAAAATTAAAAAATATTTTATCTAATTGCATATTATTTACTATAGGAACATAATAATTATTATCTACACACCTTAATAACCTATGTACGATATCTAGGTACACTTTTTGGTGTATCTTAGATAAAAATATCTCAGATACTTTTTACTAATACTATATCTTTGCTAATACTGAAATATTAAAATACTAAAAAATATTCACCCTGCGATCTTCCATTCAAAATGCTGCGACAACGGTAGAGAATACCAAAATATATAAATAAACAATTTTGTGAGTAATTAAATTTCCTACAAAAAGGCTTTTTAAAGTAGCCTATATTTTTAACTTTGATAGTTTATGTGTAGGAGACATTCCAAAGTTGATTTTGTGAAATCAAATGAATTTGATTTTGAAAATGGGTCATTCCATCTCAAATCAACTGAAAATACGCAAAATTGACTTAACCCGCCCCAAATTTGGTACACACCACCATAGTAATAAATAAATGATATGAATGTAAGGATTTGTCCTAAAGGGCATTTGGTTCATTTGTTTTGGTCCTTCAAAAAGTTGGTTCTAAAGGTGCCAATCCACAATGAGAATATCTCATGAAATTTTTGTCTCATGAAATAAAAATGTCATTAAAAATGTAATTTCATTGTGGAAACAGACTTGAGATACGTGATATACTAGAGATACTCTCGTGAAACAATGAATCTCAGGTCTGTTTCCACAATGAAATTACATTTTTAATGACATTTTTATTTCATGAGACAAAAATTTCATGAGATATTCTCATTGTGGATTTGCACCTTTAGACAGTAGGAAAACGACTGCAACTTCATCTGCAGTGGTCTAAATTTAAAAATTAACAATATTCTGTGAAGTTAAATGGATATTTTATTCAATTATTCAGCCACATTTTATTTTTTCAACCTGTTTTTAAATGGGTCCTTTTTTTAAATTTTTTTAACATGTTTTTGTGCAAAGCATGTGTACCAAATTTTGTCGTTAAATGAGGTCGGGCTTAGTTCCTAAAAATAAATTAAAACTAGAGAGAAGTTGGTAAAAATCAGTTTTTTGTCGATTTCTCGACTTAAATTCTCTTCAAAAAAACATATTTTCCGTGAGATTTCTATTCATATAGTAGTTAAGTAATCGTTCAAAGTTGAGCTAGTTGAGTGACCACAGATATAAAAAAGCTTGAAAAGCTCGGGATCGTTTTTTAATCAATTGTATATTGTATTATTGCATAAATATTTATAATCGAAATATAAGTCAACAAATTCGTCATTTCTTGGCCATTACACGACGTTCTATGAAGGAGTCATTTGTGAGTTTTTGGTGGTGTTTACATTGTTAATGTCAGTCAGTTAGGTGTTCACAGTTTCATCATCATCAGTTGCTATGAAAGAGTGTTGGAGTTCTACTTACATACATTGTTTGCTGATAGTCAAGCAAGTGTTCATTAATTCATTTATGACTGCCCTTAACAGCCTCTACAAATTTCTCAGCAATGAAATCCAACCTTTCTGCAAATGCAAACTCGCTTACAATATTTTGTAATTCGCAAGATATTAATTTGAAGTAGAATCTCATGTGGGGCGTATCTTAGCTCAATTTCAGTTGGTCATTATTTGGTGAACTACGAATCTACCGAAAAATATGTATGGGGTCAATTTGCAATTTACATTAAGCAAACGCCACCATGCGGGAGAATTTCAAATTAGTAAATGACGTATTAAATGAAAATAAACATTCGTTCTTCAGGCTCAAAACATAACAAAATCAACTAATGAACAAAACATAATGTTATAATAAATTTAACACCATACAGAAATGTTTGCAAATTTTCACCAGACTATGACTTTGAATTTCGAAATATATGTACACTACCGTGCAAAAGTTTGAATACACCTAAGATTTTTTTAGATTTCATAAAATTGTTTTTTTTTCCTAAATCAAGAGCATCAAAACTGATACCTGTTATTAGGGCTTACGTATAGAAAATACTATTCATGACAAAATTTGTGAAATAAAATTAACTCCAATTGGTAGGTACCTGAATATCTTCAACCGGCGCTTGTAAGTTGGGCCAGGCGGTCAGGTTCTTTTTAAGTCTACCCGTAAATTGGGCCAAAAGATTATAAGGATCCCATGTAAATTGGGCCAGAAAAGATTCTATAATTATTTTAATTCTTTGCTCTCGCACACTGAGAAAACTGCCATGGTTAATTTTATTTTATTCGATTTTTTGGGGGTGAAACGTAAAAGTTTACTGCCCCATACCGCTACTATACTTTTTAATGCTATTTCAAGGTTCTCTAAGTTCCCGGTTTCTTTTATGCCGGTTTTCTTGACGGAAGGCGCTTCTAGTATGTTTAGCCCAGTAAACCAGAGTCAAAACCGCCCGAAGGAGTACAGAGCGGAGCGGCGCTCCGGAAGGGTAGGTTTTGACGATGGATAGACCTCCAAATCGAATGCACACCTCAAAAATCGAAAAAAAAACACCTAAATTTACGTACTTTCAAAACTCGATTTTGGGGTTGTTTTTAAGGATATCTCGAAAAATATTTTTTGTATAGACTATATTAACCATGTTCTTTAGTGTGTAGCACACGAAAATTTTTTTCTTACTTGCGTTTTGCGAAACTTAATATATACAATTGAATATTATTTAATGGCTTTACCTTTAAGCTGCCCACGCCGACCGCTGGCCCAATTTACGGGTTTTCTTAAGCTACCCACCAAAATAATTTTAAAATACATTGACCGCTGGCCCAACTTACATGCGTCCTCTTTAACTACCCTTATTAAGTACATACTTTACGACCGCATTAAACACTGTTGCACTTTGAAGAATTTATTATTACCGAAATTTGTTAAGGGATCAGAAAAGGGTAATCGTAATACAAACAGGTACTTTTGACAACCTAAGAACACATTTTTTTGCAAAATTTAATACAGGAAGGATTTTTACTACATAAACGAACAAGGTTCATTTATTTATTAAGAAGGGTTGTTATTATAATGGCTAAAACAAACCAAATTAGTGTTGAAAAACGTGCTAGTGTGTGAGCATTTTCGTTGTATTTTTGAAATAAACGTTTAATTTTGATGTAGTAATAATTATTTATTGTATAATAAATAATAATAAATTATTAATTATTAATAAATGTAAAAAATTATAAGGTGTATTCAAACTTTTGCACGGTAGTGTACGTTTAAACACAGCCATGTTGTTGTTGGTGGCGCCACCGACGTCAAAGTATATAACTTCGCAACTAATGAACGTAAAGGACTGATTTTTTTTACAATAAATATTTGTTTGGATTTACATTAAAATTTAATACAAGAAGTTTTAATTTTGCAATACGTACACTTTTTAATTGTCTATTTTGCACCCCCCAACCCAAACGGATCTTCTTTTTTTTCCTGAAAATTAATATATTCCAGGACTAATCTAATCAACTTGTGTACCAAATTTCATTGTGGGCCGACAATTGCGAATTGAGAAAATAAATAAAGTATTGGGAACTGAATTTAACGTTGGGGGCGCTGAAAATGTAACAAATATGGCGGTTGAAATTGGTTTACGTAAAGAAAATAAGTTCACAATAAGAACAAGTTGCTGCAAAAGAGTTCAAATAATACCACAATCACTTTTATCACTCAAAACTACGATAAAAACATGCACAAGTAAATGGCGCTTTTAATTTAACCACACTTAACCTCACATATTACAGTTCTATAAACTGTCACATGGTGGTGTTTTCTTATTTGGAGTTGCCAATAACTTATCGTTATAAAATTGTGTCTAGTTTACTATGGTAAAAAAATTAGATAAAATTTTAACTGAATTTTTTTTTATATAATGGTTCTTTAGGAACTAATCCTGGAGCTTCTCCCTTTCAACAAAGTTGGGATCCACCCTGAGGGCTTGGAGAAAAGCCAAAAATCAGTGTTGTGCTGATTTCTTGGTTATAACTCAACTTGTTGGCAAAAATAGCTTATACATAAAATTAAAAGATATTTTTCGTTAGATTTGTACTTCACAAAGTAATGATCTGCTAAAGTTGAACTAAGTTACACTCCACATGAGCTTTTACTTTAAATTAATATCTTGCAAATTAGAAAAACTCACGAAAACGAGTTTGCAGAAAGGTTGAACTTCAAGCTCAGTAATTTGTGGAACTTTCCAAGGGCAGTCATGCATGAATGAAGGTCAATATTGATAAAAACTCTCTTGACTACCATAAAACAATATAAGTAGAACTCCAACACTCTTTCACAACAAATAGGGACTACTTTTTGTGGAAATAACTCGTAAATACGATTATTTTTGCTTCAACCTTTTAGTTTGGCATCGCAAAAGAGCCCTTAAGTTTTCTACATATTTGCAGAAGATCACAAAGGCACGATGTCACCATACATATAATAAACTTCAGTACAATTGTGAGCAAAAGCTAAACAAAAAATTCTTTTAACAATGGGGAACATGCATGAATAAAAAAATTTAGTTAAAACAGTATTTTCCGATTAATCCTATATATTAAATATCAAATCAGCAAAAATAACTTCTATTTATTGTATTTTGTTATAAATAATCCATTTTAAAATTCAATGATAATTTAAAATAAAACATGTGACCTTAAACGCAACGAAGTCACCGGCACAATAACAATAACCTCACTTTCATGTTTATTCTACTCGTGTAAAGTACTTTTTTAAATTTCTTGTTTTTAATTGATTTAATTATGATAAATAACAGCTTTAACACTAACAAACTTCAACTTTCAAAGCACAAAACCACAGAAAAATAACATAAATGAATGTAAAATTTAACTTGTGACGTCACCAGTCACTTGGCAAATTGCGCGGTCGTTTCGTTCAATTCAAATTGACGGATTTTTAAATATTTTTTAAATTATTATCAAAACGAAAATAAATAAATTAAATAGCATTAATTAGTATATTTAGTTATTTTTGATCCAACTACGCTATAAAAAAAATTTATGCATCTTCCCTATTAAAGTTTCCCAGATACAGCCTTGCAAACAACTTCGTTTTTTTTATTTTTTAATCAATTTTAATAGTTTTCAGATTTGACACGAACATGATCCAGAGTTGAGTGAAAGTAGCCTTAATTATCTGTATATTCCCGTATCTAACAACCTTATTTATAGGTCTAATAAGTTGTTAGCTGTAAGCTTTCCAAGTTGATCGTTTTTTAACCTTTCCTTCAAATAACTTAATTTCGGGGCACCTGAAGTACAAATTGAATATAATTTAAAGTATAGAGAATAAAATTTCAAGTTCAACTAAAAAATTAGAAGGTTGTAACCCCAATAGTTCTGAAGATTTGGCTTTCTAAAACCCTAAATTTCAGATTTTGGAAATTGTTTTATTTCTGGAACCCTATTAATAAAAGTGATAACGGAAAGTTTAAGGGTCATACAGACACGAATAGTAATTTAGTCAAGTAGCAAGTGATTGTTAAGATGCCCCTGGGCATTTTTGCCGCATATTAATAACTCCAAAAACATCAAAGGCTATCCAACCTTAATATTCTTAGGTGATAAGGTCTCCAGCACGGGTCAGCATTGCATGAACTTACTTGCTAACTACTTTTTTACTGTTTATGGTGATTATGACCACTCGAACTACATATTATGTATATTCTTTTAAAATCTTAAATTTATCTGATAATACAAGATTGCTGACTGACAGGAGAATTGTCGCTGTTCAGTGGCAAAATTGATTGTAAAGAGTTTTAGATCAATTTAAAATTAGGAAGCCTGCGAGATTGACAAGATCAAAGCGAATTTTTAGCATCAAACAACACTACCAATTGTGGCCTATTCAGCATTGATCAACTTCGAAAGCTCACAGCTAAGCCTCCATTTGGGCTAGAAAGTTGTTCTAAGCATTGTTTTACAGAGAATTTAGTGGCATATGACTATGTCCTTATCTTCATCCTTAATTGTATCCCACTAACCACTTGAAAATTTTTGTTTGAGATTTTTAAGTTTTTTTTTTTTAAAAACTTGACAATGAATAATTTTCTTATTTGTTCCTACTACTTTTGGTTACTAAACATAGAGTGATAATTCATTGTTAGTTTGGGTGCTCAAGGTATGTTAATTGAGTTTTGATTATTTCCTGCGCCGTGGTTATTATGATTCAGTGCTACTTAAGTAGGATGTGGTGTATTAGTTTGTGTTTGATTTTAAATACAGCTGTGATGGTGTCATGGAACCTAGATGTTGTATAATTGGGTTATTCTGTGCTGTGAATGTAAAAAACTTGTAGGCTTGATCACTTATGATGCCTAATAACTTCAGAATGTTTGTAAATTAAAGTATGTTGTTGATCTTCGTATGCTTTAGTGTGATTAGAATCTTCCTATAATATCGATATTACTTTTTGCCGCTTTACTTCCTACGAATATTAGCCTTAAAATTGTTTTGTATATATTTACTACATATTGGCTTAAAAAGTTCTGACCCCTGACATTGAATTATTATATATTTAAAAAAATTAGTGATGAATTTTTATACACAAAAGCCAGGCAGATCAAGAATTGATCTGTATAACAAAGAAAATTGTAGTTTGGTTTGGTAAAACAGTTTGGTTTTTATTTATAGTTCGGTTATTAAGTAGTTTTGTGTGGAAATAACTTGAAAATACGAATGTTTTTGCTTAAACCCTTCAGTTTGTCATCGTAAAAGAGCCCATAAGCGGGGGTAAATTTGCTGAAAAAGTTCAAAAAATCATAAACAACCTCGTTTTTTATCGATTTTTGCTTAAGATAATGTAATTTTCAGATTTCCATGTAGATTTTTGGTCTACTGTCCATCTGACACAAAAGTGATCCACAGCTGAGAATCTTACTTGTAAATTCCCGTACAGAACAATTTTGTAGAACTAACAGATCACTAATTATGAGGTTTTAAAATTGATCGTTTTTCAACCTTTCTGCCACTTTACATTTCTGCAAATTCAACTCGACTACAAATTTGATATTGCTTATAATATAGAGAATAAAATTCTGCGTAAAACGAAAAAAAATGAGAATGTTTTAACCTCAATAGTTTTGGAGATAGAAATAAAAATTATTAAATTTCATTTTTTGGAAGTAGTTTTTTCATTGGTAATTCCTATTAATGTGTGAAAGTGACATACAAAAGTTATAAGAGGACTTCATTCTACGCAATTGACGTAATTTTCATTAAAAAAATATATTTTTGTTCAGCAGATTGTCTTGAGCAGTGATATTCGACCTTTTTTTGTGTGCATACTCCTAAGATATTCTTTGATCGCGTAATCCTCAACGCAAATGATATTAAACACATAGACAGTACCTACAACTTAAATTTTATTGAATTATGAAAGCATGGTACCCAGCTTTGGCCGTTTCAAATTTTTTCCTGGTGGGTCATTCATTCCATATCGAATCAACCAACGTATTTTCATATCCTTCAATTTTGCTCAAATTTGATATACTAAGTTATGCCAAATACATTATTTCTACTGGCCAAACTGTACCGCTTAGAAACACGATTTTATTGTGAAATAAAGATATTGAATAGTATGCCTGTTCAGTGAGTTTATTTGTATAAATAATTCAAGTCACGAAATGGGGGCCCTGATCAAATTTTGACTTTGAGTGTCCTTCCCCAAAAAAGGGGTAATTGAAAATTCTCAAAAAGATATGTTATATTTATTATACTTTTGACTACTTGGATACCAAATTTTAGAGTGGGCACGGTTTTGGTTTAGGAGTGACATCGAAATGAATGATCATGGTCATAAATCAAAACACTTGAGCCAAAGTACCAAAAAAAACCAAAACTTGTTAAGATAGGGTAACCCTATACATATCCTTTTTAAAGAGTGTAAAATTATCCATAATAATTATTGAAACAACATTTTTTATCAAGTCGGTAGCTTAGCATA
Source organism: Podabrus alpinus (assembly GCA_932274525.1). Lineage (NCBI taxonomy): Eukaryota > Metazoa > Arthropoda > Insecta > Coleoptera > Cantharidae > Podabrus > Podabrus alpinus. The sequence continues at coordinate 23,450,941 of OW026453.1, forward strand.
CACTTCTTGACCCTCAAATTCCGAAACTCCAGTTCCGAAAATCGTCGTTTTTCTCATGTACGCTGGTAATTTTTTTCGGCCGTTTAGCATGTAATTAGAAATTATTTTTAAAAGTCACACTACAGAGAACTTGAAAAAATACTTTTCATGGTACAGACAATTTTTAAATCTTATTTTGTATATTATGTGTAAACAAAAGCATTGACTTTTCGGAGTAGTCTTCGTTGTTTGCAATATTTAAGTCTTAAAGTTGATTTAACAGGAATCTTATTATATGGATCTTATTGGGGGATTACATTTTAAACATAAAAATTTGTGTTTTCTCGTGCGATGAACGTAGAATTTTTTATCCACGTGCAAAGTTATCCAATATTGCGGAGAAGTTGGATAACGCTTGTTTTTGCGCGTCAATAAAGTATTTTGCGTTTGCCATAGGAGAAAAACGAAAAGGTACTTGTTTGTTTAAAATTTCGACCCCAATAAGATTTTTGAAGAATTAAGGGCGTAAACCACTCTAGAACTTTTCAAAATTGAAAAAAAAAAATTTTCCTTAAAAGGTACCTTCATTATCGTAAAAATCACGTGGCAAAGTTTCATGCACGGAAGAAATCTATAAGGGCTCGAAATTTGAAGCTTTCGGTGCATTGCAGATTAATGGTATATTGAATTTATCCTTGTTTTTTCAGTACTTAGAACTTCAAAACGCGTTTACTCGAAACAACAAATTTTAAGTTGGCCGGACCGATATCTTGAACAATTTTTGTTCGATTGGCTTGAAATTTATACTGAATATTCAAAACTACTTTGTCTTCGACAACACGTAGGATTTTTTTTTTATAATGCGTAGCTCAATTGTTGTTTACAATTTTCGAGCAATTTTTTCTGTTTTTTTCGAATTTTTTTTTCAAAAACACGCCGTTTTCGCAAAACTCAGTTTAAAAAAAAGTCCTACGTACTGTTGGAGCTAATGTCATACTAAATCTAAATTTGTTTGTCTCATGATTTTATTTTGAAATTTGGGCGAGTTATTGGTCCGGCCACGCAGCCATAAAAAAAAAAGATGGCTAGGGAAGAATACTGGGAAGTCGGCATTTTGTTTTGTACAGCTCTGAAAAAATTTAGAAACACGTTTCAATACTTGTATAATAAAGACCTTTTTACCAAATTTCGATATGTTGTTTAGTTTCTTTGAAAAACATTCCCAAAGTTTGCTCTGTTTTTCGGCCTCTAGAGTGGTTTACCCCCTTAAGAATTTTCTTCAAAACAGCACAAAACTAAGACTACTCCAAAAAGTCAAATCTTTTTGTTTACATAGCTATAAAATAAACAAAGAAGGGTGTAAGAATTGGTTGGATCATGAAAAGTATTCTTTGAAGTTCTCAGATTTATAAAGGAACGTTTATTTACAAATTTATTTCTGAACAATTAAGAACAATCTGTAGATACAAAAATATTTTTAAATGCAATCAATTAAATTTAGACATATTAAGCACGCCAAGAAAGAATTCACCTTAAAGAGGTCATTCTGTATAATACTCACTCCAGTTATTTTTTACTGTAATCTTTAAACTTAAAATTTGTCAGTTACAGTAAATTAATTTAAATTTAATTAACATTAAAATCTAAATTCCATCTGCTTTCAGAGACTACAATCAAAGGTTATTAAATTAGTGGACGTATCATATGGCGGTGAAAATGGATTTAATCAAGCGATAGAGTTAGCTGCCGAATCGTTGCAGAATGTCAAATTTATCCAAGAAAAAAAATTAATCGGTAGATACTTTGATGAAGTTAGCCAAGGTACAGGGAAATGTTGCTATGGTGTTGAAGATACGTTAAAAGGCTTGGAGCTGGGCTCGGTGGAAACCTTAATTTGTTGGGAAAATTTAGATATTCAACGTTACGTTTTGAAAAATCACGGCAGCGGAACCGAAACAGTTTTACACTTGACGCCCGAACAGGAAAAGGATAAATCACATTTTACCGATAAAGAGGTAGGAAATTTTAATTTTGTAAACGAATTGAATTATTGTAAACTTTGCGCTTTTCAGAGTGGGGTGGAATTAGAATTGGTGGAATGTCAGCCCCTTTTAGAATGGTTAGCTAATAATTACAAGAACTTTGGAGCGACATTGGAAATTGTTACCGACAAATCACAAGAAGGTTCTCAATTTGTAAGAGGATTTGGTGGAATTGGAGGTGAGATATTATTTTTATGCAGTTGGTTTCGGAAAATTTATGCATTTTAGCCTTTATTATTCATAAGTGACGGCAACACACGGTATTTGTTTTGATAACTTTAAATGATAAGAGTTTGTGGATACTAAACGTATTTACTATTTTTTGTTTTAACAAAAATTTTCTTGCATGCCACTCGATTGTGTTGTTTTGTTGCTTCGCATTAACGAGAATTGTTTTTGGCATTGAATTAAGATTTGCCTTTATTTAAAAAAAAAAATGTTTAGTTTAACTTACGTACTAACTTTTGCAAACTAATTGGGTCGTTTGTTTTGCTGCCTGGATGCAGGCATACTGCGCTACAAAGTGGACTTTCAGTCACTACAAGTTGACGAGCTGTTGGACGATGTAGACCTTGATGATTATTAAAGGTCCACATGCGCCAGTCGCTCCATCTACCATCAGGTATATTTAGTAGCTAGACTGCTGTGAATGTTGCTTGCTGTGTTTAAAATTTGTTGTTGTTGATGTATTTGCTTTTTTTATTGCTGAGTTTGATTTTTATTTTATAATTCAGGTTCAAAATTCATCCATCCCTACCACTGTTATTATTATTAAAAATAATCAAAAGAGGACCCCGTAGTTATATTTTCCCCGATTTTTGTCACACCCAACAGTCAATTTTTGTCACCCAGTGTTTTTATTTGTTAAATGTGTTAGTAGTGAGTGTTGTTGATGTAAAAAGCTTTTAGGACATTTCTTCCCTATAGAATCGGTGCATTTTGGGTGGTTAACAGACTAAACCACAGCGTGGTAGGTTCAACACTCAATTATTAATTTTGAACCGACTTCATAAGAAATCAGGTGTTTGTTTGTTTGTGTTCTTCAGGTATCCCACCATTGATACAAAGGTTTATAATTTTTGTTTACATAATGCGTAAAGTGCGTTAAATTTATACGTGGATTTGGTAGAATTGCAACTCAGCGTTTAATAAACATTTTATTTCTATAAAACGGAAAAAGATAGGGAGTTGCGGTATTGGAAAGAAAGTAAAATTTTCATCTCATAAAGTCGTGAATTAATACAAACACAGTTTTTTGAATCCAAATGGCGTCTGAATACCACAGATTTAAAGTTGGAACAATTGACCAATCAGATGGAAAAGTTAGATGGTGCAATACCGGAGTCAATGTTAGTAACCTGAATACTTTCAACATTACCATCAAAATTTAACCATTTTCATAGTGCTTGGGATTTGACAGAATGAAGAAAAAGAAATTTAGAGAATTTAACGGCACGATTGTTGGCGGGAGAATTTCGTCTACAAAGGCAGAAAACAACACACCCATATGGGGAGGTGATATATTCAGAAAACGGGAATGAGTGGAATTATGCAATGAATGAAAGAGATGGATCCACTAAAGGAAAATAAAACATGGTTTTTGTCATTGACCAAAAGATAAGAAAGTGATTGAAATGGATTCTACAGTGTCTGAGAGTATTACAACTATTAATTTTTCCTTTTTTTTTTTTAATTGTCTTATCCGTGGTCAAGGACAGGTTGTACCAAGTTCTACATTATTTTTCACAGAGAATCATCGGACCACTTCAGGGGGTTACCTACTGTGAACAGTCGTTTTCAAGCTGATTTTTAGGAATTAAATTTGAGAAAACTGTTACAGCTATTGAGCTAAAATTTAGGATACTTATTTATTCACATTTAAACTAACACCTAAAATTTTTGTAAAGCTTTTTATTGAAAATTGTACAAGGTACAGATCGACGCGTAACTCATGTTTCGAAACGACGCGCCAATCGGGCGCATCGTTTCCGACCGATCCAGTTATCTGTAATAAATGAATTTTTAAATTCTTGTTCTATATGAATGTGGCTCCAGTTGGATCCTCGAAAATTTAATTTAAACAAAAAATGACAAAATGGCGAGAATTTAAAAAAAAACTTCGATTTTTACAACAAAATATTTACTTTTCACGGCCTGCAAAATGGTAATTTTAAATATATTTTGGATATTTTAGGTTCTGACTGGAGCCTGAAATATATTCTAAATGCCTAAAAAAAATCAAGTTAATCCGCCATGTAGTTTGTTTGGAAAATGTGCGCCCGACTTGAGAAACTTTTTAACTTTTTCGTGCTGTAATGAGGCAGATAGTGGTTGATATTAGTAACCTACTCTTAATCGCGTATACCAGGCCATACAGAATACATTCTTCGGCTTCGAAGAAGTGAAATTCTGCACATATTTCTTCTTTTGTGGCAGTTCTCGCCTCTTTGGAATAGTAAGACGCTCGGTGATTAGACAGTATGATGCGGCCGCCGTCTCTCTTATATGCGTAAATTTTGGCCTTCTCGCCGATTTTTACATAATAAAATATATGTACGAATACCTCGGTTTTTATCCCGTCTTTATTTACAAAAAGATGTGTATTTTTTAGGGGCTCAAAAGTCACTGAAATTTTCCTATCAAAACTTTTTTTTTTTTATTAAAGAACCAACATATTTTTGTAACTCATATTATTTTGTTTGGTTTTACTGAAAGTAGTTTATTTTGAAAACTTTTAAAATAAAAATTAGCATAATAAATTATTCAAAATAGATTATAAAAAAACAAACAATTTTAGGGATTTTGTACCTAACATTATTTGTTTGTGTAAGAAATGTGTCAGTTGAAAGCCTTGTATAGTAACTGTACCCATAAAAAACATAGCAGTAAATTAGTTAACAACCCCAGATGTTCCTGGGGGGTTTCAATTTGTAAGAAAAAACTTTTAAGCTCCTTTTTCACAATCAATTCGATTTTAAGGGCGGACTAAAACGTCGATTTTTAATAATTTTCTTTTTAACAATTTTTTTAAATTTTTTTGGTTTTCTGGACTCCTAAAGACAATTACAAACAGCTACAACTTATATTTGTTAAATTTATTTTTGTATATTTTGTATAAAGTACAAAATACAAAAAGTAATTTCGTTTTAAAATGTAATCATGATTTAAAAATTTACATTACAGAAAATCCGTTATAATTCGGATAATTTGATGAATTTTACTTTAATATTTTTTGGACACATTGGCAAGACCGCAAACTATAAAAATATGTAATAAAAAAACATCGAAAAAATTTATCGGTCACAGTAGGTAACCCCCTTAAAACATCTTGGACTCCGATAATTCTTGGAGAAAAGTAAGGTAGAACTTTGTACAACTCGTCCTTGACCACAGGTAGGACAATTTAAAAAAAAAAACGAAAAATAAATAAAGATTTGTAAACTCCCAGATACCCAGAAACATTATTTATGGCCAAAAAACTTCCCTGATGGAGTAGGCGGTGTAAAAATCGTCTATTCCCGTGGTTCGGAATCCACGTTAAGCTGTAGGTCCTCTGTGCTTGTCACACATTTTCAACACGCAACGAGCAGACAGGGAGGTATCGGGAAAATGTCGCAAGACGTTCACAACCGAATATTGAAACTCCCAGATACCATAGAATTGACTTCAATCACTTTCTTATCTTTTGATGTATCAGATAATACCCTACCCAAGTTTTATTATTTTCCTTTTGTCTTATAATGGGTTTTCCAATAAGGACATAACAATTTTTTATTTAAATAAAACGCAGAATAATTGAGATATTGGGCTGAAATTTTTAGCCAATCGGAGAAGTTTCGGCGCTTCAAATCTCGAGTTAATTTGATCTTGTAAGGGTATAGGCCAAGATCTTGACGCAAAATTCGCCACAATGTGGACTGAGAGAATCCTAATTCCTGTGCACGGCGTGGAGTCCACTGATTTGACTCATTTTGAACTAAAGCACTTATGGCTGCGGCATTTTTGGTACTTCGATTGGTGCGTTATCTCACTGGCACAGGAACATTCAATAGTGAATATGTTGACTCGAATTTATCCACTATAGCACGCACAGCCTGTCTGGTTCACATGATAACCATGATAAAAATGTAAACATTGACTGACATTGTCAAGTTCATAAAAAAAGTTGAAGGGCGTTGGTGAAGATCAGCATTTTGCTGTTTTTCATTTCAACCATTCACCTGGGAATATCCCATATGGGCTAATTTTTCACATGTTTTAGATGCTTAAGATAAGTCCTACAATTTAACGTAGATACATTTTCTTAGGAGCTATTGAAATTTGAGCTACTTTGGGGCCCTTACTTCCAAAGTCACGACCTTGTTACCTTTTATTGATATAAACATTTTCTTTGATACCTCATAATATAGATTTTCTCGATTCCTATTCAAGTTCAGTGAGAGATTTATTATCTTGGTCGTATTTTTACTGATTTTAGCTCATTCAATATATTTTAATATCATTACAAATCTTTTTATAATATCTGAGATAGGATTTTGTTCAAAAAATATTGCAAGCATATTCTTCAAGAGGTTTACCAAATTATTTTGCGAATTTTCGGTTATAATTTCGAATATTGGGTTCATTTTGTAAATTGTTCCACACTGAGCAGATCAACTTGGAGGGAATCCATAATTTAAAAACATTTTGTGACCGATTGTTCTGGTCTCGACTCTTGTAAATTTGCGTGGCTGGGACATAACTATTTTATTGTCTTCAGTATTTAATAAACAGGAACTTGACAAAAAAGAAGGACTTGGGTAAGAATTTCTGGTGCAAAACTTCCCACTGCATTGTAAATTGTCTTACCCTGTAAAAATTGTAAAGTTGCATGCGTGGTGTTCCCACTTATTTGTTTTACTGTAAACAAAATTTCAGCTCTAATTAAATTATTTTCTTTGTAGGCCTTTTACGATACAAAGTGGATTTCCAAAGTATGCAATTGGACGATTTTGAAGATGGGCAAGAATTCGATCTGGACGATTATTAAGTTTTTTAAAAACATACAATGAGGACAGCATTTGTAGGAGTAGTGCCGAATCAAAATCGATATATTAATTATTTATGTTGCTCATAACAAATTCAAAATGGCAAAAAAACATTGAAATCGATAGGTTAAAAACGATTATTATTTTTTTTATGTATAAAACTGCAATAGTGGCTTGGGTTATTTTTGAATTATTTGAGCAATATTTAAAATTTTACTTCTCGTAAAATGTTAGATGATTGTTGATCTTTTTCAATACATGATGGTTTAATTTTTATTTTGTAAAATTTGTTGGAACTCGAAAACGTAAATATATAATAATTATCTTTTTACATATTTTTTTTATCGAAGAAACGTCTTGTAATTTTTTTGCATAAACTTTTCTTTAAAAAAACGACTTTCTAAATTACGAGACGCTTTATTGTTGCATGATGTGTATTAATACATTTTTCGAGTTATTCTTGTGGAATATGAATGTGTACATAGGCTTTTATATAAAAAATAGTGGTTTTTGTATAAAAAGTTCATTCATGAATCGAAAAAAACTTTAGTTAAATGTAAGTTAAAGTATCAGATTAAATATCATGCCTTTAACGGGCTTAAACCAATCTGAATTGTTATTATGATTTAATCTTTTTATTTCGTATTTAATTTTTACTAATAATTATACATTTTGTGGTGAAAGTTTGTTTATTTTGGTCGTCGTCTTGTTGTAACATTCCTACTGCACTTTTCAAGGGGACAAGGAGGGCGACTGCTTCTATAATGCTGAAAATTTAATATGCTTTACAAGAACAAATCCGTATACATATTAAGTAGTAGATTTTTACCTGTATAAAAGAATTGTTGTATATCTTGATGTTTTAAATGCAATTTGTAAACCTATTTTTATTTTTAAATAGGCAGCCATAGTAAATCAAGGGATTGTATTTTTTGTGCTTAGTTTCATTTTTTTAATAGTGTACATTTTGTTTTAGTAGATTAAAAACCGTTGTGTTAAGTGGAGGTATTTATTATAAAACAAAAAAATATATTATACAGTTGACTACGGCTTACTAAACTTTGGTTTTCAAACAATAATTCAACATTCCGTTATCAAGTTTTCTTGATAGATGTTTGTTTCTTTACACTAGGAATTGTCTACTGTACAGGGTGGTCTAATTTCGTTGTTTTTGCATGCCAACTTATTTATTATTAAATATAAACTGATGCGGATGGTAATTTTTTGTTATCAAGTTGCGCGCAATTATTAATTTTTCTGAAAAATTTTAAACAACTGTTGACATTTTTTGTATCACTGTTTACAAGGAATTAAATGACTAAAAGGTTTTTAAAAAATTTATTTGGTTTTTATATGTATTTACATTTGTTTTATATAATTTTTTTCAGTTTTATAACAAAAACAACATTAAGAAAATTATTTAAAAACTAACTGCCATTTTTTAAAATAAGGATAAACAACCTTTACATGCTGGCTCCTTCATGGCGAATTATTTCTAACATCCTTAATAAATAAATTATAAAAAAAATTGTTAAAAGTAGTCTTACAATAATTTAAAAAAAATTTTGTTTGTACCGAGTGTGGTGACACAACTTTCTTTATACCAATAATGAGAAAAAATTTCAGATATCTGTAAACCTTAGTTTTATTATTTTTATAACTTTTGTTGAACTTAAATAGGTACTTGATTAATTTTTAACAGCACTAGTGAGATATTATATTGCATAAAATGTTGATCAATTATCAAATATTTCTAGTTTTATCAAGCAGAAGTGTGACAATGGTATCGTTAAAATGAGCATTTTAAGATGAACAATATTCCCAAAAAAATATAGAATAGTCAATTAATAATAATGTAGATTTTTATGCTGATGTGTTTTCTAACAAGAATTTGTGATTTTTAAGATATTTAAGAAAAGAATACACCAACCAAACCGAATTGTGATAACCACAATTAAACTGTCTTCCAGTTATGGCTTATTTATTAAAAGGTATCGATGCCAACATTTTTATTATGAAAATATCTTAAAAACTGCTATTCAAACTGTAGAAAACCTTGTATCATTTATTAAAGACAATGTGGAATTCAAATATATGCAAGTGTTCTGTTTAAAATATAAAGCTAAATGGCACAGCAAGGAGGCCTCAGGTAGCCCCCACACATTGTAAAAATTGTTTATTCAAATTTAGTGTAGTAAAAAACACTATCTGGATTAATCAAGCAAATTTTACCATAAAGAGGTTGATATACACTGTAAATATGGTTGGTTTCTCCAAATAAAATTTTATTTGCATACTGATGCAAACAAAATGTATTATATTTTTGATATAAATAAATTTAGTCATATCAAATTAGTTTGAAATAAAAAATATGCAAACATTTTATTTGGATTAAATAAGCAATATTAAGGCTGGAGTCTCACTGTACCACTCTTCTTATTATCAAATAAAATTTGAACTAATTCAATTGGTTCAAACCGAGTTCAAAGACTCACCCACCCACAAATCAGCAATTTCCATTAGTTAATATTTTATTTGATGGTAGGAAGTGGTGTAGCGAGATTCCGGTCTTACGGTGTAATTTAAAAAATTGTCGATAACAGCTTGAATGAAGGGCAATGCTGTAATCTCCACCAATTAAATAGGAATCCAACAATATCAACATTTTTTATGTGCATTTAACAGGTTTTTCATAAAAGTAAACCATAAAACACATTTTTATTTTTAGTAATAATAGTAATATAAATAATTATATTATCTATTATAACAATAAACAACTTGTTTGAAATAAAAATTAACAATTTTTACTGTGTAGATGTTCAATTTAGATAACAATATTTTTTATGCTATGAAAGAATTCGCCATCAGTCCACCATATTCCATATATCAAAAAACACATTGAGACAGATGAATTTAAAAAAATCAGGTGGGTTTAATGGGCTTATCATGGGTAGTAGTTTTCATTCTCAATTTTAAAAGATAAAAAAATATATTAAAATTGATATTTTTATATATTTTAATTTAAAAAAAAATTGTTCCCAAATAGCTATAAAAACCGTTTTCACGCCTTTTTAAAATAGCAGAAATAAAATTATTTAAAATAATCAGTTCATATAGTGAAACTTGATCATATTTGTATTTTATAATCCCCAAAATTTGCACTACACTTCAGAACTAAAATGCACAAAATTGTACAAATAAAATAGAATTTCGCTATGGTTTTCGTTAAACCATGACATCAAGTAATTTAATATGATGATTTTGTGCATTTTAGTTTTGTCCATTGTTGAGTGCCTTTTTTGACGATTCTAAAATCCGGTTAAGAAATTTTCAAATTTCACAAAAAAATTAATAATGGCGCATAATTTGATAGCAAAAATGATAACCTAAAGGCTGTTTTTCAATGATTGGTTCAAACTACAATTAGGCAATCGTTAATAATTAAAACTAGTGATGTGCTGATTCTTTTTTTAAGAATTTTTATCTTTATTCCCAGCTAGATAAGCGAGTGAATGGCCTAAATACTTACCTTCCTTTTGGAAGTTAGGTGTCGGAAGACATAAAATTGAATTGAAAAAAGACCAATTCAATTTTTAGCAATTTCTAATTTACATGCTAAAATAATTAATAAATTAAAAATACTAAACTATTCATCAGTGGTTGACAAACTCGGTAACCTAATCAGATATTGAACCCAACATTGAAAAAACGGCCTCCTAAATCTTTTTCATTTTTAATTACTTTTTTCTAATTGTACCTAGACGTGTAATAATAACAAAGCCAGCTTGCAGAAACATTGAAATTTGCCTACCCTGTATGTATCCTATTTTGTGTTAATTAATTTATGCAATAAAATTGAAAAAAAAATATCGAGATTTGATATGCAAAATTGTATATAAATTGGAAGAATAAAATAAGACTTACAATAACTTTGTGCATTATTTTTGCACCCTATTTAATAAATTAAATCGAATTTACAAAGCAACTTGACTCTTTACACTTGTGATTGGTGAAAGCGGTGCCCTTAAATTAGCTAAGCGTTTCTGCAAATCATCTAAATCGTCATCTTGCTCAATCACTGCTGGCTGTACTACTTTTTTAACTTCTTCAGCAGGAGGTTTCGGCGGGGTGGCATTGTCATTCATCAAGTCGACCAATTCCTTTTCCAAATCTACATCATCTTCAACTAACAGCGGTTGACCTAAACTTGACTGAATATCGTTGTTCATCTCCAAGGCTTCTCCCAGATCACTCATGGTGTCGATGACTGAATCAACAGATATACCACTTTTCTTAAAGGCACTCAAAGCTGCACTGTAAGCTTCCACAACTTCGGCATCACTCTTGGCATCTTTCACATTTGCCAACAAATTTTGTATGTTGTGCAGGGCTCCATATTTTTTTGCGATTCTAACGTCGATCTGGTGCTTTTTGCGTAACAAACGTTTCGCCTGAAATTTTAAAATTTATTTAATTAATGAAGGCTGTAGTATGATTAATAGTAAATTTGTCCCTACATGTATTAATTTTGTTTGTGTATGTTTCTATCATACGACAGATAAAAGAGAAATCAATCGAATACAACAAAAGGGCATTTGTGTGTTTTGTAGACCTCACTAAGGCGTTCGATAGAGTCCGCCTAGACGATTTAGTAAAGATGCTCAAAGAAAGGAAGATTCCGTTAAATATAATCACAACAATACAGGCCTTAAACACCAACACCACAACGAGAGTCCGAGTGAATAATCAAACAAGCACGGATATAGCTACACCAGGAGGCATCAGACAGGGAGACAGTTTGAGTCCATTTCTCTTTAACATTGTAATGGATAAAATTATAGAAGAAGTCGCCGCTCTAAATTTGGGCTACAAGATGAGCAACAAGACCATCGGCTTGATATGCTATGCAGACGACGCTACACTGGTAGCAGAAACAGAAGACGACCTGCAGAGGCAGTTATACAAATTTTATAAATGTGCTCAAAATCTAAACATGACCATATCCATTGATAAAACAAAAAGTATGGTTTTTTCAAGAGACCCAGAAAGATGCAAACTGGTAGTAGATGACAAAGCCGTCGAACAAGTTATGTCTTTTAATTATCTTGGAGTGGATATAGCTAGCAACCATGACCCAATGAGAGAGATAAAAAATCAAGTTAATAGGGCGGCAGTGGTATCAGGAAGCATGAGGGATCTAATATGGAGTAATAAATATATGGCTATAGAGAGTAAGACACGCATTTATAAAACCTGCGTAAGGCCTATTCTAACGTACGGCATAGAATCCCGAGCGGACACGTCCAAAACAAAGAGCACTTTGAGAGCAGCCGAGATGAAGACACTGCGGCCGATAGCGGGGAAAACACTGAGAGACAGAATGCAAAACACAGAGATAAGGCAGAAATGTGGAGTCGAAGATATAGTCAGATGGGGCAGACAAAGAAGGCGATACTGGAATGAGCACGTCACCAGAATGGGTCCAACAAGACTTCCGCGCAAAACCGGTAGGCAACCGACAACCGGGTAGACCACCCAAGAGATGGAGAGACAGCTGGCAGTCCATTTCACAGGAGAATCAGCAAAATTTGGTTTAAAAACAGATCAACAGATCTTATAACAGAATAAGAAGAAGAAGAAGAAAAGCCTTCAAACTTGAAAGAAAGACAGGGCTACAATAAAATCGTTGATTTTCATTGGTTGGTTTAGTCAAAATTAAAGTTGAATGGCATTTTAGGCTTAAGGAAAAGACCAGAATCAACCCAATAGTCATAAAGAAGAAACAAGAAATAAAACTGTTCTGTTTGGAAATAAATTGTAAAAACGATTTTTTTTATTAAACCCTTTGTGCTCCTAAGATTTCGACATCAAGCTCGAACCAAAACGGATAAATTTGCCAAAGAAAGTCCAAAAAATGACAAACTCATGAATTAGACGTTTAAAATAGGTATTCGCAAAATTAAAGTAATAAGTAAACTTTGTGAGCAAAAGCTAAAAAAAAAACTATTACAGCCTCGTAAATAACCCCAATTCTTTTTTATCAATTTTGCTCAAAATATGTGCTTAGAAAAGTCGACAACAACTACGTTATTTTGAGCAAAAATTGGTAAAAAATGATGTTTGCAAGGCTGTATAGCAGAAACTATAGGGACTACAAGAATATATTTCTTGTTAGCTTTTACTCACAGTTTTATTCAGTTTAATTTAGCTTAAACCTATGTTGGCCATAGAAAATGGCCATTAATGACGTGATTTTTGAAACTTTTTCGGCAAATTTGTCTTTGTTTCAATCCGAGCCTGATGTCAAAACTTAAATGGCACTGTTCTGATGTAAAACTCAAGACTTTAAGCAAAAAATTCGCATTTTCAGGTTATTTCCATACATACCCCTTTTTCGCTACTACATAGAACATCGTGGGTTTAAAAATTGGCGGAAAATATCAGCTGTTGAAATCTACTCCTGTTCAAAAATGTATTTATAAAATTAAATTAAAAAGATAAAATGAAAATTTATAATAAGTCGATAAGGCGTTTTATGGAAATAATTGGAGGAAAGTTTATCTTTATTTGGACCTCTAAAGACATATTTTGGACGGTCTACTGACCCCAGATTTAGCTGCTATATTGGAAAAACCTTGGTAAAAAATACATATCCATAAATATTCGTGAATATCTAGGTTTCGGTTCATTTTAGAGCAAAATATTAGGTAATTGAAAATGAAGTAAATTAAATTCTCTTTATTTTCATGTAAATTGATCGGTTGTAGAATTACAGCTATCAAAACGTAATGTAAAATTTTTTTTTACAAAATCAAAAAAACTAAAATTCTTCAAAATCAGAAGAATTAAAATTGTCCAATTGTGTACAATCTAAGAAGTTTTTTTAGCGCTCTTGTAAAGTTAAATCACCTAGGAGGTATTGTTTGCTATTCTTTATTGATATTTTAACTTAAAAAAAATTTCGCTGACTTTTTCAGTAAAGAACGATATTTTATAGTTTAGTATAACATTCTTGTGAAAATTTGTGGTTTTTTAGTGCCTGAAAAGTGTTTTTAGGTTAAACTAAAAACACAGATATGATAAATATCAATTATCCATACATCAGAAATAAATACGACAGAATAAAAGCGAAAAATCAATTTTACGGATGTAAATTAAGTTTTATCGCGTTTTTGCGATCAAACTCGTTGAAATTGAAATGAAGTTCGGTGAGAGTGTAATAACCACTGCCACAACGAACTGTCTTGTAACCTTTCTAATGGAAAGATGAAGGTTTATATAGGCCCCTCCTGCAAAAAAATTCTGAGAATGTATTATCAAAATTTTGAGTAAATCGATTTTGAAAAGTACGGAAAAGTAGCATTTTGCATGCTGTAGAACCGGTCGATGCCACTACTTCGCTCGGCCGGCGCGCATTTTGTTGACGGTACGTCTGCTGGGATATAGTCTAACACTTAGAATATTTCGCAGCGGCAGATGCAGCTCGACTATCTTACATGCAACATCGATTATTTTTTGTTTTTAGGCGATTTTTAGGGGGTGAAACGTAATAGTTTACTGCCCCATACCGCGACTATACTTTTTAATGCTATTTTGAGGGTCTCTCGAATCCCGATTGCCTTAATCCCGGTGTTCTTGATCGGTGGCGTCTTCTAGTTTCTTTAGCCCTGCTGCGTAGCAGCTCTGAGCACGAAAAACCGCCCGGAGATGCAGAGCATCGGAGGGTAGGTTTTTTGATGCTCGTAGTTCTGGCCAAGCCAACGTTTATTATGTTTATTTACCCCAAAATTAAAAATTTAATTTTTTCACTTTTTCGGCAATACACGGCTCATTTTCCATTTTTTGGATTATATTTATTACTAATATCCACTAATCACACCCCCAGCTATCCGAATTTCAAAGAAAAATTCAAATCGGAGCAAAAAAATTTTACGCATTTTCATCGAAGCACGGGCGACTGATGTCGCATCGACCCGTGTGGGAGGCATATCAGGTTACTTTCCCCGTACTTTTCAAATCGATTTTTCTCAAAATTTTGACTAATACATTCTAAGGCGAAATTTTTACAGGACACTCTAATAAGGTTCCTTTTGCTATAAAAAAAATTTTGGGGCAATTTGGAGTGGCAGTGGACAGGTAATTATCCCCTGAAGTTCTATCATACAAAAATTCAAAATGAACGGCAAATAGAACAAAAATGCACCCCCCCCCCTAATTGGGTTAGGGCCAGCGACTTGCACCTAACTGACAACTAGAAATATTAACGATATTGACTTGGAAGCTGAAAAAAGGCAATAAATATATTATTTGAGGATATAAACATAATTTATAATAAATGTCTGACAAATAATGTGAAAAATTACAAAAATTGTAGAAACCCCAATAAAATACATTATTATAGTGAAGTTGTCTTAAAAGAACAACACAATGCTGGAATCGATTTGGATGATATTCAGTATGGCACTCGATGATATCAGCTATTATTAGTGGATTACCACTGAATGAAACATGGTTTCAACATGGGATATTTGATATCTATTATGATGTAGTTAATAGGAAGTTATTAGTGTTAACATTAAACAACCGTATATGAAATTTGCCATGAACAAGCGAGGGAAGAATCTCGTTAATCCAACATGCGCGTCGTCAATTCCTAAATATTTCGAAAACTAAGGAGGTACAAATGAAAATAAACAAGAGGTCACATTACAGCGTCGACATAAACTTAACTACAATAATTTACAATCGAATTTGAGGAAAATACCAATAAATTAGTCGCATTTCGGAAAATTAAGTATTCAACTCTTTTGCTTAAGTTAAAAAGACAAAATTTATTAAAATAACGGTAAAGAACTAAAATACAAAATTACCATTTAATGAAAACAATGCATCAGAAAATTTTTAAGTTGGCGGATTTTTAAGAAAAAAGCTTTTATCATAAGTAAAAGAAGAGATGGAAATGAATAGTAGTAGCAGATTAAAAAACGCAAAATTAACCGTTTTTGTATTATTTGACATGAATAAACCCACAGCACGAATTCCATCACTGCTCCGTTATTTATACCGTTTCGTCTTCTACCTCTCGAAAATCTATTACTCTCAATAGATTTACTATCATTTTTACTTGCCATTTTTTAATCCCCGCTCTAGCAGTTACCCTCCATTTAACGGTTTATATGAAACCGTGATATTTATGAATATTCATTAAAATGTATTTTTTC
The DNA here is from genome assembly GCA_932274525.1 of Podabrus alpinus. Taxonomy (NCBI): domain Eukaryota; kingdom Metazoa; phylum Arthropoda; class Insecta; order Coleoptera; family Cantharidae; genus Podabrus; species Podabrus alpinus. The sequence goes on from OW026453.1 coordinate 23,467,210, forward strand.
GCATGATTTTTCCAATATGGCGGCCAATTTCGGGATCGCTAGGTCGTGCAAAATTAGCTCCAAATAAAGATAACAAAATGTATCCTAATCTGCCCCCAATTACCGTGCATCACCAAGGACGGTCTAGTAACCCCAGTCGCTGTATTGGAAAAACCATGAGAAAACATACACTTTTGTGAATATGTCAGTTTCATATAAATCGGTTACATGACATATTTTTGAACACAATATCAAATAAAGAATGGTAACCATGCTACGCGCTCTGGCGGCTGTAACTCTGCAAGTGATTGATTAATAAGAAAACTTATAAGATGTTTTCCGTAGAGAATTTAATCGACTTTATTTTTCATTACTTAACATTTTACTCTAAAGTGAACCCAAAGCGAGATATTTCGGAATATTCATAAGCGTCTATTTTCTGTCTGTCTGTCTCGAGACCAGATCATGCAAAATTACCATGTCTTTTTAGAGCTCAAAATAAAGTTAATAAAATTTACTGCCCCCAATTATTTCCATAATAAAACCGAATAAAACCTTTGTTGTCTGGCCTATCTGTGGTGATTTAAAAATTTGACAAATATTTTATTTACATAATTACTTTTAGTCCAGGCAAGGAAGGTTTTTAGTTTGCAAAAAATTCGGGCAAGCTGAATTTTGGCAGAGATGTACATTGGAGTGTTCTAATGAATCCCCCGAAGGTCCCATAAAATCCCACGCCGGCGTCCCCCACAATCGGGGGTTTTAGCTCCCCCAACGCGATTTTTTGCCGATAACTCGCTTATTTATGCCTGTATGAAAAATTATGATCAGACCATAATTGAAGAGCATAAAATTCTCTATAAAATAGTTTTTTTTCATATTTTTCCATGGCACACTAATACTTAAATTATTGACCGAAAACACGACCCACCCTTAAAATGGCACAATATTGATTCGTTGCAGGGAGAGAAATGTTTTCGGGCACGGGAAATGCTTTTAATAATAAATTAATTGAAATTGTGGGCAAGGTTGGAAAATGAAGAGAAAAATAGATTTTTTCAAAATTTGCCCAAGTTATAGTATCTTCCAAGTAACGAAACCGAAATTTTGGTTTGAGCTTACAGAAGGTCCGGGCAAGCTGAAATTTGGCAAAGATGTATATTGAAGTATTCCAATAAACCCCCAAAATGTCTCATAAAAATCTCAAGCCGGCGTTCCCCATAATGAGGATTTAGCCCCCTAGGTGCGGCAAAAGACAGGCAATGCCTAATTAAAGAATAAGAAGAAGAAGAAGGTGCGGTTTTCGCTTACAGCTCACGTATTTTTACTTTTACGAAAAATTCTTCGAAAAAAGTTCTTCAACTTTGTTTAATGATAATTTTTCGTAAAAGTAAAAATACGTGAGCTGTAGGCGAAAACCGCACCTAGGGGGCTAAAATCCTCATTTGGGGGAACGCCGGCTTGGGATTTTTATGAGACTGTTGAGATTACAAATTAGGTTTGAGAAGTTGTATTTATTTAAAATAAAATGTTAAGCTTATATAAAGAAAAGCTGTTACCAATAAAAAATAAATCCGCTTAATCCGCTGCTTGATGCGGGTCACTACATTACCCCCCATCTAGTGAGATTGCTAAAAAAAATCGAACGATACAACTTATAACTATGCAGTTTGTTTTTTTTTATATTACTTTGCAGTATCTTGTGGGGAAATGTACTCTTCGTCCTGACTTCGTTGTTCTTTCTTTATTCGCGGTATGTTCAATTGTTGTAGTTGGTTTCGCTTTGGTATTATTTTCTTCAGGGCGTTATCAAATATGCTGGTTTCAATCGATCGATAGAGACTACGCGCTCCTTGTTACTGATTAGTATCGTGAATGTTTTCGAATTTCTACTAACTACTTCATACGGGCCATTGTAGGGTGCTTGTAGCGACTTCTTCACTGCGTCATACCTTAGAAAAACGTGGGTGCAAGTTTCTAAGTCTTTGGAAATAAACAGTTTTCGTTTGCCATGCAGAGGTGGTTGAGTTGGTCGTAATGCATTGAAATGTTCGCGTAACCGAGTTATTATTTCAGCCGTATTTTCAACTTCACTACTTGATGTGAAAAATTCACCAGGTAATCGTATTCCTTCTCCATACACCATTTCTGCTGCTGTTGCTTTTAAATCTTCTTTAAACGATGATCGGATTCCCAGAAGTACGATGGGTAATGATTCTGTCCAGCTTTTGTTTACATGGCTTTTAATCGCGGCTTTTAATTGCCTGTGGAAACGTTCTACCATGCCATTTGCTGCTGGGTGATACGATGTTGTTCGTATATGTGTAATTCCTAGCATAGAAGATAGATTTTTAGACAGGTTGGATTCGAATTGTCTTCCTTGGTCAGTCGTGACTCTTAACGGTACACCAAACCTTGATATCCAATTGTTTATGAACGCCTTTGCGACTGTCTCGGCAGTAATATCTTGTAATGGGATTGCTTCGGGCCATCTGGAAAATCTATCGATGCACGTCAAACAGTACGTAAATCCATTGGAACTTGGAAGCGGTCCGACCAAATCGATGTGTACATGTTCGAATCTTGTTGAAGGTAAAATGAATGTACCCAGTGGTGCTGAGGTGTGGCGTTGGATTTTTGAGTGTTGGCAAGGTATACATTGTCGCGTCCACATTTTACAATCCTTGTTCATTCCGGGCCATACAAAACGAGTCGTAATTAGCTTTGTTGTTGCCTTTGCACCTGGATGTGCTAATCCATGAAATTTGTTAAAAACTTGAGCGCGGAAGGGTTTCGTTACATACGGTCGAATAGCACCTGTTGAAACATCGCAATAAATATTGGCATTATATTCAGGTAGCTGCATTTTCTTAATTTTTAACGCTGTTTTGGATTCGTCCAAAAATGTTTTTAATTCCGAATCCATGTCTTGTGATTTCTCCAATTCTTTATAATCACTAGCTTGCATTGTATTGTGAACTTTGTTAATGTCTAATCTTGATAGGGTATCGGCCGGAATATTTTCTAATCCTTTAACGTATTGAATGTTCGTCGTGAACTGCCCAATGAAGTCGAGATGTCGACTTTGTCTCGGAGTGCTTTTATCAGATTTTTGCTTGAAGGCGTAGATCAACGGTTTGTGGTCAGTGAATAGTATAAATTCCTTTCCTTCTAGCAGGTGTCGGAAATGTTTTATAGCGGAGTATGTGGCCAAAAGTTCGCGATCATACGTGCTATATTTCTGTTGGGCGACATTGAACTTTTTCGTATAGAAGGATAACGGTTGCCATTCTTTATCAATTCTTTGCTGAAGTACTCCACCGACGGCGTCGTTCGATGCATCAACCATTAGCGATAATATTGCGGTTGGTGATGGATGTGCTAATAGAGCAGCTTGCGCGAGTGCTTCTTTAGCTTCTACGAAGGCTTTCTTACTTTCATCGGTCCATTTTATTGTGTTGTTATCCGACTTCTTACCAATCAAATATTTGTTCAAAGGATTCTGAATTGTTGCGGCTTGCGGTATAAATCGTCGATAAAAATTCACCATTCCCAGGAATCGTCTTAGCTGTTTCACGGTATTAGGTAGGCTACAGTTTCTAACTGCATCTACTTTATCTTGCAACGGCTTCGTACCATTCTTGTTTATAGTGTGTCCAAGAAACGTAATTTCATCTTTACCAAAAATGCATTTTGCTGGATTAATTCTAATACCATATTCTTGTAGACGTTCAAATAATTGCCGTAGGTGTTTTATATGTTCTTCATGCGTTTCGGAAGCGATTAGTAAATCATCAATATATGCGTAACAAAAATGGAAATCGCGGATTACTTCATCAATGAAACGTTGGAAGGTTTGTGCAGCGTTTCTTAATCCAAACGGCATTCGTGTAAACTCGAATAATCCAAACGGGGTTGTTACTGCAGTTTTGTGAATGTTCTCTGGGTGGACAGGAATTTGATGGAAGGCTTTAACCAAATCGATCGTGGAGAATATTTCTTTTCCAAACAGTGATTGTGCAAAATCTTGGATATGCGGAATTGGATAACAATCGTGTACTGTTCTTGCGTTCAAAGTGCGATAATCACCACATGGTCTGAATTCCTTGTTTTTCTTTTCCACCAGATGTAACGGGGAGCACCAATTGCTTTTAGAAGGTCTAATTATTCCCTGTTGGTTCATAAAATCGAATTCTTGTTTGGCGATTTTCAACCGATCTGGAGCCAGTCTTCTCGGGCGACATGTGATTGGTTGCCCTGGTATCGTCTCAATTATGTGCGTTGTTTTCGATTTAGTCGTAATAGCGTTTGGTTGTGTGATCGAAAGGTATTCATTAATCAACGCGTGGTATTTGTTTGTTTGGTCCAACGTACGCACCGTACACTGTGCAGTCGAATTTACCTGTCCAATTGTACCTATACGTGTCGTGTTGTCGATCAGTTTGCTACTACGAATATCCACTAATAAATCAAAGTGGCTAAGGAAATCCGATCCAATTATTGCTTTACCAACGTCAGCGATTAGAAATTTCCATGGGAATTGTCTTCGTAATCCGAAATCAATGTTGAGCGTTATTAATCCATATGTGTTGATTACCGAGTTGTTGGCAGCATACAACTTAAAATTCTGTACTTCGTGAAGTCCTTTACACAACGTTTTCGGATAAACACTTACGTCCGCCCCAGTATCTATTAGAAATGGCACTTTCGTTATTCTATCGGTAATTACTAGGCGGCTACTTGGATTGGAATTGGGGAATCGGTTGCAGCGTTTACCGAATCCCTTTTTAGTTTTCCTGCTCAACATACGAACATGGTTTAATACATTTTCTCGCGTTATTCTTGAATCTTTTGTGATAAAAACATATGCTCGAACTAATACGATTTCTTGAGCTACTGCGATTTCTGTACCTATTCTGCGGTTGTTCTTTATGTCTAGAGTTTCTTGTTAGTTCTTCTATTTTCGTCTTCATCTCGTTGATCTCGTTTAGCAACATGTCCATTCTTTCGTTTTCTTGAACGTTAGCTGCTGCGACGTATCCACTTGGTGTGTTTTCGCTGATTTTGTCAGCAATTTTCGCAATATCGTCCAATTCTTTGTCATCGAATGCGGTGATTACGTTCTTAATGTTTCCAGGAAGTCGTCCGGTCCATAATGTTCGTAATACGTTTTCGCTTACGCCCTTTCCAGCAAGACTCTTCATGTGCCTTAAAAATTGCGATGGGGTACGGTTGCCAAGTTCTTCTCGTTCCAATAATTGTTTCAATTTTTGTTCATCCGATCTTGAAAGTCGGTTCACCAGTTCGTTTTTTAAATATTCGTATTTATCCTTTTCGGGTGGATTCATAATAATGTCGATTACTTCGGAGGCGAATTCGTCTGTCAAGTTGCTTGCTGCGTAGAAATATTTGGTTTCGTCGTTTGCAATCCCTACTAACTGGAATTGCATTTCCAGTTGTCGAAACCATACTGCGGGCTCTTTTTTCCAAAATAGAGGAGCTTTGATGCTTACGCGTTCAATTTGGTGCGGTGCTTGTTGGCCATTACTTGTTTCGGTCTCATTTGGGTTAGTCATGTTTAAAATGTGCGGGGTCACCAATGTTGAGATTACAAATTAGGTTTGAGAAGTTGTATTTATTTAAAATAAAATGTTAAGCTTATATAAAGAAAAGCTGTTACCAATAAAAAATAAATCCGCTTAATCCGCTGCTTGATGCGGGTCACTACAAGACTTTTGGGGGTTTATTAGAACACTTCAATATACATCTTTTCCAAATTTCAGCTTGCCCGGACCTTCTGTAAGCTCAAACCAAAATTTCGGTTTCGTTACTTGGAAGATACAAACTTGGGCAAATTTTGAAAAATCTATTTTTCTCTTCATTTTCCAACCTTGGCCACAATTTCAATTAATTTATTATTAAAAGCATTTCTCGTGCCCGAAAATATTTCTCTCCCTGCAACGAATCAATATTGTGCCATTTTAAGGGTGGGTCGTGTTTTGGGTCAATAATTTAAGTATTATTTTGCCATGGAAAAATATGAAAAAAATCTATTTTATAGAGAATTTTATGCTCTTCAATTATGGTCTGATCATAATTTTTCATACAAGCATAAATAAGCGAGTTATCGGCAAAAAATCGCGTTGGGGGAGCTAAAACCCCCGATTGTGGGGGACGCCGGCGTGGGATTTTATGGGACTTTTGGGGGGTTTATTAGAACACTCCAATGTACAGCTCTGCCAAAATTCAGCTTGCTCGAATTTTTTGCAAACTAAGAACCTTCCTTGCCTGAACTATAATTACTTTATATTTTAAAAGGATTATTAAAAATATCGCAAATAATCAGAACATCTTATTAATATTTAAAAAATATTAAAGAAATAAGTCATTAATATTTAAAAAAATACGTACAAATGCAGTGGCTTCTCATTTCGTAAAACATAATATTAGATAAATACTTCTCTCCAGGCCCGTAGCCAGGATTTCATTTGGGGGGGGCACTTGTAAAGGGGGTTCCCCTTTTTATTACAAGTTTTTTAAAAGTTTTATTTATTTATATATTAAACTACTTTATTACAAATATTTTAAAAGTAAAATTTTCGGGGGTTCCCCTTCCGGGAATTTTTATTACAAACTAATTTTTTCAATATTTTATTTTTCTTAATTTATTTTTATTTAAAACAAACGTTATAGTCCAGGCAAGGATGGTTTTTAGTTTGCAAAAAAGCCGGGCAAGCTGAATTTTGGCAGAGATGTACATTGGAGTGTTCTAATGAACCCCCCCAAAAGTCTCATAAAATCCCACGCCGGCGTCCCCCACAATCGGAGGTTTTAGCTTCCCATTTGGCACAGTTATTATGTAGGTCCCTGTGCATGTTTTTGTATTGAAATAGTGCAAAAATTCGCAAAGGAAAGGAAAGTTGATTTTGAGTAGCCTGCCTTCCTATAAGGAATCTCGATAATCCATTCATGCGCGTCCCTATGGGATTATCGAGATTTCTTAAAGGAAGGCAGGCTACTCAAAATCAACTTAAAAAACAATTATAATTTTCACTCCTTTATAAAAAATTTCAACTTCAGACGAAGAATTTGGTAAGAAGCTCAAGGTTCCGAGAGGACGTTTTTTAGTATGTTAAAGTACGAACAATTACCTAACGAAATTCGTCGAAAAATCGCAGAAAACAGATTTTGGATTTTTTTGATCAAAATGTGCCCAATTTTCTTACACTAGGAGGGTATAGAACAGGGGTGGGCAACCTTTTGTATAACAGGGGCCAGAATAATATTTACGTTTCGTCCGCGGGCCTTAGTATAGTTAATGGACACATTTTTGTTACTTGTATTTTTTCTGAAAATATGTTCCCTATAGACTCCTAAACCGTTTGACCGATCGGAACCAAATTTGGCACAGTTATTATGTAGGTCCCTGCGCATGTTTTTGTATTGAAATAGTGCAAAAATTCGCAAAGGAAAGGAAAGCTGATTTTGAGTAGCCTGCCTTCCTTTAAGGAATCTCGATAATCCATTCATGCGCGTCCCATAGGGACGCGCATGAATGGATTATCGAGATTCCTTAAAGGAAGGCAGGCTACTCAAAATCAACTTAAAAAACAATATTGAATGCTGTCAAGCTGTCAACCGATCGACAATGCAAATACGCGTGCACGTGCTTTACGTTTCTATTTGACCAATCTTAACCAAATTTGGTGTAGAAGTTATTTACAACGCTACGATAAACATAGGCTACTTTAGAACCTTGATGGAGTGAGGCCGAAGGAATGAATTACGCCAAATAAATTTAGAAAAAAACTTTTTCCAAAGTACCTATACCTATTTTATTTTCGAAATTCAAATGTTTTACTTTCAAAATTTTTGATTCTTTTGAACATTTCGGGGGGGGCACGTGCCCCCAGGTGCCCCCTCCTGGCTACGGGCCTGCTTCTCTCACATACTGAATACTGATCACATTCTTTGTTAAATTTGATAATGTAATTTTATAATTCTGTATTATTATTACCATTCTAATTATGAAAAACAACATAAAATCTGTAAAAAAATTATTCGCGATCTTTCACTCAAAACGCTGAAATAAACTTGATAAATAGAAAAATTCCCTATGAATTATTTAAAAATGTTATTTTATTTTTTTAATGATAACCATGAACTTGGAAGGAGTCCATGATGGTAACCATTACATTTAGAGGTGACTATTTTAAATGTTTAACTCAATAAACTGGGACAAATTTAACATTCTTATCACACTACAGTCTTTAGTGTAACTTACCGATTCCTTGTCACCTCGACCCACACACTTCTTAGCTTCAGAAATTAAAGAATGCGTTTCACTCTCCAGATCTTCTATATGTGCCACTACAGTTTTCTCGTTGTGTTCCAACACATGAACCGTGATATCAAAATCTGAAATTTCTCCAATTTTTTTAATATCGCCAAATTTGATTAAGGTGCTTTGCGGTGACGCCGCATCACCAGCTTTCATGGAAAGTTCCTTGATATCCACTTCTCGTTTGCACAACAAATAGTGAAGGAGTAATTTAATTGTGTTAAACTTACTTACATCTAAATCTAACACGTCTAACAATTCTTGACAACTCATAATTTTATTCCTAAAATTATCTGGAATCGATTCCAATAAATTCTCTGCTTCACTCTTTATAACCGACAAATTTATGAAGGTATTTTTCGTAGGCGATGTAACCGTATCTTTTATTTTATCGTAAGACCACAACAACGGCTTCTTTATAAACAAATCTGTTGCCCACTCACCCCAGGTTTGCATAGGTCTTGGCTTTTGTAAAAACTGTTCCACCGGTTGCAACTCTCCGGTTCTGTACATTTCTTCGACAACTAACTCTAAGCAAGCGGGCGACCTGCCTTGATTACTAAAGACTTTAGTTAGATCGTTTAGTGTAAAAATATAAGTTTTACTGTGAACACAACTCTGGAAAATTAAGTTTTTCCAAAACGTATACTTGTAATCCCAATCTTCTGAATTGGTCGAACGGCTTCGAAATGGGGCGTACAATACGTTCATTCTTTCTACGTCGGTCCAACATTCTGGTAAGTTACTTTTAGGCAAAGTCAATCGAGTCGAAGACATCGTGAATAACAAAAACAAAGGTGACTAAATATAGAAATTTCACAACATAACCTATTTTACGATTTGAGTGCTTTGACACAAGAGTTTGACGTTTTGGCAGCGTTCGGTTTGACATGCTTGCAGCTCATTCTGTTCTAAGCTTCTCGGCACCCTAAAACCCCAAATCGAGAGGAAAATAATATGATCGTCTTACCATTTCCCCTGATGCAGCAATAATATTGAGTCAAAATAAAATTATTAATTTACAGATTGCCATGAAAGTTACAAAAACTCCATTTTTGTTTTTGAGAAATATTATTTTACGTACCTTTCAAAGTTTTAGTTAAATTTTAAGCAAGCAAATTTTATTTGGGTAAGTTTTGATTCGGAGAATTTAGAATATTGAAATAAATTTATAGAATTACAGTTTAAAAGAACAATTAAATTACAAGATGGAAAATTTCGTGATAGATGCAATAAATAACTTGAACGAAGAGCAAGGTTCGACGGCTTATAAGATATTTTCACACATAAAATCAAATAAAGCAGCCTCATCAAACTCTCGAACACATAACCTGCTTATACATGTCCGTCGATCAATTTTACGCAATTTAGATTCCAAAAAGATCTCAGTAAGTAACGGCAAATATAAGATTGTCACTAGAGCAAAATCACACCAAGCGAGTTCAGTTGCGTCTAGCCGAGGACTTGATATTTCTAAACACGGAGTTTCTTCGTATTCTTCCATTTCTACATATTCGGATGGAAGCAATGCTAAAAAAATGCGAAAAGAAATTGACCAACCATTACTAATGGAGCCTGAAAAGAAACGGGCTAGTCAACGCAAAAGTGTATTAAAAATGAAATCTTCTACAAGGTCTTTTAATTCAAGAGCAGCATCGCAAACATCTCGTAAGTCTGAAGATATAAAGCAACTGCGTGTCTTACGCAAAAAAATGCCAAAAGAAATTGATCAACCATTACTAATGGAACCTGAAAAGAAACGGGCTAGTCAACGCAAAAGTGTATTAAAAATGAAATCTTCTACAAGGTCTTTTAATTCAAGAGCAGCATCGCAAACATCTCGTAAGTCTGGAGAAATAAAGCAACGGTCTTCCGCGCGAATAAATTTTCCACCCAGTACACCAAGAGATGATATGGATTTTTATATTTAAAATGTTTTGTAGTGTCGAGTAGATGATTATTGTTATTGCAATTCAAAATTAATAAATGATCCAATAGTAACTTTTTCTTGCGAAAAAAATTTCAACCCCTAACAGCAGGTTTCTCCAATGATATTTCTATGGGTTCATAAAACCGCTTTAAGTTAGTTTAATAGCTTTTCAAGAAAACTGAAAGCGAGTTTAGTGCTTATAAGGCGATTCCCAGATATTTGACCTCTTTTTCCCACGTTAAGTCATGATCATGATCTCCATCACGAATCTTGCTACGGTGTTCCAGCCCTTTTGGTTGGTAAACATGATTGGGGACCATATTGTCGATGGTGACATCGGTTCTTAAGACCGACGCAGTGGATACGCGTTATTCTCTCCAGCAATGGAAAAGGATATGCTCCGCTGTATCCTCCTCCTCGCAGTATCTGCATGTGGGGAAGGCCATTTTTCCAAACCGGTGCAAGTAGTGGTTGAACCAACCATTTCCAGTGAGCGATTCGGGGACATGTTACTTGATCTCGCCGTGCTTCTGGAGACCCATGGTTGAATGGTGGGTTCACTGTCGGCCGTTTGCCATTGTGTCTTTTTTGGCTTCCGGTCGTCAGTCATATCTCGCAGCTAGCTCCAGCCCGAGAAGATCAACCGAGTCGATGGACACTGTTGTGTATACGCATGCCACTTTTATGGACATGGGCATTTGTATGCTCAGTTCCTTGCGATGGTCATGCATTCGTGCCACACGGGGAACGCATACAACAGGATCGATTGCGCGACCACGCCGAGCGCCCTCCTCTTAGTTGTCTTAGGACTCCCGACATTGGGCATCAGGCCCAATGTTGTGACAGCCTGAACCCGGGTGAACACTTCCCTAATATGCATGGCGAAGTTCATGTGTTTATCAAGCACCATTCTAAGAATGGTCACCGAGTCACTCTGACAGATCAGAAACCGGTTTAAATGGAAGGTGATCACCACCACCTCTGACTTTTCCGGGACCAGGGTGAATCCTCTGGCGCTCACCCAATTCGACACCGCCCGCATGGCCTCGTTAGCCTTGGCTTCGAGTTCCCGGACGTCCCTGTCCATCACGACGAGGGACAAGTCGTCGGCGAATTCGACGTTGCTTCCTCCGTTGGGCAGCGGGAATCTGCGCACTGTGTCATAATACATGATGTTCCACAGGTGCCCCTCTGGTTACCTGCATTTTCTCATCCTGGCCACCCATAATACTCAGGCACCGGTCCTCCAAGTAGCTCGCGATCAGGTTGAACCCGTAGCCGTGAGTGCTCCAAGGATGTGCCTCCAACCGGCGCAGATGAAGGCGTTTCTAATGTCATGGGTGACCAAGGCACAGTACTGTCTTATCTTCCGCGTCTCTCTCCTTGCCTTTGCCACGGCCCTCGTTATCATCCTGAGGACGAGAAGAACTTGGCCATTATAAAACATAAGTCATTAAATTGGTTTTTACCTCCTACCCCCAAATTAAAATTTTAATTCAATATTCAGTTCACAAGATTATTAGTAAAACATAATAATTAGCCTTAAGCAGTGGCGCAGCTAGCATGGGTGACACCCGGGGCGGATTTAATGGGTGTCACCCCCACCTAGGCTGATGACCTTTTTTTTATGTGTCACTTCAAAAACCAAAAAACGATGTAATTTTAGTCAGAAAATTTAAATAATTTGGGGTCGGGTGCAACCCCCACCCCAGGCTGATGACCTTTTCTTGAGATGACACCCCTAAGAACCTAAAAAACCAAGAAACGTGGTAATTTTAGTCAATAATTTGGGATCGGGTGTCACTTCGGATCGGGAAAGCAATACCAGAAAGAGAGATAATCATGATAGTAGGAGACTTTAATGCCAAGGTGGGCAAAGAGACCCGAGTGGGGGGAAATCACGGACAGCCTGTGGGAGAATTCGGTCTGGGAAACCGTAACGACCGGGGAGAAAGACTGATCAACTTCTGCGCAGACAACAGATTTATCGTTGCAAACACTATGTTCAAACACCACCCCCGACATTTATATACATGGAGGTCGCCTGGAGAAAGATATCGAAATCAGATTGACTACATCCTGATCAGACAGAGATGGAGAAGCTCCCTGAAAGACGTGAAAACCTACCCAGGAGCCGACTGCGGGACCGACCACCAACTGCTGGCTGCCGAGTTTCGCCTCAAACTTAAATGCACACCTAAGAAGGACATACAAAGAAACCGATGGCATCTATACAAAAACGAAAGGTATAAAATCGAAGCACAGGAGACCCTGGGAAGCATACCCGATGAACGCAAGAACGCTCTCAATGCAAATGATCTATGGGAGATAATGAAAGAAAAATTAAATGACGCCGCAAAAAAGTCAAATGAGGACAATACAAGAAAGGGCAATAGCAACAACAACAACAGAAAGCCATGGATATCAGATAGGACATGGAAGATCATTGAAGAAAGGAAGAAATTAAAGTCTCTAGGCATGACAAGAAATAACTGCAAGGCTCACACCGAATACTGCAAAACTATAAAAAAAGAATCTCGAAAAGATAAAGAACTGTATCTCAGTGACATGTGCAAGGAAGTAGAGGCCCACTCGAGCAGAAATGAGACTGGAGATATGTTCCGAAAAATACGCACGATTGCTCGAGAATTCAAACCAAAGACAAATACCATACAAGACGAAAAAGGTATAGCAATAACCAACTTCGAGGGAGTTCTCGAACGATGGAAACAATACTGCGAAAATCTAATGAAGGGAAAAGCGGACGCACAGACAAACATCGAAAATATGGAAAACGCGGAACATGAACCAGACATTCTCAAATCCGAAATCGCTGCGGCCACAATGGCACTTAAAAGAAATAAAGCGTCAGGATATGACGAAATCGTGGCAGAAATGATTAAGGCAGCCGGACAACAGGGTATTGATATGCTGCACTGTATATGTAACAAAGTGTGGCATTCGGGAAGATGGCCTGACGATTGGGTAAAGTCTATATTCGTGCCAATCCACAAGAAAGGAGCGAAAAATAAATGTAGCAACTATAGAACAATCGCCCTTATCTCGCATGCCAGTAAGGTGTTACTGTGGATCATCAACTAGAGACTGAAAGCCTACATACATCCACAAATACCGAACGAACAGGCCGGATTTATGCCAGGCAGAGGCACAAGAGAACAGGTTCTAAACGTTAGACAAATTGTCGAGAAACTCAGAGAATTCAACACTAAGGGATACTTCTGCTTCCTAGACTATCAGAAGGCTTTCGACTGCGTGGAGTGGGTCAAACTTTGGTACATTAATACAATACTTGGCGTCCCCCCACACCTTACCTCCCTCATCAGCAAACTATACGCTTCTAACGAGGCACAAGTCAGAGTGAATGACCAACTATCAAAGACTTTCAAAGTAGGAAGAGGAGTGAGACAGGGGTGCATTATCTCGCCGATTCTATTCAATATATACGGAGAATGGATAATGCGCGTCGCTACAGAGGGATGGAAAGGAGGAATATCGATAGGCGGAAGAAAAATATTTAACTTAAGATATGCAGATGACACTACACTGCTAGCGGCGTCAGAAGAAGAACTGACAGAGCTCCTGGAGAGAATTGAAGCGACAAGCGAAGAATATGGCCTCAAAATAAATACAAATAAGAGTAAAGTGATGATTGTGGATAGGGCAAGTGAGAATCAACGGAATATCGGAGAAATAGGCGGGATTGAAACTGTGGAGGGTATAGTATACCTGGGCGTCCGCATCACAAGAACTGGAGAATGCGAAAGCGAAATCAGACGCAGAATCACGCTGGCAAAGACAGGAGTGGCAAAACTGACGAGAATATGGAAAGATCGAGGAATATCGAAGTCCACTAAAATGAGAATTATCCAATCTCTGATTTTCCCAATAATGACGTACGCCTCGGAAAGCTGGACAATCAAAGCGGCAGATAGACGACGAATAGAGGCTTTTGAGATGTTCTGTTGGCGTAGAATGTTGAGGGTGTCATGGACGGAGAGGCGTACAAATGTGTCCATCCTGAAGGAACTTAACATCAAGGAAAGATTGAGCACATCCATAAATAGAGCTATATTAAAATATTTCGAACACATTATGAGACGCGGGGATCATACGCAAGTACGAAACTACCATGGAAACTACGAAATACCATGGAAACTACGAAACTACGAAGCCCTCGTGATTAAAGAAGTACCTAAAGTAATCCTTTTATTAATTTATCTGTCTACTATTTGTCTATAAAGCTAAATTTTTATAATTCTTGAGAGTCTACATTAAAAATTTTTTCCGTTTTTCATAATCCACACTATAGAACATAAATATTAATATCGTTTTAATTGTTTGATATGAATTATTTCTCATTCATTACTTTTTTACTCGTGCAGAATTGTTACGGTTGTGCGGCCTAAAGGCCGTACTCAAGGTACGGATCATCGCCTCCATTTAACGTAACAGACAGACAGACACACATACCTAATAATGTTTGCAATAATTAAGCAATAAAAATCTTTTGAATTTATTTTATTCGCCCTCTCCCCTTCCATCCAAACGATTCCCTTAAATAAACAAATTAATGTTGGCGGGACAGTCAATTTCACATTGAAACCTGAACTTTGTCGATCCGTTAATTACTATAGCATTTATAACATAAAACTAATCAAATGGAAAAATAATGATAAAAAAGTTTTTTTATACAACTGACATTAAAAATGACACTTTTAGTTCAATTTACCCAGGTTAGAAATTCAATTTTATAAGGTAGCATGTTAAAAATATTTTTAACACTAGTAAAATACAGCTTTTTAACACTAGTGGTAATTAGTTTATAATTTATTTATAAATAGTAACATACACATTAGAATTAGAACAATTCGCCCTGAATATTTGCATATGCCTTCCTACCGACAAATCGGCTGAATAGAGCGAGGGGGGGGGATTTTTTTGCTCAGTTTTTCGATATCTAGCGTCGTTCCCGAGTTATAGCTATAATTCAAAAAATTTACAAAAAAAATAATATTAGGTTGCATTGATATACACAAATGTCATTAATTAATTTGTCGCAGGTTCTGGTTTTGTTTTAGTAATTTATTTGTAAATCAAATTGGTTGATGTTCGTCACATGATATGTGAATGCGATAGTCACAAAAATCAGCATGTCGTGATGTAGTCATGTTTCAATTCGCAAAAATATTTACTCATCAAACAAGACCTATTAACAGTTGTATAAAAATATTGTACGATATACATGTTTTAACACTTATATCGTAAATAACTATTATAATTTTGTTTAGTTTTTCTTTAAATTTTGTGTCTTTCCATTAAAAAAAGTCACGATCTGCCACAACAAATAAGGTTCAGATACTGGGGGGTTTGGAATACCTCCCACCAGTTGGTGATCTGGCGGTAAGATATTAAAAAATGTTTTTTAAAAAGTAAAGCTTTTTTGGAAATAAATTATTTTCTAAGAAATAAACAAATTTATATGTTTTCTTTTTATTTAAATTTTGTGCCCTCCCATTGGAAGAAGTCACCAGTCGAACATCTGAACAGGTGAACAATTATTATTGTAGACCAGTTAAAAAGATAATATGATACCACCCTGAAGGAAAACGTGACGTTGGACGACTGACGAAGCGTTGGACGCCAGAAAAGACTTTATAACCTAATCCAGAATGAGGTGACAATAAACATGATGTTTTTTAAACAGAAGCTTATCTATTAGGATTTGATTTTTATGCTGAAGTTCCATAATGATTCTCTTCATGAAAGTAATCTTGGCACTTGGCAACAAAGTAGAAGTCACGACCTTCTCCCCTGTAGTTTTGATAATAGTTCGAAGCATGTTTTCACATCCGCTTCCCCCTCTACCAAGGGATCCCAATTAGCACAAGAGATTTAATGGCGCTTTTGTCACGAGTTGTGTATACTATTTTATGCAATCCTAATAACAACCTACAAAAAAATAGTCGAAAAGAAAAATTGAAATAAACAGGTACAAATTAAAGTATATAAATTGAAGTGGCTGTTAAAAAACGCATTGCAAAAGATAACAGTGTATGTATAAATACTTTGTAATTATGCAATTTATAACATTGTCTATTAATGTATCCCATTATAGATGATAACAGTGGTTGTATGATTTAAAGAAAGAGTGCGTAATTATATAAAGCTTTGGCGGCATATAACGCCTACACGTCGAAAGAATATCACATTTCAATGTGATAACGCATTCCTTTGAAGGAAACGATAAATAATTCTAAGGTTAAATGAAATATAGCATGTAGACTATTTTTGTTGAGTCAATAATTATGAGGTCATATTATGATCCCTTGTGAATAAATGACCCCATGGTAGTAAATTTATTAATAAACGCCACATGGGACTGAAGAAGGTCATTACGAACTGCAATTAGTATCTAGTCATAAATCCTTGATAAACACGCTAGGATTGCATAAAAGTAATTATTTTGTATCGTTTTGGTAACATCGTCTTAAAAAATATAATTTATTATAGTTTTATATTTTCAAAACTTTTACATAATACAAACTTGAACAGATTTGTGCATTTCATTTTGTAATTTGATATTCAATTTATTATCTCCGTTTTTGCAGTAGTTGCTAATGGAGATCAATATCGGAAGTTGGATCGTTCATTAATCTGCCAGATGTAGGTACTAAGTAACATTTTTGGTCATTTTTAGATAGACATGGTTTATTGTATTATATGTAGAGATGAGATTTTTAGGTCGTATAAATGTTATACCAGAGAGCGTTAAAGGGTTAATTGATACACGGCCCCGTTTCTTCTTTCTTTTTCATACAGCATAACTTTCGAACGGGGCCGCGTATCAATTAAACCTTTAACGCTCTCTGGTATAACATTTATACGACCTAAAAATCTCATCTCTAATTATATGCAAAGACCTATCGTTTGGTGCAGAAATTGTTTAAATAGGATACATTGTAATGCTTGAAATTCATAGGTGTTTGTCGTCGTTTATTGCAGAAAAGTATTAAAACATCAACAGTTGGTACCTTTCTGCACTAAACTACCATGTGATAGATAAGATAATCATAACTAGAGACTGGAATATAGTATGCACTAAAAAACATGTTAAATATGCATGCAATATGCACTCAAAATATACAAGAATATGCAGGAATAATATGAAAATAATGCAAAATATGTATACTTATCATTATGTAGGTAAAGGAAAAACTAAACTCGATTTCAAATCTTGGTGGCCAAAATACTACAAAAAAAACGGTATTTCTCTTGAATCACAAAAACAAACAGTTCCAAGAGCGAACAGATTTTCTTTTTTTATTTCGAAGTTCCAAAATGTGGATACGTGATTGCTTCCGAGTTTATTGATAGTTTTTATAATCATACATTTGATCTTAATCCGCCAAGAAGTGCTGAAAGATTACCTATACAAATGCCCAACATAAGGGTATATGATAAAAATGTACCTATCTAGTGACAAAAATTGAACATTTGAAAAAAATGATATCATATATTATATTGAAGAATGTTATCTTGACTTTTATAATAAAATTCTTGAGTGGCCTCTGTGAAGTCAAAAAACATTCAATCTAAAACTAGTACAGCTAAAATGTTACAGAGATTGAAGAACAAGAATAAAAATTAGTTTATAAGTTGAATTTGTAAGCATTTCTGGCTATAAAATTATATTTTCTTAAATCTTATTGCGTTGGGTTTATGTTTATTTGTGAAAGGGTCTAACTGCAAGTTTTGTTTTTTGTAATATTTTTTCTATTAAAAGAGTTAGAAGTCCATATGTGTTATTAAATGGTGTGGAAGTGACTTATGTAATACACTAACTAGTGCAAAATATTAATTTTCTAATGAATTTAAAGAAATACAGTTATTTCCATTTATCTAAGAATCTCTTAAATGTTACTTAGTATTTTTCTGAAATAAACGGTTCAATTATAAGATCTTCAGAAGTTCCCAACGATAAAAATCGATATTACACGACCGGGGGGTCTGGGGGGTATGGAATACCCCCAGGCACACTTGTCATTATTCAGAACCATCAAAATTTGATGTGAAATTTTCGTTTGTAATCCGGGAGGGGGGGGGGCAGCAGGTGATATTTTTCATAACTATCCCAGTACCGTTCTTCTTAATTCCGAGGGACGTAAAACTGAAAGTTTTCCTTTCGCAATGAATTAAGTGTACCTATGCGGTTACCTGGTCCCGGCAGTCTAAATGAGTTCCTTCCTGATTAGCATCCATTTGTTTTCATTACTATAAACGAGCGTCGCAGCAAGTATGAGACGACTGAGGCTGTGCCGGGGGCGCTAAACCTCGATAAAACTCAAAAATAATAGTTTAAAATTTTCAAAATGATAAGAATCCTTTGGGAGGGGGGGCGAATATATTCAAATTTGCCTTAGGCGACAGAAGAGCTTGCTACGGCGCCGACCCTTAGCACTTGTTCCTTTCCTTCATGGAAAGGAACCTTGCCTGGTAAACTTACGTATGTATATGTCCAGTATATTATTAACCTATTTCCATTATTGTTTAAGGCGGTGTGACACTTGTGTAAATTTGCGTGTAGATTTACGTGTAAATTTACGTGTAAATTTCTACACCGTGTGAAACACATAAATTTGCGTGTAGATTTTGTTGCAAATCTGCTAGCAAATGTTTTTGCGAGTGTGTTTGCCACTTGTGTAAAAATTTACACGTAGGTAAATTTACAATTTGCACATGCGCGTTCTGGTCAATTGAAAATTCGATCGGTAGGTGGCTATAAGAAGTTTGTATGTCTGGGCGCCTTGTGTTGTTTAATACTAAAAGTAACGTGATAATGGATTCAAATTGACAATTAACCCATTAATACCCAAGGGTCGAAAATAAAACTAATTTTATGTTTTTACTGCATTTTATTGCTTATCATGTACTCAATAAGAAATTTATAAAGTTAAAAAAAATTATACATTTGTAAATGAAATAGTGGAAATGAAAGAGATACAAGGAAGGACATGTATCGAAAGAAAAAAAAAACAGATTTGCATCAGAAAAATTGAAGGATGAGAGAAAAAGGGAAAAATATGCAAAAACTTTACAGGAGGAGATGGAAAGTAAACAGCAGACCAAAAACGTGGACGAAGAATGGAAAAATATTAAGAGTAATATACAGAACGCGACAGAAAAAACAGTAGGCAAAAAAGAAAAAACACAAGAAATGAATGGTTTGACGAAGAATGCGAAGCTATGATAGAGTCCAAAAAAGAAACAAGATGGGATCCCAAAAAACAGAAGATGAAGAAAAATACAAAGAGAAAAGAAGACAGACTGTTAAAATGTGTAAAGATAAGAAACAAAAGTGCTTGGAAAACATAATGACTGATATAGAAGAAACACAAAGAAACCCCACTGAATTTTACAAGAAAATAAAACAACAGAAGAGTAACAACAAGACAGAACCAAGGGGAATGAATGACAAGAAAGGAGATACCAAATATGAAGAAGAAGAAATCAACACCATATGGAAAGAATATTATAAAGAATTGCTCAATGAAGAAACAGAAGAAACCATACTAGACGATAAAACATCAGACCCAGAAGAAGAAGAAACTGAAGCGGAACCGGAGTATGAAGAATTCCACAAGATACTAATGTCAATGAAGAACAAAAAAACTCCAGGATTGGACGCAATAGATTCTGAACTAATGAAAATGGGTGATGAAACGACGAAGAGAAGATTGTACGAGCTGATTTGTTGGTGTGGAAAGAAGAGAGAATGCCAAAGGAGTGGAGTGTGGCAAAGATAATCCCAATCCATAAAAAAGGGGACATGAGAGAATGATAACTACAGAGGAATATCTTTACTAAATAATGCTTATAAAATCTTATCGAAAGTAATACACTCAAAACTACAAAAACACGTAAACATAAAGTTAGGTGACTACCAACAAGGCTTCAGACCGGGTAGATCAACAACAGATGCAATATTTGTAGTCGGACAAATTATGGAAAGATGTTATGAACATGACATAGGGATAGAGATGTTGTTTGTCGATTTTAGACAAGCCTTCGACAGAGTCAACAGAAGTTATGTAATCAAGATATTAAGAGAAATGAAAGTACCTGAGAAACTTGTGAGATTGATACAAATGCCACTCAATGGATCGGCAGCAGTGGTAGAAACAAGAAAAAGTATTACAGATGAATTTAGCATAAATACTGGAGTGAGACAAGGTGATGCGTTGTCGGCCACGCTATTTAATGTGGTACTAGAAGGCATAATAAGAAAAACCAACTACAGTGGAACCATTTCAAAGAGAGATATACAAATGGTTGCTTACGCCGACGACATTGTAATAATTTCAAGAACACACAAAGCAATGGTAGAAATGTTCACGAAGATAAAAGTAGAAGCAGAAAGAGCAGGACTAGAAGTAAATGAAACAAAAACCAAGGTAATGAGAGGCTGTAGAAGAAGAAATAGAGAGCTGAATGAGGTTAAGATTCTGGAGTATAATTTTGAAGAGGTAGCGACCTTCAAATACCTTGGATTACAAATTAACAACACAAGTGAAAGAGAGGAAGTCATAAAAGACAGAATAATGGCTGGAAATAGATCTTTCTACAGCAACAAGAACTTAATAACGAGCAAGCAAATAAAAAAAGAAACTAAGATGAAAATATACAGAACCCTAATCAGACCCGTGGTAACTTATGGCATGGAAACAATGTGTTTAACGAGAAAAGAGGAAGAGAAACTTCGGGTCTTTGAGAGAAAAATAATTAGAAAAATTCTGGGACTGATCAAGGTTAGCGAAGAGAGATATAGAGTAAGAACAAACGAAGAAATAGAGAACGAATTGCAAGGAAAAACAATAGTAAGACATATCAAGGCACTGAGACTGGGATGGTATGGACACGTTGAAAGAGCAAGCGAATATAGTATGATAAAGTGCACCATGAAATGGAGACCAGACGTCGAGAAACCGAGAGGAAGGCCGAGGACGAGATGGGAAGAGGAGATCTACAACGATTTGAGAACGATGGGGATAAGGAACTGGCGAGAGACTGCACAGAATAGGAAGAAATGGAGAGAAATCGTGGAAAAGACGAAAGTACACAGAGAACTGTGAATGAAATGAAAAAGAAGATAGAAAATGTAAAATAGGGACTAATCCACCCTAAAAAACGGATTCAAGAACGTCCAATGACGTGGCGATATTCCGTAAGGAATGGAGTGCCGACTTATTTATACATTTGTAGTATTTTTACAAAATAATGTTGCATACAAATATTTATTATTGGTAGAGCACGGATTTGTCAACCCGAATTTCAAAATTACCTAGAGATTCTGAAAGCTGACGGTTTATATAATATAATAAAAAAAAAATTTGCCGTAAATTCGGAAGTTTTTGAATAAATCGACGTTGAAGTTTGAAAAATTATGAAAGTGACGCGCATAAGAAATCTCATGTAACCTGTATGAAATTTCATAAATTCATAATCATAAATATGCAAAAATTAAATTTTGTGATTATATCGATATATTTCATAAAAAACATAATTAATGTTCTGTTGAGAATAAATTGTAGCAGCTGTAAAGTAATTTTGTTCAATAACATAATAAAAAATTAATTATCTTAAAAATGCTGCGTATACGCAACGTTGGGGATTACTGGGTTAATGCCAATTCAAACTTTTACCAACTGACAAAAACACAACACAAGAAAAAATAGACCACACCTTCGAATATTCTTCTGCGCAATTTTTACACGCACAACTTGCGAGAAAATATAGAAATATTCCTACAAAATATTTACACGTAAATCTACACGCAAATTTACACAAGTGTCACACCGCCTTTATTCTTTCTTCACCATTTTTACCCATTCTCCCTATTTTTATTGAAATCGTCAGCAATGTAAACTTTTCCTTTACTATTCTCTATCGTCAGATTTAGATCATCCCAAAATTTATTTTTCATCTCTACTTTTTCGCCTTCGTTAGGTCCATACGCTACAATTATGGTATTTACTTCACCGTTCTCATCTCAAATGTTAATATTTTCTCGGATAAGGCGTCCCATTTCCTAATGCGCTCTATCAAATTTTTCCTTATTACACATCCGACACTTACAGCTGCTTTGTTTTCCATAGGTAATCCTCCATATATCGACAGATATCAGTGGCGGCTGGTATGTGGAGGGCAACGAGGCGCCCGCGCCGCCCTCCCTAAGTAGAATAGCAACTCAGAAAATATTGTTTAATGTGAATGCACTGCTGGCACCATGGTAGTGCGCCACTGAACATTTGCAACAATCCGACGTTGCTTGGACTCTAAACGAAAGTGCAAATGGAATTTGGATGTGCCTCCTTCCAATTATTATAACATACCATGAGCCTCCACTGATGCTCAGATTAGTTTTAACCAACCCCACCTCAAAGTAGAAGATTCGCGACATTAAGTTGCTTTAACACCTTCCACTCAATTGGAAGAATCAAATGCGTTGTATCCTCTGTCATTTGTGGTATATATAAACGGCGTTCCGCAAGGTGATATCGTTCTGATGTGATTATGGATCAAGTTTTCACTTATTGAATTAATCTGGTAATTCTCATCGAGTGCTGCACAACCAAAGCAATCGCATTGTAAGTGCTGCAACAACAGTTGCGCCTCTTGCCATTTATTCCTCGCACGTTTACTATATTTTCCCGCCGGTTCGTCTTATGTGTTTCCTAATCGTTGTATCCGGTCAGTTTTTGGCATTTTCTGCAGGCATTCATCTTCTCTCTGCCATCTTAACACTTTATGGTCGTATAATAATTCCAGCCTTTCTCAATCTTATTTGTGCCTTTGTTTTCTTTCTATAACCGTCAAATCATTATCTTCGCATATCCTTTTTCCCGACAGACGGTCCAACTTAAATTTTCTTTCTTTTCTTCTTCTTAGCCCTCTTCTATCCACTGCTGGATATAAGTCTCTCCCATACTTTTCCATCTTTTTCTATCTCCTGCCAAAGTTCCCACTCTGACTTTTTAGGCTATCCCATGGATTCTGGGGGGGGGGGATAAAAAATTGATAAACAATAAACGGAAATCCCGTATATTGTCACTTACAACATCCAAACTATGAGAAAACAAGAACACCTACATGAACTAGAAGAGGAATTAACCAAAATTAAATGGAACATACTCGGGATATGCGAGACCAGACTCCCTGGAATAAAATGCAGCACCCTGAGTTCCGGACATATACTGTTCCAAAGCAACTGTGATGTAAACTCGCATAGTGGAGCAGTAGCTATGCTGATCAAAAAGAAAAGAAAACATCTTACTTCTAAGTTTTAAGCAATATCGCCTCGTGTTGTTTATATAATAGTCCTGCAATTGTCACAAAGATACAGCAGTCTACAAATTATTCAGACTTACGCACCAACCAGTACCGCAGAAGATGAACATATAGAACAGTTCTACGAAGACATCACAAAAGCACGAACATCTGAAAAGTCCCATTTCTGCCTGATAATTGGGGATTTTAACGCCAAATTAGGGAAAAAAGCTCAAGAAGAGAAGAGTATTGGTTAATTTGGAGTTGGAGAAAGAAACAGTCGCGGAGAAAATTATTTACAGTGTGAACAATTATACTGCATGAACTCCTATTTCAAAAAATCACTAAATAAAAAATGGACGTGGAAAAGTCCCGATGGTAAGACAACAAATGAAATAGACTTTATAATATAAAATGAAAAAGAGATCATAGGTAATAGATGTTTCTGTCTTAAATAGATTTCACACTGAAAATGACCACAATGATCAAAATAGAGAGAAGAAAACTTATTCAGAAGGGTCCATACCCAACAAGAGAAATCCTTGAACTAAACCAAGATAAATTTCAAATCGACTTATTAGGCAGATAAATCTCCTTGATGGATCTGGAAAACCTCGAATTAAATAAAATCTCTGAAAACATTACAAGAAATAATATACAAACAGCAGTAAAGAAGAGGAAGATAAACCTAGAAGAAAATCAGGCAAACAACAACAAGGAAATCAGTAAGGAAACAAAACATCTGATAGGGGAAAGAAGAATATTGAAAAGAGATTCGATGGACTACAGGAACATAAATAAAACTACAAAATCATGTATCAAAAGGGACATAAGAAACCACAATCTACCTCAATTACCCCCTTCCCAGCGAATTTTTGAAATATCTCGAAAAGATAGAGGTACAAATGAAAATAAGAGGTACCAATAGGTATAAACGATTTCGACTATTTTGTATCCAAAATTTGCAATGGGGGAGATGGGGGGGAATCCACCTGATTGCGGTCATATACCTACGTGAAGGCTGTTGTTACTTATGTATACAAAAAAATGTCGTAATGACCTTACGCATCGGGACCGGGATGGGAAGTTTCGGCGCGACCGTTTCGCCGCAGCCGGTTCGGCGCGACCGTTTCGCCGCAGCCGGTTCGGCGCGGGCCGATTCGGCGCGAGGCCGGTTCGGCGCAAGCGGGTTCAGCGCGAGCCGGTTCGGCGCGGGGCGGTTCGGCGCGGGGAGGTTCGGCGCAATGCCGGTTCGGCGCGGAGACGGTTCGGCGCGAGCCTTATTTTATTTGTAGTATTTATATTCTATATTGAATATTGCTATCCCAATCTTTCGGGATTTACAAATCCGTTTGAAGGGGAGGATTACAATTTTACAAACATCTCTTCCATTTTCTTACGGGACCTCGCCATTATTTTCCTCCTTACGCCTTTTGTGCGTTTCAATTTCTATTCGTATATAGCACAAGCACCCGGCTCAACGCCTCGGAGTTAAAAGATTAACTTGAATTTTCATCAGGCAGACATTAGGAACCACCACGTTATTAATAGCAAATTTTTTATTAAGCGGTCCGGGTTGGCGTGCCGGCCCCAAATCTGATAATCCGAAAATTTTCTTGGATTGGTATTTCTGATAAAAAATTTACCTATATAAATGATGCACCACACTTTGTCAGTATCAAAATTTTTATAAAACTGTAGTGACTCAAAATATCATTTTGATCTCTTCGCTAATCCAAAAATGTTAAATATTGTAAGTAAACGCCAGAAGGAAAAGTTCTCGAATAATGGATTCATATAAATATCTTTGATCGTATGAGCGCTTCCGGATCGAAAATATTTTGGCGATGTGAAAGGAAAGACTATTGCAAAGGTCGAATTCACACTGAAAATGGTATTGTAGTCAAAATGGTTAATGATCATTCTCATGACAGTTCGGCAGCTAAAGTTGAGATTGATGTAGCTGTATCTGCAATGAAGCGAAGAATTGAAGAAGATGTTCCGGAAAGAACTTCGCAAATTATTGATGCTTGCCTCGGCGAATTATCCGAAGGCGCTTTAGCCGCTATGCCAAACCACGCTGCATTACGAAAAGTAATCCGAAGGACGAGAAATGTTGTGCAAGCTGTTCCCCCGCGCCTGAAAATGTACAAGATTTAATAATTCCTGAAAAATATAAAATTTACGATCTCCAGCCCGGTATTCAAGAAAACTTTTTACTGGCTGATAGTGGTCAAGTTGCCGGAAGAATTCTTATTTTTGGTCGTGAACGAAACCTTCGCATTTTGAGCGAATGTGACCATTGGTTTATAGATGGGACCTTTAAAATTACGCCACCGTTATTTTCGCAGGTGTATGTAATCTTGGCAGAGAAATATGGAGGAGTTCATCCATTGTTATACGCGCTTCTTCCTAACAAACAAGCTGCAACATACACAACAATGCTAGATATGTATTAGAAAAATTTGGAATCAAATTTGAATCCAGTACATATTTCATGTGATTTTGAATTGGCTGCGATTTCTGCGTTTAGAAACGCAGTTCCTACAGCGGAAATGCAGGGATGCTTTTTTCATTTGACTTAAAATATGAAAAAACAACTCACAAATTTCAATGTAATTGGGAACTACAATACAGACTCTAATTTTGCTTTGTATGCTAGAATGGTGGTGTCTCTTGCATTTGTACCAACTGCAGATTTAGATCATGCAATAGACAGGTTAGCTGGAGTGTTGCCTATCGAACTACAACCACTGTTGCAATGGTTTGAAGATTTTTATGTTGGCCGAATGAATCGTCGAGGAAATGGTAGAAGGCCTGCAGTTTTCAGCCCAGAAATGTGGTCTTTATATAATCGCGTTTTGAACGACATGGATAGAACAAACAACCATGCTGAGGCGGCCCATCGACGCCTCCAATTGGAAATGGGAATGGATCATCCAATTTTGTGGAAATTTATAGACGGATTGAAAAAAATTCAGAAAGGTCGTGATATGTTTTATGAACACCTACTAGCAGGTCACGAGCCACCAAAAAAATTAAAGAAATATCGTGATGCTGATAAACGTATCAAAACCATTGTGAGTGATTATGCGAATCGGGATATAATCGACTATCTGCGAGGATTGTCTTATAATTACGAGATGAGCGCATAGGAAAACAATCATTGCAGCATTATAGCTATAACAACCTCTTCTTTTGTACATTAATAAATTTATTATCCACATTATTTATCTATCAATATTATATTAAAAATTTTTTTTTGATTAGTTAAATAAACAATTAATTAACCATGATCTGATAGAAGTCAAATAATAAAAAAAACAAACTACTTCCATAACGATTCTTTTCTTGCACCAAACCGGCATCGCGCCGAACCGCCCCGCGCCGAACCGGACTCGCGCCGAACCGCCCCGCGCCAAACCGGGTTTGCGCCGAACCGGCCTCGCGCCGGACCGGCTTCGCGCCGAACCGGCCTCGCGCCGAACCGGCTGCGCCGAAACGTCCTAGACCGCATCGGGACGTCTGTTGGTATTAATGTCGTTGCAGTATTATAACATGATGTGACAACACATTACTTTCCCATTCACTAAATTCTACTTCACTTTATATTAAATATTAATAAAAAAAATGTTAACTAAAAAATTTTTTTAACTCTATAAAATACATAACTCACTTTGACATATCAAAATTGCCAAATTTAATTTATAATTTGTTGCACGTTATTTATATGTACATGGTAACTCATTTTTTCTTAAAACCGCTTATTTTATTTTTGTATTTTAACAATAACTTAGGAGAATAATATCAAGTGTTTGGTATCATAAGACGCGGAAAAATAATCTCTTTCGATTGATATGATTTATTCTCGTATGTTCCACCGGGAAGCGTCACTGCTCTTTAGCAATTTTCATTCTTCTAAAATATGGCTTAAAAATGGACAGTTTTCAACCAAAATTTAATCGGCTCTTTTAACAGCTGCTTAAAAGTAGTGTATAAAATTTCAAATCAATCGGTGCACGCGTTTGTCTGTAATCGTTGCCGAAAAAATACTACACGACACACACACATCCAGACATAACTCCAAAATAATTGGTCTTAAACAATTATTCGTGGGGCTGAGAGGTTAACCCTCAGGAGTAGGTGAAGCGAGACAGTATAGACGCCAAAGGCCCTTAGCCTCTCCCTACTCAAGACCGTCGTGCGTGGCGAAGAGTCACATCCTACTAGAGGTAGCCCTGTCCAGCAAAACACGACGGATCTAGACCAGAGAAGGTCGATAAAAAATCCAGCCAACGTAAGACTGGTAATCTTACTTGGCGGTAAATCAAGTTACTCGAAATTTCAAAATCAGCCTCGGAAAACAGGACGGATCTAATGATGATGGACTTAGCATGAAAAAGGACAAAAGCAAATGGATAGCAAAAACAATGAAATTTTCAACTTGGAACATACGGGGGGGACTGACCGCTAAGCAGACTGAACTAGATGATATTATGATTCGGCGAAATATTGACATAATGGTGCTAACCGAAACCAAGAAAAAACTTAAAGGCTCGGCTGATTCGGGAGAACACCTATTGATATGGAGTGGAGTTCCGCAGCAGACGAGAGCAAAGGCAGGTGTGGCTATCTTCATAAACGGTAAATGGAAAAAATTTGTGCACAGCTACAAAAATATAAACGAAAGAATTCTAGTGGTGGATCTTAAAACTGAGAGAGGGTACTTAACGGTTATAGGAGTATATGGCCCCGAAGATGGGAAAAAAGAAGAAACCAAAGCTTTCTACGAAACCTTACAGAAAGTATATAACCAGGTGAATAGTAATAACTTTATAATAGTAGCTGGAGATCTTAACGCCCGAGTGGGCAAAAAGCCTATTCTAAATATTGTCGGAACCCAAGGAGAACCTACAATAAATGATAATGGTCATGAGTTGAGAATGTTTGCTACCTATAATAACCTTAAAATTACAAACACTGTGACATCCGTTTGAATTTGCCTATTTTCGCAGTTCTAAAATATAATTTTGGTAAAAACTTATTTACAAATTATTTAATTTTTCTTCTTTGTAATACAATGATACAATTTCCTGTATCTAAAATATTAAAATTACACCAAAAACACTTAATACTTAAAACTAATAGACCTATAAAAATTTTGATGTATTCTGAAACCATAAAAAAAATAGCTACATTGTACCGAAACTAGATTTAAGTTAATTCATAGGAAGCGGCTTTACTAATCTTTGAAGTTTACTTAAATCTCAAAGTAGAAATTTCAAGCATGCTTCGTTCATATTGCCTTTCTTACTTTGCAACAATTTTTGTACTATTTAGAAACACCATTCAATTTGATATTTTTATGATTTTGTTTTTCTCGAAACTTCCTCATACGACCTATACAAAATGCGTTTCACGTGTCCCCATATGGGATAAAAACCGCGAATCCCGCGGGAGGAAGTCAGTCAGTGTCAGCCAGTTGTTGGTCAGTGTTAGTCAGTTGTTGTTAGACTTCAGTTGTTCAAAAGAGCAACAAGACAAATCCGTTTATGTAGTGAAAAGTTTGGGTGTTTAACCTCCTTAATCGCTTATGCGGATCATAAAGGAATCGGTTTAAGTTCGATATTCCCGTGGTTAAATTAGTAAATTTCGTTTATTGATATCAATAATAAATTGATAAATAATAGTGACGGTTTTGAACATTTAAAAACACAACTTTTGAGTAAACGTGATACGCAATTTAAATACAGTTTAGCACTGTCATACAGTGGCAGTTTCGTTTAATTTCGCTAAAGTTTGACATATTATGCAATTACACCAACTTAATTATATGGACCAATCCTATCGATTTACCGGATTTTTGCCAAATAATCAAAAATCATTATAATCTTGTGGAAGAGGATTTAACGTTTTGGAACCATACAAAAATTAAGGGGTACTCGACACTTGGGAATGTTCCTTTGAGTGTCAATTCGTTCAAGGAACGGTTTACGTATTGCCTGTCGTTCAGAATCTGCTACTGGGAAAACACCGGTCATTTCTACTACAAACCCTGGTTACATCACTCCGTGAGGTCATCAGCGGATTATTTGGGTGGAAACGCCGTAAGTGTTTTATATTTTTATCGTTTTTGTTCAACACCATTTTGACGGTCAAAAACAATAAATTATTGTGTTTAAACCGAAGAGTTGTTTCACGTTTTTTTTTTTTACTTTAATTATCATCAATTCACAACCAATTTTATTAATATAATGCATAATTAGTTTGTTAATTTAAATTTTAACGTAGTTTTAATATTTTATTTTAATTCAGAGTTTTATTAGAATTATCATCAATTCACAACCAATTTTATTAATTTAATGCACATTTAGTTTGTTAATTTAAATTTTAACGTAGTTTTAATATTTTATTTTAATTCAGAGTTTAAGTTGTTTCAAATCACTGACGTCAGAATTCACCTTCAGTGATAATAAAAGGCCATATTTTTCTTTCTAATATAAGTTTCATATGTGTAATTTTAGGTTGTAATCTTCTCTATTTTATTTTTTTTAATATATGTTTATTTGTTTTTTTGTTGTCTTATTTCTGTGTTTAGGTTGTATTATTATTTAGGTTATAGACCGCTGTTCTGTGAGGCCTTAGTGGAGTCCGGTGTAACCAGATTTCATTCGGTTGTAGTAAGTTTTCCCAATTTTTGGCACTTTTACACAGGCAGTGCGTAATTCAAAAACTGGGTGGCGCCTATATCATTTATTTATGGTTTCAAGTAGGTTTGACTCCATCCCCTGAAGTTAAGTTCCGCGACAACCTTAAAATTCAGTTTTTAACCCACCCCACAACTCCCTGAGCTGAGCCGCCGCACCATTTCCTATTACGGGTTGTCTTAACGACGCGGAAGATTGTAATAACACCTTCTTCTGGAAGAAAGATGTCAATAAATACACGTGGACGGCCAGAGGTTTGAGAAGTCTAATCGACTACGTAATAGTTAACAGAAAGCTATCCAATTTAGTACATGACACTCAAGTGTATAGAGGTGCGG
The DNA here is from genome assembly GCA_932274525.1 of Podabrus alpinus. Classification (NCBI taxonomy): domain Eukaryota; kingdom Metazoa; phylum Arthropoda; class Insecta; order Coleoptera; family Cantharidae; genus Podabrus; species Podabrus alpinus. Next base: position 23,497,849 of record OW026453.1, read on the forward strand.
ATATCCACTCAGATCACTATTTAGTGGTCAGTAAAATAGTGATACCTAGGCCTTGGGTTAAGAGTAGACCGGTACGCAAAAAAAATAAAGAAGAATACACATATAAGACACACCTGTTACAAGAAGAAAGCATTAGGAATCTATACCAAGCAAGATTAACACAGCACTTGAATAGCATGAACACCGAATATAACATAGAGGAAGAGTGGACAAACCTAAAAAATGCAATAAACAGTGCAGCATTTGAAGTACTTGGAAAAAGAAAGAAAAACCACAAAAAAAGAGGATTGACTATTTGGAACGAAAACATAGAAGAGGCAATTCGAAAGAAACAAAAATATTATGAGAAATATCTACAAAATGGAACACCAGAAAATGAAGAAAGGTATAAGAAACTTAGAAATAGAGCAAAAACAATAATACGTGAGGCGCACGACGAAAGCTGGAGAAGATACATTGCCAATATGGAAGACGATATACATGGAAGGCAAACCAACGCCTATAAAATAATGAAACATCTAAACAAAGACGAAAAGGACTCTTCTAAAATCAATACTATCGATTCCAATGTATGGATTAACCACTACAAGAATTTGTGGTACAACCCGCAAGGAGAAGAAGAAAATTATGACTATGCCAACGAAAATGGCAGTAACGAAGGCATAGATCTTATAACGATACAAGAACTTCAAAATGCAATGAAAGTACTGCGCAATCGTAAGGCTACCGGTACCGATAATATAAACATCGAACTACTCAAGTACGGTGGACCACTACTGGAATTCCGATTACTACACCTCATTAATATGTGCTGGACTTACAAGACCATACCACAAGATTGGAAAATTGCTAAGGTAATATCATTGTTCAAAAAAGGAGACAGATCAGACACGAACAACTACAGAGGAATAAGTTTGCTTAATTCGGGTTATAAACTGTATGCAAGAATAACAACCAGCAGAATACAAACAATAGCGGAGGTTCTCCTCGAGGAAGAACAAAATGGTTTCCGGAAGGGTCGATCATGCACAGACGCTGTATTTACACTTAAACAAATAATAGAAAAAAGAAGAGAGAAAAACTTAGAGACACATGTTGCCTTCGTGGACTTTACAAAAGCGTTCGATAGGGTCACCAGAAAGAAACTGTGGGAGATACTAAAAAATAGAGGCTTTCCCAGACATCTAATATCTATAGTAAAAAGTTTATACAAACACACTGCAATAAAAATTTTTAACAATGACGAAGATAGTACAGAACTAATCAGTATCAATCAAGGAGTTCGACAAGGGTGTTGTTTGTCTCCAATATTGTTTAACTTGTACATAGATGATCTGATGAAAACCTGGAAAGAGACGGCTCCACAAGGCATACACCTCGGTCAAAACAAATACCTCAATACAATACTATTTGCAGACGACCAAGCATTGATTACAGCCACAGAAGACGATCTGCAAAGAGCTGTGTATCAGCTAAATATCTTGTCCAGCAAATATAACTGCGAAATATCTGTAGGAAAAACCAAAATAATGGCGTTTAAAGGAAAAGATCCTATTAGGTCTAAAATATATATAAACAACGCTTGCCTGGAACAGGTTTCGCATTTCAAGTACTTGGGTTGCGATGTTTCTTACGAATATGATGAGGACATAGCAAAAAAACTAAATACCTTCCAGAGAATGTGTGGAACCATTACACGAACATTGGGAAAACAATGTAGACAAGAAACGCAGCTAAAGTTCTACAAGGTGATGGCGGTTCCCACCTTGCTGTATGGAAGCGAAACTTGGACGATTACGACCAGGCAAGAAGCTAAAATAACAGCAGCAGAGATGAAATTTTTGCGATCAGTCAAAGGATGTACATTGCTAGATATGAATAGAAATGAGGATATCAGAGAGGAATTGCAGATCTTTTCGGTGAAAGACAAGGTTTACGATTATAAACGTCAATGGAAGGAGCATGTGCAGAGAATGGAAGATCAGCGTTTGCCAAAGAGTGCCATGAAATATGATCCAAGGGGGAGAAGAGATGTTGGACGTCCAAGGAAGAGGTGGGCTGATTAGAAATCGGAACAGGCCTGCGGCCTACACCGTGAAGCTGACGACGACGACGACAATTATTCGTATGGTCGTATGGACTCATATAGACCTTGCCCAAACATTTTTTTAACTCGATAACAATACTTTATTATGTAAATCGGAAAGTAAAACATTAATAATTCTACATAATTTTACATAATATGTAAAATTACATTCTACGTTACGCTAAACATAAAAATCATCGATTGAAGTGCGTAGGTACATTAAACTTTGGTTTAATGTTTTATTCACAAATTTTGTTCAATTTTCACTGTATGGAACATGCAACTTCTGCCAGAATTTTCTTTTTTAGGTGAAAAGTTGTTGACGATATTGGAAAACCGATTGATGAAAGAACAATATAATTATTATTCCAAATGGAAAACCGTCGGTTTATTGAACGGTCGAGATATTTTAAATTTCTAGGTACTACCTGAATTTCCATAAGAAAAATCTTGTTGACATATTGCAGGAAATAAATCATACGATTGATAAAACGTCATGTACGCAAATAGCAGATAAAAACCGTAATTGGTCGATGTACGTCACCAATCACGCTACATCACGCTCTTCGTCGTTGTTTCTTGCTGCGCGATCGCATATCGCATTTACAGTTGAACGTTTGTGCCACCGTGCAGAGCATTGCTCAAAAATAAATATTTTGCATCAGACACCATTATTTAGGATTTTAAGGGCAAACGTCAAACGCTTTACTGGAATATGTAAGGAAATAAAATTTCTTTTTAATATTTAATGTGTCAATAAAGGGAATTGCCACAATGAGTTATTCAGGTAATTTTTAGTAGTACTCTTAGTTCTCTGACCCATTTGATTTTTAAGGTTATGTTAAATGAACTTTTCGACAATATACAAGTTACATAATTAATAATTCAACAATGTGGAATATAATTGAACTTGTCGTTGTTATTTAAATTTCAGTAACCTTAAGAATTTTTTTAATCGTTTTTGAATACTAACTAAGGTCAAGGTTAATTTCCTACTACTCTACTTAGTATCCACTTAAAAACTCCATCAACCAGCTCGTTAAGTTTTTCATTACATGCGTTTCTTTTACTGTAGATTTGTGTAATGGCTCTTCACAACTGTAACACCTGTTTGCGTAATCAAGTTGGAATAAAAATGGCAGAGTGTAAAAAAGAATCCGAAACTGTGGATATTGTTGTGAACGGGGTGGACGAGAATGGATTTAGCGTTGTCGAAACACGTAAGTTTTAATATCCTAAGCTCTCTACAATCTTATAATCGAATAAAAATTCTGAGTTAATTGAAATTGTCAATATTATCTGTTTATATCGAGTGGTATGCTCTCACTCTTCTATCTCAACGATGATAATATTTGAAAGATAAAACTTAATTATGTTGGTGAGACGGGGTTATTTAATACAATACTTCACACGCCAATATTAGTTTTTATGTCGATCATAATTGTCGGGCAAACAAACACCCAAATTTAATTATCAATTATGTAACGCTCCGATTCTATCAGTTTTGTGTGATAAATAAATTGATTTAATTAAATAGTTATTGGGAATTTTGTATATTACAAGTATCACGGATATCACATTAGTCAAAGCTTTTGTATTGAATTGATGTTTAATAGTCAAATTAATATACTAGAACTTATTAGCACAATAATATAAGTTCATAGTTGTTATTATGTAAGAAAACTTAAAATCAAAATTTTTGCAATGCTCGACTATCGGAAGATTCCACATGTTTATTGTTTTGATACCCAAGAAAAGAACTTTGCAAACAAAAGTTATATAAAAAATAACTCAAGATCCACGAAAATATCAAATAAGTTTGGTTTTAATTCATCCATAAGTCTTCAGATCAATGACCTTCCTTTAGATACAAAACAACCATACCAAAATAATTCAAATTTTTTCAATTGCAAAGCGGAACAAATTTATTTTAAAATAATTATGATGCGTACATAGTAGACACGTTGACCTTCTATAGCATGCACTACTAGTCCACAATTTACCATCTCACTCTAATTTGAATACAAATTTTTTGCTACATTTTCAATACCTACGTATTTATAAATTTAGAAAAATTAAGAATTGATTGTTACATTTTTGTTCATCTAATTGAGACAGGTAAAAGTAAAATTAGAACTACAACTTTTGTAACTTGTATTTTGAATATCGTGATCTAATCTCGTTTAGGTATTCAAACATTTTATATTTGCATAGAAAATCTGTGCTTAATGAGTTTGCATAGATCAATATTTAAATTTATTCTGATCTAATTTAAGAATTTATTGTTACTTTTTACTTATTTTTTGGGGGGGGGGGGAAATTTTCGATAAAATAATTATTAATATCTTGTGAATAAAAGAAGAGTGGCGCAGTCGATTTTTTCTTTGAAAATAGGCGTGGCCCAATTACAAAGTAGGTAAGAGATTTCATGATGGCAGACAAAAAATAATTGTTTCCTAGTTTTTGGTAAAAATTCTTTCCCAGCTTATATTATGTTTTTGGGACTTTTCAAATACTTGGATGCTCGCCCCCCCCCATCGGTTACGTTACCAGTGATGGTGCCAGATTTGTTTTAAAGATTTTTTTTCCTGTTTCCCCATTGGGTTAAACCACCCAACGGGGGAGTATATTCTGCTATTGGATACAGACATAAACTTAAAACTAATTAATTGACGTATGTAATTAATGTAATATAAACGCAAACTTATAACTAGGGAAAAATGGAAACACTTATTTGGTAGAACTATTAGAACTAAAAATTGATAAAACATGGTAATGAGAAAAAATTATACAAACACATATTAAGGCAAGAGATTGACTGTCCCTGCCCTGTATGTGTTTAGTGTTGGTGTTTTAATCTGTAGAGATGAGTGAAGGTGTGAGCCATGGCCAGAACGAGAGAATGAAAGATTAGAAAAACAAAACCGGGTTTGAGCATACAATGGCCCTTCAATATTCGAAGTTGGTATGAGCTCAAGCTCAGGGTGGAGTATTAAAATCTTTAAGAGTTGAAATTATATGTTTTATGAAGGTGGTGAAAGAAATAACTAAGAAAGGATGTTTAAGAATTTGAAGGAGGATACTGAGTAGAAATTACAGAGAGTAAGATGGTTAAAACGGGAAGATACATAGCGTGGGCAATCGGACAACAAATGTTGTAGAGTTTGTCTACTCCTTGAATTGCAAGGACACACATCAGTAGGGCAGATCTTAAATCTAAATAGATACTCGCGCGAATACGAATGTCCCGTCAATATCTGTGTCAATTCAAAAGAGGTGTCAAAGGCACCTCGGAACAGTCGACGGCATTAATGTACTCAGAATTCCAAGTACTTGCCAGTTCAAGGCGAATCACCCTTCTTGCGTAACTCAGAGGGAACTGGGTGTATGCCAAGCGACTGTGCGACACGGCCGCATCTTTGGCACATAAATCTGCAATTTCGTTCCCTCCTATACCACAATGAGCCTTTACCCACACGAACTTGATGGTCAACTCTTTCCTCAGACGGAGAAGAGAACGATGGATGGAAGTGACCAGGGGTGAAGTACAGCTTCTGTCGCTGATGGAAACAAGCGAAGATAGGCTGTCGGAGAGGATACACGCTGAGTGCACTCTCCTGGGGGAGAACAAAGATTCAAATCATTGTTAGACTCTGATTTAAGTTGTTATTTTTATACGAAGCCGAACCTTTTTTGTAACATTTAGTCACTTTAAGGCAACATTAAACTGTAGGTCCCCATAACTGGAGAATATGTGCAGCGCCGTAGCAAGCTATTCTGGCGCCTGAGGCAAATTTGAATATATGCGCCCCCCTCCCAAAAGATTCTTATCATTTCGCGGCGCTGACTTAGAGTAATGAAAACAAATGGATGCTTATCAGGAACTCATTTAGGACCAGACCCCCCGGTCATGTGATATCGATTTTTATCGTTAGGAACTTCTGAAGTTCCATTTTCATATTTGAATAATTCTCTTGATGATAATGTGATATTTTTGCCGGTTACCCAGTCAGTTAAAGGGAAATGTAGGAGAATGCGGGGGTTGGAATCAACTTTACTAAAATCCCCTGTCTTCCCCTAGTCATTGCACCAAAATTGAAGAGGAGAAAATTTACTTCAGATCTGAAGTAAATTCTGAAACCTTGTTTTGTTCACCATCGATGGTGAAGTTTAAATGTACGAAATTTTTATTCAGAATAAGAATTATTCAAAACTTTTTTCAATTGTTTTCTCTGGATTTTCTTTTTATTTCATAAATACTTAGTATGATGTAGGCAAATTTTGTTAATCTGTTTTATGGAGAATTTTGTACTCTTCAATTTTGATTTGATGATAATTTTCACTAAAAATGAAAGTAAGCGAGTTATAGACGAAAAACTACTGTAGAGGATTAAAATTCCCATTTGGGGAAAAGGCTAGCAGAGAATTTTAGGCGAAGTTGCAAATAAAATCGTGGTTAAATTTTGGAATTCAGTCAAATTTGAATATATCGTGGGCATACTGCAAATAGTGACCAAGTCAGTTTTCTCAGTCACGACAAACTTTGTTGATTAAGTTCGCTCAGTGTTTTTAAAAAATTTAAAAATTAGCAAAAGCCCTGAAAGAAGTATTGTTAAAGTTTCATTTTCCTAAAACAAAAATTAAAACTTAAAAAGCTGATTTTTCACAAAATATTAAACATTCAATTTAATTTATCTAGAAACTCTGTTTTTTGACTTGGTCACTTTTTGCAGTATGCCCACGATTATGCGCCCCCCCAAAAGATTCTTATCTTTTTGAAAATTTTAAACTATTATTTATTGTCAAGGTTTAGCGCCCCCATTGCGATGGCGCCTGAGGCAAATGCCTCAGTCGCCTCACCCTTGCTACGGCTCTGAATATGTAGAGAGGAAGAGGCCATACATTTAAAAGTATGGAGAGTAAAAATGCTTAAGGGGACTAATAAAAATAATTAGAAAAGTTCTTTGTACATTTCTTGAAACTGTTTATCCTTCCTTCGTGAGTAAAATACCCTTTCGATTATGTTAAAATTCTAAAAATTGATGTACGATATTTATAACATGTAAAAGGCATTCATTATGCTGGTACGTATTACAGCAATCTTTTAGAACTTATAATGCATTTTTCTCAGTATTTAATTTTCTCTTGGTTTTGCAACGATTACGAAAAAACTGAGGTTCCAATCGATTTGAAACAAATACAGCAGGGGTGGACGAAATACAAGATACAGTGTATTGCAAATGCAAAATTCAATATTTCAAATAGAAAATATATGTAACTTTTTATAAAATTTCTTTTTAAATTATTGGTCAAACGGAAAAACGGGCACTTCGTATATAGCAAGCATTGTTTGTTCTTCTGGATGACGTAATTTTCTCTCTGTTTTTCTGCGCTTCCGCGTAAAATGAGTGTTTGCAAAAAACCCGGAAATTCCAATATTCTTGAGGGCATAGCAGCAATAGCTTTAAGGTTAAAAATATTTAACTTAATATATGTATATATTTTATAATCACAATTATCTACTTTTGGAATGCTTTTTTCAAGGTATATTTATGTTTATTTAAATAAATATTATTGCTGATAAGTGTTCCCAGGAAAAACTCAAAGTATTTAAGTTGATTTATGTAGAAATTACTTTGAATCGATCGCTCAAAAGCTCCAATATTATTTGAAGTTAAAAATATTTAACTTAATATATTATGTGAGACGGTGATCAGCTTAAGCGGTTAAGTGCGTTGCTGCTAATGCTGAATGCCCGGTTCGACTCCGGGCTCAGTAAAAACTTTATTCTGACCGTCTCCCCTCGGAAGGCAATGGCAAACCACCGAGGTGTAATCTGCTTAGAACAGCCTCTCTGGAGATGAAGTGTATACACTTCCCGCGGTTCGGAGCCCGCGTTAAACAAGTAGGTCCCCTATGTGTGTGATAGTACTACAAACGCACAACACATACATAGGAGAGAGGTCGCCAACATCCGGTGACGGATAGGCACGTTAAGAAGAATATATTATGTACATATTTGATAATTACAATATCTACTTTTGGAATGCTTTTTTCAAAATATAATTATGTTACTTTGAATTATTATTGCTAGTACGTGATTGCGTAGGTTGTGCGGCCTGTTGTGCGGCCTGTTGTGCGGCCTGAAGGCCGCACTGGGGTACAGATCGATTTATTTCTTAATAAACAAATACACTATTTTTTAACAATTGAACGGTATTTATGTATAAAAACAAAGAATCAATCACTGATTAAATATTATTTTCAAAAACAGTAAGACGATATTATTGGAAATCACTTACCTTTTTTTGCCGAACTATGTAATAAAATAAACAAAATTATCACAAATCATTAATTAGTTAAAAATGAATTGTACACACTATGAAAACATAAAGTTGACTGTAACAAATCGAAATGTAACCTGCAATATCTGTAATCATCAACCAACCTGTGACTAATTCATGGCGACTATTATGAGATGATTATAGTCTCAATTTATGTTTACGTTTTCGAAATATGCATGAAGGTTGGATTTGGACACCGGTCGGTTTTAGACCACTTTCCCCTATGTTAATTTGAATTATTATTGCTGGTACGTGATTGCGTAGGTTGTGCGGCCTGAAGGCCGCACTGGGGTACAGATCAATTTATTTATTAATAAACAAATATAATTTAAATATAACAATCCGACTTAGAAATCAATAACAGATATGTAGTCACGTTTATTGTAAATCTAATAAATATCTCTTAATAAACGTTTTTTAAATATCCCCCCCTGGCGCGGGTTTCGCCTATAACTCGCTTATTTTCGAGAAATTTTTCGAAGAGGAATAAGAATTCGTCAAGATCATTAGAACTTCTAGAAATAACATAGGACTTCCAAGAATAACATGAAACTTTCAGGAATTTACATAGAATGCCAAGAGACTTCCAAAAAATTTGTATTGCAGACTTCCGTCTTGATTAACCAGGCCAGCAGGTTTTACAAACTGTGTTCCCATCAACTGCTATTATTCGATTCTCTCACTTCAATTTTTTTCATTTCTTTAAGAAGAAACAACATAGCTAGGGAAGAACAAAGAATTGGGGTTCAGTAAAAAAAAAATTAACGAAAAAAATAAAATTTAAATGAATTAGATTTTCTTGTGGCTGGTTTGTATGGTAGTGCCATGACGCCTTGGCTCTTTTTAGCAAGCCACCATTGTTTGACAATTGAAGTACCCATGCAAGAGGGGTGCAGCTCCATATTTTACTGAAAATTAGTTATTAATTTTATGCATATGTGAAAAAAATACTGCATTGACTGGCACCAACGCTGGTACTTAAAAGATTTAGATCCGATGAATTAGTCTGATTTTAGTAGATAGTAGTTACCCCTATCTGTATTTATTTTGTGCAATAGAGATGCAATTTCGTGCTGCCTTACATAAATGTTATGAAAATGTGATCAACTACGATATTTTAACTAGAAATCGATAAGAACAGGGTTCTTCGCAATTAAAATTAGAATTTATCCTAACCAATCAAAGTATATGTGGAAAATTGGAATAATACAATGGGATATTCCGGAGTAAATGATTGAGAACGAAAACAATACAATGCGGATCTTGTATAACTTGGAAACGGATTTTGATATGCATACCCGGTTACCGCTACATATTTTAACAATAATTAGGGACCCACGTTTTGCTAATATTTTTGTTTTTAAGTTCCGCCACCTCACTCCACATCACCCTCAATTTTAAATCGTATTAAGGGTGGATCGTCTTGGTTAGGCCATCCTGTATGTAAAAATACAATAATAATATGATTTTTAATTTAAAAAAATTAATGAAATGCATTAAGCAATTTTGGTTCTAATCTGATAAAATCATAAGATAATGCAAAACAAAAATAACAATAAAACGGGTACAAAATTGTGTAAGTGGTAGATAATTAATTCAAGTGTTGTAATTAATTTATATTTTCAATTATATTACAGTGATTTTAGTTTAGTTTTTAATTTATAAAGATTATTATTCTAATTTGGTATGGTATCAAGATTTTGGCATTGAAAAATTTTTAACCGCCCTCAACAACTTATGAAAAGTAGACGATTGATCATAATAATGAATTTCAGGCAATTTTCTTTTAAATTTTCCAACATTAAACACCGCTTATTTGCATACTAAACCAGTTTTACAATTAAGTTTTTATATTTGAATATTAATTTCACACTATTAATATATTGATAGAAAATAAAAAATTATAAATTGATACCTACAAAAGATCTGGTATATGAAATCTCAAAAACCACAATCCCTACAGCGAAAATCTCGAAAAAGTAAAAATAGTACCAAGACAAAATCCTGGAAGTCAAAATTTCGAAACTTGTAATTCGTATATATTACGGTTAATGATGACAATTCAGACATTGACGTTAATGGCCTTTAAAGTCGGGGATTGACGTCATTGCCCAGCCATTGACGTCAATGCCCATGTAAATTGGGTTCTGTTTTTACATCATTGTGCGGGCAATGACGTCATTGCCCAATACAGAGCGGGCGATGATGAATCTATTCCATCTATCCAATGTACATATTAAATATGTAATTTGATGGAAATTTATACTGCTTTTGGAGCACCTCTTAAAAATAAAACTACAGATTGGCCCGCAAGAATCAAATTTATTCAGTTTAAGAAAAACCGTGCTTTGCATTCTGGAATTGGAAGATGCTTAAATGAGGCTATGTTTGGATGTCCAGCTAGAGTAGGAATTGTCCATTGGTGAAGTATGTTTGATAATTTATAATAACAATTTTAAAAAACAATAAAATTAAAAATAATTAAATAAAAATCTAATTTAATTATTTTTAAATTTTATTGTTTTTTAAAATTGTTATTATAAATTATTATCAAACATACTTCACCAATGGACGATTTTTTAATATTTATATCGCAAAGTAAGCAAAATTCGACATTTTTTGTTTTGCTTCCTATCCATTAATTATGATATCATCATTGCCCAAATTTATTGTTAAAAAGGCGTTTTTTTGTTACTTCTGCCACTTCTGAAAGTTTGACTAGCTTTTATAGAAAAACCTTGTATAATTATGGTACTTTTAAAGGAAAACCGAATAAATTCATATCTTTTCTGGAATATCTCCTAAAATATTTTGTACCTTTTAACAAGATTTGGTATATTTTATTCTCGCCAGAAAGCCTACAATTTGAGGCAAACGTTTTTGTTTTAATTCGCTATCGTTTACCCTGTACAACAAAACGTTCATTTCTTCAAAACTACTAAACTTAACTAATCGATACTTTGTATTGATGTATGTATGTGTTATGCGATAGATTAAGAATTTTATTCATATATTCTTTCATTTCCTAAAAGTTATTTACAAATTTCATTTTCGGTAGTTTTTCGCGATTGGTTTACCTGTAGTTAGATAAGTTTCGTGGGTTCAGTTTATCGACCTTGTAGTTATTTTTGATTTTAAATTTTTTGGGGTCGCTGTTTGTTTCTCTTTGCCCGTTGCATAAAATAATATAAGCAACTCGAGATAGAAGTGTATGTGAATCTCTTGTGCGAGGGTACGTCGTGGGCATTTCCTTCGCACGCGAGATTAAAAGTTTCACTTCTATCTCAAGTTACTTAACATACTATTGTTGATCCTGTTTCCTTTCAGCAATGACTACGGTGTCTTATTATTTTTCGCGAATTTTTTGGCTGTATTAAATGAGTATTTGCAAATTGATAAAAATATTAAAAGTGATTCTATATTACGATAATTATTGTGAAATTCTGATTATGCAGTTAGATAATAATTATTATGATTATGAAATTAGACAATAATTATAAATTATCATTTATATAATAATATTGTTATGGTTATCTCAAGTGGTTGAATCGACTACCATTTACACTTTCATTTTCCCACTTCATTCTCATGAAAACACCCCCCTCCAGAGACATCGTGTATCCTTGTACTTCTCTTCCTAAAATGCCTTCTGCGGACCAACAGCCCCTGCCTAGGGTTACAAATGAAACTATGCCAATTTCTCAAAAGCTACGACGACGTAGTCGAATGAGAAAAGGATTCTACAAAATCCCGGAAGGCGTAAAAAGTCGTAGGCAGTTAAATTACCACTAAGTAAGTCGCCAACCCGCAGGGCCACTGCGGCGACTCATTAGCCAAACCCCTCATCAATCTTGCAAAACCTTGACAAACTCGATATTTATGCTTACTTATGTACTTTATAGTACTTTTATTTATGTAGGTTCAAAGATGTATGTTTTAAAATTCGATTTGTGGGTTAAAAATTGAAATAAAAGTTTGAAGGAGTTTTTTTTGCAACTCGAACTTGGAGTTTAATTTTTATAGTTTTGTTTTTCACATTTAATATATTAATTTCATTAATATGGTTTTATAGCTTTTTAATCGTCGCAATTAAGTTAACGTAATTTATTGACTTTTTTAATTAAAAAATTATTTAGTGATGCGCAAAAATGGATTGAAAAACGGGTTAGGCGTTCACAAATGTGCATAGGTATGGGCCGCTTACAAAATATTGTCTAGATCCGCGGTTCTCAACCACCGACTCGCGAGAAGATATTTTATAGGGATGTTGCGATTCACTAATATTATCTAGGTACATACCTAACATTGAACCGAGTTTTTGAATTTATGAATGAATAACGATCGTTTTTGAAACAGAAACTGGAGAACATGCAGATATAGTACTTAAAAGTGTTTTCGCTGTGCTGAGTTTGCTTATCTCGCTAATATTTTTTAATAAACTTAATTCTTTGAACTATAATATTATGCATGGCAGAAAACACTCTAATATTATCAACAAGTTTATGATAAAACGAATAGCTTAAAAAATAGCGTGGATATCAGCTCTAGAAAATGATGAGAATGTCGTAAATGAGTTGGAAATTAAATTTACAATTAATGTTTGTTAAAAAAAATATCGTTGAACTTTTATTGCGTTAGGAGGGTATCAACAAATACTTTTTTTCTATTTTATCAATTGAAATTTCTTTAGGTAGTACCTATAACTTAAATCGAAAAAAAAATAGTTTCTATTCGCACGAAGCTTTGGCACCGCAATCCTCACAGCTAATAATTTATTATACGCTTTGATAAACTATCTTGAAACAAATTGAAAAAAATGCAATTTAAAGAAAAGTTGATGTACCCGTCACTCTGTGCAGTTTGTTTATTTTAACCCATTAGTTCCCAAGGTTCGAAAATAAAACTAATTTTATGTTTTTACTGCATTTTATTGCTTACAATATACTCAAATAAAAATTTATAAAGTTAAAAAAAATTATACCTTTGTAGAGTATACCTATGTAGAGACGGTCGCCAGCTTAGCGGTTAAGTGCGTTGCTGCTAATGCTAAATACCTGGTTCAACTCCGGGTTCAGTAAAAACTTTATTCTGGCCATCTCCCCTCGGAAGGCAATGGCAAACCACCGAGGTGTAATATGCTTGGTACAGCCTCTCTGGAGATGAAGTGTATACACTTCCCGCGGTTCGGAGCCCGCGTTAAGCAGTAGGTCCCCTATGTGTGTGATAATACTTCAAACGCACAACACATACATAGGAGAGAGGTCGCCTATGTCTAAATCAGGCACGGCACGTAAAGAAGAAGTATTTTTACAAAATAATGTTGCATATACGCAACGTTGGGATTAACAGTATTTATTATTGGGTAGAGCACGGATTTGCCAACCCGAATTTCAAAATTGCCTATAGAGATTCGGAAAGCTGACGGTTTATATAATATAATAAAAAAAATTACGGTAAATTCAGAAGTTTTTGAATAAATCGACGTTGACGTTCGAAAATTTCCCATAGACTAATGTAAGTGATGCGCATGAGGAATCTTATGTAACATGTATGAAATTTAATAAATTCATAATCATAAATATGCAAAAATTAAATTTTGTGATTATATCGATGTATTTCATAAAAAACATAATTAATGTTCTGTTGAGAATAAATTGTAGCAGCTGAAAAGTAATTTCGTTCAATAACATAATAAAAAATTAATTATTTTAAAAATGTTGTGTATACGCAACGTTGGGAATAATGGGTTAAATTATAAACATTTTAGTAAAGAAAATGAGGAGTTTAGTCACGGGTGGAGGAAACGACGGATAGTTTATGTACTAATAAGCATAGAAGCGAGTATTAGCAGTATTAGCTTCACTCAAGTAAAGTGAAGCCAGGAAAGAGTTTGATTGAAGCATTAGTGATAGAAGAAGATAGTTGAGAAAGTGAAGTGAGATAAATTGAAATTCAAGTGGAAAGCGAAAGTAATTAAATTGGAAGTAAGGATAAAAAATTTAAAGTAAAATAAAAAATAAATGTATTAATAACAGGAAATTCAGATAATATCAATAAATCAAATTTTTAAAATTGAAAATTATTTTCAAGTATAGATGAACAAAATACCTGTGTGCATTGCGGCCAAATGTTTGTATGGTATCCTTTTTTTAAATAAAATTGATACAATGTAATGAAATGAAACGATTAATATAAAAATTAGAGAGGAGGGACAATTACATAAGATAATAAAATAAAAATAATACTAGTTTGATAAGAACATCAGACAAACCTTACTGATCTATGTTTGACGCCGCACCACTTGTCTGTACTAACCCAAGTACGTGTGATATTTTTAAAAAATTTTGTTGTTTAATTTTTGTATCTTTAATTTTTATTATGAAACATTTTGTAAAGTACTGCCCATAATTCAAGTTATTGCAGGTTGAAGCGCATCAAGTTAAGGGTGTCAATTAGGTGATTTTAGAGTATAAATTAAGAGAAAGAATTTTTCATGAGAATTCATGGCCTTATGGTGTGGGACTTGGAAGTGAAGTCTTTTGGATATCAAATGGGCAACTCACACTCAAACAGTAACACTCACATTGTAGCATTGGCTGAGGGTTTTATAAATATTTAGGGGGCTAGTAATCTATTACCCGCCCTTTCATTTTCTTATTTTTTATGTATAAGTTTAACCATTCCATTGCCCCCCCCCCCATGTGCTATTAATGCTGTTCGCTTGATATATTATACATTAACGATGTTGTATCATTGAATACTTTTTTATGAGGATTATGATTTATCAATCATCTCACCCTATTGTGACACGAATTTTACTAGTTACAATAAATTATATCATTATACATTACATCATAAAACTAAAAACGTGTCCTGTACTAATCATCTACTTGTGGTAATTAAACTTGATTGCATTTTATCCAATGTTGTACCGTATTTTTTTTCGTATTACATGGACTTTTATGTTGGAATAAAAATTATAATATTGTTAATTATTACAATCATAAAATTGTGTCAAGCTCAAAGCTTAATAAAACCATTATAACATTTCCAGATTCATTAATCAAATTGAAATCTTTTTAAATAAAAAGTTGTTAATTGTTGAAATTAATATTAAAATAACTTTTAAGCCCGCATTTCATTATAGCTTCTAGCAGCCGAGCTTCTAGAAGCCCAAAATTTGTAATGCATTGACTCTTATGGAACCAAACTCACTTCGGCTGGTAGAAGCCAGGTAGAAGCAGGTCATAAAAGTATCGAATTTTAGCAGCCCGGCTGCAAAAATACTCCACGCGGAGTACTGTACTTCTAATTGGTTAATATTTAGAATAAGGACTTATTATTGGATAATATAAAATGGTCCGTAGTTGTAATTGGTTAATATTTAGAATGAGGACTTATTATTGGATAATATTTCTATTACGAAAATGTCTTTGCGACTCCACGTGGACTTGTGTACTTTACCTGATAAAAGATTAATTTTAACCAGGCCGCTTGTGCAGCCAGGGTTGTAAATTTTTACAACTGAAGCTGCACAAGCCAGATACTTCTACTTATTAGATAATATGTGTTGTAACACAATTTTGGTTATTCGATGTCATCGTTAATTAGATATTTATACTAATTTTTTAATCATTCCCATAATAAAAAGCAATAAAAGAAGGTGATTATTTTTGGATGTTTTTTTTTAAATAAACTTGTCCACGAAAAAAACCGACCTCCTGTATTGTTGTGCTAAATTAAAAAGCGCAAACATTTTTTAAACGCAATATATTATTAGTTATTACATTTACTGGGTAGTATTTAACATTAAAAAATTAAAAAGAAGTACAGTACTCCGCGTGGAGTATTTTTGCAGCCGGGCTGCTAAAATTCGATACTTTTATGACCTGCTTCTACCTGGCTTCTACCAGCCGAAGTGAGTTTGGTTCCATAAGAGTCAATGCATTACAAATTTTGGGCTTCTAGAAGCTGGCTGGTAGAAGCCGTAATGAAATGCGGGCTTTATAACTTAACCAGCTAATTAAACAACAAAACATCAGAATATTTTCTATTTATGAGCTTTTAGCATTATTTATTGCTATAAATCTATGAAATTATAGTTGGATTTTCAAGTTATAAAAACAATTTAATTGTCCGACGTTTCGGGGGCGTTTTACTATACTCATTTTCTTATTTTCAAGGGTTTTATGGAGGTGAATGTAATAAAAGAAATAACTATAAGGTCAACTATAAATGACATAAATAAAATTTATTGCTATCTCCAGATGTTTTATTAAATATAAAATATTTTGATTTTTATTGTTTAATTAACTGATTAACTTTTAAAGTTTATTTTAAGATACCTTTTTTGATATCTAAGCAAATTTTATATTACTTAATTGGTAGATATACGATTTATATATAATATAGTAAATAGATAAATTTCATTCCACTTCTCTTTCAATAAATCAGTATTTATTCAGCTCTTTTACATGAAGAAAATTTTCATAAAATCATAATTAATCGAATGGTGGAATTTGATTTAAACTTTAAAAAAATTTGAAGTAAACTCAAGTTTGCAATTTCATTTAGATTAAATTTAGTTTGAACTAAAATTGGAATTGTCACAATGTTGTCTCTAATTTTAATTGAATTGACTGTCATAAAAATAAACCTTGAAAAAGATAACGTAACTAATCTTGTTTTTTAATCGGTACCAGCAAGCATTAAAATAAAAGAAATAATTTTTTCACTTTATTATAACATTTTGGAATGTAATTGCACACAAATTTAAAATAATTTAACCTACGGTATTAGTGGGTTTTTCTCAGACGTTAATGTCAAAGTCAATTTGATTATGTATTCTCTTTAAGTCCCCCTTTGCCTGCTAACATTCTTTTTATACATACATTCCTGACATACAAAAGCCCAAAACAATACGCGAAATTTTGTGGATGCCCTTGTATAATACAATAGCGAATAAAAGTCACAAAAGAATAAATAAAAAAGCTTCCAACATTTTTGTTTGTTTTATCGAACGCCCCAAAATAATTACTACATATTATTTTTCATCGTGATATTTATGAAATATTCAAGGTTGAAATCAGTTTAATTAATTTTATTTTTTTAATAATTTAACGTAACAGGAATTTATTATTATCTATTTATCATTATTATGTTTGGCGTACTTTGAGTTTAATGAAAACTATTATTTAAGTTGACTTCTGGACTATTTATAAACATAACTTTTTTTTGCTACTTAACAGTTATAATTCCATTTTGTTATTATTCTACTATGAATAATTTTATGTTAATTTTTTTAATGACGTATTGATAATAATTTATAATAAAATATTGAAAATAAAATTATGCACAAGATAATGAAGTTTTAAACGAATATTTTGAAGTTTAGCTGTCAATTTGATGAATATATTGGCATAATGTTTGAATTACAGTTGAAAAAATTTAAGAACGTTAAATTATTAAATAATTTCGCAGCCGAACTGAAAATGCGTGGTAAATAATTTTGCATCGTAAATTTGCTTGTAGTTTTTCTAAACAGGTTTCTTTCGGTATCCAATGCACCACTTCCACTATTTGTCCTTGGTCCATTTCGCAAAAATCGTGAAATATAAGTAAATTAACTGGGAAGTAGAAATTTGTGTTTGATTATGCTAATAAAACTTTCTCATTCAAACTTTCATAGTAGTAAATTAAATATTTTTTTGCAGCAATGCCTTGGTTTGGAATGGATATTGGTGGTACCTTATGTAAATTAGTTTATTTTGAACCTAAAGATATTACACCGGATGAATTAGATTGCGAGATAGAAATTTTGAAGAAAATTAGGAAGTACCTTACCAAAAATTCTGCCTATGGAAAAACTGGACATAGGGATAAACATTTACAGGTAAATCGATTTTACTATTTTTCTATTTATGGTAGAGAAAATTATTGTATAATAAAATTAAGTTTTATTTATTTTTGTTAGCCCAGTAGTCAATTCTAACAAAAACTAACATAAACGTAAAGAGTAACAGATTAAAAAGTTCTAGAAACATTCAACAACTTTTGAAATCAAAGGAAGTTTTTGAAATAGCAGGAGAATTATTTTGGTTTTTAAACTGAATCGGTTATCACAGGTCAAACTGCACATAAAATGATTGTCAACAGTAAATTTATTTCTGAGTTATATACAAACAACGATTTTAAAAGTTATCGATTTGTAATACATTGTAATGTTATTATTTTTTTTATATTCTTACTCATTATCTTGATTTATGTAAGCACTTAATTGCCAAGTGATCTTATGTGTTTTAATGTTGGGGCCAGAGTTTTATTCAGACATTTTCTGCATAAATAAAAAACCTTTTTTTTTCAAAATAAGTTGCCTAGAATATTTTCTGGTTTCCAAATTCGAATTAATTCAACTTGGTGCTAATTCTGAATTATTTTGCATATTAATTATGTTTTGATTTGTCTTGGGGGTCATCCATTAATTACGTAAGGGTTTTTGGGGGGGGGGGGGGTCCGACGTATTCCTTACGTAAGTTTCTTAAAATATTTTTTTAAATTAAATTTAAAAATCAAATATAATATTTGATAAAAAATCAAATATATTGAAATATATAGTAGATAGTAGGTACTTAAAAATCATTAAACAGTGGCATAATATATTATTATTCATATTTTATAAATATATGGGGTGGAGAGGGGGGTCAAAATTAATTTTCTTTTAAATAATCCTTACGTAAGATGTGGGGGGGGGTCCAAAATTACAAAAATCATCCTTGCGTAATTAATGGACGGCCCCTTGGCAGTATTATATTTTATTATAATAAAAATTTACATCATTAATAAATATAAATGAAGTCTCCAGTTTTTCAGTCCAAGTAGCCAAAAGAATACTGATTCATATTCTCGGATATTCTACATTATTTGAAATAGTCGACGATATCGTCTAAATTCAATTAATTTCTATCGCGCACTTTCCAAACGAAGTATCTGTAAAAGATTTTCATAAAACTGGAAATATAATCCTGTATATGCAATGCTTGTAGTCCAGTTGGCAAGGGTTTTATTGGGGAAAGAAATGGGGATAGGCCGGAATACATTTTATTATCTCGTATAAATTAATTAAATGACTTCAACAAATGCATCAAAAATATTCTAAGGCTAGTAAAAAGAAAACAGTATAAGATTTTTTTTGTTAAAATGTTTACTTTATTTTCAATTATGTAATATTTTGTTGTCTAGTGCAACCCAAACCGAAATATTCGTATGATACAGCACAAGGGTTCGGAAAATACTCAAAGATTCAGCGAGTACAGGTTTTAGCAAGGAGATTGCACGAGCGTAGCGCAGCGGAGCGAGTGTCAATCTCCTTGCTAAAACCTGTACTCGTTGAATCTTTGAGTATTTTCCGAACCTGCGTTGCTGTTGCGATGATAATTCCGTGAAGAAACGCCACAACTTAAAAGCACAACATCACATACGAAAATCGACATTTAAAACGCCATTTTTAATTACTGCGATTTTACGCAACATTTACTGAGGATTAATTACAAAAAAATTGAACATGTGGAGCAAACAATCCCACAGAAATTACACCAAAATATTTAAATAGCAATAAGAACATCAAAATCAATATGCCAACAAACAAAAATAAGTGTGAACAGGTAACAGTGACAAATCAAACAAAAAATAGCGAGGTATACAAATAAAACAGGTCCTCTTTAACAAGCAAAAGTCAAATTAAGCCGTTTTTAGAAAAAGTAAAATTTATGCTAGGGCAGCGTTTCAAATTAATTTGCTAGGGGACCGTCATGTCGTTTTGGGAACTCAAAATTTCAGCCCCCACATTATTAACATCCTTGATTTTAAAAAGCTAAACCGACACAAGTAGTAGGTTGTCCTCACTTTCAGTTGTCGAATTTATTTTTAATCAACGTCCTCGACCTTGGCTTTCTTTTTCAAACTCATAAAACATTTTTTATTCCAATTTGCAGATGGAAAAGGTTCCTTTACGTGGACGCAAAGGAACGTTACATTTCATACGATTTCCTACCTGCGAAATGGGAAACTTTCTGCTTCTTGCCCGATCTAAAGGCATAGCGACACTGGTCACAACAGTTTGCGCCACGGGAGGTGGCGCGTATAAATTCGAAGAGAATTTTAAGAAGGTAATCGGGTCGTACGTAGCCTGTGGGCCCTTTTAAAATTTGTTAAATCTAGGAGGTCAACATGAAATTAGCCAAGTTTGACGAATTTGATTCGCTCATCAAAGGCATGTTGTATGTGGACGCTCACAATCCGACCGAATGTTATTATTGGTCTAATCCAACCGACGAGGAGAAGTGCGCCAAAGTCAAATACGATTTTTCAAATCCATATCCGTTTTTAGTCGTAAATATTGGTTCCGGTGTTAGTATTTTAGCCGTTTACGGACCAAATAATTACAAGAGAATTTCCGGTACTAGGTAAGTTACACAATTTTTTTGTGAAATTTTGTTTTATTTTCTTTTGATTTTAGTATAGGGGGTGGTACGTTTTTAGGCTTGTGTTGTTTGTTGACGGGATGCAATTCGTTCGAAGAAGCCATCGAGTTGGCAGCTAAAGGCGACAATACTCATGTGGATAAATTGGTGAGGGATATTTATGGCGGCGATTATAACCGCTTTGGACTGTCGGGAGACCTCGTTGCCAGCAGGTTTGTTAATTTCAAGTTTCACGAATTTTTAATTGTAGTTGTAATGTTTTCGTGAAATTTTATTTACAATTTTTTTATGTGCCCTGCTTCAATTGTCGGCTTTTTATTTATTCTTGTAACTGTTTTATTTTAAATTTGATTTCTTTTTGCATTGCATGTTGTAGTTTTTCTTATTGTTGCTTTATTTTCTTGCTCTGTCTATGTTGTACCTTATTATGGTGGCACTGAAGTTTTTCGGCTGTCTGTAGTTTTGGTCAAATGAGTTCTAAAGAGAGGTGTAACAAAGTGAGCAGGGAAGATTTGGCTAAAGCTACTCTTGTGACAATCACCAACAATATTGGTTCCATTGCCAGAATGTGTGCACTTCAAGAAAGTATTGATAGGGTAAATTAATTTTTTTTATTACAAAGTATAGGCTATTAGCACAAATACATCGTTTAATTACACGTTTTATCTAGTTTAAATATAAAGGATGAATCAATAGTATAAACTTCTATCATGACTAATTATTACTGTTCAAAATATCAAAGAAAAAGTTAAAAAAGAGTAGTGCATCTGTTTTTAATAGACACGATGCCATTTTAATATTTAAAAATAAATTATCAGACAGTCATATCTGATATACATTTTTGGCTAATTAGTATTGTATCATCTTTAATTTTATATTACTACTGAAGTTTTTTAATAAACCCTTCACGTCAATTTAAATATTTTGAACAGAAAGGCGGCTATTGAATCACCCTATGTATATATTATACAATTTGAAAAAACTGATAATTGTTTTAATAATTGTAGGTCGTATTCATCGGTAATTTTTTGAGAGTGAATCCAATTTCTATGAAATTATTAGCATATGCAATGGATTATTGGTCAGATGGAACAATGAAAGCGTTGTTTTTGGAACACGAAGGTTATTTTGGTGCAGTGGGATGCTTACTCCAATTTAACGGTCACAGTTGAAATAAATCAGTTTTTAATTAACAAGTTACACTATAATTAAGTAGTAAAAAACATTCCAAATAATATGGTGAAGGAATTTAGTGCGCAAGCAAATTCCATTGTTTAATAATTATGTAAGATGTAATTTTGTATTGGGATATCTTTTGGAATGGTGATGTTTTTTTATTAAAAGAAACGTTTAAGATTTTAGTGGCAAGTATTTTTGTAAGTTCTTTAATAAGGATGGCACAACACATCATGGTACCTGCCAAACAATTTCTAAGTAGTAAAGTGCATACATATATGCATAGTTAGGATGTTATTTTTGTTACGTGCTTTGTTTAACAATTATTTTAGTAGAATAATTTTTATATGATAAAGATTTTAATGTGAAGCTTGTTATTTTAAATTTTTTATAACCATATGCTTCGGGCTTCAGCCAAGCGACTAAATAATTGAACCATTTTATATTGAAATAAGGTACCTTTTGTTTAGTTTTGCTTGGATCGTATTTAAAAAATTTTATATTTATATTTTTTGTATTAAATCATGTAAATTGTACATTGTTAAAAATGCGGTTTATACATTAAAATAAATGTAGTGATTTAGTGGCGCTGTCTTTACATGAAAAATGTAATGTACAAAATTTTTATTAAGTATTTATTTGCAAATATACTGTATTTTGTAATTGCATTTTTAGTTCATTACAAAGGTATAAAAATACAAACCAGTGAAATTGAAAAAATATATTTATCTAAACATTACAATATACCTTTTATTTTTTATTCACATTGTGGGTAGGATCTTCGCTAAAAGGATGGAATTAAATTTAGATAATAATTTTTTGGTGTGCCTTTTTGAACGGAAAAATCTAAAATATTCAAGTTTTTCGCAGTAGCAGTGTACAAATGTGTGGAATCAAACGATAAACTATAAATTGGCGATTTTAGCGACCGTTTTTTACAAACATCCATAAAATAAATCTACAAAAAATAATCAAATTACGAATTTCGGGGACAAAAAATTACCTGAACATAATCTTTTCTTTTTCTCTTATCCCATAAAACAACTTGGCCCTCCAGTTGGGTTCCCGACATCATTGTACAATTATTATCTGTCTCGACACAGTAAATGGTGTTATTAAATGGATCTTCCCATGTCGCAACACAGGAAGATCCAATTCGTTTGTCCCAAATCCTTATATTTGCATCATATCCGCATGATACCAATTCGTTTGGACTCTCCCATTTTATATCTAAGACTCCAGCTCCTTTTCGAAAATTAGCACCATAAATTTGCAAAATTTTTTCACTGAAATTGAAAATAATGGTTGAGGAGCAGGGCTGGCATAAATTGCAAAAAAAGTATTTGATAAATAATATCTACCTTATGAAGCAACTTTTTTATTTTTAAATTCTTTCGAGTATTAAAATAACCTTGCAATATATAAATATTATTTAAATATTTTTTTATGATTTTTAACTTTTGAAATTACTATAATAAATTTTTCAAGTTTAATTTATTATATAAATATTAAAATGAACTTGAAAAGTTAATCAGTTAATTAAACACAAAATATTTTCTTTTTATAAGCTGTCAGCAATGTTTATTGTTAAAAAAAATTGCGATTTGAAAATGGCAATAAATATTACAGAAAACTTATAAATAGAAAATATATTTTGATTTTTTATTGTTTAATTAACTGGTTTTAACGTTTATTATAAATATTACTTACAAATTATTTAAATGAATTTTACTACATCTTAAATAGTATTTTAATAATAAATAACTAATAATACTGACAAGTATTGCAATAATAAAATTATTTTAAATAATTCCCATGCAGTTCTAAGCCGGCAAAATAGTTCATTTTAAAAACCCAGTAAGATACAAAATTATTATTTGAAGATGGCCATAAACAATAATAAAGGCTTATTAACAGAATTTTTTTATTGTTTAATTAACCCTTTTCCCGATTTTACCAAAATTTAGGGGTCCAAAATATTTATGCTTAAAGGCATTCAAAATGTTAGGCCAAGGGGTTATTTTATTCTTAAATTTTGGCAAGTTTATGGATTTATTTAGAATCGAGAAAAATAAATTGATGATTTCGAAATTTTAATAATAAAAAAAAATCATTATTTAAAGATTTTCAAAAGGGAAAATAAATTGATAAATCTTTAATTACGAGGACCATTGTAATATTCTTCGAAGCAACCAAAAACACAGAGAGGAACTAAATATTTAGAACAAGCAGACTTTCTTTCTTCATTTTTTTACCCACAAATTTGTGGGGTTCTGAAAATATTTTCTTCATTTTTTACCCACAATTTTGTGGGGGTTCTGAATATATTTTCTTCATTTTTTACCCACAAATTTGTGGGTTTCTGAAAATATTTTCTTCATTTTTTACCCACAATTTTGTGGGGGTTCTGAATATATTTTCTTCATTTTTTAGGGGTTCTGAAAATATTTTCTTCATATTTTACCCACAATTTTGTGGGTTTCTGAAGATATTTTCTTCATTTTTTACCCACAATTTTGTGGGGGTTCTGAATATATTTTCTTCATTTTTTAGGGGTTCTGAAAATATTTTCTTCATTTTTTACCCACAATTTTGTGGGTTTCTGAAAATATTTTCTTCATTTTTAACCCACAAATTTGTGGGTAAACCGGTGAAAGGATTAATGGGTAACTTTTAAAGTTTGTTATAATTATTATTTCAATGAACTTGGCTATTATTTAAGTAATAAAATGATTTTAAATAATTTCCAGGTACTAATAGTTCTGACAAAGAAGCCTAAAAATTGAATCGGGCTTATAAAAATCCAGGCAAGTTGAAATTTGGCAGACATGTAATTCCTAAATGTCCTAATGAATTCCCCAAAAGTCTTCGCTTATTTTCACCTTTACAAAAAAATATAATCGGACCAAAATTAAAGACCATAAAATTCTATACAAGATATATTTTCAAAATTTTTATGTACAAAACTTACCAAAACCATGACCCACCTTAAAAATGGCGCAATATTGATTTGTTGTACGGAGAGAAATCTTTTGAGAAAGACAAAATGCGTTAGAAAAAAAAATTAATTGGAACAAAGATTTAAAATTGAAGAGCAAAATAAACCCATGTCCAAGTATTGAAGCTGAAAACTTAGTTTGAGCTTACCACTGGGCAAGCTGAAATTTGGCAGAGAAGTATAGCAGTGTCTTATAATGAACCTGCCAAAAGAAGCTTAAAATCACACGTCGGCGCCTCCCCCACTTGAGGGCTAAAACCTCCAATGCGATTTTGCGCGCTCATAGCTCGCTTATTTTCACTTTTTTATGATTAAACGTGAAATTTGAAGAAATTATCAATTAGACCAAATTGAAGAGCATAAAATTTTCTACAAAATAAATATTTTCCAAATTTTTCTATGGCGTACTATTCCTGAAATAACCTTCGCCGTCGTATTGAAAAATGGCGCCCAAAATTTCATTTTAACCAATATAAAACAATTACTTCGGAAACCATCTAATCAAAAAATGTTTCAAACCAAAAATATGTTACATAATATTATCTACGGGATCGTCCATAAATTACGTCACGCAATTTTTAACCCCCTCCAAGTATTACGTCACATATTCTTCTTTAACCGCCCCCCCACCCACAAATTTTTCAAATTTAAAATTTATATAATAAAAAGAAACCTGGGGCGGATTTCATGGGTGTCATCCCCACCTCGGCTGATCGACCTTTTTTTTTAGGGATAGCACCCCAGAGGAAACATCTATGAAGGGCGGTCCGCCCCCCTAGCTCAAAAAATAGTTTTTTTAAATACTTATAATAAAATATTTAATCTATATATTTTGTGACGTCACAATTTTTTAAACCCCCGCCCCCCATCGTCACAAGGGTCGGATCCCCCCCCTAAGAGCGTGACGTAATTTATGGACGACCCCTACATTGTTTGTTCTTGGCATTTTTTTTAAATCAAACTTACCATTTAGAACTCATAAATTGAGTTCAAAAATAATTCAACACTTTTATCCAGACAATTTTACATAAATTGCTACGAAACCTTTAACAAATTCATGTAAAGCCAAAGTAATGCTGAATTTCATCAAAATAATTTTAAGAACAAAAGGTGTAGATAATATTATATAATAGTACTTTATGCACCAAGGGAGCAAAGTGACACTTTTTTGGCTTGAGGGTAAAGGATTGTTTACACGAGGCGCAAGCCGAGTGAAATAATTACCCATGGGCCAAAAGTCACTTTACTCCCGTCGTGCATATACTGTTTTTTGCAATTCCGGGAGGTAAAGTAGGAACTTCGCCAATTTAGAAACTTAAAGCAAAAATTTAAGGCATTTTTGTAATAATGCACGTGCTCAATGGTACCACAAAATAGCACTAGTAATATTACGAACTACTACCAAAAAGTACTAGGAAATAGCAGTTGGCACCCCTGATTCTACCAATGGTTCATTTCAGTTCATTTACATTTGTGCCTTGGAAACAGCAAGACGTACCATGAGCGAGAACCTAAAAATTGCCGAAAAAATCGCGCGTCCTAACATCTGACCACGTGGCGACATTTTTAAAAACGGCACCTCATGAGAATTATTTGGTAGCTAAAGTAAGTACTTTTTATTTATTTATTGACTCATCAATTTATTTCATTCTTTGAAATAAATTTGAGCGTGGCAGATGTGAAAGAATTTGATTTCTTCCACGCTAATATGCACGGTTCAAAAATCTAAAACCGGCGTGGGGCGCACTTTCGTCATTAAGAACGGCGAAGAAAACCCCATCGATCACGTGACAATCTAGTGACTTTTTTATCAGTCATCTGGTGACTTTTTTATTGCCCTTGAGCAAAAATAAGTTTTTTTCTCCCGCTCCCCCCCCCCCTATTTTTTAACTTTACTCCCCCAGGGTAAAAAAGTGCCCCTTTACACCCGCAAATCGGGGTAAAAAGTGAGTACTTTACCCCCGGAATGTCAAAAAATATTGTTTGATAATGTGGATAGTTTTCAAGATAAATGTTAAAAATAGGATTTTAGTCGCCAATTTCCATGAAGGTTATTTTAGGAATAGTATGGCATATAAAAATTTTGAAAAATACATCTTGTAGAGAATTTTATGGTCTTTTATTTTGGTCTGATGATAATTTTTTGTAAAAGTGAAAATAAGCGAGCTATAGGCGAAAAACTATATTAAGGGGACTAAAAACGCTGGCATGGAATTTTTTTTGTCAAATTAAAAATGTTCCTTGCCTGGACTATAAAGAGAAATTGCAGTTTCTTCTAAAAGCTTGCTAGGATAATAAATAAAACTTATTATTTTCTTACCTCTTTAAATCCATAACATGAAGGGGTGGAACTTTATTACATCCAGCAGTTCCCACAGCTAAATATTGCCCACAGTTGGAAATAGCAGTAGACCAAACATAATCCTGCATGTTATAATTAAATATAGGTAAAGATTGTGATTTTTGTGTAGTAAATTTCCATAATTTTATAAGTCCATTTTTTGATCCCGACACAACCACATCACCTTCTATATCGACAGTATTAATATCATCATCATGGCAATCATTCCAAAACATTTTCTGATCGTTAGACTCCCACATCATCAGACTACCATTCCTAGATAAAAACTTCCAAAATTAATGAAGGTCTGAGAAAAATACGAGGTGCTAGATACCAACCTTTGTCCGCTGACTAGACGACCACCTTTATAAGCAAATTTACTTACATCAACTTTAACAGGCATTTTTATAGTAACAGACGGTTTATGCAGATCAAAATTTAATCCATTACGCTTTCGTCTCCTGTATCCATAAATATACTGTCGTCGAGTAATCCATAAATACTCTTTGTCCAAAACCAACCACGGAATGCATCGTTTACAATCCAACTCGACGCTCTCTTTATATAAACCAATTTTCCAATTGTGAGATATTCGACACTTTTCCCAAACATTAAAACGATTTTGCTTCGACCTCATTCTCATCTGATTAGATATTTGATTTGTTACTAAAAGAGGAACGGCGTTTCCTAAAGTGGTTGCATTATAAATTAAACCAGAAAAACGTGTACACGTCGCTGCGAGATTATAAAGGTCCCGAACGGTGCACCATTCGAAAATTTTCAATATCACTTCGTTTGGTAAAATTGGTAAATTTGCTTCCATCATCTTCGCTTACGTTGGTTTATTATCATTAAAATTAAATTATTTTATATATTCCTAATACATAATCACATAACCTTGAACACCTTTAACATTTTTGAGATCAAATAATGTAAGGTTATGTTTATCACAGCGCTTCTCAAACTAGAGATTGATGATAAGATTGATAAGTTCCCAGCGCCACTACGGTTAAATTTGAATGGTAGCTAGACGGACACTGACAGATACGTTTTCAAGGTTATATGGGTAATATAAGTCGTTTTACATTACTTTTCAGATATAAGAAACCGTTTTCGAGATATTACCGAAAAACTCAGCTCTTATATTATTTTCTGAGTGAAAAAATGTTCTGATTATCCGCCAATCTATTCCAGTTACAAAGGAATTTGTAGAGTAATTTTTATAAGTAATTTTATTCTCTATAAGTTATATTTAATGCTTTTAATATACGAGAAACCTTTTTTGAGATATTACCAAAAAACATCATTTTTATGTCTTCTAATCGAAATGTTCGATTACATTCTTATTCAACGCCGTTCAATTCTCTATGTTTATTCCATTTCTTACTACATACCATCTAAAACGTGATTGACCTGGTTGTGCGGCCTGAAGGCCGCACTGAATTAGATTCCGACCATAAGTGTAAGTCGTAGTTGCTCGTCTTCTGGGCTCTACTCAAGAGAATTACGATAATGCTTGTAAACTGTAGTTGTTCAGCATTTATTTATTTATTTATTTATCTACGGCTAAACCTTTTTACAATAATAAACTTTTTCCTTTTTACAATAGAAATTTTTTGCATTATGCTTCTTTCCGTGAAAG
This sequence comes from Podabrus alpinus, assembly GCA_932274525.1. Taxonomy (NCBI): domain Eukaryota; kingdom Metazoa; phylum Arthropoda; class Insecta; order Coleoptera; family Cantharidae; genus Podabrus; species Podabrus alpinus. The sequence goes on from OW026453.1 coordinate 23,526,915, forward strand.
AAACAGCGACATTCCCCAACCTGGAGAGCCAGAGAGATTTAATTTATCAAATGATGATTTTTCCTTAATTTTACCAAATTGTATTAGTATTAAAATTTTGAAATGTGCATTCGTCTTAATAGTCAAGAGAGTTGCAACTAATTATGTAAGCCATGGCGTAATTAGTTAATCAACCCTTAGCTTTTAGGGGCTAATAGTAGTTGGTAAATTTCGGACTGTGTCTCGTGATGCATCAGGCAATGCAAATAGGTCTGGACCTGCGACTCAACGTGGAATCCGAACCACCGCATTATAAATGTGGCTAAAACGGCTAAGTCATGCGGAATCGATATTAAGCAGTAGGTCAACCTTAGCGATGAGGTAAGGTGATAAAGAAAGTCGGATTAGCAGTGAGCAAAGATGGCTATACGTATAAGATTATCTTAAAATAGATTCACCAATAGGAAAACAGAAAAAAAAACAATTAAATGGGATGCATGAGAAATACTGCCGTCATAAGTAAGAAGGCAGTAAGTCAATTTTTTTCGAAATTGAGTTTTATATAGATATAGATGCGGTTTTTTACGCTGATTTCAAAAATATAAAAAACTCAATTTCGAAAAAAATTGACTTACTACCTTCTTACTTATGACGGCAGAATAGGCGTTAGCCAAAATTTCTTCGTAGTGGGCGATTATCAGTCAATTTTAATAGAAAATTTAGCAGTGGTGTAGCTAGGGGGGGGGGCGATGGGGGCTGACCGCCTCGGGTGTCACTCGTCTGGGGGTGACACCCGACCCCAAATTATTTAAATTTCCTAACTAAAATTACCTCGTTCTTTTTTAGGTTTTTAGGGGTGACACCTAAAAAATAAGGTCATCAGCCTAGGTAGGGGTGACACCCATGAAATCCGCCCCGGGTGTCACCCATGCTAACTACGCGGGGATAGCACCCTATCAAGTACTCGGAAATTGAAATTTCCCTATAGAAATGGCTTAATATTTCGATCAAAAAAGTCAGTAGCTTTATTATAAACCAAGGATCATTAAGTTTAATTGAAACAAGGTGGAACTCGCTTTAGCGGCAGTTCTTAGGCTTCTATACAGCTACCTTTCTGGTGTGGAAAGTTGTTATTATCTGGTTATTTTTGGTCGCCATATAATGTAACATCACATAATCAGATAATCTGCACTAATTATTTATTATTTTATTTTAACAACAGCAGTGGCTTGATGTGGATAGTGAAGTTAAGTTGTAAATAAAAGAGAAGGAAGAGGATGGATCCACCTCAAAAAATGGACCGGAAATTACGCGAATTTCGAAAGCGAAAGCAAATTGCCAACATGACCCCTTCGCAAATATTACATCGTTCACGTAGTCATGCAATTCGCCGACAAAATCCACGAAGTAAAAACGCAGCTGTTCTTGAAGTAGGTAACGTTGTAGAACCAAATGTCGACGTTCATAACGGTAGTTTTACACTACCAGAAAAGTACACTACCACAAGTACCAGAAAAGTAGTTGTATTTTATTTTACTTTGATGTGAAAAAATAATTTTTTAATGATGTGGTTAGTGAAGCTAAGTTGTAAATAAAAGAGAAAGGAGAGGATTGGTCCACCTCAAAAAAGGACCAAACATTACAGAGAAGTAAAGTTTCGAATAGAATGGAAAAGTTTGATTGTTATTACTTATATAGTAAATGATAATTACCAACCGCAAAAAATTTAATTGGTGCAGATTATCTGATTATGTGATGTTACATTATATGGCGATCAAAACTAACCAGATAATAACAACTTTCCACACCAGAAAGGTAGCTGTATAGAAGCCTAAGAACTGCCGCTAAAGCGAGTTCCACCTTGTTTATATCTGTGGTAATTCTGATAATCTGAATTTTTAATACCTACCAAGCTAAAAAATATTCTAGTATAGTATAAGTAAAATTTAGTGACAATAAGAGATTTCGATTATCAGATTAGTATCTTTATTATCGGATAAAAAATTATTTTTTCACATAAAAGCAAAAGAATAGCATTTTAAGTTCAAATATAAATCTCAGAATATTTCATTTCTTAAATCTGTTGTATAGAAGCCTAGGAACCGCTGCTAAAGCAAGTTCCAACTTGTTTCTTTTTCTGTTCGGCAGCAATCAGTTTCTCCACTCTTTTTCTGTTTCTTATACGTTTTGCCGCCACTTTTTTTTCGCAATATTTAAATCAATTTTACGCATTCCATTGCTGCTAAACTCACGAAGTGCCTCCTTTAACGAATTAATAGTAGCTCGTTTGAATTCTTCTCTGACTTCAAAATCTTCGTATTTTCCGAACGATAAGTCCCTCTTCAGCGCCTGTTCCACATCCTTTATTAATTCACCTGAAAACATTTTTCGTTGACGTTCAACACTTATTATTTCGTTATAATGTAATTCTGCTTATATAGTAATTTTGAGTAGGATAATCGGATTAACTTATCCGATGATACGTTGATCCGATGATGCGTTGATACGATGATACGTTGATACGTTCATCCGATGATACGTTGATCCGATGATACGTTGATGTTCGGTTTGCTTCGGGTATTTCCGTGGGACAGACAGAAGGACTTGGCCTTTTATAGCCACAATTGCTTGTTGCGACTCTAAGTACCGCTTTTCTTGACCGTAGGTCTCCTGTACGGGTCGGCTAACTCATAGATTTTTACTCTTGTGTTGGAGAGCAGGGTGGTTCGTGATGTATTTTCGAACCTTCGTGGGATCGTTAAACTTTGTCGATCCTTCTTTTACCTTGATAGCAAAGCCAGGGCGCCAGATGAGAAGGACAAGATATCGAGAGGAGCTCCGATACTTGGCTTTCTCAACAAAATTAAAATAAACAAAATTGACACAAGTATACGCAAGTAGGCACAATAATACAAAGATTAGCAAAAACTCTTGTTTAATGGACAGTTTAATAATTTATTATAAGTGAACAATTTGATGAATTATTATTAACAGGATAACTTGATAAATTACTATAAACAGGAACTATAGAAATGGTAACAATTGTCTTATAAATAAACAATGGTGACTTTTATAATTACTGACTTTATCTTTAACTTTGTAGTGGAGATTATAATAACCAAGTCGAACAAGACAACAGGTAATACAAATAAATAAATAAACCAACACAAATGTCAATTTAGGGTTGTTAACCAACCAACAACTATTTACTTCAATGATAAGTCTGTCGAGGTTATTCGTTGTCAGCAGGGCTCTCCTTGGCCGGTACAGTGTAAATGGAATGATTGAAATGCTATTTATCCGGATGCCAAATGCAAAACTGAATGGTTGCACCGGATTTTTATGTATATCATAAATTTGTAATTTCAAGTGAATAAATATTGTACAAACTTTTTGATTTGACCTCATACAGTAAGTAATTGTACGTTTCCAATTACTTACTTGTTGATAAATGCGGCCCCCTTCCGATCGTTCGAACGAGCGTATGTAGGTTTGGTCCGTGAATTGATAGACCCTCCGGTTGACTTGGAACTGGAAATAATTGGAAAGAACACACTTATATGAGGCACAAACAATGCGAATAATTTCGCAGATTTTTAAAGGCAAATGAATTATTGAAGATAATTCCGATTACAAATTCTTAATAACATAATTTAAATAGCTTTTTGATACCAAATCGTTTTGTTGAATCCTGTACTCAAATTGTCTTAGTAGTTCTCTGGTTAACACACACATTTCTCTTTTCTAATGTTAATGGTTTATTTTGGTGAAGTAATTCGTTAATAGCACGTGCGATTTCTGACCTGGTACTTGAATAAATAATATCCAAAAAGGATTTTGCTTCTTAATATAACAACTCAGAACTTGGCCGGCTACTCTTATCATTAAACCAATAATTTCGGCAGAAGTTGAAGCAATCCGTACCGTTGGCAAATTATTTGCTTCATTTATACAACCTAAAAATGGCCGAAACACAAATTCACCACTGATGGTCACAACCTGGCTTATCACTCGATAAACTATTTTCAAATGTGTTGTCTTTTACTCGGGACTATTGCCCGACCTTTAGTAGGGTTTTTTAACACCGACTGATTATTAATTTGTTCAAATAACTTTATTTTTTTGATTCGATTTATAAATCTTACGTATTTGTCTTACTAACATTTGTTCTAACAACCTCGGTTGTCCTAGGGATTTTTTGGTACCTTGATTTTTTTGTTGAAATTTATCGTTCGGTTCGTATCGATCGATGGGTCACCTAACCCATAGGCGCGGATAATTCATAATACGTATTTAATTTGAGTTCACGTTAACAGGAATATAAAATTTGTTTCGTTAAATAAAATTGGTTGGATAAATTACACATAAATAAATTGTTAATCGTAATTGACCTCTGAAAATTAACAAACCCTCGAGGTGTATGAAGAGGATTTTCCTTTTCAAAGGAAATTAACGGAAGACCGTTACACTTTTATAATAAGAGATTTGGTATGCATTGAAAAAAACAGATCAACATATCAACGGATCAACGTATTTAAATTTCCTATATAGGTGAAAAATTATGTAAATAAAATACGTATAACTTATATTTGGTCTGCATTGAAAAAACATGCGGACGGACACGAAGCCAGACCATAAGGCTTCTTTCTATACCTTGTATAGAAGCCTAAAAGTAGCGCACTGGCTACCCAGTTCATAGACCTCTATACACACAGAGTATTTCCAATACGATTTGAAACGCTCTGTATGATTTTGAATTATGCGGACGGACAGACAGACAGACAGACAGACGGACACGGAGCCAGATCATAAGGCTTCTTGCTATACTTTGTATAGAAGCCTAAAAGGGAGGAAAAATTGGCTGCTGCCTATATGAAGAAGAAACAGAAAGAAGAACAGGAATTGGCAATATCGCTGCGTGCTTTCGAAAATTCCTTATTAGAAGACGAATAATAGTTCATATTACAATATCTTAATATATAAAATGCCAGCTCTCTCCTGCGGCGTGTCAAAACCTAATCTCATTGGTCCAAATTTGATACCAACATAAGCACTAATCGAAGTTATGGAAGGGGAAGGATCTGAACGGAACGAAAAGAAGAAACAAAAATCGAGGAGATAGAAAATAACGGTTATTAATGATTAACTTAAATCCGGATTAACGGATTAACGTTAATACGTTAATCCGTTAATATTTAATAAAAATACTATATAATCCAAATGATTTATTATGACTTAAATGTGTTGAACGTGAACTAAAAATGTCTTTACAAAAAATGGCTTTGCGAGAATTAAATAAGGTTGTGGAAGGGGCGCTAAACAGGGCTTTATCGTTCGCTAAATATGAAGATTTAACATGGAACCTGTTTTTCGGTACCAAACCATTTATCATAGTTTTCCTCGAGATTTAGGGGTGCCGCGGGAGTGGCGCCTATCTCGTTTCTTCTTCTTTTTACCGTTTTCCGAAGTGCTGCGTAGTTGTGTAACCGTGTATTACACGTAGTTGTGTTACACGGGGGATAATCCCTTAATTTTTGTGTTGGTAATAAAAAATTTACTATATAAGCAAATTTGCTTTTTGCGATCGGTTTCGGATTTAAATTTTTGGTAATGAAAATTTTGTTATTGAAAATTCATTATTGTGAATGGGAAGATGTTATTCGATAATCTACTCTATTCAAATTATAAACTATAAATTTGAATTATACATGTGGTGCCAATTTTTGGTATCGATTTTTGGTGTCGGTTTTTGCTGTCGGTTTTTGGTGTCGGTTTTTTGGTGTCGATTTTTGCGAGGTAACGACCGTGAAAACATGTTCCATGTTAAAAAACTCAATGGATCAATAGATCAACGGATCAAATAAAGAGATCAACAATATATAGGTAAACCACTCAGTTATGTATATTTCAGCAACCTTCTTCACATATCTACTCATTTTCAGAGTGTTTCCCAACACAATTTGGAGCGCACTGGCTACCCAGTTCTTAGACCTCTATACACACAGAGTATTTCCAACACGATTTGAAACGCTCTGTATGATTTTGAATTATGCGGACGGACAGACAGACGGACAGACGGACGGACGGACGGACAGACACGGAGCCAGATCATAAGGCTTCTTGCTATACTTTGTATAGAAGCCTAAAACAGATATAAGTCTATATAAGACAGCTATTTCCAAAATAATAGCGCACTGGGTACCCAGTTCTTAGACCTCTATACACACTGAGTATATTCAACACGATTTGAAACGCTCTGTATGATTTTGAATTATGCGGACGGACGGACAGACAGACGGACGGACGGACAGACGGACGGACAGACACGGAGCCAGATCATAAGGCTTCTTGCTATACTTTGTATAGAAGCCTAAAAGTAGTGAAATAATGGAAAAATTGAAGAAATAAATAAACAGACGGACAGACGGACGGACGGACAGACGGACAGACACCGAGCCAGATCATAAGGCTTCTTGCTATACTTTGTATAGAAGCCTAAAATTATTTTTTCACATCAAAGTAAAACACGATTTGAAACGCTCTGTATGATTTTGAATTATGCGGACAAACAGACAGACAGACATACAGACGGACGGACGGACAGACAGACACGGAGCCAGATCATAAGGCTTCTTGCTATACTTTGTATAGAAGCCTAAAACAACCCTAATATAAGGGTTTAAAGGTAGTCCACGCCCCCATGAAATTTAACTAAAATTGGGGTAATTATCGGACTTTTTGGGTATGTTTCGGTCCGAATGTGACCCTGACGCCGTTACGGACGTTTAAAATTATCGAAGATTCGATAAAATCCGAAAATAGTGCGAAAATCGGCAACATTCATACCAGGGGATACAACTCACGTAGCGTCAGGCTCGCCTACTGGCATAGGGGTCCCCTGTCGGAATGAGTGAAAATTTTTCACCCGGAAATTGATTTTTTTTTGAGATTCGAGGATATTGGCAATAAAAACGTAAACTACCCGTGTATTAACGGAAAAGTGTCGGCCACGCCCACCATAAATTTTGTGTATTTTTTGATTTTTCAGGTGTGCAATCGATTCGAAAGTTGTTCCATTGTCGAAACCTACTTCCGGGCCTTCCGCTCCGCTCCATTAGGCCCTCCGAGCGGTTTTGGCAATGGTTTACTGGGCTAAACATACTCTATAGAGGAATATTAATCCACCCCAACCGGGATTTTAGAAAAACGGGATCCTAGAAATCCTGGATATATCTTTTCAAAGTATAGTTGCGGTATGGAGGGCAGTAAACTTTTACGTTTCACCCCCAAAAAATCGAATAAAACAAAAAATAATGTGAAAATAGTATCCATTCGTGCATGTTACTCTTACGAGAGGCGTGGAATCCGAATGCGAATAATAAATTAACTTGTGGTGTACCTGGCTAAGCCGTCACAACCTTTATCTGACTGGTGCGCCATGTACCTTATTTGAAGTGAATACAGGGTTGGGTTTTGACACCCCTCCCTGTAGCCGAGATCCGCCGAAGTTGGATTTTACCCCCCCCCCTTCGATGCTCGACGAAAATGGCTGAATTATTCTTTGACAGGGAAATACACGCAGTCGCTGTCCGTAGTGCTTTCGAAGCAGGTTTGACTTCATCTACTGATCGCTACCATGACTGGGTCATTTCGATGATTTAGAAAAGGTGGAGGAAAAGTTGGCAAAGTTCGCGTATATGTGGCAAAGTCGAGATTCCTTCGGCCGGGGGACGAAAACCTCTCCGATTTCGTCATGTGACTTGGCCAGGCTGATTCCACCCAGAGGGGGGGGGGTTGACCCCCCTTTGGTGGAGCCCGAGCCTGCGTGCTCGAGTTACCCGGAAACGCCGGATTTATAAAGTTAATCAGAGATTAATAAGATAGCCCTCGTATACATCCGCCCTACATTTCATTCCAACCACTCGCAAGACGAGTCGTTAATCAAATCCCCCCAAGAGTCCACCCAAGTTGAGGTGTGCAAAAACCGCCAATGACTGAAGGTCACTGGTCTAGTCTGGTATACCGCGCTTCAAGCACAATTTACGCCCTTGAAGCTGGTAAGGCAGACATCCTGAAAAGAAACACAGAAAGAGGTTCTTAGCGAGCTAAGAACCCTCCGTATGGCCTGCGGTATTGCAGTTCCCGCATATCGCGGACCCTGGGGTCGTGAGATCCGAGAAGTGCTTTATCTTGGCAACGTTAGAGCACGGATGGCTTTTCGGCACGAGAAGCGCCTTGGGCCTCTTATACCTCAGGTAATCGTCGAGTTGGTAGTTACCAAGCCCATTGATTAGTGGGTTTTCGGAGGTGGCCAAGCGATCGTAAAAATTACCCGTCAGGTGACGGATAAAGTCGTCGATCGATTCCACGCCTGTGTCCTCCTGAATTCTAGCGTTTGAAACCAATTTTGGAGCCTTCAAAATTCGTCTCAGTGTGCTACACTTTGGGTTCCGCGGAGTTTTCTCAGGTAAGAATCGGCCGCGTAGCCCCAAGCCTCGCACGCGTACGTCATTACGAGTCTGACGCACGCCTTATAAAGACGGATCTTTGATTTAAGAGAACACTTGCTCTTACCTTGTAAGAATGGATGAAGCTCTCTTAGAGCTCCTCTCGCTTTGTTTCTTACCTCCGTTATATGTTGGCCCCACCGTAGCCCCTTGTAGAGTTTCACCCCCAAATATTTGGAGGTGTCGCTCCAAGGGATTTCGGTGTCATACATCCGGAGGCAGGAAGTAGGAAGTCTTGATTCTTTAGAAGGTATTTTCCGCTTTTGATATCTGGTAAAAAAGGTTGCAGTGCTCTTGCTAGGGTTTACCCCTATGCGCCAAGCACTGAACCATTTTTCCAGAGTATCTAAGTGGCTTTGAAGACGGTTTATGATGAGTTTTCGCGCGCTTGAATACACCGCCGTATCGTCCGCGTAAAGTGCTACTTCAACCCTACTGTCGCCCCCCCCCTATTTGCACATGGAAGGTCGTGTATAAAGATAGAGAAGAGCCTGGGAGAGAGGATGCTCCCTTGGGGGACCCCCACTTCAATGCACTTTAAAGTGGAGCGGGTGTCCTCGAGTTTAACTCGAAACTTCCGGTCCCTCAGGAACGACTCCATCAGTATCACTATTTCCGCTTGAATGCCAGCTTCCAGCATTTTGAAAAGCAAGACCTGGTGCCATACTTTATCGAATGCCTTGGCGACATCCAGGAACACAGCCCCCGTAGACTGCTTCTTGTTCCAGTTAAGCGTGATATGTTCCGCGAGCCTTACCACCTGGTGCACGGTTGAATGGCCTGGTCGAAAACCAAATTGTTCGTTAGGAATGACTTGGTTTCCTTCCGTGGCTTGATTTAACCTGTCTATTATGACTTTTTCTGTTAGTTTGCCTAAGCAGGGTAATAAACTAATAGGACGATATGATTTCGCGTTCCTCAGGTTTTGGTTTGGCTTGGGGAACATTATGACGTCTGCGACTTTCCACCTAGATGGGAAGTGCTTCAGTCTCAACATGGCGTTTACGATCGCGGTCATTGCCGCAAAAGCTTTTTTCGGAAGCTCTGAAATTACCCTATTCGTGATTCCGCATGGCCCCGGGACCTTTTTCTTATTAAGTTTGCGAGAGATCGTGACCAGCTCGCCGAATGTCACCGGGGTGATATTCGATTCGTCGGTGCGCGATTTTAAATCTGCTAATCTCCTCCTTACCTCGCTCTCGACTTTTGTGGTGTGCTCCGCTACTGTCGGATCGGTGTCAGCGTTTGGGCTGAACTGATCTTCCAGGCTGCAAGCCAGCACCTCAGCTTTATCCAGGGAGCTGAGGGCCAATCCGTTCGGTCCGTTGAGGGGGGGGGGATTTTAGCTCCTTTGTTACCTCTAACCGATTTGATGAATTTCCATGACGACGGTTGCTCAAGTGAGATCTCCTCGAGATTATTGTCTCAGGTCAGTTCCCTATGCGAGAGGCGTGGTCGAACTGCCGGAGCGAATCGAATCGAATCATAAATTAAAACTTTGAGTACTCGGGCCAAGCCCGTACCTCCTTGAGAAAGCTGGTGCGCCACGGCACCTGAATTTATATTTTGCAAGGTTGGGTTTTGAGGCCCCCACCTGGCTACTAGATCGTCGGAGTCCGGGATGGGTTTTACTCCCCCCCTTCTTGACGACGATCGTGGCTTTGAAAAATGGAAATAAAGACATTTGCGCAGATGCCTTTTTGAATAAAGCTGGTAATGCTCGAATTGACGTCACCACCTGATCCCCTTCAATGTTAGGGTCGGGTTGTGGTGATAAGAATGTGATAGAACACTGGGTGTGGATGAAGAAATAGATGCAATAGTGATCGGTATCGGGGTCTAACCGTCTTGTTTTCCGTATCGGGGGAGTTTCAGTCGCTCCGATGCTGCGGAAAACCCTCTGGTTTTCTCCTGATGCCGGTCAGGTTGGGTTTCTGACCGGGGGGGTTGCCCCCCTCGAGTGGAGTCCGATCCTGCGTGGCCGGAGTTCCTGAACTCTACCGGAGAAGAATACTCTGTCTTGCGATAGGGTAGAAAATCCCCCGAGTGCTTTTCCCCAGACTGCCCCTATATGCCACCCTACATCAGTGAGGCAAATACCGACGGAGACCGCGAAATTTCCAAAAGCGCCGGAGCGAAAACTTATAAGTGTTAGGGTATATGTTTTCGCACGTACCGTCAACAAAATGGGGAGATTCCACAAATTTGCGTTATGCGCGTCGCTGAACGTGTATAATTTACGATTTGAGTCCTTATTTTCATATTAAAAGTCGCGTTAGGCTCATCATCCAAGAATTTTATGATTTAATATTACTTTATAAACCTTAAACTTTACCAAACTTAATAGGAAAAAGTCAACTTCGGAGTACTGGTTAGGGTACTTTAACCGATAAAACATTAAAATTATTGAAAATTCAGAAAAATTGTTCAAATTGGATCAAAGTGAATCTTAAAATTGATGTAAAAAAGTCAATATTGGGTGGAGGTTTTAGCGGGTAGGAATCCCATACTACCACCCAATACGAACTGGTGGTGTTTTGGAAGAAAAAAAATTGACTGTATAATTTACTTATAACAAAAAAGCAACAATTTTGTCTTTATTTATTATATTTTCAAAATATGATTACAAATTTTAAGCATTATCTTCACTGCGTTTACTTAATTTTGATTTTTTCGAACATGTGGGAGACAAATCCATACTATTGGATGAATTATTTTTAGAACAATGTTGCAAACTTTTTTTGTCCAATTTCATTTTGCGTTTCATAGAAATATTACTTTTGCGAGTTGACGGATGTTCACAACACGAGTGTAATTTATGAGGAGCCGATTTGGTCCTAGAAGGTTGAATACGTACTTTATTTTTTCCTTCGTCATTTGCATTCGGTTTGGAAGCAACTGTTTTACAATTGCTCTGCAAATCGGTTTCAGAACCATTTAATTCTTCATTTGTTGATGCCAAATTGATGTTCGAAGTTGAACTTTCAACTTGTGCAGGCCTGGTGTAAAGACAACTGATATCTTCTTCGCTTAAGTTGTTTACCATTTTTGAAATATTCGAATTATCAGTTTTACTTGGAACACGCCGATGTTTATTTTTTCGTATCAACCGTTTTAGCGATTCTTTGCTGACTAAAGAATAATGTTTACCATTCTTTTTGACCAAGCCATTCGCGATTCCATATTTCAACGCAGCAATAATTATTTTTTGAGCTTTAGAAACCCGATGCTCACTGTCAGATTTCCGGAGAGATAATCTGGGATGCGAAGTTTCTGCTTTCTTTTTTAAAATTTTATCGTTGTTAGATGTATGCTTGTCAGGACGTGGACGCATCGGTTTTACTACATTTTTGGTCGCTCGATCTTCTCCCGTATTTATATTGTTATTTTCGAAGCGTTCCTTTCCGGTTTCTTTTTTCTTTTGATCTTTTGGTAACAAAATATGCTTTTCTGGTATCGGTTCGGCTTCGGAAGCATTCGAACGCCAGCAATAACTTTTCAGTCTTCTCAATAATTCTAAAATCGTATTTTCTGAACTTGCAGATGATTTTTCGATGTCTTGATTGTTGGTATCCAAATTTACAAATTTTGATTCTGGGGAGTGAGATTTTGTGCCACTCTTTGCATCGGTTTCACTAAAATCACATTCAGTGTCGGTGGTGTAATTGCTATCACATTTTGTTAAATCATTTTGAGAATTTTCGCTAAGGGTTAACGACGATAAGGACGATAGTCTTAGGACGTCAAGTCTTGGCTTAATTGTTGGTTTTGGTTTTTTGTAAGGTAATCGTCGAGAACGATGACGAGCCATTATAAATTTTGAAAAATACTACAATAATTTACTTGTCATTTTGACAAACTAAAACTAAAATTTGACAAAAACAAATGATTTTTATAAAAATCTATAACAACCACTTGGTTAAGTGTGTATAATGTTTATCAGGGGCAGCGCCGTAGCAAGCTCTTCTGGCTCCTGAGGCAAATTTGAATATTATATGTTCCCCCCTCCCAAAAGATCCTTATCATTTTGAAAATTTTAAACTATTATTTATTGGGTTTTGTCGAGGTTTAGCGCTTCCATTGCGATCACCCTTGCTACGGCGCTGGCTTAGAGTAATGAAAACAAATGGATGCTTATCAGGAACTCATTTAGGCTGCCGGAACTAGGGGGGTATCGAATACCCCCCAGGTACACTTAATTTATTGCGAAAGAAAAACTTTTACTTTTACGTCCCTCGGTATTAAGAAGAACGGTAATGGGATAGCTATGAAAAATATCACCTGCTGCCCCCCCTCCCGGATTACAAACGAAAATTGCAAAAGATTCAACGAAAAATAATAAATTTTGATGGTTCTGAATAAAGGCAAGTGTGCCTGGGAGGTATTCCATACCCCCAGACATGCAATATCGATTTTTTTCATTGGGAACTTCTGAAGATCTTACATAAAATACGCATAGTAATGTCAGAATCACCGTTTCCATGGTAACGTAACGCAATACCCCCCTCCCTGAAACATGAGATTATTTTTATCGGTAGGAATTTTTCTTTTCAATTTAAATATATTTGAATAACTGTTGCGATGATAACGTGATATTTTTACCGGTTACCCAGTCAGTTAAAGGGAAACGAAGAAGAACGCGGGGGATGGAATCAACTTTGCTAAAATCCCCTGTCTTATCATTGGACCAAATTTGAAGAGGAGAAAATTCCCTACAAAACAAGGTTTCAAGATTTACTTTAGATCTGAAGTAAATCCTGAAACCTCGTTTCATTTTGTTCACCATCGATGGTGAAGTTTAAATGTACGAAATTTTTATTCAGAATAAGAATTATTCAAAACCATCCTTACAAGATCCAGGTGGTTCAAAAATTGTAGCCTAGTGATCATCGATTGCATCGTGCGTTGGCAGATTGGGCTCACAACCAATTGGAAGTGGATCCATTTTTTTACCGCCAAATTTTGTTCAGTGACGAGGCACATTTCTGGTTGAATGGGAATGTGAACAATCAAAATTGCCGTATATGGACTGAGATCAATCCGGAACATTATCTTGAGACTCCATTGCATCCATTAAAATTGACTGTTTGTTGTGGAATACACGCCAACAGCATCATCGGTCCATATTTCTTTCGAAATGAGGAAGGAGCTACCGTTACGGTGAATGGTACGAGATATCGACACATGCTCCATACATTTTTGTTTCCAAACATCCAAGAGTTAAACATCGACAAGTTATGGTTCCAACAGGATGGTGCTACGTGCCACAAAGCCACCAAAACCATCGATTTATTGAAAGGACAATTTGGTGACCACATTATTTCAAGAAATGGTTCTATAAATTGGCCTCCAAGATTGTGTGATTTGACGCCTCCAGATTATTTTCTTTGGGGGTATGTTAAAGCCATGGTTTATGCTAACAAACCAAAAACTCTGGAAGCATTGGAGGTCAATATTCAGCAAGTCATTTATGAAATAAGGCCAGAAATAATGGAAAAAGTGATCAAAAATTGGACTGACCGGATGCGCTTCGTAACGATTAGTCGTGGTGATCACATGCCGGAAATCATTTTCAAATCATAAATGGCATTAAATTTACTTTCATAAAAAAATAATTAAAAAAACAGTCCATCAATTTTTTATTGTTTTATTCCAATTTGAAGTTCTCATGCAGCTTAAAAAAACACCATATACAATGAAAAGTGGAGGAAACACAATAAGATTCCCAGATAAGAAGCATTGTAGGAAGATTTGGAAACCGAAGTAGTGTAGAAAACCGTACTAGCGGTTTAATAAAATATATCCCACAGCTGAACCACCAATGTAGAAAACCGTGGAGGCGGTAATGTAAATTTAATTCCACCTCTGACAACAATGTAGGAAACCGGAGGTGCGTTATTTAAATAGCTTCTGGCGCTGCCACCACGAGCTTCTTTTTAGTTATAACTCACCTTTACCTATTTTACAGGTTCGGTAATTTCGGGAGAGAACGCTCGAAGAAACTCCCTTTTAACTCTTGCCTAAGTTTGTAGCTTTGGCCCTATTGGAAACGGAGGTAAAGGAGATTTCGACACTAGCACTTGCGTATTTTCAAGCAATAATAAATTGAGTTCTTTATAACAAATCTATTGATACCTTTATACACATAAATAAAGTTGGCAAATTATAACAATAAGTACAAAATAATCAAATTACTGGGAATAGTTTAATACGCATGCACAATACCTTTTTATTACTAGTTAGCTGCTAGGTCACCAATGTATAACCCAGGAAAGGAGTCTTTGAAACACGCAAACTTCTCTTTTACTAACAATAACCTTTTTATAGAATTTGAAATAAACACTCAAACTTTTAATCTCGTACTATAATTACTCGAAATTTACACTTAATATTTTATTCAATTTTATTTAAACAACTTCGACTTTTAAGTTAATCAACTTTATACTTTTTAATTAAGTATTGACTCAAAATTAATCAAACGCGGGCTCGCGGAGTAACTAAACGTATTTATTCGAGCACGTACTCGATGAACAACTGTTGAATTTTTCCTAAGTTGGGATTTTTATCACCAATTTCCCACTTTGGATATTCATTTTACCACCCTTACGCCAGGCGAAGAACCAATCTCTTTGATTCTTCGTCCTGCCTAAGTCCAGGGGGATGTGGTCAAATCTCCTCGTTTCCAAAACTTACTTCCTTTTTTACATGGGTGGCCGTTCAGGACCGTGTGACTTTTCAGCGGCATGTTATTCTTAAAGTTTCCTCGAATTGAGGGGTTCTACAAACTATTCTCACACATGATGCAAATGGACCGTTAAATTAGAACTATACTTTTCGTCCCCTTGCTAATACTTATTGACAAGCTCTTTTGGCGGTGTAGCTATAAATTAACAACTCATTTCCGTCCACATGCAAAATAAGCGCAATGTAAAGTTAAATCTATTGTATGCATTGACTTACACTAATCTTTACTACGTAATAAGCGACAGGGCGCCCTTTTGACTACATAGCCGCCAGCATCTGTACTCGGCTTTCTCTTGACAAATGATTTCCTGCTCTTTTCGGTAAAGTCAATGCATCGATATTTAAAAATAAAATCCTACATACTTATTTTATGTATTAAATTAAATAGGGTATGCTTAAATTACCTCTATTTAATTATCTCAATTACAATTATCGTATGTCGGTAATGAAAATACTTAAACCGTATTTTCTTAGTCGGTATTTAATTAATTAGATAAAAGCGCGGGTTGTTACAGCAGGAACGAGAGAGGAGAAATGCTCCTGCACTTCTGCTTAGAAAATAGCCTAACAAACACGGTATACCAGCAACATGAAGGATGCATCAGAATGGACACCTTTGAACGGCGTCAAATGTCAAATTTAAGTTGAAATGCGTGTAAATAGGTTACTGTGCATACAATGTACGGTGTTGACCGTTGCACAACGTAAGAAGGTGGTCAACGTAGAAATTTGGTTTCGATACTTTCCATCCGGGGATTGCCAGGTGTATATACGTCATTTAAGGGTGAAGCACAATGGACGTCGTTGAAAGAAGGTGAAGACTGCCTGTGGCAGAATGTGGTAAAAACTACAGGCTACAAACAGCCCAATTCCATCTCAAGCTTAGAGTACCAATTAGAAAATATCCTATAAAGAGATCGAACATTGAGGGCAAAATACAATTCCGTGAGAGACTGCATGAAAAACTGCATAGGCTGCAGACTGATCAATCGAACAACAAATGAGCAGAAGAGATATGGCAAACCGCAAAGAGAGCCATATCAGAAACTTTAAATTAAACTAAGAAGTAGCAAAGCCCCTAGAAACACCAGCATTGGATGACTAATGGAACTATTAAACTGGTAAATAGAAGACGCCAGCTGATAACATAACAATCAATTTCCTGATCTCAGGAAATATTCTTATATTTTCCTTTCCCTGCTGCTGTTATCCCCGAAAGCATACAATCCATAATTTTGTAGCCGGAGGGTCTGCATTGGGTCCAGCATCGGGATATAAAAATGGTCTCGCACTTCATTTTCCCATGATGCGATTTCGGGAATCAATTGGTATGTCCATCTTCTTTTATTCCAGTTGTCCCAAAAGTCTTTCTTTTTTGCATTGATTTTGCCCGTATGTTGTATGAGGACTTCTATTACTGTCATGAAGTTATATGTTTTTCCATTTCTTCCACCCATATCGGGGCAGGGTATAGCATGATCTGATTCAGGAGAAGAAGAGATGAACAAGCAAACATTATTGGAGTGATAAAAGCGCGGGCACTCAGATCGTTAGAACATTTAAAAAGAATAGACAAAGAATGTAAGTCAGAATTTGGAGATTGAGAAAAAGAGGAAAACCAATGAGTCAATGGAAAAAACGAAGCAAAGGAAGATTTGAGACAGATGAACATTGCAAAATGGGTAAAGAATAGGAAACAATGGGTTCCTTGATCGATCTTTGCATGGACTTTAAATATAACACAAAATTTAGTTGACAATTTTATCACTTCAAAGTCAACTTTGGAGTTATAGATGCTATAACACAGCTTGGTCAAAGAACATCCATAAGGATTTCGCATGCTTCACTCGTTTTCTTCGCTTTTATATAAATTTGAATTCAAAACATTATTTTAGAATACAATTTTATTGAGGAGAAAATATTTATTGAAAATCACATTTTATTATTTAATTACTTGCACTTTTTCTACTTTTTCTTTCTTTCTTTCTTTCTCCTTTTAGTTTTACTTTTAGAAGTATCTGTGGAATCTACATCACTTTGTTTAGAAGAATTGGAAGACTGATCGCTATATGCTTTGCAACGTTTTTTTGAATCACAAACTTTTTTCTTTATCGATGATTTGGAAGTATGATTTTCAATTTCATTTACTTCACCAGCGTCAATTGCTGCCGGTACATCAGATTTATCGCAACGTTTTTTTGAATCACAAACTTTTTTCTTTATCGATGATTTGGAAGTATGATTTTCAATTTCATTTACTTCACCAGCGTCAATTGCTGCCGGTACATCAGATTTAACATTATTTAATATTTTTATGCTGCGTTCCTTCTGCACATAATTTTGAAAAGATTCTCCACTCAACCAATTTGTGCAAAATATATTGTGAATTCTTGAAATTTCTTGCTTTTGTTCCAAACTGCCGCACGGCACTTGCTGAATTTTGGTCGAAGATACCATCAATTGGTACCGATCTCTGAATTTTCTCACATAGCCCAAATCAAGTGATTGCAATAAAGCTGTTACAATTTGATTGCGAACATCTCCATCGGTTCTACAGTTGGCCGTTATGTAGGTTGTTAAATCTTGCAAACTAACACCTTCGTGGAATTGAGGAATTCCTTGTAAATGATGAAGGCTTAGTAATACACGGTGGATAAAACTCGAAAACGTTATTGATTTTTCTTTTTGTTCCATTACGTAAAATGAATACTTAACTGACGTATTTAGATAATTTTGACATAAAAACTTCGTTTCCAAACTGACGTCTCAAAATTCATCGTACATAAAGTTGTAAACAAAATTCAAAGCACATCTAGGAACAGTTGCGGTTTTATCGAACAGGCGATTAGGCACGGCGTACCTAACAAATGTGGGCATAAATAATATTTTTTATGTATTTCATTTTATTTATTATTATATTAAAATTTATTAAAATTTACAAAACCGAAATATTGGCTCAAGCTTACAAAAAATCCGGGCAAGCTGAATTTTGGCAGAGATGTACATCGGAGTGTTCTAATGAACCCCCCAAAAGTCCCATAAAATCCCACGCCGGCGTCCCCCACAATCGGGGGTTTTAGCTCCCCCAACGCGATTTTTTGCCGATAACTCGCTTATTTATGCTTGTATGAAAAATTATGATCAGACCATAATTGAAGAGCATAAAATTCTCTATAAAATAGTTTCTTTTTTCATATTTTTGCATGGCACACTAATACTTAAATTATTGACCGAAAACACGACCCACCCTTAAAATGGCACAATATTGATTTGTTGCAGGGAGAGAAATGTTTTCGGGCACGGGAAATGCTTTTAATAATAAATTAATTGAAATTGTGGCCAAGGTTGGAAAATGAAGAGAAAAATAGATTTTTTCAAAATTTGCCCAAGTTATAGTATCTTCCAAGTAACGAAACCGAAATTTTGGTTTGAGCTTACAGAAGGTCCGGGAACTCCGCCTGCGAAGACTGCTGGGTGGATTGAGTAGCTCAGCGGTTGACGTTGCCGGTCCCAATCCCGGATAAAGGAGGAGTGTTTACAGGCAAGGTTAGCAGCCTACCTGTAGCAAAACAATGGATCGCTCAAAGAATCATATCACAAACAGACAAATACCCCCAAAACAAATCGTGGACGTAAGGGCCCTGAACTCAGCAAGCATAGGCACCGACCATAGTCTGATACTATGCAAGTTCCGTCTTAAACATCTACCACAAAAACTTAGAGAATCGCCAGTGTTCGTAACAAAGTTTAACATTGAATCCTTTGAGTATGACAGCACTAAGTACCTATATAGGGAAAGATTGAAGGATAAGATAACAAAAAATGGAGTGACACAAGAAGATAATGTGGACCAAGCATGGCTTAAAATAAAAACTAACATCACAAAAAGCGGCGAGGAAGCAATAGGAATTAGAAAAGTTAACATCGGAAGGAGGAAAAACATCAACACCAAACCATGGTTCTGTTCTAAAGTTGATTGCTTTAGTTTGATTGAACTTATGAATGTATTAATTTACTTAAAGATCTGTTATAATAGCTGCCACCAGAGATCGTAGTTAGATGAAATTGCGAGTCCGATCCCTAACTCATGAATTTAACTTTAAATACTTACTTTAATTTCTCATTAATTAGTGTACTTGGTAGCGTGATGAGCCTTAGAGCAGAAACGTGGGAGAAATATTTACGACAAACGATAGATCACTTATAGGAGATTTCAATAAATTGAGACACCTTTAGCTTAATTAAAACAATTTATTTAAATAACAAAAAAAAACCCAGACAGAATTTAACAGTTATGCAAACCTAAAAGGTTTTACGATATTATAATACTAGAATTGTGACCAAAATTACTTAATTATTCTAATCCGACCAGAGTAAAGTTTGTAAAAGATTTTTCTATAATTAAAGAAAATGGTTGATACCTGAAGTTTTATAATCCTCTTTACTTGCACATGTACTTAATCCTTCCCTTTTTATCTTCCTATTGCACTTTGGTTACTTTTGAAATTACACGTAACTCGTAATGGTGGATTTAAATAGTTTTATTCGATTAAAATTTAATGACGCTGTCGAAATTTTAATGAATTACACTTTGAAATTCGAACTGTGCTAATTTACTTGAAACTTTAGCGTATTTACTTTAACCGACACGAGTATTTTATATTTAACTTAGGTTGGACTTGGTTAATTAGATTGACTAGAAACTTCCGCGTGGAAAATAGCGTCTGATTGATTTACGCTTATGTGCTTGAAAAACCGGCAACTGCCTGACTTTTTCTTCCGGGATCGTATTTATTGACTAAGATTTCCTTATGGTGAGGGTATAACAACGTACGAGGTTTATTAATTTCGGACCTCGAGTAGAGACTACATGTATGGTCTCTTTAGGGTAGTTTTTATTACCCGCTTTCGTTCTAGAAATCTAGCGGGGTGCCATGATTTCTAAAGTTTGGAAAGCGTTGGTCTCATTCATAAAATAAAAACTTATACTTTTTTTCCAAGAAGACGTCGCACGTGCAAGTGTGAATTACTTCATGACTCTATACAACGTTCAAAGTCTTTGTCGCTTCTTTTAACTTTGCTGGAAACTCTCGTTACAAAGCTATTAACGTTTCCGTTCTCATTGTTACAAATATTAAAGGACGGATATTGTAAAAGTTTACAATATCACTCGAGAATTTCCAGTGCATCTCAAACAAATTTTACCCTGGTTTAACAATCATTATAAACAAAATAATTATTATAAACTAAATAAGTTTCAATAATTATAAACTAAATAGTTTACACATAATATGGTTTAATACTTATAATCTATTTTATAACATGGTTTAATGTTTATTTTCATTTATTTATCATTGATAAATTCATCTTTACGTGTTAAAATTACGTGGTCGATATATATAAATAATAATGAATTAAACGCGGGTTGTTACAGTTCACAAGATAAGTGAAGAATTTGGCAAATGAGAAAAGAAAAGCGCACCTAAGGTATAGTATGGATAGATCACCTGAGGAATATATAAGATATAAAGCCATTAGAAACACAATAAACAACCAAATAACAATGTTGAAACGAGAATACTGGGCGAAATTCTCAGCAGGCATGGAACACGATATGTATGGCGGCCAAAAGAGAATCTGGCAAATGATCCGTAGCGCAAAAAGACCGGTAACGGAATGCACACTGCTAACAAATATCACGAAAGACGAATGGATCAACCATTTTCAAGTGCTCTACGAGACGACGGATGGCACACCACAAGACAACGTAGCGACACCAGATGTGGAGGGAGGGAATCTGAGCGAAGAGGTGATCGTAACGCAAAGCGAGGTGGACGAAGCAATAAAAAAAATGAAAAACCGAAAATCGCCAGGAATGGATCACATCACCAACGAGATGATTAAATACGGAGGTACCGAACTATCAAAAGAGATAACAATGCTATTCCAAAGGATAATATCATCCGGGAATATACCCGAAGAATGGCGCATAAGCGTTACGATACCCATATTCAAGAAGGGATCAAAAAACGACCCAAAAAATTACAGGGGCATAACCCTACTGAGCAGTATATAAAAATTATTCACAAAGATCCTCTCCCAGAAAATCATTGAATCGACCGGAATAAGCGACGAACAACAAGGTTTCCGCCAAAATAGATCGACTATCGACGGAATATTTATAATACGACAACTAATAGAGGGATCGATTGAATATGACAAGCCGCTATACCTTAGTTTTGTCGATTTCACACAACCCTTCGACAGAGTAAGACTCAACGACGTGCTAACAACCCTAGATAATAACAACATTAGTAGAAAGATAATTAAAATAATCAAGGAATTGAACACTAATACTAGAACCAGAATCAAAATAGCAGGTTTGCTCACAGAAGAGATCCCAACTAAAACTGGAATCAGGCAGGGGTATAGCCTGAGCCCCACACTGTTCAACTTGATTATGGAACAAATAATCCGGGGAATCAGAGACACTAACATTGTCTATGAGATAGGGGGCAGTAGAATCCAGATGGTGTGCTATGCGGATGACGTGACCCTGACAGCCGAAAATGAGGACGACCTACAGCGACTCCTGTTTAGACTCAATAACTTATCAAAAGCGTTCAATATGAAGATATCGACCCACAAAAAACTAAATCTATGGTGATCGCGAAATATCCCATACGCTGCAAACTGATGGTCGATGAGAAACCCGTTGAGCAGGTTAGCAAGTTCACATACCTGGGTGTAGATATTAGTAATGACCGAAATACCATATCGGAGGTGCGCACGCAAGCGTCAAAATCAGCCATGATCTCAGGCTGCTTACGTAATATTATATGGTCCAACAAACACATGTCAATTGAGAACAAGGCAAGAATATACAATACATGCGTGCGACCAGTCCTGACATACGCGGCCGAGACAAGAGCCGCAACATCAAGAACCAAGCAAATAATGAGAACTACAGAAATGAGAACGTTGAGATCGATAGCGGGAGTGACGCTGTGGGATAGAGTAAGAAGCGAGGTGACGCGCGAAAAATGTAAAATCCAGGACGTTGTCAGATGAACTAGAGCAAGGAGAAGGTTCTGGAGAGACCATGTCAACAGAATGGACGACAAACGAATTGCAAATATTGCCATGACACAAAGACCTACATCCAAGAGACCCCCCGGAAGACCCCCAAAAAGATGGAAAGACAGCTGGACGTCCGAATCCCAAGAGGGCAGAACATGATTGACCAACAGGGCTAAGCCCTAATAGAAGAAGAAGAAGAAGAAGAAGGTCCGGGCAAGCTGAAATTTGGCAAAGATGTATATTGAAGTGTTCCAATAAACCCCCAAAAGGTCTCATAAAAATCTCAAGCCGGCGTTCCCCCAAATGAGGATTTTAGCCCCCTAGGTGCGGTTTTCGCCTATAGCTCACGTATTTTTACTTTTACGAAAAATTACCATTAAACAAAGTTTAATTTGCCTATTACAGTATGTATTGTAGTACTACCTACTGCAGCGCCACAAGTTATAGAGAATTTTATGTTCTTCAACTTTGCTTAAAGGTAATTTTTCGTAAAAGTAAAAATACGTGAGCTATACGCGAAACTGGGTAATGTAAACTGCCCTCCAAATTAACCTTTTTTTATTTTCTTCAATTTTGGTTTTAAGTCGGCATGTAAATTGCCCTCGAACTGTATAATCCCTACTTATACGTAAGTAGGAGTAGGAGATTATAACAATTATAATTTAAGAACGGCTTATTACAGGGCCAGTTTAGACGGGGGATTGTAGGGGGTAGTGACCGAGTGAAAATCGCTAATTTCACCTTAGAACTTCATCGTTCACTTTACGTGTGATGCATTATAGGTACATTAATTTTTAAATTAAACTACCCTGAACTATCTACTGCGCGGAAAAGTAAATCGGCCGCTCAGAGGTGTATCGGTCGGGTCGAGCTTAGGTTAGTGTTAGAAAATGATTTGTTTTTCCGCAAGTTGAAAGTTAGAAGCAGCAGAAATGTCATGAATCTGGATGGCTCAACAAAAACACCATCCGCAAAGAAATTCTGCGTCAAGCCCTGAGTTGTCAACAGTAATTACAATTTCTTGGTATGATCCTGCATGTAAACTCCCCTCATTCATTTTAACCTTGGAGGGCAGTTTACATGCTTTTTGGAAATCTACTTGGAGGATGAGGGCAGTTTACATATACCCGGCGAAACACCGCACTTAGGGGGCTAAAATTCTCATTTGGGGGAACGCCGGCTTGGGATTTTTATGAGACATTTTGGGGGTTTATTAGAACACTTCAATATACATCTTTGCCAAATTTCAGCTTGCCCGGACCTTCTGTAAGCTCAAACCAAAATTTCGGTTTCGTTACTTGGAAGATACTTTAACTTGGGCAAATTTTGAAAAATCTATTTTTCTCTTCATTTTCCAACCTTGGCCACAATTTCAATTAATTTATTATTAAAATCATTTCCCGTGCCCGAAAACATTTCTCTCCCTGCAACGAATCAATATTGTGTCCTTTTAAGGGTGGGTCGTGTTTTTGGTCAATAATTTAAGTATTAGTGTACCATGGAAATATATAAAAAAAAACTGTTTTATAGAGAATTTTATGCTCTTCAATTATGGTATGATCATAATTTTTCATACAAGCATAAATAAGCGAGTTATCGGCAAAAAATCGCGTTGGGGGAGCTAAAACCCCCGATTGTGGGGGACGCCGGCGTGGGATTTTATGGAACTTTTGGGGGATTCATTAGAACACTCCAATGTACATCTCTGCCAAAATTCAGCTTGCCCGGATTTTTTGCAAACTAAAAACCTTCCTTGCCTGGACATAAAATGTAAAAAAATAAAATGTTTATTTTCCAATTGCGTAAAATAAATACTTAACAGATGAATTTACATAATTTTGACATATAAACTTCGTTTTAAATTTTCATTACGATGGTCTCTAACAAATTATTCAATTTGATAAGAAAAATATTTTTTTAAATCCATTTACCGAACCACACCATCAAAACTGTCAATTGTTTTACTTTCACCCTGTATATTCGCTTAACCTAACTTCAAGTTGTCAAGTGGTCTGTTCATAATAATATAACCTTAAAATTTGTTGGTAAAATATTATCTGTAAGTGGAAAGTTTTCATTCGTTAAATTTTACTCAAGTATTTAAACGATGCGTTACGCACAATTTGTGATGGGGCCCGCAGGAAGTGGCAAATCGACATACTGCAGTGCCCTGGCACAACACGCAGTTGACTTGAAACGAAACGTTCACATTGTTAATTTGGATCCAGCAGCAGAGCATTTTGATTATGAACCTTTAATCGACATTCGAGAGTTGGTACAACTCGATGATGTACTAGAAGATGACGAGATAAATTTAGGTCCCAACGGGAGTGCGATATTTTGTATGGAATACATTTTAGATAATATGGACTGGTTAGAGGATAAATTAGGCGAAATAGACGACGATTATATCGTATTTGATTGCCTTGGTCAAATCGAATTATACGTTCATCTCAATTTGATCCAAAAATTTATCAAGAAATTGGAAAGTTGGAATTTTCGAGTTTGTTGTTTGTACTTCTTAGACGTACAGTTTATGATAGATGGTGCTAAGTTTCTTTCGGGTACCATGAGTGCCCTTACGACTATGATAAATATGGAAACGGCACACATTAATGTTTTATCAAAAATGGATTTGCTCAATAAGCGCGATCGAGGAACTTTGGAAGAGTTTTTGACTCCGGATACTAAATTTTTAATCGACGATGTTAGAAAAAATTATCCCGAATTTCACGACAAATACAAGGAGTTGACCGTAGCATTGGGCGAATTAATAGATTCTTATCCGTTTATAAGATTTCGACCTTTGAATATTAAAGATGAAGATAGTATAGGGGATTTGTTACTTGAAATTGATAACGCTTTACAATATGGAGAAGATATCGACATCCAAACAAAAGATTACGAATAAATTAAAAGTATTTGTTAATTTTATTGAATTTTGATTATATTGCTGTTTTTATTTTTTTAATATAAATATAATAAAATTGGGCTTTTTTAATTTAAAAAATGCAGAATTACTAATCAACTTTTCTTTTAACTTAACTGGGCAAAAATTATTTGCTTGGAATATTAATTAAAAACATAAATACAGTGAAAGCTCCTTATTCACGGTTTCGTTATTCACGTTTTCAGTATTCGTGTATTTAAAAAATGCAACCACTTCTTGTATTCGCGGTTGAATATTTCGTTATTCGCGGATCAAAAACTAACAATATACCTACAATGTTTGTACTACTTCAAAGATTTATAATTAAAATTACAATTTCGCACTTTTAAAATGATATTTGTGTATTTTATCTAAAAGAATTCAGACACTTACATTGCAAAATTGGGTTGGAGTGCCGAAATGTTGTCCACTCCAATCAAAATTTCTTCTGCTACACACTAAAGAACATGGTTAATATAGCAAATTGTAAAAATATTTCGAGTGAACGAGGCCCAAACTTCTGAATAAATCGAATTTGAACTTAGCTAATTTTACACGATTCAGTGACGCGCGGGTGGAATCTCACCCATTTTGTTGACGGTACGTGCAGAAAGAACTAGTCTTAAACTTATTAGCATTTTACGGAGCGGCAGATGCAACACGTCTCTCGTACGTGTAACATCGATTTATATTTTGTTTTATTCGATATTTTGGGGGTGAAACGTGAAAGTTTACCGCCCCATACTGCATCTATACTACTTTTTTATGCTATTTCAAGGTTCTCTAAGTTCCCGGTTTTCTTGATGGAAGGCGCTTCTCGTATGTTTAGCCCAGTAAACCATTGTCAAAACCGCCCTGGAGGAGTGCATAGCGGAGCGGAGCGACGCTCCGGAAGGGTAGGCTTTGACAATGGAATTACCTCCAAATCGAATGCACACCTCAAAAATCGAAAAAAAAATTATTTTGTCACTTTTTCGTTAATACACGGGTAATTTGCGATTTTTTTGCTAATATTTATTACTAATATCTACTAATCACACCCCCACCTATCCGAATTTCAAAGAAAAAATCAAATCCGAGCGAAAAAATTTCACTCGTTCCGACAGGGGACCCCGATGCATGTATGCGGGTCTGACGCTACGCGACTTGTAGCCCCTGATATGAATTTTTCCGATTTTTGCTTTTCTTTCGTATTTTTTAAATCTTCACGTCCGCAACGGCGTCAGAGGGATATTCGGACCGAAACATACCCAAAAAGTCCGGAATTTACCCCAATATTCGTGAAATTGCAAGGAGGGCGTGGCCTATTCGCCGGATTTTTAATTAATCGAAATAAGGGTAATTTTCCGAGGGTTCACCCAAAATAATTTTTCTATAGCTTCTATTAAGCATTATCTTTAGTGTGTAGCACACGAAAATTTTTTTCGGGTGGACTAGTTTATGGAACTCTTCCCCAAAATTGTGTTGGAACATAATTACATACTTAGGAGAAATGATATCATACATTTTTTCTAAAGAAATGTTGATTATTAACAAATCTAAAAGTAATTCGCAAGATATTCAATTACAAATTAACACCACTCACCTATCAAAACAAACAAGTAGGCGTCCAAGTATTTATAAAGAGAAAATATTACTGTGGCTAAACCTAACGTTCTTGGACAAAAACAAAATTTTTGCCGACAAGGTGCTATCATTTCATATAAGCTGTCTTGGCCGCTATCGTACTTGTTGAATTGTTCAACTTGCCATTCGTTGCATGAACTTTGATTAAATAACACGTGTCTCTTGCATTTATTTTGATATAATATTTTTATTTTATTTTCTAACCTTGGAACGTATCCCCTATATTCCCATACAAATTACCATTCCATATTCACGGTTTCAGTATTCGCGGTATAGTTATGGAACGTATCCCCCGCGAATAAGGAACTTTAACTGTATAATAGGTGTTTTAAAAATAAAAATAATCCTATAATATTTAATATTAAATTGTATTTACTATTTTTTGCTGAATAGGGCACTGCAAAAAAGTTTGCCTAGGGCACATGGCCACGAGCATCACAAATAAAACATAAAAAATACGAGAAGAGTGCAGTATTTCGCTCTCAATAATTTCAAAATTTTATTGATAACAAATTTAATTGGTGTACTTTGTGGTCTGTACCATGCTTCCAAGAAATCTTCCACCAATCACAAGAAGTGTGCTCACGTAGTTGAGCCACCGGCTGATAAGAAAAAAAATGCGTCCAATTAGGTTGGTTTTTGAATTATGAATTTTTGAAAATGAAAAATTGGAATAAGAAAAGATAAAAATATCAGAATAACTTTTAGAAAATTAATTTTTTCGTATAATTTTGAATTAATTTTGACACAAACCACGGGTACTCGATCATGTCATTAAACAAGTATTGCATATTGCCAGGGCCTTAGCTAGCTCTTCTGGCGCCTGAGGCAAATTTGAATATATGCGTCCCGCTCTCAAAAGATTCCTATCATTTTGAAAATTTTAAACTATTATTTATTGGGTTTTGTCGAGGTTTAGCGCCCCCATTATAGTTTTGCCTCAGGCGCCTCACCCTTGCTACGGCGCTCGCTTAGAGCAATGAAAACAAATGGATGCTTATCAGGAACTCATTTAGGCTGCCGGGACCGGGGGGTCTGGGGGGTATGGAATAGGACGTATGTAATCTCCACCGATGGTCAAGAGAAAATCCTCACTGCCGAAATGGTCACAGTTTACCACCCGTAAACTCCACCGATGGTTATTCGTAAGGACTTAAAAGTATTAGTAAAGTACAATAGGCAGATTAAAAAAATTATTTCATTAGAAAATGCATTTTATTGAAAAATAAAAGTAACACAAAATTGTAATTTATATATATGGCGTATTTAATGTACCAACCGTGGAAAAGATGGCTAATCAAAAATTTGGAATGGTGAAATAATTTCCTCAAAAAAATGATACCAATCAAAATTTGTTAAAAACCCAATGTACGTAAATTTAGGTGTTATTTTTCCGATTTTTGAGGTGTGCATTCGATTTGGACGTTTTTCCATCGTCAAAACCTACCTTCCGGGGCGCCGCTACGCTCTGCACCCCTGCAAGGAGGTTTTGACTCTGGTTATTAGGCTAAACATACGAGAAGGCGCCACCCATCAAGAAAACCGGGATAAATGAAACCGGGAACTTAGAGAACCTTGAAATAGCATTAAAAAGTATAGCAGCGGTATGGGGCAGTAAACTTTTACGTTTAACCCCCAAAAAATCGAATAAAACAAAAAATAATTACAAAACAGTAACCTTTCGTGCATGTTACGCTTACGAGTGGTGTCTGGCCCAATTTACATGGGACCCTTATAACCTTTTGGCCCAATTTACGGGTAGATAACTAACCCAATTTATAATCGCAACTTCTACTGAGCAAAATTCGCGATGTAATATTTATAACAATAAAAATATACACAAAATATAACGCCAACATAAATTAAAGGACCTAATAATTTATTCGGAATCTTACCTACTTAAAAAAGTACTGGTTACTGTGCAGTTAATCTAACCACTCGAAACAAAATTTCTTCTGCTACACACTGAAGAACACAGTCAATATAACAAATTCTCAAAATATGAACCGAGAATTTATTATCAAAATTTTGAAATAATCGATTTTGAACTTAGCAAATTTTCATGTAATTCAGTGGTAAAATTAACGAGATTCGAGCGCGTCGCTCATTCTGTTGACAGTCCGTGCGCTATGAATGACCCTAACACTTAGAGTATTTCGAACCGGCAGATGCAGCTCGTCTCTCGTACTTGTAACATCGATTATTTTTTGATTTTACGCGATTTTTAGGGGGTTTAAAATCCCGGTTGCCTTCATCCCGGTTTGCTTGATGGATGCCGCCTTCTCGTATGTTTAGCTCTGCCGCGTAGCGGCGTACGCGATTGAAAAACCGCCCGGAGCCCCGGAGGGGCGTAGGGTAGGTTTTTTGATGCGCCCAATTCTGGCCGTGCCAGATCCACCCAAAAAAGTAATAGGTTTTCCCCATAGTTTTTTCTATTCAGACACTGAAGGTCTGAATAGTTGATTAAACAAATAAAATTTGCGGTACATAGAATTTCACACGGTTTTTTGGCTATATTTCGATTGTTAAAACTAGCCCCCCCCCCCCCATAAAATATAACAGAAATTGGCGTTATTTTCGGGCTTTTTCGGTCCGAATGTGACTCTGACGCCGTTGCCAGCGTAAAACATTAACGAAGAATCGAAAAAAGTGCTAAAATCAGCAACATTCATACCAGGGGGTTCAAGTCACATAGCAGCAGGCTCGCCTACTGCATTATCCGTACTCGATCCGAATGAGTGAAAATTTTTCACCCGGAAATTGATATTTTCTTTGAGATTCGGAAAGCTGGGGGCGTGATTAGTAGATTTAGTAATAAATATTAGTAAAAAAAATCGTAAACTCCCGTTTATTAACGGAAAAGTGTCGGCCACGCCCGACCATAAATTTGGTGTAATTTTCGATTTTTTTAGGTGTGCATTCGATTTGAAGGTTGTTCCATTGTCCGGCGCAATCTGCATGCTAGATTATGAGACCCTTCAACCATCGGGCGCAGTCTACAACCTCCCACTGGGATAGTTATGAAAAATATCACCAAAAATATTCCCCCCTGCCGGATTACAAACAAAAATTGCAAAAGATTCAATGAAAAATAATAAATTTTGATGGTTCTGAATAATGGCAAGTGTACCTGGGGGGTATTCCATACCCCCAGTCCCCCCGGTCGTGTAATATCGATTTTTATCATTGGGAACTTCTGAAGATCTTATATAAAATACCCATAGTATGTCAGAAACACCGTTTCCATGGTAACGTAACGGGGGTTGGAATCAACTTTCCTAAAATCCCCAGTCTTATCATTGGATCAAATCTGAAAAGGAGAAAACTCTCTACAAAACGAGGTTTCAGGATTTACTTCAGATCTGAAGTAAAACCTTTTTCAATTATTTTCTTTGGATTTTCTTTTTATTTCATAAATGTAGGCAAATTTTGTTAATTTGTTTTATAGAGAATTTTGTACTCTTCAATTTTTATTTGATGATAATTTTCTCTGAAAATGAAGGTAAGCGAGTTATAGGTGAAAAACTACTGTAGAAGATTAAAATCCCCCACTTGGGGAAATGGCCGGCATAGGCGACGTTACAAATAAAATCGCGGTCAAATTTTCGAATTCAGTCAAATTTGAATATATGCGCCTCCCAACCCTTAAAGATTCTTATATTTTTAAACTATTATTTATTGGGTTTTGTCAAGGTTTAGCGCCCCCATCGCAAATGCCTCAGTCGCCTCATCCTTGCTACGGCGCTGCATATTGCAGTATCCCCAAACCACCAGGACAACTTGTAAGGAACGGGAAGAGTTGTGTAGTTAAACTGCAACTCTATTTTAAAAAATTTACAACTCGAAAACCAAGGAACATTTCCAAATCCCAAAGACCGTCATAATTATTTTGGGCTTTAGAATAACAAAAAAATTGGGAACTTGACTGCCGATATTTTATATGTGGTAACCCCTTGTAAGTATATCATAGTTATTTTTTATTGGATAAATATTAAATGGTCGGTAAACAACATTGATTGGTCTAATTTTCTTACCTAACATGTGAGTACCTACAATAATCCAACAAACAACAACGTCATTAAAATAATAGCTAGAATCACATATCAAACACCAAAACTCTGGTTCAAAATTTACGTCAAAAATCGAAAACTCAAAAATTAGTTTTGCAGTTCGTACTGGAAACCTAGAAAAACTTCAGGGTTTTCAAAAAATAAATCTTTGTACTACACCTTTTCCAGCAGTAATTCAGAAAACCTCACATGCTGTTCAGAAATAGTGAATTGTAATTCAGATTTGTCAACTGATATTCAGAAATCGTGAATTGTAATTCAGATTTGTCAACTGATATTCAGAAATTGTGAATTGTAATTCAGATTTGTCAACTGATATTCAGAAATCGTGAATTGCAATTGACAAATCTGAATATTAATTGACAAATCTGAATAATGGTTGACGATTTCTGAATATCAATTGACAAATCTGAATAACGGTTGACGATTTCTGAATATCAATTGACAAATCTGAATAACGGTTGGCGATTTCTGAATTACCTACTGGTGGAAAAGGTGTAGTACGTAGTACCTATATTAAATAGCGAGCAATTTTTCCCATTTATAACTGAATTTGGACACAGTGTGTTTGCTATACCTATTATTCAATGACCGCCACATCCTCATTTAACTAATAAAATAGTTATTCGTTCTTGGAAGAATAACAAGCTTATCGTTATGTAAACAATTTAAATTTTCTGTGTTTTAAATAAATATGATGCTGTGATTAAATGGCCAAACCCCAAAAGTTATTATAGACAGTAGGTGGTAATTATTGAAAGTGTTAAATTTAATTATTAGGTTATTATAATTCCCTATTATTAAAACTGGTAAGTACCATAGATATCTACTATTTTTAAAATCTATATAATGTATTTTTAACTTTTGAAATTAAAACACCTAACCAGAAAAACTGATATCGGCGGTTTAAGCAATATCTACAACCATTACACATTTAATTAATTTGGAGCTAGGTTTTTTCTATTTTGCCGGAAACTCAAAATTAGGCTCTAAAGCCGAGTATTTGTCGGGTAACCGATTTGTTTTTGTAATGTAACTTGCGAAATAAATAAATAAAAATATCACCGACCAGTGTAGAGGATTGGTGTTATCAGTGATCGGATGTTGTTTTTCAGGATCAGGTCTTGAATCGTCGCGAAGTCATTCGCATCATAGACCCAAATCAGAAAGTCGGACAGGGTCAAGTCGCAAGATCTTGACAACAAATCGGCTTCAATTATTCTTCCAGAAATAATGTGCTCTAAAAATTCTAGCTCAAAATAACCATTATTTCGTCAGATGTATTGCAGATTGCACGTTTTACTGAAACCACATGTGATCCAAGTTTAAATCATTCATTTTCTCGAAGTCGTTCAGCATCTCATGGCAAGGGAAACCATTGACTTATATTAACTTTATAAGTACGATTCAATGCACCCTCCAGTCTAAAAACTGCACCAAACAGTGGCCCCGAGTTAATGCATTGGTTGTTCTTGGATAACATATGGGTTTTTTGCACCTAAGATGTGGCAGTCTTGTATTTAAGCATTTAAGTTAAAATGCGTTTTAATTGTTTTAATAATCTTTATTTTTAGTTTCCTCATCGTAAGCAATTAACAACATGAAACTATTTCTATCTTACAATATCATTTCTGATAAATCTTCATTACCTAAATGCACGTGAAAGTAAGTTATTACATCACGTCCTTAAAACTATCTTACTTTTTAGTTTCAATTCCATCACCCCCTAAATTGGTCAAACAACCCGCTGTCGATGAATTAACATTTATGGTGGAAAACAAATTCGAAAACAAACCGCTTATTTTACAATGTGAAGCTACCGGAGAACCTGCTCCAAAGTAAAATTGTATTGCTGGAATTAATTCCAACTCAATATCACAACATAAATTTAGGTATCGCTGGATTAAGAACGGACAAAACTATAACCGGGAAACCTCGGATGAGCGAATATCACAACAAATAGGTGTCGGTACTTTAATTATAAACTATTCAACTGATGATGACGTGGGGCAATATCAATGCTTTGCTGAAAACGAATGGGGCATAGCTATGTCAAATTCACTTTTTATGCGAAAAATTGAATTTGGTAGATTCGAAAATATTACAATTATTAAGGTGAGAGGTAACGAAGGTGAATCGTTTAAATTGAGTTGTCATCCACCCGATGGCTGGCTTAAATCTGAAGTACGTTGGATAATCCA
This sequence comes from Podabrus alpinus, assembly GCA_932274525.1. Lineage (NCBI taxonomy): Eukaryota > Metazoa > Arthropoda > Insecta > Coleoptera > Cantharidae > Podabrus > Podabrus alpinus. Next base: position 23,560,051 of record OW026453.1, read on the forward strand.
GGAAGCAGACCATGTGTTTAAACCCATCAACAATTCTCGAATTACCAACGATCCTGAAAGAAATCTGTGGTTTTCAAACTTGACCATGGAGGATGCCAATGATAATTTTAGATATGCATGTACTGCCGGCGGTTATCATGAATTTGAATGCCAACTAGGACATAGTGTTTCACTGGAAGTGGCCGCTTCCAAGCTATCGTTAAATTTAGGATGTGAACCAATACTTCAATACGTTTCTAGAAAAAATGAAGTTGTACTTAAAGGAAAACGTGTGGAACTGTTTTGTATTTTTGGAGGAACGTAAGTATACTTATGTCGATAATTTCTGCTTTCATTTTATTTCACCAATTCTTTAGACCTCTACCCGAATTTGTTTGGTCTAAAAATGGAAACAAAATCCAATATTCAGATCGTATAAATGTAGGGAATTATGGTAAATCTCTTGTAATCAAATCAGCCCAAGTCGAGGATGAAGGTTCTTACACCTGTGACGTTAGCAATGGAATTGGAGAACCTAAAGCGTATTCTATTGATTTAACGGTTGTAGGTAAAATTTTAAGTCTACATTATTCAAGTCTTCACTGTTGTTGTTGTCTATAGTTAAACCTTATTTTACTGAGGAACCTGAATTTATAAACTCTGCTGAAGATGAAACTGTCGAATTTCGTTGTGCTGCTTCTGGTATACCAAAACCAAACCTTGAATGGATCTATAATGGTAAATCAATTTTTGAGGCTCCTGATAATCCTAGGAGAAAGGTGGGAATTAACAACATTATTATTGAAAATGTCAAAAAGGAAGATACAGGAAATTATGGTTGCAACGCAACAAATTCTTTAGGATATATTTATAAAGATGTTTATATTAATGTGTAGAGTAAGTCGTCGTTACAAAAATTATATTCCCTACTTCATTGGTAAAAATTTCAGATTTGGCTCCGGAAATTGTAGAACATCCCAGCGATGTCGAATCTATTGATGAGAACAATGCAACTATCACTTGTAGGGCATTTGGTGTTCCGACACCTGTAGTTAAGTGGATTTTCAATAACGAAACCCTTACAGGAAGCAGGTTCACTATTTTGGATAATGGAGATTTATACATAAGGAATGTTCAATTAGAAGATAGAGGACAGTACACTTGTCAAGCTGAAAATAAATTTGGGGTTGATTATGCAAATGCAAATTTAATTGTTCGAGGTAGAGGATTTAATTTAAAATAAAAATTTTATACAGTTTTGATCTTTTAGAACACACGGAAATACTTGAAGGTTGAAGAAAGAATTAGACGCCGGAACTTACACTTGCGTGGTTGCAACAAAATTGGATCAAGCTGAAGCTTCTTCTACGTTAATTGTACAAAGTCTGTAATATTTTTGACTTTATTTTATTTTGTAATTAAATAGCAACTGTATAAACTTTTTTGGGCAACACATTTCTGCTTTTTGTGTATAATTTTCACTTTGTAAATCATATCTATATCTTCTCTACGAGGATACCTTTCGGTGTCTTCCTGCGATAACGCCGAAAGTGGTCATGCAATAAGACTAACATGATTAATTTTTTTCGGAGTGTATGTGAGAGAAGTATCAATACGTGTATAATATGAGTGTATGATGGACAAATAAAAAGAAATACAAATTAGATGAATATTAAAAAGGGAGTTCGACAGGGTGACACAATTTCATCGAAATTGTTTATTATTTTATTTAAGAGTTCTTTCTAGGTCCGGCTCAAGAATATTTTTGACTGCGCACCAATGGTAAGAATTGCATTCACCACGACCAACGAATTTTTTAGTGCAAATTTTAGGTTTGTCCAAAAATCAATGTTAATTTTTGTTTTTCTTTTGGTTTTTCAATGTTGATTTGTGGACAAACCTAGGGACTGCTTTAATATTAGGAAGCTAGCCAGGTGCTCACTCTAACGAATCGGGAGCTAGCTTTTTGAGAAAAATATTAACTGGGGGGGGGGCAAAGTAACGGACCCTGTTAGTCAAGTGTTGCGTGCTAATGGTGCACATCATAAGGAGAATTCTAACAAAACATTGCATATGGCATATTAAAGGCGCGGAGTGGTAAAACTAATCAAGAACGAAAAGAAATAATAGAACCGACTACTGAGAAAGAGTAAATTCTGGAATTTAAATTAAAAATTGATAATAACATTTAAAATGGAAGACACCAGAAGAATTCCAGATAAATACTAAATTGAATATGTATTAATATTATTTCGAATTTAAAAGTAAATTTACAACAGCGAAATATCTAAAGGAATTTCCATGGGATACTAAATATTTCCGAGGAATTTAAAAGATTTCCTACAATTTCCAAACAATTCCAAGGATTTGCAAAAATACCAAGAATCTAGAGGGAACTCCTAGGAATTTCATAGACTTCCATAAATACGAAAAAATTTTATATGCACAAAAACTTCAGAGAGATTTCAAAGATTTCCAACAATACCACAAGAATGTTCAAGGTTTTCCAATTAGTTCTAAGGAATTCCAACCAATTTCTAATCAGTTTTAATTATTTCCTAGACGATTTTCGAATATTTAAGTGATTTCTAAGGAATTGCGAATATTTATAAGAAAAAATCGCAGATTTCCAAGTTCCTATGAATTCCACGATATACAATGAATTATAATATACACTCATAAAAATTTCCAGTGCTTTTTAAAGATTTTCAAGAAGTTTCAGAAATTTAAAAGACCTAGAAATTTTTAAAGTTGTTCAACGAAAATTCAGGGGATTTCTAAGGAGTTGCAAGAATTTCAAAGCAATTTCCAAGATTTTTGATCAACTAAAAAAATCTTCAACCGACTTCCATGGAATTACCTAATTTCCAATGAATTGTAATAATTTAAAAAAAATTCTAAAAAATTCCAAACGATTTCCAAAAAATTCCAGTGTGTTTTAATAACTTCTTAAAGATTTCCAATGATATGTAAAGAATTGTAAAAATTAAAAAAAAAATGAAGTAATTTTGAGGTATTCCAATCCAAATTTCAAACATTCTCTAATTTCCAATAAATTATAATAATTTCGTACAAAGAAATATTAAAGATTTCCTAGGCATTCCAAACATTTTTCAAAGAATTTTAGTGAATTCTAATAATATCCTAAGAATTTCCAATGATTTTTAAAGAATACAAATAAAAAATTCAGATTTCTAAGGAATTGCAAAAATTAACAAGTAATTTGAAAGATTTCCAAGTAGTTTTAACGATTGCCAACTGACTTCGATAGGATTCCATAATTTCCAATAAATTTTGATAATTTTCAATGACTGTCAATGAAAAATCAATAAAAAAATTAAAAATTTCTAAGAAATATCAAATCTTGACAAAAATTTCAAGAAATTTTTAGGAACTTCAAAGGTTTTCAATTAATTCTAAAAGCAATCCAAAATCCAGACGATTTCCAAGAAATTTCACACTTTTCAGTGAATTCTAATTATTTTATACTATTTTCAAGTGCTTTTAAAAGAATTTTAAATAAAAAATTCAAGGAAGTTCTCAGGGTTTGCAATGATTTCCAATTAGTTTCAAAGATTTTTAATGGAATTCAGAATATTTCCAAGAAATTTCAAAGATGTTCAATGAATTCTAATCGATTTACAAATTCTAAATTTCAGAAGTTTCAACGAAATTCAATGAATTATAATGATATTCTAAGAATTCCCAGGGATTTTCATAAATTTAAAATACAGGATTTAAGGGATTTCTAAGAAATTTCAACCGATTACCAATGAATTTCAAATGTTTCCAGTGGATTTCAAAGATTTCTAGTAAATTCACAAGAGATTTAAAGAAATTATAGAGGACATGACAAAAGCTATGATGGAAAAAGAAAATGAAAGTGAAAAATTGAAAGCAAGTATAGAAGAAATAAAATGGGGAAAATGAAATTAACACAGAGAAGAAGCAAAGATTTAATGAGATCATGATAGAAAATTTAAACAAAATTATTATAGAAAATTTTAATGAAAACATCCTGAAAAATTGGAATGAGAAAATAGAAGGGATATATTAAATAAGATATCAGAAGTAAACTTAAATATGGAAAAAGTTGTACCATGTTTGAAAAAGAAATAAAAGTAACAAAGGAAGAAATACTTAGATTGGAAAATATCAAAAGAAACGAAGAAAACAGTGAAGAAATCATGCCGGAATTGAATAATGAAGCATTTAATGGGACAAGCACAATAATTGAGAAAGTCGAAAATGAAAATCATAAGCATCGGGTAGGAAAAAGATTAATATGCAAAAATTGGAGAGATGGACGCTTCAGAAATGGAAGAAAATGTAGAAGTGGAGGAGTACGATGTGACATGAAAATACGGGTTCTCAAATATTTCAAAATCTAAGAGTAGTTCCAAACAAAACAAGAATAAGAAGAAACATTAAAAACATTTGGGAATAATTTTAACAACATTAAAAGAGGCAAAATTGAAATTAAATATTGAAAAACGCGAATTTTACAGGAGAGAAATAAAATATTTGGGCTATCAAATTACATTAGATGGAGTTTATATAGAAATTAAAGTTTATCTAAGGATAATTGATTTGAGAACGTAGAGAGGATTTCCTGATGTCATGGACTATTATAAGAAATTTATTCCGAATTATTCGACAAAAGCGTTACTTTTGCTGGAGTTATTACAAAAGCATGTTAAATGGAAATGGAAGATTGAATGGTTTTGTTTGATTGGAAATTTTATTAATTTTTTAGTAAGTTATATATTATATAATTTTGTAAAAATGATGATTTTTTTAGAAAAAATGCGCATAATCTTAAAGTTAAGGTGGGACCTCACGATGTTCAGACACCAAATTTAGGATTATTGGAGGAGTTTTAGCGGTGTTTTTTTAATATTTTTGAATTGTCGAAAAGAAAAAGTTTTTATTAGTCAAGTGCAAACATTTTGTTTAACATTTAAGACAGCATAAGGCTGGCCCAACGTGGTACTTGTTTTGATAACCACGATAAGGAGAATTTTACATAACATTTCAAAATATATAAATTTCGTATAGCAACGGACATTCTAAGAATGGAATTTCTGCATATTTCCCTTAACTTTTTGGGTATACCTACCCCATTCCAATAATATAAACAACTCGATGATAAGGCAGTAATTGCGATATAGAAGTTCTTTAAATAAACAAAGTCAAGAACATAATATTGCCGTTCTTAGTTAAAACGTCCTAACTAACAAATTGGTTTTCGGGGGACCAATATATTACTTTAGTAGATGTGGTAACGCTGTTTTCATTTCCTTTTACATATTATATTGAATGGTTATAATTATTTGATATGATAGAAGGTATAAATAATACTGTTAATTAATACAGCGTTAAAAACATCTACATAGTCAGTTCTCTTCTGAAAATAAAATTGTTAGTTAGGACGTTTTAACTAAGAACAGCATAATATAACAAATGAGATGTATCGTATTACTTCCTCAAATATGGTCAGATGCAGATCTTCCTATAACCGGCCGTTTATGTCATTTAAAAATGTAAAAAAAGATAATTTTTAGTACTATTAAACTTATGGTTTTCGGCGCCCCCTGAAATAAAGCGACCTGGGCTGCAGCCCACCTTCTTGATCTGGGTCTGGTACTTTTAAGACCCTATAATGGGAAAGTAAAGGAGTGAATGTGGACGGAGTGCATCGGAATTATTTGTGATTTGCTGACGACATCGTCATTTTTAACAGTGATATAAAAGAGTTGAAGTCGATGCTTAACACAGCCATGAGGAGGACCTACACTGCAAAACGTTGACCAGCATGTATACCTTGGATACGAAATCACAAACACTAAAAACAATCAAACATCTGAAATATCTACAAGAATAGGCTTGACCTGGGCTGAATTTGGAAGATTGCGTTGAAGGCGTAATGGAGACAACAACCACGACTAAAGTAAAAGGAGACAAATTGAGAACAACGCAACGAGCGATGGAATGGGGGATGCTAGAAAATAACTTGAGAGATAGTGTTAGAAATGAGGTGATTTGGGATGTATGGCCAGACATAGTCCCCCTAAATGGGCATACAAATTGACTCCTTGGACACCCAAAGCAATCCAAATATGGTTGGACAACATAAAAAATGTGCAGGAAGATATTGCTATCAAATGGTGCAAGACAGGCTGGAATGGAAAAAAATTGAAGAGGCCTACGTTCAAGAGTGGACTTTTATGCACTTCCTTTTTGTTTAAGGTAAGTTTTGGTTATTTAATTTGGTAATCAATTAAGTTTCGAACCAAAATTTAATCGTTGTGATGTTTCTATCCGCACGCCTACACTACACAACAAGAATTGGAAAAAGTAGTGTATGGAAAACTTTTAATTGCTTTAATTTTTAATGCTGAGCCAAGTTTTACGAGAATCGGTGAAGGTAAGTAGGTTTGTAGGTATAGCATAAATAATATATTTTAGATAAAACTTTTAAATTTTACATTATAAAATCAATACCCTTTAACAGTGCTCGTGTAAATACAGAGTATGGTCCAAAAATTTGCAATATCTTGTTTATTGCTTACGATAAAACTACTTTCTCTCATTTGAAACAGTAATTTTGTAAATATAAATGTTTCAAACTTCCGTACCACTCTGTATATAATATGTAAATATAACATTTAAAACTAATTTAATTTACAGTCTCTTCACGTAGTTTAAAAATTTTTTCACGTCTTGTTGATATTGAACTAAATTTGATGGTCCATATTCAGAATTTAGGATATGTAAATAGATTTCAGCGCTCTCTGTTGCCAGAACCTAAAAATTGTAAAAAAAATTAACGACGGTTTATCATAATTTTTCCATTTTACCATATAAGAAGTGTCGTTATTTTTTACCAAAATAGGCGATAACTTCATGCAAGTTATATTTTCTTTAAATGGTATCGAATAAATTGGATACAAATCACTAACAGCAAGATCCCATAAGTGTAAGATATTGCTGCCATCTTTGGCGTAGAAAACACAAGGTTTATGATAAGACCATTGTAATAATTGAATACCACTTGGATTACTATCGTCATCTTTGTTGGACATTGTCATGAGAGGTTTTTCTAATAGGCACGAATATAGCACCACCGTTCCATCTTCATACCCAGCAAAAAAGTACAAAGGCGAAAAGGGACAAAACTCCAAACAATTAGCAGACGATACATTTTCTGAAAAGGGAAATCAGAGTTTTTCTAACAACGAGAATTGGAAATAAATACCTGGAAGATATTTTCGTGGATTCACTTTGTGACCAGAAACCAGGCAATGTGCGATATATCCATAATTGGTTAGCACGAATATGTGGTTCGGATTCATCACGTTTATGTTCATTTCGATACATAAAAGATCTACCAAATCTGGATTTAAACTTTTAAGGGAAAAATTTAAATTTTGAACTATCGAAATTTTGTCCCACGCCACTGATGATTGATCTAAAGTGTAATGTTTTGATATAACGCTCCATAAAATAATCGTCCCATTTTCGTCTAACGAGCAAATCTGCAAAGAAAAATATGATATTTTGTCGATATTGGATTCTTTCCCAGTTTGTTTACCTGGCTGTTACTTTGTTTCCATGTTAAACTGCTGTTGTCACTGTCGTCAGTCGTATCCGCGAGGCTACAAATCGAAACAACTTGGCAAGAATGCCCGCTTTCGATTTCAGTGATATAATTTGGCTTCCGAAAATTTTCTTCCCCGTCTGTACTACTTTGAAAAATGTCCTGATTTTCATTGCGGTTTGAATTGTCCCAAATTGAAATGGACCTTGAAGCAAAACTCGTTTTGTTAAAAAATAAACAACTCAATTGACTGCATCTTACCCATCACTGAGACCTCCAAAAATTAATCCTTTTCCTTTTGAAACAAAACAACAACAGTTTAGATCGCCCGAAATGGTGTAAACATTTTCTGGTCTTTTAGTATTTAACACACACCAGACACAAACAAAGTTATTCAAATACGAGTCACTTGATATTTCTGATCTTTTTTTACTTCTTCCGTGCACGGTTAAAATTTTAACATTGGTATTGGAACAATAAGCGATAAAAACGATTGGCCGGTCTTGAAGAAATTCGTGTAAATTAGTCTCGAACTCGATGTAACCTTTGCTGAAAGGAATCTCTCTTGAATTATTTTTTACTTTTTGGTCGCGACTGTGAACCGATTCGTCCAAAAGGTTCAGAATGATTTGGCCATGCGAAGTAACAAATTTTTCTAGTCGTTTGTGATTGATTGTGGCAGGTTTGGTTACAAATTCGGAAGTGGGAACAAAATCGTCACCCACTCCGACAAACTCTCTTTTATAAACCTCCATGTAATTTGGATCGGTGGTGTCGATTGCTGAAAATGCTACGGGAAATTGCGTCCACTTGTTGGTCAATTCAATGAAATCGGTTTGAACTTCTTCGGATACATCATCGTCACCTGTTTGAGTAGAAATTTGTATTGTGTTGGTTTTTCCGTACGATTTTATATAGTCTTCGTAACTAATGGCAGGTATATCGAGCAAAGTGAAATAGCTATAATCTAAGTGGATCATGCTTAAAATTTCTTCACCCCTCTTGCGTTGTTTTGCAACGTTTTTATTTTGTTTCCATTTCTTTTGTGCGTCGACGAAGTTTAGGAACTGTAAGTTGCCCGATTGGATGGACGATTTTCCGTCTTCGAAGCCTTCGTCCGATAAGGAGCCCAAATTGCTGCGAACGTTCTCGTTTAGTTCTATGACGAACGTTTCGGGTTCCTTCGATTCTGTTATGTTTTCCAATAGTTGTTTGTGTTTCAGTTCGGGCAAGTCAAAATTTCCCGAATCCAGCATTTTCTCTTCATCTGTTTCTTGTTTGTTCGCTGGAACTATTACTTCTGGAGGGACGTCACTGCTGGAAGTCGAATCGTCGTCGGTTATAACGTTATCTACTGATAATGATGAAACTGGGGATGAAGACGCGTATTCCTCAAAGTCTGACTCGTAGGAGTCGAAATCGTCTTCGTAATCGTAGTCGTCTTCTTTGGATTCTTGAGTGTAACTTAAATCTAGCGATGATAAGGGGGTCGTCTCACCGATTGGGATGTCGGGACCGGCGATGTTGGAATTAACTATACTACCCCTTTTTAGAGTTGCCGTTCTGGGACGGTCATATTCGGGTTCAAGTTTGATTTTGACTTCACTTTTAGAATGCAGTTTTGTAGTTTTAGATTTTGGTTTCTCGACCGGTTTGATTTTAACGTTTTCTTTGCTGGACGATTCACTTTTTTGTTCTTTTAAGGCATTCGAATACATTTCCTTGCTTGGAAAGTATTTTATATTGGAAACTCTTTTGCTAGGAGGAGTTTCTGGATTACGTTTTTTGGGTTTAACCAAATTTGGGTTTGATTTTTTAAGCGTTGTCGAAGGTAATTTAGTTGTCGATGACGATTTGGTCGTTGGGGATGATTTGTTTGTTGTAGTTGAGGAAGTCTTTGCAAGTTTGGATTTAGACGTGGGTGTTGATTTGACAGTTGCTTCATTATTCTTGACAATTTTTGGTTTTGCAATGATAATATCTTCACTTACCTTTTCGGTTGAATTAACTTTAATTGATTTGCCGTTTGATAAAATTTTTGGTTTTGACTTTAAATTATTTGTTGGGGTTACACCTCCCGTTTTTTCAACGATATTATTTTTTGAATTGTTTGTATCTTTTCGATTTGTCCTAGATACTGAAGTCGCATTTGCAGTACTTTTAGTTGTTGACTTTGACATTATCGGATAAATTTTGCACTTTTCACTTATTTTAGAGAAAAATGTTTTGCTTTTAAATAAAACTAACACCAAACTTTACAAATTAAACTTTCACTTTGACATTTTTCAACTTGACACAAATGACTAAATGTAACACGTGCCACATTGTAAACGGTGCTCTGAAATAATCAATGAAACTTGTTATGCATGGTTGATTGTGGGGGAGAATCAATAATAACAATATCATTATATTAAAAAATTTAATTGTGGGATTATGTAATACAAATAATAATATCACAGAACTTGACACATGGAATTGTTAAAATTATTACTTAAATCATTGTTAGGCCTTTTTTCTACATGATTTTTTTTTGCTCTTGTTTATTGATTCGCCATTTAATAAATAAAAATTGCTGTTTTACATTTGCGTCAGCGATTCACAGTAAAAATAGAATAAGGGATTACATTACCATAACAAAAAATACTAAACAATTAATTAACAGCCTTATGGGTCTTCAGTATCAACTTTCAGCATCAGGGCTAGGAGTTTCTACATCCTAAGTACAACAAACAAACAAATAAAGTAAGGAACCGAGCTAAACAACGAAATACTGAAAGCACCAGATCCAGGCGTACACTCTTCCATTCCCTTCCACATTTTTTCGTATTCTCTACCCATTTTATCAGTATTTTTCGCAGTTGGAAGTTCTCGTAACTTGACTGTATCATCGTTAAATAAAACATTATCTTTACCATCAAATAAGCCAAACATTGTGAAAGGTGTCGTGAGAGACTTGAAATTCTTCCCAAACAAAGTATCCATTTGTAAAAACACGTCCAAGGTATCTTTCTTCCAAAGCTCACTGCTGTTAAACCTAATCATTGCGTGACCAAGAGGTGCCCAACTTAAATAACACGGTTCCATTCCTTTATCACAAACCGTTTTGTAATTGCTTTCATCCGTCACGATGTTTCCTTTCTCATTCACATCTAAACATAAAAACAACATAGAACCACATCAAAACACTTTTATAACGTCTTACCCATAAAAAATTTCCTAAAATTACTTTTTGATACAAAAGCTACGTCACCATCGTCGTGTGTTAAGCATCTCATCGCACCAAAATCACCGGAACTTACATCTCCTTTACACATCTTGCGCAAACTTGCAGGGTAGTGTTTCGGCAAACCAGGAACACAACTCTGCGCAAAAAAGTCAGCCATTCCGTTAGGAAACGGACAGGACGTTAGCATTCGCTTTCCGTTCAAATAGTTTGCCACGCTGTTCCACGCGACTCCATCGTACGTGGGAAAACACGCCTTCTTCCCTTTAAGATCGCGGAAGGAATTTATACCCGAATTTTTTTTGACTATTGCTACGGTGACGTATTTTTCTTCCTCGTTGGTTGTTTCATAAAATAAAGTCTTCAAATTGTAATCACTGAAAAAAAAATTTGAAATAATTCAAAGGTTATTTTTGAGGAGTTACGTACTTTTCAGCGGTCGGAATCTGATCTGGTGAAACTATGACGAGATCTGCTAAATGATCCATAACACCTTGCATGCAATGAGTTTTGTTGTCAGCTTTCACACAATCGATATCAGGCTCGACACCATAAACGGATGCAGCTTCTCTTAGCCACGAACACTTCGAGTTTTCTAAATTGGATGTCGTACATATCCTGATCGTCCGCGGAGGATGACAACCAGGAAAACTATTGGCACTGAGGAAACCGACAGGTCGGGCCAAAAAGCTTTCAACTGCTTCGATTGGTTGCAAATTATGAATAAGCACGTGGTAGGTTTCTATTAAGTTCAGTAAAGATGACTTCCAGGAGCTTATATCAGCATGGTTGAGCGACGATATGAAAGCTTGCATTTCTTGAGCTATCGTTCTGAAATTGATAAAAAAATAATGCTTTGCTGTTAAGATTGAGTTATGCCTACCTTCTTGTCGCTATAACAGGCCACGGTTTTGCTATCCAAACGCATGGTGATGCAGTGGAGTTTAGTGCAATTGTGGAACCGTTTGGACACAAAAAACTGTATCCAGTAGGATCAGAAATTCTATTGCCTGGGACTAAACCAAAATGACTGCGGACGTCATCCAAACGAGCCCAGCTAATATCTCCAGCACCATCGGTTAAACACAACAATGGACCTTGACGACCCCAATATTTATCATCAGTTGAGCACGTGTACGGAGAGTCACACAATTTGCATAAATTTGAATACTTCTTTTCTAAAACAAAATTTTGAATTCCCAGTCGAAAGTATTGTTTTGTGTAACCTACTTAGAGCGGCGTCTAATGTGGGTTCGTTAACCCACGGTCCCGCTTTACAGGCAGACTTAAAGTAATTTGACGAAGCTTTAATCCTATTTTCGGTTAAAGTGGAAAAAATGTCGCAGTTTTGCGGAACGACGGACATTTCTAGAAACTACGACAAAAATGAAACAAAATTTTTTGTTTTGTTGTAAGTCTTACGTTAGCTAAAATTTGGGTCCAATCGGCTTCGTAGCCGTATCCAGGATGGCAAAATCGTTTGTCCCTTAAATCGTACCTGTTCTTAATTCCAGCATCGTCGTTTATAACGGCAACGACTTCGTACTCAAATTTATCTGTAAGTACAAAAATAAATAACCAGGTAACAATGCGTTTGTGCAAATTATTCACCGTCTGTATACCGCATTTCATTGGTTACCAAAACTTCGATACCAAGATTTGAAGCAGTTACTAAATCTTCTGGGGTGAATATGGAAAAATCTGCTTTTCCTTTCGAAATTCGTCTGAGACAGTCTAACCTAAGAGAGGTTTTTTAAGTCAAAATGTTGTTGGGGTATTAGGAGGGATCATTTTTACCTGTCCAGTCCAATGATGCATTCAACTCGACTTTCGGCACTGTCGAGTACTGGACAGTATCGGGCTGCTTTCCGGAAGCTGCCTTTTCCATCGACAACGCATACTTGATCTGGAACAAATTTTAGGGTCAGAATAAATTAATATTTTACCGGGAGGCCGCCTAATTGGATCATTAGTGGACACAGCTTTAGGTCAAGTGGAGAACAATAATTTAACTATGGCGAACTGTGGTAACCGGGCCTTAACTTGACATTAATTCTAGTGTATAAATTGTTTTTAGAAGATTGGTTTTTGAGAACTTTCTTATGTAGCCGGACGGTCATGGTCTGACAGGGCCAGTTTAGCAAGCTTCAATTATGTCGACAGAACTAATTGGAAAAAATTGGTAAAACACAAGGTCCCAGACCTAACATAACAAACAAGAAGAATGAACTTTTCAGTCATTTATTGCTTTAATTGTACAAAACAATATAAAAATTATAAGATAGATTTCTTCAATATTTACTAGTGGACATTTTGTTTTATAATAAATTTTTATTTGGGGTTGCACCCTCATTTAATCCAACCCTACAGACCAACTAAGATCGGTTCAAGCCCCACGCGTGTTGCTTTTAAGATTTGTAAATCTTATTTACATAGATGCCCATAACTATATGTAATTATTTAAATTAATGTATGTCTTATAATTTATTGTGATAGATGTGTATGTCAGAATTGCTACTTTAATAGGAGTAATGAACTTGACCTTTGTATATTGAAATTGTAAACACCGTGGAGTAAATAAAATAACACTTGAATGTAATTTGGAATTCAAGCAGTCTTTATTATTCAGTCACGTAAAATTAGAATACTGGAATAAATATTAGTGGCGGGATTGGGGAATGAGTCTGTCTATGTAACAAACGTCTAAAACTGGGCCGTGCTAGAGAAACGTGTCGTATATTAAGAATGTCGTCTTTCGATTCCAGTAAAGAATTATACAAGACAAATTAAACCGGAAGTAGCCACTTATACATAATTCAAATTGATCAATCTAATGTAAAAAAAATAATAATAAAACATAAAAAACCTAAAAAGGAAATAAAGTGTAATTTATATTGTACTTTATACATAGACAAAGCGGCGTGTATTTCAATTATACAGCTTCTGAAGGTTTTATTGGAAAAAAATCGCAAACAACAATATTTATTAATGTAAAATATTATGTGGAACGTCATGCCGAAGTGCAGGAGGTATAAATTTCGCTCTGGGTTTTTAGCACTAGGTAGGTACTTGGATATTCCCAGCAAGTTGATGTTTTTACTTGTATACCTTATGTAGTAAATCGTTACGAAGGTAATTTCTCATTTTAATTTAACAGCTGCAAGAATTAATTAGAATTAATGATAATTTCAAATACGCGAAACAGAATAAGGATTTTCCAATAGGCTATTCAGAAGAACCGCTTGAGTAATAAAAAACTAAAAGTAAAAGTTTGTGCTGTAAGAGAAAAAGTTTGCGAATGAATAAGAAACCAATAAATAATTTATTAACCTTTAAATACATTTTTTGTGTACCTACTTATAATAATGATTTATAACATTTAAAAATATTGCGTTTAATTTTACTTAACTGTTAGTATTTTATATAAATAAATTGAATTAATATGCATTAGAAAACTTTTGCGCTGCGACTTAATTCTTTCGGCAGGCTAGCAAATATAATTAGCCCACTTAGGCCCAGTTGTTCAGTATTAGGTTATCTTTTAACCTGAATTATTTTCCATGGAAACAATTCTTGAAACAATCATTTCTATGGAAAATAATAACCCAGGTTAGAAAATAACCAGAAACTGAACAACTGGGCCTAAAACTAAACACTTTGCAAAGGCCGTAGACTTGAATACCTCGATAAAATAAAAATTTAAATTAGATAAAATAAAAATTGAAGAGAAAGTCTTCGGTCGTTTACTCTTGCTGCGACTTAATCAACGAATTTATTGATTTCTAGAATAAATTAATAATAATAATTTCGAAAAATCTAGAGCCCCTAATTATTGATAACAGAGTTGGTTAGACAACCAACTCATTAAAATTAATATTATGCTTTAGAACTTGAGATGAAAGAAAAATAACCTTAAAATACAAAATTTGTTTCAATTTGAGCTGCAAGTGACACGACATATTTAAAATCCTTGAAGGTAATATTTATTATTTGCACTTTTTGCAAATACAGCTGCAATTACAACTGTTTATACAAAAATAACATTGTACCTCCAATTAATTATATTATCTATAAAATAATTTATACAATTATATAGCATGGTATGTCTAAGATTTTACGTATAAATTATAATAAACTTAAATGCCTATAGGTTTGGCCAACCTTGAGCAAAAATTACTTCGTTTTTCCCAATTTTGAACGGTATCAATTATTTTCATTCATCATTATCATAAATGTGACAGTAAATAAAACAAAGAAAGGCCATGAAAATTAGGGGGGCGTTGTACAAAATTAAATTGAGTTTTCGATGTGCATCCATTGTTGATTACTTTTCCATTAAACACATTACAATAAAAGTATAAAATGATTAATTAGAAAATACACTTTAATAAAATTATTAATTTTTTTTTGGAGCTGACAATTCGGGACGCAAATCCCACTATCCCGCATCTAAAGGAGTTGCAAAATTATTCCAACGCTAGGGGTCAAGCGGCCTATCGGCCTTATGTACATTATACAAAATTGGGAAATGATATATTTATACACCAAACAATCAACTCACCCTACTCTTCATCCCGGAAAGAAACAGAAGTTACCCTACACGATGATTAAGAAACGTTAAAAATGCAGTCCCAAAGTTGCTTTGTTGTCAACACACAGAAGTGATGTTTCTTATTTGGATAACTTAGTATATGTTAATTTGTGCTTTTATATTATGTGCAGAAATCATTACCAAGGGTATTTTTAAATAATAGCGACTGTCATGTCACCCACAAAAAATAGCAACCGGTCCCGTAGATTTTTTGCACCGAAACTATGCATATCTGTAGGTAGTACATTTTAATGACCCAAAGATCATCAATCTGTCTTACCTTGCTGTCGTTTCTAATAGCGAATTAAATACATTTTCTCACAATGGGAAAGAACGAAGCCAGCAGGTGAGGGTTAATTGGTTATACGATTTTAATTAAAAACTAAAAATTCTTTTCTTATGGTTGGGACTTTTGTTTGAAATGTTTGAGTTTTTGTAGTTCCATCTTTTCCCACTTTTTAGGAAAAATGCCCGACAATGTTGATAGTTTAAAAATATTTATGTGGATAATACTGTGACATTTTTTGGCCCCTCTTTGAAAAAATCACATTTAGCTGGAATGAGACTGTGACACTAAAATTTAAGGCCACGACAGCTGATTTTAGTTGATCGCAATAACAGGTGACAAATATATCTACATTGCCAGTTTTATAAAGTGTTCTCTTTTGACTCCAAAATGAAAAACTTCCAACAAAGAACAAAAAAAAGCAATAAATTTGGAAAATAGAAAGAAACGTTAACTCATTCCTAGAAAACGTTAATAAATTAATATAGGTACCAGCGGGTCAGAAAAAATTCGTTTGCGAGTCAAATCCGGGTTTATTGTTCACTGATACACAGTGACAGCTCGTGACTTGTTTCCATGGGAGGGCACAATATATAAATAAATAAGAAAAATTTGCTAATTTACATCCAAAATATTTTAATTCCAAAGAATTGATAATCCTTAAAATAAGCGCAAATTTTCACGAAATGCAGTGTTGCAAATGCTGACCATAATGTAGATGATCAAAAATCCAAAAAAATCAAGCAACTTTTGGAGTTACTTTTAAAATACCGTTACTCTTCATTTTCATGACAATCCTGATCGGCACATGCCCTGCGCCCCCCCCCCTCCGCCCGATCACTACCGCCACCAATTTTTTAGAACTTCCATTACATGAATGACTCGAATCGCTACTTAAAATTGTTATTGTTTAAATTATTTTTGGATAGCTGTTGTTTCTGATTTTGGATAGGAGGGTGCGTATCCTTGAAAGGGATTTTCAAGATAATCTTCTGTGATTGCTACAAAAACCGTCATTGTTATTAAGTATTTGTTTGGTCCCTGGATCACTCCTAGTACTAGAACGTTAGGACCCCCGTTGCGGTTGTGAACCGGAACCGGAAAGAACAACATTCGACGGATATTCGTGCGGGGTGTCGGAGTTTCAACACAACTTTCAGGTCATTCGTCATCGCTGCCGGAAGAATTTTAAATAATTCTGATACCTTGAGTGAATTTATGATTAGTAATACTGTGTTTTATTTACGAAAGGCATTCCTTCGAGAGTTAGCCTAAACGACCATCAAAGGGCATTAACAATAAATTTAGTAGGCTCCTGTTTACAGAAGTCTGCGTGAGATAGTGGCGAATAGAGGTTTTACCGTCCCAGTCAAAATTGTTTCACCGCGAAATCCTAAATCATCATCAAACCCCAAATTGAGTTTACGATTCGATTCATCGGTGCGGCCTTTAGGCCGCACAACCTAGGCAATCACGACTCGGTGCGACCTTTAGAACAACACTTTTATTCAAAAATATTATTCTTTATTCTGAATTGCTGTTCTGCTTAGGGAGCGCGGCGCCCCGTCGCCATTCCCGTACCAACCGCCACTACTGATACACTGTCTACCAAAAGACTGAGATAGGATATTCCTTGAACGTTTGGAATTCCGTCTACCTTCATCCAGCAGTTCATTATTGTCGCATGTGGCCAAGCCTGCGAAGGCTTGATTAATAAAAATGCAATTGCAGTAATTGCATTTTATATTTAAATTTTTAATTTTTATAATTTACCATGGCTAACAAGAGTATAAAATAAAATAGCTACCATAAATTAAAATTTCTTCAATTTTTAAATTTTCGCAGGATTTTTCAAGGACTTTTGAATTTAAATTATCGAATTGCAATCATTAACTGATGGTAAAAAAGTATTCAAACAGTTAAAAAGACAAAATCTTTTTCGATACCCGAAAATGTTGACGATATTTGTGTTTATCAACACTTAATAATTCAGTATCATAATTTATTATTTATTCGAAAGTTACATAATATTATCGGAATCCGATTAAATTCCTACAATGATTTCGTATTAGAACATAATAAATTAATTCGTTTTACGATTATGCTCATTTCGTGTTTCAAAATATTTACGTCAAATTTCAAAAAAACTTTCCAATCTTTGATAGAATAGATTAATAAAATAAAAACTAATAATAATATTCATTACAAATCAATAAAAATTAAATTACAAAAATATGGATTATCCATTTTCCTTAATTTATTACATTTATTTATTCGATATATTATTAAAAAAAATAGGCGTACTCACATTTTTTTTTACACTCAACAAGTGATAAGAACAAGATAACACTTAGAATAACGCAATTAGTGATGTGCATGGCACTCGATTAATTCCAACGAACTGATGATAGTTTTTCGAGCACAAACATTAAAAATCCCAAAAGTGTATTTTACTCTAAAACGACTTCTTATTCTTGTCTACTCGTCCTTGTTGAATTAATTATTCATCCATACAAGGCCGTAACTTGTATTACACTAATTTTTGTGGATTTTCCGACACCACTTCAACTTTCAAACATAAAATTCTGCGATATGCTGTGGGTAAGCTTATCACATACTGCTAACTATATTTTTCAAGAATCGGTTTGTCTTTAATCAATGACCACTTAACAAAGTTGCACTGTAATAATCTATAAATTATGTTAAAAAATAAAATTAATATTTATATCGGAAGTTTTTGTGCTCACTAAAGGATTGTTGTGTAACTGGTTAAAACGATATGTTGAAGTAATCTGTTTATAACTTGAAAATTAACATCGTGTTTTGTAAACTAAAATGTTAATAATAGTCGAAGTATTGTAACAATTTGCTAAATATTCGGTTACTTAGTTCAACGAGTTAATTAGAATAACATGTGCGCGGAGCACTTGAATAATCTATTATATAAAAATGGATGTATGTATGTATGTTCCCTATAGACTCCTAAACCGTTTGACCGATCGGAACCAAATTTGGCACAGTTATTATGTAGGTTCCTGCGCATGTTTTTGTATTGAAATAGTGCAAAAATTCGCAAAGGAAAGGAAAATTGATTTTGAGTAGCCTGCCTTCCTTTAAGGAATCTCGATAATCCATTCATGCGCGTCCCATAGGGACGCGCATGAATGGATTATCGAGATTCCTTAAAGGAAGGCAGGCTACTCAAAATCAATTTAAAAAACAATAATGAATGCTGTCAAGCTGTCAACCGATCGACAATGCAAATACGCGTGCACGTGCTTTACGTTTCTATTTGACCAATTTTATCCAAATTTGGTGTAGAAGTTATTTACAACGCTACGAAAAACATAGGCTACTTTAGAACCTTGGAGTGAGACCGAACAACCACATCCGACACGGTCTAGATGGCTAAAGGCGGCCGGTAGGCCGACTGTGCCAGCTAGTAAACAATATATTGAAAGTCGAATTAGATACGCCACTGATACTTTTACAAAGTAATGAAATTTAATGGCTAACAAGTAATTAAACGTTTAAATAGTGACTTCAATTGTAATTCGTTAAGCAACGCTAATCAAAGATTATAATTAGCACCTCAAAGCAATAAATTTCACAAATATTATGTCATCCAATAATAAAATAAAATTTATGCAACGAAAAGATTCAAATTGATTTTTGTTCACATGACGTGAAATTTCTGAAACAAATTACGTGTTTTATGCTCTCGAGCTTACTATGATTATTTAGTCCTACGCTGATTAAAAATCATTGTTAAATCTTTTATTGCATTTAAAATCTTATTTAGATATATTTCAACATTTTTTTATATTCACTTGTCTTAAAATTAACCGGAAATAATTGAATAAAAGATTTCAAAATTTCATAAGGTATAGTTTGGGAAATATTTTTGATATCGAGTTTATTTTAGGGTTGCTGTTGTTTCACTCTCTCCGTTGCATAAAATAGTTATAAAACTCGAATACTAGAAGTGCTAAACACACATTCTAAATTAAGTCTTACTGCAGTGCTTTGTTGTATAGGGTGTTTTTGAGCTGCATGAGAACTTCAAATTGCAATAAAACATTAAAAAATTGATGGAATGTTTTTTTTATTATTTTTTATGAAAGAAAATTTAATGCCATTTATGATTTGAAAATGATTTCCGGCATGTGACTAATCGTTACGAAGCGCATCCGATCAGTCCAATTTTTGGCCACTTTTTCCAATATTTCTGTCCTTATTTCATAAATGGCTTGCTGAATATTGAGCTCCAATGCTTCCAGAGTTGTTGGTTTCTTAGCATAAACCATGGATTTAACATACCCCCGAAGAAAATAATCTGGATGCGTAAAATCACACGATCTTGGAGGGCAATTGATAGGACCATTTCTTGAAATAATGTTGTCACCAAATTGTCCTTTGTATAAATCGATGGTTTCATTGGCTTTGTGGCACGTAGCACCACCCTATTGGAACCATAACTTGTCGATGTTTAACTCTTGGATTTTTGGAAATAAAAATGTATTGAGCATGTGTCGATATCTCACACCATTCACCGTAACGGTAGCTCCTTCCACATTTCGAAAGAAATACCAAGTTCTGATTGATCTTAAAGTTAGGATCTTGAAGTTGTGAAGTTATGAATTTAGAGTTGTCAACTCTAAGTTACCAAGTTCTGATTGATCTTAAAGTTAGGATCTTGAAGTTGTGAAGTTATGAATTTGGAGTTGTCAACTCTAAGTTACCAAGTTCTGATTGATCTTAAAGTTATAAGCTTGAAGTTTGTTGTGAAGTTATGAATTTGAAGTTGTCAACTCTAAGTTACCAAGTTCTGATTGATCTTAAAGTTAGGATCTTGAAGTTGTGAAGTTATGAATTTGGAGTTGTCAACTCTGCAATGGAGTCTCGAGATAATGTTCCAGATTGGTATCAGTCCATATATGGCAATTTTGGTTGTTCACATACCCATTCAACCAGAAATGTGCCTTGCACTGAACAAATTTTGGCGGTAAAAAATGGATCCACTTCCAATTGGTTGTGAGTTCAATGATTTTTTTGAATCGTTACTTTTTCTACTTTGCATTTGACAACTTTAGCAACGCCCTGTATGGTGGATTCATGCATGAATTCTAAGGTTGGCGGTATTGCTTTGTTTTCGATAGCGGGGTCGCGATAGCGACTCGGAAAGAGAGAATAGTTTTGGGAAGTGCCGAGGAAGGTTGAGTTTCCGGGGAGCTGGTCGATTCCTGTTTGTGATGGAGCGATAGCCATGGATGTGGTTCAAGGGGCTGTGGCGAGGATTCGTTTTTTGGCTTGCGCAATTCTCGTTGAAGGATTTTTTAGTTCGCGTAGGTGAGTGCGATATTTTTGCTATTCCTTTGATTTCCGTTCTGGTTCGTCGTCTCTTGACCAAATTTGGGCATATGGCTTTGTCTTTTTTGTATTGCTTCCGCAATTACGCAACTTGTGCGTGATTGTTATTTTTTTACTCCTTGGTACCCAAAATTGTTTTTCCTTGTGTGCGTAAATACAAGTTTGTTCTGTGTAGTAATTGTTGCCTCATACCTCATCATATGTTTTTTTGATCTAAACGGTTTGTTTAGAGCCATTTTTTGTGTAGTTTTAATACTGCAATTTTGATTTAGGCAAAATTTATTTGAATGGGAACGTTGATAGCGTAAGATACGACCGCTTCGCCTGGCAGATAACAACGTTGTCGCTCGATTTGACAATTCGATTACTTTTCCATGTTAAATATTTTAAGTAATTTTAAATATTTAAGCATTTTATTTTATTTAGCTTTATTAATATTGTGTGTATTTAAATACGATTACCATCTAGGGGTTGGCATGGGGTGATGATTGTGGATTTTATATTTGCTATTAGCAAATTACATTTGACGTCGCATTACCTGCTCGCTTCTAACAGGAGTTCTAATCGATTGTTGATGGTTGGTTTTTTTGTGTTTTCTGGTAGCGGTCGATCTTGCTATTTTAACACAGATGAGGTGGTGACGTTCGACGAGTCGTTATATATTTTTCCGGTCACGGGGGCATCCTCCGACCTTTGGTTATCTATTTTTGGAAACACAAATTGTAAGTTTTGTGTTTCTAAGTTGTCACTTTATACGGGGTGAAAATAATTACATGGCGCCCAGACCAACACCTTTTTTCGCTACATTTATGTATTCTAAGCGTCATCCCGTATAATTGTGTAACATCAACCGAGGGAAGTGGGGTTCCGTTTTCTTCATGGTCCGTGCTTGAGCTAGCACTTCGTGGCATTTTCTATCTTTGTCCGGCGATCCCCTGAGTTATCAACAAAGATCGTCGGGGCAGTTTTTGTCGTTCCTTGGAGTGGCAAAAATTGTTACAACGTAAGACGCAATCGATGATTATTTGGCTTCAATTCTTGAATCAACTGGATCTTGTAAGGATGTAAACCAAGATATTGATGTAAAATATTGACGGACAAAGCCCAAGTTGTTGAGCACGAAGGCGAATTGAAATGTTTGGGTTCTCTAGCACACTTTCACTCACAAAAGCGATAGTTTCTTCGGTATGCACATTTTTTTGTCTTGTTGGTGGTCTTACATCATGCAATGAAAAAGTGGTACGAAATTTATTCATCACCGCACCAATAGGTTGCTCAGAAGGTCGATTATGTCGACCATAAAATGGGCGAAGAGCTCCATAAGTTTCGCGAACGGAACTCTGACTTTCAAAATAAATTTCCACAATTGGTAGCGTTGTTCAAGTGTTAATTTATTCATGATTAAATGGCAAACCTCTCTGAACACAAATGTCAAAGAACTGTCACTTTCGCAAACTTCATTCAAAAGTTATTCGCTAGTCAAATATGTGAATTTTAAAATCTATCTTTTCTTTTCATTTTAATATAATAGTAATTTATTTATTTCTCTCTTTACCACAATTAGGCATTTCCAAGTACGTCACAGTGACGTCATTGGCTCCACCCCGAACAGCTGATTCTCGACAAGTTTGTGATAAATCTGTGTTTTTACCTGTTTTTATTGGTAATTGAATTTTTTTACATTTTATAAACCGTAGAGAGTGTAGTGTAAAATTATTACTGTAAGTACCTTCCGTTTATTTTCTTTCCCGAATTAATCGCAAACCTAACCTCGAGTATCAATTATTTTGCTCGGACAAGAATTTTACATACTGCTTAATGTTTAGCGCTTTGTCCGTAAATTAATTTGCACATTTCAGTTTCACTTTGAAAAAATTGCAAACTGCATAATATAAAAGTTAATTTTAATTTTTGAAATGAAAATTGTCTTGTAAAAATGCTAACCTCAAAATATCAGTCGAATATCAGCTGTTCGTGACGTCACATGGAAATGCCTAATTTGAATTATCTGTCTATGTCATAATGTTGGGTTATGTAATAACCCAAATCCAATCCGCCGAAATGAAGTTCCTTAGAGGGGTTAAAAATATACAAAGAACAGATCGAATAAGAAACGACTATATTAGAGACGACCTCCAAGTCTTTAACTTGAATGATAGAATAGTGGGAAACCAAACAAAATGGGAAGAACACCTCCAAAGAATGGAAAACTATAGAATCCCTCTACAAGCCTACAAATACCAACCCCAAGGACGCAGAGACGTGGGACGACCGAGGAAGAGATGGGCCGGAACAGGTCAACGACCTAACCCATGAAGGAAGTGATGATGATGATGTAATAAAAATGTTTATACGGGATCCGTATTATAAACACCTTTTCATGGAATTACAATTTACTGATTATTAAATAAAACTGTTAACCTGAAAGATGTTGACAATAAAGAAATATTATACTCAAAATTATACTCGTTGTTTCAAATTTCAATACGTAAATTCAAGTTTTGATGGCGAGGAAAACTTAATGTTTACTCTACTCTCTACTGTAATAACTTTTTTCGTTCATGTAATCCTGGTACTATATGCACTAACATTTTGAAATTGTCGCTGCAGCGAGTAGCGGCGACTGTGCCGTTACTCTGACAGGCTGAAAAAAAATTTCTTCAGCTATACACTAAAGAACAGGCTTATATTTGTCTAATAAAACAATAAAAAGGCTGAACGGAGTAAAAACAACCCCAAAATCGACTTTTGAAAAGAAGGGAAAGTAAATTCATGTAGCCGGTCGAACCCGGGGTCTGCACATGTATCGGGTTACAGTCCCTTGAAATGGAGTGAAATTTTTTCGGTCCGATTTTAATTTTTCTTTGAAATTCGGGTAGGGGGGGGTGTGCTTAGTAGATATTAGTATAAATATTCGCGAAAAAATGGAAAATAAGGCGGTTATTGCCGAAAAAGTGAAAAAATTAAATTTTTTTTGCCTTCGAATTTTAGGGGTGTGCATTCGAAAAGGAGGGTAATCCATCGTCAAATCCTACTCCTCCGGGGCGCCGCTCCGCTCCGCTCCGCTCTGCACCCCTACGGAGCGGATTTGACTCTGGTTACTAGGCTAAACATACGAGAAGGCGCCACCGATCAAGAACACCGGGATCTATGCAACCGGGATGTGAGAGACCCTCGAAATAGCATTAAAAAGTATAGTCGCGGTATGGGGCAGTAAACTATTACGTTTCACCCCCTAAAAATCGCGTAAAAACAAAAAATAAGCGATGTTACATGTAGGAGCGTCGAGCTGCATCTGCCGGTGCGAAATTTTCTAAGTGTAAGAGTATATCCCAGTGCACGTACCGTCAACAAAATGCGCCGGCCGGCCGATGAATGTGGCATCACCGGGGTCTACTGCATGATTTATGCTACTTTTCCGTACTTTTCAAATTCGAATATTTCGGTCATTTGGACCCGATTCATATGTTTTACTTTTACAATATGCTAAAATAAGTGTGTTCTTTAGTGTGTAGCAGAAGAAATTTTGTTTCGAGCTGTCATAACAACTGCACAGTAACCCGAGTAGCAAACAAAAAGTTACTGTACATAAAATTCATAACCTCCTTTGCTTCTTGTAATCCCGATACAAGACACAAACAATTTGAAATGTTTTGATGGTAAAGAAAATAAAATGTTTACTCTATTTTTTAATAACCTTTTCTCGTTCATGTAATCCTGGCTGATTGCTTCTTAATCTTCTTTGTTTCTTAATAAATATGTTCCTGTTAGATTGCACACAAATTTTGAAATTGTTGCTGCAGCGAGTAGCAAACAAAAAGTTACTGTACATAAAATTCATAACCTCCTTTGCTTCATGTAATCCCGATACAAGACACAAACAATTTGAAATGTTTTGATGGCAAAGAAAATAAAATGTTTACTCTATTTTAATAACCTTTTTCACAAGTTCTTCTCTATCCTTGCAGTATGTTCAATTTGCATTTCAGGTGCTTTGAAATTGAGTTATTTGGAAAATGTAAAAAGTTGCAGTAAAGCTCGTCTTACATCAGGACATTTCTGGCGTCATTTCTTGCGCCATTTCTTGAGCAATATAAATTGCCTAGTTTAAAACAACAAATGTCTTGTAAAATGTCCTGGCTCGGATTGTAGGCAATATATTTGGCGCGTGCTCTATTCTTGAACAATTTGCCTGTGAGCGTGCGCAATACAGATTGAATGCGCTGGTAGTAATTGTCAAATGTAAATTGTCAAATAAACTAGCAAACAAATTTATATAATCAGTTAATTATTAAATTATTAAATACAATTCTATTCAATTTAAATTCTATGTAGCCACTTTTCCTGCCAATTCTTTCGCACCCTCGGTTTTGGTTTGTTTTCCAAACATCTTTTCAGTAATTTTTTTAATACTATTATGTTTGCTGCAATCACATTTTCTGCAATTAAATCGCTTTCTTTATCCATTTCAATTTTTATGTGTAGCACAGTTTTCACAATTTACATCAACACTAAATTATCGTTCGTTTAATCTTACTGCGCACGCTCGTAGGCAAATTGCGTTGAAAATTGCCTCAAAATAGAACACGTTCTATATATTTGGCCTACAAAAGTGTTTCACGTAAGTTGCTAAAATTACCTACTGCGCAAAATCGGCGCAAGAAATGGCGCAAGAAATGGCCTGATATAATACAGGCTTTATTTTTGGAACAAGAAATGGCGTCAGAAATGACGCCAGAAATGTCTCAGGAAATGGCGCAAGAAATGACGCCAGAAATGTCCTGATGTAAGACGAGCTTAAAATAAAAAAAAGATTTTGAAAGCTCAGAGCTAGGGCCTTATGAGCGCTAAATGTTAGAAGTTTGTGGTTTACAAGAATGTAACGATAATAGACGTAATCATCAAAAATTACAACCAGTAAAATGTAAACAAATTAAATAATACATAAAGTATTTCCAAAGCGTTCTGGTTGATAGAAACGACTTTTATTACAGTCGAATACTTGACCATTGCAAAAACAAACGAAGCGTTTAGGAAATGCACAAACGAATATCTCCTTCCATTCAAGTTGTGAATGTAGGCAGTTTATCAAAAATTAATCGCCATCACCTCACCGTATGACCGGTTTCGCTGTTACCCTGTATATCGGGATTCAGCTCATCAGACACAGACTGATGAAAGCGATGTCATCTTCGACTTACAAACTCACTTTTATGTTCACATAGCTTAAAATTTCCAGAGAAACCATTGCAGAATACTTTCGATAGGTGGCGGAGTGTACTCTCGTTTCTCTGGAAATTTTAAGCTATGTGAACATAAAAGTGGGCTTGTAAGTCGAAGATGACATCGCTTTCATCAGTCTGTGTCTGATGAGCTGAATCCCGATATACAGGGTAACAGCGAAATCGGTCACACGGTGAGGTGATGGCGATTAATTTTTGATAAACTGCCTACATTCACAACTTGAATGGAAGGAGATATTCGTTTGTGCATTTCCTAAACGCTTCGTTTGTTTTGCAATGGTCAAGTATTCGACTGTAATAAAAGTCGTTTCTATCAACCAGAACGCTTTGGAAATACTTTATGTATTATTTAATTTGTATAATAGACGTTAGTTTCGTTCATCTAAATACCGCTTTTACGCCAGGTGTACGGAAAAAAAGTCTGTAAAAGGGGTTCTTTTCTCGAAAACTATTTGAACTGCAGAAATTTTTTTATTTTGTAATTAACATCGACATCAAAATATAATCAGACCTTAAATTTATTTGTGAACATATTTAGCCGCTTGTGCAGCGCAACCTTGGCAATCACGTACTAATCTGTTATCAATTAAAGTATACAATAGTCTAAATTTATCTGTGTAGTTGTAACTTTTCTCAGTGCGGCCTAAAGGCCAAAGTTACACCACGCCAATCACGCACTAGAAGATCAAGGCGGCCGATTGGTAAAAAAATTTTAAAAATTGCTACGCTTGCTCCCTACTTATGGCTTTAACCATCCCCTTAACTGGGAAGAGGCCTAAAGTCTACGATCGACGGTCAAGAGTTGTTTGTAAAAACAGCATTTGGTAGACCAAAGTCTCCAACACTATAACTTGATCAAATTAATACGGCAAAAAAAAGAAAATTTGTCAACCGCGTTTCCAGTAAGAAATGACGTCACACTGGAGCATCAGGTCACTGGGACAGTTCTGGTCAAGTCAGAATAATTATATTTATCAGAAAATAAAATATACTCCCCAGTTCTCCATCGTCAATATAATTAAAAGATTGGATTCGGGAAAGAACTTATTAAGAATTTTAGTAATTTGTTACAAAACTTTCCAATATCCCAGGGCATCGGTTTACGTGGAAGCGGTTTTTCGAAGAATGATTGATTTTTTGAATAGATATACCAAGCAGTGTCGACGTGTAGAGAATAGTTCACCTTTTGCTTTGCAATAATTATTGGTCGGTTTAATAAAATAACAAATAATTACGTAATTTTTTTTTTGATATATCGGATCTCTGTTTATAAAGCGATATATCAATTATAATTGTTATTAAACGACTGAATTACAAGGACGCTAAGAATAATAAATATTTATAAAGCCATCGATTTTCTATATTATCTCACAACTTGATGGTGCAGATTTCCATGACCTTTGCTAATTAATTTTTTGTTGTGTAATTTACATATTATCGTCTTCAAATATTAACAAAACAATTACCTTTAATTAGTCATTTACCTATGTTGTTTATTATTTGCTGAAGAAAAACATAAGTATTTATTTAGTGCTATAAAATAGTGTATAGGTATAATTCTTCAAAATCAGTATACAAGAGTAAACAATGAAAAACGCCGTGGGCGATTTTTGAAAAATGTCGACCCTAACCATGTTCTATTTTTATGGTTTGCATGCATGGAGGACCTACTATTTAAGGTGAAGTCCAAACCACGGGAAGTGTAAAACGCTTTATTTTAGGAATGTTTTATTGGGTTCCCGTCCACTGGACCGACTTTCAACCGACCGACTCAGCTTGAACCGACCGACTTTCAACCGACCGACTTTCAACGGACCGACTTTCAACCGACCGCCTTTCAACCGACCGACTTTTAACGGTCCGACTTTTAACGGACCGACTATTTTTTCGACCGACTTTCAACGGACCGACTTTCAACCGACCGACTTTCAACCGACCGACTTTTAACGGACCGACTATTTTTTCGACCGACTGTCGATAATACCCGAAGCATTCACTACAAGAATGATTTCCAATTCGACTATTTGTCACATCATATAGTTTCATTTTACAGCCATGACAACTGTGAAATGTCTAGGAATCCTTCGGAAAACCTGGCCTCAATCGTTTATCTTTCTTATTAAGCAATAATAAACGATTCAGATCAGGTCTCCGTATGGATTCCTTGTCACCTCTCGTCAGGGCTGCCCACGGTTGAGGTCACCTAGACTTCCCAGACACCTGTCGCTATGGCATCTCCACGAAAACCAAACCAACAGAGTTATGGATCTGCCAAGGTTAGAACTCCCCCCCCCCCAACGACGCTTTAACCAAAAATTCACGATATTGCTTAATGAGAAAGATAAACGATTGAGGCCAGGTTTCCCGAAGGATTCCTAGATACCTGTCGCTATGGCATCTCCACGAAAACCAAACCAACAGAGTTATGGATCTGCCAAGGTTAGACCCCTCCCCCCAACGACGCTTTAACCAAAAACTCACGATATTGCTTAATAAGAAAGATAAACGATTGAGGCCAGGTTTCCCGAAGGATTCCTAGACACCTCACAGTTGTCATGGCTGTAAAATGAAACTATATGATGTGACAAATAGTCGAATTGGAAATCATTCTTGTAGTGAATGCTTCGGGTAGTATCGATAGTCGGTCGAAAAAATAGTCGGTCCGTTAAAAGTCGGTCGGTTGAAAGTCGGTCGGTTCAAGCTGAGTCGGTCGGTTGAAAGTCGGTCCAGTGGACGGTCACGTTTTATTGGGCAGATTACATCTCGGTGGTTTACCACTTTATTTGACCGGGAATCTAATCAGGTACCTCACGTGAGCAGGTTCATAATTTTATTACAAAGCAGGAGAATCACAACAAATAAATTTTCCTTCGCTCCTAAGAAATTCAAACCAAAATTTTTTCGGGAAGTCCAACTTCGTTAACTTTGGAAATTTTTAATAATGATATCATCAAACTAGATAATGCACAGCAGCATGCAGGCCCGGTTCAAGGGGGTGGCAGAGTGGGTTCCAGCCCAAGGTGATTTCTTTCAGGGGGCGCCAAACCAAACCCTTTATAATGCCCGGTTTCATAAAAAGTTTCACTGGCTGTTAAATTTAACTAACCAATAGAAAACGTTTGTTAGTAGTACTAACAAGCCAATAGAAATCATCTATTAACTTTTACGGCTTGTTAAAGGTTTTCTGAAACCGGGCATAAATGGCCAAAAATTATCTTAGAGGCAGAGAGCTCCAAATAGCGGAAGACCTGCTGAAGGAAACAAGAAAAGTGACCAGAGGGGTGCCTCAGGGGTCAGTACTCGACCCCTTTCTCTGGAATGTCATGTATGATGGGGTGCTGAGGCTGGCCCTTCCCGGGGACGTAGAAATCATTGGCTTCGCCGATGACTTGATGGTGATGGCGGCAGACAGAAACCTGCACGAATTGGGGGCCAAGACAAACAGCACACTCATGGTAACTCAGCCACCAGGATCACGCAAATACCTGTATTTGTCAGGTTTGTTGATAAGCTAAGGTCAGGCACAAGGGTTTTTAGGTTCGGCGCAAACCCCGCACGCCAAAGCAGACCGAACTCGAGGAAGTTTTAAGTCCCTGGTTCGCATCCTAACAGGTAACACGTCTGCCGCTTCCTCAAGAGGCCCAAATCCCCCTCACCATGTCACGGTTCAGGTACATTCAAGAGGGTTTTCGAACACTTATTATTACTTCTAAGCTATCTATAGTCTGCTATAAAGAACTAATAAGAACATAATGCTTATTTTCTGTTACGCTCTCATAAAAAATATGCACCGGAAAAATTTGCCAGTTGTGGTGGGCGCACTTCTTACCATTAGCCCATAGTAAAAAATAAACTTGAGCCAGGTCTGGCATCACACTAGACACTTTAATAATTACTCTTTACCCTGACTTGCCGGCCGAAGCGATTTTTTTACCATTTATAGTCCAGGCAAGGAATATTTTTAGTTTGCAAAAAATCCGGGCAAGCTGAATTTTGGCAGAGATGTACATTGGGGTGTTCTAATGATCCCCCCAAAAGTCCCATAAAATCCCACGCCGGCGTCCCCCACAATCGGGGGTTTTAGCTCCCCCAACCCGACTTTTTGCCAATAACTCGCTTATTTATGCTTGTAGGAAAAATTATGATCAGACCATAATTGAGGAGCATAAAATTCTCTATAAAATAGTTTTTTTTCATATTTTTCCTTGGCACACTAATACTTAAATTATTGATCGAAAACACGACCCACCCTTAAAATGGCACAATATTGATTCTTTGCAGGGAGAGAAATGTTTTCGGGCACGGGAAATGCTTTTAATAATATTTTAATTAAAATTGTGGCCAAGGTTGGAAAATGAAGAGAAAAATAGATTTTTTCAAAATTTGCCCAAGTTATAGTATCTTCCAAGTAACGAAACCGAAATTTAGGTTTGAGCTTACAGAAGGTCCGGGCATACTGAAATTTGGCAAAGATGTATATTGAAGTGTTCTAATAAACCCCCAAAATGTCTCATAAAAATCCCAAGCCGGCGTTCCCCCAAATGAGGATTCTAGTCGGTGACCGGACAGGTGACCACATGACAAGTTAACGCACGACAAGTGAACGCATGACATCCGAACACATGACAACTGAACCCACGGACAACTGAACACACGGACAACTGAACACACGGACAACTGAACACACGGACAACTGAACACACGGACAACTGAACACAATCTTAATTTTTAAATTTAAATATTTGTTATTTATTTTTATAATCATGACATAGTAACTTTGAGGTTTACGATTTTATAATTATTATTTTATAAATACTGGTCAAATCCTAATCCGAAGTTAAATATTCATATTTTGAAAAAAAAATTCAGTCGTCGAAATATTCGAAGAAAAACTTTTACTTTGATGTCTACTCAACGCCCCACAAAGATGGTCCATTTTAGCTAATTAGGTTCGAAACCGACTTTGCATTGTTCCTCGACAATTTTGCAACGAGATCATTCTACTTTCGTTCATTTTCGCCATCGATTTCACAACAAAGAGGTGCGAATTTAAGATTTTTTCAAAAAATTTCAGCTTTGAGGTCATTTTTTTTGGGCCGCGGAAGAATAATATTACTAAATTTTCTTCGACAAAAATTCTTAAAATTACTCGGAAAATGAGATTTCGTCGTTAAAATTTCGATTTCAGAAAAAAAAAATTGCAATTTAGTTTCAAAGGGAAACACTTCAAAAAAATTTGAAACTTTTGTTTTTCATTTTAAAGCTTTGCGGTGCGAGATACGAAAAAAAGCTATAAAAGTAAAATTGTTTAGGCCCGGGGTCTACTTCCGATGCCGGTGGAAAATTAAAAATCCCTTCGTAAATAAGGACGCTATGGCCGTTTGAAAAATTTTCTAAATTTCGACCTTACAGTCGTTGTGGCGCGACGACTATGAAACAATTTTTAATTTTAAAAACGGTATTGGGTGGCATTTCTCTAGCGCAAATTTTTCGAAATGTATACTTTTTTTCGTGCGGCGTCAATTAAGGTGGCAAATTGCAAAAATGCAAATTTTGAAAAATTTCGATTTGAAATCGGAACCATATTTGCATATAAATATTTGTGCGCAATTTTAAGCGAAACGAGTTGGTTTTTCGAAAAATTTTATTGAACACTTTCCGTTTTATTTTGCGAATTTAAGCGGTACGTGAAAAGAGGTGGATCTGCCGCGAAGAGGAGGATCTGCCGTTAGGTTAGTGTTAGTTTTTGATATTTCTTTAGAAAACCAATTAAAAACAATTTAATTCTCCGTGAAAATTTAAATCTGCCGCAAAGAGGTGGATCTGCCGCGAAGAGGTGGATCTGCCGTTAGGTTAGTGTTAGTTTTTGATATTTCTTTAGAAAACAAATTAAAAACAAACAAATCTCCGCGTAAAGTTAAATCTGCCGCAAAGAGGTGGATCTGCCGCAAAGAGGTGGATCTGCCGCGAAGAGGTGGATCTGTCGTTAGGTTAGTGTTAGTTTTTGATATTTCTTTAGAAAAGTAAAAAAAAAAAGAAATCTCCGCGTAAAGTTAAATCTGCCGCAAAGAGGTGGATCTGCCGCAAAGAGGTGAATCTGCCGCGAAGAGGTGGATCTGCCGTTAGGTTAGTGTTAGTTTTTGATATTTCTTTAGAAAACCAATTAAAAACAAACAAATCTCCGCGTAAAGTTAAATCTGCCGCAAAGAGGTGGATCTGCCGCGAAGAGGTGGATCTGCCATTAGGTTAGTGCTAGTTTTTGATATTTCTTTAGAAAAGTAATTAAAAAAAAGGAATCTCCGCGTAAAGTTAAATCTGCCGCAAAGAGGTGGATCTACCGCTCCCTCGAACTTTTTTCCAAGTTGAACGGAAAAAGTGAGAATGGACTCAAAAATAATAATTATTACCCCGAAAAGCTAGATCCATTACGATTGTGTTCAGTTGTCCGTGGGTTCAGTTTTGTAGTTTCGGATTAGGATTTGGCCAGTATTTATAATAATTATAAAATCGTAAACCTCAAAGTTACTATTTCATGATTATAAAAATAAATAACAAATATTTAAATTTAAAAATTAAGATTGTGTTCAGTTGTCCGTGTGTTCAGTGCGTGGGATTTTATGGGACTTTTGGGGGGGTTCATTAGAACACTCCAATGTACATATCTGCCAAAATTCGGCTTGCCCGGATTTTTTGCAAGCTTGAGCCAATTTTTCGGCTTCGTTGCCTGTACTATTACCAAATTTTACGAAAAATACGAATAATTTTGATTTGTATAGTTTTGATTATCAAAGATATTTTAGTAATAAACATTTTAAACTATCCTAGCCTTGTAATTATTATTTATTTGATAAACAAACCTTGAAATGAATGTTTATAGTGGTGTACGCCTGGTGATATAAGCATCAGGCGGAATATCCTAAAGCGATATTAAAAAAATGCGCAATAAAAAAAATCGAAAAGTTCAAACAGACGCTTTAAAAACCTGAATTTAAAATTTTGTAATAACCGAAGGTGTAGAAATTAAAAAATTTGTCAATGAGTGGAAGGGAAAGTAAATTGTGTGAAAACAACTACTATGAGTTCATGATACTCATACTCATATATTTTTAATCAGTGCGATGATAAGAGTGACTTGTTTAACTTTAAATGGATTTTGAGGTTTTAATGCCTAATTAGTTTTAGAAAATGTTAATTGAACATACAGTCGTGTCACCACTTAGTTCTTATACACACGCTTTAATACGAGTACTTAATTTTTAGGTAAGTAAAATTGTCAATTTTTTTTGAAAGTTTGTTGTTTAAAATTTTAAGTTTTAATATGCAAGTTAATTTTATGTTAAAACGTAAAATGAAACAGCAATTTTAAAATAGACTATAAAAGATATGTGTACTAATATAGAAATTTTTATTGCTTTATGAAACAGGTTTTTATTTTTGGATGCTACTGCAATTATTTGCTCCCTATTTTTATTTTAATCATTAATTCCTGTCATATACCTAAAAGTTCATTGTTATAATACACTTATTTATAAACCTGATAAAAGATTAGATAAAGTATTTGTAGTGTAAATATTAGTCAGTTACGACAGGTAATTGAATATAAAAACTATTAAAATATATTATACAAATATATGTTTTGGTGCAGTTTACGTGATGAAATGTCAACAAGTTGTTGCAAGTAAAATTGTCAATTTATAAAAAAATTAAACAATTCTTCGGCACTTTGAATATTAAAATTATAAAAAAAATTGACCAAATCCATATCAAGTTGATTGTAAACTTCCTTCAAAATCATGAAAAATTGGGATAATAATTTAAACGAAAACAAGTAGCGGAAGTTATATGGTAGCATATTTACTCCTATATTATGTACATATAAAGAGGTCTCTTGTTCTGCGGCGCGGTTGAATTTCCATATTGCCTCACTTAAACCCAAAATATTAAAAGTTAGGGCTGCGTTTTAAATACTAGTAGATTAATCTATTCGATTAATGCTTATCTTTTGTTTTAATTAATAATATTGGTAGTAGATGTTAAATAGATAATAAATATTTGCTTTTTCATAATCAATTTATTTACTTTAGGGCTGAGTAACCTATTGTTGACCACTCCAAATAAATTGAAAATTTCCTATTGCAAAGAGGAAGGTTTATACGAGTATAGTATACTGACATAATTTTCACAAGCGAAGATATAATGAAAATTTTGAGTAAATCGAATTTTAAGTTTGCAAATTTACATGTAAAATTAACGAGATTCCCGCGCGTCGCTCATTCTGTTGACAGTCCGTGCAGTTATAATGACCCTAACACTTAGAGTATTTCGCACCGGTAGATGCAGCTCGTCTCTCGTACATGTAACATCGATTATTTTTTGTTTTTACGCGATTTTTTGGGGGTGAAACGTAATAGTTGACTGCCCCATACCGCAACTATACTTTTTAATGCTATTTCAAGGGTCTCTAAGCTCCCGGTTTTATTTATCCCGGTTTTTTTATGGGAGGCGGCTTCTCGTATGTTTAGCATAGTAACCAGAGTCAAAACCGCCCTGGAGGGGTGCAGAGCGGAGCGGAGCGCAGCGGCGCCCCGAAAGGGTAGGTTTTGACGACGGATAAACCTCCCTATCGAATGCACACCCCAAAAATCGAAGAAAAATGCGCTAAATTTACGTACTTTCAAATTGATTTTTCTCGAAATTTTGATTATATCTTCGCTTGTGAAAATTATGTCAGTATACTATATAAACCTTCCTCTTTGCAATAGGAAATTTTCAATTTATTTGGAGTGGTCAACAATAGGTAATCCCCCCCTTACTTTATTTAAAATGTGACTTCCAGTGTTTTGTTTGTTATATCATACAATATCATAATATTGATTATTAATAAAACAGTTTAGTTAAATACCCCGACAAAATTCATTATTAGCCTTCGTCTTAGCATGTGGTATGATGTAAAGCTAAGGCCCACGGAACAGGTTATATTAGGAAGCAAGAAACTGCTGTTTTATTTAACTTCCCGTCAGATAAGTGCTATTATCTAATCTCTAAAATTGAATCATAGGGTCCATAGGCTATGAGGAAGACAACAACAACAAACAAATCCATTAATATTTTTTACTGGTATTTACTGGCATTATATGTTGGCATCCTGAAACGTTTGCTCCAAAGTTTGGTCGAAGTTGAAAAGTATTTCAAAAATAAGCAACTTTTGTAGAAGAAAACTTTTATTTGAGAAAACGTCAATTGAAACTCAGATTAGTCAGTTGTAATTCAGATTAGTTGACCATAATTTTAGCAAGCGTAAAGGTTATTCAAAATTGTGAATATTATTTTTAGTAGGGAATGAACCAATCAGGGATTAGTTACAGCGATCAGACAGACAATATTCGTTTATGATTTACATCAGTATGCTTCTTATAAAGTTTACTTACAATAACATTACTTCCTCTCGGAAAAGTTTCAATTGAAATTCAGATTTGTCAATTCTATTTCAGAAAACGTCAATTCTAATTCTGATCACTCAATTGAATTTCAATAGTATATTACTGTCCGACGAGAGAAAATTCGTCGTTACTGGACGCACAGCTATATTGAAAAGCGAGCGATAGCGAGCTTTTTAAAGCTGTAAGTCCAGTAACAAAGAATTTTATCGTCGAGGTCAGTATACTATTTTATCGGAAAACATAGAGAAAACGAAAAAAATTAAAAAAAATTAAATTAAATTAAAATTAGAAAGTAACCTAAAAATTTTTTTTTTGCGCGCGATCGATCTGAATTTTTGTATATGCCTTCCTACTGACAATTCACCGGGAGTAGTACAAGAAGGTTGGTTGGGGGGGGGGTGGATTTTTTGCTCAGTTTTTCGATATCTAGCGCCGTTATCGAGTTATTGCTAATTTAAAAAAATCCGAGACCATGTTTTGAAATAAATATGTGGTTACCAAGGCGACATATTAATTTTAAAATAAATGTCAAAATGCTCGGTTTTTGTCGGGTTTTGAAGAGGCGCGGAAAGCTTCGCTTTCTCCGCCTGCCGAACTTCGTTCATTTTCTCGGTCAGCCGAACGTTCACTTAGTCGAGACCCGGGAACCTTCGTTTTCTCACCCGAGCGGAGGTTCGGAACGCATCGTTTTCTCGTTGTTTTCCGATAAAAAATGTTTATACAAATTCAGATTGTCAATTGTATTTGAGAAAACGTCAATTGTAATTCAGTTTAGTTAAGTTTATTTCAGAATGCGTTAATAGTAATTCGGAAAGGGTTACTTGTAATTCAGAAAAATTATTTAAAAAATAAGTCAAATATTTCGCTTATGGTCAAAGAGTGTACTACTGGC
The DNA here is from genome assembly GCA_932274525.1 of Podabrus alpinus. Lineage (NCBI taxonomy): Eukaryota > Metazoa > Arthropoda > Insecta > Coleoptera > Cantharidae > Podabrus > Podabrus alpinus. The sequence goes on from OW026453.1 coordinate 23,596,675, forward strand.
ACCAGGATATTCGCATATTATCTTTAGCCCTAATCTTGATTATTGACCAAATAATCTCAATGAGATTTAACATTAGAGTAAGATCCCAACCTTAATAATGGGTGTGTTTTTAAACTGTACCGGTTGCTCGAGCAGTAATTGCTCGAACGAAATTCGAGCAGGTAAGGCACTACCTTACGATCCGGTGCATGAAAATTTGCTCGAGTAATGCGTTCGAGCAGAGTGGAGGAGTTTTAAAACGACTGATGACAATTGATGCAGTAGTTTAAAAACACACTTTTTTGTTCGAGTACTCGAACAGCTGCTCGAGTAGTTTAAAAACACGCCCAATGTTGCTGACGTCCCATCGATAGCAGTTTCAAGTCTTGAATGGCTAGGTTCATTATGACAGACAATAACTAAATCTGAGAGTTCATTTCCCATGTCCTGCCACGTTTCTAATAATCTTGTAACCCAATCATTGGCTAAAATTGATGTAAATAAACCTCTCCGACGTTCCATTGCAACAACACCTGTTGCCGAAATTGCTCTTATCAAATGAACATTTGGACCTCTTGCTGCGGGAAGGATTTGTACTGATCTGGGTCCCAGCTAAAAAGCGACCTCTTGTTCTACGACAAAATAAATTAAAATTGGTTTCGTCTATCCACACGATTTGTTTGCCAGTTCGATATAATGGTTTTGTAGTAGCCTCACTACACTGTACAGTTTTGAAAGACGATTTCGTTTTGCAGCTGATGCTCGATGCATTCAATATTTTTGATAACTACTTGGAATTGTCGTGCTGTTTTGTTTGTAACAATAATTTGGTTTAGTGGTGTCGCTATACGACAATCAAGAGCTAGCCCAAATGAAGATTAATGGGTAACAACAATAAAAGTAAGCTCCTGTGTACAGGCACGTGAGACGGTGACGATTTGAGGGTTGCACCTCTCTTATCAAAATTGTTATCACAGGCATTGTAACTTCTCAGCTTCATATCATTTTTCGTTGTGTGTTATTGTGCATTCAAATATCATTAATATCGTCCCGAGAAAAAATCCAACGGGGTAAAATAGGGTGACCTTGGAGGCCACGTGACTAAGTTTCCTCTGCCATTCCACCGATTGGGAAAAGCTGATTTACCGTCTTGCTGAAACCAAATTATTGGTTACGTCCCAAGAGGAACATTTTCCAGTAATTAGAGGAGATCGTCGCCACGTAAAAAATTAGAATACCTTATCCCATTAAGAGTTCCTTCAAGAAATAAGGACTTATGATTTTTTCTCCAAGTAGACTGGATCATATGTTGATACTTCAAAGGTGTTGATTGTCAATGGTTTGTCGTTGATTGGCAATGAGGGTTTGTCTGCGACCAGTAACGAGCATTGTTGATGTTGGCTTCTCCAGTACTTTTAAAAGTAGCCTCGTTGCTCCATAAAACTGTTTTGGGAAAGTGGATGCTCTTATTTACGTAATAACCAAGTACAGAAAATAAGTCGAATTTGAAAATCATTTTCATTAAGCTCTTGGTGCATGTTGATGTAGTGTGGACGAAAGCTATGATCTGTCAATATCCTGCACACACTTCGTCGGATAACACCAGATTGCGTTTCAAGTCTTCTTATCGAAACATGCGGATCAGCAATTACTGAAGCAAGAATACAAGCCACTCTCTTGTCTCTTATCCGCCGTAACACTTGATTACCGCGGTTATTTTTCGACTGCATCTGACCAATAGTATTACTAACAAATTAAAGGATTGTGGATTTTTGCCACATTCCCCCAATACCATTAACATGTCGGAAGCTTCTTCTACTTCTTTTATTATAGGCATCAGCTTTCCTAACTAACATGTTTAAGAATTCTTAAATTTAAAATTAAAAAACTTCAGCCATTATTCACTTTAACTTTAATGGAATATTCCTCGAAAGGTGTGGGGAAATAAATTTTTTACCTAAAAACACAGTTTTCAAGATGCCAACAATTCCGGAGAATGTCAGTGTCACTATTCGATTCTTCATGTAGAATGAATGAATTTCGGCGTTATTCTTGACGGAAAATACGAATATCTATGGAAGTTTTCTAAATCCGCATTTTGAGGTTGATTTTTAGTCCTCGTCTCTCTCGTGTATCTGTTCTTGCACTTCTCTCTCCAATTCTCAACACTCATTCTTTGGTCTTCCTCTTCTCCTCTCGTTCATTGGTTTCCACTCCGTCACCATCCTTATCACCTCATCCTCGCTCGTCATCAAGATATGGCCCAATCACCGTATTCTCTGTGCTTTGATATATTTCACTATATCCTCGTGTTCCAATTCTTCGCTCAATTCTGCATTCGTTCTGTTTCTAATTTCATCGTCGTTTGTCTTCACTGGCCCGACAATCTTTCGTTCAAATATTCTTTATCTTTCATTTTCGGCTTTTGTACAATACAGAGTTTCAGAAGTATACATGAGTACTGATGTTTATCAAGCATTTATACAACCTTAATATATTTCTGTTGCTCAGAAGATCTCTTTCATTCCTGTTGTTAATATTCACCTCTAGATATTTAAAGTTCTCCACCTCTTCAAACTTGTATTTTCTTATTTTAAAGTTCTGCAAGTTATTTTTCTGTTTTTCATTAAAAGAGCAGGTATTTAATTTCCTTTCGTTTATTGTTAGTCCCATTTCAGATGTATATTCGTCCATTCTTTCCATAACTTCCATCCTTTTTTCTTTTTGATATTGCCATTATAACCATATTGTTTGAATATGATAAGACTTGAGCCTCTCTTGTTACTATTGTGCCCTTACAATCTACCTTTTTCATTATGTGCTCTATTACCAAATTTAAAAATGTTTCCAGTAGTATGCCTCCCTGTATAGTCCCTAAATGGATCTGAAAACTATCTGTGTTTTCATTATTGTCTTGGTGTTCGCTAGTGTCATTTCGACGAGTTCTATCAGTTTACGAGGTATTTTCATTTGCTCCAATATTTTGTTGCCTAAACTTCATGTACATTTGTAATCAACATTTTTCCCAACCCTCTACGGCTAATCATTTTTGAAAAAAAAAACCTAATTCGGACGATCTGCCTCACCCTGTAAATTTATATACTTCATTTAAATTCCTCCTAATAGTGTCAAGTCATGACTCATAAGTTCAAACGTGTCGTGGTTCAAAATCCACGTTAAAAAATGGGTTTATTGTTTAATTGCATATACGTATAAGAAAATACCCATATATAAACATATTATATGGGATATTCCCAATAATAATAACAATAATGTATCCTGTAATTGGGTTCGCATTATTGGAAATCAATGGTATTATTTTGCTTCAATAAATCTTGAATATTTTCCTGTTTATTCTTAATATATTCGCACGATACAACACAAGGGCTAGGACAATACTCAAAGATTCAGCGAGTACAGGTTTTAGCAAGGAGATTGCACGAGCGAAGCGCAGCGGAGCGAGTGTCAATCTCCGCAGCTGAAACCTATACTCGCTGAATCTTTGAGTATTGTCCGAACCCGCGTTGCTGTTGCGGTGATAATTCCGTGAAGAAACGCCACAACTTAAAAGCACAACATCACATACCAAAATCGACATTTCAAACGCCATTTTTAATGTCGAAAATTGTGAAACAAATTGACCATATCGCATCACAATCATTGCAAAAAAAATCAAACAAAAAATTTCGTAAGTACCGAAAAAAATGGAAGCATAATCGCACTAAATTTGTAATATAAAATTCGTTAGAAGTACATTGCTTTAAGTGAACTCGGGTGAGAACTAATGCGTTCAACCGGTTTCCTACATCGCATCTGTTGAGTGCGTTAGTCATACACACTACATAAATTATAATATTCGAAGAGATTTTTTATTACGTATGAATTCTTTTACGCTCCACTACAAATATTCGATATTCTGGTAGGGTATTTGGAATATTTTTTATTTTCGGATATTATTCGACTGTGCATGTGTCGTACCCATTTAACTACAATGTAAAATAACGCACGCTGATTGGTCGAAACGACAAAATTTGACCCTGAATGGAATTATCGAACATATACAACATTCCTATCATATCAATGCTATAACGACTGACTATTAATTACAACATCCGTGTTGCTATTTCGTAATTTTTGTAAAGATCTCAAAACTTTATTTCTCTAAAATTTATGTATTATTATAGTGGAGTAAAATAAAATTATTTTTTGTTTCTTCTTTCAATTTAACCTCTAACTCATAAACGGATTCTCTAAATCCATTTTTTTACGTTTTACCACCTTTAAAATTACCGCAAGGTAAGGGGGTGCTATTTAAAATTTCAAACTAGAAGTTGCTGGTAGTGAGGGCGTTAAGCTTAAAATTCAAACAGAACTTGTACGAGTATTGAACTCACTATCTAAACCGTCTCTTGTTTTTCTCAAATTTACTTAAAAAAATTATTTTGATTGGCTAATTTTGTACTGAACACCCGGTATAGTGCAGTAAGTAATATAAAACGTACCCCTCAGTACGACCTCTTTACTTGCTACGTATCTTTGCGGGACAACACGGCCTTCGATCCTCTTAACTTGGGTCTTTCCAATACAAAAATAGTATACAGGTTTCCCACTTTTTATTATTTGTTTACAATTAACTGAATTGAGCATTGTTTATGATCTATTGAATAATGAAATAAACATTGATATAGAGAGTAGAGGTACCTATGTATATAATTATATACCTACTTATCTTAGCTAGTAGTTACCTACATACCTTACATATAAATAGGTAAGTTAGTTTGTAGAGGTAGGACTGTAATTTAATTAAGTACTTAATCAGGTTTAATAATTAACACCACTCACGGAATGCTTGACTATTTTATTGTTTACCGATTTCGTGTTTAACCACATCACAGCACAGGTATGTGCTATGCTATGTTTGTACAAAATCGCCAAAGTAGGTAACCCAAAAGTTAAACTCCTCTTAGTTTTTAAGAAACGTAAGATTAATAATTTTATATTTAAAGGAAAACCTTTTATTCCTAATTTATCAATTTATATTTTTCAGAAGTGGGATACTCTTCACTTTGAAAACGCCACAATGAGGAAAGTCAACCGGAAACTGCTGCCCATTAAAGCACATTTCTTCTTTTTTATGGCTGGTAAGGCTTAAAATATTTTAATTTTTACGACGGGAGTCGATGTCAATTTCTAAATCTGTTGAAATTGTTTAAGGAAATTAATACACTATCATTTGTTTTCAATTTATTTTTCTAAACAATCAAACTTATTATGTAAACTGAGAGTGTGTATGCAACGGTTTGGTGACAGCTGGCCCTGAGACACTTGGCCCTGCGACAACTCGCCTCGGACAACTGACCCTAGCGACAATTGGCCTTATGACTACTGGACTACTGGCCAGAAGCCAAATATTGCATTTCTATGAGAACTTTTACTTAAACCAAATTTTATGAGTAACCGGTAAATCCATCTCTTCGCGGAAGATCCACCTCTTTGCGGCAGATTTAACTTTAAGCGGAGATTTGTTTGTTTTTCATTTGTTTTCTAAAGAAATATCAAAAACTAACACTAACCTAACGGCAGATCCACTTCTTCGCGCCAGATCCACCTCTTTGCGGCAGATTTAACTTTACGCGGAGATTTGTTTGTTTTTCATTTGTTTTCTAAAGAAATATCACAAACTAACACTAACCTAACGGCAGATCCACCTCTTCGCGGAAGATCCACCTTTATTTATTTAAACAGAAGCCAAATATTATATTTCTGTGAGAACTTTTACTAAAACCAAATTTTATGAGTTACCGGTAAATAATATGAAGTTAATTTGCATCTTTTAATTTTAAGGTGTTAATAAGTCGCAAAAAAAAAGCAAAACGCAATAATCAAGTTATAATAATCAAGAGGCAAAGTAGATTACTTTCCGATACTCACAATATATAATATTCTGCAAATTGATACAGACTGAGGCCAGTAGTCACAAGGCCAGTTGTCGCTAGGGCCAGTTGTCGCAAGGGCCAGTTGTCGCAAGGGCCAGTTGTCGCCAGGGCCGGTTGTCGCCAGGGCCAGTTGTCGCTAGGGTCAGTTGTCCGAGGCGAGTTGTCGCAGGGCCAAGTGTCTCAGGGCCAGCTGTCGGTACACGGTATGCAACGCTGTAGGTGTAGGTATATTATAAATCCTATGTAGTCGATAAGATAGTTTACATGATTTTTGAATTAACCAGTCAGAGTAATGGGCCGTACAGACATGGATAATAATTTAGTGAAGTAGCAAATTTTGCCAAGATATTAAGCGAAATATGTACATCAAAATAATCGAAATAATTTATTAGTATCTTAGCAACACTTGCTACTTAACTAAATTACTATCTGTGTCTGTACGACCCTTTAGATATTTTATTTAGGTACTCTGTATATTATTAGAGTGATCTTTAATTTAGTCAAATACGAATTTTAATGTTTCCACCCTCTGAAATGTATCCAAATAAACCAAAAAGTAAGTAGTAAAAATTTCAGGTTCTTGAAAGAACTTTGAGCTGATGAAGAATATTATTTCTAAAAATGATATCAATTAGAGACGGTCATCAGCCTAAGCGGTTAAATTCGTTACTGCTATCACGTTGTCGGAATTATTTGTTCTTGCAAGCAAGCATTACACAACTCCACCAAAACCACCTGCCCACCTTTTTCTTATCATTTCTGCAATGATTCAATCACTTCCTGGTGCTTTGTGAGTTTTAGAGCTTTTTAGGGATCCTTTGTGATATCGGGCACTTCCTTTGACCCCACATTTAATTCATTTAACTGTAATATATTTCCACTTTCACACCAATCTTCATTCAATCAATTGTTAGGTCTCCATTGCTGCTTATTATCTTTATAATTTCTCTTTTTCCCAGTGATAAGCCTTCCTTATGACTGGGTCATTTTGTGGTTTATTAATTCTCCTATTATCTTTGTGTTATATAAAATCAAAATTTTTATCAACGTACATAAGTACTGATTACTGCATACTGATTAGAGAGATATCATTTAGAAATCTACTACCTGTGCATATGCAAACAAAGCTTAAGCGTCAATTCAATCAGCATAGTGCGTAATTGATCGCATTCGTCTTAATGTATGACCTTCCGAAGGAGATTGATCTCCTGGTGAAGCAATACCATCATCACGACCAGCTACCGCTTGAATTCACATAGCTAAAACTTCAAGAAAGAAAAGTCCCCGTGGGCGTTGGGAAATATAGTATATTTAATTTTTGGCCGTTTGGAATTCTCCATGTCCATTTTTTCTATTTTTCGTTTTGAAGAACGTATTTATCGCATACCAATAATAATCGTCAATATTATCTTCTGTTGTTTCCTGTTTGGGACTTAGTTTGGCGTTAAAGTCTCCAATTATTACTATTGTATATTTTTCAGCGTCTTTTTCGAACCCCATGGCCAATTCAACTACTTAACGTTATTTTTTACTTTTCTGTTGATGATAAATCCAACACCTCGTGATGTGTCTCTTCATTTTCACTATAATATTGGGGGTCTCCTTCTCAACTTGCTGATGCCCATAATGCCCTAATTGACTCTCTTTAGTTCCATCTGTAGTTCTTCCAACTTTTTCCAGTTCTTCTGGAAAACCAGAAAAAGAACCAGAAGTTCTTCCAGTTCTTGCCATTTGATGCGAGAGTTCGTATGTTGCAACATTCAATCTTGTTCCTTTTGGAGGTTTTTTCCAACGAAACAATATTATGAAACGAAACAAAAAATACCGTTTTCCAATTTGGAAATTAATTTTCTCATTCATGTTTGCTTTTGATCTCAATTTTTATATTTTGGAATGTTTATATTGCGATTTGGTTAAAAATCTGCATGCACATAAACTTTAGAATTAAAAATAAATATTATATCGTTTTAGTTGTTATTTTTGAAATTGATGAAATATTAGAACTTATCGTCCTTTGTTTAAAGCTAGCAAAGTAAGCACGAAACCGATTAAAATAGCTAATAAGGCTACTTTCCGATTGATTGGTATTGACGATTTATCTTAATTGCCAGTAAATGACGAAATAATAACCAATTAATTAATGTCTAACATTGTTGAAAAATCTACGTATGGAATTTCTATAAGATTCAGCAAGTGTTCCAATTTAATATAACATTTTTCAAAGTAACTTAGCTGAAATGTCAAAATAATTTAATTTTAACAAAAAAATTTTTAAACCACAACAAAACATCCCAAAAACAATGAAAGATAATCTAATCAGGCAAGCTTAATCTATGTATTATATTATAAAGGGCAAAATTAAAATGAAGACAAATTTTGCCATACGAATATCAAAATGATACGAAATCAAAATAATTTACTATAATTGCATAGTATTGCACCTAAAACAAAAAAATATACAACTATGTGCTTTTCCAGCTATGGGTCCAGTGCTTCCACAACTGGGAGTATATGGAAAGGAACTAGGAATATCTACCGTAGTAATGGGTAGCGTGACTGGAATTTTGCCCATTCTTTTTTTAATCGCAAAATTATCATTTGGACTTCTTGTCGATGTATGCAGAAACTATCGTAAAGCAATTTTTTTGACTCTTATCGTATGCACCAGTGTTTTCTACGGACTGCTCAGCTTTGTTCCTGCAAGATTTATAACGGAATACACGTTTAAAAATATATCCGGTCACCAATTGGACACATGTAATGTCACAGTCAGTAGCATATAAATAATTTATAAGAAAAATATTCAATATTTGAATAGCTTTTGCGCATTTTGCTACCAAGATTTAACGAAAGAATTGTTTCAGGGCTCCCAAAGCAAATTCGAATGCAATAATTTGATGAGAGTAGTTTGCAATTGGAGTTCTAGAAACGTAACATCGAATACCACGATTTATGGTCTGATGCAACCAAATGTAGATAATGAACAACTCGCCAGTCATAATTACACATTGTGTTTGGAAAATTTGATTATCGATAGCGATTCTAACTTCGATATAAACTGTTTGGAAGATATTGATTCGAACACCGGCTGTTTGTACAGCTCCTTTACATTTTGGGGATTCGTCATTTTGATGTCAATGGGAACCATCGGGTTTAACGTTTTAAATTCAATCAGTGACGCCATATGTTTTGATATCGTTGGTAAGTGAAACCCTTCGGAAAAAACAAAAACTGTGAACCGCAGCTTTTTAGGGGACGAGTACGACTACGGTAAACAACGAGTTTGGGGAACCTATGGATTTGGTTTGAGCGCACTTTTGTCCGGATATATAATCGATTATTGGTTTGGAGGCCAATTAACCTACGTTCCAGCTTTTGTGGTGATGCTAATATTTACAGTGTTTGATTTCGTTGCCTGTATTAAACTTGAAGTAAATTACAATTTTAAACGTTTCAAGCAATTCCAGTATATTTAATTTTAGCTGCCCATTATTGAAGCCCCCAAAAATATATTTAAAGATTTGAAGCAGTTGCTGAACAACAGGCACACCATAATTTTTATATTTTATGCAACCATGGCTGGAATCGTCGATAGCTTCATAATATATTTTTTATTTTGGTACTTAGAAGATTTAGCTTTAGCGACAAATACAACCAATATTAAGTTGTTGGAAGGGCTTACCGTGGCTGCCGAAACACTTGGTTCGGAAGTAATATTTTTTTATTTGTCTGGTAAAATTATTGAACGGTTTGGACATGCTTATTCGTTTAGCATGTGTTTTATGTGTTATGGACTTCGATTTGGACTGATATCTGCTATTCCTTCCCCGTGGTGGATTATTCCCATAGAGTTTGCTCTTCAAGGACCAACGTATGCTTTGATATACACAACAATCGTTGCTTACGCAAACGCAATTGCTCCACCTGGAATGTCGGCAACGGTTCAGGGTATCGCTGCAGGAATGGACGATTGCTTTGGTAAGGTAATTATTTTTTTAAATTTTGGTAAATAACGCAAATTTTTGTTTAAGGTTATTCCGTTGGAAGTATATTAGGTGGATTTTTGTATAAATATATTGGGGGGAAAGGAGCCTTGCAGGTGTTTTGTGCTCTTAGTTTAATTTGTGGGGTGTCTTATTTAATTCTTCATAAAACTATTTTACAACAACATGATGATCCGATAAATAACAAAATTAGGTATTTATCTCCAGAAGATGCGCTTATATCCGCTTTGGATAGTGACGAAAAAAAGATCGAAATTGTGAAAGATAAATTGTAACCATTTTATTGTGATATTTTTATATTGTTTTCAAGCTATGTATTATAATAATACATAAAAGATAAATATTGTTAGATATTTAATTAAAAATATAATTTATTGAAGTTATTAACTTTTTTTTAATCACTATGAGTTCATTACTATATCGCTTAGATAACGGCGTCTTCTGTTGATTCAGCAAAAGTTAACGTAAATTGATTTAAATTTTTGCATTCTTTATTACAAGCCGAAAAAATTAAATAAGGAACAGAAACAGAAGGTAAAATTCCTATTAAGATTTTGAAATCATTCTTCTTTTGCCAAAATTCGCAGGTTAAATTCTTTATATTATGTAGTTTGATTTTTCTCTCACTAAATGTTTACTTAATGGCCTCAGGCAACATTTTAAATGGTCTAAATGATTACCTGGTTCAGAATTGGGGACATAAAATAGTTCGAAATGCACATTCCGATAATCAACTTCAATTAATTTCTGAATCCTTATGAAGAAAGGGCAATTGAAAATTTTTAGAAGAGGAAAAAAGGCTTACCTTGCGAAATGCTAGTAACATATCCAGGGGACACATAATTTACTAAAAATTCTCATGTGATAAAGGAAAGCCGGACTGATCAAAAGTTGAAGACCAACGCTATGAAAAAGGACAAGAAAATGGGATTTGGAGAACAAATCAAGATAGCAGTATGGAATGTAAGATCGATTAAGAATAAAGAAATGGAACTGGAAAAAGAACTAAAAGATATGCAGGTAGACATAGCAATCATACCTGAGACTAAGAAAAAATTAACAGGATCGTGTAAACTGCACGATTACATATTACTGTACAGTGGCGTTCCAAGTGAAAGACGAGCACAAGCTGGAATAGCCATATTAATCAGAACAGCTTGGAAAGACAGAATTCACAGCTACCAATTCATAAATGAACGCATTCTTAAAGTACGATACAGGACGGACAGAGGATATATGACAGTAATAGGGGTATATAGCCCAGAAGAAGGAAGACTCTTAGACACCCAGGAATTTTACGAGACTCTACAAGCAGTTTTAAACTAGATAAATCCAAATGACTATACCATCGTAGCTGGAGATCTAAACGGCCGTATTGGAAATACGCCAATCGAACATGTAATGGGTAAACATGGAGAAATAACAATAAATAGAAACGGAAAGTTGCTTATTGATTTTGCTGTTTACAATGATCTAAAAACAACAAATTCATTCTTCCCCCACAGAGACATTCACAAATATACCTGGAGTGAAAGAGGATATAGATCGATTATTGATTATGTCTAGGTAAGCAAGAAGCTCGCAAGTCTCGTACAAGACACAAGAGTATACCGAGGTAGAGATGTCGGCTCCGACCATTTCGTATTAATATATAAAATCAGGTTACCTGCAAGACGGAAGAAACCCAGAAGAGAAAATGCCATACCAGAAGGAAATTTTTAAAGTCCATCTACTAAGAGATGAGAGCATCAAATTATTCTACCAAGATAGAATGAACCAGCGCGTAGAATCAAGACCTATAAGCAGAAATATAAATCAAGAGTGGGGGGAAATTAAAGAGATAATAAGACAATCAGCAAAAGAAGCAGTAGGAACTATAATCAAACGATTTGTTCATAAATGTTTAAAGATTTGGAATGACAACATTGCGACACTTATAAAAAATAAAAAAAGGGCTTATCTACAATATCTTGGGCTGAAAACGGATGAGACCAAAACGGAATATAAGTACAGAGGTGCACTTGTCAGACGAGAGGTTAGAAGAATCAAGAAAGAAAGCTGGAATAAATACATAGGGGACATTGAAAATGACGTCCATGGAAGACAGGAAAAGGCTTACAAAATTTTACGACATCTAAATAGAAGCGATAGGGACACACTACAACTAAATCCTATAAAAGAAGATGAATGGCTTATATACTACAAAAGTCTATGGTCTAACACGGAAGAACAAGAAACATTTGTACTAATGGATGTTGATGAACATGTCGATTCCATAACAATGGATGAATTTTTAATAGCGCTTCACCATGGAAAAAACAAGAAATTGCCCGGAGAGGACGAAATTAATGTTGAACTGATTAAGCATGCCTCAGCCTCGCTGCACATACGGCTTCTGGACTTTATAAATATGTATTTTCACAATGACGCAACTTATCGAAAAGCGAAGAGAATTTCAACTCCCTACATACATAGCGTTTATCGACTATACAAAAGCCTTTTTGACAAAGTACAAAGAGAAAACCTCGGGGAAATTATGACAAAAAGAGGCATTCCACAACAACTAATCAGAGCAATACAAAGCCTCTACATTAACAACAATATCACAGTAGAAACTAAGAGCACACAAAAGGAAAGAAAAACCGAAACGATTAATTGTGGAGTGAGACAAGGGTGCCCATTATCACCGTCACTTTTTAACCTCTACATAGACGATGCCATAAGAAAATGGCTACTAAATCTGAAAAATCACTTCACAATCAATAACTTCTTACCCGATACGATACTATTTGCAGATGATCAAGCTGTGATTGCAAACAGTGAGGACAATCTTCAGGAAGTAGTATATAAACTATATACAATAACAAGGAAATACAACTTGGAAATTTCAACCGAGAAAACCAAAGTAATAGCTTTTAGAGGAGAAGAGCCAATAAGAGCCAAAATTGTCATCAATGATTGAACCATCGAACAAGCCAATCACTTCAAATATCTGGGCTACGATATCTCCTATGGAAAACAAAATAACTACGTGATTAAATTAGGAAGATATAATCATATGTGCGGAACAATAAAAAGATACCTCAAAGGTACGAGTAAAGAAACAAAAATGAAGTTCTATAAGGTGATGGCCGTGCCTGTTCTGCTCTATGGATGCGAGAATTGGGTGTTGACGAAGGAGGACATTAGAAGAATTGAAACAGCGGAAATGAGGTTCTTGAGACACATAGCTGGATACACTCTTCTGGACCGAAAGAGAAGTGAAGATATAAGGCAAGAACTGAGAATCTTTTCAATAACAGCTAAAATTGAAGAATACAGACATAACTGGATGCAACATCTTACAAGAATGGAAAAATGTCGTATTCCCAAACAAATAATGAACTATCGACCGATTGGAAGAAGAACAGTAGGAAGGCCCAAGAAGAGATGGAGTGACCAGTTCTGAGAAGATAAGGCAGTTTCGAATATTATATGAGAATCGGAACAGACAAATTAGTCTAACCCATGAAGGATGATGATGATGATGAAAAAAGGCTTTCAGGATGGCTTACTAAATCAAAATCCTTAACATCAAAGAGGTTATTTAATGTGAATGAAAAAATAAATTGAATATACATTCCTACATATGAAATTTGAGGAGGACAGTGCCTTAATTTTTATTTCCATCTGACGAAAAAATTATACATTGATCTGGAAAAACTAAGTTAATACTTTACAGCAGTGATTTTATGACATTATAGTAAAAAAATTCGAACAAACTGATTGGCAGACATAATGTATGCATTTAAATGCCCTAATGACTTCCTCCCCAACGCACTGAAAAGTTACCTAGAATCTCCCGCCGGCACCGGCTTCCCCCAAATTGAGGATCTTAAGTTCCTCCAAAGTAGATTTTCGGCTATAATTCGCTTAATTTCCACAGAAAAGATTAAAATTGAATGGCACAAAATTCCCTACAATAGAAATTTCGAAGGAATTATTTAGGAAGATGAAATGCAATAAAAAAGTTTTCAAAAACTTGGTTGTAATTTCTGTTTATTAAAATCTTCTTCTTGCACAATTTATGGATCCGGCTTTGGATTGCCTATTCCGACTTCATACGTCTTTCCATCTTTTGCGTGGACGCCCGACATTTCTTTGTTCATGTGATTTATAGTTTCGAAATTCTTCCGTCGTTCATTCTTTCACATATTATTCTTTCCATTACGTCCAGTATTCCAGTATCTTTTTATTAACATTGTAGATATTTAGATTTTCCTTTATGTCGGTGTTTTTAATTCTACCATATCCTGCCTCGTACATCCTTTCACTCTTCGTAGAAATTTTGACCATTGATCCAAGACTCGCATGGATTAATTATTTATTAAAATATAAAACGTATTTCGCCTTTCGTCTTTTTGGAATCGATTTTTATTTCAGGAATAGTAAGATGTACGTAAATTTTGAAAAACTTTTTTAGAGAGGATTTTATGCTCTTCAATTTTGATCTGATGAGAATTTTCCGGAAATTTCATATTTCCGGAAAATTCTTAAGCTAGTTACAGACGAAAAACGCCAAAAAAAAAGCTAAAGCCCTTACTTAGGGAAGAGCTGACAGGGAATTTTTCTGGGGTTTATTGTAATATCTGCAGAGTTTCACCTTATCCAGATTTTTTTAAGTTCTAAACATTTTTTCGGCTTCCTTGCATGGACTATTAATGATTTTGGTGTTTCACAAATTTTGGTTATAATCTAATCAAAAAAGTTCCGTCACTTCGAAGAGTTAAGAACCACTAATTTAGACTATAAAACAGATTATATTTGCAGTATTAAAAAATTAAAAATTGAAAGGTCGGTTGCACAAGAAAACCATCAGTTATCAAGTTTGAACTCGGGAAAGTTCAAATGAAGACGCAGATACCAAAAGATTGCTGGATTGTATCTGGTAGAACTTCGCAAATTCATATATTGCTAAGATTCCTTCAATAAAATATTATTTTCAATCTTTATTTGTAGTTTTTCTTATTTGTATATTACAATCGTGAATATGCAGTTTAAATGACTTGTTTAAATTTAAATTTAATTACTTATGAATTCTTTTACTTTTTCCAACTTATTCTCTTCTCCTAACATTTTTAATTGTTTTTATGATTAACCCCCTCGACCCTGACTCAATTAACAATAATTATAAATTTTCACTTGCCTTACAGTTTCACTTTCGTTCTCAAATCAATAATTTCCACATTTTCCTCAAATCATTCTCCAGTCTTCAACCCTCTTTCTCTAATTTACCTTCCTTTCAGTAACCAAACAATCCTTCAACTTAAATATTTTAATTGGAACTGAAATTCTTCTCCAAAATGGAACTTTTTAATAAAATTGGTGCAAACGTTTCAGCATCGTGTAAGCCTCAACGAGTTTCCATTTTTTAGCTCCACAAGTTTCGGAGTAATTCACGAAAAGGTTCTTTTTGAAGTGGATCCGGCTGTAGACATGACTCTATAATGTCATCTTAAGGGTAAAATATGATTCCATGAATGATAATTTCATAAGGAATTTTCTAAAGCGAAATATTAACTACTAAAAATGAATGTTGAAATCAATTTTACTCAAAATTCGCTTGGAGAGGCCAACGTGTCCACAAGCCCTTCCTTAGTATTTTGCGAATTGAATTTTTGAATAAAATTGGGTCAGTTTCAATGAGTTACCAGACTTTTCCTCTGAGTCTCAACCGGCATGGAGTTATTCGCGAAATTTGAATGTGGAAAAATTAGTGTTAATGCGTGTTGCTAGGAGCTATTGAAAATTTATCGCTACATCTATTAACTTCCAACTAATTGAAGCGTAAACGAAGCTGTATCAATTGACATATAGGTTGTATCCAAAAATTCAAAATGGGAAGAAAAATTAAAAAAACATGTCATCCGCCAAGGTATTTTAAATATATAATTTGACTGAATTTTCATTTAATCGTGATTGTGAAAAATAGGCTGCTTTAATAGTGTAAGAAAATTGCGGAAAAAAAATCCAAAATCTGTTTTCTGCGATTTTCGACGGATTTCGTTAGGTAATTGTTCGTACTTGAACTTACTAAAAAACGTCCTTTCGGAACCCTGAGCATCTTACCGAATTCTTCGTCTGAAGTTGAAATTTTTTATGAAGGAGTGAAAATTATGTTTTTCGGCAAAAAATTTTTAAACAAATTGCTATTTCAGCTATATTGTTATCATATAACTCATTAAAAAAATTAAAAACACTTAAAATATTTTAACAACATCCTCGAAATCATGAAAAGAAGAGTTTCCTAAAAATGGTCAGGGGATTCTGATTTTAGGATATGTTTTAAGGTTTGGGGTCCTAATGAAAACTCTGAGTTGGTGACCTCGGCGACCACCCGGAAGTACCGCCATTTTAAAAAAAATGGCGAAAATATACTGTTTCTTCGCAATATTTCCTTACCAATTAACTTTAGGACGAAAATGACTTCTATAAATCTTATAGAGAATAAAATTTACTACAACTTTTATATAAGGTATTTTTCTTTAAGTCGAATAGTTGCAGAGCGCCAGCACTGTTAAATTTTTGAATTTGTTACATTTGTTATTGTAACATCTGTTGTTACATTTTTGAAAATTTCAAAAACACTAGATTTTGACCTGACTATTTTTATATAATAGAGTATAATATATTAATAGACTTGATCATATTGCGATATCGAGATACCGCGTCAATGGAAGTACGTTATTTAAGATTCGGGAAAATTTTGTTATTAATAAAGCATGTGACTTATCAACGTAATCAGAAAAACTTCGTCCGATACCAAGAAATTTAGTTCAAAGTCAAATGATTTGTAAAAAAGGACATGAAGCAGGTTTGAATAAAATAAACTTAAAATGTAACATTTAATAATTCTCTTTGTTGAAAAATGTTTATTTATAGTAAATGAAAGATTGTTTAGTAATAAGAAAGGTATTTCAAAAGTTAGAATATTGTTAATTAATTGATTAATGTAAAAATTTGTGTTAGCGTTAAATTTAAATAAGTTCTTAAAATCATTACGTGAGTTCGACGTGTCACAAGTTAATGAACTGTGAATGGAAATTTCATGTCCAGCATCTTTATTTATCCAACCACGAAGCAATTAGGAAGAAGTCAATCCAATCTGAAAATAAAAAAAAATTTTATTTATAAAATTTCAACGAGTCACAATTGGCTTAATCCATACCTGTACTGTGCAACTTCAATAATATTGATTTTCCGATCAACCAATAAAAAATGCGTCTACGCAAACATCGAGATTGCTATGAATATGGAGATAGAAAATTATAAAACAATCGAAGAGGTCCTTGTGTTAAATTTCACACGTAATGGTGGCGAGTTTTGATCGTCCTAATAAAAATTAATTTTATAGTGAAAATAATTGGTGAAGGTATAAAATACCAGTGTAAAAATCAGCAAATTAATTACTTACCTACGTAAAACTAAAAATAAGTTGAAAAACGTAAAGGATTGGGAATATTTATGAAGAATTAAAAATCGACACCAACGAGGTCAACAAACTGCAACTGGGAACATTTTCATGGTAATAAACCCATCGAGTGAACTTTGGTGCGCAATTGTACCATCTCAAGTACAAGTAACTAGAAGATTCCTGTATTTTTCTAAGGTAACGTGCACATTAAGTACAATTTAAAATAACTAAGTGAAATTTTCGGACATCATACGACACGTGTTTTTTTTTTATTTAACGTTCAGAATTTTGATAATTAGATTTAATAATAGAACTTTTTAATATAACAAAACCTTTAATTACATTTTTGTGCTAAATAAAAACATTATTATTTTTGTAACGAAGGATATTTATTTTGACCTGTTCCGAGCCCATAAATTTATTTACAGTATTGGTCACGGAACTAACTCACCCTGTACAAGGTAAGACACATGCACTACGAACCAGCTAAGCCGAGGCATAATATTTCCATTTATTTGTATTTACTAAATTTCACATACATTTCCATTGACGGGGTACATTTCCGTACACTCGTACAAACATCAACAATAAAACGTGTAACCCCATTAGCGAGGGTTATCTCACAGCACTTTTTGGCTAGCCCAACGTGAGGCTACGACCACATAGCAATATAATAAACTTTTTTAGAGAGAGTAACCAAAAATTATAAAAAAGTCTGAGCAAATTCGAGCGTTTTTGAAATTTTCTAAAATGTGCTCTATTTAACAGTGCTGGAGTTAATTTCACTTAACAAATTATTTTAAAAAAATCAAAATTACTTAAATAAATTTATTGAAAATTACGACTGACATCGATTTTAGACATACAGCATAATAATAATCTATAATTACAATTGTGACTATTTATAATAAAAATATTGCTTATTGCTAATTTTACAGTTATTGAACTTTAAAAGGAATGCGATAGACTGCTGAATCGAATGTGAGTCAGGCTATCGTAACATATTTGAAATTTTTAATTATTATATTAATGCATGGTTTTACTTTAACATAACACCTCCCCTCTAGGACCAAAATTAGGGTATCCTTAAATTTTGAAGTCCGATCTGTTCGATTGGTTTCTGTTCGATTGGTTTCTCTTTGATTGTTCCGGATGGTGTTTTCTTCTTAAAAACTCTAACTAAAACATATGTGATTAAAATAATGAAAATTAACATATATAACATGATGGTCCATCCACTTGCTTGATGGAAGTACACAGGAGCTTGGGATGTTTCTTCAATGTTTTCCTCGATTTGATGCAATTTGATTTCTGTTGCTTTAATTTCGTCCAAATTTATCGGTTCCAATTCGATTGGCCTGAAGGTAATGTTGACATTATTGTGTCTGTTGCTAGTGTATTCGAATTTTAACTTCGGGATTTCCACTAAGTTATTTTTAAGTCGTTTCTCTTGTGTCGTTAGTAATTTTGTTTGTATTTTGATCCTGCATTTACCATTTAGTGATATTAAGTATGTTCCATTTAACGAAATAGTTTCTGTTGTTGCATCGCATTCTTTCTTGATTACGTCTTCTCCCTTTGTTATTACCATCCATTGATTACTAGAGACCTGTTGGACTTTCGTGTGGGCCAAACTTAAACTTTCTTGCTGACAATTTTGGTATTTCTTTGTGTGTTGAATAAGATGAACTTCGCAAGGTGACTTTTCTTCGATTTGGTTAATTTCCAATTTGCACAAAAATTTGTTAAAATTTATATCTTTACATCTTTGGTTACTTAATGCGAAGTTTTGCTCGTTTATTACAAGGAATTTGGCTTTGGGAATGATTATTGAGTATAAAGGATTATTAAATATTGGACAGGAAAATAGATGAAAATAATTATAGTCGATTTTTTCGACGACTGGGATTTCTAATATGAAATGTATTTTGGTATTTTGGATAAAGGCTTTAATATTTATGATTTTATGAAATTCGTGAATATTTTCCAAATTTGGGTTTATAGGCAATTTAGAATTTGTTAATAATAGCTGTATCTGTAACAATTCGTGGTTAAGGTCTTTGGCTTTTAATATTGATGGATGCATAATGTTTGCTGATGCAAAGGTGATCGCTTCTTCGAGTGTTTCTAAAATATCTCGTATTGTTGCTGCGGCTGTTATTAATTCTAGATAAATTGTCGTCATCGTTAATTTTTCATCTACTTTAGTTTTGTAAAAATTAGTTGCATTTATATTAAGTTCCATGAAGGTTAATTTTTCTAGTAAAAGTGCTTGATTTCTTGCTATTTTAATAATGCTGTTGTTGAAGTTTTCCATTGCTGAAGTTGTTAATTTAATTTGTTCCTTAAATAGCAACTTTACTTTATTTTGATCGTTGGTCAATTGGTTTATTGCATAGTTATATTTTTATGCATCTTCATTATCCAAATTTCCTGTAATGGTTTTAATTAGTCCGCCCAATCCATTAATGAAACCTCTTTTTCTTCTATGATTTTCGTAAAGATTAATTTGTTCGAATTTTGTATTAGTTTCGGTTATGGTATGTTCCAAAAGGCTATGTAGATTTTGATTATTCCATCGATGTGTTTTCCCGTTTTCATGTTTACTGTATATTAAGGTTAAATTGTTAAAACTACTATTTAATTCATCTAATTCCCTTCTAAGTGGTGCTATATCTATTACTCTAATAAGCGTCCAGTAACTAATTTGATTATTAACTATTCCTAATCTAAGTGGTAACATTCCGGGGTTGTTCTTCAAGTCTTGGATGTCGACGGTTGCGTAGCAGCATCTGTAACAAGAGTAGGTCTTCTTAGTAATCTAACATGTATCTCCTGTATTCGATTATTTTTATTCCGGATTTCCGCCGTGTTATCGTTAAATAATTTTGTAATGATAAAAGGTCCGTAAAATTTTTTCTTAGTTTTTCTTCTTATGTTACTAGTTTTCTTGCCATCTACCCTCATAATTCGTAGGTGTTCGATTGGGGTTGAAATCATCCTTTCGATCATCCTATTTGATTGTGAATTTCTTGGTGTAGTAAAATGAACCTTTACCTTGTGTAAGTTTAACAATTCTCGTACGATATCGTGTTTTATCTCCGTCCCGTTATCCTTTGTTATTGATTCTGGAACTCCGTAGTATGAAAAATGTGTGATTAAGGCATTCGCAAGTTCAGTAATATTTCTACTTGTTATTGGAACTGCTTGTCCGATTTTTCCCAAACTGTCGATTAGTGTCAGAAATTTTTGGTTTTTTGTTTGTACCTTCAACTCTCCCTGGTGGGTTGTCTTAATTATGAATTGGTGTTTTTTATCATCTATAGCTTCTTTAATGATGTGGACTGCTGTTACTCGTTCGTCGTTTATGTTGGAATGAATAGTTCCATCATCTTGGCCTTTCGCTGCCGGTTCATTTGAATTGTTCAGTAACCCGTTGATTTCGCTTATGGTAGGCATGGGTGCTCCTGCCCATTCTTTCTCTGTATCCAAATCGATTATTCTGAGGTCGTTTTCGGCTTCGTCTAGATTGACTGCCATCGAGATGTCGTCATCGTCGTCGTCTCCTAAATAGATCGGTATCGTTTTGTTTTTCGTTTTTAGTACTATCCTTGAAATTAATTTTGGCTTCTAAAAATTTTAATAAATCTACACCTATTGAACCGTCGTATTTATTGTTAAAATTAAAAAGGTAGAACTTGTGCTTGATTGTAGAATCGATTGAATCGGGTAACCTTATGTATGCTACTTCATCATGTTGACTTACTTGATGAGCTGTCAGAATTTTGAACGATTCGTAATTAATTTGGTTAGGGAAATATTTATGTGCGATTTCTTGATTTATTAAAGATTTTGTTGATCCTGTATCTATTAAAAATTTTAACTTTAATTCTGGAATTTTAATATATGGCAATTTGGAAAGAGTCGTTATATTAAGGTTTATTGTATTATTTGTCGTGCTGGTACTGTAGGCTTCCATGTGGAAATTTTCGACGTACTCATGTTCGTTGGAATTTTCCAATGGTTGGCTAACTTTTGTTTCATAAACTTCATCACAATTTTCTGCTAGTTCATATGTGGGTGTATCTTCATAATCTCCTTGTTCTATATCTTGATAGTACAATACTTGTGTTTCTTGTTGTGGGATTCCTGATCGACGGGTATTCCCAGATGAAATGTCCATTGGTTCTGGTTCGTAGCGTTGTTGTGGAGGTTTAAATGTGTTCCATTGTGGTCCGTTATAATTAGGTTGTTGATAGTTTCTCTTGTAACTGTAATTATTTGTTTGCTGTGGGACCATTCTTGATTGCGTTGGTGGGCCTGAAAATCTTCCGAAAGTTCGAGGTTGTGAGGCAAATGGATTTGGTGTCCTTGTTGTACTAGCTTGTTTGAATACGGGTGGTCGAAGTATATTTTGGGTTTGTAGTGGCTGCTGCCCAAAATTGGTTAACATAGGTGGGTTGACACTCGGCATTGGAGTTGGATGAAATGGTTGTTTCTTTTCTATCGGTTGATATTGCCGTTGGAAATTTAAGATGTTTGTTTTATTTTGGGCGTACATGAAATTTTCTTCTTCTGTTACGTACGCCATTGCCGCTTCTAGATTGGGTGGCTGTTTTAATCTTACAACTAGGCCAATTTGACCGTTCAAACCCTGAAGGAATGTTTGGAGTGATAAATCATCGTAAATTTTCGTTTTTACCAACTTGACGTTTGGGTCCGCTTCATGTAATTGTAGATGGGTTAAAAGTAAGCTTCGTACATCCTGACATCTCATTCCGAATTGATATGAGGATTCGTTTTTGTATGGTTTGAGGCTCATCAGATCACGTAGTAGACAATTTTCGTCGCGTTGATCTCCAAAATGTTGTAATAATAATTTTTTTATGTTACCCCAGGTATTTGAATTTTCTCGACTAGCAATTAATGTGAGTGCTCGTCCTTCGAATTTGCCCAGTATAACTTGTATAAGTTGTCCGTTGACAACATCATCTGAATTTGTTGTACCAAATCTTCTCAATAAATGTTCACATGCATTAATAAATATCGATAAAGTCGCTGGATTGCCATCATATTTTGGTACTAATTCGCAGTTAAATCTATCTAGTTGTGCCATTTCGTAATTATTACTAGGGGGATCGTTTGATAGAATATTTGGAATACTTTGTAAAATTGATTCCGATGATAGGGTTAAATTATTGAATAATTCGGTTATTTCTGCTTCTGACATTCAGGAAGGAATAAAGGAAATATAATAATGAGCAAAAACTTACGCTAAGCAAATGAAGAACGTTGTGAATTTCTTCATCCCTTGGTTATAAATCTTTCGAAACTTCTTCCCTCTTATTGGATTGATTGATTGTCTTCTATTTGTTTCTTCTTGTTGCACTTTTTATTTGTTTCTTCTTATCACTTAAAATTTAATGTTGGTTCTCAGTTGATTGTTAACACAAAAAGGGTTATTTTAGAGAATTTGATCTAAAGCCCTTCTGAGTATCCTACCGACTGCGCCAGTTAATTTCACTTAACAAATTATTTTAAAAAAATCAAAATTACTTAAATAAATTTATTGAAAATTACGACTGACATCGATTTTAGACATACAGCATAATAATAATCTATAATTACAATTGTGACTATTTATAATAAAAATATTGCTTATTGCTAATTTTACAGTTATTGAACTTTAAAAGGAATGCGATAGACTGCTGAATCGAATGTGAGTCAGGCTATCGTAACATATTTGAAATTTTTAATTATTATATTAATGCATGGTTTTACTTTAACATAACACCTCCCCTCTAGGACCAAAATTAGGGTATCCTTAAATTTTGAAGTCCGATCTGTTCGATTGGTTTCTGTTCGATTGGTTTCTCTTTGATTGTTCCGGATGGTGTTTTCTTCTTAAAAACTCTAACTAAAACATATGTGATTAAAATAATGAAAATTAACATATATAACATGATGGTCCATCCACTTGCTTGATGGAAGTACACAGGAGCTTGGGATGTTTCTTCAATGTTTTCCTCGATTTGATGCAATTTGATTTCTGTTGCTTTAATTTCGTCCAAATTTATCGGTTCCAATTCGATTGGCCTGAAGGTAATGTTGACATTATTGTGTCTGTTGCTAGTGTATTCGAATTTTAACTTCGGGATTTCCACTAAGTTATTTTTAAGTCGTTTCTCTTGTGTCGTTAGTAATTTTGTTTGTATTTTGATCCTGCATTTACCATTTAGTGATATTAAGTATGTTCCATTTAACGAAATAGTTTCTGTTGTTGCATCGCATTCTTTCTTGATTACGTCTTCTCCCTTTGTTATTACCATCCATTGATTACTAGAGACCTGTTGGACTTTCGTGTGGGCCAAACTTAAACTTTCTTGCTGACAATTTTGGTATTTCTTTGTGTGTTGAATAAGATGAACTTCGCAAGGTGACTTTTCTTCGATTTGGTTAATTTCCAATTTGCACAAAAATTTGTTAAAATTTATATCTTTACATCTTTGGTTACTTAATGCGAAGTTTTGCTCGTTTATTACAAGGAATTTGGCTTTGGGAATGATTATTGAGTATAAAGGATTATTAAATATTGGACAGGAAAATAGATGAAAATAATTATAGTCGATTTTTTCGACGACTGGGATTTCTAATATGAAATGTATTTTGGTATTTTGGATAAAGGCTTTAATATTTATGATTTTATGAAATTCGTGAATATTTTCCAAATTTGGGTTTATAGGCAATTTAGAATTTGTTAATAATAGCTGTATCTGTAACAATTCGTGGTTAAGGTCTTTGGCTTTTAATATTGATGGATGCATAATGTTTGCTGATGCAAAGGTGATCGCTTCTTCGAGTGTTTCTAAAATATCTCGTATTGTTGCTGCGGCTGTTATTAATTCTAGATAAATTGTCGTCATCGTTAATTTTTCATCTACTTTAGTTTTGTAAAAATTAGTTGCATTTATATTAAGTTCCATGAAGGTTAATTTTTCTAGTAAAAGTGCTTGATTTCTTGCTATTTTAATAATGCTGTTGTTGAAGTTTTCCATTGCTGAAGTTGTTAATTTAATTTGTTCCTTAAATAGCAACTTTACTTTATTTTGATCGTTGGTCAATTGGTTTATTGCATAGTTATATTTTTATGCATCTTCATTATCCAAATTTCCTGTAATGGTTTTAATTAGTCCGCCCAATCCATTAATGAAACCTCTTTTTCTTCTATGATTTTCGTAAAGATTAATTTGTTCGAATTTTGTATTAGTTTCGGTTATGGTATGTTCCAAAAGGCTATGTAGATTTTGATTATTCCATCGATGTGTTTTCCCGTTTTCATGTTTACTGTATATTAAGGTTAAATTGTTAAAACTACTATTTAATTCATCTAATTCCCTTCTAAGTGGTGCTATATCTATTACTCTAATAAGCGTCCAGTAACTAATTTGATTATTAACTATTCCTAATCTAAGTGGTAACATTCCGGGGTTGTTCTTCAAGTCTTGGATGTCGACGGTTGCGTAGCAGCATCTGTAACAAGAGTAGGTCTTCTTAGTAATCTAACATGTATCTCCTGTATTCGATTATTTTTATTCCGGATTTCCGCCGTGTTATCGTTAAATAATTTTGTAATGATAAAAGGTCCGTAAAATTTTTTCTTAGTTTTTCTTCTTATGTTACTAGTTTTCTTGCCATCTACCCTCATAATTCGTAGGTGTTCGATTGGGGTTGAAATCATCCTTTCGATCATCCTATTTGATTGTGAATTTCTTGGTGTAGTAAAATGAACCTTTACCTTGTGTAAGTTTAACAATTCTCGTACGATATCGTGTTTTATCTCCGTCCCGTTATCCTTTGTTATTGATTCTGGAACTCCGTAGTATGAAAAATGTGTGATTAAGGCATTCGCAAGTTCAGTAATATTTCTACTTGTTATTGGAACTGCTTGTCCGATTTTTCCCAAACTGTCGATTAGTGTCAGAAATTTTTGGTTTTTTGTTTGTACCTTCAACTCTCCCTGGTGGGTTGTCTTAATTATGAATTGGTGTTTTTTATCATCTATAGCTTCTTTAATGATGTGGACTGCTGTTACTCGTTCGTCGTTTATGTTGGAATGAATAGTTCCATCATCTTGGCCTTTCGCTGCCGGTTCATTTGAATTGTTCAGTAACCCGTTGATTTCGCTTATGGTAGGCATGGGTGCTCCTGCCCATTCTTTCTCTGTATCCAAATCGATTATTCTGAGGTCGTTTTCGGCTTCGTCTAGATTGACTGCCATCGAGATGTCGTCATCGTCGTCGTCTCCTAAATAGATCGGTATCGTTTTGTTTTTCGTTTTTAGTACTATCCTTGAAATTAATTTTGGCTTCTAAAAATTTTAATAAATCTACACCTATTGAACCGTCGTATTTATTGTTAAAATTAAAAAGGTAGAACTTGTGCTTGATTGTAGAATCGATTGAATCGGGTAACCTTATGTATGCTACTTCATCATGTTGACTTACTTGATGAGCTGTCAGAATTT
Source organism: Podabrus alpinus (assembly GCA_932274525.1). NCBI lineage: Eukaryota > Metazoa > Arthropoda > Insecta > Coleoptera > Cantharidae > Podabrus > Podabrus alpinus. The sequence continues at coordinate 23,622,571 of OW026453.1, forward strand.
TGAACGATTCGTAATTAATTTGGTTAGGGAAATATTTATGTGCGATTTCTTGATTTATTAAAGATTTTGTTGATCCTGTATCTATTAAAAATTTTAACTTTAATTCTGGAATTTTAATATATGGCAATTTGGAAAGAGTCGTTATATTAAGGTTTATTGTATTATTTGTCGTGCTGGTACTGTAGGCTTCCATGTGGAAATTTTCGACGTACTCATGTTCGTTGGAATTTTCCAATGGTTGGCTAACTTTTGTTTCATAAACTTCATCACAATTTTCTGCTAGTTCATATGTGGGTGTATCTTCATAATCTCCTTGTTCTATATCTTGATAGTACAATACTTGTGTTTCTTGTTGTGGGATTCCTGATCGACGGGTATTCCCAGATGAAATGTCCATTGGTTCTGGTTCGTAGCGTTGTTGTGGAGGTTTAAATGTGTTCCATTGTGGTCCGTTATAATTAGGTTGTTGATAGTTTCTCTTGTAACTGTAATTATTTGTTTGCTGTGGGACCATTCTTGATTGCGTTGGTGGGCCTGAAAATCTTCCGAAAGTTCGAGGTTGTGAGGCAAATGGATTTGGTGTCCTTGTTGTACTAGCTTGTTTGAATACGGGTGGTCGAAGTATATTTTGGGTTTGTAGTGGCTGCTGCCCAAAATTGGTTAACATAGGTGGGTTGACACTCGGCATTGGAGTTGGATGAAATGGTTGTTTCTTTTCTATCGGTTGATATTGCCGTTGGAAATTTAAGATGTTTGTTTTATTTTGGGCGTACATGAAATTTTCTTCTTCTGTTACGTACGCCATTGCCGCTTCTAGATTGGGTGGCTGTTTTAATCTTACAACTAGGCCAATTTGACCGTTCAAACCCTGAAGGAATGTTTGGAGTGATAAATCATCGTAAATTTTCGTTTTTACCAACTTGACGTTTGGGTCCGCTTCATGTAATTGTAGATGGGTTAAAAGTAAGCTTCGTACATCCTGACATCTCATTCCGAATTGATATGAGGATTCGTTTTTGTATGGTTTGAGGCTCATCAGATCACGTAGTAGACAATTTTCGTCGCGTTGATCTCCAAAATGTTGTAATAATAATTTTTTTATGTTACCCCAGGTATTTGAATTTTCTCGACTAGCAATTAATGTGAGTGCTCGTCCTTCGAATTTGCCCAGTATAACTTGTATAAGTTGTCCGTTGACAACATCATCTGAATTTGTTGTACCAAATCTTCTCAATAAATGTTCACATGCATTAATAAATATCGATAAAGTCGCTGGATTGCCATCATATTTTGGTACTAATTCGCAGTTAAATCTATCTAGTTGTGCCATTTCGTAATTATTACTAGGGGGATCGTTTGATAGAATATTTGGAATACTTTGTAAAATTGATTCCGATGATAGGGTTAAATTATTGAATAATTCGGTTATTTCTGCTTCTGACATTCAGGAAGGAATAAAGGAAATATAATAATGAGCAAAAACTTACGCTAAGCAAATGAAGAACGTTGTGAATTTCTTCATCCCTTGGTTATAAATCTTTCGAAACTTCTTCCCTCTTATTGGATTGATTGATTGTCTTCTATTTGTTTCTTCTTGTTGCACTTTTTATTTGTTTCTTCTTATCACTTAAAATTTAATGTTGGTTCTCAGTTGATTGTTAACACAAAAAGGGTTATTTTAGAGAATTTGATCTAAAGCCCTTCTGAGTATCCTACCGACTGCGCCAGTTAATTTCACTTAACAAATTATTTTAAAAAAATCAAAATTACTTAAATAAATTTATTGAAAATTACGACTGACATCGATTTTAGACATACAGCATAATAATAATCTATAATTACAATTGTGACTATTTATAATAAAAATATTGCTTATTGCTAATTTTACAGTTATTGAACTTTAAAAGGAATGCGATAGACTGCTGAATCGAATGTGAGTCAGGCTATCGTAACATATTTGAAATTTTTAATTATTATATTAATGCATGGTTTTACTTTAACATAACACTGGCGCTCAGCAACTATTAGACTTAGAAAAAAATGTTTAAAAATATTTTGCCGAGAAACATAATCTTCACTCCTCCATAAAAAAATTCAACTTCAAACGAAGAATTTGATAAGAAGCTCAGTGTTCCGAGAGGACATCTTTTAGTATGTTAAAGTACTAACGAAATCCGTCGAAAAATTGCAGAAAACCGATTTTGGATTTTTTTTATCAAAATGTGCCTTTTCTTACACTATAAATGTCACCATACGACCAGAAAAGGTAGATATCCAAAATTTAAGGTAAGCACGAGAAAGTCGTGTAGTCGACTCTTTCGATTTGCGTAATGTTTTCCCATAATAATGTGGTTAGGATATTTCCAAATTTAAAATTCAAAAACAAAATTTACAAAAGTAGTAAATTAGTTTCCCAAGTTTAATTTCATTTATTTTATACGCATTATCGTTCGTTTTCTTAATTTATATATCAAATTACTTTTAACTAAAAACGACATAAATTAATGTGAAATGAGCATTTCGTGATAGTGAGTAATAGAAAATGAAATTTTACACCGCTGATTATAATGTTTGATGCTAGAAAGTTGTGTAAAGATGGCCAAGCCAAAAGTTTATTATCGTTAGGGGGTAATTTTCAAGAAATACTTGGTGAACGATGAGAATGTTCAGGTGTTCAAGCTCTAACTTTGTTATGGAAACACCATTACTACTAAAACAGTCATTATTATTATTGTCATTATGTATACCTTGACCATTTGAGCAATTTTTGACAAACTTACCATTCGTAATATTAATAATAAAAGAGAAAAAAATCATTTTTCTTACATATTTTGACATTTTTAAATAAATTATATGCATAGGAAATAATCAGTAACTATACAGTTTATCTACTGATTGTTTTCACATAAAATATTAAAATATAGGTATAAATAAATTATAGAAAAATGGAAAACATATAACACTTTCTTTGGTACGCCACACTCGACAAGCTATCCAAAACGTTCAGAGCACGTGTTTCGTATTCATTAGCAATCGTCGGGTAATTTTCGAAGTACCTATAAAAAAATATTTTTCGAACCAATACAGCAAAGTTTTGTAATTATTTAATAATAAATAGTGCAATTACTTTTTTGGACTAGATTCACTATTAATCTATTATTTTTTAAGAGTGCTTATATAGATTTGCCATTAGGCTAATGACGCCAACAATAAAAAGTTAAATAAAAGTTGTGTACTTGTTTAGTAAAAAAAATTCTAAATGATTTTTAATAATATTAGTCTACAATTTAGTAGACATGAAGTCATAAGCCGTGAGAGAATATCGAGCTATTACAGGTGTTGTAACGACACGTAAGGCTATTCCGTTGCGCTTACTTATTATAAAATCACTCACCCCTAACAAAACCCGACAACGATCAAACGATTTCATGTCATCTCCATATTGTGGTAGCTTTATTTTCAAAATTGATTATACATGTAATAGAACTTAACAGGCAAATTGTTTAATAGTTTATGATACCATACCATGTTTTTGTGGACCTAATTTCCTCAATAATTTTTTAATATTACAGTTAAATTACGTCAAACATTATCGCATTCTTCGACGAACATAAAATTATTAGATATTTCGAAAATATTATTTATAAATAATACATCACCTCTATGACATCAAAACTTCAGCCCATAATATATTAATACATTGCTTCATTATTAGAAAATACTCGACCGAAAATTATTGCTTGATATTAAGCTTTTTCTAAGTAAAATCTGGGTTTGAATCTCTTCTTCTTCCGAACCATTTTCTTTTTTATGCTTTTTTGGTGACCATCAATAGTTTAACGTGGGCTCCGAACCGAGGAAATAATTGACACTGTTACTCCTAGTGTCAGTCACGAAGCTTCAGGGTAAAAAATTAAGCTTCGCTAATTAAGATGTGGGTTCTCTCCAATAATGGCAATAATGGCACCAATGATGTTCATAAGGTGTTCCTTTTTTTAACGTTTGGATAAGCTCAAGAAAAAAATTGTTTCCGATACAAAGATAAAAAAAAGTAAAATTTAGTTGGCGATAAAATCAATATTTTTGTAAAAATAATTATATAATTTGTACAGAGTTCTGTTTGTGTAATAAATATTTTAGGTTAAACTTAGTAATTATAAGACTTCTTTATTGACAATCATTTTGTAAAGTGTGCGCTTTATGTTTGTATATTAAGGGTAGTGTGTTGTAATAATGTCTATGTAAATAGTCATTACATTGATACTATTTAGTATTTAAGTATGATATTAGGTTGTTAACAGATTTTATCAGTTTTTGATTACAAGAAACTAGAACGTCAATGTAAATATGGTCAAATATGTATTGTCATTTGTAATCATCAAATAATATTATAGCAATGTAGGTACTATAAATGGGTGTAGTCATTTTTATAGATAGGTACATATTGACGAATTGTTCAACAACGTTACACTATTTCACTTGATACTCTCAGAAAAACTTACACAGTTGTTTATTTAAAAGCTTTCTCTTCCTTCTATTTCTCCAAGCAAAACAATTTCAAAAGTTGGTAGGACACAGGTTGCTCAGACTTATTCTGTCTTACTAAACAAGAAAGGCGTATCTGCACATTTCGGTAATTTTGAATTATCGGTTGCTGCATAAGTTCGTATGACATCAATGACAGTTTAATGCCATAGTATTGTTCTATTAAATACTTCTTGAATTTTTAAATTTGTAGAAAGTTAGGGGTAATTGTTGGCTAAACAAAATGGAGTGTCAAGTACAAATAAATTAGCATTTCCGACATATCTTTTTGATTGAGTTTAACCGAGGAGTTATGGCATCGGAGACCGCTAGAACCATTTGTGCGGTTTACGGAGAGAACGCCATCGTGGAAAGTACTGCACGAAAATTGTTTTCTCGTTTCAAAAAGGGGCATTTTGATATGAACGATTTCCCACGTTCGGGGAGACCATCCGGCTTTGATGAAGACGGATTAAATGCTTCAATTCGTAATAATCCACGTCAATCGACTCGGGAATTGGGCAATATGATGAATTGTGACCAATGAACAATCGTACGACATTTGTATTCCATGGGCAACGTTCAAAAGTTGGGTCGTTTTGAGCGAATACAACAAAAATCAGCGTGTTACCTTTTGTGCTTCTTTGCTTGCTCGTCATCGTTTAGCTCGTCGACAACATCGGCCCTTTTTGTCCTAAATTGTTACTGGTGATGAAAAATGGTGCCTTTACATCAACATCAAGAACAGAAAGGAATGGCTGAGCCCAAACAAACAAGCAAATCCTCGTGCAAAAGCTGGTGCCCATCCACACAAGGTAATGTTGTGCATCTGGTGGGATAAAGAAGGCGTCATCTACTATGAGTTGCTTCCGAGGAATGTAACCATCACTTCTGAGGTTTATTGTCAACAACTGCGTCGCCTGGAGGCTGCAATTCAAGAAAAACGACCGACAAGACGGCATCAAGTGGTTCTGCAGCATGATAATGCCCATCCGCATACTACTAATATTACAAAAGCAGCTATTCAAGACCTCGGTTGGGAGGTTATTCCACATCCGCCCTATTCTCCTGATCTTGCTCCATCAGATTTTCATCTTTTCCGCTCTCTATCCAGCAATTTCCGCGAAATGTTGCTCTTCAAAACTGGCTCGACGACTTCTTCACCTCCAAACCACCGGATTTCTTCAGGCGTGGAATCTAAAAACTGCCAGAACTTTGGGAATCAATCATAAACAATGCAGGAGAATATATTATTGATTACTTTATGTATTTTTTATATTTAAAAATTATCCCAGAACATGGTAAAGTGCAGATACGCCCTGCTTCTTTAGTAGGGCAGTAGTTATTGCGCTAAACACAACATCTTATCAAATTGAAACTTGGTGGTGAATATAACACCCAATTGCATGCCACAATGTAACTTTGTCACGGTTATTGCATTTATGTGGTTATTCGGGTAATAATCTATAAAATTAAATATGTTTTAGACAGTAATTACAAAGAAGTTTTGCATATGTGAAGTCTCACGAATAAAGAGGGACATTGTGTGTTAAAAGCAATTATTTGTCGAAATTAAACTAAAGGAAGTTGATTGGTTACGTGAACCATCATATTTTTGGATAATAATCTATCTGAATTTTAAATGTTAATAATTGCATATGTTGGTCACGAACGTAAAATTTTAAGATATTAAATTCTCTTTGTAGCAGTAGATATTCCCTCTTATTACGCCAACTTCTTTCATAAAATTACATAATGCGATGACAATGCATTGAAATACAAAGTATTATACTGTTGAATTATAAAAAATGTTCATGAAACTGGTAACTGTTTGACTTACCTATGCAGAAACTTTTATAATACGTGGTTGTTGATTAATAGTTTAGAAAAGGCGTTTTCCGAAAAGCAAAGATCACGATATTGTCATGAAAGTTCATGAAAAATATATTTTTGTAGGAGTGACTTGAGTTTATCGTTCTTTGAAACACTCGACTGTTTGTATTACATTTTCCGTGGTTCAGAGTCCACGTTAAACTCTAAGTGGCCTATGTGTGTGATAAATCGCAGATCAAACGCATTATTATAATCTTTATTAGGTTACTAAGTACAAAATTAATTTACATCAGTCCTAAATGGTGGAGATCAGCAGTTGCTGGTTTTCATCTCAACTCAATTTGGAAGAATTCGTCCACATCATATAGCGGACTTTCATTTAGTGTTTTCATTTCACTTTTAAATTTCCTAGTCGGAAGATTTTTGATTCGTTCTGGCAATTTGTTATACAGTTTTATTTGCAGATTCATTCGATTAGAACATTTGAGCCTATTTCTCTCAGTTCTCACTTCATTTCTGCTTCTGGTCTGATGCTCGTGTGTTGCGATGTTGTCTGAGATTTTCCGATCTGTCTTCACTCTCACTACACTAGCGTAAACATAGGCAGATGAGATCGTTTGAATACACAGATTACGGAAAATTGGCTTACAGTGAGTCCTTGAGGGTACTCCTTCTAGTGCACGTATAGCCCTCTTCTGTAGTAGGAACACTTTCTTTATCTGCGCTTCATTACCCCAGATCAAGAGTCCATACACCATTTTGGCATGAAACATTGAATAATAGACTGCCTTAGCTGCCGCTTTTCCAACCGTTTCCCCAATCCTTCTTATCGCAAAAATACTCCTACTTAGGGAACTCACCAGAACAGCCACATGTTCATGCCAAGTCAGCAAAGTGTCCATTATTATGCCCAGGTATTTTACCGAAGACTTATCGTCATCTGAGAGAATGGCGTCCCGACAAAGAATTTGGAAGAAGAACCAATTTTCTTTAATTTATACATAGATTAATAAACACCTCTCACAATCCACTAATAAAAATTCCGCATTTTATTGACATCTTCTAGCAAGGTTATTTTCTCAGTGAAAATAGAACTAACTTCCATTTATATCCGGGTAAACGTTTGAGTCCTTTATTAATCTCCCTAAAATACACTCGAAATTGGCTGTTTAGTTGTTTTTTTCAACTCAAGCTTGCTTGCCGCAAATCTTTTTTTTTTTAGAAATTTTCATTTCCGTGGCAACCAAGTTTTCGTTTCAACAAAAACTAATTCGGTACGAAACCAACCTCTTGTGAATTTACCCCCGAGAATAAATTTTGTTTTTATTTCTCCGGTTTTTTATTTGGGGAAAACTGTACTTGCTATTAATAATTATTATTGATACGGTGAGATCCTAAAGTTTGCAAAAATACGATCAAATATTCTAGGGGGATTTTCTCAGAAAATCCTCGGTACATCAATCTTATTTTTTTAAATGGCATTTTTATGTGACATTGGCATTTTTTATTGTGTTTTCTTTTTAAGCTTTTCTTCTTTTCGGATTTGGATAGAGCATAATTTTCTCTGTATAAAAATGTAAAAAAAACTATAACCTTTAAAAGTTTTCCAGATAATCAGTCCTAAAGTTTCAAAAATGTGTGATAAAATTATTAGAGTATCCAATTATTTTATCAAGTAGTAATCGATTGAATGCTTTTTGTAACTTTGCAACTGATTAATCACATTGAAAACTTTTCTCTTCAAGGTCAGGGCCTTTTTTACATTTTCATACTCAGAAAATTATGCTCTTTCTATATTTCTAAAGAAAAATAAGGGTTGCTATTTAAAACAATTACCGATGATCAAACAAATCGCTATAAAAATATTTTAATGGCAGAAAAAAGAGACACTTAAAAATATAAGGTTGACAAGGATTTCCGAAATCCGAGGATTTTCTGAGAAACTCCCTCTAAAATTTTTTATTGAATCTGTTCCCAACTTGCGAGTTTGTCCGATTTTTTATTAATATTAATTCTAATATAGCTGTCACGATGGCGATGGAAGAATTTTTTCAGAAAGTTTTTCGGTAGGAAAAACAAATTTTCTAATGCAAAATAAAGTTTATTTTAGAAAATACTTTCAAATGCTATCAAAAAATCCAATATTCTTGAGGGTGTATTAGCAGCAATAGCCCCGGCATTTAAAATATTTATTTAAATATAACATAAAAAAAAATTTTTTTAAAAAAAGCTTTTATAAAAACATGCACTAAAAAGTTAAAAATAATTTTTCGTCACAAAAAGGAATAAAAGCGTGCGGCTGTTAATTTTAATTTAAGTAATTGCTAAACAGCCGCGCGCTTTTATTCCTTTTTGTGACGAAAAATTATTTATAACTTTTTAGTGCATGTTTTTATAAAAGCTTTTTTTTTTTAAATTTTTTATTTATTTCTTTTTAGTCTTTCAAAAATTTTTATATAGGTAATATGTTTTTATTTGAAAAATATTCCTGCGTGGGTTCCTTAACAAACAAAACCACTGTTACGCCTATGGGATTATTTGAGTTGACCACTAATAATAATAAAAAAAGAGATAGCAACAAATGTCACAACAGTTTATCACATAACCATAATAAAACAAAATAAAAAATAGATATTTGCCGCAAAACTAGTTTGATTATCTGATTTTAACACAAAAATTATTACAATACACCAAATTATAAGACAATACACCAAATTATAACAACAGCTTACAGAAAGCGCGCTTTTGTGGAACATCTGATATTCGCGAAGCCATTTTCAAGTTGCGCGTATAGGATATGTGCGAGTATAATATAGTATATAATTTCAATATTTATACATTTATACATACTGTCGAAATTAGAAGATCAGAGATGTTATTCTTTGCAGTCTCACAAAGATTTATGGATTAGACTTAAGTCCATAACACTCTATCTTGCTAATTCGTTGAGTGAGTAACAACTCAATTGTAGGTTTAAATTGATACTCCTTAATTTACTTTATAACTTTATATACAGGATGGTTGAAAAGGACAAACCAACCAACCAACAAAAACCTGTTTAATTTTAAATTAAACGTATTTCCGCCTCCAAAAGAATGGAACCTGGAATGTGTTGTGTGGCCTGCGGATTTATTTGGTGTATGATGCTACTATTGGAACTGCAATTATCCTTTGAGGTGTTAAGACGTTCCATTTGGTGTTGATTATGAAACAAAGACAAAAAATCTTGGCGTCATTTGGGATTGTGGTTTGACCTTCGAAAACCATGTAAATAAAATTTGCAGCATGGGATATTTTAAACTAAAATCGCTATATAGATACAAGCATCTTCTACCTTCAGAAGTCAAGTGGAATTTGATCCAAAGTCTGGTATTGTGTCACGTCGACTATTGTTCCGCAGTTTATTATGGGTGCCTAACTGGTTATTTGAAGAATAAATTGCAAGTGCTCCAGAATGCATGTCTTCGTTACGCCTTTTATGTTGATCAATGGGACCATGTCACTCCAACCTACAATTCACAGCAAATATTGAAGATTGAGGCACGCTGTGAACTACAGTTTGCTCTTCTCCTTTATAGTGTCTACAAGTCTGGTCGTCCAGGTTACTTGCATGAACTCATCAATCAAAGATCGTCTTGTCATGGCTTGATCCTACGCAATAATGGAGCTCTGTCGGTACCTACACATAGGACTTCGAAGTTTGAGGGATCCTTTCAGTATAGAACCTTCCACACGTTCAATAAGTTTGCTTCACACTACCTGAATGCCAGTTCGAAGCTATCGTTTAAAGCACATATTAAGGAGCTGCTGATGACGAATCAAACCCAAGGGTCTTCTTTATGATAGGCAATGGTTGAAAAACAGCTCCGCTGAACTTTTGCCTTCTAAGCAATCTTTATTACTTGTGTGTAAATATATATATATATTGCTTAATAAACATTATTATTATTATTATTATTTAACTGTTAGATAAGTCTAACTGGAGATTGGTAAATTAGCCCTTTTAGCCTGAAGGCCACTGTATTTGCGACCTGAAGACATTATTGTATTATTATATAATCTTAAATTATCTATCAAATTGTATGTCTGTAATGCTAAATATATCCGATGATGCACTTGCAGTGCGGCCTTTAGGCCGTACAACCAGGGAATTACCTACTAGATTACTAAAGGGCCACCGCCCTTGTTAAGTAATATACATCTTATAGTACATCACAATAATAAATGCAATAATAGTATATTTTCACGATCAATCGGGCGTTATTGTAGTGCGATTTGAAAATGTGTTACCACGCCATAAAGTAATTAATTAATTTTTTAGATTTATGTATTTTGTACTATTATAAAAATTTCTTGTAGAGCGGGGTCGCCCAATGAGGGGTTGCCCGGTAACTAAATTATTACCCGCATTCGGGGGTCCGTTATTTCCTTCCACCCAGTTGATATTTTTTCTCAAAAAGTTAGCTCCCGATTTCTTAGAGTTAGCACCGGCTAGCTCCAAAATATTAAAGCTAACACCTCCTAGGTTTGTCCACAAATAATTTCCCTACAGGTTCGGACCTCATGAATAAATATATTGATTTGTGGACAAACCTAGGGGGTGCTAGCCGGTGCTAGCTCTAAGGAATCTGGAGCTATTTTTAGAGAAAAATATGAACGGGGAGGGGGGAACAAAGTAACGGACCCCCAATTCGAGCTTGTTATAAGCCAATTGGTTATTGAATATAGAACCTACCATGTATTTTCGTGTATTTGCAGTGGATCACAACACAATAAATTATGTGTTTTTTTGCCCGTATCAGATAAGTAACTTTTCTCCTTTAAATTTTCCCTTGTAACTCAGCAGGTCCGTAGAAAGCCTGAGAGTAAAAAATTTAAAGGTTCAAAAATTCAAATAAATTGAGATACCCATTTACGGCTCTGCAACCCAATTAATTATTTCTTCTATTATTATGAATATATTGTTGAACGTTTAGTTAATAGGCAGTTAGTTAATTAATGGATAGATAACTAACCAGCAGTTATCTGGAGCAGTTAGAGCTAAATTAGCACCAATTACTTTAAGATTACATTTTAAGTTTATAGCTTTTACCCAATTATTTATTTTTTTAAATTTATAGTGAGATTACCATGGTTATGCGGACTAAAGGCAGCACTGGAACTTGTTTGAGTCAATAACTAACAATTGAATCAATAAGAAGTGCGAACGAACGTTACACACAAATACACAGAACTGGCGTTTTATATTTATTTTTTAATTCAATATTTAGCTTTAGAAATGTTAACTAAAATTTATTTTGAAAATATTGAATATTGCATCATTAAATTATATAAATTTATTATAATACGTACTGCTATGTACTTTTCTATGTAAAACTTATACACGTCGATTAATTTTGGGCGCCACTTTCAAATGAAAGAAAAGTATAAAAATGTAAATGTTAAAGTTTCGCGTGCTAAATTTTACCGGAAAGTTCACCACCTTGTCCCTCTTGTATAGCTCAGCCTAAGGCTCTCTCAGAGTATTGCAGGTAATTGATTAGAATAAGGGATGCAGCTTATTGAATTTAGAAAAGTTTTAATTTTGAGTGACAGAAAAATGTTTGTTGTAGTTGAATAAGAATGCTTAAATTAATTTGATCAGATAAAACGATCCACTTTTATTTTTGAACGACCTTAAAAATTCAGAGTACTGACCTGTAATAGTTGAATGATAATAAAAAGATTTGATTAAGTCAAAAATGATTTTATATTCAAAATAAATATCGCATAGCGCAAATTATCAATGTTAACAAAATAAATACAGTTAGCTTATCTGTTACCAGAATGTTTACAATAATCAAAATATCAAAATAACGTAGAATGACGATCCACTTCTTTCTTCTTCCTTGAAATGCTTAAATACAATTTAAGTCTTGCCGTTGTCCAAAACGGGTTAAATGTTTTTATAGTAAAATTGTTGCTCGAAGCGTAGAAAATTAAATAATAAAAAATATTTTGTTGCTGAATGTTTATGAAAATAGGGTAGCCAGAAATTCACCTGCTAAGGTCTTTTTCCTCGCATCCTTTATGTTAAATGCTGAAGGCAAAAAGTTAATAAAAGTAATAATTTTGAAATACCTTTAATTTATTTAATCCTGACTCATTAAAAGTCTGCGTAGATAAAACATAATCTTGGTTATCACTCGCGCACAAATGCGACACTTCCACAGCTGTTGATGTAGTGTTGATATGGTGGTTCCAAATCTGCTCCTGTTGAATCGAGTTGTCGTGGTAATAATCATCCAAATTTGACGTTCTAATTGTTTTACTTAATTAGATTATATGCTGGTAAGTAATTTCGAATTAAATAATTCTCAGATATTCGAGATTTGAGTTGAAATATAAACATTCTTAATTTTCAGTTGCTGTAACTAGCTTTGGCCATCTTGGATTCCTTATCGACCAAGTTTGATAAATTGGATCACATCACACGTCCGTCCACTTCGAATATCAAATTTCAACTGTCTTTGCTTGCGCAAAATACCATTTTGCGTTGATTTTCAACGACTAGTGAGTCAAATTTATTCCTTTTGTAAATTTTATTTTAATAAAATTTTCTGTAATTTTCAGAGTTGGTTGGATTATTCCGGAGATCACTTTTGTGTTGCTTTTGAGAAGATTTCCATTACAGTAGTTGACGTGTGAGCCTTTTGAAGTAGTGAATTTGATCATTTTCGTTATCATTCGTCACTTATCACTTTTCAATGGATTTTGAACCTTATTTACCTTTTTACAAATTTCGGAGATCAATTTATGATTATTACATACAGTTAGATATGACATAATTTTGGTTGTAAACAGATTTTCACACAATAAGTTATTCACAGAGATATTTCAATTTAAAGTTTACAAAATGTACAGGTTATGTTTTACAGATAACAAATTGTAATAATTTTCATCATTTCTGATTTAAAGTACCTTATTGGAAGATTTTTATTTGTTCATCTTCAAAATGAATCTATTTAACAGGTTTTAATATAGCATTCTTATCTTTAAAGATCTCTATAGGTCTACAATGTCATGAAATAAGGTGGATTTGCTTATCTGTTCAATCTAAAGTTTTCAAATTAGGTCAAATTTCTTAAATATTACAATTAATTCAGATTTTCAACTATTTGCGTTGTGTGGGGACATTTTAAACCACAGCAGTACGTTTGAATGAATTTAAGCGAGATTTTGACACTTAAATTAGTCAAAATATACGGTTAAACACTAAAAGTCGCTTTTCTCAAAATGAGGATCCCAAAATCCATAAAAAAAATTTTAATTTCATACATAATTTAAATGATTAGGTATATCTAATAATTAATTACCTATTTAAATACTCTTTTAAATAATAAATACAGGATGGTACTGAGAAGTAGTAGGTCTACAAATACCAGGGCTAGGTTTCACCCCCCCCCCGCAGTAGAAACATTGATTCGTGGACAAACTATAAGGGTGCTACCCTTAATATTTGGGAGCTAGCAAATGCTAATTCTGAAGAAACGGATACTAAGTTTAAGAAGATCAACTGGTAGAAGCTAGGCGTTACTCCCCCCGGTAGAAATATTGATTTTTAGGCAAACTAGACGTGTGCTAATAGCTTTAATATTATGGAGCTAGCCGGTGCTAGTTCTATAGAAATGGGAGCTAGGTTTTTGAGCAAAACCATTAACGACGGGTGGAGGGGGGAAAAGTAACGAGCCCAATAAACATTGCTGGAAATCTTATGAAAATAAGTCATCAAAATAGGAAAAAACAAAATAAATTTAAATTAATTGGTTAAGCGGCTGCAGTCTGCAACCAAACGGACCAAACTTTTCTTCGTTTGTCGTAAGGCAATCTTCTTGAGGAACCTTCAAAGCAAATTAAATTTAAAAACGTAAGGTTTTTTTAATATTTATTCATAAAATTAAGAGTCCTTTTAAGTAAGTGCATTTGTACCTCCAAAGCTTAAAACTTATTCATGTGGCGACCACCCATCAGTTTTATCCCCCTAACTAAAAATTAAGAAGTAATTTTCGGATAACGCTTAAGTTAGTTTAGCCTTTGTAGATTTTAAACTAAGCTAACAGAAACCAATGCTGAAACTTATAAAAAAGTAAAAATGCATTAAATTTTATAAATCGTAAATTTGAATTCAATGGGGTATTTTTGTATGCATTTTTGTAAATAAAATATTTACAGAATGACTAATCTTACGATAACACTGGTCTACAGTGGTTTTGTTGCCCTAGATATGAAAATGATTTTGGGTCCATTTATGCACACAATTCATGAAACTATCAATGATTTTGTTAGATTTGCTCTGATTTTTTTTTAAATCTTTATTTTCATTTTACATTACAAAAATCAAAAAACGAGAAATAAAATAACATATATTTATAATGTCAGTAATGTTTAGAGAAATTAGGATACATCGAATCAAATAAACAGGAAAATGTCGAAAATATATTTTATATTTCCATAAAACGCCTTTTATGAGCTTTTCTTTTATAGTTTTTCAGGGGACAATCTCTTTGCAAAGACCAGCAGTAATCTGCCATCATGTGACAATCCCATCGACCCTGATACCTTTCCTCCATCACTTTTAGATCTTGGTGAAACCGCTCTCCCTGTTCCTCACTATAATTTCCTAAATTATCCGGAAATTTATCTAGATGATTGCGGAGATAGTGTAATTTAATACTCATATTTGCTCCTAAAGTCTGAAAGTTTGTCAGCATATTTTGCACAATTTCTTCATAATTTGCTGCTTTATGGTTACCTAGGAAATCTAGGATCTCAGCTGTCCTGTGGAGCAAGGGGTCTGAGAGTGGGGATCACGTGATGTTTGTATGCGCGAAAAAGTTGCGCAGAAGCCTAATCATGACTGGAAAATTAAATTTTATTTTTAACAAACCGATAATTGTTCAAAATATAAGATATTCAAAAGTCATGAAAATACGAGCACATTGAGAACTTTCATGAATATATTCGTAATCTGGGCACTTGAAAACGTAAAAATTTGCGTTGATATCCAGAGCAACAAAAAAAAACTTTTGTTTTGTAGAGCTGTGTAATTTATTTGAAATTAATGAAAATAAAAATAATTCGTAAAAATAATTTAATTAATTTAATATAAGTATTTTTGAAATTTTTCAATATTTTGTAACCCTAAAAATTAAAGGGGTTCCCTTACAATTTGCGAAATGTACTGGTATCTTCCTTGTTTTCCTTAGACGATGCTGTGTGAACCTTAAAGCTTCTTTTAAATGAAATGCTGCCAAATAAACTAATAATGCCTGTTATTATCAACTTTATTTAAAGACCCCTTTAATTAAGGTGCATTTCGTCAACTATTTGCCCCTCTAACCCCCTCCCCATTTCGAATTTCGGATCCAAGGTAGTCTAACGGCCGTATTCATAGATAAAGTGTTGTTTACACTTACAACTGTACTTTAAAATTTGACCCCTTTCTATTAATTTGAGTAACTGATTTTATCAATGAATTTCATCTTAATTTTTTACGAAGTTTCTAAATTTCCAAATGATTACGTACTTATACTTAAGTAACGACTATGAATTTGAGCGTAAATTGCGTGTACCTCTATTATTTTCGTTTATACCTCCTTTGTTTCTGAGATATTTCAAATATTCGTTTAGCCAGCATTTCGCCAGTCGCCTCCCATTTTGAATTTTGGATCCAAAATAGTCAATAGTATATTATCGTGGTTTCTACAATTTTTTGGAATTATTCGCATTTGTCAGACATTTACTATAAATTATGTTTATATCCTCAAATATCGTAATATATTTATTGCCTTTTTACAGCTTCTAAATCAATATCGTTAATATTTCAAGTTATCAGTTATGTGGAAGTCGCTGGCCCTAACTTAATTGGGGGAGGAGGTACATTTTTTTTCATTTTCAGTTTATGTTGAATTTTTGTGTGATAGAACTTCGTTTCAGTTTCAATGAGCTTCTATCATAATCACTTTATTCGGACTTTTTCATTTTTTTGTTATCTTCTATTCGCTCAGAGTTTTTGAAAATTTTACTTACACATTGAAAAATAATTTACAATGTCTATAACAGAAACTCAAACGAAACACTTCATCCCTCAAAAATTCATCCGCTGTAAGATAAGTTTTTACAACCCGTAAAATATTAAAAATCCCCTCCGAAATTCGAGATGTAGAGGGGAGGGTTTTTTTTAGCGAAATGCACTTCTTTAATTAACTGACCAATAGAAAACTGTTATTACTTTAAGCAACCAATATAAAATCAGCAGTTGGTGCCGAAGGCTTGTTTAAAATTTGATCCTTACCGAAGGATCTTTTAAAAATAAGTGAAGTTCGGTAAAGGATCCTTTAATAAGACACGAGAAACGAGTTACGGAATACCAGCCTAAGGATGGATCAATGATAGCTTGGTACATTTTTTGAAGCTATTTCTTCGTATACCTGTCTTATCATCCTATCGAACTAAATTTTTTGGACTGCAGAACTCAATTATCCTTAATAAACATGAACTTTTTTTCCTCTTAATTTAGGATTTTATCATGTTATTTCCCAAATATGCCAAGCTCTTGGTAAATTGATCTCCAGTTCTCGTGACAGTAAGAATTCCTTTTACTCCAAAACCCAAGACGTTTTGACAACGACACGTGGTGTACTCATTGGAAGAGTTTACATGTTCGGATTAACATTTTTGATTAACAGTTTCTTTTGTAATTTCAAATACCCATGAATATTTCTATCCAATTGTATTATACCCTAATAAAAAAAACCTACAATAGTTTTTCAAATGAACATTGGAGGTACTAAAGTACCACCATTAAATTTCAATAGTCCTACCAACTTTTAAACGACTATTACATCAAAATATTATGTACTGCTAGGTTTAGGTAATGAAAGAAAATTTGAAAATTATCGAAGCAAGATGAGTTACGCCGAAGAAACAACAAAACCTCCGTTATCAAAACCAAACGAAATAGAAAGCTGTATTATTTGTATGGGACCAATTTTTGGTAAGGTGGGCACTCCTGCATGCTGCCGTCATAAGTTCTGTTTTTCGTGCATTAAGGAATGGGTAAACAATGATAATACTATTTGTCCATTGGACAGAAAAACCATCGCAGAAATAAATATTAGCAATGAATTAAATGGACCGATCGAAGACGTCTGTTTTGTAAGAAAAGTGAATTTTTCCGAGTGTTTTTATAGATATTTTTATTTTGTAATGGGAAGTTTAACGGAAGAAGGAGATTATTTAGAAGATAGTTTGGTAGTTCTGAACGACTTTTGTAAAAAATTAAAAGAATCTTGTACCAATGGCGAGCATTGTATTATATTTTATGATGGAAATGGCAAACAGATAGCGTTTGAGAAAATTTTAGAAGAAATTTACGAAGCTAAATTGAAGCTGCAAGAGCTCTTCCCAATTGTAACTCGAGAAAATCAAGATGACAATGGTAGTAATGTAACAAAAAACTTGTAAGTTTAATTTTATACGAAATAAAAGAAAATCAATTAAGTACCTATATTTTTATTTATACAATCTATATTACAGCTCCATAGTCAGGGGTGCGCCAGGGCAGGTTGAGCCTGTCCTAGAAAACTTTGAGCCTGCCCTAGCCGGAGACCAGGGTCTACTATTTTTATGTTCTGATATAATTATTAGGGATGATAGATGGTTTTGCAAAAAAATACCGCTTACCATATTTTTATTTTATAAACTTATAAATAAAGGGAATTTCAGCCTACCTTGAGGCTGCCCTGTAACTCAAGCAAATATCGCAGGAAAACAAAAAATAGAAAGAAATAAATTTACAAATATCGAAATTCCTTGCAATTTAAATTTTGAGTTTATTACATTCATGTTATAACATTTTTCAATTTGTAGAAAATTAGGGGTAATTGTTGACTAAAGAAAATGGAGTGTCAAGTACAGAAAAATGAACTTTTTTTTAAGATTAAGAATTATTTAATTAAATTCCAGCATTGTGCTTAAACTTTTAAAAATAAGACCACATTACCTGGAAGATTACATTGGAGGTGGTGCAATTCGGACAAACTTAAAGGTCAAGCTGTTACCTGAAATTAAGTGGTAGAGATCGGAAATTTGTGGATTAATCTTTTCGTGGTGCAATTCAGGTGCAACGATAATTGGGCGGTGTTATGCAGAAAGCTACCAAGCCACGTCTGCATAAATCCGAGATAATTAACAATTAGTACAGTATTAAATTAAAAAAATAAGGAGGTAACTTCCTGAAGAAATTAATAAGTTATCCTGTGGCTTGGATGTTTTCAGCAGAATGTATAATGAACCTTACTGGCTCCGTACCTTCAATAATTGAAAAAAAAAATGTGGGTTGGTAGCTTTCTGCATAACACCGCCCAATTTAGGTTGAGAAACAATCAATTGTTTTTGATTGATCCAGTTTTTGTAGGCTTGATCGCAGTATAGTAAATATATCATCGTAAATGAAATGATACTACACTACACTTTGTTACAAAATTAAAATGACATTTTGATGGTAAAACAAAAACTGTTAGTTTTCCCACGGTTAAGTGTACTATATGTATAATGTAAAGTATAACAAATAATTAAGTTTATAGCGAACATGTTGAATAAGTAATGACCTATATGCATGTTTCTCGTCATCAATAGAGGTTACTAGAGAATTGTAACGTGTTTGGTCATATATTAGTGTATTATCATTGACCTACGTAAATTATTTAAAAATTTACCCTCCACTTTGTCCGCAACAGGGTGGAGTTAAACAAAACTTAGAGCTTCACTATTGTTATCAAACAAATGACCTATACAAACTATTGTATCAATGCATTGTTGACCAATAGATTTTATTGTTTTGGGCGCATGTCGTCAAAGGCGGGGTGAAATCACACCGGCGCCTTTAGCACCTATAGCGTCGCGATGCTTACGTAGCAACACTATCGTGTTGCTTCAACAAATTTAATCCTATTATTATAAGCATAACTTTTTATATTTATTGTCAGTATTCACAAACTTTTTGAGAGGTTAACTTGTTTGATTTTAAATATTTTTGAGTTTTGATTTCTATTGACGTGGAGTTTTATTATTTTTTTTTATAATGTGAACTATGAATGAAGATAATTGTTACAATAATTATGAATTCTATTTCGAGTGGATCACATTTTCATTGTACAGGCAATAATGGTTTTCAGGGCTCACCGTTTT
This sequence comes from Podabrus alpinus, assembly GCA_932274525.1. NCBI lineage: Eukaryota > Metazoa > Arthropoda > Insecta > Coleoptera > Cantharidae > Podabrus > Podabrus alpinus. The sequence continues at coordinate 23,642,158 of OW026453.1, forward strand.
CTGCTTTCCACTTTTTGAGAAATTATAATTATTTGTTACCACCTGATACTGCAGGTAAATTATAAATTAAAATAATATTGAGTTAAAATTTTTAAATAAACGGATGTTATCATCAGCGTCGCGTCGCGTCGGTACAAAGTCACTCAAAGTTTAGCCCCCGCACTGACTTTTCAAAACTTTAGAATTAACTCTGCTGAGTACCCTAACAAGTTTTTGCACTCTTGAAAAAGTAGGAAAAATAAAAGTTAATATAATAAATAAGTGTAAAATAATAATAAATTATTTAGCGCCGATTTTATAATTTTTCCCATGAGGATATTACTAATTTATTATAGGTATTAAATATTTTATTTTATTAATTTTTAAACCAAAAAAAATGTCATTATTCAAAATACGCGAGTTTACCTGTCCTTCCTGTATCTTAAACGGAATTACAAAAAATATTCTTTGAATACACAATACGAGCGTCGCGACGGCAGGCAAGCGATGAGAATCGTCGATCCAGAAGTTTTTCCTTAGAAATAATTATGTATTCTTATTCAATAAATTTATGTTTTGAATGATGATTTGCTTTACAATAAATTATTCCAATATTGTTGGGATTACCTCATTATTATGTACCTTCCTAAATGTTAATAAAAACTGTACAAGTACGACCATTTATTTTAATGTGGATTCCAAACCACGGCAAAACTAAGAATTAGAAATTAGAAATATTTTCGGTAATCCTAGAAACAAATTCCCTAATGCAATAAATTTTAAGTAGGTTTTAATTTTATTTAATAAAATAAAAATTTTGTTTATTTAAAAAACATACACAAAAATTTAAATAAAAATTAACCATGTGTGGAATTGTGGTACGAAATTGCCTTTATAAATTGTAATGTTGTAATATCATGCGTATAATATTTGTTCAAAAGTGTAGTAGCTGTAGTTTCTTGTCTCTTTTTCGATTTCGCATTTGAATCTTGGTATGGTGTTCCAATACTGTTTAATTTAATATATCGTAGATTAAATTCTGTTGATTTATAAGTGCTTCTATAAAAACAATAATATTGGGGTGCACGTGATTGAAGCTATTATTAAAAGTTGCGTGAAATGATTAATAAGCATTGGTAGTCGAGTGTAAAACAGCAGAAGCCAGAGCCCATTCCTTGAGAGGAAAACGTATACATTTATCATCAATGCAGTTATAGAAGAGAAATAATACATTTGAAAGTACGTGCGCGTCAAAATCAGAGCCGTATTATAAGATGGGGCTCAACCTCCTCCCCTTGAAGCAATAATTCTCAAAAGCAACTTTTCATTTAAAAAATAACCCTCTCCTTAACAAGATTTTAATATCCACGGCCCTTGACAGAATACTATGTTTTTTTTCAATTTATTAATTATTATGAATCACAAAAAAAACTTATAAATAACCTAAAACATGGATTATTAATTTTTAATAAGATACGCAACCTATCTAAATTAATAAGATACGAAATTAGTTAGTTGACTATGTAAACGCGTTTTAGAGCTTGTAAAGGAGTTGAAACGGGTATATTATGTGAACGGACGCATGTAAGTTGGGCCAGCGGTCAATGTATTTTAAAATTATTTTGGTGGGTAGCTTAAGAAAACCCGTAAATTGGGCCAGCGCAGCGGTCGGCGTGGGCAGCTTAAAGGTAAAGCCATTAAATAATATTCAATTGTATATAAATTAAGTATCGCAAAACGCAAGTAAGAAAAACATTTTCGTGTGCTACACACTAAAGAACATGGCGTCGGTGTAATTAGCAAAGTGCTTAATTCCATATGACACAACTTTTCAGGAGACGAATAAAACTATTTTAAAAAATTATGGATAGTGGTAGCGCGCTGGAGTTACGACTTATTCCTAATATGATTTGCCTTGCTATAGAAATTTATTTGGAGTTCAGCAATTCTCCTCCATATTTTTTGATTTTTTCACTATAACAGATGGCTTAAAAATCTTATTTTGACCAAATATTGGAGTTAAGCACTTTGCTAATTACACCGACGATGGTTAATATAGTCTATAGAAAAAATATTTTTCGAGAAATCCTTAAAAACAACCCCAAAATCGAGTTTTGAAAGTACGTAAATGTAGGTGTTTTTTTCGATTTTTGAGGTGTGCATTCGATTTGGAGGTCTATCCATCGTCGAAACCTACCCTTCCGGAACGCCGCTCCGCTCTGCACTCCTACGGGCGGTTTTGACTCTGGTTTACTGGGCTAAACATACTAGAAGCGCCTTCCGTCAAGAAAACCGGGATAAAAGAAACCGGGAACTTAGAGAACCTTTAAATAGCATTAAAATGTATAGTAGCGGTATGGGGCAGTAAACTTTTACGTTTCACCCCCAAAAATTCGAATGAAAAAAAAATTAACCATGGCAGTTTTCTCAGTGTGCGAGAGCAAAGGATTAAAATAATTATAGAATCTTTTCTGGCCCAATTTACATGGGACCCTTATAATCTTTTGGCCCAATTTACGGGTAGACTTAAAAAGAACCTGACCGCCTGGCCCAACTTACAAGCGCCGTATGTAAACTGCCCTCATCCCCCAGGTATATTGTCAAAAAGCATGAAAACTGCCCTCCGAGCAAATGGTCAACACTTAAGCTCACCTATAAACTACCCTCCAACGTTAAAATGGATGAGGGGAGAGTTTACGTGCATGATCAATCCAAGAAATTGTAATTACCTAATTTTTTTTAAGTTTTAAGTTAATATTTTCGTTTGGAAATGGGTGGGGTTGAACCTGTGTGATGATGTGCGGCTTTAAAGGGACGGGGAAGGAGTTTCCAAAATTTGAATTTCGCGATTCACGAAACAAAAATATTTTATTTGAAAAATATAACCTATTCATTTAATAAAAAAAACTCTTTCGTTGAGGTCTACTGAAAGAAGAGAGAGCTTTAACAAATTCCAATCGCGATATTTCCTTTCTGTTGTATTTTTGTAACAGCTCCGCAATAATTTTTGTTTCTTTTTAGAATTGCTCTTTCACTGCTCTGTTACGCACATAATCAGTAAATAAATATTCACAAAATTTGTCACGATTAGCATTGACGGGTTTGAATTCCATTAAATCATTATAGGTTTCCAAAACGTCGTACGCTTTCAAAAATTTCAATCCAAATCAATAACGCGTCTAATTTTCTTACTCAGTATTGAATTCGTTGACCATTAGAAAATTTTCATCTCACCCAGTTTTTATTTCCATTTCTTGCAGCTTCTCATGCACTTCTTCAATATTCTTTGGAAGAGTACCCATGGTTTTCCGTAGTGCGTTGTAAGCATTTCGTCTGGCATAAGTTAAATAGTTTTTCTGCAAAATTGTAGTTGAAAAAGGAATTATTGTCTAAATACACTAGACCCTCCATGTACGCGAGTTCGATGTCCGCGAATTCAGAATAACGCGAATTAGATTTTGATACCTGAAATTTTTGTACGCGAAGCAAATTTCCCTTTAACGCGAATTAAGTTTTCGCGTATTATTAAAATAATTATGTATTATCCAAATAGCATAAACAAATTTCGAGGTATGGGTGTATATAAATCTTTTTATACGGGGATTGTACGGGTTGTGACAGAGTGAAAATCGCTAATTTCACCTCAGAACTTCATCGTTCACTTTACATGATGTGATACATTATAGGAACATTATAATTTAAATTAAACTACCCTAAACTACCAGTTGTGCGAAAAGGTAAATCGGTCACTCAGAGGTGTATCAGCCGGGTCGAGCTTAGGTCAGTGTTATGAAACAATTTTTTTTTCACAAGTTGAACGTTAAAAGTTAGAAGCACCAGAAAAATCTACATCCATTACACATTAAATTAATGACATTATATATTTTGTAAGCGGAGGAGGAGATATTTTAAATAAAACTCACCAATTATCTGCATGGTCCTTCGAACATTTCTCTCCTCTCTTTTCACCTTTTCATTTCTTAATCAGAAGCGTATTATCCATACGGCATTTTAGGCATGTGCATAAATCCGACATTATTGAGGGCTCTTATAATATTTCATATTACTTTTTTGATTTTTTATATTTTATCTATTTTTTTCATTTTTTTTTACGTTTGAAACTTTACTTCAATTCGCCTATTTTTATTAATTGTTCGATGTTTTATTTTTTCTAACAAAATTTGTTTTAATTTTAACTTTAATCATCATTTATTATTTGATTAAGCTCAGGTCACGATGGCATAGTGATACCGAAACATCGTTTTGCGATTCGTGAGCTGTCCCGTTTATTGTAATTATTTTACAATTTAATTTAACCACCTTTTTTTTAAATAAATCCTTTTTCATTTACTTACTATAAATTTTATAAAATATTTTGTTGTGGCTAAAGAATGTACTTATATGCATTTGAACAAATACTCAAAATTTCAGTTTTTAAAGTTTTTCAAAATATTTGTATTTGCAGAAATACGTTCTTCTTAAAAAAAAATTTTATCCACTTAAAACAAATACAAGACTATAATAACTAATAATGCTTATTAGACCATTATCGTTTAGGATCATTACAATTTGAAAATTAATTGTTATTTACTGAAATAAAATATGGTTGATAGATTGTTAAATTAATTTCAGCTTAGTTTCTATGCAACAAATTATCCATATTTTATAACTAATATTTACTTGATGAATAATAATTAATTGAACAAATTTTTGCAATCACAAGCGCATGAGCGGCAGACATATGTTTCAAGCTTGTTAGCTATCATCAGTACCGCATACACATGGAAAAAACACACTACACTCGTAACTGCAAATGACACTACGGCAAATCGTTCATTCAGGTAAACAGAAGCACTATTTGCCTACTGTAAAACCATCTGAACTAAAGCCTACGTGCTCTCGAAAATACTAAAGTACAATGTTTAATAACATATAATTGAATTTAACGCAGTTTCATTATCCTGCCTTGATAATATAACAAATTTTTTTTTTTTTATTGCTATTACCTTTTCTTCATTTATTTAAGTCGACATTAGCGTAAACTTGACTGGCCACAAAACCGAATTGATAGATTCCTTAAAATTATAATATACTAGGGGGGCTCCGCCCCCCTGGCCGCCTTCGGCGGCCCAACCCCCTTGGGCCGCTTCGCAGCCCAATATTCCCGGCCGATTTACGGTTGAGCCACCCCCATTCGATTTTGGATTTGGGGGGAGGGGGAGGGGCAAGTATTAACTTGCACGCACTTAGGCCACTCTACCGGGCCCATTGTACTGCTTCCACTTTGTTGCTCACCCCCAGCCTGACCCACAATGTCGACACTGCTAAGTATGACCGCAGCCGTTAGGCGGTCTCTCGCCCTCACCACCGACCAAAACTCCCCAACAATGGCCGGCACCACGAACCAGGAACGTCCGTTCGATGACCGAGTTCTGAGAAGTCCCGCGATTGCGTAGTCGATGGGGAGTAGGGGTGATTTTTTTTTATTACCCTGTTTGACATATTAGATCAGCTCAAATCAGGGGGACCGCCGGTTTAACGTGCCCTCCGAAGCACGAAGACGGTTCATTGGAGGAAAGAAAGTCCGAAAGAAAATTGACTCCTACTGGACTCGAACCAATGCCTTTAGCATCAGTAGTCGATTGCTCTAACTACTCGGCCAATGACCTTCTTGGCCACCCCCATTTCGCCACCTCGTAATTCCATATAAATGAGAAATCTTGCGAGTTATAAAACTTCTTTCCATACGACATTTTTTTGTTATGTCGCTTGTACTTTGAATTTGTATTCCATCCTTTGCTCGACATCTTGATAATGCTACATATAACTGTCCGTAACTAAACAAAGGCCTATCGATATTTATACCAACTTTGTCAAAGCTCTGCCCTTGACATTTATTTATAGTTATAGCGAATGCCAACATTATCGGAAATTGTCGTCTATGTAGTACAAATGGTAATCCGCTTGCAGATGTATCGCCAGTATCCAATTTGGATCCTGGCGATAATTTGGACAGTTTAAGTTTTCCATTATGACAAAAACTTTTCTTGCAAAATTCATTTTTCCAAAAAATAGCATCACAATTTGAACATTTCTCGGTCATTTCACCCGCATCATGAGGAGTTACGATTCCAAAACAGTGACCAGATCTGTCGATGATCGCTGTAGCGCTCTTCTTTTTGTGCTTCTTTCAGTTGAAGGTTTTGCTGGTGGTTTTAATGTTGAAGGTTCTTGTTCCTTTTGTAATTGTACCGATTCTAAAACAGTAGCCAGATCTGTCGATGGTTGCTGTAGCGTTCTTCTTTTTCTGCTTCTTTCAGTTGAAGTTGTTGCTGGTGGTCTTGATTGTTGAAGGTTCTTATTTCTCTTGTAGTTGTTGCTGTCGAGTTTTGTGTTTTCTCGAACGTTTAGTAGATGTTTTTCGTCTTTTTTTTCTTTCTGTGTACTTTCAGTATCTGAGGATGTATCCCGTTGTGGTCGCACTCCTTTGTTTGCTTTTATTCCATCTGTTCTTAGAATTAAAGAAGCTCCGCTAATTATAACAGTCGGAAAACGTAAAATCCTTTTTTGGTTAAAGATAACTTTTAAATGAGTCCTCATCTCTAGCCGAAACTATGTATTAACCGTCAGGATCTCATTAAATTTTGTGATCTGATCAAAGTTGAAAGGTAATGATTAGATGTTAACTCTCGAACAGCTATTGAATTTAAAGGTAGAATGGTAGTAATTTTTGGACAATAGTATTAAATTATTTTTTACTTCAATTACTTTTATAGTACTTAATTCTCCAAATTGTGATCGTGATAGTACAACTTCTTTAACTTACTTAATATATAGACATCAACGTCCAATAAATATATATATAGGCTATAATCCTATGATACGGTGATCCAATGATCCGGTGATTCGAAGAAAGCAATAATCTGATTATCTGATTACGGCTCAGATAATCCGTACTCTTTTACTCCATATAAGTAAAACAAAACTTTATGTGCAAACTTTTTATGGAACGTTTTTGAATAACAATTTTAAATCAAATTAATGATTGGTTCTTTTTTTTAACCAATAGCCAATGAAATTGCAAAACGTTTTATGGATAAGGGATTACCAACCTTATATATTAAAACGAAGAAAATCTTGGAGAACTACCTTTTTAAATTAATAAATCGATGTTTACCAATTTTGGTTTTTAATTTATATTGCATTCCCTTTGACTTATATAGTAGAATTTTTTATTGGTTGTCAGATTATCCTATTATCGAAAACGTTGCATAAAATCGTTGCATGAAATCGTTGCATAAAAGCGTTGCATAAAAACCCTTATCTTTTTATATATATAGAGTAGATTATTAACACTGTATCTTTTACTCGGTGTTGTTTTTCATTGCTAACTAATTATTATGTAATAATTATATTATACCCTAATGAGATGTTTACCCGTTTCTATATTTTTTTATGTATGCCTGTCTCTTCTGCTTTGCCCATTCCTTGACCTCTTCTGTGAACCAAGGTTTTGTGTTTTATCTTTTGTTGTTAATGTTTATTTTTCTTTTTCCCAGAGCCTCAATTAGTCCAGTCTTCCTCTATGTCGTCACTTTCGAGGATTTTGTCAGTGTCCATTCTTATCTTTATTCTTTGTTAATCGAGGTATTTTATAGCATCGTTGCAGAAGGATTCTGTATTCAGTTTCTCGATATATTCTGGTTTTTCTTTCTTTGATAGATGTATAATAGTTCTGAATTTACCAAGAACAAGGTTATGGTCGGTTCCCACATTGGCCGAGCTCAGCACTCTTGCGTCTAAAATATGAGAGCAGTGACATCTCCTGTTTAACAGCCTGTCATTCATGTATGTAATGTCCTGTATATTTTCCTCGAATTTTTCGTGTAGTAAAAGACCGACTCCAGAGTGAGCTCTATCGTTTTTGCTCTTCCCCTATATGCCAGAATGTAATTATCATATTTGCTACTTGCTCTTCCCTTCTTCTTTGTTCCGATAGAGCACATGTATCAATTTTGTGTTTGTTAAGTTCTATTATAATTTCGTGGTCTTTATTACTGAAAGAAGTAACATTCCAGCACCCGATACGCAGGCCTTTAGCTTTGCATATTTGCTTTTACCTAATTCTCGCCAAGTCATCAACCAAAATTTCAGTCCGATTTTCCGAGGCACTGTTGGTTCTGTGAACAATTAAATGTGTTCATTATAATAGGTTGCCAATCGTTAGAATGGATTATTTTTCGACCTTCTCTGGTCTAGTTATTATCTGTTATATATTATCTGTCAATGTCATAATGTTGGGTCACGTAATAAAAATGTTTATAAGGAACTCTTATTATAAAGACCTTTTTATGAAATTAAAATTTACTGATTATTAAATAAAACTGATATATGTCAACATGAACTGATCATTTCAACTTCAAAAATTTGGATAAATTACTAGTTTATATGTAAAGCTAACAAGCTCTTATGCGATTCGTCGTAAACCGGTTTCAATGTAGTATCTGAGTGAAATAATCTTAGATAAATATATTATCAAAAATTTAGCATATTTTCCGATAACTTTATTAGTTTTTTTAATTTTGTTCTCGTGTAAAAACGGTTTTTGTTATTGTTTGTCGACATTTCCTCCCAAAAATATCCGTACGTAGCAAAATAGCCACACTATTCATAATTATGCTGATATTTTGTTCTAAATTTTCTGTGAAGGACCTCCACGGCATCAGGTATAGCGCTACCATTTTTAAATATTTTTTTATAATTTTAGTTTTATGTATTCTTGAGAACATATGTAAGTTACCATGCAATGTAAAAGTCAAAAAAATTTATTCGATACTTTCGGGTTTATTAATCTTTTAAAATATGTCTACTTCTCGTGTATTCGGGGTAATTACCCCTTAAAACTTCAATATTGGTTACGGTAAAACACAAATTCGTAAAAAAACACACGGTAAAAAAATCATCCTGTGCTGGCAGGTTGTAGAGGGAAAAAAAAACTTTCTATGAGTCACCTCCTGAAACTTGCCTGAAAGAAATTCACAAAAAAATCTTAAGATGTTGACCGCACACAGTTTGGTTTCTGAATGCTATTGGTACAGGAGAGGTTGTTTAATATAGTATATAGCTCCTTGTCCAAAGATGCAGAGTAGTCAACAAGTCAACTATAACATTTTGATCCGGGACAACTCATGGCAAATATGTAGTAAATAAAGAGTGGGGAAAAGACTGACTCTCCGGTTCTGCTGTATGGGGTGGAATCTTGGATGTTGAGAGAAACTTCGTGCAGAAACCTCGAACCATTTAAAATGTGACTCTACCGACGCATTTCGAAGATCCCTTGGACAGACCATATTACCAATAAGGTTGTCCTTCAAAGAATGGGCAAAGAGCGAGAATTAATCATAAAGATAAAAACATGTAAGCCGGAATAAACCTAGGGCATATTATGAGAAATAGTTAACGGTATGGGTTGATGCAGTTAATTCTACAAAGATAGGTGGTAGGGAAGAAAAAGAAAATCGTGCCCGAATAATCTAAGGACATGGTTCAAATCAACAATCGTGGGCTTTTTTAGAGCTGCGGTAGATAAAGTACAGAAGAAAAATGTATATTACCTTTATCCAGCGGCGGCTCGTGACTTTTCCATTTGAGGAGGCTAATTTAACAGCTTAACTACCTTATAAAATAAAACTTTAAAAAAAATAAATTTAATAAAATATTATTTAATCTGCGGTAGACACATGTTTCGAGCTCGTTGGCTATCTTCAGTACTGTGTACAATGGAAAAAATTGTTCGATGAGTGCAGAGTGTTTTTTGGAAAAAATGCTGTACAATATACAGATTAATATTATTTTAAGTCATTCGAAATTTATGAAGTTTTAAACGTAAGACGACGACTTTTAGTATTCGCCAAGTGATCGATGATATTCTCGTAGAATTCATTATTTCGAGACAATAAGGTAACGAATTCCTTTTCAATAGACATTACCGCGACGTTACTTAACCGATTTTGATTCATCGTATTACGAGTGTAAGTTTTAATACGTTTTAGTGTGGAAAAACTTCTTTCAACCGAAGCCGATGTTACCGGTATGGTGACGACCACACATAAAAGTTTGTAAAATTCAGGCATACCAACTGTGTAAATCATTTTTGAAAGTAAAATCTAATATCTCTGATGGAGTCCTACATTGTCCAAACATTTTGGGGTCATTATATGCTACCAATAATTCATTTTTGAGTTGGATTTGATCAAAAAATGGATACTGCTCTCTAATAGACTATCTAATAAATTTTTTATGGAAAGTTTTTCCTATAATCTGAAAATTTAGCAAATGTTAATAATTTACTGCCACAAATTTCATTTAAAACATTGGTCCATTTGGTCGATTTTGAAAAAAATGTGGAAAATCCGTTCAAATTTGAAAAAAAAATTCGGGAATCCTTATTCGAATTACATGATTATATTTAGAACATATGCATGAATAATGCAAAGAATTGCAAGTGTATCCTTTGATAAGACGCCCACGCCTATGAGTCCAGCCTCCAACGCATGAATAAATTACTATGTTCGTACATTTAGTAAAATAATTAACACAGAATAGTATGCGCTTCTCTTACAAGCTTATTACTTTCAATTCATCTGTTAATCGCTCATGTTGATCATGAACTTTACTAACCAGTAGCCTCTATGACGTATCTTGGATGTAGAAGATGCGAGTTAAGATTTAATACCGTATTCTGGGTTGCCTAACTCTGTGCTAATAAACTAATAAGATAAAGAAAGGCTAGCCGCTGGATATGTACTATTTCGAATTTATTTCAGGCGTAAGTCAAGTTCTTAAGCTAATTTCATTATTAAATTAAATTTTGTTTTAAACAAATACAAAAAAAATTAAAAATTGGAAAAAATACTAATTTAAAACGAAATATAAATAGCAAGTCCGTCCAACAATTTGAGAGGAGGCTAAGCCTCCCTTGCCTCCATTGACATACTGCCGCTGTCTTTATCACAGTTTAGGCTACTTGCATAGCAAATTTCAGAGTAGGAGTGACATAAAAATGAATGATCGTGGTAATGCAAATTTATTTATTTTTACAATTTTTACAACATTATTTATGTTATAAACCTCTATTTTTTATATTACTTAAATTTTAAAGTATATCTATTGATTGGCTCGAAAGTTATATCTCGAGGGGTGGTTTCATTAAAAGATTGAAACAATATCTGTCCTCACTATCTCTAATGAGAAGGTAGCTCGGAACAGATAATGTCCACGCAGAAAATAAATTCTACTTTTATTTGCGTGGGGCTCTGATGGTAGGTATAAGCCAGCTCGTTATAGCGGCAGCAAGGCCGTGGGTCGTGTCAAATGAACGCCCCGAGGAAAATCAAGGAAACAGCTTTGCTAACACAACAAAAATAATCAGCAATTAGATGTTCGTTGCTGGAAGGCGATGGCATAAGCTGAGAAGTGAATTACCTCTCTCCCGAGGATGCAGGATCGAGAAACTTCCTCCCACGCGAAGTGGAAAACCACCTCACTTTTTTAACGTGGGGAGCCCTGGATGTAATGAACTAGCTCTTATGATGGTAACGTCGGTCTGCGAGGGACGTGGGTCCAGATCTCTATATCTCACTAAAAAGGTTATAAGTATCCCCTCTTCCAGGGAAATTAAATACGGTATGAGTTTAATTGATTTAATGACACACAAATAATCAATATTACACAAACAAAAGTAACAAATGTAACAAATGTAACAAATGGCAACAACCTTTCGGTGGTGAATACAAGTTCTGCTGGCTTCTGAAGGAAGCCAGATAAAAAAACAATTGCGTGAATCAATCCTCCTGTGGGGAGATCCGGCGAACAAAAAAACAGAGATGTCAAAATACGACACCTCTTTGTGACGTTAATATAAACACTCGTAATGAAATATGGCAATCACTACCCAAAACAGATTAGGAAAGTAAAATTGTCTTACCAAGTACTCAGCAAGCTCACAAACTGATGGCGACAGGTACCCCCAACCTGCTTGGATGGATTGCACACGAGAATTGATGTTGATGCACTGCTCGCCAGGTCTCGGTTCTCCAGGAAGGATTGCACGACTCGAGTGATGAATCCTCAGCGACCCCACGACTCGGTGATAGGACAATGGCTGGACTTTTCCACCCCAAAGAGTTATTCCAAAATACTCTGGTATCTTCCACCCCAAAGAGTTATTCCAAAATACTCTGGCGTAATGCTGAGCCCCAAAATGAAATCCAAGATCACTAGCACGGTTGACGCAGGCTTGCTCGATTAATCGGCAGGAAGTGTCACAAAAAAATAAACGCAGTACGACGACAACAATGGCAACGGACACGACGATGTGACTTTTGCACGACTGGCAAAAGCAGGAGGATGGTATCTCAAAATAATTCGGAACGCTTTGTTGACAAAACTTGTCACCATAAAATCCCACAAGAGGGCGTTCAAGCATGCGCAAAGTGCAGTCGAGCGATAAAATAATCAGCACAAAAAGATGGTGATTGACATCCAGATGTCGAAGTGAAATATGCTACGGTGGCTTCCGTATCAAAAAAATATATATCAATCTCACCCACGTGTACTCGGTTTAGATATTCAATAACTCGATGTAAGAATTTCCACTTGAAATCGCAATAAAAATAATTAGACTGCAGCAATGCACACACTTTAGAACTTCCCACTCAGCCGTCGGATCAAAAGTGAAGATAATCCACCAGCATGGCCGTCGTCATGCGCTCTCTACGAAAGACACGAAAAATATGGGAGTGCTCAATAGATTTGAATGAAATAGCAGTGTACAACAAATTATTGCTGTAGGTTGATTGATAACGGATATGAGGTATAAAAATCCGTTATACACCCCCCCCCTAAGCGTCTTTGCCGGTATGAATAGGGCTAAAGGCTCAAAAAAATCGCCTGTGGCTCAAAAAAATCAACCGGTCTCAAGTGTCTTCCGTGAACGCAAAACGCGCCCGCTGAATGGTAAAGAAGAATGTCGCTTCGCTCAATGTAAAAATTCCAATCGTAATAAAATTAAAATCTGTAGTAATAGGTAGTCTTTGATTTCATCATGGCAGGGACAGTGGAATAAAAAAATTCCAAAAAAAATATCATAAATATTAGCTCAAAAGTGATGACGCATCACCTTGAAAGCCGCATAAGCGTGAACTAAGGGTTAAGCGTAAATCGCTATTGAAAACCACAAAAAAATTGTATGTAATTTTCCGATGGCATAGACGCATCCATTCGGAATTATCATTGAATGATAAGCGCACGGCTCGCATCGGACCCGCACCAAAACAAAAAAAGGCTGAACAGCAAGATTCAAACAATACTTGACTGTCAACTAAGAGAAGGGAACACATAGGACCCCTCCTATGAAGTCGAAGGAACGCTCTCGCTCCCCACAGACTTACTATGTATTCTGATGCAAGGCACTCAACGACCTTAACATACAGAAAGAAGCTAATAAATCTAATACTCGGTTAATAAAAACCAACAAAAACACTGCCATGAGAAAACAAGGATGTTCCTCAGAAAAGATGGTATAGCTAGCATCTGGATGTTGTGATTACTAGCTATGTTGTAAAAACCAAGGAGAAAAAAACAAAATATACCCTGAACCCAACCCTGGAAAATTTAAAAGGTTCCCAATGTGAAAGAGGAAGGAATGTTTGGTAGGATTGAGGTAAGTGGAGTTGGAAATAAGGAATTGTGGGAAGGATAAACAACCCTAATGGCCGATGCGTCCCCACCCCGATGATATGAGCGATAGCTCGTCCTCGCGTATGGGTGAAAACAACGCGTCGTGGACCGCCAGCTAACAAACGCACACCACCGAAGCGAGAAGACAGCGGGCACCAGGCCATCTTTGAGGATGGGAGGAAAGGTTAACCCCGGGGAATGACAGTATGTCATTGAGAGACGTGAAAAACTCACCCGGTTCTCTCTCAAAACCGGGATCACAGTTGGGGAATGGCTGAAGGCACTATGGTCTCGACGAAAATACGACCGACGACCCCCCCTACCCGTAACAGGAGGAAGACTTGCCGACTACCAACCAGCAAGGATTGACAAACCCCACTGCCAACAGTGCAACGGCACGCCTAACCTAAGCAGGGCGTGCAGGTATAGCCAAATCCCACCGATGAAGCAACCGAACAAGCTCCCTTTGTTCCTGCATAAGGCAAGGAGTCCGACGGCCCCCATAAACGCCAAGACCGAAAACTAATTTGGGTCGGGACTTGTTGACCCCACGGAAATGGTGAGTCAGTAAACTGACTTACGGGATACACGGAACACAAATAAAACCATGATCATGTGGTAAAGCGATCACAAGGTAAAATGTCGCCCCGAGGCCGCACGAAGACGATTCAAAACGCAAGTTGGAAAAAAAATTGAATCGACGACAGGAAACACGCTGTAGTTATGATCTGAGATGTTTATAGACCAATTAGTGACATACATTACACCAACCTCCCCCCTAAGCAATGTGAATCTACCCCCTATTCAACTCTTGTACGCTCCCAACGTCATCGCCCTCAGGATGCTGCTTGAGATCTTTCGCATGAAATATACCCACGTCTTTACCGCGCTCATTCACCAAACGATAGGTTAGAGGACCCGTGACCTCGCGTACCTTGCATTTAATATATTTAGGTGCCAACTTACTGCACCGTTTTTCGCCAGCGTTGGATAAAACAAAATTACGACGCCAGACTACGTCGCCGACCTTAAAACTAACAGGCCGTTTTCGAAAGTTGTAGTGTTCGGCGTTCTTTTTGTACGCATCGTTTAAATGTTTGGTCACGTTCTCGTAAACCTCGTTCAGTTTGCGCATATCCAATGCAACGCCCTCGCGACCATCGAAAGCCAAGTCACCCTCCCCTAAATCCCTTATGCGTCCGTAATAATCTCCACTAATTGGAACGGTCCGCCCCAGATTCAGAAACGAAGGAGTGAACCCAGTAACTTCGTGCGTCGCGGCTCTAATAGCGTGAGCTATTTTGTATATTTCGACATCCCAGGTACGATGATCGCTTTTTACATAAGACCTCATGGCCGTCCCGATAACTCTGTTGTAACGCTCGACGAAGTTGACCTGCGGATGGTAGTTAGCGTTTCTCCAGACATGAGAAACCTTGTATTTAGTCATGAGTTCCCGAAACTCCGCGCTTATAAATTGAGCACCATTATCCATCATGCAAATCTGGGGAACGCCAAATAAAAGAAACACGTCGTTCTCCAAGAATTCACATACCGACTTAGATGTTGCCCGTCTCAATGGTTTAACTAGCACGAATTTCGTAAACCAGTCGCAGACTACAAGAAGCATGGTGTTGCCCTTCGCCGAACGAGGAAAGGGACCCATAAGATCCACGGATATGCATTGGAACGGAAACCTAACTTTCTTTTCGCGTCCCATTAACCCAAAACGAGCTCCCTGGCAAGCTTTGGACGACAAACACACAGCGCACCGACGCACATAGCGAGCAATATCAGCGCGCATCTTAGGCCAATAGTATTGTTCGCCAACCTTACAAAAAGTTTTATAAATACCCAAATGAGCTGAAGTCGGGTCATCGTGACATTGTTTTAAAATGTCCTTCCGACGCGACTTGGGTATGAGTTGCTTCCATTCAACTAGGTTTGAAGCAATATCGTGTTTATTGGCAACCAGCTTGAAGAGCCTACCTGATTCGATACGCCAATCAGGGTAATTATCTGGCGTTTCATTTACTTTCGCCAACATGCGCCGGTACCACCTGTCCAAGTCGCCCTCGGACAATACCAAAGATGAGACGCTCAATGGTTCGCGAGATAAGGCGTCGGGGACCACGTTTAATTTCCCCTTACGATGCCGGAGATCGAAGGAATGCTGTGCCAAACGGATTGACCAACGCGCAAGCTTGTTCTTGGGATCCTTCATGTTCATGAGCCAGAGTAAGGAGTAATGATCGGTGATAACCGTAAAAACTGTACCCTCCACCCATGGTCTAAACTTCTCTATCCCAAAGATAACCGCGAGGCACTCCCGTTCGGTAACCGAATAATTTTTCTCGGCTTTATTCAGGGTACGTGACGCATAGGCTATGACACGCTCTCTCTCCCCTTCACCCTGCGTCAAAACGCAACCCAACCCCAGGTCTGATGCGTCACACTGTATGTAAAACTTTTCCTGAAAGTCAGGACTAGCCAAAATGGGAGCCGAAACCAACAATGACTTAAGGTCATCAAAACATTTTTCGGCTTCCGGAGTCCATTTGACGGTCTGGCGCTTAATGCGACCCTTGGTAAGCTCAGTAATGGGAGCAGATAAAGTTGAAAAATTAGGGATGAAACGACGGTACCACCCCACCATCCCAAGGAATCGTTTGACGCCAGTGACGTTAGATGGTTTCGTCAGTCTGGTGATAGCCTCCACTTTGGCCGGATCAGTGTGGAGTCCAGACTTGTCAATAACATGACCTAGGAAAGTTAAACTGGACCGACAAAATTCGCATTTGTCCAAGTTGACAGTTAGGTTGGCGTCCCGGAGTCGTTCACGGACTTCTTCCAGCAGACTCATGTGCTCGTCAAACGAGTTTGACACGACGATTATATCGTCCAAATAGATAAAAATTTTCTCTCCAATGAGAGGTCCAAAAATGTTGTCCATGAGCCGCTGCTGCGTGGACGGAGCATTCGAAATACCAAATGGCATGACCGTGTATTCGAACAAACCCCGACCCGGAACGGTAAACGCTGTCTTTTCGCAAGAGTCCGGAGAGAGAGGAACCTGCCAAAATGCCTTTTTTAAGTCAATGGATGTTAAAAATCGCGCATCCTGAAGTCGCATTAAAATGTCCTGTAATCTCGGCAAGGGATAAGCGTCTTTACGGGTCACCGAATTCAATTTTCGCCCGTCAAAACATAAACGATGAGTGTTATCGGATTTCCGAACCAAAAGCATAGGTGAGTTCCAACCAGATGAACTAGGTCGCACGACGTTCATCGCGAGCATGTTATCGAGCTCTTTGTGCGCAATTTCCTGCATAGCAGGTGAAAGGGAATAAAAACGTTGCCTTATGGGACGCGCATCCCCCGTGTCGATTATGTGCACGACCTTGTTGGTACGTGTCAACCTGTCATGAGCTATCCCCTTAAATTTTTCTTTGAGTGCAGTGAGAACAACTTGCTGCTCAACGTCGAGGTCATGATGAGACTTAATTGCCTCCAATGAATTAACCTCTCCAACTAAAAATTCGTCGCGTCTAAAATCAACGCGTACGCCAAAAAGTTTACAAAAATCGACTCCAAGAGTCAGGCCAACTTTAATGCTACGGCATACCACCACGCTCAGGCTTTTTGTAACCCCACATATCGTGATGGGTATATCAACTTGGCCCAACACATCCTGAGGAGTACCGTCCGCCGAACGCAGTGAAAGCGCCGCACCACGCCTAAAACTTAAGTCGAGTTGGTCGATTATATAGTGAGCTTCCGTACCCAAAACGGATAGTGAAGCTCCTGAATCAAGAAGAGCAGTCAAGGTAATCCCACGCACTGTCAAATTGACAAAAGGTCGCGCATCTGATGTAGGATGAGAAAATATGGCGGAAGCGCGCGGATCCGATCTGCAAAAATCGCGAACACGCCCCAACCATTTCCCCCATGTTAAAGCATCGGCTTTTCGGGCACGCCTGAGGGATGCGCCGTGACATCGCCTCGCCCCTAAGCGTTTTTTAAAATGCCGCCTCGGGCAACTACCCGTTGTGACTCCCTTACGTCCGCATCTCAAACAAAATGTTCCCAAGGGTTTATCGCAATATGTGAATCGATGGGGACCCGAGCAATTCCAGCAGGCACCGGGGTATTTCTTTTTGGAGGGTCCGGGCGTAACCGTCGCCGCCGCAGGAGATTCTAGTGTTGAAGTCGTGGCCTCGAAAGTAGAGGTCCATTTTATTAATTCCTCGGCTGAAACGGCAGCCTCGGACAATTGCTCCATCGTTAAAATGGGGTTAGTACCCATTGCGAGTGAAATATTCGGAAGCATATTTTTTCGGATTGTTAATATACGCTTAGCTAACGCAGGTACGGGCGACAATCGCGAAAACATTTCGGACATGACTTCCAAGTAAGAAAACACTGATTCGTTGGTTTGTTGTTTCCTATTTCTTATCTGATCTTCGTAATCAGACATAAAATCTCGCGATAAGAAACGAAGTTTAAGCTCATTGAGCAATTCTGCCCAATTATTAACCCTTGAATTTATTGTTCGAAACCAACGTAGTGCTTCACCGGAGAAAAACTCAACCGCATGGCTGAAAAGTTGTTGTTCCGAAACGTTCCGCGACCTCGACAACTCGCTAGCGCGGTCCAGAAATTCGAATACTTCCGCAAACCCCCCAGTACCATGAAACTTAAGGTTCCACTTGTATACCGGTACTTGCTTTGCGGTACCCACATCGTGGTCAACCAACCGATTCAAAATAGCTGTTAATTCGGCGCTATGCCGGTCATTATCAATTTCTACATCAGCTCTAGGTGAAATTACAGAGGACTGTCCTCTAGGAGTGCCCAACAGCTGATTATGTAAGGGTTCCTCGACTTCCGGATGTTCAACTTCGCCCCCCACCGACTGTTTTTGCAAAATAGACTCAAGTTTCTCGCGCATTAATTTTAAATTATGTAAAAGCGGTTGTCGTGCTTCATTAGCCGATTCCTCTAGGGCTTCTAAGCGAGTGGAATAATGCGCCATTCTATCGAATGTCTTTTGCAACAGATCGAGGTTAGGCAAGGTCTCTAGACGTGTTACCACACCCATCAATTCGTCAATGTTTCCCTTACATAAATTTATTTCTGCCGCTAAATCTAAGGGTTTGTTTTTTAAAATGGTAGGTCTTGATGTACACAGTTCGGACCGATTGATAATCGCTAGCTCTCGGCGCTTTTCCGGTACCGTTTTTGCATCAATGGACAAACCCCGCATAAAGAATTCTATATCGAGCTCCTCTGCTCGCAAATTCATAGCGTACTCTCTCTTAGGCATGATGAATGAAATTGGAAATTCACACGGTAAAAGGTTTCTCGCCGATGCGAATTCTTAATAAATCGCAATAAATCGCTTCGTTAAACCCTGGTAAATTGTTAAAATATATATTCGAACCCACAGTGAATAAGGAAATGTCACAACACGGTATCTCATGCACAATAAAGACTGATCGATAAATATAAGAAAAATGGTTTCTCACCAGTATGATCTCAACAAATATTAAAATTATTACACCCAACAACAACAGGAATACTTAATTAAGAAAAATAATTAAAATCCCACCAAATGCACACCTTGGCAACAGCCCGGGTAGTCGCTATGGCCAGTGACAGAACCCACAAACAAAGCTAGCCAACACGCAGCTTACAAATGGTTCTTCACCGATAAGACGACTCGTGATATAACAATACACGAACCCCGATTTGCCAAGTGCAATAAAAAGGTGTAATAATAAATAAAATAAAATATGTCGTGCCGTATAGTACTGCCCTGCTTCGCATAAACCTGCAAAATTTGTCGCACAAAAATGACAATATAAGCACAATAACCGTACGTAGCGTAGCCTTCGTCTGACGTGACTAGTATCAAAAAACACAAAGCTTACTAAGCAGTCCAGCCAAGTCCACACCGTCGAACGGGTCGCTGAAAGCAAAGTTATTACACACACCTACAGAAGTCGCCACCTGTGTCACCGTATGAGTGAAAAACCTTTTCAGCTCGAAGTTCGAGATCACGAACCCTCGCCAACAATCAACTAAGGGTGCCACTGAGACAACCCCAAGTGAGACAAAGCAATACAGGAGTCCCCTAAAAACGTTGGGCGCCAGTGAGAAGTGAATTACCTCTCTCCCGAGGATGCAGGATCGAGAAACTTCCTCCCACGCGAAGTGGAAAACCACCTCACTTTTTTAACGTGGGGAGCCCTGGATGTAATGAACTAGCTCTTATGATGGTAACGTCGGTCTGCGAGGGACGTGGGTCCAGATCTCTATATCTCACTAAAAAGGTTATAAGTATCCCCTCTTCCAGGGAAATTAAATACGGTATGAGTTTAATTGATTTAATGACACACAAATAATCAATATTACACAAACAAAAGTAACAAATGTAACAAATGTAACAAATGGCAACAACCTTTCGGTGGTGAATACAAGTTCTGCTGGCTTCTGAAGGAAGCCAGATAAAAAAACAATTGCGTGAATCAATCCTCCTGTGGGGAGATCCGGCGAACAAAAAAACAGAGATGTCAAAATACGACACCTCTTTGTGACGTTAATATAAACACTCGTAATGAAATATGGCAATCACTACCCAAAACAGATTAGGAAAGTAAAATTGTCTTACCAAGTACTCAGCAAGCTCACAAACTGATGGCGACAGGTACCCCCAACCTGCTTGGATGGATTGCACACGAGAATTGATGTTGATGCACTGCTCGCCAGGTCTCGGTTCTCCAGGAAGGATTGCACGACTCGAGTGATGAATCCTCAGCGACCCCACGACTCGGTGATAGGACAATGGCTGGACTTTTCCACCCCAAAGAGTTATTCCAAAATACTCTGGTATCTTCCACCCCAAAGAGTTATTCCAAAATACTCTGGCGTAATGCTGAGCCCCAAAATGAAATCCAAGATCACTAGCACGGTTGACGCAGGCTTGCTCGATTAATCGGCAGGAAGTGTCACAAAAAAATAAACGCAGTACGACGACAACAATGGCAACGGACACGACGATGTGACTTTTGCACGACTGGCAAAAGCAGGAGGATGGTATCTCAAAATAATTCGGAACGCTTTGTTGACAAAACTTGTCACCATAAAATCCCACAAGAGGGCGTTCAAGCATGCGCAAAGTGCAGTCGAGCGATAAAATAATCAGCACAAAAAGATGGTGATTGACATCCAGATGTCGAAGTGAAATATGCTACGGTGGCTTCCGTATCAAAAAAATATATATCAATCTCACCCACGTGTACTCGGTTTAGATATTCAATAACTCGATGTAAGAATTTCCACTTGAAATCGCAATAAAAATAATTAGACTGCAGCAATGCACACACTTTAGAACTTCCCACTCAGCCGTCGGATCAAAAGTGAAGATAATCCACCAGCATGGCCGTCGTCATGCGCTCTCTACGAAAGACACGAAAAATATGGGAGTGCTCAATAGATTTGAATGAAATAGCAGTGTACAACAAATTATTGCTGTAGGTTGATTGATAACGGATATGAGGTATAAAAATCCGTTATAAAGCGATGACGGATGGAAATTGCGTTAGCCGACCAGAACCAGTACAGTGGCAAAGACATTACTACCAAGAACCACTCCCCAAAATTAATCAACGGAACGTTCGAGTGGTCATATAAAAAATCCCACAAACGGTGGAACCAATCGAACTTCCAACAATAAAATCAAGTGGAAGCGACCCCGATGAAATGCAACACCCTGTACGTTGGTCGCACATCGCTGCCTTCTTAAAAAAAACATATAACCAAAAATAAACACCAAAAAAAATGTTCAACATAGAATTTCAAATTCAAGATTTGAACCCATGTCGAACGCGTAGGAATTCTTATGCCAATGCATTTGACCAAACGCTGTTCGAAGTCACCTAAAGAAAACAATGCAAAGTTCAAATTTAATTAAATAAAACATAATAATACAATTAAATTTTAATTAGTTTTCAAACACAAAATTCAAACTTTAGCATTCGAATACACGCCTATCAACTCGATGCAGCAATACAAAACCTGTAACTCAACGATAATATCATCGAATCAAAAATGCAAGACACAAGGAAAAACCTAAATAATAAAACATAAGGAAACACATGAATCAGCCAAGGATGAAATCAAACAAAAGCGAACTCTAGGTGGACGGAACAAAATGGGCCAAGTCGATCAACATAAACCACTGTGAAATAATCTAATAACATAAATGTTACTCACCACTCCGACGGGATACCAAAACCTTCAGAAGCAGTATGGGCAGCAGATCCGACCAAGAAACGTCCGATATGGGAAAAATTCACCATTTTCCTACACAAACAACGAAGATATAAAATATCTTCGTTCCATATCCGCTAATTACGTAACCCACAGCCCATGATTACTCCACAGTAGCAACACAAATCGACATTATTACTTGCTAATTTACCCCAGCCTTATCTTGCTTCAAAAACTGACACAAGAAGCGTCTTGCTTGTTCAATAGTTCACCCAAGACTGTCTTTTGCGCCGATGGAACCTCTTATCTCCCTTTCCAGTCCCTCTTCCCAGTTCGACCGTTAGATGGAGCGAGAAGTGCCAATAAATAATTATTGGGAACGAATTTAATGGGCAAAAAATTCGTTACAAACGAATTACAAACTAAGTGTATACTTAGGGGTCGATTGGCTGCGAGAGCCTTTCAGAACTGTGACCAGCATTGATCTTTTGTTCATGACCCTTCCGATTAGGTTTTCAGGAATTCAAATTTTCTATCAAAACACAGAATGCTTCTGAGAGATTTTCTTTTCACCACCATGGATGTCAGTTGTGTCTGTCCCAAATATTTTTGCCTAAGTCGAGTTAAAGCACCGCAGCTGCAGAGAATGTGCTCGACTGACTCAATTTCCGATTCGCAGAGTCTGCATCTGTCATTGTCTTCCAGTCCCATTTTTTTGAGGTGATATCTTACCTGGCAGTGTCCCTGTGATCAGTCTAATTTCATTTTTTGATAGTAGTCCAGGTAACGAAACCGAAAAATTGGCTCAAGCTTGCAAAAAATCCGGGCAAGCTGAACTTTGGCAGAGATGTATATTGGAGTGGTCTAATGAACCCTCCCCCCCCAAAGCCTCATAAAATCTCACGCCGGCGTCCCCCACATTCGGGGGTTTTAGCTCCCCCAACGCGATTTTTTGCCGATAACTCGCTTATTTATGCTTGTATGAAATATTATGATCAGACCATAATTGAAGAGCATAAAATTCTCTATAAAATAGTTTTTTTTCATATTTTTCCACGGAACACCAATACTTAAATTATTGACCGAAATCACGACCCACCCTTAAAATGGCACAATATTGATTCGTTGCAGGGAGAGAAATGTTTTCGGGCACGGGAAATGCTTTTAATAATAAATTAATTGAAATTGTGGCCTAGGTTGGAAAATGAAGAAAAAAATAGATTTATTCAAAATCGACAGTCTCAGATTTCGTTGAATCCGAAGTTTTATGATGTTGCGATTCCGACGAGTGTTGGCAGAACATTATTTTCCCTTCCGGGTCGGTTCTCCTCACTTCCAAGCTCTTTGAATCGTTTGATGGATTCAGAAACGGTTTGTCGAGGAATGTGAAGCATTTGAACAATTTTTCATTGACTATTTCCGGCTTCGAATAACGATGATAAAATGCACAAAATTAAGATTTGTTTTTATTTCTCTCTTTTGGTTTTCTGTTCTCTATTGTTTTTAAAATCGTCATACCAATTTTTTTCCTTAAAATTCAGTGATTTTCGTGGCAAGAAAAAACAAGCTTTTCCGAGGTTTTGTTGTGCACGGTGTATAAACTAATTACAAATGAAAAATTTGTAAAATAATCGAGCTTGTGATATATTTTAACTTTTAACTTTGCCTTGCAGAATTTCCTTGCAAATGTTTTTTTTTTGATATCATTAATCTCTTGTCACTTTTGCATCAATTGACATTTAATTTTCACAATAAAATATATACTATAATAAATTTCAACATGAACTACACCATTGATCACGACAATAAATTGAATAGTCATATCAAATTATTTTTAAAAATATAACGTGTCGGTTAAATGCAATTTCTTGATATACTCGTACATGCAATTTTTGCTCCAATACCTTTTGTATTTAATATTGAAAAATAAATTAAACATGCAATTAAATACTAATTTAATATGATTTGTGTATTAATTTATAATATGGATACCATTAATTTTATTGCATTCGTATAATAACTCAGTTTTTTTTTGAATTTGATGCATCATTTTTTGTTATTAATATTAAATTTATTAAATATTAAAATTTACAGAAAATAAATTAAATGGTGGGAATTTTTTATAATAATTAATTGGGTTTATAAATTTGAAAACTATTATAATTTCTTAAAATTTTTATTATATCACTTTTAATAACACTATTTTTCAGAAATATCAGCAAAGCATCTGCTCTCAGCTACGCGTCTCTTTTCCGAATGTTCAGTTGAAACGCCAAGCACCGAAAAATTGGTATCCATCCTACGTTCAGATTCAGACCGAACACATCTCGCCAATCTCAATAAACCATTAGGATATTGGCCGCAATCGCCCCTTCTTCAATCAGAACTTGCAAGTAAGGATGCCGAATTTTTCAAACTTTTAGTATATGTAACAAAAATAACGTACAGCTTCCAGAAACGGTCTAATTTCGCCATGCCCATCATCGAATTTAAAGAGACAACGAGGTGAAAAGAAGCCAATACCTGACGAACAAAAGGATGATAGATATTTTGAAAGAAGAAGAAGAAACAACCAAGCAGCCAAAAAATCCAGAGATGCTAGAAAAATTCGAGAGGATCAGGTAAACTGTTTTATTTCAAATTTTGTAGTTAAACCATATAGCAGTGGCGTAGCTAGGGCAGGCGGTGGGGGCGGATCTCCCCGGGTGTCACCCGTCTGGGGGTGGCACCCGACCCCAAATTATTTAAATTTCCTGAGTAAAATTGCCTCTTTACTTGGTTTTTTTGGTTCCTAGGGGTGACACCTAAAAAAAAGTCATCTGCCTAGATGGGGGTGACACCCTACCCCAAATTATTGACTAAAATTACCTCGTTTATTGGTTTTTTTAGGTTCCTAGGGGTGACAACTCAAATAAAGGTCATGAGGCTAGGTGGGGGTGACACCCATTAAATCCGCCCAGGGTGTCACCCGTGCTAGCTACGCCACTGATATAGTCCAGTTAATTTTTCACTTCTCCAAACTTTGAAACTTAAGTTCCACTTTTGTGTAGGAATTATTCGGAAATGCGATGTTTTTGGCTAAAACCTTCTAGATTTTTGACATCAGGGTTGGATCGAAACAGGGGTAAATTTCCAAAATAAGGGGGGACTATTTCACTAACTCAGCCACTCGAAAAAAAATTTCGATTGCTACACACTAAAGAACATGCTTATATTTGTCTATTAAAACAAAAAAAAGTGTACATTGAATAAAAACAACCCCAATATCGACTTTTGAAAAGTACGGGAAATTAGCATCGAGTATGCGGCAGACCCCTGGCAAACGCTATACAATTGAAAGACGGTCCCTTGAAATGCGTAAAATGTTTTCGCTCCGATTTGAATTTTTCTTTGAAATTCGGATAGATGGGGGTGTGATTAGTGGATATTAGTAATAAATATAATCAAAAAAATGGAAAATAACCCGTGTATTGCCGAAAAAGTGAAAAAATTAAATTTTTTTTTCTTCGAATTTTGAGGTGTGCATTCGATAAGGAGCGTTATCCATCGTCAAAACCTATACCCTTTCGGGGCGCCGCTGCGCTCTGCACCCCTCCAGGACGGTTTTGACTCTGGTTACTATGCTAAACATACGAGAAGGCGCCTCCCATCAAAAAAAAAACCGGGATAAATGAAACCGGGAGCTTAGAGACCCTTGAAATAGCATTAAAAAGTATAGTTGCGGTATGGGGTAGTAAACTATTACGTTTCACCCCCAAAAAATCGCGTAAAAACAAAAAATAATCGATGTTACATGTACGAGAGACGAGCTGCATCTGCCGGTGCGAAATACTCTAAGTGTTAAGGTCATTATAATTGCACGGACTGTCAACAGAATGAGCGACGCGCGGGAATCTCGTTAATTTTACCACTGAATCTCGTTAAATTTGCTAAGTTCAAATTCGATTTTTTCAAAAGTTTGAGCCCCATTCACATTTTTTATTATTACAATTTGCTAAAATAAGTGTGTTCTTTAGTGTGTAGCAGAAGAAATTTTGTTTCGAGTGGCTGAGTTAGTGATAGAGTAACCTAAAATTGTGATCAAAGGCCAAAACAAAATTCTTCTAGAAATTATATTTTTATTTATCGCTTGACTCAAAAAAGAGGTGCATTTTTCTAGCTCCCCCCATTTCGAATTTTGGATCCAAAATAATCTGAATCGTTTGGGGGTCCTCCATAAATTACGTCATGCAATTTTAAGCAATTTTTAACCCCCTCCCCTCCCCAACGACACACATCGTCACACAAACCTAGCCCCCCTCCAAGTATTACGTCACATATTCTTGAATCCCCCCAATTTTTCAAATTTCTTTTTTTTTAGGGGTAGCACCCAAGAGGAAACATCTATAAAGGGCGCTCCCCCCCTAGCTACACCACTGGTTTCAATGGCGTAGCCACTCAAAAAATAGTTTTTTTTAAATATTTAATCTATATATTTTGTGACGTCACAATTTCTGAAACCCCCCCATCGTCACACATCGTCCCAAGGGTCGGAAACTCCCTCCCTAGGAGCGTGAAGTAATTTATGGACGACCCCATACAAAAGTTGTAGCAAATCCATAGTTGAATTCAGAAAAAGTTTAAATTTTTAATTTTGTGAAAATTAGGTTGGACAATTCATTAAAATTTTCTGTGTTCCTGGAAAATTATTCGAAAAACTGAATTTAGAGGAAAATCTTGCAGACAAAAGTTTGAGCAAATCCATAGTTGAATTCAGAAAAATGATTAAATTTTAAAATTTGTGAAAATTAGGTTTAGCAATGGATTAAAATTTTCTGTGTTCCTGGAAAATTATTCGAAATACAGAAATTAGAGGAAAACTTGGCAGCCTAAAGTTAGTGCAAATCCATAGTTGAAATCAGAAAAATGTTTAAATTTTAAAATTTGTGAAAATTAGGTTTAACAATTCATTAAAATTTTCTGTGTTCCTGGAAAATTATTCGAAATACTGAATTTAGAGGAAAATTTTGCAGGCAAAAGTTGTAGCAAATTCATAGTTGAATTCAGAAAAATGATTAAATTTTAAAATTTGTGAAAATTTGGTGTAACAATTGATTAAAATTTTCTGTGTTCATGGAAAATTATTGGAATTCTGCATTTAGAGGAAAATTTTCTAGCCAAAAGTTTTAGCAAATCCATAGTTGAATTCAGAAAAATGATTAAATTTTATGATTTGTGAAAATTAGGTTCAACAACTGATTAAAATTTTCTATGTTCCTGGAAAATTATTCGAAATACTGAATTTAGAGGAAAATTTTGCAGACAAAAGTTGTAGCAAATCCATAGTTGAATTCAGAAAAATGTTTAAATTTTAAAATTTGTGAAAATTAGGTTGAACAACTGATTAAAATTTTCTGTGTTCTGGAAAATTATTCGAAATACTGAATTTAGAGGAAAATTTTCCAACCAAAAGTTTTAGCAAATCCATAGTTGAATTCAGAAAAATGTTTAAAATTTTAAATTTGTGAAAATTAGGTTTAACAATTGATTAAAATTTTCTGTGTTGCTTGAGAATTATTCGTATTATTGAATTTAGAGGAAAATTTTGCATAGAGGTCGTCCATAAATTACGTCACGCAATTTTAAGCAATTTTTAACCCCCTTCCCCCCCCCCCCATCGTCTCACTTCGTCACACAAACCTAGACCCCCTCCAAGTATTACGTCACATATTCTTGAACCCCCAATTTTTCAAATTTCTTTTTTTTTTAGGGGTAGCACCCCAGTGGAAACATCTATAAAGGGCGGTCCGCCCCCCTAGCTACACCACTAACTTCAGTGGCGTAGCCACTCAAAAAATAGATTTTTTTAAATTGCTTATAATAAAATATTTAATCTATATATTTTGTGACGTCACAATTTTTGAAACCTTCCGCCCCCCATCGTCACAAAGGTCGGAAACCCCCCCCCCCCTAGGAGCGTGACGTAATTTATGGACGACCCCTTTTACCTATTTGATCTCTTTTATTTTCGTTTGTACCTCTGTCGTTTTTGAGATATTTCAAAAATTCGTTGGGAGGGGCTGACGAATTGCTAGTCCCCTATTTCTTATTATTAAGAATTTTATTTAGAGGGACAGCTCTTATGGACCTACCTGTCAAAAATATTTTGTATATTTTCAGTTCGATAGATGGCTTTTCACGCCACCTGGTGGACAGGGTTATCACTAAGTTTATTAATGAACTGCTGAACTTGGGGGCTCTTTTCTAATGTTGCAAAATTAAAGAGTGCAAGCAATAAAAATCGCATTTCCGAGTTATTATAACCTCACACACCCCTTTTTAGCGACTAATAGTCATTTAAATTTTTTTAAGGTTGCATTAAAAGCAACTTTACTCGAACACGAAAATGCCATACTACGAGCTCAAGTGCTGACGCTTCGGGAAGAAACAACGACTTTGAGGCAATTGTTAATGGAAAAGAAAATTACCGAATTTTAGTACAAAATATTTTTAAATTTTGATCTTAAAAATTTTGCAAAAGATTTTAAATGTTGTTACGGAATTTAATTTATGCTGTAATATTGATACTTCTACATTTTTGTTATTTTACATGCAAATACACAAATTAATAAAAAAATTATTTATTATTATTTTTTATTTACCTGGTTAAATGGCAAATTTGTCACCGCACCGCCACTGGTGAGTGTCATACTCAATCCCCGGCACTGCAACGATTCAAATTTTTAATTGTTTATTATTTTTGGCGGCTCACATCAATAATGAACGAAATAGAAAATACTATAAGAAAATATGGTCAAAAACGGGACGAAGAAAATTTACAAAAGTATGGGGCAACTTTGCGACAAGATGAGGTATGTTTTTCTGAACTTTTAAGAGAATTTCGTAAATTTCATAACCTCACTTTTTCTGTATAGCTAACAGAATTAATGGAAAATAGATTAAATAATCCTAATTTTGTGAACGTTTGGGATTATATCCTGCAGTCCTTTGACGATTCTTTAAGTTCCCATCAAAAACGACTAGGGTTGGTGCTGGCGTTGCTTCGTAAGTTGGAAGAAACTGGGGCATCGAGTTCACATCACAGTTCTCTTGTAACAAGATTATGTATGACATTTCCGAAGTTTAAACCTCAGCATTTAATTAGTATATGTGAGTTTTGCGTTGAATGCATTCAGAAGGGACGCATTACTGGAATGTGGTGAGATGTTTTTTTTTTATTCTAATCAAATACTCCTTAACTAAGAGCCTATGAGTTTAATAATGGTCAGATACCTCCTCTTTTGAGTAAAAACAAATCCTTTTGAACAAGCTTAGAGTAAGTCAAAATAAAAAGATTAAGGGGTAGACCCACCTCCAACACCAGCGGTGGCACATTCAACCCCCAACTCAAAGAGGTGGAGCGCGCGCAATTGCGGGGTTTTATTTTGACTTGCTTCATGTATGTTTAAGAGTATTTATTTATTTATTTACAAATTATTCTTCTCGCCTAGCTGGAAAGAGGTCTTACCGGAAGTTTTAAACGTATTAGTGGAATCTCCTTTAGTGCATCATAATGATACCGACATGACAGGGTTAGCCTACAAAAATGAGTTGGTCAATTCATTGTGCGTGGTACTTTGGTCACCCAATATAATTACTTCTTTAACTTCGATGTTTTTGTAAGTAAATTACACTTTTATTACGAAAAGTAACCTTAATACTTAGAGATATGCCGCTAACTAAAGAAGAACATTATCAAGTTGTAAATCGCTTGGGGCAACATATGGAAAAGTTAACTTGTCAGGAAGTACCGGCTTTCGTGTACCAATTATTAAAGCTGTGTCATTCTCAAAACAGCCGATCGATTTTTTTACGCTTACAGAATTACTTTGGAACACGAATTTATTCTAAATTAAACTTAAATCAATTAAGCGATTCCGAATCCACAAACTTGGATATAATTGGTGATACTTTCAATACACAAATTATTTAGGTACAACAAAAAAATCACTTTCGAAAATTTCAGGTAGTGCAAGTGATGAAGAAGCAGTGGAAGTAGAAAGCACAGTTTTATATCACATTTACCAATCCGCATCGTTGGGACACGAAAGTATTAAGGATTACCTGTCTTCCTTAAAAAATATGTTAAAGTCGCCCGAATTTGTTTTGCATCCTTTTCACCTGACAGTTTTGTTGATGGTTTCCACCATTCAACCTTGTGAAGAGCGCGTGATGGATATTTTAAAATCGTGCATTTCTAAAACTATTCAGGAGGAACAAAAAATGCAGGAGTCTTGTTGGTTTAAAGAAATGGTTCCTAATGCTTGTAAAATTGAAGATGTGTTGCTTCAAATTATCGATTGCAGGTAAGGACTTATTATTAAATTATTATGGAAATCTACTTAAACTGTTTTTTTAAGTATATTTCAATAATTTAAATTTAAATCCATTTGGTAGTCCATAAATAATAGAGATGTGGTAGTGATTTGACTTCATATTTCCAGGATTACATCTTTTTTATTCATTTAAAGAGCGTATTAATTCTTTTGGGGGGGGGGGAAGCTGGGTGAATCGGAAATATATTTTAATATTTTTATCATCAATTTTTTTGTTAATTTTTCTAACCTTATAGGGTAGTAAACTTATTTATTTAAAAAAATTTTCATCTTAATATTTTCTCTATGAATCTTATAAAACTTGACCGCATGGGATTTCACTTATTTTATATTTTTAAAACTGATGATTCACAATACTATCATCCTTAGTTGAAACGTCCTAACTAACAAAAAAGTTAATAAAACCAACGGGAACCTACGCAGCTTTTTCATGTTTTATTCATGTAAAGAGGGTATTAATTCTTTTGGGGGGGGGGGCGGAAGCTGGGTGAATCGGAAATATATTTTAATATTTTTATCTTCAATTTTTTTGTTAATTTTTCTAACCTTATAGGGTAGTAAACTTATTTATTTAAAAAAATTTTCATCTTAATATTTTCTCTATGAATCTTATAAAACTTGACCGCATAGGATTTCACTTATAGTAGGGGAGCCCACGATGCTAAATGGGGATTTACTCGAGCGTCATAGAGACTTATTGGGTTGCAAAGCTTAGATGATAAGAAGAAAAAAATGTTATATAATGTATGCCTTTTCAGCGGTGGGGGGAGCGGCTATAGCTTTTCAATAATGTAAAAAAAACTGTTGCATGGACATACTCGAGCGCGTCAGATATTGATAGCATCCATGTCCTACGTATTTTTAATAATGTACGTATGTTAATCTGATCGTTTGCTTGATGGGGGTGGGCGTACGTAAGGGTTGAAAACGAAAAAAAAAAAATTTAATCGAGCGCGTCAGATTTTCTAAAGGGATGTTAAGTGAGCCTAGAAAAAGCTCCCATATAATAATCTGACGATTTGGATGTGACGCAAACTCGCGGCCATCATTAGAATGTGCAAAAAAAATTCGCCATTTTGACATACTCAAGCGCGTCAGATTAAGATATATATGGTTCGTCTTCATGTCCTAGACGTGCTGTCTCATAATCTGACGATTATCTAGAGGGATTTGCCTAATCTGACAATTAAAAAAAAAAAATTTCAAATTTTTTTAAATAATTGAACTTAATTAATTGAAAAGCTCAGGAAATAGCATGCAAATACCTTTGCAAACTATCCTAGCTTTGCAAATTACCTGCAACAGAGTACCTGCCAGGGCCTTGCCACAGATACTTTACAGGGCTTTGCAAATTACCTGCAACAGAGTACCTGTCAGTGCCCTGCCACAGATATTTTACAGGGCTTTGCAAATTACCTGCGATCCTGCGAAGGGGTACCTGCCAGGGCCCTGCCACAGATATTTTACAGGGCCCTGCGCATAATTCTTTATAGACACCTGACAGGTATCTGTAAGAGGTCTGCCATAAGAAACCCTGTTATAACCACCTGGCAGAAATTTGCCAGGGCTCTAGCAGAGAAATTTTAATTTCACCAGGGAAAAATGTTACTTGGGTACATAATATCATGCCACGAACGAGTCTGTGTGATCAGCTGTAATGGCGTCATGGCAACAGAAACCAGAGTGAGAACGGAATGAGAGAGTAATAGATAGAGAAAAAGTGAGAGAGAAATAGAAACGGGGAATATAGGCATCACCACCATCACACAGCTGCACGCATTGAACTTTATCGACGAATTTTTGTTACTTCGGCTTGTGGAAATCGTCAGATTATATATTTTTCGTTATTCTTGAATTATTCCCTTCAAAATTAAAAAAAAATTAGCCACGCTCGAGAATGTCGAGATGACGTTTTTTTTTTTCAACTTTGTAGCCCTCCCCATTCTTTGCGTCACTCTCAAATCGTCAGATTAGTGGAATGTACACTTTTTAGCATGTAATTAACTCACCCTACCTTAATCTGACACGCTCGAGAATTTCTGATGATCAATTTTTTTTTACTAATCTGATCCTTTATCCTTGACGGGCGGCCATATATATGGGGCTCATATTTGGTGGAGGTACTTAACCGGGTACAAGGTATCCCCCTGTATATTAATCTGCCGCGCTCGAGTAAATCCCCAAATCCCCGCTTGGGCTCCCCTACTATTATTTTATATTTTGTAAAACTGATGATTCACAATACTGCCATCCTTAGTTGAAACGTCCTAACTAACAAAAAAAGTTAATAAAACTAACGGGGACCTACACGGCTGAAGTGTTTTATGTATGTCAAAAAGAGAACATGAGAATTGAATAAAGATTACTATTAAGAAAAATAATGGGACCAGTGAGAGTCACCCAAGACGTATATAAAATGAGAACAAACGGGGAGTTGATGAAAGAAATTGGTGGAAAGGAGGTAGTAAGATTCGTCAAGTCCAGAGACTGACATGACTGGAGAAAAGAGGCGATTAGTCGAAAATAAAGGCTGCAAGAAGATGTTACAAAAATTTTGAAACAAATTCAATAAATATTAACAAGCATAGTTAATTATACAAAAAAGTACCTGAAGTATATGCTTTCTTATTGATCGTTAAAACGTCTTAACAAACAATTGATTTTCGGGAGAAAAATGACTATATGGATGTTATGTCGCCATTTTCATGTAACAGAAATTTGATATAATGAAAATATTATGAAGAAAATACAGTATGTTCTAAATATGCATCATTGCCGTCCGAACCTAAATTTAATTAATAAAAATTTTAGTTTTAAAAAACGTACATAATTAAAACTCCTCGTTTTTTTTTTCAACTGCCATTTTACCATTTTTGATCCGATTTTGTGTTTTTCTTTGGTATGGTCGGAAACCAGAGGTCTTGGGAACAGAAAAAACTCAAAAAAGTTGTGAAGTCTTAAATTAATAAATTTAAATTAAAAAAAATTTTAGTTTAAAAAATGTACATAAGTAAAACACCTCGTTTTTTTTTCAACTGCCATTTTACCATTTTTGATCCGATTTTGTGTTTTTTTTTGGTATGGTCGGAAACCAGAGGTCTTGGGAACAGAAAAAACTCAAAAAAGTTGTGAAGTCTTAAATTAATAAATTTAAATTAAAAAAAATTTTAGTTTAAAAAATGTACATAAGTAAAACACCTCGTTTTTTTTCAACTGCCATTTTACCATTTTTGATCCGATTTTGTGTTTTTTTTTGTATGGTCGGAAACCAGAGGTCTTGGGAACAGAAAAAACTCAAAAAAGTTGTGAAGTCTTAAATTAATAAATTTAAATTAAAAAAAATTTTAGTTTTAAAAAACGCACATAAGTAAAACACCTCGTTTTTTTTCAATTGCCATTTTACCATTTTAGATCCGATTTTGTGTTTTTTTTTGGTATGGTCACTTTTATTTAGGGATTACCCAAATAATTTTACTTAAAAAATACTTAAAACTTTTTATTTCATTTATTATTAATATTTGTTACAACTTGGTTTTTATTATTGAATTCTAACACTAAACTACATGTTACTTAAACGGAGGTTCTTAATCTACTGCTTAACTACTACTGACAATTCATTTCTAGTTGAACTTTACAGACGTCAAAGAATTTGCAAATATGGCATTTCCCACGGGAAATGCTAGTTCGTTGGCACTAGACAAAGGAAGTATCTTTTATCTAATGTCAACCACTTCATAGAATATAACTTGGTCTGAAACCGGAGGTCTTGGGAACAGAAAAAACTCAAAAAAGTTGTGAAGTCTTAAATTAATAAATTTAAATTAAAAAAAATTTTAGTTTTAAAAAACGCACATAAGTAAAACACCTCGTTTTTTTTTCAATTGCCATTTTACCATTTTAGATCCGATTTTGTGTTTTTTTTTGGTATGGTCTGAAACCCTAGGTCTTGGGAACAGAAAAAACTCAAAAAAGTTGTAAAGTCTTAAATTAATAAATTTAAATTAATAAAAATTTTAGTTTTAAAAAATGTACATAAGTAAAACACCTCGTTTTTTTTCAACTGCCATTTTACCATTTTTGATCCGATTTTGTGTTTTTTTTGGTATGGTCTGAAACCGGAGGTCTTGGGAACAGAAAAAACTCAAAAAAGTTGTAAAGTCTTAAATTAATAAATTTAAATTAAAAAAAATTTTAGTTTTAAAAAATGTACATAAGTAAAACACCTCGTTTTTTTTCAACTGCCATTTTACCATTTTTGATCCGATTTTGTGTTTTTTTTTGGTATGGTCGGAAACCAGAGGTCTTGGGAACAGAAAAAACTCAAAAAAGTTGTGAAGTCTTAAATTAATAAATTTAAATTAAAAAAAATTTTAGTTTAAAAAATGTACATAAGTAAAACACCTCGTTTTTTTTCAACTGCCATTTTACCATTTTTGATCCGATTTTGTGTTTTTTTTTGTATGGTCGGAAACCAGAGGTCTTGGGAACAGAAAAAACTCAAAAAAGTTGTGAAGTCTTAAATTAATAAATTTAAATTAAAAAAAATTTTAGTTTTAAAAAACGCACATAAGTAAAACACCTCGTTTTTTTTCAATTGCCATTTTACCATTTTAGATCCGATTTTGTGTTTTTTTTTGGTATGGTCACTTTTATTTAGGGATTACCCAAATAATTTTACTTAAAAAATACTTAAAACTTTTTATTTCATTTATTATTAATATTTGTTACAACTTGGTTTTTATTATTGAATTCTAACACTAAACTACATGTTACTTAAACGGAGGTTCTTAATCTACTGCTTAACTACTACTGACAATTCATTTCTAGTTGAACTTTACAGACGTCAAAGAATTTGCAAATATGGCATTTCCCACGGGAAATGCTAGTTCGTTGGCACTAGACAAAGGAAGTATCTTTTATCTAATGTCAACCACTTCATAGAATATAACTTGGTCTGAAACCGGAGGTCTTGGGAACAGAAAAAACTCAAAAAAGTTGTGAAGTCTTAAATTAATAAATTTAAATTAAAAAAAATTTTAGTTTTAAAAAATGTACATAAGTAAAACACCTCGTTTTTTTTCAACTGCCATTTTACCATTTTTGATCCGATTTTGTGTTTTTTTTGGTATGGTCTGAAACCGGAGGTCTTGGGAACAGAAAAAACTCAAAAAAGTTGTAAAGTCTTAAATTAATAAATTTAAATTAAAAAAAATTTTAGTTTTAAAAAATGTACATAAGTAAAACACCTCGTTTTTTTTCAACTGCCATTTTACCATTTTTGATCCGATTTTGTGTTTTTTTTTGGTATGGTCGGAAACCAGAGGTCTTGGGAACAGAAAAAACTCAAAAAAGTTGTGAAGTCTTAAATTAATAAATTTAAATTAAAAAAAATTTTAGTTTAAAAAATGTACATAAGTAAAACACCTCGTTTTTTTTCAACTGCCATTTTACCATTTTTGATCCGATTTTGTGTTTTTTTTTTGTATGGTCGGAAACCAGAGGTCTTGGGAACAGAAAAAACTCAAAAAAGTTGTGAAGTCTTAAATTAATAAATTTAAATTAAAAAAAATTTTAGTTTTAAAAAACGCACATAAGTAAAACACCTCGTTTTTTTTCAATTGCCATTTTACCATTTTAGATCCGATTTTGTGTTTTTTTTTGGTATGGTCACTTTTATTTAGGGATTACCCAAATAATTTTACTTAAAAAATACTTAAAACTTTTTATTTCATTTATTATTAATATTTGTTACAACTTGGTTTTTATTATTGAATTCTAACACTAAACTACATGTTACTTAAACGGAGGTTCTTAATCTACTGCTTAACTACTACTGACAATTCATTTCTAGTTGAACTTTACAGACGTCAAAGAATTTGCAAATATGGCATTTCCCACGGGAAATGCTAGTTCGTTGGCACTAGACAAAGGAAGTATCTTTTATCTAATGTCAACCACTTCATAGAATATAACTTGGTCTGAAACCGGAGGTCTTGGGAACAGAAAAAACTCAAAAAAGTTGTGAAGTCTTAAATTAATAAATTTAAATTAAAAAAAATTTTAGTTTTAAAAAACGCACATAAGTAAAACACCTCGTTTTTTTTCAATTGCCATTTTACCATTTTAGATCCGATTTTGTGTTTTTTTTTTGGTATGGTCTGAAACCCTAGGTCTTGGGAACAGAAAAAACTCAAAAAAGTTGTAAAGTCTTAAATTAATAAATTTAAATTAATAAAAATTTTAGTTTTAAAAAATGTACATAAGTAAAACACCTCGTTTTTTTTCAACTGCCATTTTACCATTTTTGATCCGATTTTGTGTTTTTTTTGGTATGGTCTGAAACCGGAGGTCTTGGGAACAGAAAAAACTCAAAAAAGTTGTAAAGTCTTAAATTAATAAATTTAAATTAAAAAAAATTTTAGTTTTAAAAAATGTACATAAGTAAAACACCTCGTTTTTTTTCAACTGCCATTTTACCATTTTTGATCCGATTTTGTGTTTTTTTTTGGTATGGTCGGAAACCAGAGGTCTTGGGAACAGAAAAAACTCAAAAAAGTTGTGAAGTCTTAAATTAATAAATTTAAATTAAAAAAAATTTTAGTTTAAAAAATGTACATAAGTAAAACACCTCGTTTTTTTTCAACTGCCATTTTACCATTTTTGATCCGATTTTGTGTTTTTTTTTTGTATGGTCGGAAACCAGAGGTCTTGGGAACAGAAAAAACTCAAAAAAGTTGTGAAGTCTTAAATTAATAAATTTAAATTAAAAAAAATTTTAGTTTTAAAAAACGCACATAAGTAAAACACCTCGTTTTTTTTCAATTGCCATTTTACCATTTTAGATCCGATTTTGTGTTTTTTTTTGGTATGGTCACTTTTATTTAGGGATTACCCAAATAATTTTACTTAAAAAATACTTAAAACTTTTTATTTCATTTATTATTAATATTTGTTACAACTTGGTTTTTATTATTGAATTCTAACACTAAACTACATGTTACTTAAACGGAGGTTCTTAATCTACTGCTTAACTACTACTGACAATTCATTTCTAGTTGAACTTTACAGACGTCAAAGAATTTGCAAATATGGCATTTCCCACGGGAAATGCTAGTTCGTTGGCACTAGACAAAGGAAGTATCTTTTATCTAATGTCAACCACTTCATAGAATATAACTTGGTCTGAAACCGGAGGTCTTGGGAACAGAAAAAACTCAAAAAAGTTGTGAAGTCTTAAATTAATAAATTTAAATTAAAAAAAATTTTAGTTTTAAAAAACGCACATAAGTAAAACACCTCGTTTTTTTTCAATTGCCATTTTACCATTTTAGATCCGATTTTGTGTTTTTTTTTGGTATGGTCTGAAACCCTAGGTCTTGGGAACAGAAAAAACTCAAAAAAGTTGTAAAGTCTTAAATTAATAAATTTAAATTAATAAAAATTTTAGTTTTAAAAAATGTACATAAGTAAAACACCTCGTTTTTTTTCAACTGCCATTTTACCATTTTTGATCCGATTTTGTGTTTTTTTTGGTATGGTCTGAAACCGGAGGTCTTGGGAACAGAAAAAACTCAAAAAAGTTGTAAAGTCTTAAATTAATAAATTTAAATTAAAAAAAATTTTAGTTTTAAAAAATGTACATAAGTAAAACACCTCGTTTTTTTTCAACTGCCATTTTACCATTTTTGATCCGATTTTGTGTTTTTTTTTGGTATGGTCGGAAACCAGAGGTCTTGGGAACAGAAAAAACTCAAAAAAGTTGTGAAGTCTTAAATTAATAAATTTAAATTAAAAAAAATTTTAGTTTAAAAAATGTACATAAGTAAAACACCTCGTTTTTTTTCAACTGCCATTTTACCATTTTTGATCCGATTTTGTGTTTTTTTTTTGTATGGTCGGAAACCAGAGGTCTTGGGAACAGAAAAAACTCAAAAAAGTTGTGAAGTCTTAAATTAATAAATTTAAATTAAAAAAAATTTTAGTTTTAAAAAACGCACATAAGTAAAACACCTCGTTTTTTTTCAATTGCCATTTTACCATTTTAGATCCGATTTTGTGTTTTTTTTTGGTATGGTCACTTTTATTTAGGGATTACCCAAATAATTTTACTTAAAAAATACTTAAAACTTTTTATTTCATTTATTATTAATATTTGTTACAACTTGGTTTTTATTATTGAATTCTAACACTAAACTACATGTTACTTAAACGGAGGTTCTTAATCTACTGCTTAACTACTACTGACAATTCATTTCTAGTTGAACTTTACAGACGTCAAAGAATTTGCAAATATGGCATTTCCCACGGGAAATGCTAGTTCGTTGGCACTAGACAAAGGAAGTATCTTTTATCTAATGTCAACCACTTCATAGAATATAACTTGGTCTGAAACCGGAGGTCTTGGGAACAGAAAAAACTCAAAAAAGTTGTGAAGTCTTAAATTAATAAATTTAAATTAAAAAAAATTTTAGTTTTAAAAAACGCACATAAGTAAAACACCTCGTTTTTTTTCAATTGCCATTTTACCATTTTAGATCCGATTTTGTGTTTTTTTTTGGTATGGTCTGAAACCCTAGGTCTTGGGAACAGAAAAAACTCAAAAAAGTTGTAAAGTCTTAAATTAATAAATTTAAATTAATAAAAATTTTAGTTTTAAAAAATGTACATAAGTAAAACACCTCGTTTTTTTTCAACTGCCATTTTACCATTTTTGATCCGATTTTGTGTTTTTTTTGGTATGGTCTGAAACCGGAGGTCTTGGGAACAGAAAAAACTCAAAAAAGTTGTAAAGTCTTAAATTAATAAATTTAAATTAAAAAAAATTTTAGTTTTAAAAAATGTACATAAGTAAAACACCTCGTTTTTTTTCAACTGCCATTTTACCATTTTTGATCCGATTTTGTGTTTTTTTTTGGTATGGTCGGAAACCAGAGGTCTTGGGAACAGAAAAAACTCAAAAAAGTTGTGAAGTCTTAAATTAATAAATTTAAATTAAAAAAAATTTTAGTTTAAAAAATGTACATAAGTAAAACACCTCGTTTTTTTTCAACTGCCATTTTACCATTTTTGATCCGATTTTGTGTTTTTTTTTTGTATGGTCGGAAACCAGAGGTCTTGGGAACAGAAAAAACTCAAAAAAGTTGTGAAGTCTTAAATTAATAAATTTAAATTAAAAAAAATTTTAGTTTTAAAAAACGCACATAAGTAAAACACCTCGTTTTTTTTCAATTGCCATTTTACCATTTTAGATCCGATTTTGTGTTTTTTTTTGGTATGGTCACTTTTATTTAGGGATTACCCAAATAATTTTACTTAAAAAATACTTAAAACTTTTTATTTCATTTATTATTAATATTTGTTACAACTTGGTTTTTATTATTGAATTCTAACACTAAACTACATGTTACTTAAACGGAGGTTCTTAATCTACTGCTTAACTACTACTGACAATTCATTTCTAGTTGAACTTTACAGACGTCAAAGAATTTGCAAATATGGCATTTCCCACGGGAAATGCTAGTTCGTTGGCACTAGACAAAGGAAGTATCTTTTATCTAATGTCAACCACTTCATAGAATATAACTTGGTCTGAAACCGGAGGTCTTGGGAACAGAAAAAACTCAAAAAAGTTGTGAAGTCTTAAATTAATAAATTTAAATTAAAAAAAATTTTAGTTTTAAAAAACGCACATAAGTAAAACACCTCGTTTTTTTTCAATTGCCATTTTACCATTTTAGATCCGATTTTGTGTTTTTTTTTGGTATGGTCTGAAACCCTAGGTCTTGGGAACAGAAAAAACTCAAAAAAGTTGTAAAGTCTTAAATTAATAAATTTAAATTAATAAAAATTTTAGTTTTAAAAAATGTACATAAGTAAAACACCTCGTTTTTTTTCAACTGCCATTTTACCATTTTTGATCCGATTTTGTGTTTTTTTTGGTATGGTCTGAAACCGGAGGTCTTGGGAACAGAAAAAACTCAAAAAAGTTGTAAAGTCTTAAATTAATAAATTTAAATTAAAAAAAATTTTAGTTTTAAAAAATGTACATAAGTAAAACACCTCGTTTTTTTTCAACTGCCATTTTACCATTTTTGATCCGATTTTGTGTTTTTTTTTGGTATGGTCGGAAACCAGAGGTCTTGGGAACAGAAAAAACTCAAAAAAGTTGTGAAGTCTTAAATTAATAAATTTAAATTAAAAAAATTTTAGTTTAAAAAATGTACATAAGTAAAACACCTCGTTTTTTTTCAACTGCCATTTTACCATTTTTGATCCGATTTTGTGTTTTTTTTTTGTATGGTCGGAAACCAGAGGTCTTGGGAACAGAAAAAACTCAAAAAAGTTGTGAAGTCTTAAATTAATAAATTTAAATTAAAAAAAATTTTAGTTTTAAAAAACGCACATAAGTAAAACACCTCGTTTTTTTTCAATTGCCATTTTACCATTTTAGATCCGATTTTGTGTTTTTTTTTGGTATGGTCACTTTTATTTAGGGATTACCCAAATAATTTTACTTAAAAAATACTTAAAACTTTTTATTTCATTTATTATTAATATTTGTTACAACTTGGTTTTTATTATTGAATTCTAACACTAAACTACATGTTACTTAAACGGAGGTTCTTAATCTACTGCTTAACTACTACTGACAATTCATTTCTAGTTGAACTTTACAGACGTCAAAGAATTTGCAAATATGGCATTTCCCACGGGAAATGCTAGTTCGTTGGCACTAGACAAAGGAAGTATCTTTTATCTAATGTCAACCACTTCATAGAATATAACTTGGTCTGAAACCGGAGGTCTTGGGAACAGAAAAAACTCAAAAAAGTTGTGAAGTCTTAAATTAATAAATTTAAATTAAAAAAAATTTTAGTTTAAAAAATGTACATAAGTAAAACACCTCGTTTTTTTTCAACTGCCATTTTACCATTTTTGATCCGATTTTGTGTTTTTTTTTTTGTATGGTCGGAAACCAGAGGTC
Organism: Podabrus alpinus; assembly: GCA_932274525.1. Taxonomy (NCBI): domain Eukaryota; kingdom Metazoa; phylum Arthropoda; class Insecta; order Coleoptera; family Cantharidae; genus Podabrus; species Podabrus alpinus. The sequence goes on from OW026453.1 coordinate 23,683,510, forward strand.
TTGGGAACAGAAAAAACTCAAAAAAGTTGTGAAGTCTTAAATTAATAAATTTAAATTAAAAAAAATTTTAGTTTTAAAAAACGCACATAAGTAAAACACCTCGTTTTTTTTCAATTGCCATTTTACCATTTTAGATCCGATTTTGTGTTTTTTTTTGGTATGGTCACTTTTATTTAGGGATTACCCAAATAATTTTACTTAAAAAATACTTAAAACTTTTTATTTCATTTATTATTAATATTTGTTACAACTTGGTTTTTATTATTGAATTCTAACACTAAACTACATGTTACTTAAACGGAGGTTCTTAATCTACTGCTTAACTACTACTGACAATTCATTTCTAGTTGAACTTTACAGACGTCAAAGAATTTGCAAATATGGCATTTCCCACGGGAAATGCTAGTTCGTTGGCACTAGACAAAGGAAGTATCTTTTATCTAATGTCAACCACTTCATAGAATATAACTTGGTCTGAAACCGGAGGTCTTGGGAACAGAAAAAACTCAAAAAAGTTGTGAAGTCTTAAATTAATAAATTTAAATTAAAAAAAATTTTAGTTTTAAAAAACGCACATAAGTAAAACACCTCGTTTTTTTTCAATTGCCATTTTACCATTTTAGATCCGATTTTGTGTTTTTTTTTGGTATGGTCTGAAACCCTAGGTCTTGGGAACAGAAAAAACTCAAAAAAGTTGTAAAGTCTTAAATTAATAAATTTAAATTAATAAAAATTTTAGTTTTAAAAAATGTACATAAGTAAAACACCTCGTTTTTTTTCAACTGCCATTTTACCATTTTTGATCCGATTTTGTGTTTTTTTTGGTATGGTCTGAAACCGGAGGTCTTGGGAACAGAAAAAACTCAAAAAAGTTGTAAAGTCTTAAATTAATAAATTTAAATTAAAAAAAATTTTAGTTTTAAAAAATGTACATAAGTAAAACACCTCGTTTTTTTTCAACTGCCATTTTACCATTTTTGATCCGATTTTGTGTTTTTTTTTGGTATGGTCGGAAACCAGAGGTCTTGGGAACAGAAAAAACTCAAAAAAGTTGTGAAGTCTTAAATTAATAAATTTAAATTAAAAAAAATTTTAGTTTAAAAAATGTACATAAGTAAAACACCTCGTTTTTTTTCAACTGCCATTTTACCATTTTTGATCCGATTTTGTGTTTTTTTTTTGTATGGTCGGAAACCAGAGGTCTTGGGAACAGAAAAAACTCAAAAAAGTTGTGAAGTCTTAAATTAATAAATTTAAATTAAAAAAAATTTTAGTTTTAAAAAACGCACATAAGTAAAACACCTCGTTTTTTTTCAATTGCCATTTTACCATTTTAGATCCGATTTTGTGTTTTTTTTTGGTATGGTCACTTTTATTTAGGGATTACCCAAATAATTTTACTTAAAAAATACTTAAAACTTTTTATTTCATTTATTATTAATATTTGTTACAACTTGGTTTTTATTATTGAATTCTAACACTAAACTACATGTTACTTAAACGGAGGTTCTTAATCTACTGCTTAACTACTACTGACAATTCATTTCTAGTTGAACTTTACAGACGTCAAAGAATTTGCAAATATGGCATTTCCCACGGGAAATGCTAGTTCGTTGGCACTAGACAAAGGAAGTATCTTTTATCTAATGTCAACCACTTCATAGAATATAACTTGGTCTGAAACCGGAGGTCTTGGGAACAGAAAAAACTCAAAAAAGTTGTGAAGTCTTAAATTAATAAATTTAAATTAAAAAAAATTTTAGTTTTAAAAAACGCACATAAGTAAAACACCTCGTTTTTTTTCAATTGCCATTTTACCATTTTAGATCCGATTTTGTGTTTTTTTTTTGGTATGGTCTGAAACCCTAGGTCTTGGGAACAGAAAAAACTCAAAAAAGTTGTAAAGTCTTAAATTAATAAATTTAAATTAATAAAAATTTTAGTTTTAAAAAATGTACATAAGTAAAACACCTCGTTTTTTTTCAACTGCCATTTTACCATTTTTGATCCGATTTTGTGTTTTTTTTGGTATGGTCTGAAACCGGAGGTCTTGGGAACAGAAAAAACTCAAAAAAGTTGTAAAGTCTTAAATTAATAAATTTAAATTAAAAAAAATTTTAGTTTTAAAAAATGTACATAAGTAAAACACCTCGTTTTTTTTCAACTGCCATTTTACCATTTTTGATCCGATTTTGTGTTTTTTTTTGGTATGGTCGGAAACCAGAGGTCTTGGGAACAGAAAAAACTCAAAAAAGTTGTGAAGTCTTAAATTAATAAATTTAAATTAAAAAAAATTTTAGTTTAAAAAATGTACATAAGTAAAACACCTCGTTTTTTTTCAACTGCCATTTTACCATTTTTGATCCGATTTTGTGTTTTTTTTTTTGTATGGTCGGAAACCAGAGGTCTTGGGAACAGAAAAAACTCAAAAAAGTTGTGAAGTCTTAAATTAATAAATTTAAATTAAAAAAAATTTTAGTTTTAAAAAACGCACATAAGTAAAACACCTCGTTTTTTTTCAATTGCCATTTTACCATTTTAGATCCGATTTTGTGTTTTTTTTTGGTATGGTCACTTTTATTTAGGGATTACCCAAATAATTTTACTTAAAAAATACTTAAAACTTTTTATTTCATTTATTATTAATATTTGTTACAACTTGGTTTTTATTATTGAATTCTAACACTAAACTACATGTTACTTAAACGGAGGTTCTTAATCTACTGCTTAACTACTACTGACAATTCATTTCTAGTTGAACTTTACAGACGTCAAAGAATTTGCAAATATGGCATTTCCCACGGGAAATGCTAGTTCGTTGGCACTAGACAAAGGAAGTATCTTTTATCTAATGTCAACCACTTCATAGAATATAACTTGGTCTGAAACCGGAGGTCTTGGGAACAGAAAAAACTCAAAAAAGTTGTGAAGTCTTAAATTAATAAATTTAAATTAAAAAAAATTTTAGTTTTAAAAAACGCACATAAGTAAAACACCTCGTTTTTTTTCAATTGCCATTTTACCATTTTAGATCCGATTTTGTGTTTTTTTTTTGGTATGGTCTGAAACCCTAGGTCTTGGGAACAGAAAAAACTCAAAAAAGTTGTAAAGTCTTAAATTAATAAATTTAAATTAATAAAAATTTTAGTTTTAAAAAATGTACATAAGTAAAACACCTCGTTTTTTTTCAACTGCCATTTTACCATTTTTGATCCGATTTTGTGTTTTTTTTGGTATGGTCTGAAACCGGAGGTCTTGGGAACAGAAAAAACTCAAAAAAGTTGTAAAGTCTTAAATTAATAAATTTAAATTAAAAAAAATTTTAGTTTTAAAAAATGTACATAAGTAAAACACCTCGTTTTTTTTCAACTGCCATTTTACCATTTTTGATCCGATTTTGTGTTTTTTTTTGGTATGGTCGGAAACCAGAGGTCTTGGGAACAGAAAAAACTCAAAAAAGTTGTGAAGTCTTAAATTAATAAATTTAAATTAAAAAAAATTTTAGTTTAAAAAATGTACATAAGTAAAACACCTCGTTTTTTTTCAACTGCCATTTTACCATTTTTGATCCGATTTTGTGTTTTTTTTTTGTATGGTCGGAAACCAGAGGTCTTGGGAACAGAAAAAACTCAAAAAAGTTGTGAAGTCTTAAATTAATAAATTTAAATTAAAAAAAATTTTAGTTTTAAAAAACGCACATAAGTAAAACACCTCGTTTTTTTTCAATTGCCATTTTACCATTTTAGATCCGATTTTGTGTTTTTTTTTGGTATGGTCACTTTTATTTAGGGATTACCCAAATAATTTTACTTAAAAAATACTTAAAACTTTTTATTTCATTTATTATTAATATTTGTTACAACTTGGTTTTTATTATTGAATTCTAACACTAAACTACATGTTACTTAAACGGAGGTTCTTAATCTACTGCTTAACTACTACTGACAATTCATTTCTAGTTGAACTTTACAGACGTCAAAGAATTTGCAAATATGGCATTTCCCACGGGAAATGCTAGTTCGTTGGCACTAGACAAAGGAAGTATCTTTTATCTAATGTCAACCACTTCATAGAATATAACTTGGTCTGAAACCGGAGGTCTTGGGAACAGAAAAAACTCAAAAAAGTTGTGAAGTCTTAAATTAATAAATTTAAATTAAAAAAAATTTTAGTTTTAAAAAACGCACATAAGTAAAACACCTCGTTTTTTTTCAATTGCCATTTTACCATTTTAGATCCGATTTTGTGTTTTTTTTTTGGTATGGTCTGAAACCCTAGGTCTTGGGAACAGAAAAAACTCAAAAAAGTTGTAAAGTCTTAAATTAATAAATTTAAATTAATAAAAATTTTAGTTTTAAAAAATGTACATAAGTAAAACACCTCGTTTTTTTTCAACTGCCATTTTACCATTTTTGATCCGATTTTGTGTTTTTTTTGGTATGGTCTGAAACCGGAGGTCTTGGGAACAGAAAAAACTCAAAAAAGTTGTAAAGTCTTAAATTAATAAATTTAAATTAAAAAAAATTTTAGTTTTAAAAAATGTACATAAGTAAAACACCTCGTTTTTTTTCAACTGCCATTTTACCATTTTTGATCCGATTTTGTGTTTTTTTTTGGTATGGTCGGAAACCAGAGGTCTTGGGAACAGAAAAAACTCAAAAAAGTTGTGAAGTCTTAAATTAATAAATTTAAATTAAAAAAAATTTTAGTTTAAAAAATCTGATGTGGCCAGCACATGACTTCCCTATAAGGAATCATTCCTTCATCGTTCATTTAAAGATTCGCAGAAATATTATTTAAATTTTATTTTATTATTTAATTAAATTATTAAATTTGTTGTAATTCTTAAATGGTATTTGGTACAGAAAAATATATTCCAATATATTTATAGAAAATTGTATTTGCTTTTATTTTGATTAAAAAAAAATTTCATAAATAAAATATTTATCTTATATAATATTTAAGAAAAACCATTTCGTCCTTCAAGTAAAGTGCTACTTCCGGTTTAGGGATTTGCTCCAAAATCAAATGGTGCTTTCGTATACCGATTAAAGTGTTAAATATGAAATTTGGTTACTATATAACAATTCGTTCCTGAGATATTGAAGAAAAACTATTTCGTCCTTCAAGTAAAGTGCCATTTCCGGTTTAGGGATTTCCTCCAAAATCAAATGGTTCTTTCGTATATTGATTAAAGTGTTAAATATGAAATTTGGTTACTATATAACAAATTTGTTCCTGAGATATTGAAGAAAAACCATTTCGTCCTTCAAGTAAAGTGCTACTTCCGGTTTAGGGATTTCCTCCAAAATCACATGGTGCTTTAGTATACTGATTAAAGTGTTAAATATGAAATTTGGTTACTAGATAACAATTCGTTCCTGAGATATTTAAGAAAAACCATTTCGTCCTTCAAGTGAAGTGCTACTTCCGGTTTAAGGATTTCCTCCAAAATCAAATGGTGCCTTTGTATACCGATTAAAGTGTTAAATATGAAATTTTGTTACTATATAACAATTCGTTCCAGAGATACAGAACTTACAGACATTTTGCGTTACATACATCCATACAGACAGACATACATACATACATACATACAGACATCATTGCGAAAGTAGTCAAAACGGATTCAGAAATGCTCAAAACGGATATTTCCGTTAAAATATCGACATCGAATTTTTTCATGATTACAATACTTCCTTATAGGGAAGTAAAAACGTACATAAGTTAAACACCCCATTTTTTTTTAAACTGCCATTTTTGATCCGATTTTGTGTTTTTTTTGGTATGGTCTGAAACCGGAGGTCTTGGGAACAGAAAAAACTCAAAAAAGTTGTAAAGTCTTAAATTAATAAATTTAAATTAATAGAAATTTTAGTTTTAAAAAACGTACATAAGTTAAACACCCCATTTTTTTTTCAACTGCCATTTTTGATACGATTTTGTGTTTTTTTTTGGTATGGTCTGAAACCGGAGGTCTTGGGAACAGAAAAAACTCAAAAAAGTTGTAGTCTTAAATTTAAATTAATAGAAATTTTAGTTTTAAAAAACGTACATAAGTAAAACACCCCGTTTTTTTTCAACTGCCATTTTGCCATTTTTGATCCGATTTTGTGTTTTTTTAGGCTTCTATACAAAGTATAACAAGAAGCCTTATGATCTAGCTCCGTGTCCGTCCGTCTGTCCGTCTGTCTGTCCGCATAATTCAAAATCATACAGAGCGTTTCAAATCGTGTTGGAAATACTCTGTGTGTATAGAGGTCTAAGAACTGGGTAGCCAGTGCGCTACTTTTAGGCTTCTATACAAAGTATAACAAGAAGCCTTATTTAGGCTTTTATACAAGGTATAGAAAGAAGCCTTATGGTCTGGCTTCGTGTCCGTCCGCATGTTTCAGAGCCAATCATAACGTTGATCAACTGATACGTTGTTATATTGTAAATACTTCGTCTATATAGTATTGCGTTAATCTGTTAATCCGTTGTTTCGATTTGCTAATGCAATTTATAAATACGCAAATGTTCGAAAGAAATTTACTAAGTTAAAGATATTTTCAAAGAGGTCTCCCTATATGAACTACTTGTTAGGCTTCTATACAAAGTATAGCAAGAACCCTTATGATCTGGCTCCGCGTCTGTCCGTCTGTCTGTCTGTCCGCATAATTCAAATCTTATCAGAACCTTCGAAATTGTGATTGTGACCGCAAAAATTTAATTAGTGCAGATTATCTGATATTACATTATAATAATATGGCGACCAAAAATAACAATTTTTTTTCAATGCAGACCAAATATAAGTTATATTTTATTTACATAATTTTTCACCTATATAGGAAATTTAAATACGTTGATACGTTGATACGATGATACGTTGATACGTTGATACGTTGATACGATGATACGTTGATACGTTGATCCGTTGATACGTTGATCTGTTGATACGTTTTAGGCTTCTATACAAAGTATAACAAGAAGCCTTATGATCTAGCTCCGTGTCTGCCTGTCCGTCCGTCTGTCTGTCTGTCTGTCTGTCTGTCTGTCCGTCTGTCTGTCCGCATAATTCAAAATCATACAGAGCGTTTCAAATCGTGTTGGAAATACTCTGTGTGTATAGAGGTCTAAGAACTGGGTAGCCAGTGCGCTACTTTTAGGCTTCTATACAAAGTATAACAAGAAGCCTTATGATCTAGCTCCGTGTCCGTCCGTCCGCATAATTCAAAATCATACAGAGCGTTTCAAATCGTGTTGGAAATACTCTGTGTGTATAGAGGTCTAAGAACTGGGTAGCCAGTGCGCTACTTTTAGGCTTCTATACAAAGTATATTTATGATTAGAGCCAATTTATTTGTCAAATCGTCTTGACGTTTCTTCGGCGAATCGCCCATGAAAGCTGCGGGTCTCGCGGAAGGAGGAACAACCGGTAAAACCGTCACGATCATCCACTCGGGTCGTGAGTATTTCGGATCCATTCCCAGGGCGCTGCAATCTGCGTCGCTAATTTGTCTAAAGATATGCAGCACTTCTTCCGCCAACAAATACTTTTTTTCTTGTGGAACCTTTCCGTCGGATTCCTTCCATTCGGCCGTCAAATCGAGACCCGATTTTCTAATTACAGGTTGATGATTTCCACATCCACCATCCGCGTGACATATTGTTTGTTCTTTGCACATACCGTACACTACTTCTAAGCGTTTCTTGGAATCGTCTGTAGTTATCTTCTGAGCGTGTTCATAGTGGTTTTGTTTCTTTGTGTTCACTAACAATTTACTGCAATTAAAGCAGACGCAGCGTAAAACTTTCATGACATTGTTAATCATGCCAACGTGAAAGATAGGTTTGGCCAATTCGATGTGACCAAAGTGACCGGGGCAAGTGTCCCGGTCGCCTTCGCATGTTTGACATGGTAAAGTGCTGTCAAACGCTCCCATCCTCGGATCCATCAAGCCGCCCACTTTTGGAAGACTTCCTTCCATAATTTCTACATGATTTATACCTTCTGGGACGACAGACATGCTACGAATATCTTCCGGACTAAAAATACCAAATTGCACATTCTTTACAGTTTTGAAAGCAGATTTGTTTTCGATTAATGCCATTGTTAATACCGTAATTTACTTTTACTTAACGCGCGAAAAATTAGCCAAACTGTTACATCTACTATACTCATAGGGCGATGTCCTATATAAGCAAATTGATCTGCTGATACGTTGATACGATGATCCGTTGATACGATTATACCTTGATACGATGATTCGTTGATACGATTATACCTTGATACGATGATCCGTTGATACGATTATACCATGATACGATTGTCCGTTGATCCAATTATTCTTTGATACGTGGCTTACTGGTCTAACTGCCGCAGGGATTAACGGCCAGAATAAAGTGAAGATAAGGTATTGTCCCAAGGATATGATTTACTAGTTTTACTTTGATGTGAAAAAAACAAGTTTTTATTTATTTTAACCATAGCAGTGGCTTGATGTGATTAGTGAAGTTAAGTTGTAAATAAAAGAGAAAGAGAGGATTGGTCCACCTCAAAAAATGGACCGCACATTACAGAGAAGTAAAGTTTCGAATGGAATGGAAAAGTTTGATTGTTATTACTTATATAGTAAATGATAATTACCAACCGCAAAAAATGTAATTGGTGCAGATTATCGGATTATCTGATGTTACATTATAAATATTATGTCGACCAAAAATAACTAGCAACAACAACTTTTCACACCAGAAAGGTAGCTGTATAGAAGCCTAGGAACTGCCGCTAAAGCGAGTTCCACCTTGTTTTTGGTATGGTCTGAAACCGGAGGTCTTGGGAACAGAAAAAACTCAAAAAAGTTGTAAAGAATATAAAATTATTATTATCTTTTTTCTTTTTAGTTTAAATAATCGTCCATTGGTTATTCAAGGTTTGGTTATATTGGCGAACATTTTGTTAGGAGTAGGTTCAGTGTTGGGGAGAGACGGTGATTTAATTGCCTTAAGGCAATGGGAAATAGGAAAAATGATAATTTTGAAAGTAATTAAAAGGAAACGACATATTGCTCCAGTTATTATCACATCTTTAAGTAACCGAATCGTCACAGGCCAAAATGTTTATCAATATATCGGTAAGTTGGTTTTCCACTACAATACATTTAACAAAACTTTTGTTCCTAGAGTGCATCAACGTTCTGTGCAAACGAATGTCGCTGATCATGTTGGAAAATCAAAGTTGTGTTGTTGAGATGGTGGAATACTTAGTTCAAGTGCCAGGACCAGTTGCCAATCAGCTCTTGAATGCTATCTTACCGCTAATTAAGCTTTCGTCCACTATTCGAGATCACCTGATACTTTTGCTCAGGAAATCGTTATATTCCAGGTATTTTATAACATTGCTGTATGGCAAGTCTTAATAATTTATTGTAGGGTTATAGAAACGCGACAAATGGCTGTATCAGGTTTTTTAAAATTAATTCAGTCGCTTAAAATCTCAAACCTAGCAGCACTCAGTCAATCAAGTAGTTCTTCAAATTCTTCAGGACATTCTTTACTGACACAAGCCTCACTTAACTGTACAGGAAAGAATACTACAAGTGTATTTAGTAATGAAGCCTTGTGCCTGGAAGTCCTTAGTATTTTGAGACGCTGTTTTATGCAGCAACCTGAAGTGAGAGCTCAACTTTATGAAGGTAAAGTTAAGAGAAAATCTCCAGAATTTGTTCAACTTGCATATTTAAAAACAAATTTAATTTGTAGGATTGTATGATGCAGTTTGCATGAATCCAGAATTAGGAATACCAGTTTTGGATGTAATATGGATACATTTCAGCAATTTATATGTGTCTGTAGAAGACAGTCTGCCTCCTCTCCGTTTTTCCAAACTTACCCTCATTAAAGACCTCGATGTCACGTTACAGGTATGTTGAAAATTTCTAATAAGTAGCTGAACATCCACCAAATTTTCTTTAGGAACCTTTAGGGAAATTTATTTACTCGATTGGTCTAATTTTAACAAAAGTAAAAGAAAGTGATGACACAAATCCGACAGTTGTTAAATTTTCAAACGCTTTGGAATCCTTGTGCGTTAGGATGGTTAATTGTGAACTCATACACTTTGAATTGGTAAAGCACCTGTTTATTTTCGTTCAAACTTCATACTATTGTTATAATTTAGGATGATGGTACCGCAATAACAGACGTTGTGCCCGAGTCGCGACACAAATTGTTGGTTTTAAAGGAATCTATTTCGGTGTATGAAGCCTTAATTGGATACAAAATTTGTTCTTGGGGTCCGGAATCAGGCACAAATGCTCAACAAATTAATAGTTTGTTTCACGGTTACACTCGTTTGATAGATTTTTCCAAAAATTTAGTCAAACCAAAGAAAGGTAAGAAAAAAGTCGACGACGTGGATAAAACGACCCAACAAACCCAGAGCACGTCGAGAAAAGATAAGGACAAAAAGACTTTTAACTTTCCAAATACGGTGCTGGATTTTCAAACCGTTGGTAAAATTTTACATCTTTTACACGAGTGAGTCCTTTTTTATTCTTTTGGTTACTTTTATTAACGGGCGGAAAATTTAGAAGTAGCGTCAGCTGGTCCACGACCTTACAAGGGAACTTAATAAAGACGAAACCGGAAATTCACAGACATGTGGTTCAAGCTACAATCAATTTGGTTCAGAAGTTGAAAAAACGTCGAAGCACCGAATTACAACATGACAAAAGATATTTTAATTATATCACCGAAATTGGTGGAGTTTTGTATGAGCGGTGCATAAAACGTTTAAATGAATTTATCGATTTTGATTCTGCTACTGCAATTTTGGTGCTAGAATGTTTTCATTTGATTCTTGTTGTTGTGTGCACTCATTACAGGAGCCTATTACCTTTGTTTTTAAGTTCAGTAGGTAAGTTGACGCTCTTCTTATTGAAACACTTAATTCGAGGAATGTTTGTTTTTAGGAGGTGAAAGTAAAGATGAAGAATTCATTAAAGTTCTGGAATCGTTTATAAAAACGTATGAATCTTTACTGGAAGTGGATGAAAGTGATACGAGTAGTGATCTAGAACTGAAAAAGCTGTCGGGTATTGCAATTAACACAATCACTTTGCTTGCCTCTCATATACCGGTAGGATCTAGCATATTGTCGATTCAGGTATTAAAAAGTCGAAAATTTTCAAAATTAAAATTAAAAATATTTCTATTTTCAGTTTATGGATTGGCTGAAGACAATTGTAATTGAAACCGGTCATCCAAACAAACAAATTGTATCAAATATTATTAGTTTAGCATTCAACACACAAATTAAATTTAAAAGCAGTGTCAGTTTGTTTGAAGCTGTGGCGTTACGGCTTGGAGTTATATTTGGAACTGTAAATGAGGTAAGCAAGAAAAAATATCTGTTTTGTTGGGTCTGGTCTAAAAAAAATTGCAATGTAGCTCGTGAACTTCTTATCACTTTTAGCTACATATATAAAATCTAGTTTCCTCACTTTTCCTGCAGCAGAAGGAATGGGCAGTGCTTTTTCTGCTTTATTAGAACTAATCTTGTAGATTAGCTAAAGGTCTGCCATTGTATTTATTTTTTAATCCAAATATCAGAAAGTAGTGCTGAATCTGCTTGGTTTCTTCTCACATTTGGTTGCACCTTCACAAAAACGACATTACAATGGGTTGTGAAGGTCTTGAGAAAGATCCCAAATGCTGGTTCCAGACTGTGGAAACGCTTTGATCAGTCCTCTTTAGCCCCTTCATTCTCATACTCTCTGTTTTATTATGGTTTCCAATGTTTTCAGGTCTTCTGAGCCTGATTAAAATTTTAAAACAGTGATGGTGTTAGGTTTTGCGGGGTGCTGGGCAAAAGGCAAGAAGATTTTATTATCTAGATTACAAAGAGAAATAAAACACGGAAAATAAAATTTGTTATAGTCAATTGAGAATGTATGAGTGATCCTTAAGGGCATAACTTCAGCACATGTACATATATCATTTGTTATCCAAAAAAATTCGAATTCTAAAAAGGAAATTTAATTAAAATAATTCATGGGCAAAATATTTACAAAAATGTCAATTCTGGCTCAGAGTCGACTCGGTTGTGGTACGGCAAGGGTTGAAAGGTGGAAATAATGCAGGTTTGGGTTCGGCTGAAAAAATCATCTTAACCTTCAAAACAAAGTGACACCATCAAGGGTAGATGCAAAGAGGGTAGTTAACCCTTCCCCCTATGAATTTTCAAAATTGAAAAATAAAACACTTAAATGCATTAAAATTACTACAAATTGGAAAAATTTACCTTTCCTGCGCTATTATCCAGTGATTTATCCCCCCCCCCATGTATTTTTCACTACACATTTTCCAGCAGTAATTCAGAAAACCTCACCTGCTGTTCAGAAATCGTGAATTGTAATTCAGATTTGTCAACTGATATTCAGAAATCGTGAATTGTAATTCAGATTTGTCAACTGATATTCAGAAATTGTAATTCAGATTTGTCAACTGATATTCAGAAATCGTGAATTGCAATTGACAAATCTGAATAACCGTTGACGATTTCTGAATATTAATTGACAAATCTGAATAACGGTTGACGATTTCTGAATATCCATTGACGGGTACGGTCCCCTATCTTTGGCCACTCCAAATAAATTGAAAATTTCCTATTGCAAAGAGGAAGGTTTATATAGTATACTAATATAATTTAAACCTGCGAATGTATTATCAAAATTTTGAGTAAATCGAATTTGAGTTTGCAAATTTACATGTAAAATTAACTAGATTCCCGCGCGTCGCTCATTCTGTTGACAGTCCGTGCAGTTATAATGACCCTAACACTTATGGTCGATTTATGCATCCCAGTCAGTCTAGCTCAGCGCTACTCCGCGAGGCCCACCGGCCTCCATAATTTCCAATGTCACTAATGTATACTTTCAGATGAAGGAGAAGGCCGGCTACGCCGGGATGCTCCATTTTGGTCAGTCCAGAAAATCGAAAATCGAAAAAAATCGATTTATGCACAAATTTAGCGTAACGGAATGGAACGTAGAATGTAATGTAAGAGATGGACTTATGCACTTCCATAAGTTGTCTTTGTCGTTGTTTAGACAACGACAGGTTTTGGGTAGGTTTTGACGATGGATAAACCTCCCTATCGAATGCACACCTCAAAAATCGAAGAAAAATTCGCTAAATTTACGTACTTTCAAATTGATTTTTCTCGAAATTTTATGTATACTTTCGCAAGTGAAATTTTTACAGTATACTCTATAAACCTTCCTCTTTGCTATAGGAAATTTTCAATTTTTTTGGGGTGACCAAAGTTAGGTTACCGTCCCCCAATTGACAAATCTGAATAACGGTTGACGATTTCTGAATATCAATTGACAAATCTGAATAACGATTGACGATTTCTGAATTACTGGTGGAAAAGGTGTAGTTAAAGTTTGCAAAAGTTTTTAATATGCTGTTAAATTTATTGTAATATATTTGTTATGTCTTGAGCCTGAAGAAACGTATTTTTATTTTCATTAAATACGTCACTTACTAATTAGAAATTCTCCCACGTGGTGGCGTTTGTTTAATGTAAATTGCGAATAGATAAATGTATAAAATTTTAATAACGCACTGTCGTTAATGGGATATTCTTGTCAATGGGGGGGGGGGGGACCGTATATACGACCCTGTCTACAGATATCCTATTATACTTGTACCTGTGGCCAATTGCATTTTGCAATTGCGTTCGCAAAAAAATGCATTTTTACTGCATTTGTTGCCAATTCTTGCTTTATTGCTGATCTATTGTAGATTTATTGGTTTCATTTAGATCTCCTCTAATTTAGCACTTTGTCCATTGAAACCTTTGTATGTGCGGCCTCAAAGGGCGACGGTGATTGGTTAATATTTAAATATCGTCCCCCTTATGCCAAAACCACGAATGTGCAAAAATTGTCCTTTTTGACCTAAGTGCACTTTCTTTCTAAGTAAGAAAATTTTGTTTCTAAATTGTCGTTAGATTTCGGCTACAATATATTCGAATAACAATAAAAAAAATGGTCTGAATTACAATTAAAATTGATTAATTTCATTTACTTCATAATTTAGTTCAAATACACTTGACTGAAAACTAGAAAATCGTCGGCTTCATATGAAATGTGCATAAGTCCAAAATGACAAATTTTACAGGAAGAGCTATTGTATTGTATTGTACTTAGGGGTCGATTGGCCGCAAGAGCCTTTCAGAACTGCGACCAGTATTGATCTTTTGTTCATTACCCTGCTAATTAGGTATTCAGGAATTCAATTTTGCTAGCAGAGCTAAAAACTGTTTTAAATGTTTTTATTAACTAGATGGCACAAAAATCACATTTTCAGCAATTTTGGACTTATGCACTTTTCATGTGAAGCCGACGAAATGCACATTCGTGGTTTTGGCATAAGGGGGACGATATAACAAATATTATTTGCCATTCGAGGGCGCACCTCTGCATTCTTAAAACGGATGGGCTATAGTAAAATCTAAAATCAATTTAGCAAATACATACGTAAAATTTTACATGTTATTTCGGCCGTGTTCGATCTAGCACTTTTTTCGCTTTGAAGTTCCGTCAACACATTCTGATAATTTGATTTGGGATTTTCCATGCTTTCGAGCGCTTTATCTGCTCTCATTTAAGAACTTCACGTGTTTTAAGCTTCTGTAATTGACCGAATTCTAGCGTTTGGAAGCGCAGAACAGCTCCAAATAGAACTATCAAAAAATGTTCAACAGAGACTAAGCGAAAAAAGCGCCAAACCAAACACGGCTTTCATGTGAAAATAGCAATTTGCTTGTTTTTTTTAAGGGGTCGTTCATAAATTACGTCATACAATTTTAAGCACTTTTTTACCCCCTCCCCCATGATAATATTTCGATACAAAAACATCGTAGACCCCTCCAAATATTATGTCATAATCTCGTAGGGGTCGTCCATAAATTACGTCACGCAATTTTTAACCCCCCCCCCCCCGATCGTCACACAAACCTAGACCCCCCTCCAAGTATTACGTCACATATTCTTGAACCCCCCACCCACAAATTTTTCAAATTTAAAATTTATATAATAAAAACAAACCCAGGGCGGATTTCATGGGTGTGATCCCCACCTCGGCTGATGACCTTTTTTTTAGGGGTAGCACCCCAGAAAATAGTTTTTTTTAAATACTTATAATAAAATATTTAATCTATATATTTTGTGACGTCACAATTTTTGAACTCCCCCCGCCCCCCATCGTCACAACGGTCGGAACCCCCCCTGATTCTACAGCCTTAAATTTAAAGTTTAAAATTGAAGGGCGTAGTGGAAAAAGTAGTTAAGTCGCTTTTTTTTCAATTTGTTGATTTTTATACTAATTTGTAGAGAATAAATGCCGCAATGTGAAAATGTGCTCAACTACAAATTGAAAAAAAAGTGACTTAACTACTTTTTCCACTAGGCCCTTCAATTATACAAATTAACATAGGGGTCGTCCATAAATTACGTCTGGGGGCTCCTGGGGGGGGGGGGTCCGACCCTTGTGACCATGGGGAGCGGGGGTGTTTCAAAAATTGTTACGTCACAAAATATATAGATTAAATATTTTATTATGCTACCCCTAAAAAAAAAGTCCATCAGCCGAGGTGGAGATGACACCCATGAAATCTGCCCCGGGTTTCTTTTCATTATATAAATTTTAAATTTGAAAAATTTGTGGGTGGGGTTCAAGAATATGTGACGTAATACTTGGAGGGGGGGTCTAGGTTTGTGTGACGATCGGGGGGGAGGGGGTTAAAAATTGCGTGACGTAATTTGTGGACGACCCCATAGGTAATAATGAAATTTTAACAATAATTAACGTTGTGACGTCACAATTTTGAAAGCTTACCCCAATCCTCGCAGGTCACATTCCCTTTCCCCCCTTTTCCCATGACGTAATGAATGAAAGGTCCCTAATTAGCTGACGACTCCTTATCTATTATATAAAAATGAATGTTTGTCTGTTCGTATGTTATAGGCTCCTAGACCGCGTGACCGATTGCGACGAAACTTTAGGGAGTTGTTGCGGGTACGCCCACGAAGGTTTCTGTAAAGTTTCATCGCGATCGGACGAACGGCATAGGAATGCGGGACCAACAGCGAAACATTCAACTAATGCCGTCAATAGATGGCGCGACAATAGAAAAACTGAAAGTGCGTTATATATCGTCAACAGGTGCCGCGGCCTAAACATGTCGCTAATTATGTTTCCACCAGTAGTTATGAAAATCTAGAAATTATTTTTAAATAAGTAAAATCAGCTAAAAATAGCTTCCCAAGATTTAAACACGGTCATGGACCAGGTGCTACAGAGGGCTTTGTCGTTTGCCAAATATAAAAATAAAGTCCGAATACAATGCCTTAATCAAAAGTGATTTAAAAGAGATACTTCGGAAATTTGGCAGAGACCTTAACCATCAAACTACATTACGATCAACAAAGAGAAAAGTCGCGGCCAAAAGCATGAGGCGAAAGTTTTTGTAAAGTTTCATCGCGATCGAACGAACGGTATAGGAATGCGGGACAAAACAGCAAAACGTTCAACTAATACCGTCAACAGGTGCCGAAGAAGAACATGATTAACACTAAACGCCGGTCCTGACTAACCATGGATAAAAGATAATCACCACTGATTATCTCTGAAGAGATTAAAGTCGATAAGTTGGTATTAAAGTATTAAAGTAATACCAACTTATAATGGAATCTCTTATTATAAAAGGCCAAGTCTTTCTTTCTTTCTGTCTGTCCCACGGAAATACCCGAAGCAAACCGAACCGAACGCACAACGTATCATCGGATCAAAGTATCATCGGATCAACGTATCATCGTATCAACGTATCATCGGATCAACGTATCATCGTATCATTTTGTCTATATAGGACAGCTATTTCCAAAAAAGCATTATGTGTACTTCCATAATGGATAATGAAAATTTTGAAAATCCTGCTGCAAAGCGACGGCGATTGAATCGTGAGAGAAAAGCACGTACAAGAGCTAATAACACAGAAGAACAGCTTCGATCACAGCGACAAGCTGACGCTCGGTCTCATGCGATACGTCGACAACGTGAAACTTTGGAACAAACTCAAGAGCGGCAAGCTGCTGACGCTCGGTCCCATGCGATACGTTTTTTTTTTTTTTTTTTTCTGCAGGGAAGGGGGAAACCTTCATAGGCACCACCCCATCAGGGATGGTAGTGTCAGATTCTAACTGACTAAAACCCCCTCCCCGACGACAGCGGGCTTTACCTTCTCGGCATTACTTCCGCTGTCGTCTGCGATCTTCCATGCTGCATCGATGATGCAGGCTCCCGATGACCTCCCGGTTTAGCACGAAAGTTTGTGTCCGGGAGGTCAGGCACTATCACTTGATTCTACTTTTCCAATTGAACCGGACACACCGCTCGCCGCGATCCAACACGTCTCACCGGGTCACCTAGTGGTCCGCAATCGTCAGTATAGGTGAAAGTCCACTCGTCATTAACTTAATAGGCGGAAATTCCGGCGACAAAGTCAAGGCCGAGCCGACCGTCATCCATACCAGAGACCCCGAGCCCCCAAGCGACCCTGCAAATCATATTAAATCACAGAGCGCGATGCGACCGGGTCATCTTGAAAAACTTGTGGTCGCTGGCAAAGTGCCAGTCCACTCGTCTTTATATTTGACGGCACTATTTTCGCGATCGTCCCCCTCTGGATTAGCACGAGAGTTTGTGTCCACAGAGGGTCTACGCGCTATCGTCGTACCGACACTAACCTACCCCGTCGAACGACCGTCACTACTCGACCCGACCCGACCCGCCGATCAATGACGATATTCTTCGGGAATTCTCTTGGGAACTTCTCGCGCATCTTCTCGCGGGAACTTCTCAAGGGAACTTAAAAAGGCTGTCATTGACTTAACTGTAGGGCGAGGACTCGAGCTGCGGCTTGCTCAGCTTGTCCGTCCCCCTCCTTGGTCTTCATCACTTGACTGATGAAGACCGCTACAGCCAGCCATTCGTCTTCGCCGGACAGCATGAAAGCAATCATGTTGTCCGGGCTTAGTGTGTCGCCCATCCGGAGCGAAATCATCACTCTCTCCCTCTCCCATCTTAGGCATCCGAAAAGAGTGTGTTCCGCCGTATCTTCGTCCCCGCAGTAACGACAGGCAGGTGACTCGGTCAGCCTGAACCTGTGGAGATATGCCTGGAAGCATCCGTGGGCGGTGAGAGCTTGTGTTATATGAAAGTTCACCTCTCCATGCTTTCTCGCTACCCAAGGACGAAGATCCGGAATGAGCTTTCTGGTCCAAGCGGCATTCGTGCCGGAGGACCAGCTCCTTTGCCAATCGTCGAGCGTCCGCTGCTTAATGGTGGGGTCCGGTCCCGCTCGTACGTCTGCTCTCTCTCTAGCTAAAAGCTCTATGGGAGGCATGGAGGCCAAGACTCGCACGGCTTCGCCGGACACGGTCCTGTAAGCGCAAGTTACTCGAAGTGCCATCTTGCGCTGGACCGCTTGCAGCCTCTTACGGTTACGCTGGACGTTGACGGCCTCTTGCCAAACGGGAGCGGCGTACAACATCACGGACTGTGCGACGGTGCCCAACATCCTTCGCTTCGTCGGTTTTGGGCCACCGATGTTGGGCATTAGTCTAGCGAACGAAGTAACTATCGCCGTCGCCTTGTTGCACGCCGTACGGATGTGATCGGCAAAATTCAGGTTCTTGTCTATCTTTACCCCAGTATGGTGACGAAGTCTTTGACTGCAATTGGGGAACCACCCAAAAGCAGCCTCATAGTGGGGGCTTTTCTTCTGCCGCGGATTACGACTGCCTCGGATTTCTCCGGCACCAAAGTAAGTCCGCGGCTGCCCGCCCAGGTGTTTATGGTGGCTATCGCTGCGTTTGCTTTGGCTTCCAAAGCCGACGACTCTCTGTCTACAACGATGAGGGTGAGGTCGTCGGCAAAGCCGTACAGCGTAGTGCCGTCTGGGTATTCCAGCCCGAGAACTTCGTCATACATTACGTTCCACAAGGTTGGGCCAAGTACTGAACCCTGTGGGACACCGCTGGTAACTTCCCTAGTGGCACCGTTGATGATAAGACTTCTATCTTCAAGGTAACTGGCCACCAGGTTGAAGATCTCGGGACTGATATTTCGGGCTCTCAACGAGTTCAGTATGTGCCTCCACCCTGCGCAATTAAATGCGTTTCTTACGTCCAGGGTGACGACAAGGCAAAAGCATCTAGTTCTCCGTGTACCTTGCACTGCTTCTCCCGCGACTCCGACTGTTGCTTCCAGAGCATCCACAGTCGATCGGCCGCATCGGAAGCCAAACTGCCTTTCGTTGAGGTCGCCCGATCTCTCTATGTCCTGGATGAGCCTGTCCAGGATCATTCGTTCAAAAACCTTGCCGACGTGATCGAGGAGGCATATAGGTCTATAGCTGCTCGCTACGTCGACAGGTTTGACACCTTTGCGGGCCAACACCAGTCTCGCCTTTTTTCCACCTCGCCGGGAAATCTCCCTTAACGAGGCAATACGTTGATCTGATGATACGTTGATACGATGATACGTTCATCCGATTGGTTATGAAATTATCCGTTATGTGTTCGGTTCGGTTTGCTTCGGGTATTTCCGTGGGACAGACAGAAGGAAGGAAGGACTTGGCCTTTTATAATAAGAGATGAGAACAACATTAAATAAATAAACAAAAAACTTACATATATTTTTTTAAATTAAATTAAACTTAATCAATATTTAAAATTTTTTTACTTATTTTAAACTAGATGATACCCCGTCCGAGGACGGGCAGCTACCCAAGGTAACTTAAGTTGAATGAAGATTAAGGAAAGCTATCAGTGCAATCCAAAAGCCATATGACCTTGGGTAGCTGCCCGTCCTCGGACGGGGTATCATCTAGTTATTATTAAAAAACATGGTTACCAATCACGGGTTCCTAAAAGTATGATTAACGACCTTAACATATAAACTTCAAATTCCAGGTAATTTGGGTTAACAAGGCCGTGATAAGACGACGGCTACAAGATGTTCAGGTTCGTCGTAGCAACCCCTTTTCAAAATTTATATAGTGGGAGTCGTTCCTGCAGTAGTAAAAATTTGCTTTATACATTTGTGCTACAAAAAACTTAATTTTAGGAAAAGTTGGATGTAGAAGAACCGAAAATAATCGACGAAGCTACAGCACTTATAATATTTCCTATTCTATGCAACAGTTTAAAGTCGATGCTGGATGATATAGATTGGGTGATACTACGTTTGCGTGCCGAATATGGAATGATTAGCTATCCAGGAGAAGATAATCCAGAAAGACGTAAGAATTAAATTTTTTTTTAAACCCTACCGATGATTTTGGTATTTTTGTACCTCAGCCAGTCTGTCATCTCATGCAGAACTGGGAAATATTTTAACCTTTTTAAATGTTTAAAATCAAGTCATTATTTAAATATTTCTAAGAAAAGATTTATTATTTAAAAAATATAATATTTCTTTTTGCTCTTTATGCCAGCTCTGAACTTCTCACTGTTAATTTTTTTTATATCTTTCAGGAAGGGAATATTTAAAAAATAAGGAACGTGGCGTTTGTTGTCAGTTATGTCCAATAATCACGATTTTTGGAATTATTTGCAACATAACCATCCCACCGGGCAATTTAGCCGAATCCCTCATGAAAATCATTTCACATTTGTACAGTTCCTTAAGCAACTTGACCAAATATTTAATGCTTAGATCAAACAAACATAATTTAGCCTTTCAAGGTGCTAGGTGAGTTTCTAATCCCTCCCACCCCCTTGTTACTTTTACTCAAAATTGTATTCTAGGTTCGGAAGTGTTGTAAAATTTGCAGGAAAGCAATTATCCAATATTGTTTACGATTTCATCATTTATTTGGAGGAGGCCCAAAAGCAGGACGCCGAAGGGAGTCAGAAAAAGAGGAAAAATGTCGATTCGAGTACCATGAAGAGTAGAGTTTTGAAACAAACTCGGTTAATTCCAAAGGTTGTGTATGATATTGAACAGTTTGGAAAATGTGTCATTCAGTTATCCAACAAAACCAAAGTAGATTTGGCGAAATTTATCGGTCAAGGTACGGCAAGAGATTTTAGAATCAAGGGATTGAAGGAAGTTTTGGAACAAGTTGGCAACGATCTCAATAGTTCCCATGATGATTCGAGCATTAAAGATGATGATGTTACAAGTGATCATGTTTCTGATATGGATGAGAATGCACCGCCCAAAAAGAAAGCTCGAGTATAAAATTATTATTTTTATTAGATAGATATATTTTTACAAGTTAATGAAAAGATTTTTATAATAATAATGGTTTAGTATTTTTATAGATTTGAATAAAATAAATATAAAATTTTGTAACTGATGAAATTTCAAAAAATTAATTATTCCACTAGATAATGGCACCTTTCCCCCTTTTTTTTATACGATAATGATAGATTGTCAATTTTTACCTTTAAGTGACAACAATGGGCTGAATTATGTCATTAAAAAAAAATGAAAATTTGGCCAATTATGTAGAGAAACTTCAACCTATTTGTGATAAATTATTGTAATGAATTTAAGCAGCAGAAGTGGGATAATTAAATAATTATTTTACTTAGGGGTCATCCATTAATTACGTAAGGGTTTTTTGGAGGGGAGGGGGGTATTGGATATCTTACGGACCCTTACGTAGGGGGGGAGGGGTCCGACGTATTCCTTACGTAAGTTTCTTAAAATATTTTTTTAAATTAAA
The DNA here is from genome assembly GCA_932274525.1 of Podabrus alpinus. Taxonomy (NCBI): domain Eukaryota; kingdom Metazoa; phylum Arthropoda; class Insecta; order Coleoptera; family Cantharidae; genus Podabrus; species Podabrus alpinus. The sequence goes on from OW026453.1 coordinate 23,705,297, forward strand.
TTTAAAAATCAAATATAATTTTTTCTTTTTATGTTGGTAATTATATCCAGGTATAATGGAAATACCATATATTGAAATACATATTATATAGTACTTAAAAATCATTAAACATAGTGGCATAATAGTGTGAATTTATAACAAAGGAAAGTCCTTGGGAAAGTCCTATGGGACGCGCATGAATGGATTATCGAGATTCCTTAAAGGAAGGCAGGCTACTCAAAATCAACTTTAAAAACAATAATGAATACTGTCAAACTGTCAACCGATCGACAATGCAAATACGCGTGCACGTGTTTTACGTTTCTATTTGACCAATCTTAACCAAATTTGGTGTAGAAGTTACGATATTTACAACGCTACGAAAAACATAGGCTATTTTAGAACCTTGTAGTGAGGCCGAAGACCGAACAACCACATCCGACACGGTCTAGATGGCTAAAGGCGGCCGGTAGGCCGACTGTGCCAGCTAGTATAGTTAATATATTATTATTCATCTTTTATAAATATAAGGGGTGGAGAGGGGGGTCAAAATTAATTTTCTTTTAAATAATCCTTACGTAAGATGTGGGGGGGGGGGTTGCCACAATCTTACGTACCCTTACGTGGCGGGGGGAGGGGGTCCAAAATTACAAAAATCATCCTTACGCAATTAATGGACGGCCCCTTATGCAAAATGAAGCATTTCTTTGCAAATTAAACCAATTTATTTTTACAAAGAAATTGTAAAAATTATTTAATAACGAAGTACAATAGAAATTCTTTTTGTTTAATTCATTATATCTTTTCTATTCAATTCAAGTTTTAAGTATAAATTGCAGCGGAACTAATTTTTTGGTTTTATTTTATTAACAAAAATTACCTAAAACACGGAAGTTTTATAAGAACGTTAGAAATTCACATCACCTTTTATGGATCAAATACGAACACACATAGGGAAGGTAAAAATCACGTAACAATTTTTTTATCTATATATTTTTATTATAAAAGTGTCCTTATAACATTAAACTTAATATTTAGAATTATTAATTTACACACAGTACATACCAATACTATGCAACAAAATCCAAAGGTCTGTTAAATCCACCTTTCCTGTTCATATATTGTCTGTATTTTCTCTTCAAAATAACGTGCACTGTACCCACATCGTTCCCATCCACTTTTTTATTTTTCGTCGTATCAAAGTTACAAAAACCCATCAACTTAAACATTTCTTGCTCATCAGGCGTTTTTCCTTCCAAATCAGCAGCTGAAACCATAGGTTTTTCAGGAACAACTTTGGGCCTCTTTTCCTTTTCAAGTGAACGACTTCTGGATCTTGAAAACCTTCGGCGTACGTCTCTGTCATGAGAATGTCTCCTCCTATCTCTCTCTTTAGATCTATCCCTTGAATTATCCCTAGACCTCTTCCTTCTGCGACGTTCTCTATCTCTGTTGCGTTCCCTATCACGATCCCTATCTCTGTCTCTTCTTTTAGAAGAAGGCGACCTGGACCTAGATCTGCTTCGACCCATTTACGTCAAACGTTACGCTAAAAGAATAATATAAAATTGTTAATTAAAAAAAATACAAGGAAAAAAAAACGTGCAATTCTTACCTAATGAAAAAATTTTATAAAAATTTCTAACCACCTATTTGAGCGATTTTTGAAGCCTAAATTTTGACAGCTGCGTTATAAAAACGTCGATTTTATTGTTCTTTTATTCCGCACTACAGCGCTAGTGTTGCCGCCGTCGTAGAAGTACGATTTTAGCTCTTATGTTGTCTGGTGTTACGGACAATAATTGCGTAATTATTTATACCTATGAAAGAGTTTATCAGTGATTCTCAAACGGTATGTTTTTTATTCTTTAATTTTTTTAATTTCGGCTTTTTTTAATTTTTTGGAATTTATTGTATTGTAAATTACCAACCAGTTATATGGTTACTTTTATTACCAATTTAAAAAAATAATAATACAGGGTGAATGTGAAAAAAATGAACTACTTAAATAATCTAATAGTAGAAATGCCCAATCTCTTCTTTCTAAATAGAGGATTTAAATGGTCAAAATTGAGCAGTGCGGTTATTAATGTGGTTATTTAGGCATAAAGGTTACATTTCTCTGGAATTCTGGTTTGCGATAAATTGCTTTGAATCAAAAAGCTGGATTCAATAAAAGGTGTCATTTTGATTTGTTAAGAAAACGCATTAATAATTGGAAAAATATTATTTTAACGTAAATGTCCACATTGATATTATATTTGGAAAATAATATCATTCAAATGTCCTGGCATGACATCATTTTTTTACGTACAAGTCAATTGTTTACATTGTAAACCGTACTTTACCTATTTTTTAAGGATCCTTTGGCATACCAGCCTTAAAGGGTTTTACCAGTGGCGGCTTGTAGTTTTCTATAGTAGGAGGGCGACAATTACAAATCTATAAATAAATAATTTGTTAGAAGGCTCCTTCATCATCCGTGTCAGTTATAATAAAAAAATTGTTGGGAAGCTCCTAGCAAAGTGTGACTCATAAAAATTAAATATCAACCCAATACCAATAACTATCAACCTAAGAATGAGGGTATATCTAATAACCAATCGAGTTCCTGATTTCTATCTCTTAGGGGTCGTCCATGAAAGACGTTCACGCCTAGTGGGGGGGATTTACAGAATGTAACCGGGGAGGAGGGGGTTGGACAAATGTGACGTCCGCATAAAAATTCCATTTTTGGGATTTCTAAGAAAATTGTGCTTGAATTTTTGTACGTAATATTTTGTAAAATAATTTATTTACTCCTTAAATTTCAAATGTCGTGTAAACAATGTCGTGTCAAGTTTGATTAAATGAGCGGGGATTCCTAGATTTGTGACCATAGGACGTTCTTGGGGGGGGGTCGAAGATTATGACCAACTGTGGCAGCGGCGGGTGGGGGTTTAAGGACGGAAAAAATTGCGGACGTCTTTTATGGTTGACCCCTTAGAAGGTCATGGCAGCCGTTAGGCCGCCTAACCTTCAGGTATTAAATAATCCTGCATGGTATCGATTTCAAAATATTGGTCACCAGCCGATTTTAATAGATTGTTTGGAATAAGGAAGACAGCATCCTATCGCCCTCCCTGTACCAATTACCGCAACTGGCAATAACAGAGGCGTATTATTTTTAGAAAAAATATTTTTATTTGCATTTTAGTAGCTATGATAAAAACCAGTTTTTTTTAAACATATATGGAACTACTACCGTGAAAAGGGAATTATTATCGCACATGTAGAGTACATAAGTGAGTAATAATGCATTTTCACACGAGTTGCATACAAAATTTTATCTACTTCCGTATTTCTTTCGAAATCGGTGTTTTTGATTTATTTGCTATTTTCCATAATGGGGTGTTTTCATTATTTCTCTTATTTTAAAAATGTTTGTCCAATAATTATACTTAAAATACCTGAAATGTATGGCCTGCTTTTTCGCACTAGTGCGCTAAAGTGGACCTTTTTCGCACTAGGCCGCTCCCTAACGCAATTGTGTTCGAAATGTTGATATTTTCGCTCGGTGGTAAATAAAAATATATATTTTTTTATTAACCCTGGATAAGACAAATGTTAAATAATAAATATTACTAAAAATAGAGACCCAGGCGAGTATCGCCTGATTGGAGGTTAGCTCTCGATTAAGGTGAAAATCGATTTGAAATCCCTGCACCCTCGGGGGTTTTTAGGTTGATAACTTCAATATGAACCAATATTTGAGTCTGCCTTCAAAAAGTAGGCAGACTCTGCATCATTTATTGTCTTCCTGCCCGAAATACGTCCAACAACGCCATACCTACACTTCACATTGTTCCTTTTTAAATATTTCACCTTTTACAATTTCTGAAATCATATCAAATAAATTCATCACCCAAATTTTTATAACTTTCTGTAAATCAATTATCAACACTCTAAAACAATTTAACACCCCCCCCTTAGTCTGTCTAAAATGGATTTATGCCCCACTGATGTTACATAAATAAAAAAAACTGTTAAACTAACCAAACCCAGTTCAAATTTAAATTCAAATTCAAACAACTTCAAATTTATCTTAAATTTTAATTTTTGTCTTTTACCCGCTGCCGTTGTAATGCTAGTTCGTCTTTCTAGTTATAATTTAATATTTATCCAGTTATTAATTATCATATTTAATTCATCAACATTCATCACCACCATTTTAGTTTAATCAATTATTGTTAAGTTTTTTTTTATTGTTAAGATTGTATCGAATTGCATGAATATACTCTCTCTCTCTTGAGAGAAAACAGGAAAAAAAAAAGGATACGTTACACCACACTTTCATACTTTTTGGCTGAATAGTTTCGTGTGCCGCTAATTTTCGGCAAATATACAGACCCAACCCTATCTCTACTTTAGAAACATCAATCATCTCATTGGCTTGTCTATTAGAACATACTTATTATAGCGTTTGCACGTTTTTTTTTCTGACCAAAATTATATAATGGTGATGAATGACGAAATAAATAGCCCCTATAGTTTCCGAAATGCAACTCTTCATAAAATCTCGGTTTTTTTTAGATTTTTACCCAAAAATCGGTTCTAAAACGGTCAACTTTGAAAGCTTACACTAAAAGAGTCTTTCCCTCATGTTTTCAAAAATAAACCACTAAAAAATTCTTTTCCTGGGGGCGAAAATAATAACGAAGGGGCTCTGTAGTGGGCTACATTTTGGAAAATCGAAAAAGTTAAAACAATTTATTGTTTTAATTTTATTATTAAGATAAACTTGGCTAATATCTTATTAGCAAGATGGTATGCTGAAAAATATGTTCCTCAACTTGGATTCGAACCCAAACGTATTAGCTGTGAATACGTGCGCTTAAACAACTGCGCTGCTGAGGCGATTAGTTTATGTAGCGCGGAACTTCTATTTATCGTGAACTAATTTTAGTACCACTACACCTTTGATCTAATCCATATAAATTTTGGGCAAAGGAACTGACATTCCATGATTATCTGGACCTTCGACAACAATGTTTTTGTTGTTTGCTGATGCCAAACTCATCTAAAATAATTGTAATAGCTGAAAACTTCTGATCAATATAGTAAATTAGGGTACTGATTTTATTAACTTCTTATACATAAAATTCAATTCCCTAACGTACACGTTAATTTTTAATAAAAAATTTTTTTTTTAATTGATGTCGTACAAAAGTTTCAGTGCGACCTTTAGGCCGCACGAGCATGGCAATCACACACAAATAGTTTTATGAAGGGCTTTGCATCACTAAACCTGTCTTATATGCGGCCCGCTCTAAACCACCACATACATTTGGTATTGGAAAGTGCTGTTTTCTTCAATTTGCAACCTTCTAGAATTCTTAGAAAAACATGGGAGTTACATCCGTATTGCTCATGCTCATTCATTTTCCGTTATTCAAGTTTTTAAATAAACATGCGCATGCTTTATTATAATTATTACCAAATTCTATATCGTTCAATAAAACGCAACTAGTTCCCGACTTTTTGCAAAAAAATGACTGGTCGATTCCTTTCCTTCTTCAAAATCTTCCGCCTTTTATTTAGTTAGGACGTTTTAACTAAGCAGTATTCGCAATTGGGCGGTGTTATGCAGAAAGCTACCAAGCCACGTCTGCATAAATCCGAGATAATTAACAATTAGTACAGTATTAAATTAAAAAAATAAGGAGGTAACTTCCTGAAGAAATTAATAAGTTATCCTGTGGCTTGGATGTTTTCAGCAGAATGTATAATGAACCTTACTGGCTCCGTACCTTCAATAATTGAAAAAAAAAAAAAATGTGGGTTGGTAGCTTTCTGCATAACACCGCCCAATTTACATTAAGCAAACGCCACCATGCGGGAGAATTTGAAATTAATATGTGACGTATTAAATGAAAATAAAAATTCGTTCTTCAGGCTCAAAACACAACAAAATCAACTAATTAATAGAACATTGCAATAAATTTAACACCATACTGAAATGTTTGCAAATTTTCACCAGACTATAGGACTTTGAATGTCCAAATATACGTCTAAACACAGCCATGTTGTTGTTGCTGGTGGCGCCACCAACGGTAATGTAAATCGCCAATAGTAAATACTAGGGGTCAATAGTATGGTGTCTAAGTGCATGGACTGATAATGCTGAGTACCCGGTTCGACTCCTGGTGAAGTTCGAACTTTGTTCTCAGAAGGCAAACCATCGAGATATAATCTGTAAATCCTTCTCTAAATGAAGTAACATTTTCCGTGATCCACAGCCCACATTAAACAGTAGATCCTCTACGTATACGAGAAAGCTTCGTTATTTTATATGATACGTACGGGGTAAATCATTTTATTTGGGGATAAATTATAAATTTACTACGTATAATCCAAACAAATGTAGAAATTATTGAGGAGTGCAATAATTAGGATAGAAGGTCTCCTACACATTGCTCTGTGGTATAGCACCTGAAGAAGAAGAAAATATTTTGTAGGTATAATTTTTTAATGATTATCACTTTTTGATTTTTTGAAAAGGTGTAGGTACTACCGTTTAAGTGCTAAGGCTAAAGGTCGTAACTGCAATTTTAGTGAAACACAAGCAGGTGTTTGATCAATGATCTACTCATTAGAAGGGAGTATTTGCTCAAAAATTACCGAAAAAATCTTTATGGAATGTAGCTTATCTGCAACACAAATTTAACAAAAGGTGAGTTCCTGAAAGAAATTCGTGCACCATTCTTATTGGCTAGACGACGTTTATGTTTTGGATAGTTTCATGTCGGGCCCGATCAAACCAATCAGCAGTGTAAATCTTGACGTTACGTCAAGCTAATGGTGAGTTCAGCGAAAATATTTAACGTAATTTAATTTAAGAAAGTTAAATGTACGTAACCACCTATAGGCGTTCGTGCTACATTTAAGGCGCCGTAATTTAATTTAACGCAAGGAATATTGGTCAACTTCTTAAATGATTGTATCTGCGCATGAGCGTGATATTCAAAAATAAAAAATATAACCTATCTATCCTAAGAAGTTGAATTAAAATTATAAATTGATATATTGTGAAGTAGTTAACTTGTTTGGTATTTGCAATGAATGATACAGTATTGATCGAAACGATAAGGCAATTCGAAATTTTGTTTAATTCAAGTTGTTGTGAACAGCTGATGTTAGGCGGCCATGACACTTTTTGCAACAAGTAGAATTCTTAAATGACTACCATGAACCGGGCCAATTTCTTAGCGCAAAATTAAATAGAATTAAATAGAAATAAATTAAATTACGTCAAGCATGAACTCACCATTAATTATTATGTTAAATTTCGTGCATGAACTTACGTTAAGTTAAAAAGTCCTGTAAAAATTATTTTTTGTTATTCATTCTAGAGAAACAAATTTTCTGGAAAAAACCTCAACAATCTCTAAAATATTCAATAAATTAATAGGTGGCATTTATTAATTTTGGAAGAAGATTCGTGGTTTGCATCATAATCGTCCATATTATTGGAATTAGTTGGGGAATGGGGGGGGGGGGGGGGGGAACTAAAAATTAAAAAGAAGTTTAAAAAAAGAATTAAAAAGAAGAAGTACATATCACATGCATAGAACGAGATGGATTACGACGCTTCTGTAGAGAGATATGTCGACTGAGGACCTGCAATAGAGAAATATTCTGGCATCAAAGCCATCTGTATCAAACCAAATTAGATCAAAATCTAGCCTAAAAATCTAATAACTGTGGAATATAAAGTCAGAATGGGAGGAATTAGAGCATGAAAGCTCTAGGCACCAGAAAAAGAAATACAATGGTCGAGGTCTAAGAATTTGGAATAGTGAAATAACACAAATTATAGATGACAAAAAGGTGTCCCTTCTGAAAGAACTAAACAAAGATATCAGATTTAGATATCTAAAGCTTTCAGAATAGTTAAAGAATTAAACAAAAATGAAAGGGATAACATTTTCCTCAATCCATCATATTATTAAAAGAATGAAGAAAATATTATCTAAAACTCTGGTCCGAGTGTTCGTAGATGTAAACTCACATGTAGACCATATAAAAATGGATGAACTTCTATTAACTATGAAAAAAATTACGAAATAAAAAATCTGCTTAACGGATAGACTTGCCACAGAATTACTCAAATACGCTTCCCCATATTTTATAATGCAGTTTTCGAACTACATTAATGTTTATTGGAATAATGGTCATATCCCCGAAGAGTGGAGAATATCTAAAATAGTATAATTGCGTAAGAAAGAAGACAGATGTGATTGCTCCAATTACAGAGGCAATTACAATTACAAGAGGCAACAAACTCTCGGAAGTAATGCTATCAGAATTACAATGTGGATTTTGAAAGGACAGGTCCTCATGCAGGGATTGCATATTTTTTATTGCACAGGTAATAGAGAAGAGACTAAGGCGATTATTCTGTAACTCGTCCTTTATTAAAGGATCTGTAGCGGTCCTAGAATTAGTTCACGATAAATAGAAATACCGCGCTACTTAAACTAATCGCCTCGGCAGCGCACTGGGTTCGAATCCAAGTTGAGGAACATATTTTTCAACATACCATCTTGCTAAATATCCTTTAAAAATAGGTAAAGTACGGTTTACGATGTAAACAATTGAATTACAAACGATATTTTAAGTGGAAACCAAACTTTACCTAATTTTAGAGGATCCTTTAATAAAGGACGAGTTAAAGAATAACCGCCTTAGGGAGAACAACCTACCCACATACATCGCTTTCATCGACTTTTGGAAGATAGCTTATGGACAAGATGAATAGGAATAGGCACTGGCGTATAATGATCAAAAAAAGATTTCCACAGCATCTCGATCGGGCTGTTCAAAGAATCTTGTACGTAGGCACCAAGATTGTTATTGAGGACGCGTCATTACATAAATGCAAAACCATAGAAAGTAATCAAGGGGCTAGACATAGGTGTCCAATGCCATTGACGATCTTTAATATACATAATATAACGACGATGTCATTCAACAATGCAAAAAAAGACAAAACACTTCGAGGATACAGACATGACCTTGGATATACAATGCTTTTTGCAGATGACCAGACACTTTTTATTGCGACAGAAGATAACATTCAAAGGGCGATATACACCCTCGATAATATTGCTAAAAATTATAACCCAATTATATCAGCCAACCAACTAAATCCAAATGTCTCTCTGAAAACAAAACAAGACATTAATGAAATGGTTGAATGCTTGACAAAATCGATTAACAGGCCGATTTCGTGCTATTGCCGGAACGCAAGAAACAACCAAACGTAGATTCGTACCAAATAATATAAAAATAAAACTTATTGAAAAAAAAAACTCAGAAATCTACTCGCCTAAACTAACTTAAATAGAGAAATGCTTGCAAATCACAAAATTCGAGGCGTCAAAACTTTTCTAGAAAATCTCTGCATAACAAAATCAACCGACTTTTCTTTGTGGAAAGTTGCACGAAAAATTAAGCAGCCACAGAAAACAGACCCCCCCCCGTTAGAACCATATATGAACATTGAACCCGGAGCGAGTAAGAGAAGGTTGATGCAATTGCTGAACACCTTGGCGACATTTTCAAACCATTCGCACTGGAGGTTCTTACGGCTGAAAAAAAGCATCCAATCCATCAGCTACTTGATGCTCCTTACCAGATCGAGGCCACCAATAAAACCTCTAAAAATTAATTAAATCGAGAAAAGCTTCAGGCTATGACCTGATAACTGGAGAAATACTGAAAATCCTTACTTATTCAAAAACCTGGTGAGGATCCATCAGAAGTAACATTTTACCGTCCGATCAGTCTCTTGCCGATCCTTTCTAAGGTTTTCGATAAACTTATTCTGGAAAAACTAAAACCGCTTCTTAAAGAACGAAAACTGATCCCAAGCCATCAAATCAAATTTCGTCAACAGCATGCGACAGTGGAATATGTTCATCCGAGTTGCAAGAAAAACCAAGAACGACTTGGAATGCAAGCGTTATTGCACAGCGATGTTCCTTGAAATATTATAGGGTTTCGACAGGGTCTCATCAAAACCCCCAAATGGTTTGAAATGGGAAAACAATGGTCGAGTCGGTGCTATGTTATGGAAGTGAAGCATGGGTTATGAAGGAAGATATGAGAAAAAAGATACAAGCTGTGGAGATGGATTACTTGAGACGAAGCTCTAGAATATCAAGAATGGAATATATAACAAATAACGAAATTCGACAAAGAATAGGGGTCCAAGATACGGTAACAGATAGAATTGATCGCAGAAGTTTGAAATGGTTCAGCCATGTACTCAGGATGAATGAACAGAGATGGCCCAAGAAGATCTGGAATGGAAGCCCCCTGGGAGACGAAAAAAGGGTAGCCTAAGGAGGTTATGGAATGACGGCATAAGAAAGGAGATGGAAACATACCAAGTTGAAGAGGAGGATGTTCTTAACAGAGATAATTATATATTTTTATTCTGACATGGGGTGATCCATGGCACATCGAATTGCAAACATTATTTTTACATCCGCCCCTACAGTGACAACGCTTGTAACCCTATCCCCTAAAACACTGTTGCGGGCTGCAGATTGTCTAAAAGCAATCTCCTTTTCTTTAGTCGAATCGTTAATGTTTTCTAACAAAATCAACTTCTCAGTACAGAAAGTTATTCTTTAAAACACCATAATTTGTGTAAAGTATATGAAGGCCATTTTGAACATTTCAGAGGCTTGCTTTTCCAATAATGATTCTCAACATCTTTTACGCTCTATATTAATGTTCTCCTGCCGTTCGCAATTGAAGCATGTTCCAGTATTGATAACTTCTTCGCGAGAGGTAATGTCATAAAGCACTGGTTGCAAGCGTTTCTTTCTTCGTGTCCAACAACGGGTACCAACAAGCCTTCAGTGTTCTCTTCAATTTCTATTTCAAAATGCCAATTCCATATTATGTTCCATTTAACCATCTGAATTATTATCCTCCATTTCTTGTAACAGAGTTGCGAAATATTCTTCAGTGGACAAATTTGGATTTTCATCAAGCGGTATTCCAGGCGAGGCTAATCCTACTATAGCTGGACATCCAAACATAGCCTCATATGAGCATATTCCAAAATGCAAAACACGGCTTTTCTTAAACTGAATAAATTTGATTCCTGCAGGCCAATCTGTAGTATTATTTTCATTCATCCACGCTCCCAACATATCCTCAATATCTCTATAGACTCGTTCAACAGACCCTTGACTTTGGCTATGCCTAGGTTTCCCGCGGAAGATCAGCGAGCAGGAATGAAAGCAGAAGAGTCCTTCTCGAAGCGTGGCAACAACGATGGTCCTATGGGGAGAAAAGAGCCTGGACGAGACTCCTTATACCAGACGTCAAACCATGGGTCGAGAGAAGCCACGGTGAAGTGAGCTACGAAGTCACCCAAGCCCTGACGGGACACGAGTTCTTCAACTCCTACCTCCACCGATTCAAACGACGAGAATCGCCGGAGTGTTACTATTGCGATGAGGAGGAAGACGACGCATTCCATACCATCTTCGACTGCTCGAACTAGTCTGAAGTAAGAAATAAATATAGCATCGAAGACCTGAGCCCCGACACCCTAGTAACAGAAATGCTATCATCAAAGGATGATTGGGACAGAGTTGCTGATGCCCTAACTGAGATCATCCGTACCAAGCTGGACGATGAGAAGGTCATCGAAGCAGCTCTGGGTTCAGGTCCCGAAGACTAAGAAAGACACAACAACATCGCAGGTTAACAGCTGAAGAAATACCGAGAGGTGAATCCGGTTGTTACCGGGGAGGAGGTTTCAGTGAGTAGGAATCTCACACTACCATCCCAGATTGGGGTGTTGCCTATGAAGGTTCCTGCACTGGTTAAAAAAAGGTTTCCCGCGGACAATATTCACATCAGATCACATAGAATGTAATTTCACCAGAACTGAATTTATAAACACTCTTCCATTGTCGGAGTGTAAAATAAGAAGTGCTCCAAAAGTAGTATAAATTTCCAATTTCCAAATTGCGACTTCTTCTGTTCTTTTAATTTTTAATGCTTTCGGCAACACAAATTTTGTAAGATGATCTTGACACACCATAGTTTCATCATCGCCCGCTCTGTTTTGGACAATGACGTCATGATGTAAAAACCATAGATAGATTCTTAAATAATGTCAACAGCGTCCAATTTGCACGGGCATTGATGTTAATGGCCGGAAGACAGCGCCGTAGCAAGGGTGAGGCGTTTGCCTCAGGCGTCACCGCAATGAGGGCGCTAAACCTTGACATAACCCAATTAATAATAGTTTAAAATTTTCAAAAAGGTAAGAATCTGACTGAATTCGAAAATTTGACTGATGCAGAGGGCACTCAGAATACTAGAAGAATGGTTCACCAGAAAAAGAAAACTACAAAGCATGAGAATGCCTATTCTAAAGGGAATTCCCCTAAAGTTGGCTCCAGAGGTTAAGTATCTGGGAGTGGTGCTGGATGCAAAACTGAACTGGGGAAAACATGTCAGCCTTAAAACTGAGAAAGCAAGCGTGGCTTTCTGGCAGTGTAGGAGGGCGATGGGAAAGTCCTGGGGCTTTTCCCCGAGGATTGCTCTCTGGCTCTACACTGCAATAATTAGACCAATGCTATGCTATGGCGCCCTTGTGTGGTGGCCTAGAGTCAAGATAATGACAGCGGCGTCATCCCTTAACCGACTTCAGAGATCGGTCTGTTTAGCGGTGACGGGTGTGATGCGAACGGCTCCAACTGCGGCCCTGGAGGCTCTCCTCTGCCTATCTCCACTGGATATCTATGTGGAGGAATGTGCGGTACGGGCTTCCATTAGGCTGCGAACGTGTGGCACGTGGACGCATAGACAGGGTGAAGGAGGTCACTCGAGGATCCTGGAGGACTGTTCTAAGAGGATGCCTCTGCTGGACCTTGAGACCGATAGTACCCCTCCAAAATATATTTTTAATAGGAAATTTGACATCCTATTAAACAAAATAGAAACCTTCGAGTCAGACATATAACTATGTTTACAGATGGCTCCAAAAATAAAGTTGGCTCGGGTGCGGGAGTATTCTCTCCTGAACTGAAAATAAACGAAAGCTTATATCGCTGGGAAGATATGCCACTGTATTTCAAGCGGAACTCATGGGCGTACTTCACTGCGCAAATACAGTCCGGGAAAAGAACATCCGGTACAAAAAAATACAGATATTGACCGACAGCAAGGCGGTCCTTATGGCACTCAACTGTCATAGGATCACCTCAAATCTGGTACTTAAATGTATACGGACGCTAAATGAAATATCGATAAACAACAATGTCCTAACGCTCAGATGGGTAAAGGGCACCAAGGAAACGAAGGCAATGAAAGGGCAGATGCTCTGGCGGGAATTGGCTCTGCTAAACTGCCCTGTGGACCTGAGCCATTCATAACGCCGACCATTGAGCTCTTCAACACCCTTCTTACAGAAGAGACCCTCAAACTGCATACCAGTAGATGGAAAAATACCAAAGGCTGCCGACAAGCAAGGGCAGCAATACGTGGACCCTTGCGTAAGCACCACAAATACTACTTGCAGTTATCGCGAGAAAAATTAAGAAGTATTGTAGGAGTCCTAACGGGACACTGCAAGCTAAATAAACATCTTCACAGGATGGGACTGGTAGACAGCCCAACTTGTCGGAGCTGTAACTTAGCAGATGAAACGGCGGAGCACCTGCTTTGCAGCTGCTCTGCCCTTGCTTCGAAAAGAGGATCCATGCTGGGGGACTGCTGGCCTAGCATGGCCAGTATTAGTGCCACATTGCCCTCGAAGATACTTGAGTACATCCTAAATGTGGAATGGCTTGAGACTTAGAGGAGCGATGGGCTACCTGGAGGTAGCATAATGGGCCCGATGTGTGGTCTGAGTGCTTGCAGTGAAAATCTGCCCTCCCCAAACAATCCAGATCCAGAAGGCTGGTCGAAATGCAATATAGTTTATACAATTTTTGTATTAATATTTTCAGTGTTACTGATGAGATTTTTCTTTTATTAGATTCACTTCCGGTTGAAATCTAATAATTAACAAACGCAACGGATATTTTCTTTACAAGCTTATGACTCGGCCTGCGGCCTCGTATTTATTAATTTAAATCCTTAGGCATTTTCATGCTTAGTGAATACATTACATATAATTAAGTCATAAATTCATGCAGGTATTTCTTCTTGGATTTCCCAAAAAAACACCTTTTTGCGCTTAACAATTTAATTCAAACCGACATAATATATCATTATACATTTCGAAGTAAAGCAATCTAAGCAATCTACATTAAGAACATACATAAAGCTGTGCAACCTTGAATAAATAATTATTATTATTGCATTATAATTTTAAATGGTGTATAGGTGCATTAAATGTTTAAATGTAATTATTATGTCAGTAGTTAATATTAATAAGAATGACGTAATGTACAAATTTGTGTTATTAAGAATTGAATTTTGGGAACCGCTGTAATAACGGAGTGTGCGCAGTACGCAATAGATCGGATTGTGTGAAGTGAGTGCAGACGAACTAGCTGCTGTAGGAACGCGAATCGAATCCGAATAACCGACAATTTGTGCTTTTTAGTTTAAAATTAGTAATATAGTGTGCATGTGATTTTGTATTGTATGAAAATAAGTTAACTTTAAATTTATTTTGTAATAAATTGTTAAATTATTTTCGAAAATAATAATCGATGGGGCGTATGCTTCGTCTGTTTAATTATTGTCGTTAGTGCCAAGCATTTTGTCGGGTACGGTGTTAGTGTGGCTATTTAAGAATTTTGGAGGTGCTTTATTTTAAGAAGGAACGCATAATTGGATTAAAACCCAATTTTGAGGTGAGAATCGCAAGACATTTTTTTTTTTACTTTTATAATTCGATCGGCAATGAACTGTCGACAAACGGGTTAGGATCGCCGGCAAATTTCGATTCTTAGGGGTGTGTCATCGACCGAATTAGTTTTTGTTTTAAATAAATGCCGGTCGCAGCACCAATTTAAATTTATCGATTTTTGATGGTTAACCGTCCAACTTGACTACACGCCGTCACAATCGATTCTGTCTGGATAAATTTTCACCTTTCCCCATGACAATTCGCCTTTTAACTCGATTTTTTAGTTTCAAGGTTATTTTTTTGATCTTTTGACCATTTAAAATAAATTGAACCGAAAAACCGTCATGCGCTGTCGGTTATGCAATAACAAATTTGATATCATTGTTGCTAATTGTTGAACAATTGTGATAAGAAATGGGTCAACATGGGCTTCAACCTTTTTCACTTAATTGCTTAATCAGGCGAGGCGAGAGCTGGAATTCACAATTTACCTATTAATAATTAATAAAATATTATCTATGATGGCATGTTGATCTGGTAGGCGTAAGTTAAGTGAAGATGAGATTTGGGAAACCTATTTGTGTAGCGATTGATTGATTTTAGTTATCGCGCCTTATCGAATATTAATTGATAAGAAAATATAAGTTTATCTTACACTTAATTTTAATTAATAAAAAATGTTTCGTGCGCGATACCTCGGTATATGCATAAACCACATCGGTTAACCATTTCCATAATAATATGGAAAACACAGTCATATTATGTACATTTACAACTCGCCTGAATGCCAAACCGATTTTTTGTAAACTTCCTTTAACATTTAAATAATAATCTTTTATATAATCGAAAAGATTTCACAAAAACAATTGACAAATTGTCATTGTCCGCAATATTGCAATGGTTGAAACTTGAAAGTCGATAACATTCGTGTTTCGGACCGTTAGTTCTCATCAGTTCACTGCACTATATATTTATTCTTCTACAGATAAACCTTTGCAAAATGCACAATGTAACTAAGACAAAAAAAACAACAGTAGCTCCATCATGAGCGTTCCACATAATGTTAACCTCGATCTGGTAACTTATTAAGGCCGGTTGTAGAACAAAAGATCATCCTCAGAGTTAACTCGGGGATCTCTGCTGTTTGATTGGTTGATACACCAAAAATTTCTGGGTTAACTCTGGCTCGAAGACGATTTTCGTATCTAACAGACGTGGGGCTCCGAAGTCTAGTTTGCGTGATAATTCAACTCGAAGACATTGTAACGACTTTTGGATCAATGGGAGAGCTCTATGTGAGGTTGTAGAGAATCATTTCCTTAGGGCAATACTTGATAGGACAGATTCCCTATAGGGTAATATTCGGGTGTAACAGCTCCAGGGGGAAGAAAAATACTCGAATAAGCCCTGAGGGGAACCCGAAGGGTACCTTCTAATATTTTTCTGACACGAGCGGCTGTTTGGGAAATTATTTACCGAATTTTTATCCTCTTTAAATATTCAGCGCAGAAAATATACTGTTTTTTTTTATTTTAATTTTTCTTTATTTATATTTTCTTTTTTTGTAGCACACATTGCTCCTAGCAAGGTCACGGTTTGTACCGCTTTTATATGTACAACCTGAAATGGAGCTCACTGATTGGTTGAAAAACTCCAAAATAACCTAAAATTTCTTATGAGTTGAATAATAGGGTGTAACAGCACCAGGGAAGGAAAACTACTCGGAAGATTTTTGAAGGACTGGTTTTGGTTATTGCAAGAGCGAGCCAGTGCAATGCCTGCGTTCAAAACTTGGCCCGAAATAAATGTTCGAGTATTTTTTCTTCCAGATCCTCTGTTGCGTTGATTTTTCATCGAAATAAGACTCATTTCAATGCAGAATTTTTTATTCTAACGCATATTGCTTCTAGAAACGAGCATATGGTCACGTAACTCTCGTGCAACGCCTTTACACTTTTGCCGATATAAGCCCCTAGAGAACCTGCCCGATCGATTATTCAACTCATAAGAAATTTTAGGCTATTTTGGAGTTTTTCTTGGTTTTTCAACCAATCAGAGAGCTCCATTTCAAGTTGTATATAAGCGGTACAAACCTTGACCTAAACGCATCTTACTCTGAGAAGTATTTAAAGGAAAAAGTCAAAAAATTTAATCCTGAGCAGCAAGTTTTGTACGGTTGTTGCTCGAAGCAACATATCGTCGGCTAAAAGCAAATTTTACAGGAGAAGGTTAACACCTTATAATAAATTCTTTTGATGTCTAACACTCTAAGCCGACGATATGCAACAAAGAAAAATGAAAGTTTATTTTCAGCGATGAATAATTCAAGAGAATAAAAATTCGGTAAATAATCGTCCAAACAGGTGCTCGTGTCAGAAAAATATTGGAAGATACCTTTCGGGTTCCCTTCATGATTTCTTCAAGTATTTTTTCCCCTGGAGCTGTTACAGCCCTGCGGTGACGGTTACATCCCGCGAACTGGCACTTCCAGGCTCTAATTCCTTAAACTGACCGCGGGAAGTGATAAATATTCGACAGTCATTTTGTGCGATTCGATATTTAATACTGTTTCCTGTCGTCGGGAAACATTTGGACTGTTATATGTACAATTAAGCTGGATTCACACTACATTGTACTGCACGTTTTTTTGCAGTATTAGTGCAGTATTAGTAGGTAGTGGCGCATACAGAACTGTGAACAGTTCTATGTAAAATGTATGCGCCACTACCTACTAATACTGCACTAATACTGCAAAAAACGTGCATTACAATGTAGTGTGAATCCAGCTTTATTCAACTCGTGCAGTGTATCAGCCAATGAGAGCACTCCATTGCCACTCTGTCTGTTAGGGGTGACAGGTGCTACGAAGCGCCCAAAGATACTCGAAGACCTTAGAGCTGCGGGACACCCCCAGTTTTCGACCATGTAGCGACCACTGGCGTACTAATGCAAAATTTTGTTTTTTATCGATAAAATGTTAATCAAAGGATATGAAATATACATTTTTTATCAAATTTAAGGGTGGGCAACCCTTCAAAATGGCTATTAATGCGTCAATAAATTTCACTAATAAATTAACGAATAGTTATAAACAATAAATTTCGCTGGTAAATTATCATAACAGCTCTTGGAGAGACTGCTATTGCCGAAAATCGTGAATTTTCATAGAGGTATTTATGATTTTTATCCACGAAGAAGTGAGGACAAGCGCACGCGGACTCGCGGAAAACTTGATCGAACTTGTCGTGCGAGTAAGCGTGTTCAATCAAGCTCAGAAATTAGTTTTTCGCTGCTCTTGCGGTGAGAAGGTGCGCTTAAATCAAGTGTGCAGTTTTTGTTGTTAAAAATTTTAAAAAAAAGATACGAAAAAATCAAATTTTTAGCGATTTGGCGCCTTTTGCATAGGTTGCGCCCCCTATAATTCAGTCAAAAATACATATTTTCTATCTCTGAACATTATCCAATTAAGTTAAAAAAAAAATAGGCATTAGTACGCGACTGGTCGGTTGGTCGTTTTCCGAGCGCTTTTTTGGGGGTGTCCCGCAGCTCTACTGTTACCGTTTGATAACAGACTTTGGGCTCTGTCACTGCATGTGACCCCACTACTACACAAAAACTGAAATGATGTCGCTTTAAAGCAAAACTATTTTACAATTCTTTGAAGAAATTATACTGTGTAATTGTGACGTTACATGCGATGACAGAACCCAAGGGTTGTCATCGAAAATTAGGGTTCCGAACCACGTCAAAATAATTCATGAGTTATACCAATTAATACAGTTGAATATATTTTTATTGTCTACTCTACAGTCTATAAATGGTGATCAACATTTTCTTTATAAATATTTTTGCGGGCAAAGAATAATATTTAATAACATTAAATTTGCGGGCCCCGGGTCACCAGTTGGACAGCGCTGGTTCGGCGCTGGTATACGTTACATAGAGAAAATAAAAGCTCAAATTATAGTTTACGGTTTGATTTGTGCTACACCACATCCATACCACTTCAGATGTGTAGTATTTTTTCAATTGGAAGATCAATAAATCACTGTGAAGTGAACATTTGAAAAATTGTTTCACCTATCAAAATTGCGTTTGCGTTTAAGTAATCGGATGCTTTTTGTTGATTTAACAAAAACGATTTATCTAATCTATAATTCATTTTAATGTTGAAATTTGTCATTAGTCATTCCTTGATCAATCTTCTCATACCTTGATCCCAATGTTTGTTCGTTTCCTAATATCAATTTCTCGACTTCTGAATATTATAAAAAATTTATCCGGTGTTTGTCCGGTTTTTGAATTTCGTCTTGAAAAGGTGTTACAACTTAACGTGAATTCCGAACCACGGGAATAAACTATTTCTGTTACCTCTGAACCACGAAAATATTAAAGCCATTCAGTCCAACTATGTATCCATAATGTTAAATATAACGTGCCCGTTAAGTCAAGGTTATCCAACTTGTTATGTTATTTATTAAATTCTTACTGCGTATCTGATAACTAAACGTCTAACGTTATCGATAACTGGTAAAACATTACAATCGTTTAATAAATAACATAACAAGTTGGATAACCGTGACTTAACGGGCACGTTATATTTAACATTTTGGATACATAGTTAGACTGATTGTTACCTGCTACCTGAGTAAACATTGGTGAATGAAAAATCCGGAAAAATCCTGCTATAGATGGTACGCGACGAGATTCCAACCCATGATCTTGGCACGAGAACCCATTAGGCAAATTTTCATCAATTGCACTAAAATTTCAAAAATATTTGAATATTAGTAATAAATTCTTATGATTCATTCTGACTTGTTGTCTTAAAATATAATTTTGCGGTTTCCAGGTTGGGAAGATTAGATAACAAAAGCTTAAAAGTTGAAATTTTTGTTGATAACATGGCAAACGTTGAAAATATTTTCTGTGAAATATACTAAAATATTTCTACAAATTTTTCAGACTGATTACGTTACCTTGGTCAAGCCATATTTCCTGTTTTCGGATTAGAATTAGACCTAATGCGGTTGCGAAAGGGGGGTAATGACTACTAGATACTGCATTTTATTACTTCCGTTAGTAGCGAGGTAGCGACCACTGTTAATTGCTAATTTACTAGGTAGTAAGTAATATTATTTATAATATGAAAATCATACTGATCCCCCCCCCCTCCACCACTACAAGATGACATCCAACAAATAGACGTAATAAATGATATTATGTAATGAACTGGAAGTTCCTCTTTATTTATCGAAATATTTAAGCGTGGGTTAAGTTCTATAAATACATCGTGTAAATTCATACCTGATTTCTATACAAAATATTACAAAGGGAGTTCGGTTCTATCAAGAAAAAAGTCAAAATATAGGAAGCATTCTACATAAATGATGTCTAACTTGATCATGAACAAAAGCGGAGTTCCTATGTTACGAAGTCTGACTAATAAGTAAGAAGCTATCCGCCAATTTGCGGATGTGATTGGTACTGTTTAATTTTCTTATATAATTAAAATAATTTACAATGACTAAAAAGTTGATACGACCCCCAAATAGGTGAACTGTCAAAGGGGATAACTGCAGTTTTTGGAAATTTCAGTTTGACTTGAATTTCGACTCCTACAGAAACCACTCTCTCTCGTCGTAAATCCTCATGGTAGAGGAATCGTAACCATCTTTGTAATGTATGGATGTGATGTGCATTCTAAGGCTCAGTTGTTCAGTTTCGGGTTATCTTTTAACCTGGGTTATTTTCCATAGAAATGATTACTTCAAGAATTGTTTCCATGGAAAATAATTTAGGTTAAAAGATAACCCAATACTGAACAACTGGGCCTTAGTGTTTTAATATTGTTTGAAAGGCCACAGCTCCAAACCACGAGAAGTTCTCTTGGTAGTTTATTTCGTGTAAGAAACGTTTCTTCGTGGCAGAGCGCAATGAACGCGGGAACTTACTCTTCTTAACGTGGTATTCTAACCAAGGCAGGGAAAATCATCTCTCACTCGTGACTAAATGGGGGGGGGGGGGGGGTGTAATTTTCTAAAATTTAAAAAAATAACTTACGAGTAGAAACTAGATTAATATTATTTTAAATAAGTAGGGACATCCAATAATTATTTCTTAATACGATGCATTTTAAAAATTTGAATGAACTCAAAATATGATACAATAAACAATTTCGGGGCTGTAAATGACATTTTATCACGCTCTTTTTGATCAATTTTTGAGTTTTCAAAAACATTGCTCAGTAGGACCCCGATGACTCCAGTCTCGGTTATATTCAAATCTTTATTCAAGCCTTGTCGATTACGTAGTCTTTTCTTATGTGCCATCTCTTTGTCAGGGGTGTCGATCTGTCCTAACCTGACCTGTATAGTACATAATTATAAATAGTTCAGGCAACAAAGCCAAAATTGGCTATAGTTGGCAAAAATTCAAGTACTCTGAAAAATAGTTTCCCAATTTCCTTTTGTTTAAGCAGAAGATCATCCTCGCGTCAGAGTTAACTCAGGGATTTCTGCAGTGTGATTGATTGATACACAAAAATCCCTGGGTTATAACTCTGACTCGAGGATGATTTTTTGTTATCCAAGTGGCCCTAAAATTCCCTGACGGTTTTTTTGCTTAGAACTCTTTTAATTTTATTTTTACGGAAAATTTTCATCAGATTAAAATTGAAGAGCATAAAATTCTCTACAATTTTTTTTTCAAAAGTGACTTAAATCGTAAAATTGTGTGGGGTATTAATTGGGGCAGTATACCAAAGTATTTTAAGATAAATTTCATAATATGATATTATGAAATTATCGACTCGTCACATAAAATATTTCTCAAATCTTTTTTTTTTGTCTTTTTACAACTCTATCAACGTACATATTTACTGTAATAAGGGTTCGCCACAATAGTACAATATTCAGGTATTGATTTAACAAGAAATATAGGTCTACAGTATCATGAAAATTTTCGACTCGCTAAATTCCTTAGATTGGCGAATTATTAGACCTTATATTTGATTGACTTTGTTAAACAAATCATTAAAGTGACCTGAAAAAGTTAATGTTGAGTTAACATGAATATCCAAGTCTCGGAACTCGATCTGAGGCTGTCTGAAAGCTGAAGATTTACTAATTTGCTAGTGAAATTCATAACTACATGTACTTCAATATTCAACTCGAAAAACAAATTTAACATATTTTTATTATTCATAACTTGACACTTGGCTATTATTGAGTTCTATGTGCTTCAGTTTATACCGAGATTCAAGTGACTTTAGATACTTATTGATCATTGACAATGTTTCAAAGCATTTGTTGTATTATTTATGTAAAAAATGAATAAAGAGGGTGCTGGTGAAACTCCATGGGAAGGATACCGTATAAATTAACCATTTCAATCCTATTATTACAAAGATTGGAAGAATAACCATTCAATTAAGACGGAGCGTAGCGTAGTCTTCTATTCGCAAGTTCTTGCACTTTGCACACAAAAATGCAGGTTTGCGTAGTTCTGACGAACTCATAGTTAATTATTTTCCCAGACCTATGATCCTTAATTCATACAATATCCTATGTACATCCACTCGATCAAATGCTTCAGTAAAATCAATGTCAACACTTCCACCTGATTCCAAAGTATTTGTAATAAAATCAACAAATTAATAATTGGTAGAAATAAATCGATCTTTGAAAACTCCGATCGTTTATAAATTATGCTCTTACAGCATTGTACGAAGTTCAGGAATTTCAGCAACTGTGCTTTCAAACACCTTAGGGATTCCAGGCAAATGCTGATTAGTCGGTAATTTTTAACATTCGATTTACAACTACCCTTGTGAATTGGAGCGTTAATATTGACAAGTAGGTCTTTGTTACACTTATCGTTTCTATTCGTCAGTATAAGTGATCTGTTGTCTGCACGTGATTGGGGTGCTTACGACGAGAAAATTACAACTATATGTTACTTCTTTGAATAGTGATGACATTTTTGAATGGTTGGAAGTAATTCAGGAAGTAAAATAGCAATGGTTAATTTTGAAAAATTGCATCTCTTCTGCTCGTAGTTAAATCTGGAGAAGACCTAGACCTCCTCCGGGTTTCAGTGACCGCATTTGTACATACTTGAATATAGGCATTTTAAAAATGTCAAGGTGAAGCTTGTCTGGTTAGCTGGTATAACCTGTGGATGTAACTTTGTTTCTCAAGTCGTCGGGCTTCGAGTCGGCCGCCCATTTTACCTGCTCAATAACTAATTCAGTTTATTTTTATTAAAATATTAAGTCTTTTTGAAGTTGCGCTGAAATGTTACACCTACCTCATGTAATATTTATCTGTTCACAGCCCGGAACTAAAGTCAATAGTTTTTGTCAAATAGCGATTTAACCAGGTGCGATTATGCCATGAAACAGTGATGACATCACGAAACGTCGCTACTGTTTGATAACAGGAAGCACGCTTTGGTATCGACTCCAAAATGACAATTCGGTTAACTCATCTTGGATGTAATCAATTCAGGTTCCTCGCTAGCAGCTGACTCATTAACATTACAGTTGTGTCGTGCTACCCCTCTTGACGCGTTGCATGAATTGGTCTGATAATGCGTGTCTATATGAAACATTTCCAAACAAAATCGATATAATTGGTCTTCCTCTTCACTTGTCAATAGGGTTTGTTACTCATTAGTCATTTATTTGTGTCCCTTTTTTATACTGCTTACATGTTTGTTATTCACAACGGCTACATATAACTTGAAGTTATATCGATTTTGTAATTGTAGCAACCCCAAAAATATTTAAAACACCCCAATACGCTTTTTTATTACCTCTGCATTTTTAGTGCTTTTTTTTCTATAAATTTCTTACAAACCAAAAACGTATTCTACCGTTACATTTATGGATAAATCTTTTTATGGGGCTCAAAGACACAAGGTATGCCATTCTGTTGAAATGTTTTTCTTCTGCTTGACGTGGTATCCTAACCACGGCATAAATATTTTAAGGGCAATTGAAATTTGAACTGACGAATGTTGGATAATACTTGTTTATTGTGTCTGCTTTTAATTAAACTAATACATATTAAGTGCAATTCTGAATCACTTAGTAAATAAATTATCAACAATTTTGATTAGTGCAATTAATTAAATTTAATTAGATCGACTTTTATAATATAAACAAAATTTAAATTGAAGTATCAAATTTTGTAATATGTAAGCTGAGCCACATCAGTTTTGTAATTTTTCTTATTACTTGACCTTTCGTAAATATTTGAACTGTATATCTGTCATACAATATCAATTTAATATATTAAATTAATTGATATAGAAATTTTTAAATATATTGGGATTATATTCCACGCAAGTATTTGTTAAAATAACAGTAATTAATTGTTAACTAAAGCAATTGTACGATTTGTTTTCACCTACTTAGTTGTTGTAGTCGAGATACGTTCCCTGGCTTCTGGTTAATTAATCACCGTGATAGATAATTACTCGGAAGACTAACAAAGAACATCTTTCGACTTGCAAAATTGAAAAGTTTCAAAATGGAGTCGTACGTTTTTTTTAAGAGAGAAATTGGTTTCGCCAGTCCAAGGTTGGATTTTAAACAGTTTTGTTTTTTGGATCGTCGTTAGTTCATGTTTTTGCATTGTACATTTGGTATTATGATCAAATTTTTTCGATGGCTGGTTATTATTTGTAATTCGTTTTGGTGTTAAGTCGCCGCACTGCTTGGAATGCAGACTGCCGAAGCAACCGCCTTGATTTCGAATCTCTCTCGAGGAACTTGGAAAAAATCTAGTAGTGGAGTTAGGGCCAAATTCATAATAGTCAAGCCATTTCCTCTCGAGGATGGAATAAATTTGGATCTGGGGATCTAGAGCCATTTTAACATTTCCGGATTCGTTACGGTTTTAACCTTCATTCTCTATCTTACACAATCTGCTTAATTTCCCATTTCCTATATTACGTATTGTGTACTACTACTACTACTATATCACTCCATACGGTGTATCTTCAAGTTACTCATTGTCTTATAATTAATAAATACAAAACAGTTTATTCACTTTCTGAATCCAACGTGTATTTTTTGTTGTGATACCTTTATTGTAATTTTTCAAATAATTATGCCAAGCGTTTCCTCTGTACGAGCAACACGGATGTCCACGATTTGAATATTTAAATTTGTTACTTTTAACCGTGCACTCGTATAATTTTGAAAAAAGCTGCTCAGTCTTGGTCAATTTTGAAACTGTAAATTTTATTGCTACATTAAAGTTATTTCATGATTAACGGGTTATGTTTCAACATAACGGTGTTTATGCGATTGAAAATCGAACTTATTAAATTATGTTTATTAAATATGGTTTTTATCTAATTTAATTAAAGCGATTATCTCATTAATATAAAAATAAAGTAATGACGATTAATTAACGTTTACAATAATTAACGAATGAGACTCCCCCTCCCCTTCCCTGATATATGCAGAAACATATTATACTTAAAATGGCTCCTAAATGCGAACCGAACTAAGGTAAAAAGGAAATTAAATTTTTTAAACGAGGTTTTAAATTTTTGACGGATGTGGTGATTAAAAGACCGAGACTTTTGAAGGTTCGCGTAGTAAAGGCAGCCACAGACTCACGGCTTTGTTCGACGTACTTGTTCGACTGCTTTGTTCGACGAGCAAGTCTGTGGGTGTGTGGCAGTAATTCCGTCGTACTTGTTCGCCAACAAGAACGACGGATTTGTTCGACGGTTTTGTTCGACGGCTTTGATCTCTGTCTCTCTGTCTCTATCTCTCTAACTATCTCTGTCTTGATAACACCGTCGAACAAGTCTGCAAGTCTGTGGCCTATTCGAACTGGCGTACTTGTTCGATGACTTGCTCGTCGAACAAAGCAGTCGAACAAGTACGTCGAACAAAGCCGTGAGTCTGTGGCTGCCTTAACGCGCTTGGATCTGTTCTGTTTAGTGACGATTGCTATTATCAAACCAGTATTTGTGATGATGATCTCATCTTTTAATGAAAGTTGTTTATTACAATCATTTTATCTCCCAAAGGTGTATTCCTCGTGCAGCCATCCGTTTGAATTTAGACAATGTGTAATCTTCCAAGATGTATAGTATTATAAATTATATTATGGCAATATTTCAAATTTTGGGTACCTAAAGGAATATGAAATTATTTTATTCGATTTGAAAGGGTCATCAAACTTTTGCAACTTTTAATCGTTATTATAATGGATGAAAGGTACTTTCTGATTGTAACTAACAGTGCTCTCAAGGCAACATCATTGTTTATTTTTAACCTAATTTTTTGCGAAGGACATTTGTACAATATAAAAATTAATTTGTTTGGTGAACTCAATTTGTTATGTTTTATTTTCATTTTTATACAAATTTTTAATATTACGAAGACCGAAAGAAATTTTTCTCACCTTTATCAGAATGGTGATAAATTGATCGACTTCAAGAAATCCTTCTCAAAGGCCAAACGAGCAGTTTTAATTTTTTTGAATAGCTGGCTAAAAATTCTTAACGATGTCATATTAAAGCGTTGCTGCTTGTAAGTACAAGATTAATTGAAAAACTTCGTGTCTTGTCATTTGACATAATTCATCCAATTCTGAGAAAGAATTTTTTAAATATTAAGTTTGATTAAGTGTTTGTGGTTATTTGTTCTTGGTTTTTTTTAATTATAATTAACACACCAAACTGGAACCAACTTGTGGAATTAATTTTATTTAATCTCAAAATGAAACTGTCTCGGTTTTGGACTTAGTTTTAGGCCATAGGTTACAGTCTCATATCTTTTTTCTCACGAAGCAAAATAATTAGTCAATAGATTTCTCCGACTGATCAGTAATTTGTTGCGCTTCCCAGGAAAATTTAATCATCGTTTTGATTCATCATTGAAATTTCGTAATTTTTTAACTGCAAAAAGTTGTTTTACTGTAAGCTATAAGGAGGAAAGAGTTTGTCCGATGTTTATCAGCTTTCGATATTATTGAACGTCTGAAACTGTGCCTGTCTGGTAGAGGCTGGCCAGACTCCCTCGCACGCCGTGGTTTGATGTGCATCAATTTCATACCTGAAGGTGATTCAGGTTGTGCTCTCTACTATACCGACTTGAAGTTCGTAGTATACAAGGTGCTTGAAATAAACTTGTCATTCACATGACACATAGTTTCCAAATTATTAAGTTATATTTTTAGTAAAATTTTGTAAACCTTGAAGGTGTATTTAGCCAACAACACCTTCAATTTTATATTTTCAAATGACATTCCAAATTATTTTGGCATTTACGACTTCAAAGTCGGAGTCATAAAGTGGGTATCATAAGATTTATAGCCTTAAATTACCGTTTTGGTGTTTTAAATTTTATTTTAATATTTCTTTATTGATTCTTCTCAGCTAATCTTCAGTAATTTACTGTGCTAACTTAGGTGTGTAATTTATACAAAAGTAAAAATACATTTGTTTTCCTAGTTATTCGATAACGAATTTCGTTATTCGCAATATAAAATTCAACGTGAAGTTTTTGCTTTGGTTTCCAATTTTTTAGTCCATCAAGATTTGGTATCTTTATATCGACATTTATGGCAGTAATACATTGGCATTATAGGATATACTGACGAATCCCAGTTGACATGTTATGTAATTGTTTGCTTACTTTAAGCTGCATCATATTGTATGTGCTTCTTTTTATAAGGTTACTTGATGACAATGACATCACAGAGTTCTTAAAATGCTCGTGTGATGATGGGTAAAGGGGGAGTTGTATGAGTATAGATTGCGCTAAATGTGAAATGAAATTGAATTTAACCTTGCAATTTTGGCGTAGTTCCAACACAATAATGTGTCTTCCATCCAAGTGCATTTTCATATTTGTGTATCTATTCAAAATATTTGGATTTTTTATTCTCTCGGTCCTCTCGGATAAATTTAGTTTTATCGTGTTCCCATATGGCATTGTTAAACCAATCGATACTGTTGGGTCCTTTAGAATCCAACAGTGTGTCACATAATTACCCATTTTGATGAGGAAGTATCAGCTTCTCATTGTCTAAATAAGTTATATTAGTCACGCGGTTTAAAATTCTTTTGAATAACTTCCTCAATATAAAATTAAAGTTTTTAATAGAAGGAATGGTTTGCTTCTACTTTTAATGATGTGCTAAAATATTCACAGTACTCTTGGATCGGTGAATACATCAGGATGGCACAAAATAAGTTGAACAGTTTGTTTTCTCTGCAACTTTTGAACAAAATAAATAAATGAACTATATAAACGCTTTATTCTTGGAATTTCTTTATATCGTATGTGAACAATCATTTTATCGTGTCTAATAAACTTTATTGTTGAGATCGCCCCAAAAATATGTCGGGAGTTATTATAGAAGTTATAAAATCGTCTTATTATACAGTGTACTCATGACTTTATATAACGGCTGTGTCGTTCTAAAGATTCAAAGGTTCAGGGGTAATATCGAAGGAGTGGAATTGCAAACTTCTTGGGTTGAGTTCTTCAGACTTGTAATTCATTAGTGTGGAGATTACTCCAAATAAAATGGTTTGTCCGTAAATAACATACAAACAAAATAATAATAAATTATTCTCTTTGCGTTAGAACTACTGACCGATTCTTTTCCGAGAACAATGCGACTATTTTGGTCCGCTGAGCAATTGTGTACCTATCCATAATTAAATTCTCCAAGTTTTACCTGTAAGAGCAACAAAACTAAAAAAAACTACAATTTAAAAAATACATATATCAGGTTATTTTTCGTCACCCTGTATCATTCCCTAAAGGTATTCATTCCTTTGAATAGGAACACCTTTCACACACAAGTTTTTATATTTTCTCGGTGGAATGGCTTCAGGAAAATTATATTTGCCCCATGTAATAGGTAGCAAAGTATTACACGATCGATAATGTTAACGAACCAAGTTGTAACGATGAATCGACAAATACAAAAGTATGTTGTGAGTTTGTTGCAAAAGACTCTTCAAGTTATTTAAATTCAAGGTTTTATGAGCACCTTTATGGCGAAGTTTTTAATGGTTCCGACCTACCATTACCTACACGCAAAAATCGTTCATTGAACCTAACATTAGGTAACCAACCAGTATTTGACTAAAGTTTCCCCCAAACTTAATTTAAATGCAACAAACACAATATGGAAGACAAATATTTTTATTTCGTTTTATTTTTGAATCAAAGGCTTCGTCTAGACATCTGAAAAACTGTAACCTAAACAGGATCGTCTTGTCTGTCGTATTTTATGTAATTAATAATTCATTAACATTATTTCTTGCATAAATTTAATTATCGAGTATTATTTTAACGAAGGCGATTGGATTTTAATTTTGTTAAGCAACCTGCGTTAATCTAGAATTTGTATTCAGGAAGGAATTTTTTGAATACCCATTAAAACGTTATTCAATAATAATTTAACATGGCTCGATTGAATAATATGGACGTTCCCATTAATCAAAATCTGTTAAGATAGAGAAATCTAACCTTCGATGAAGAGGTTTAAAATGTAAGTCATCGTTACAAAGATAGAAAACTGAGGAAGTCTTCAGCCTAAACTGCATGATTATTTTCATCTTCAGACCGATCAACTTTTTGTCACAATACCAATTGTTAGAAAATCTTGATCCTGAATTTCTAATTCCAAACTCAAGTATATCACAAATAAGTGAACCTTATGGTTCATGCTAAGATTTTTCATTTCCTTGTTTTGTGTTAATTGAAAACGAAAGTGAACCATTATAAAAACTGTTACAACTTCTCATGTGAATCTTTTATTATTAAGTGTTTCCTCAATTTATATGGAGCAAGCGTAACTCTCGTAATCAATTTGAACTGAAAGAAGGTTTCAAACAATTTATCGCCTCGATATCGGTGGAATAAATTTTTTATTTCATGTAAAATATTTCCCAAGCGCTTCGATTTTCTACTATTTTGATTCGATACCTATGGAATGCCCAACTGTGGTACTTAGCTTCCGCTTCTATTCAATATTCAAGGTCCTAAACTATTTTTTATTAACTATTTATATATTTTTGGCCACTCTCCAAATTACTCGTATATTATTAATGCTATTTAAATATTTGATAAAACAGAAATGCATACTTTACTCTAATTATAGTTTTTCCAACAGAACAGTCTGAAAGTTTTTGTTTTTATTTTCGATATTGAAATTAAAGCCAACTCGTTCGTTGCCAGTAGTAGGTAGTGAAAGTGGATGATAAATCGATTGTTTCCAAAAATATTTAAAAATTACTCGATCATCTTAGGTAAAAAATGCAGGTTTCAATGTAGGCGAGATTTATCAGAAAGGTGGCTGACTGGCATTTCCTGTTCCCACCGGAAATTTTTCATTAATCACTTATTTCGTTTTTTACTTTAGTAAAAGTTGTACTACCAAATAAATGATCAGGTTTGGTGCAATTTTCTTTTTTATCAAATTTATTTCTTGTTCTTTTCGTAGAGATGTGAATAATTTGCATCTTAAGAGGAACTTGTTGCAGTTGAAAAATTGACCTTTGTTGTTCTACTGTCCCTCACCTTGTCCTTTGGGGACACTCGATGAATTAGGAAACTTGTTGCTGCCTTGTCACATTGAAATGCAAGATTGTATCGTTTCAATATACATTTGGAATTGTTAGGCTTGATCAAAACTAGCCAGATTCAGATCTCTGGGTATAATTTTGTTCTGTTATTCGAAAAGCATTTTTGCATTACGTATATAAAATGTTAACAAGGTTATAATGGTTTTAAAATCAGGTATAATATTTTCTACATATGTCTTCCTATCTTAATGATCACTTATAATATATTTATGCCAATCAATTACTCAGCACTCACCCTAGGTCATCATTTTTAGTGTTCAACGTGGTAAATAATGGATTCACTGCTATTCTTGATTTTAAGTACCTATCAATGTTTTGTTCTATCTGCCTGCAGTCGGTATACTTTTTGCAGACCACACTTCTCGGATCATTTCATAAGAGATTTTAATGAACTGGAGCTTTGCAAGGATGAATGTGGTTCACAGTAAATGGTCTTGCCATAAGTGATACTAAAACATCCATCTTAACTTTTTCTAACGATCGTCTAATGGGCAAACAGCCCACACAATATTTCTTGGAATCGTGGTGGCTTGGCTTTGACCTGGAACTATCACAGAGATCACATTGTAGCTACGGCGTGGCTGCTTGAGCGTTGAAAAATATTAGAAATAAGCGTGATTCGTCGTGTTTCTTTGTTAGGATACGCAATACACAACTGAAACTCTGTAGTGCGCTAGTGCTGAGAACATGAACCTACTACGGACATTTTAAACTGAAATGAGATCAAAATTGTACTATTATTGCTTTTGCTACGAGAAAACGTGAACCCTTTATCCAAAATTTAAATCTTCCACAGTAGTTGACATTGAAAGTCATCGCTCACTTGTAATAATAAAATCAGTGATTTATTTACAATGGACTAATCAAAGTCAAGGGGCTTCAATTGCTTAATCTGCCATTAAGGCATTACATTACTAGAGTTTTCAATCCTTTCAAAAATTAGCTTGCTGAATATTCAAAATATAATCCAATTTTAAAAAGTAGTTCAAGATACTTTGTGCATTTAGGACATAAATCAGTCTGCATTAGGACTGCGTCTGCAGTGAGACGCAGCCGAGAGCAGATACCATGCAAGAACGCTTTCGACCGGTGGTGCATACATTAATTTTTTCACGAATACTTAAAAAACGACCAAACGGATTGAAATCTCGGGAATATTTTGATATTGGACGAACTTGCTGTATTCCAACGTTGAATACCATATGACCAAATGTAGATCCAATCAGTCGGTGCATACCAAGGTTAGACTGCATCGGCTTGGGGCAACATTTGGCCGACAGTGCCTCTCTTGTGTGAATTTTATTTCTCACCTCCTCCCCCGGTGGTTTTATTTTCTTCTTTGGTTATGATCATATATAGGGTTCCTGAAAATAAAAATCGCTTTGCCTTCGATCTTCATGGCAATTAGTTTAATAATTATGCGCTAAGTTAATTTTATAGTAATTTTTTTTTGAAATAAAGTTGATTATTGTGGCAAAGCACTTTTCTTTCAGCACCAACTTATGGCTGTGCTTATCGAATTCACTTATAGCTCGAAGTTAATTAGCACTAGAATGTCGTAAATTGTAAAATCAATTAGTTGTAAAGTGCTCTAAACAACGTTTTCTGTAAGATTTTCCGTTATTTTGCCATGCCAGGCTATAAAATTACATTTATTGCAACTTTCGTGCGCTGTTAATGTGCTCGACTGTTCTTCACACATTGTGTGATTTTCACACCATTATGGTTAAATTCTTGATTTTATAGTATCAAATGCGCCAATCTTACGGGAGTTTGTAGTTCAAAGGTTATCACAGATGGTGCCACCAACATCTCCAGGTATTTCTAAAAATCCCATAAGGTTTGCATATCCGATATTTTGTAATCCAAGGTTAAGCAAACATTGTAAAATGCAGTTGATTGTCGTTTCCTGTCGGTTTTTTTTTATACTATATTATACAAAATAATTACAATCGGTAAAACATCGAAAATAGCATAAAAATAACAGGTAGAGTAACTTCCTGTAAAAACGATTTAGTTAATGTTATTCTAGAGAGAATTAACGAACCCAAACCTGGTGAAAACTGAAGCATGAAAATTTTATGGTTTCGAGATGGAATGCGAACGTGAAAATTATCATCTAATGATTACATAAGTAATTCAATAGATATTATGCTCTTTTACGTTTTTAATTTGTAGGTGTTCTAAATATGTTCTAAGGTTAAATTTTTTAAGATATTAAGCAAGGTCAATATATTTACAAATGAAGTTGTAGAATCAATTGCTTCAAATTTGTTTTTGTCTTGTTTTAATCGACCGATTAACCGCGAGTGATTTGTTCCATTATTTCAATATTGATTTTATGGTATAATGCCCTGCAAAGTCGATTAATTTTTACTACAATTTTACATTGTCTTTGTCTTCTTAGATTTTTCTCTGAATTATAACGGAAGTTTTTTAATGGATCTAATTAGATATTCAAACAATTGGTTGGATTCTTTGTCGTTTCGAAATTTTGGTAAATTACATATACTTTGACTAGACACGATCTCAAATTTTTTATGCATATATAATTAATTATAACGCGTGGGCACTTAATTGTAGCTTTTCATGTGGATGTTTTACATTTGAAGTTTTCATTTACATAATTTGGTTGTTCATAATAGAAGTTCTAATTTTGGCTTCACACGAAATAATTTTTATAAACAGTTGGAACAAAATAGAAAGTCTACTTTCAAAAACTGGGTAACAGAAACAGTTACTGACATTTTCAATCTTATTTTTTTTGTAATTTTCTTTCGTTCCAATGTTTAGTTTAGACGCTTGCACAAATATAATTTGGGTTTTCCGCGAATTTATTGATTCTTTTTTGCTTCTTGTAGCCAAGCGCTCCCTTATTTTCCTGCATTCGCAGATTTTCATTTCCACCGAATAACATAAACAGTTTTGTTTTTCTTGTAGGAAATTTTCCACAAATTTGAGAACATGCTAGTTATATTTTATTAAAGTTACATACATGTTCGACGATACAATCGTCAGTTGACTTGCACAAATAAAATTGCTTTTTTTCGGTCTGGCGCCGCGACGTGGTTCATTGACTCGTTCAATACATTTCGATACGCGTTTACCCACCCGATTTTACTTTGTACTTTCTCTCCCTTACAGCATTACACAGTGAATATGCTGAAAATGTCTTTTAATTTTTAAATCGGATTATTTTCTTGGGATGCTATGGCGTGTAACTAAGTAACTCCGTGTTGTTAATTTATGGTTTAATTAGTGTAAGTAATATACTACAAGGCGTTACTTGTTACTTAACCAACCCCACATATCCATTTATAAAATTACCTACCAACAACTTGACGATTTACTTTTACACGAGAAAATTCTTGCCTCTTGGAGTCGTGCTAAAATTATTGACCCACGTCCTAACGCTTGGGTGAAATTTACCTTCTTTTAAGATAGGTACTTAACATTTTTATACGACAAAAAAGGTTTTTTTTTGTGTGGGTGATCAGGATTCAAACTGCACCTAGTATGTTGGTCGTTACAGTAAAAACTTAAATTGACGGTATACAAGCTTGTAAAAGTTTACTAACGTTGCCTTCGTAGGTGCACTTAATGCATACGTGTAGGTGTTGGATATAGTTTTTTGATAAATATTTTAATTATTCGATTGTAATAATTATTGATTTACGGTTAGGATTATCAACTTGGCACTCAGTGGCGTACCCACTATTTTTAACCAAGTAGGTAAGCGAACCTCTTTGTTTTTAAACACATCTGATCTTCGAGGTGAATCATTTCTTTGTTCAAAGAGAAATCGGTGTAATAAGGTGAGATTGCAAAGTAGGAGGAACGCTCCAGATGCTTTCTAGAAGTGCTAATTAAAATGGAAATTTACGAAAATTATATTGGATTAGCGAGGGTAGAAATTACTTCTATCATATTGTTGCTTTTTAGGTATCTTGTTTTCCCCTGGTTCCAGTGAAATTGCTAGATTTGATTATGCAAATCTATCCTGTTGGAAACCTTTCTAGTTCTGCTGATTGTAGTATCATTTTTATTTAGGGGTCCACTATTTGAGAACCACTTGTAAAGAATGTTATGTTAGGCTATGAACTAGCTGATACTGTTTAAAGTGATCTTCTTTTTTTAAGGTATTTCGTTATTTTATTGTCCTGGAGTTTAGTGGCCACGTTATTAGTATTTAAAACATGATTCAAAATTTCCCCCCTTTCGAGCATTAAAAACTTACTTACCAATATTACTTCTTTTTATATGCCTATTAGTTGGCACAGGTAGGCGTTGTTTTTTAAATATCGTGATTACAACTTGCAGAAAGATCTCGTATTATGAGTGAGCGAGGGAGAACTTTGAATTTTATATGCCTATATAGATTTATGACTACTAGAAAATATAAATGAGTAATGTTTGTTGATTCAATAATTATCTTATACACCTATTTATTTACATTACAAAAACAATATACAATAATATTTCATTTATATTATGAGAAATCGATAGCATTTCTTGAAGCCAAATAAAACAATTTAAATTATAATAAAATAGATAGAATATTGAAATTAAATACTAGCCAAATCAATGGTCCATAGCATCTTCGAACATGGTTAGTTAATCACATTTACAAAGTTGGTTAATTGGACCATCCCTAGCACAGGACTGTGATAAGCATAATTTATTTTTCGAAAATCCACTTGGACCTGGCAAAAACAGGAAAAGGTTGTCCAAACATTGCAGTTGATTCTGACCATGAACATTGCAGTTGAACATTGACCATGTAAAAAGTTACAATCAGAAACTGTTCGTCTGTTTTAGATATAGGCCAGAGATTTTTTATTACAAAAACTTATTTAAATCGTATCTGAGAAGTCTTCTTTTGAATGAAGAACTTGTGGTGCACACGTTCAAGTTGATTGATTTGGACTTTATAATAAGATGACCAATCACTGCATGCGTACTCCAATGCGCTGCGACCAGAGCGACATATGATAATTTTACTGTTGAAAGGTTTCGTAATATGAGGGATCCGAATAATCCATCGGAGATAAGCTGACGACATGGTTTTATTGGCCAGTTCGGTTGATAAGCTTATGGAGCTGATGAGAAGGATGGAAGAAGAGAGTACTGATAAGAAATGAGGGTGGAAGTTCAGAAGAAATAAGGAGAAGAGGCGAAATGGCCAGAAGAGCTGCGAAAGGCCTAAATACTTCAAAGAAAATCGTAAACACTTTAGTTATTCCGGCGTTCCTATACGGGGTGGAGTCCTGGACACCCCAGGACGCGTTTGATACTAGAAGAACGAATTTCTCAATGTTGGAATAGATAAAAGAACCACGCCGACTATCACAAGTAGCCCGTAAAGAAGGTGACAACCTGGAGAAGCTGGAAGGGATGAGACCAAGAGGAACAAGAAAAACAGAATCGAGTCGTAGTAAGAACTCTGTGGAATATGCCAGAAGACACCAGAATATCGGCAGAAAGCAAGTTATCAATCGTTATCTTTTGAGTTCTACCCATTAAGTGGTTACCTATTCCTATTTCTAGGAATTTCCTAAAAATTCTCTGGAATTCTTTGCTTCGAGAATTCTTGTGTAGGAAGGAGGTGGCATGAAAGGGACAGTTGCTCAAACAGGAATATCCCATAGGGAAACCAAATATGTCACGAAACTAAATATACCCAGTCGCTTTTACTAAAAAGTTACAAAAGGTTTTGTAATAGTATTAGTGGAAGTACCTAAGCAATGCACGGATTTACTCATTTACTGCGGTTTTTCGAAATTTTAGTAAGTTTTATGGGTTTTATTTAATTATTAGAAATGTTTATCATTCTCCACTTGTATTGAAAGGGACACATTGTGAAATGTTGAAGAGGACATCTCTTTTTTCTGTTACTAAGTACATAACACTGTTTTTTTTCCTTAATTCAAAATTTAAGTTAATGTACAATATGTGATAAAATATATTAATGTGATTAAAAAATATATTTATGTTCAAAACGTCCCTTTCATGACACCCCACCCCCTTCCCCATATTTAATTTTCAATGCATTAATTCCTCGACTACCACCTAAAGAAGAAAGTTCCTCTGTATGTACAATCATATGCAATATTCAGAGCAAGTTCACCATATTAATTTTAATATAAATTAAAAACAAAATAAACTGCAGTAGAATCGCAGTGATCCGGCGCCTCCCGTTCCAGGACACTTCCGGATTAGCGGAAAGTTACTGGAAAATAACATTAGCTATGTTATATTTTATTATTTACTACTTAGTTTATTGCGTACATAAACGATGTAACAAGCCATAACAAAGGAAATAACAAACTTGATAATATGATTCATTACTCTTTTAAGTACTACATAATGCAACATTGTTAAAACATCGGAATGTAGACTGTTCCCTGAAAAGAATAAATTACAGCCCTGCGGGGACGGGAACAGCCCGGCTACCTCCGGGCTGTAATTGTATGTAACAGCCCTACGGAATTAATAATAAATATTCAAATGTTGCCACAGGCATTTTGAATATCGAAATCGTACAAAATGACTGTCAAAAGGCAACCGTCGAATATTTATCATTTCCTGCGATCTGTTTGGGGAATTGCAGCTCTGCGGGGACAGTAATAGCCTATCAACTGTTACCCCCGTGCTGTAATTCCCCCAACACACCGTGGGAAGTGACAAATATTCGGCGTGTTGCCCGTTGACAGGCGCTTTGTGGGATTTCCCTCGAGCTCAAGTCCGCTGGAAATCGATATTCAGGCAACATTTGAATATTATCATTTCCCTAGGGCTATTACATACAATAGCAATTTGTACTGTAATTTTTTTAAATTGAAATTTGCATATTAACTGTAAAAATCCGAATTAGTGGCAGTACCGGACTACCGAATTAGTGAGATTCTATTATAATATTATGTGAAATACGTAAAGAAATAACTAATGGAGTATGTATTGAGTTTTTCAGTTTTTGAATTTTAAAAAATTAAAAAACTGTTAAATTGACTAAAATTGCTACAAATTTGAAAAGATTTTCTTCATTTTGCGTTTTAAATAAAAAAGTTACAACTTTTAGGATTACGAAGTCACCCTGTCCATAATTTTCCTGAGCAGTCATCCAATCTGTTACACGAGTGGTTTGATTCCTTCATGGATCAACTTTAGCCTCGTTCAGAGACGATTTCAGAGCAACTAAAACTATGCAGGAAGCTCTTCATAGATATGTTTACATGTTGTATCGATGAAAAATCGTGATTTATGATTCAATATGGAGGCTTCATAACCAATCCAGAAAGGTTAATTAAAAAATTAACCCCTAGGATTGCCCCGCATCATCCGGGACATTTGTCACCTTGCGCTAGATGGCTAGATTGATAGAAAAAATGAATGTGGTTTTCTTCGATGGAAAGAGAAAACAGATGCTAACCCAAAGGGAGTTCCACAAATGTAAGATTGCAAAAATCCGAACCTGAAAGGTTTTTAAAAATCGAATTATATTTTAATCCACCTCTGCTTAAAATTGTGTAGCATGGCCTCTGTAATACCCCATTCATGTGATCAAATTGTGCTAATAAACTTGTATTAAAACTAAATTGGCATTTCAATTTGCACTGCTGCTATTTTTAATGTG
This sequence comes from Podabrus alpinus, assembly GCA_932274525.1. Lineage (NCBI taxonomy): Eukaryota > Metazoa > Arthropoda > Insecta > Coleoptera > Cantharidae > Podabrus > Podabrus alpinus. Next base: position 23,743,423 of record OW026453.1, read on the forward strand.
CTAACATTGTTTCCTGTTTTCTAATAAACTTTCATTAGACGCTCAATTTTCAAGCCCATGCAATGTGAGATAGCGATGTACCAGTTAAATCGATACGTTGAGGTTAAACCACCGATTAACCAAATCGATGATTAATACGATCAAGTTCGTTGACTTTCATCTGCATCTAAAGAATCTACATGTTGTTCTATTTCCGTTTCAATAGAACGTCATTATAAGTTTTAATATCTTTTATTCTATTTGATAACAAGTTCTAGTTATCAATAATTTTCTTATCATTTTAAATTATTTTCGAATAGTCGAACCGAATATTATTCGTGGAATTAAGCTAAATTAAAAGTTTGTCATTGGGTTTTTATCTCGTCAACCTTTGAACCAGATTCCAAATTTGTAACCTAAACAATGCTGCGATGATTGGAAATTTGCTTCAAGTGGAATCTTCTGTAAGTGGGAGTTTGCCAACTAAAACTTGTTTCGGTTGTACATTTCTTGAGACAATTGAAACAAGGTTTGACGAAGAATATTAAACCTCATTCTGTAACGTCCATTATTCACATATAAGGTGAAAATCGATATCCTGTTCCCCAAGTCTTGGAATTTTATGTTTCCTACATTTTTTTCCATAACTGCAGGTCTTCATACCGTAAAACTTTTAATTACTGCAAAAAAAATGATTCTGAATTCTTTTGTATAGGGGATTGTATTTTTAAAATCTTTGTTCGTTAAGTCTATCGTAATGTAAATTTAGATTATTGGGCGTCTTTTGAAGGTCGAGAAAAATAAAGTAAACTAATCAAAATTTCGATTATTTACGTTAAAATTTAGAAAATTTGCTTTTATGTGAAATAAATCAGGATTGTTTATTATAAATAAATCGATAATATGAATCAAATAAAGACTTTAATGAACTTGATGTTTTTGCATGTATGAACATATTTTACATAACATAATACGTTTTTTGAGTTATAAATCGATGCATCATTTAATTTTTAAGTTTCGATGTTTAATTATATTTTTAAATTTATTTATGAAGGCGAATGAATTGATTAAAAATATGTTTAAAAATAAACCTGACGAATTATTACGATATTTATTTTTAGTTTTTAAATAATCGTTTAAATATTGTGTACATAAAATTTGGAGGGCATTTATTTATTTGAATTTTCAAGTGCTTATTTACCTTGTCAGCCTTCTTTTTACGTTTTTACGTTTTGACTAATTGACTATTTTTTTACACCGACATGAAATTTTACTATTTAACAACTTTTGTAAAATTATAAATAGACTCAATGGGACGATAATAGAAATTAATACGTAAATTTAAAAGAGATTGGTAGAGGGCCCAAGTAAGGTCCTTGTGGACCACACTGTATGTGTCATCTGTTTCTCTTCCTCCTCTCTAATTCTATCGTCAGATTTATAGATTTCATTTATCCACTTTGCGAATCGAATTATCTAAACGCTTTCCAAATAATTTATAAGAATCGTAACCGAGTTTCCTTCTCTAGATCGATAATGTCTTAAAAACTGCGGCATATTCAATGCGGATTTCTTAATCCTTATATCTAACTTTCGCTGCCTCTTTCTGAATGGGGGCTTCTTTTAGATTCAAATCTTGTACTTGATAAATTATTTATTACTTCTTGAGAAACTAAATGTAAATTTTTAAAGATCTTACCTTGATGAAGCGAGTAAGTGCAAATATTTGTAAACTAAAAACTAACGTTCTTCTTTCTACTTTTGAATATTTAAAATAATAATTTAGCTATGAATTTTAAATGAATGTTACGCTAGAAAAGATTCACAACTCGAAAATTAATTACCCGCTCATTTTTTCAACGTAAATTTTAATGGAGATCCAAGTCGGTGGTTGTCAGAAGTCACTTTTCGATAAGTCAAAAATAAAATTTCAGTGATTTATTTACAAATCAATCAAAATACACACTTTTACTGGTATATATCACATTTTTTTTCTGATGATGAATTTTAACATACATTGGGTATAAGTGGATTCAAGTTTAGACCACTGCATCCATTGTTACAAGATTTAGTCATTAAATTATTTCAATTTGTATGCACAAACGTTCCCACTTGTCTGTCCGTTTGAAGTGCCACCATCAGTCGTCTTTCATATTAATTCTTTTTGTAATTTCCAATCGGCGTACATATTATAAATTACACGGTTGTATTCAAAAATTTTAATTTGTTATGGGTGGGTATTTTAAATTGTTTAATTTGTGAGTACCATGCACCTACACACTCTTTCTTACATGATTAATTTATTTTAAACAGCACGATTCCGCCTCATTATGTCCGATGGAAAACGGCTCACCTAAATTTGTAAACTTAACTTGATTAAAACTTGATGCCTTGGGAAATTATCGAAACTGAACCGAAACGCAACAGGTGAATAGAAATTCCTATACTGTTAAATTTAAATATTGGCTGAAAATAAGGGGATGCTTTCCTTTGGTGATGCGGAAATCGTATCTGAGTTATCAAAGATTAAACATGTTATTTTTTTTTCTTGGCGTAGAAGTGGTGTGTAATTAAGCACACATTTATATAGTACGTACGTAAATATGAATAATTTAAACTGTTGACTTATTTATAATTAGACTGTAGAGAGATATAGAGGAATAAAAATTGCACTTTCTTATTGTGTAACATGTACACTGATAAAACGTAATCTCGATAGATTAGTTTATTCAATAACCAACTATATTTAGTCAAAGCACATTCGTTTAATCATACGTGTGTTTATTTAAGATTTTAATATTTAATTTTTAATTGCAGAATTAAATAAAAATGGCCGATACTAGTCAGGCGGATATGCCGCCTCATTCGAATGGAATAGATGGGCTGGATGAGGAGGAACGTATGAAAATGAGGCCTGTCGATATCGATGCAGATGTACGGGAAATGGAACGAAGAAAACGGGTAGAGTGCATTATGAATAGTAGATTATTTAGAGAAGAATTAGAGCGTATTATCGAAACACAGTTGAAAGAAGGAGTCGGAACAACAAATCTGATGCAGCAAATTTCCGATATGATGGGTGTTTCAAAAAATTCGGGAAACGCATTCAAAAATTCCAATTGTGTGACACCTATCAATGATATACGCGGTGTGGAAGCTATGGGTTATGGAAAGGGCGAGAAGTTTCTAAGGTGCAAGTTAGCAGCTGTATTTCGATTAATCGATTTGTATGGATGGACGCAAGGAATTAACTCACAAATCACGGCACGGTTGAATCAAGATCAGGAACATTTTATTGTGAATTCTTATGGAATGTTATTTCACGAAGTGACAGCTTCTTCGTTAGTTAAAGTAGATATGCAAGGCTCTATTGTGGAACAAGGAACAACAAATTTTGGAGTAAACTTGGCTGGATTTTCGTTACATGCTGCCATTCACGCCGCTCGTCCAGACATCAGGTGTATCATTCACATTCATACTCCATCTGTAGTCGCCGTGTCCGCACTCAAGTGTGGATTACTTCCAATTAGTCAAGAATCTGTCGTTATTGGAGAAGTGAGCACACATCCATACATTGGAGGATTTAATGACCCCGAAGAGAAGGAAAAGGTTGCACGTAATTTGGGACCTATCAATAAGGTGCTATTGTTAAACAATCAAGGTGCTGTATGTTGTGGTGAGACAATAGAAGAAGCTTTCTTTAATGTACGTAACACCGTCCTGGCTTGTGAGACGCAGCTCAAATTGATTAGTGTGGGTGTGGATAATCTTGCGTTGTTGTCCGACGAAACGCGGAAGAAATTGTACGACTCCGCTCGTAAACCACCTGTTAGCACGCCGAGACCAGACCATCCTTCCATTTTGGAAGAGAAAGTCGAACGAAAGTGGCGCGTTGGAGGAGTCGAGTTTGAGGCATTGATGCGGATGCTTGATAACGCTGGCTTCCGTACAGGTTATATTTATAGACATCCTTTAGTTAAAGGCGAACTTCCACGTCCCAGAAATGATATCGAAGTACCGCCAGCTGTCTCTTCATTGGGATACCTTCTGGAAGAAGAGGAGCTCTACAAACAAGGGTGAGTTTTGCTAATTTCTTAAATTTCAGTGTCAAACCTTCAAATTTTTTGGGGTCTCGAAGTTTAATGTAGAACCTCTTTAAAGCGGCGATGTAGCTGATTTTTTACTTCTATTCATGGGTTATAGCCCTTAATTGACTTTAATAATCCCCCCCCCCTCTCTTATAAGTTAAAATTTAAGTCGGTTCTTCTGAGAAACCAGTTTATGCTGTTATTTTAAGAAAATCCAAGCTGTTGATCATTCCAAGATTACAAAGCACTTATTTCGTGTCAGTCAAGAGAACGCAACTGAGTGAAAAGCTTTCCAAATACGCTAAATTCTGCCTTTGAAAACTTGCTGTTAGTTAGTTGAAGGGAAAATAAAAAGAGTTTGTTAAGAGAAAGTGGAAATGGCTTTTATCTGTGGAAATTCGCACCAATATTTCAAGCACAAACGTTGGCTATATCAATAGTACACATACAAAATTTGAACTGAAGAGAAGCCAAGCTACAAACGCTGACTTCTCAAGTGGTTGCAATATTGATCTTACAATGAGTCATCCTGGGATTGTAACCGTGACTTTACTGCCATTTATTCGCCATTTTAATTAATTTGCAGTAACAATCTTTGTTCTATTGACAATATTTGGTTTATCAACCAGAGTAAAACAATCTATGAGGTCAAGTTTTGACGTTGCGATTGGCAAATAACCCTGAAATGCGATTTTTCCCAATAATCACCAAGTCATGGATTGGCCTTTTGAAATGCATCCTATTCCCAAAATAGTTGTTGGCAGAACTAATAGTGTAAAAAAATTGCGAAAGGAAAATCCAAAAATGGTTTTCTTCTTCTTACCCAGAAGAATTAGCTCATTATAAATATTAATAACACTTAAAATATTTTCAAAACTGCTTTTAAAGCATGAAATGAAGAGTTTCCTAAAAATGGTTGGAGGGTTCTGATTTTTGGGTGTTTAAAAGTTTGAGGTCCTTGTTGTCGACCGCAATATCTCCTTACCAGTTGATCTTAGGACGAAAATGATTGCTTAAAATCTTGTTGAGGACGTGATGTTGTACAACTTTTGTCTTAAAAAATGTTTTTCTTTAAGTCGATTAGGTACTGAGCTGTACCGGTGTAAAATGGGATTGGGTTATTGAAAATTCCAAGATTTTTGTAATAATTATTGGTTATTAATTACGTATTTATTATTAGAGATAGTTTCAAAGTTCAAAAACCTAATCTGTGCGTGGGATGAGCCAAGCGGGCGAAATACATACATATACAAATTTGAGCCTTCTGCGTATTTTTTTTTATTCAAAGCTCAAGAACCCTACTCTGCGATCACGAATAATAAGGAAGACATCAGATTAAAAAGGGGTCTTCTTGGACTTTTCAATAATCCAGTCCATTTGCAGTGCTGCAGTCCAGTAGTGGAGTAGATATAGTTTAAAAGCTGAAGAACTCTAAAAATTCGTATTTTTATGTATTTCTCCCTCTTGACTCCTCCTTGGTACAGATTAGGGTTCTTCAGCTTTGAATAAAAATCGACGCAGAAGGCTGAAATTCGTATAATATACGAATTTTAGCCTTCTGCGTCAGGAAAGACCGGGAAGAGGACGAAATATATACATATTATGTATGTATTTCGCACTCTTGGCTCCTCCTCGCGCAGATTAGGGTTCTTGAGCTTTGAAACTTTCTCTACCTATTTTGTAAGTTAGAACTCATAGAAAAATATTTAGACCAAAGTCGTAGGAAATTATTTTATCTATCATTTTTTTATTATGCCTTCAAAATTTCAACTTCTGACGAAGAATTGGGTAATAAGTTCAGATTTTAGACACGGTGACTTTTAGTATGACGAACTCCGAAAAAAAAATCGCAGAAGACAGTTTTTGGATATTTTTGATCAAAATGTGTTCAATTTTCTTACACTATAAACCAAATAAAATTCTGAGCATAAACTAAAAAGAAATATTGGTTCAGCCTTTATAGATTCCGAGATACGTCCTTTACTAAACCCTATTTTTTTTATTTTTACCCAAAAGCACATCGTTTTTGGTTTTCTATGTCGACTTTTTTCTGTTCTTCTGATGTTAAAATGCTCCATAGTTAAGCCAAAGTTAATTAAATTATCTGTAAATTTGATTATTTGTTTTGAGTAAAGTTGATTATTTTTACGGTAAAAAAATACGTTTTTAAGGATATTTTCAGGGCTTCAGTTTTTCCTCATTTACTTGCTTTTAGTGCATCTGACCATAAAAATTATAAGATAAGATTTAAAGTGCATGGAATTCTGGGTAGGTAATAATAAAAAGATAACATTGTTGTACTCCTAATTTTGGCTATATTATGCCCAGTAAAGAAAAAAGTTTTTTAACGCGAAAATTTTGTAAGTTGTGCAATTAAGTCCTGGACAAATTCCGTTATCACTTCAATTCATGGGATTTCCAGAAAAACACTATTTCCCCAAAGAACTACAAAATGAACATCAGGGTTCTTTGAGCTGTATTTCTATTTCCAAAACTATTCGGCATTATTAATTTTTTTGGGTTTTATCGTTATGCAGAATTTTATTCTCCATACTTTGTAGTTATATTCAATTTGCATTTTAGGTGCACTGAAATGTAGTTATTTGCAAAAATGTAAAAAGTAGCAAAGAAGGGTAAAAAATGATCAACTTTGATATCTCACAGCTGAGGATCTGTTGGGATACAATTTCGTTCTTCACATGGATTTGCAGATACTTGAAGGTAGTTTCAGTCATAGGCAGAGAACTTTTGCGTCCGATGAACAGAAAAAAGAGTCTACTACATCAAAATCTGAAAACTGCTTAATTTTGGGCAAAACTCGAAAAAAGAAACAGATTCATTACAGGATTGCATTATGGAAATTCGAGAGGCTAGAACAAAACTTTTTTTAGGGTTTTCTCAGCATTTTAGTTAGTTTAATTTTGTTTAGCTGTTTTTCGAGAAATTTCCCAGTTATTTTCACATAAACTACTTAATGACTGGGAGTAAGGTTTAGTTGGAAGGATTTTTTTGAGGGGTGAATCACAGGCGAAATTCGCGTACACGTACAACTTTAAAGACTCCCAAACCCCAAATTCGGGTTTTGGTAAGTATGCGCCAAGATTTACATAATCCACTAGAACCTGGAACTTTCAGGAATTTACAAAAAATATCAAGGAACTTCCAAATAATCCAAAACATTTGTACACCAGATTGTGATTAACGCCTCAGATTTTTTAAAAGAAATTTGATGGAATTTTAGTGAAAATGGGAAGGTGGATGTAAATCATTAGGTTATGATAAGCATACTGACTACATTTTGCGAATATAATAATTAATTATAGTGATAAACTATGATACGTTCTGGTATGCACCAGAAAAATTCATTAAATGATTAAAAGTCCATAAGTTGCAAATTTATTTCTGCTATTTTCTGCTTATTTTTTGTACCAGTATTGTGGCTTAATGGAACTGTTTTATTCCTAATCATGCTGGCTTTGTAATTTCAAGTCCCCCAAAATCAAGATAAAATATTTATGGGAAGGCGTTTTTTCACCATTGGATGATGCTTTTTATCTGAACTGACTACATATCAGAGCATGCAGAGCAAAAATCCATAGACTTTTTTTCCAGGAAGGGGATAATCTCAAAACAATATTGTTTCTAATTTTGTGTGGAAAATGATGTCGAACAAAAATGTTCACTTCCAGCTTTGACGTAAAATTCGGACCTTTTTAACGCATTTTCCGCTACTCTTGGAATTGTGGTGTTTATTTCCGAATGTTGACCCTTAAGGCCGTGTCTTATTCTACCCTGCTAAGCAAGAAGGTCGTAACTACATAATTGATAGTTTTTAATAATAGAACGTTTTATATATTGCCCTCAAGCATAAGTCCTTAAAAGTCGTTAAAAACAGCACACTATTAATCAAAAAAATTCCGTACCTGACGAGAGAACTTTGCGGATAGGATTTTTACATTATTGAATGTGATTTATTACCACTATTTTTATTAGTAACCCAGATTATTTTGTAATTACGAAAAATTTCAGAACCTTTCAATGTCTCCAAATTTGTATCTAGTCTTCTAACTTGGTGGAAATCATGGCAAAAAGTGATATCTTACAAGGAGATACAATAATCGATTTTTGTAAAAATGTCAGATACGACCTTCTTGCTTAGCACGGCAGTATTGGCGTACATAATTGATTTTAAATAGCCCCACAAGAAGAAGTCGGAAAGGGCTCCCTTTGATGAACTGCACATCAAACAGTAACCTTTTTATGGATGTAAAGGGATCTAGTGAATAATTTGAAAGGTTTCAGTTCCCCACAAGTGGATATTAAGTGAAAATGTCCCTTTCCTCATGATGATTTTCGTTGCAAATTTTCTTCTTCAAATAGTCTGCTTCATTATTGAGGTTTAATGTCCGCTCTCGAGGAGCATAGCGCTTTATTATTTATCATCGTGTATTTCGCGTCGTTCTGCTACTCAGATGATGGTCTTTCCCAATAAGGTGATACTTTTTGCCCCACATTGTATTTAGGTTCCTGTAAAACCACGTTACATGGGAGTATAATAAAATTTTATTTCTATAATTTCTCGAAATTTCTGTTTTGTCACCCAGCAAAAGTGGTAATCTAAGTACCGCGTTGTGTGAATAAAACCGCGTTATGGGGGTGACCTGTAATGTAAATGAGAGCTTAAGGCCCAACTGTTCAGTTGCAGTTATCTTAGGAGAGAAGATGATTTCAGGACATAGTCCTAATTTACTACAAAGAAGGACCTGGGTTAAAGTTTAGCAGCAAAATTAACTATGCATTGATTTTTTAGTACCTTAATTGAATTTTGTTATCTTGGGTTAATTAACCGAGAATTTATTATATAACGTTGATAGTTAAACGTCAAATGGTGAGATAATTTTTACATCTATTCTTCTTGATGTTGATAAATATTCACAAAACGATACACAATAATATAACTGAAATATTCGGGTTAACCCAACAACGCGAAAACGGTAAATTTTAAGGTCAAGATACCAGGCTACCACTAACCTAAATTATTTAGTTCAACCTGAAATTACAGATCTGGGTCCTAAATAAATAAAGCAATTTTTATCAGTCATGTTTGTCATATCTGAACTCAGGCGTCACCTAATTACCAAAGTAAAAAAATCTTTCAAATTTTTAATTATTATTTGTTATTTTGCACCTATAAAAAATGATTAAAAACGTTTATTTTATCTTAAAATATTATTTTTTTTGTGCAGGCTCTGGAGGAAGTTAGAAGGACGCAAAGGCTTTGATCGCACACGGTGGTTAAACTCGCCCAACGTTTACCAAAAAGTGGAAATTCTGGAAACCGGTACTCCTGACCCAAAGAAAATTACTAAGGTAGAATATATTAAGTTTGAAGATAAAAACTAACAACTTTTTCTTGAAATTATTATATTAATGTACAACTTTTATGCAATTTTCCTTAGTTAAGATGAAAAGATTTATATTTTGTAACTCATAGTGGAGTTTTAATTTTAAATAGGTGAATCTGATTTCCAAGACTCACAATCATTTTTAAAAGTAACGAAATACTCTTGACAGCTTTTGGTAGCTAAAAGTAGAACAAATATTATTAGTGTTTAGGGTGTAATCGCTTGTTTAGATATTAATTACTAATTACGTATCATTTTTATATGATGCTCTTTACATAAACATACTGCAAACATTGATTTTGCTTTGTGCCAATATCTAATCATATATTGTACTAATATGTTTTAGCGTTATTGTAAAATGCACTGCCTTTTTGCTAATATGATATTTTATGAAATAATATAAAAAAAGTTTCATGTACTCCAAGTTTTAAATTTAATTATTTTGGAAAAAAAATTTCATTAGATAACCTGAAGAAATTCAAAAATACTTTTTTAGTGTTATTTAAATTAAAATATATCTTGAATAATATATTGTGTTATGTAGTTCCGGTGATGAGTCACGTATTTGTTGTTAAAGTAGTGCCATTGTTTTTTTTCTCCAAAATATATTAATATTATTTATAGTTTATAAATAAACTAGCGAATGACGTAACATGTGCATTTGTTGTTTAAAAGACATGGGAAGTGATTTCAGAAATGGAAGACCTCATCATTTTTGTAACATGGAAATATTTGGAAACAATATATTATGATTTCTGAATGCACTTCCAAATTTGAGTCTAGTCTTGTGTGTTGTCTCACTCGACAAATTTAGTAAATAATACAAAATTATTTTATCAAATTGTATTCCATGATGTTTATCCTAAAAATTACAATTTGCATAATAAACATTCCATTGATTTTATTTGCGAGTATTTTTCCAGTCCTTACGATAAATTTCTTCAAGCTGCTGCTTCCTGCCTACTCATAACTTCAAACTTGATACTTTTAAAACTAATAATTCCCAATGATCATGAAATATCCTTTTGCTACCAAAAAGTACATAATTTTGAAAGCACTTTTTGATAGTAAAAGAAATATTACATAATCCTTGCAATTTTTTTATATTATACTTCTATTAATTTTTTGACCGTTTTCAAAAGTATAAAATTTAATGTTATGAGTAGGCAAGCAACTCTCTTTTAAATGCTAGTGTGCCCAAAGTTTGGTGTATTTGTCAAGTCCCTCACTTGTGCGACAAAACCAGTACATTAGAGATAATTGACAGTGCACAAAGTTTAGGCATACATAGCTGAAATTAACAATAACTTCGTTCCATTAGCTAGCTTTCTAATGTGCTGGTTTTGCCTTACAGTGGGTAGCTGACAGTTCTCCAGTGCACTCCAGTACTCCGGTCAGGATCGAATCCGCACTCCAATTTGTGCCCAAAAACACAAATCCAAAGGAATTTAAGCAATTGCAACAACAGGTGAGTGCATTTTTTTAGGGTTGAGAGGTTTTTTCAATGTATTACACTTGAAAGGACGGTTTTGACGATTTTCTCTTTCAAAGATTAAAGACTATCGTAGAGCAGACAAAATCTCAGCAGGGCCTCAGTCTCACATCCTAGAGGGTGTGACATGGGAGGAAGCTAAAAAAATGCAGGATGCTGGTGTGACACAAACCGGCGATCACGTTGTCCTTATGGGTGCTGCTTCTAAGGGTATCATTCAACGTGGTTTCCAACACAATGCTACTGTTTACAAGTCGCCTTATGCCAAGAATCCATTTGATTCCGTGACCGACGAAGAGTTGGATGAATACAAAAAGGTTGTAGAAAAGAAGAGTAAGGGTGAATGTGAGTTGTAAGGATTAAGAAGAGTAAGCATGGTATTAAATGGTTTAATTTATAGATGATACGGATTATAGCGAATCTGATGGATTATCATCTGCTCATGTCAATAAAATTGATGGCAATAACATAAGATCTCCAACGAGCGAAACCGAAGAGGAAAGTAAAGACGGTGAGATTCTTGAAAAATTATTTAAAATATGTGATGTAAAATTAATTTTGTTCTTGTAGAACCTCAAATTTTAAGAATAGAGACCAAACAAGTGCCGACCAGAATCCATCCTGAAGTTGTTTTGAGTGATGGTAAGTCTTGATTAATAACTATTTATTAGGGTTAATTGGGGATTAAAATGATAATGACCTTTTTGCAAGGATATGAAAAACGAAAGTGATGGACAGAGGGTAAGTGTTCATCACTGGAAAGAGGAATCATTTGCATTTAGATTTATAGACATGAAATATTAGTAATTGCACAGTTATTGTTATAGTTCATTATTGTTCATCAGTTTTGTTTTTTATAACACGAATGTGTGTTTGAATTTTACCTACCAAATGACATGACGTTTTTGGTTGTTATTATTGAATTGATTGGTGGTCATTTTTGAGATTCCTGTGTTGATATAAAAAATGTGCACGAAATTTAATTATATTATATATTTATGTTGCATTAAATTTTCCAAATGTTTGCGACCTGCACAATTTTGTAAATAACAGCACGAAATTAATTAACCTGCCTGTACCAATTCGAGCATTTAAATTAACAATGTGTGTTGTAGGAATTAGTTTTTCCTTCTTTCTTCTAATTTAGAAGTCCAGTTGTAGAAATTTTGAAAGATAATCTGGCAGATAGGAAAATGTTTTTGGATTTTCTTTTAGTGTTCGATTTTTTTACCCAATTAACTATTCATGATGTGGAAAAAATCGATGCATGATTCTTGTAGTTTTAAAAAGTTTAGCATACCTAACGAATTAAGGACACAAATTTTTGAAAATTAGGGTTGCATATATTTTTTTTAAAGCATTTCAGTTTTACTAACACAATTTTTTGAGGTTTATTATGCACAGGTTTACAACAATAGTTGAGATATAGCAGAAATAATTTCTTGACAAAGATTGTTTTGATTTTTAAAATAAACTTATGCACCAGAAAGTTTGCATTGTAACCCCAGAACATTGAAAATTTGATTGAAAAATGGTATTGAAAGTATATTTGCTACGATGAATTTATATCAGTAGATGTGTAAATAAAAGAAAATCAATGTTAGCAGAGCGATTTTCAACATTGATATATCAAAAATACATAAAAATTCACTTTCAATTAGTTTTTCCTCGCTTAAAAGGTGTTTACATTAAAATTGAAAAATAGAAATTGATCAAATTTTCACGTTGTCTTCTACATCTGTGATGTTTTTTTTTTCTAAAAATGTATTTGATTATTTATTGCGTTTTTCTTTTATAAATCATAAATTGAAACGATTTTTGCTGTAAAAGACATCGCTAATTAAGTTACTTTCGTGAATTAAAGACATACAGACAGTGAAATGAGAACCTCATTTAGGAGAATAGAGGCGGGGGGGGGGGGGGAAAAACTACAGTGAAACTTCAATACAAATTGAATATTTCTTTGGGACTTCAAATGTTTGGAGGGATCCAAGTAGGAAGAATCTTACTGAGCTCAGATATTAAACTATATATTATACACATACACAGTTTTAGAGTTCAGAGAGAAAAAAAGTGAGTTGACAATCTGTAGGTGCTGAACATCGTCTCAAGTTAGTATTTCTTCTAAATTCTCACAATTTCAGGTCTAAATTAACCACCCCAATAAAAAATTTACCTTTCATACAATCATTCTTTACCTGACCTTTTTTGAAAAATCGCCTGTGGCGTTGGTTTGCTTTGAAACATCAAATGTTATTGATTGGTTGATTGTAAACCAATCACTGATTTTTTGATAAGGATTTGTTTGCTCCACATTTGTTTGTTGGGGAGAGGGGGTCGCTCCTGATAATAGCAATTTCTTTTCTCAATGTAGGATATAATATTTCAATAAAATATTTTTAAAACGTATTAAGATAATTATATTATTAAATGTTAAATAATGTACAAATGCATAATACATTCTTGAACCAATACTGAAAGTTTTAATAACATACAGAACGAATGAAAAACAGAATTTAAAAGGGGGGGGGGGAGGGGATAATAAATTCATTGATGCCTAATAAAAAAACTATAAGTGAAATTAAAATTAGAAAACATTTTGTCAGAAACATGAAAAATCTTGATAAAGATTAATTTTTTGATTAAGTTTTCCTGATGAAATAATAAATAATTCCGAAACATCGGTGAGTAGGCTATCGTTTTTCCAATTTTTCAATTTCATTTTTAGTTCTCCTATTTTTTTTTATTCTTAATATTCCATTCATTCTGAATGTTATTAGTATTTTTAGGTTTTACTCAAAAATGTATGCATATTTAAAATTTAATTATTTTAATATTATAGTCTTTTTGAAAATATTGTATTTCCAAAAATGAGTACTAATAATACCACATTGTATCGATTAAAGTTACTTTTTTGAATTCATATTTTGGTTTATAATATTTCGTTTCTTTTCTTTTTAAAAATTTTGTTTTTATGACTTTAAAATTTTCGTTATTCATTGAATTTTATTTCTGGAAATGCTCCCCATTGGATCGACAAATAAAATCGTATTTATCCCTTCTTACTTATTCAGATAAGGGTAAAATAACATCCATAAGAAAAATTTCTCGTTTCTTGATTTCATTTTGAAAAATTTACCTTAATCCAATTTATTAAAATTGATTTTTAATTGGGAAAATAAAATGATTTTTGATTATTTTATTGATTTAATTAATTCTTTTACTTTATGTATTTTAATATAATATAAGACTTTTAACTATTGATAATTATAATAATATAATATATAATTTTTTAAAAAGTTTAAATTAACTATTTCATTTTTAAAAAGTTTTATATTTTTATGTATTTTATGCTTAACTTTTTAGTTCAATGGTAAATCATAGGTTATATTGATCAAATTTACCATGCAATCCGCCTTCAACTTCCAAATCTTTGAAAAGTTCTACCAAATAATACCAAATTCTGCCATTCCCTAACGACCTTTTGATTAAGTAGTTAATTTATTAGTTCCCAACCTGAAAAATTTTTGGCCTTAGGCTGCACAACCATGGCAATCATAAGAGCGGAAAGTCGAGTATTTTCTTATATTAATTTAACGATTTAACTCACTTTATATTTTCTCGTCTTCTCCTCAATAACTTCAATTCCGTTTTCTTCACCATTAATTATTAATTTTCTCTAACTTATAATAATTTTTTATTTTTATTTCAACGATTTTAATTTACGTCACCTCATCACACAGTGGTTGATGGCAATAATTTAATTACCGGGCGACACCCTTGGGGGGCTCCACTCTTCAAGAAAATTTTACAACCAATACAAGCGCAAAATATAAAAATTACGATTATTATTGGCCTGTTGCCGACGCGCATGATTAGATTAACGAGATTCCACACAAATCCAAATTGTACAATAAAAAATGTAGTAACAAATAAATTGTTGAGAGCAGGAGTCAAATGTAAAAGCGGTATTACATTATACAATTTCTTGTTCAAGAAACGACACAATTTTGCGCAGAGACGAGTTGAAAGCGTTTGCGCATAGCGTTGTGCGGCAGTGCGCAAAATTGTGTCGTTTCTTGAACAAGAAATTGTGTAATGTAATACGGCTTTAAGACTTAGATTTCCGAGGTTTTGGGGCATTTATTTTTCCATTTTCAAGGATCAAATAAGATGGTTACAAAAATCAAATGAAATTAAGGTAACGTGATTTTGGGTATGTGGGAAGCAAATCAAACAGGTTATCAACTACAAGCCGACGTTTCGGATAATTTATTCATCCATCCTCAGGGCTAAGAAAAAGAGGGAGCGTTACAACAAACTTACAAAGGTCTTCCGACACTCAACATACCAAACAGTGCTGATGACATGTGTTTGATGGTAACATTAACGCCAAGATTCGACATAAAATGGGGGAAAGGTTATGTCGAATCTTGGCGAAACGTCGGCTTGCAGTTGATAACCTTTTTGATTGTTATCAGTTTAATTCAAGCTTGTAATTGTTTTTTTTTTTGTTGTACTATTAGTATGGCGAAGCTTTTTCTCCGATGTAAATACGAGTAGAAGTGAGTTTTTTCAGCTCGCCCATGCTAGCAGTACTCTGTTTGTATTTTTTAACGACACATCATGTAATTGACTCTTTTGTCGTTTGATGTAGATATAAATAAATAAATAAATAAATACCCAAAATCACGTTACCTTAGTGACAATAGCGAGGAAGAAATTGGTTGTTATTCCAAATCAAATGAAAGGTGAGAACATTATAGAAAAAGTGAGAAAAATATTGATAAACCATAAAAAAAGTGTATACCATCTAACGAGAGGGAAATGTTTGAGGTTCATCAAGTCATTTCCAGTTGATGATAATCCACAAAGTCTTGAGAACTAGAAAAAAAGTTAAGATTTCAAAAAAAGGGGACTGGCAAAAAATTGGTTGTTTTTGATTTATATATTTGAAAAATCAAAAAAAAATCTTATTAGTTGAGAACAAATGGCGAATAATTCAGAACAAGATTGATTTTTTGAAAAATAAGGGCGAATAACTTCACGCACGTTCTTTTTTTGAACAGAAAACTGATAAAACCAGGAATAGGAAATACAAAATTTTAAATTGAAAATACATCTGTGACGTAAATTGTTTAATTGTAACTTTAAGGAATTAAAACAAAAATAACATTAAGAATTTACGACTTATGAGGTCGTCCTTTCTGAAAAATCCAGTTCGATCCTAACTTGGCTTATTTTTAATATTCAATTTTTAAATGGAAACAGGACTATTCATGAATCACACGTTTATCACAGTCATGCCATCAGCTAAACTGACTTATATCAATGTACTTCCATTTTTTTATTGTCTTGCTGGTCTTTTTTTTAAAATATCAATTCTATCCTGCTTTTGAAGAACTCCATGCAGTTGTGTCGTCTTAGAAAAATGTCCTTGCCTGTTTTTTCTACTCTTTCTGAACAATATTCATAGACATAGTCACCATAATCTTAAAAAAGCCGGGTCTATAAATTTCTTGAATTCGGTTTTGTGAAGATGATGAGACTTCAATTTTTGAAACCAATCGAATTTTTTTCATCAGTTTTGGGTTCTGGAAATTCTTTTCGCCACTTCAATGTTCATTAGCTACCGAACCGCCATAATTACGAAAAAATGTCACAAGTGATTTTTTGTAGGAAATTTAATTGTCTACAAATTGGGTTGAATTCATTTTTTCATACAATAAACCGTTTCTAAGTTATATGCGAAAAACTGTTTCGTAGGTTAGGCTAAAAAATTAAAGAGATCTGAAAACTCAAAACTTGTTGTAGACCTGTGCTATTAAATAATGTAGTTCTCATGGCTCTAAAAGAAAGAAACCATCTCATTTTATTTACACAAGTTAATGCATGTATTATTATTGCACGATGTAGATGAAACAGCTGTTCAACTTCGTAAGATAGAGAGAATATCTGTGGATAGCCATAGGAGTAAGTTTTAGTATCACTTTTCTTACTAACAAAGGTTTTTGCATGCTTTCTTAATGCTTGGGCTAATTATTGTGCTAAAACGCGTGTGCTGTGTCAAAAAATCAATCAACATTTAAATTTGACTAATTTTTAACATTTCCTATTTTTTTTGGGGATTTCAAAAAATTTGCAGAAAAGACAGAGTTATTTTTAACATTATGCTTTAATTTGCTTTACTAAACCAATCCGTCCTTCCTTTCAGGTGTGAATGTGTTGCGAGCCTTTGCTGGAGCAACTGTAAGGCCGAACTTCGAGTATCGCACTTACAGTCATTATGGTTTTCCTAAGGGCTCGTTCATAATGCCTAATCCTAGTCATTTTCATATTGCACGCTGCTACGAGACAGCTAAACGCATGCGCCCTATCCTTGTTAATTTGGGACCTCGTGGACGTCAGGTCCCTTACAGTTTTGTACAAAATATGCCTTTAAATCATGTGGACCAACCGATGGTTACCATTAATATAGGAAATACCCGCAATATTACGGTGAACGTTTCCGTTCAAACTTTAAAAGAATTTATTTATCCGTTTGCGAGCGCATTGGATCTGACAAAAAATTTGGAATTTCGCACTGCGTCTTCTCAGACGAGCTTCATCAACGAAAGTACAAACGCAGACATCAAAACTTCGCCACTTAAATCGTGCTTACCAATAGATAAAGTAAATACCGAGGAAACGGAGATACAAACCTCCAAAGATGACTTGATGTCAGAATATGAGATGAACATTTTGCGAAACTTAAAAAATAATTTGGTAAGCGACGTTATTCAAGACAACGAAATAGATTCGAGTTATGACAAATCATCGTCTTTCAAAACGGCAATAATTGAAAGTGCGATCAATGCAAGTGGTGACATTAATTCTTTTCAGGATGCCGTTTACGATTCCATGCTAATTTTAAAAGAATTGCCGTGCATAAATTTAAATTCCGACGAAGCACTGGTTCGCGCGAATAACGAATCGTTAGCGTCGTTAGCTAGCACCGACATTTTTAACGACGATGATTTTGTAGACGCGATCGAACGCGAAAACGATCTTAAAGCCAGTTCTGATGAAGGCATCAGTGTAATTACGCCAACAGACATTAAAGGTTTTTTTAACGATAACGAATCGCCCTGCCCTATTGACGAAGGCGTTTTAAATCTTGCGGACGCCGTTTTTGATTGTTTGGTATGTAATAACTACGGGGTTAAGGACGCAAAATCGCCAGTGTCTCAGATGAAGTACCACGCCAACATTTACGAGTTATTTGAATGTTTAAAAATAATCTACTTGAATTATTACGAAAAATCTTTGGATTTTAATGAAAAGAACAAATTGAAACTAGACGTGATAGATGCGGTTATAAAAAAATTAAAAGAAAACGAACGGCCTCTTGTAAATCCGAATAAATTCAGCGTTGTTTCGGAATATCTAGCCGATATTTTAGAAGATTTTTTTAACGGTTATGTCGATAATGACACTGCTCAAGTTGATACTTCAGAAAGTAAACAATCCGAAGAATTTTTTGACGTTGAAGATCAAGTACGCGTCACTCGTTCCGCATCTTTGGTTAACAACACTGATGTAGATACCGAAGTATCGAAGTGCACTGCTAGTTGTAGTGAAGAATGGGTGACTACCTTTAAAACGAAAGAATCTAAGAGTTCCGGAAGCGAAAAGTATTGGATTTCGATAACAAAATCGCCTGAATTAACTCGAGTTGCTGCTCCTAGGCCTAAAGTTATTAACGTGGACGAAATTCCGTTGAGACCTCCCTTAGATCATGATACATCAGTGAGTAGTACAAACTCAATGTCTCCTATTCCTGAGGAAGCTATTTGTAATCTCTTCCCTACAGCTTGTTCAACTCTTTCAGAAGACGAATTAACCAACCAAGAAAAATTGTCATCAGAAAAACCGCCCGGTTCATTAGGCGCTGGTGACGGATTTTCTTATTTAACTTTTGATAGACCAGAAACAAACACTGTTGTTCACAACGAAGTTAATTTTTTCCGTACAAACACAGTTAATTCGGTATCTTACGTTCAAGCTGCTAGCGTTAATTTAGTTCCTATTAGAAACGAAAACGAATCGGATGACGGCAATTGGATGGGTTTCGAAACGGCTCGATTTTAATACGTACAATTTTTCACGCTTCCCCAAAACTGTACCATTTCAAGTTATCTACTAGTTACCTCTCACAATAGTTTAAAATGTTTAGATTTAAGTTCATGCTTGCTTACACTTGTTTGTTGTTTTTTGTGTTGATATTTAAAATATTAAAGTTACATTTTTTGCATTCCAATCCTGTTTTACTTTTGGTTAAATGAGGGAAGCGTCTATCAAAATTTCTGAAAGATTTAATTTTACATTTATTCCATCCAGGGTGTTTTTGAGAAATCTATTTTGTTCGCTTACTAGATTTTTCAATTGTACGCCAACAATTTTGATGGGCGCTTTGTTTATTGCGGTTGGTGGTTGTTGTGGACGTGATATCCTTGGTGCATTGCAAACAGAGCTGTCAAAGACCCTCCAAGAAAGTGTTTACATTACAATATATTTCATAAGAATGGAACTATTTGAAAAATCAAATAATGCCTTAAGGGGGGTTACCTACTGTGAACAGTCGTTTTCAAGCTGATTTTTAGGAATTATATTTGAGAAAACTGTTACAGCTATTGAGCTAAAATTTAGGATACTTATGTATTCACATTTAAACTAACACCTAAAATTTTTGTAAAGCTTTTTATTGAAAATTATACAAGGTACAGATCGACGCGTAACTCATGTTTCGAAATGACGCGCCAATCGGGCACATCGTTTCCGACCGATCCAGTTATCTGAAATAAATGAATTTTTTAAATTCTTGTCCTATATGAATGTGGCTCCAGTTGGAACCTCGAAAATTTAATTTAAACAAACAATGACAAAATGGCGAGGATTAAAAAAAAACTTCGATTTTTACGACAAAATATTTACTTTTCACGGCCTGCAAAATGGTAATTTTAAATATATTTTGGATATTTTAGGTTCTGACTGGAGCCTGAAATATATTCTAAATGCTTAAAAAAAATCAAGTTAATCTGCCAAGTAGTTTGTTTGGAAAATGTGCGCCCGACTTGAGAAATGTAGTTTTGAGATAAATCGTTTTAAACTTTTTCGTGCTGTAATGAGGTGGATAGTGGTTGATATTCGTAACCTACCCTAAATCGCGTATACTAGGGCCGTACAGAATATATTTTTCGGCTTCGAAGAAGTGAAATTTGGTACTTATTTCTTCTTTTGTGGCAGTTCTCGCCCCTTTAGAATAGTAAGACGCTCGGTGATTAGACAGTATGATGCGCTTGCCGTCTCTCTTATATGCGTAAATTTTGGCCTTCTCGCCGATTTTTACATAATATATGTACGAATACCTCGGTTTTTATCCCGTCTTTATTTACAAAAAGACGTGTATTTTTTAGGAGCTCAAAAGTTACTGAAATTTTCCTATCAAAACTTTTTTTTTTATTAAAGAACCAACATATTTTTGTAACTCATATTATTTTGTCAGGTTTTACTGAAAGTAGTTTATTTTGAAAACATTTTAAAATAAAAATTAGCATAATAAATTATTCAAAATAGATTAAAAAAACAAACAATTTTAGGGATTTTGTACCTTACCATTATTTGTTTGTGTAAGAAATGTGTCAGTTGAAAACCTTGTATAGTAACTGTACCCATAAAAAACATAGCAGTAAATTAGTTAACAACCCCAGATGTTCCTGGGGGGTTTCAATTTGTAAGAAAAAACTTTTAAGCTCCTTTTTACAATCAATTCGATTTTAAGGGTGACTAAAACGTCGATTTTTAATAATTTTCTTTTGTAACAACGTTTTAAAATTTTTTTGGTTTTTTGGACTCCTAAAGACAATTACAAACAGCTACAACTTATATTTGTTAAATTTATTTTTGTATGTTTTGTATAAAGTACAAAATACAAACAGTAATTCCGTTTTAAAATGTAATTATGATTTAAAAAGTTTTAATAATGAACTCCAATACAGAAAATCCGTTATAATTCGGGTAATTTGATGAATTTTACTTTAATATATTTTAGACACATTTTCAAGACCCCAAACTATAAAAATATGTAATAAAAAAAATCGAAAAAATTTATCGGTCACAGTAGGTAACCCCCTTAATGATTGTAGTCGTTTCTGCAAATCTCCCCATAAGTTTTCGCGATTTGAATAGATGCTTAAACGTTTGGCGCTAATTTATCTAAAAACGACATTTTTAAAACGGTGTACACGATTTTTCCGAGTGTAATGGATGAATTGACTTGAAATTTAAAAAACGTATTCAGCAAAATGGTAGTTTTGATTTAACCTACGATTTTGTTAATTTTTTATTGAAATGCAAAAATTCAAACATTTTTATTTCATCAACTAAAATGAAAATAGACAAACAGCTCGGTCATATCGTAGCCAATCTATTGTAATTAACGAACTTTAAATCATGTACACCTTCTGACTATACATGAAGAACTACGATGTACACTAATTCACGTAACTACTACAAATATGAATATATTTTTATAAAATTTTCTACTAAGATTGATACTAATCAGTACCCAAAAATCAATAAAATCGCATTTATAGTTTTTCCGAAATTAATTCTCAAAATTTACACTACCAGAAGGTTGATTACAGTAGGGTAACCCATAAAATATTCATTTTACAATTAAATTTATCACAAGTATTTTAAAATTTTTATACTAAATATCACGCAAAATAAATATAAGAAGAAAAATGATTGAAAATACCTTTAAACTATTTAAATACCTGGGTATTTGAAATACTGACGGCTCTGATTGCATATCCCAGTACCTTACTAATATTTTTCAAAATTAGAAAAATGTAATTTGTAATTATTATTGCATTGTGTGGTTAAGGATTCGTCAAGTTTGGTATAAGGTATTTATTTTTTTAATATTTTCTGTTTCCCGCTTGTTTGTTTTATTTTGTAGTGCATCTTGACTAAATAATTTAGATTTGAATTTTTCCATAGCAAAAAAACTAAATTCTTTTTTTCTAGGTGAGAATACAGTGAACGGTGATCAGTCTGATGCTCATCTAAGCACAATTTCACAAAGTAGTAAAGAGGTAAAGTTACGCTCAATAATTAGTGTATATTATAATATATAATCACTTTTGTTATTTGCAGGGTTCATTTTCAAAAGACCAGTCAGTATCGGAAGGATCACCAAAAAAAGATAAAAAGAAGAAGAAGGGCTTAAGGACTCCGTCGTTCTTGAAAAAGAAGAAGGAAAAAAAAATTCGTGATGCATAGGTGAGTTAAGGTTAAATTTAAAATCTCGATAAATAGCAAGGATATTAAATTTTTCAGACACTGCCTCTTTAATAAAACATTTTCTGTATGAGCGCCTCCATCATGACTGCCACCATTCACTATACTTAGGCTAGTTTAGGTTTTTGTTTTTGAGCGCAGCGAAGTACTAAGTATATGCACTAAATGTGACAAAAAGGACTGCATTTGTTTAATTTTAAAAAATTGAAATATTTTAGCTTTATTTGTACAGGAAACAATAAGATTTATTATTATATGTGCGATTGATTGATTGTAGAAGAGGTGACGATTATTATATTATGAAAGTTAAATAAAAACAAAGAATTACTAATAAATTACAGTTTACTCTAAACAAATCACACCTTGATGAGCTATAGCTTTTTTAAAATTTGACTAGAATTATTTGCTGATTTGCTTAGCGTAAGAACTGTAAAAGATATAAAATATTATAACATTAGTAATTAAAAACTTCGTGTAAAGTTAGCTAAACATGCTTTTATTGTTTGATAATAGTGCAAAGAACTTCCATATTTTATAATTTTTGATGTGCAAATTATAGTTATTTATATTTATGATTATTATTATTATTATATAAATAGGGAAGAAAAAATTATCAATTATTATTCTATTGTTTTTATTTTCTGCTGAACACTGGAGGAGGAAGCACATTCTTTTTCTGCATACTGAAACATCATACATTTCAGCACAAACTTTTTTCTATGTATGTTTTCGTAAAATTTAAAATCTTAAAAAATAAATTGCTTTTTTCTTTGTTCATTGCGTTTTTATTTTGTCAGCCTGAAACCTACAAACAAATTTATTAAGGCTGGACTTGGAAGGGAGCAGCAGGAGGGTTTTACAAATTTTATTTAGGTAAACAAGGAGGATTCCCTTGTATGCTTTTGGAGCAAACAGGAGTGGAACCTGAGATCTTATAGATTATAAGATTCCAACTTGTCACAATTAAAGTAAGTATTTGTGTTGTTTCAAGAATTCACAAAAATGGGAAAAGGACATTTGGAAGGTTTGTTCACAAACATTACTGAAAATGTAACCATAATCCTTGACAAAAATTGTAGTGAACAGTTTGTGGGAAAGTTCTGTGGTTTTTTAAATGTATAGAGAAAGTGGGGGTTGTTTAAGAGATGCAAAGAAGCAGTGGCGTAACCAGAAACTTATTTTGGGGAGGGCGGAAATTATGTAAGTAGTAATTCTAATTTTCTAAGAACTTTTTAAATGCTTGAGGGGATTCGAGCATTACCCCCTCTAGTTACGCTACTGAGCAGATGGCGCAATGTTAAATTTGATAAAACAAATTCCAAAACTGGGCTCTATATCCCTTTCATTTCATCTGCTATTGTGAAAACTAGGGTTGATTAGAAAAGAAGCAATTAACTCCAAGTAGCAGCAGATCTACTATCAATTTAAATGTTATTTAGAAGAAAATACAGCCCCTAGCAGGAAGCTTGCTTAAAATTCAGTTTCTTAATTATTAATCTTCCTCGTTATTTTATAGTTTCTTTTTATATGATGGTGTGTTATCACACATAGTGGGTACCTACATTCCAGTAGATGGAATGTAAAATACACTTAATTTTGAAAATGTGATATATTTTCTATTAGATTATTAAGCAGATATTAATTTTTTTTTGATACATTTTCGGATTTTTTCTTTAATTACTCCCTTAAATTCAGATTACTAAAAACGATTTTTACGATGGCCAATGGGCATATAGTCCGGACGGTAAGGAATAAATTTACTATAGAACCTTGCACTTTGTGATAGAAGCATAAATTTGGCACACGTGTAGATAAAAACCTCCTCTACAAAACAAGATGTGACGCCACGTCGACCCACGCCCCCTTCAACCCATAGACGCAAAAACACCCCCCAAATTTTAGTTTATCCTATTTATTTCGTAAACGGTTCATCATATGATAAAAATACATCAGAGCAAATAAATTTATAATTAAATTCTAAACAAAAAAGGTTCTTAGGATGTTTTTGATACGACTTACGGTTTCCATAGAATCATCACGTAAATGTAGATCAAATATGGCGGTTTCATGGCGTGGTTGTAAGAATTTAACTTGCTACAAATAAAGCAACATACCTTCGTAAATTTTAAGATTTTTAACATTATGTAAGGCATATTCTTAAAAGTATATACCTTGAGAATATTAAAAGATCAAAAATCAATTTTTTGAAACCGTCAGAATTTTGTTTGAAAACATACCGCTTAATTTTTTAAATTCTTGCTAGTTCCTGGTTTTATACAACTATCCAAAACCAAATTTTTCATAGATGGAAACTTTAATTTTCGCTGTTTGAAGCAAACACGAGCAGAGTACGTTGTAGTAGACCAACCAAGGGATTCAAATTGGGGGAAGCATCCGTTTCTAAGTATAATGGTTATTAATCTTTACATATAAAGGGTGATTCAATTGGAGGTACCAATTTAAATTTGAAATTAAACACATTGGTTTTTGATAATTTCGCATTTTTGATTAAATCTAAATTTGATCACATCTCGTCCCTTAACTCTGGAATCATTTCGAGGTCATTGGTATACACGTTTCGTTCCAGATTGTGTTTTCTTTCAAATTTAATTTCTTACCTCCAATTGAATCACCCTTTATATTGGTTTGTAATAAAATATGGCAATATCAGTATTAATGCGTTGAAGGTATAAAAAGTTAGGCTCATGTCGTTATGCAGTCCCCAAAAACGAAGTTTTGAGTAATATTGGTGTCAAATAACCCTCACACGTTTGAACCTCAATAGTGCCCAATTTACATAATTTAAGCCGCATGGGTCATAGAGTTTTTACTTAAAATTTTGGAGTACTATGCCCCCTCCAAATCAAAGTTTTCGAGGAAAAGTGCACCGTTTGAGCCTCAATGAACTTCCATCATTTCAGTCTTGACTGTTGCTAAATTATTCGTGAAAGGGTTTTACTATTTACATTCTTTTGAATTTTTATGTGAAACCGATGTCAATCGAAAATTTTGAAAATTTGCATTAGGAAATGACATAATTGTGATTTATACTTTAAGAAAGAAAAGGTAAAAGATAATAAAATATTCACTGAAAATGTGCAGAGTTAAATACAGAAGCACAAAATGCTCTTTGGTATATTTTCGATAAATCAGATCAATTTATGTGTGATACTAACGAACTCGAAACAAAAGTTAATAAGTACATATTATTATGTTGCTTTTTGAACAAACTTAAAATTATTCGATTTTATCAAATTAAAAGAAACTAAAATATAATTTCATTTTGATACTATTGATCTTTAAAATTAATTTTAAATAAAACTGAATATTATAGTCGTTATAAGGTGTAAGTTAGAGATAGCATAATTGTAATAAATTGGCTTGCGGATTCATAACAAAATAAAATAAAAATGAATTGCAAATCATTAAAATTTGAATAAATAATCACAAAAGAAGCACAAATTAAGAAAAGCATAAAAATTTCAGACGTCTACAATTTATTCATTATAAAAAAGATTTTCTAAGATGACAAAATAACCGAAGCTTGTTATTTAACTTTAACTGAAAATAATTGCCTACCTCAAACGTGAAGAAGTAGTGCATAAAGTTATCTTTTTCACAAAGAAGTGAAATAAATTAAAAGTAAACGAAAAATGCATAAAATCAGCACATAAGTTAAGAGTTTTTCATAGATTCTAAAAATTCGTAGGAACAACTCAAAACTTCTATTTGAGGGGAGGCAACGATAAATTCAATATGTTCAAGTTGTTAGAGAGATCAATCCACTACATACAAACACAAGTGCAGAATAAACGCCCATCATTTTTAATTTTTGAAATGGTAGCACATGAATCACAGAGGTACATTTCACCTCTCCTTGGGAGTAATAACCTCTCAACCGAGGACTTGAATAGCTGCTTTTGTAATGTTAGCACTGTTAGCAGTATGGGGACGGACACTATCATGCTGCAAAACACGACATATTTGGGATAAATTGGTGAGTTCTATAGTGAGCGCCATATTTGACTTTCATTTACATGATGATTATATGAAAACTGTAACTCCTATGAAAAAATCCTAAGAACATTTTTTGTTTAAAATTTAATTATATATTTATTTACTCTGATGTATTTTTATCGTATTATGAACCGTTTAAGAAATAAACAAGATAAACTAATTTGGGGGTGTTTTTGCGTCTCGGGGTTGAAGGGGGCAGGGGTCGACGTGGCGTCACATCTTGTTTTGTAAAGGAGGTTTATATATACACTTGTACCAAATTTCATGCTTCTATCACAAAGTGCAAGGTTGTGTTCCATAACGTCCGGACTAATAAAAGATGTTCTCTAATTGGAAGTGATAAACATGCCGGTCTTCAGTTTTTCAGCAGACAATGGGACATAAATGACACTTAGCAAATCTTTTAAGCGTATAAAGTTAAACTTCTTTAGCCTTATACCATCCAATCTTGGAACATCGACATTCTTCTCTAACCACATCTTCTAGTCATCTTTGCACACTACTGAGCAGTCTCTTTCTTTTTAGAGATGGGTTTTTAGCCATACACTACCGCGCTGGCCAGTGCGATCTGGTAAAGGCAGGGGCGGTCCTAGCAAGATTTTCAGGTGGTGCGAGATCTTATTTTGGCGCCCCCTCCCCCACTGCCCCCCCCCCATTTTTTTTTTAATTTGATGAAATTTTTTCAAAAAAAAATTTAAAAAAAAAATATATAAAAAGAAATTTTAAATTTTATTTATTGGCAGCAGAGAGTTTTTAGACTAAAGATACGATAATATGTGTTTAAAAAGATTTATTTAATCAAATTAAGAAATAAAAAAATTAACTACAAAGCCACTTTTCTCGCTTTTTGCACCTGCAAATTTTTTTATTAGTTCGGAATAATCTAAGTCCTTGCCAATATTATTTTCTATGGACAAAATTGCTAAATCTGAAAGTCGCTCCTGACACATAGTCGAACGTAAATAAGTTTTAATCAGCTTTAATTTACTGAAGCTTCGTTCTCCATTGGCGACCGTTACAGGTATGGTTAACAGAATCCGAAGTGCTGTCCACACATTCGGAAATATATCCTGCCAACCATTTGTTTTAATAAGTTGAAGAACTTTTATTGGTTCTACTGATTCAATGTCTTTCAACAGTGGATTCAGGTGTAAAAGTTCCTCAACCAATTCACAACCAGATATGTCATATTTTTCCCCATCGGTTAAACTTATCTCTAAATTCTCACATGCTTTGTCCAATTTTGTCTTTTCAGGAATTTCTTTGATATTGTACAAAAATGACCATACATCATTAAATTTCGATAGTTGTAAAAATCTATTAACCAACGCATTTTCAATTGTATCGATCATGGGGTAAAAGACGCTTATTTTAAACAACTTTTCGGGATCCGTTGGTGTCTCATCAGCGGCTTCGTATTCAAATAGTTTCTTTTTTCTTCGGATGCGGACTGGCTTAAAAATAATATCTATCCCAGCCTGAGAAGCAATTTCCGTAGCTGTTATCAGAGCAGTCGAATAATCCCTGTACTCTTTTACAAATTCCGAGCAGTTCTTCAGCAATCGTGAAGCGTTTGGTATATCCATTGTTTTAGACTGCATAGCCTTACTTACAATGTTTACTTGAAACAATATATCATACCAAGCCACCATTGTTATTATGAACTCAAATTGCTCCATATTCTGAATCAGGGACAATGCCTCTGATGCTGCAACTGAGTCATTTGTTTCTTCGTGAAGTTCCAGAAGGGCGTCACGAACTGAAGAGTATTGATAACGAACTGCAGCGAGACTAGAAACTCTACTCTCCCAACGAGTTTCACAAACTTTTTTCAGCGATAGTGCTTCTACATGCTTGGATATCACTTCCCATCGCTTTGTTGATCCAGAGAATAGAACAAACAGTTTTTGAAGAAATCCGAACAAAGAAACCGATTTAACAGATGTTTTGGCGGCATCTGCTATTACCAAATTTAAGCTATGACAACCACATGGATTAAAAAATGCTCGTGGATATTGCTTCAAAACTCTGCTTTGGACACCTTTGTTTACTCCTACCATATTAGATCCATTATCGTATCCTTGACCGCGACAATCATTCATATCTAAATCAAACTCTTGCACAATATCATCAAGAAAGAGGCCAGTAAGTCCAGCTCCCGAAGAGTCACTTACCGGCTTGTAAGCAATGAAACACTCGCGCACTTGGACTTCATCTTCATTAGTGTCAACAAAACGCAATGTTAAAGATAATTGTTCAATGTGACTGACATCAGGAGTGCAATCCAGTATGATGGAGAAGTATTTCGATGATTTTACCATACTCAAAATTGTATTTCGAACTTCACTTCCAAGTAAGCCGATCAACTCGTTTTGAATATGTTTGCTAAAATAGTGAACATTAGTCTCCTTATTAACAATACGGCGGAGGTGCTCCATTATCACAGGGTCAAATTTTCCCATCAGTTGCACTAAACCCAGAAAGTTACCATTATTAGGAGTATATAGTGCCTCAGATCCAGATCCTCTGAAAGGCAAATTATTACTTGCTAAAAAGAATACTATGGACATCATTCGTTCGAGGATAGCAACCCACCGTGATTTCTCGTCTTTAATCTGTTTTTGCAAATGCTTGTCAATTCCACTAAAATTCTTTAATCGACTCGACGCTTCTATCCAACTGTTCATGGCGTGCTGGTGATGTGAGGAAGTTTCGTGAGTTTTGAGACGCACTGATAAGTGCGACCAGTCGTCAAATCCATCTTTTCCTAAATTAGAGTGGGACATTCTGTTGAATAAACGGCAACAAAAACAATATACTTTATTTTCAGATTTAGAGTAAACGAGCCATCTTCTTTTATAAGTTTCTCCATTTGGCATCACCCTTTGAAAATGCGTATTCGAAAAATGACGTCCGTCAGTTTTTTTTGGATACTTGTCGTTGCTCATTTCGTTACTAACAGGACCACGAATAATTATTTCATCTATGGTTCTAGAGTTAACGAATGACCATTTCGAAAGATCATCAATTTCACAATTAGTATTTTGATTTTGAAGAGGTGACAGAGATGGTATGTCTGGTGTACTCTCTGTAATATTTTGAACTTCAGAGGAAATTCCAGAAATAGTTAGATTATTTTGTGCATACTGCTCTTCATCTTCATGGGCTTCATCTGAAGAACTTCTATTATATTATAGGTCTTCTTCCGTCGCGTTTTGAACTGGTTCTGATGATGCCGATTCAGATGACTTCTCAACTCTAAAAAAAGTTGCCATCAATTTTGCAGCCTTTTCACTTTCGTCTTGCTTTTTTCGTTTTCTTTTCAAGTTTTGAGCGCCGGATAGTTTTTTTGCAGGTGGGGACATTGTTAATAAAATTTCTACGGCAGCGTGGTGAGGATATTTTTAAAATAATGCACTGGTAATGGTAAATTTTCTTTTGACACCTTTGCTTGTCCATTCCTATTATAAATAGAGGTATGGGGGTATGGCGGACAGATTGTCTACCAACAAAAAAAAATATTTTTTATTATATTGGCAACTCTATTATTTTAAATATAGTTACATTGTTTACTGAATGAATTGTGTTTTTAAATAATATTTTTTCAAAATATTTTCTCAATTTGGCCCCTTTCCAACGGCGCCCGGCGCGGTCAAAATATTTTTTCAAAATATTTTAAAAATTTTTTTTCAGCATATTTTCTCAATTTGGCGCCCCCCTTACAACGGCGCCCGGCGCGACCGCGCCGGTCGCTCCGCCCTAGAACCGCCGCTGGGTAAAGGGAACGGTCATAGAAGGAAAGAAAGTGAGAAAGAAGATTAGGTTCTTTCCTTTATAATGTTTTCTTATAATTTATAATACTCGTATTGCATTTATAATAAAATTCACAATTTTGTAAACTTAAACATAAATTATTATGCAATTTAATAACTTGTTAATACTTCAAATTAAAATAACGTTTTAATTTTCAAGATATATTTTTATAGTATGCAAGCAAGACATTGCAATGTAAGGAAATAAACATCCAAGAATTTATTTATACTATTATAATATTATACATTTTATTAGCTGTTGTAAGATCCGATTACGCAGCAATGCAGAGAGCAGGTAAGTAGTGAATAATTGAGAGGGCACCCCCACCACTTTTTCCCCCCACTCCAATTTTCCAAGGTCAAGGTGAC
Source organism: Podabrus alpinus (assembly GCA_932274525.1). Lineage (NCBI taxonomy): Eukaryota > Metazoa > Arthropoda > Insecta > Coleoptera > Cantharidae > Podabrus > Podabrus alpinus. Next base: position 23,773,928 of record OW026453.1, read on the forward strand.
TCCTCCCCCTTTTCAAGGTCACCTTTCAAGGTCACCTTCAAGGTCACCTTTCAAGGTCACCTTTCAAGGTCACCTTCAAGGTCACCTTTCAAGGTCACCTTCAAGGTCACCTTCAAGGTCACATTTCAAGGTCACATTTCAAGGTCACATTTCAAGGTCACATTTCAAGGTCACTTTTCAAGGTTGGCACTCTCAATTACTACTTTTTCAAGGTTGCATCGAAGGTTATGTTTTTTAAGAACTGTGGGGTGTGGCACTCTCAATTACTACTTTTTTATCGTTAAGCACTATAACGATAAAATCGAAGGTCATTGGGTGTGGCACCCCCAACTATACCATCCACTATAGAAAATCATGTATTACTACTTTTTCAAGGTTGCATCGAAGGTTATGTTTTTAAGAACTGTGGGGTGTGGCACTCTCAATTACTACTTTTTTATCGTTAAGCACTATAACGATAAAATCGAAGGTCATTGGGTGTGGCACCTTCAAATATACCATTCACAATAGAAAATCATGTATACAAATATTTATTTATTTACATATTTATTAACATATTTATTAACATATTTATTTACATATTCTCACTATCAACATCGCCTTCATCTGTTATAAAATCTTCAATATCAATATCAATATAAATTTCTTCTTCTCTTTGGTCGATGTCTTCACCAAGATCTCTTAGTACATCCATAAACATAGTCACAACAGATATTATTGTGGGATCCAACGTGTTATGGCTATGTTCTATAGTATGTATTGGTTGTGTAGTCAAATTTGTTATAGGTTTTGGGATGGTGATGGTTTCCTGGTATTCATCACTTTTAAAAATTTTAATTTTACTATAAATTTCCCGCCCTATAGGGCAGGTATTATGATCAACAGACCAAGCTAAAATACAATTTTTACAGAATCGATGGGTACACTCTAATACTCCGATAAAATCGTCCAACTTATTTAAACAAATCGAGCACTCCATTTCAAATATATAATTTCAACTTATTTAAACAAATCGAGCACTCCATTTCAAAATATATAATTTCAACTCACTGACAAAAATGTTAAAAGTTTGTATTTATATAAAAACAACTAGACTCATATAGACCACACCTTTTGGTTAAAATCCAAGGTTATCATTATAGGTAGAGGGGAGGTTCTCTCAATTATTACTATTGGCCAACGATCTTCAAGGTCTAAAGTTGACCTTCACATTAACTATATAACTTGAGAGACTTATGTATAATATTGAGTGTATAATATTGAGTGCAGTTCAACATACCTAATACCCCAGCTTAAATAAAACAAGTAAGTCAAGCGCTTATAAAATTTAATTTTATAATAATTATAATAATAATTACTATTCCTTTTGTTACAGTGGAATATTTAAATCAAAAAACTTATCCATTAAACAAATCTTCCTCGAAAACCATCTCCATCGGGTTATCTAAATTTAATTTGCAACCGAGTATTACAATTAGCGGTTTAAAACAGAAAGTGGTATTAGATGAGTCGGATTGGAGGCGTTTCATTGTTTACCACTCTCTGTTAAATTCATATTTCAAAGATGACAATACGGAATGGACTCCAATAAGTGATACGTTTACAATTGAATTTAAAAATTTTAAAAATAAGAAAGTCATAAAATTGTATAAAGAAAAAGAACTTTGGGTTTATTTGGGTTTTGAGACTATTATGGGGTTATATGAAATGATTAATTTGATAAACAACTATTTAATAGTATTACATAAACAATCGTTTGATGTGTATTATTCAAATATCATTAAAAATAATTCAAAACTTTTAGAAAAAGTATCTAATATTTTAAAATTTGCAAACATCAGCATTGATGGAGATAATGCATATACATTGATGGAGATTATACAATTCTTCCCTGAAAAAATTATAGTGGACGTGGAAATTGCTAATGCGATCAAATTATAGGATGTGGATGTTATACAGCGAACAATATTGGCCGAAAGCTGAGGATCTCACTTCAGCTATAGAGCGGCAGATGTGTTTGTTAGAAGCCCAGGCTTTCGATGTCAGACATGGAGCCGCATACATGAAATCAGGGTATCCAAACGAGGAAGAGGCTGAAGAAATGGCACAGAAATACGAAACTCAAAGTAAAATATGTGATGATTTTTTAAAAAATATAATATCATTAGATGAGTTTTGTCGAATATTAATAAATAACGAGTTTAAAGAACTTCTCTATGATATTAAAATTTTTTTACCACATCGTATTATTTTAGAAAACAATTTAAGTGATTATTTCATGTTATAAATAATAATAAAATTATTGTAAAACTATGATGTAATATTATTTAATGTGTAAACATTAACATATAAAGTGTAGAAGAATAAAAAGAAGTTACAAGTTACACCATTATTTATTAATCTTCAGTGTATTAAACGAAATAGATGTGTGTGGGAGCAGTTTCCATAAAATGAATACAGCTTTAATTTATTTTATAGCAGCGGTGTGGAACAACACCATCATCATAACATGTCCTAGAAATCTAAAAAGTGCTACGATTTGCATTCAATATTTGGATATTAATAAGACACCCGAAACTTGTGAAAAATTCAATAAAATGCACATTGAAATCATGCAAAGCGACCAATACATTATGACGTATCCATTAGTAATTGATAATTATAAACCCGTTTTATATTATGAGACTAACTTTGAATTTCAAAATACAAATCAAATAAAAAATCCTGGAGAATATTTAGTGTTAAGTTTGAACAAACTTAGAAACCAATGCCGTGCTGCTAGTTGCATAATTTTCACATCTTTATTTTTTATAAGCATTACATTATGTATTTCAATGTTTTTATATATTGTTGTAAAAGCTAAAACATCTTTTTCAGTAATTCGAAATAAATAAATAAATAAACATTTTTTTAAACATTTAATTTTTTATTAGTTATTTTATATTTTTAAGCATTATTTATGATAGGTTAGGTATGTACTCACAATGTGAGTACATACCTAACCTATCATAAATTTATTAGTTTGCACTATTATAATATTATACAACATGGATAATGAAATCTTTCAAAAGCTCCCCTATGAAGTTCATTGAAATCACTTCGATCCTCAACTGGTATTTTCAGGTTTATATTTATATTGTCAGGTATCGAATTGGGGAAAACTTCGTACCTCCCACAAACATCTGGTTCAAATAAAGAACATCTAGGAGACCACTTTTTATGTTCTATCATAGGATCATCCCCAGCTTCCCAACTACCAATAATGATTGCACAAAACACACACCGAACATTATCGTCATTGTTTAAACTATAGAAACCAGCTTTTACCAAATCGTTTGGATTAGCAAATGGAGACTTCCAATTTTTAAACGAAGTAAGGCGGGCTTCTTCATTTGAATAATATTTGAGGAATGTGTTGGGAAAATCTTCTTCAAGAAAAGGACATCTTGGAGACCACTTTTTATGCTCTATCATGGGATCATCCCCCACTCCCCACCCACCAATAATGATTGTGCAAAACGCACACTGAACATTATCATCATTTTGTAAACTATAGAAACCAGCTTTTACCAAAGCGTTTGGATTAGCAAATGGATACTTCCAATCTCTAAACGAAAAACGGCGGAGTCTTTCATCAGTATACCCAACCATGGTTTTAACGCAACTGCTTATATATTCAATAGGATGATAATTAAGTAAAAAAACATTGTAAAAAAATCAAATTTATTATTGCATAATACAATTATTATATAAATGAAATACATTTGATAGTGCACAAATACATTCAGTCATTGAATGAAAAAAACAGGATGGTTTGTCCAATGTTAGGGCAGGTTGCTCATCCAACTCTACCACAGGTTTATTAATTATTTTTTTGATGAATAAGGACTTTTCTAACCCTTTAATGTAGACAACATCAGTGGATGAAGTTAAATACCTAATAATATCATTAAATTTATGAACAGGTGTAAAACCGCTTTCCCATAATATTCCATGGTGTTTATGCATTATGTAGTTTGCCTGTTTCTGATACTCCGGTGCTAAATCATTAAACTTAAACGGTTGTTTAAATATGAAGTGAGCTGTTTTAGAACCATCATAAACAGCTAATTCTTTGGGTAAAAATGTATTATTATTTGTTTTAAACCCTTGAACATCCAATACCATCACGTTACTCATATTTGCTTCACAGAATTTGTAAGAGGATTATAATTAAACATTCGATCATGAAGAACTAGACAGTAAGCGGTTGTGTCTGCTTTTATATTATCCGCAGTCTCAAATTCTACTCTTACTTCAATTGGTCCTTTGCTAAGACCATCCTTCTGACGAGTGCAATCTACTACGACCATTGGTGTATTAGCTTTAAATTCTTCAGGTGTAAGCATTGGCTCGTTTTCTTTACCGTAATATATTTGTTGAAAATTTGCAAACATTTCATATAGAATTGAGAAAGAATTCTTTTTATAGTTTATATTTAAATTATCATATGGGTAGCGCTCAGAATTTAAGTAAACATTCAAATTTACCAAATCACAAGAATCAAATTTACTCATATCCTTATCAATTTTGTTTTTTCTATTTGTTGAAAATGCTATTATTATCATTCTAGGTGTTTCCACTTGAGTAGTAGTTTTTACAGTCCACGAGTGACGATTTGTCTGAGGTAATTGGGGGTATTCATGAAGTTCCCACGATCTGAATGCTATTGGGATTTCTAAACTTTTATCAACAAAGTTAGTTAAACGTAATTGTTCTTCCAAGGAAACAGCTATGTGTGGTACTTTCCAGAAAAGTTTATTGATTGAAACTTTGAGTTTTTCATCGGCTTTTGAAGATACTACTGCATTAGTATCACTATTACTTCTTATTAACACCAGCTCTTGTTTAGCGTTCAATATGATTTTGTTATAATCCTCACCAAATCCCAAAATCATTTTTAGAGGTATACAAGCATTAAAATTTCCATTAGTACCTTGATTTAACACCATTTCTAAATGTTTTTGGGGTTCCCATCCAGCGTTTTTTAATTTTAAACATTCGTTTCTAGAGTAGGATGGATAAGCTTTTAAAGTAGAAGTAACACCTAAGTTTCTAGAAGAATCTATCACAACTCCGTTTAACTCATATCTAATTTCACTGAATAAAAATGCTATGCCGTTGTTAATGAAGTGACCTGTTGTAGATGTGGTACCATCTTCATGTTTTAGCGTGCCTTCGATATAAAGATAACTTAGACTGGGTGCCGTATACGCATCCAGCTGTTGAATAGGGATTCTAATTTCATCGTTATTGTCAAATGATGTGGAAGCATATGGTTGATGTGTGTGAAATTCGGCATTTGTAATCGAATTATCTTCAATAATTTTTTCTGCAATATCTAAAATCCCCATTTTACACAAGAACTTTATAACCTAAAGCTTTTAAAAACGCTCTATTGATTGGTGTTATCACACCTGCTGAAGATTTTTGACTGACGCTTTTTAAATTAGACAGACGTTTATAAGCAACATTATAATGTTGACGTGCACTTCTTGAATACTGGATTACCATTTCTAAAGTTTTTTTAAATGAAACCTCATTGATATTTCTTCCCTGTTAAAATCTATAACCTGATCGTTCTGATCTATTACTCTAACTGAAATATTTGATATAGATTGAGTGTTTATAGGTAAATAAATGACATTAGATGGGGTTTCAACTATTTTATATCCACGTGGAACTATTGGAAAAAACTCGTGTACCACGTGACTCAGTTTTCCATTTCTATATGAACCGGTAGTAATATTACACTCAATGCAAATGGTGTTCACCGATAAAATATTTACACTGTGATCAGATACTTTCTGACTGTTTTTCTTGATGTATTGCTTATCAAAACCCAATAATGGTCCTATACTATCGTTTTTGCTAAAATTAATACGTTCTGTGCATTTAATGTTTACTTTTGAGGTATTAGTATTTGTTGTGAGTTCTAAAGAGACATTAGCATTACTTAATTGTGTTTGTAAATATGATCGAATATCATCGATTTCATATGCCCCCGATGGAATTTCAACAGTTTTTTCTACTCCAAAATAGAATCTCTTCTTATTCGATATGTTGAGATGTTTAGTTTTAGATAAATCTAATACATATTCTCCATTTTTTTGTTTAATAAATCCTAAATCTTCTTTGAAATCATTTGTATATTCCTTAGTGAATAATGATTTTAAACGCACTTCATTTTCCGTAATGATGAACTTATTAGGTACTTTCTTATTTATTTCTGATTTTAAATACTTTAGAACAACATCGAGCGCATAAAGGCCAGGTGAAACTTTGAAGTTTACATATTCATCATCTCCATAGTAAAACTTACTATCTTGTTGAGGAATGTAAATTATTACATTTTTTAACTCCAACACATATTGATTACTTTTTTCTTTACTCACATAGAAATTAAGTTCCTTTAACACACTATCTTCTTTACTCGAGTTAACAGAGGATATGCAATTTACAATTATTTTATTATTATTATTTGTCGAAACAATCGAAATAGCATCACTATCTCTTGCGTGTATTGCTTTAACAATCGTCTCAATACTTGTATGACCCTTTTGAATAGTTATACGACCATCATCTCCATAGTAAAATTTATTGCATCCAGCCTTAACATTATGTATCGTGTTATAAGTTTCAAAATTTGTTAATGCTAGCACATATTGACCATCATCAGTATATATAATAGGATTAATTTCCGAATACAATTCGGAACTATTACCGCTTACACTGATTACATATGACATGGTGTTGGTGGTTGGCTTAACACTGGTGTAAATTAATTAGTGGCGTGTCTATATAAAAAGTCTAAACACAAATGCCCGCAATTGAATGAGTTATATTTTTGATATCTATCATAATTGTATTTAATGTTCTTATCGCTACCGAAATATTTTATTAATTGTGGAGGTGGAGCTAGATTTCCATAGCTATCGAAATATGAAATATCAGAATCATTATGTCTAATGTAAGCAGTCCAATGAGATCCAGATTTAAAATCTTCCTCCAAATTAACTATCCCACTTTCATACTTATGTATTTTTTTCGGTAGAGTATTTTTCATAAACACTCCTCTAAAATTTGGAATTTTCAATTTCTTACTATATCGAAGTAAATCGATGTTGGTTAGAGGTCGTTTTGGTAGCGATGCTAATAGTTTTTTGAATAAGGTTTTAGATATAGACCAAGTCCGCTTTTATATGGTTTTAAGTAAAGACCTTTACCTATGGCGATAGCTTCCATGTTTTTATTATGTCGTTGTGCTTCTTTTAAATTTTCATTTGCGCTTTTAGAATCATTAACAGCTTTTGCAATACCCGCAGCACCACCACCTAAAGCTCCCAAAGCGCTTAAGGCTGCAAATATTGGAATTAGTGGTAAGAAACCACCAGTTTTAGGTATTGGAATAATTCGCGGTTTTTTAGGTTTCTGTTTAATAGTTGAAAGAGCAATTCTCGCATTGGTTAATAAGTCTGAACTGTTACTTCGTCGTAAAACCTTGGCAGTTTTTCTCACAACATGTCTAAACGATGGTCTTTTAGATTTTTTTTTCTTATACCCACCCCCTGATTTTATTTTAGATTTCTCGCAACCCATCCCCAACTTTACTTTAGCTTTCATAACCCCCGCAACACCTAATGCAGCAAGTTTTTCTGCAAATGATGAGTCTTTCGATTGTGATCTTATTACAGCTTTATTGGCAAGTATTTTGTCTGCCTCGTGTCTTTTAGATATATCCTTAAAATTCGAATAGGCGATATCGTGTTCTTTGCAGGCTTCGTCTAGTTGGTTAATACCAGAATCACCCCTCACTAAACGCTGACGTAGTTTTGTACCAGGCCCACAAAATCTTAAGAGAAAAAAATATTAACTTATACATAATCAACAACATATTTTAGAATGAATACCTATACCCCGGAATATGTAATTCAAATGGTAATTTATTAATTATATTATTAACAAATCCGCCACCGCTGTTTCGATATGTCAACATCACATAACAAATACTAACTAAAGCAATTGTCTATTATTTTTGTCTTTTAAAGCTATTTTGTGATTTTATTATGCGGTATAGAGCGTCATCATGTGGTATAGAGCGACATCATGCAGTATTAAGCGGTATTAAGCGGTATAGAGTGATATAGAGCGGTATAGAGCAACATCATGCTGTATTCAGCGGTGTAATTTTAAATAAGTATTATTATTATTATTTTTAAGTATAATAGTGTTCTATATGTGGAAAACATAGTTATATGTAAATATGCGCTTAGAGAAACAGCATCAACATCAACTACCGATAACAAATCAGGATGTTCAAATAACATCCTTTCCTAAACATGGTGTTTTATTGGGGTGTTCTTCAAAGATGGGTCTAATTGTTGGTTATTCTGGTTGTGGAAAAACAAATGCCTTTCTATGCTTACTTCTCCACCCCAACGGACTTCGTTTTGAAAATATCTATCTATATTCCAAATCATTGTTTCAACAAAAATATGAATATTTAAAACAAGTGTTAAAACCACTAAAAGAAATTGGTTATACTGAATATGATAATGAGAAGGATGTACCGTCACCTACTGAAATCAAACCAAACTCGATATTTATTTTCGATGATGTTGTGTGCACCAACCAGGATATTATGAGGGAATATTTTAGTTTTGGTAGACATAAGAATATAGATTCTTTCTACTTATGTCAAACGTACAGCAAAATTCCTAAGCAACTCATAAGAGACAATGCAAATTTTCTAGTTTTGTTTAAACAAGATAACACAAATTTAAAACATGTATATGATGATCATGTGGGGGTCGATATGACATTTAATCAATTTAAAACTTTATGTAATATATGTTGGAAAGATAAATATGGGATGTTAGTTATCGATAAAGCTTGCGATATTAATAAAGGACGATATAGAAAAGGTTTTGATACGTTTATTTATATTTGAAAATAAATATAATAGTATAATCTAGTAAAATAATTTTAGTCTTCAAACATCCGCGATGAATAAACGTTTAACCCACGATCTTATTCAAGCGCGAAAAGCCGTGAAAATGAAATATAAAAATTTGAAATCGGATATTGCACAATCAAATTTAGATTTATTTAAAAAGTATAAACCTATTACGAAACCTTTACAAGAAATAGTTTCACAATTTGGTAAAGAATCTAAAATAAAACATGAACTTAAACCGGAAATTGATATCAACATACCAATCAAAGAAAAAAAATATGGACGTAAATCTGAGGTGGAACCGAAAATTAATAAATCACAACCAACATTTTTAAAGGATGATTCGATTCACCAACATGAGCCTGATGATGTTGATTTAAATCAAACAATTTTACATCCTATGTTTGCTGATGAAGAATATAGTAGGGTTCATAATGAAACAGCTAAAGAAGTTAATGATATGATTGAATCGAAAGCATTTCAAGATTATTTAGAAAATTTTAGTGCACCTTTACCTAGATATTATGTTGAGAATATGATAAGAGATAGGGAAGATGTTTTTGATTTTAATTATGGGGTGAAACATAATTTGGAAACTGCTAAATTTTCTATTGGTGATTCGTTAATTGATTTTGAAGGACCCGATATTATACTCAAAGTACCGAACACTCCTAAACCTTTAAAATATAAAGGAACCACAGGTCTTTACGAACTCTTATTTAAAAAACAACCGTCGGGGTATCATGAGAATGATGAAAAAAACTATATTGACATTGGACGTAGAACCAATCTATTTCGTAGAAATTATTCAGCTGATGCTCAAATAAATGGTAACGCTACATCCAAGTATAGACAAATAATTGAACCTGCATTAAGAGCTAGGGGTGTAACTGGAAATAAGAAAAAAAAGCTTGGTGGTTTTCTAGAACATCCATTGTTTTTACAATATAACAACAGGAAAAAAGATTATGTGTATTTTGACGATGTAAATGAGATAATCGAAAGATTAAAACTCTTAATAGCTTCCCAATCTGCTGGTCATGATGGTCATGTAAACGAAATCGCATCCATTGAAGAAGAGTTACGAGAAGCAAAAATTATTAAATAAGACATAATTGAAGATGGATATAAAAAGAGATGTTGTAAATGAATTACATAGATCTGCTCGTCGAAATTATCAACGAAGACCTGTTTTAGTTACAGGAATTAATGACCTTTTCCAAGCAGATTTAGTAGACATCACCCAACTATCATCTGTTAATAAAGGTTTCAAATTTATATTGGTTGTAATTAATGTTTTCTCAAAATATTTATGGGCAAAACCGTTAAAGAACAAAAGCGGACGAGAGGTGACTGCTGCTATGAAAATGATTCTTAGAGAAAGTATTCCTAAAAATTTGCAAACAGATTTGGGGAAAGAATTTTACAATAAGGAGTTTCAAGAATTAATGAAGAAATATAAAATAAATCATTATAGCACATACTCCATAAAAAAAGCTTCGGTGGTTGAAAGAGTTAACAGAACACTTAAAAATTTAATGTGGAAAGAATTTAGTTTTCAAGGAAGTCATAAGTGGTTGGATATATTACAAAAACTAGTGGGTGCATATAATTCGAAAAAACATTCAACAACCGGTTTAAAACCGATAGATGTTACCCAAAAGAATGAGAAGTTATTGCTAAATACGGTATACAATCACCCGAAAGTTATTGATCCGAAAAACCCCAAATTTAAAATTGGTGATAGTGTTAGAATAAGCAAATACAGACATGCATTCTCGAAAGGATACACCCCCTCTTGGTCTAACGAAATATTTAAAATATCCAAAGTTAAAGTGACTTTACCAAGAACATATCTTCTTAGAGATATTAACAACGAGGAAATTAAGGGAGGCTTTTATGAGCAAGAGTTACAAAAAGTTAAACATCCTGATGTTTATTTAGTGGAAAAGGTTCTAAAAAGAAAAAAAAATAATATGTTTGTTAAATGGTTGGGACTAGATAAGCATCATAATTCTTGGATAAACACTAAACAACTTGTGTGAAAATATATACATACTATGAGTTTGTTAAAGATGATGTTTATGAGTCGTGCTTTCTCTTAATTTTTATTTTTTAAATAAAGAAAATTTTATATAAACAGATTTTTATTTACAAATATTAAAATTAATACAATATTCCTCCTTTTATTTTGTGGCTCACATACATTGTGGAGATTAGAATAAGATGGGTGAGTTAACTCCAACCATCCAATTCTTTACATTTTAGTATTACAATTATTATTATTATTATAATTAAGAATAAGATGGGTGAGTTAACTCCAACCATCCAATTCTTTACATTTTAGTATTACAATTATTATTATTATAATTATTATTACAATAAATAATTAGAATTTTATTTTTCAATTTCATCAGTCATTTGTTTAATGAGTTCATTTAAAGCAATGGAATAGTGGCCCCACGCCAATGTTTTGTGAGAATCAAACTTAAGATAGCGCTTATCATCAAAATATGATAATGCTACTTTACATCGTAACTCTGTATACATTTCATGAAGCGTTGATTGAAAAACACTCATTTTACATAATTTATCTTGTTTGTTCTCTATAGCATTTATATAATCTAAAACATTTAAATCTTTTTGTATTGTCGCTCTTGACACCCCTTTAGCTTTTTTAATTGTTTTATTATCTTCTAAAATCACACAATATGCTTTAGCCCCCGTCCCATAAAATTCCTTAATAATTTGTGATGGATATTCCAACTTCATTTTTCCTAATATAGATTTATTTCGCGAAATTTTAAAAATATTGGAATCAAGAAAATTAGACGTATCAAATTTATCTAAATTTTGATTAATATCATGATAAATATTTTCCGTTTGTATTTCAACAATTAGAGAATCTGTGTCAGTATATAATAAAGATACGTTTTGTCCATACTGTTTAATTAAAAAATCATAATAAAACTCATACATGACGGTTTTTGCAATATCTAATATTGCAAATCCGGCATATGTGGGTTTATCAAATAAAACTTCTAACTTTTTCATTTCCACAGCTACTAAATTCTCTGAAAATATGCTAACACTTTTAAAATTTGGTCTAGCAATGTATGTTTCCGCACCCCAGCTATTTTTATTCTGCCAATGTGTAAGCAATTTAATATCTTTACGTTTTTCTACATTTTCCATGGTTTTACCAAAGACAGAATTATTTAATAACTTATAAAAATCCTTTTCGAATTCGGAAGTTGCATTATTTCGAAACTCGGTGTTTAAATTTATATATTTAGATAACCATGGAGCTTGATTAAATTTAATAACGCGATGAATTTTTTGTAAAATTAAACCATGTTTCAAACATTGCTTTAAGGCTCTATAGTGAATAATATAATTCTTCTTATTATACAAATTTGGAATTAATTTAGCTGTTTTGCCATTTGGTGGGATTACATTTTCTGGACAAAACGGGTAATCATTATGTAAATCATGCAATTCTTCTGGATAATCTAAATCAACTTCTAAAGCATACCCCACATTGGAGGTGTCAGAAATGCTAGTTATATCAAAATTTTGAATTTCATCTGTATTTAGCCAAGTGAATGATCCGTAAGGTAAATATTGTTGCATGGCATAGCCATACAAATTAGTAGCATCTAAATATAATATAAATGTTGATGGTTTTAGTGAGTCGTAATTATTTGTGTAGATGTTGTTTGAAATGGATTTCCGTTTCACACAGACAGAGACTCCCCCACGTATTCCTTTTTTAAAAAAGTGAAGCATATCAATATCTGTGAAAAGCTCTAATTCAATTTTTGTCATTTTGAGCATGCTAGACCAACTTAAAGATGGTAAGGTAAAATATCTAGCAGCATCTAATCCATATGAAGATTTTGTAGAGCGGCGAAATTTTTCAAAGCAATCGGTTAACAAGAGAACATCGGCATTTAAATACATATCCGAATAGTCTCCCAAGGTTTTACAATCGAAAGCTTTCCAAACGCTAACCGCACGCTGATAATCCTCGTTTGATATTGCTTCTTTTTTTAATCGATTGTAAAACTTTTCTGGAGGGGGTAATATTGTTTCATCCAATTTTGAAAGATTATCAACATGTGAATAGGGGAAAACACCCTTCTGACGAATAAGTTTAAATTTATTATCATCAGCAAAAAATTTTCGAATTTCTATACAATCGTCATCGGTTAGATTTTTAGCCAAGTTTTCTAATGAGGTGGGCATAAACTTAAATGAATCTAAAAATCTGAGTTTAATATTAACTTTTCTCACATAATTTTTTTCAATAATTTCATCGACTAGAACATACTTTGAAAATGATATATACTTTTCTTTATTTTTTGCAATGACATCAACTTTTTCATTATTCACTGCTAAATTTTTAATGAATAAATGAGTGTCATAATTTTCTAAATTATGTAAAAATATAGGAATAACGTTAGAATTTTTAAAGTGTATGTTACAAATAGAGTGAGCGGCACCTCTAAAATCTCCAGTTAAATGACAGTGATCTTTTACCTTATCATCAAGAGTTGTGAAAGGTTCTTCACAGATATGACAAACTTCACAATTATTGTATTCATTTACTTGATTTGGTGTAAGATCATTTATTGGTTTTATCAACTTTAAACAATTTTCATATAAAAATTTTACATCTCTTTCTAGATATTCCATAAATATGGAAGCGCAATTTACCCCCCGATATGTCACATATTTTGAGAGTGAATTATTAAAATTGCATTTTATATAATATCCAAAAGAGTAAGGTGTATGATGTTCTATTTTCATAGTGTAGGCTTGTGAGGAATTAGGTTCTGTGGTGGTAATTGGTTCCAATAATGATTCAAAATCTGCATAAATTACAAAAGGACATGAAAGCTGATTTTGGATACTTTCAAATTTTAACATTTTTTCAGGTACTGTATGTCCAAATTTATCAATTCGAGATTTATCATCGGAAAATAAATTAGCGCGTACATGTCCACAATCATACTCGGAATGTCTTTCTAATTTATATTTTGTATTAAAAAACTGGAGACATCCATCGCAAATAAATTTATAACCATTGTGCTTGTTTAATTGGTTGGAGACTAATGCGGACAAATCTTTTATTAAGCAATAATGAAATTTAACACAATTATCAATAAGCAACAAATTTACGTGCTTCAAATGTTTATGTTTTGTATGGTGTAAAGGCCCTACTATATCTGTTTCACCAGTCTTATCATTTCTGTTTACTCCAAAAACATTAACACTAATATTATTTATTTTCTCAAATTTTTCTATATCAGTTAGTTTAACTGGAAAATCTATACCTTCAAAATTTAAATATTCGGAAAAATTTGAATATAAACTTGGCATGATGTCATAACTGCTTGGTTCGGAAAAAGCAGCCATTATTGAATATGCAAAACAGTAATTATCTTGAATATTTCTAATATTTAAAACAGCTCTTTTTTTTGAGATTGTTTTTGGTAATTCTAAAAACGTACTATTTCCTCCGCGTAATGGATTAAATCTATTTATATTAACTTCAAGATATAAAATCTCTTTTAGGGTCCAACCAGAGTCTTTTTCTTGAAATTCACTCATCTTACATTTTAAAATATTTGAGTATGTTATTAATAAATCTTGTAAATTTGATGAATGAGTTATAATAAAGTTTCGTGTATTAAAAGATTTTATATCTATTAGATTTTTTGTTTGTTGTATATATTTTGCAAATAATTGTAGATTTACTTTAAAGGATTCAAATTTTTGTTGTGTGTTTACTAATATATTAATTAAATCTATTGAAATATTATTAAAAAATTCATTTATATTCACTTGTTTGTTGGAGCTGAACACTCGATAACTTTGGATTCGACATTTAAAAGCCGAATTAATCATGTGAACTCGGTTTGATATGGGTTTAATGCACATGTTTTTATGATTTATACTTTTTTGGTGGTTGCAGATAGATGTCACATGGATATTACACGTAGCACAAGCTAAAAGTATATATATATATAAACATAATTCTGTAATATATAAATTAATACTTACTATCTAACTTTCTTTTTTTCATCTCACTTGTTGTTGGGTTATTTCTTTCTTGGTGAAAGTCTATGATAATAATAATAATCATAAACGAGATGTATTGGATAACAAAAAAGAACTTACCTCTTTGGTTTTTACAACTTTGTTGTTGATGTCTTTTTAAAATATATTTATTTTTGAAAGTAATACCACATTTTTCACACACAGAAGACATATTATTATTATTTAATTAAATCTAGCTATTTATTATATTAAAAACTATTTTTTGTGAGCTAAATAATTATAGCATCTATGCTTTTAAAATATATTTTGAATACTGAATATTTTTTACATCTCGATTGGTTTATATAGGTATATTTTGATAATTTAATACTTGTTTTCAAGTTATAATGATACGTCATTAAAATGCATCGTGATAATGATGCATTTAATGATGCATCATTATAACGATGTTTTCAAGTTATAAATCAAATCAAATTACCATTATTAGCATATATGTAAATTAAAGGTATAGAATACAGACAATGTATAATATATGTAAATTTGATTTGATTTATAACTTGAAAACATCGTTATAATGATGCATCATTAAATGCATCATTAAATGCATCATTATCACGATGCATTTTAATGACGTATCATTATAACTTGAAAACAAGTATTAAATTTTGGTAGTAGTAACCATATATTGTAACCTTACTTTACATTAAAATACTCTTTTGCCGGCTAAGCCTGAGTCGGTTCGCAAATATTCAAAAAAAATATCGGGCGTAGGCTGTGTTAGCGATACGTGGAAAGAAAAACCAAAGAAACACACAAATAATTGGAAAACATATAATTAAAGTCCAATACAATATTTACACAGAATGACTTAACACTAATCTCAAAAAAGTACAAAAATACGGAGAAATAAAAAACCTAAACTACTTTACAAAACTTAATAATAAAACTAAGAGCTTACCCAAACATTTATCAATTTATATACACAAATGGTTTACTGATGATCGATTCAAGTTAAAATTAAGACTAACATAAGACACATAAAATAAAAAAATAACTCATATAAATCGCACAACACAAAAAGATAAGAAATTAACACTCTTCGATAAGGTAATCGTCGCACCGAATTTTGTGCGAGAATGGCCCTCTTTCTACCTAAAACCTTTCTTTTATCCCTTAGTTACTCACAATTTTAACATCTTGTGGTAACGGGATTCTAAAAATTAATTTACAAAATTTTATTGCTTTACCTAATTTTAGGGCTTTACAAAATTTTATTGCTTTAAAGCTTTTTTTTTTTAAAAAAATCTGTTACGGATTGGGCACCAAACGTAACACATCCCTTCAAACACAAAAAAAAAGAGAGGAAGTTTTGGGTAGACATAATAGAACGGGAATCGAGATCACTTAACTTAGATAAAAAATTTTATGAGATATAAAATCAAAAGGACGATATGGTACAAGACTATTAACTATGATTTTCTCTACGAGAAACAAGATGTTCGCGGGCAGGCGAATAAATATCCAAATTCAGATAAGATAAGCAAAGACTTGCTAAAACATTAGGCAATTCCGTGCGAAAAAAAAGAGACATCCAAACTTGCGTCAAGGAAACTTAAATTCTGGCTATTTGTACTTGGTTAACGAAATAGAGAGCGATACGAATTTCTTTTGTCAAAACACAAAAAAAGATCAACTTTAGAATAGAAATATTACTAATTATTGAACCAAACTCGAATAGTAGTTGATTGGTTCACGTCACGAAATTCTTTGTTAGGCGCCATCAATTTTATCGTAATGATTTTGGGAAAAAATTGAAAACCCTTAAATCATTGACTGTGTACATAAACTGATCGTTGGTTGATATGGGACAACACATTGGTTTTCGCGGAGGGAACGCATATGATCAAGACAGCAATAAATCTACAGGAAAATAATATACCTAAATAATAATTTGAGAGACGGCCACAATGCTTTACATGGAGGGAAAAATATGTAGTGGAGACAGCACTGGGCTTACACGGATAGATATAATTAACAATAAAGACAGCCGTTATTAACGATAGAAATTCGTTTAAATAATAAGCTTTCACGGGGGATGTTGAACGATAGTGCATGACACAGTTTTTTCAAAACTCGTACTGAAGGGTAAAATAAGCATTCGAGAACTAAGAAATCATTAATCCGGGTCATAATGGCTTCTGGACTAGTACAAAAATACTAAAAAATACCGTTACAGGAGAGTTTAAGTACAAAACAAAGTGTTTTGAGGAAAGGATCATATTTACAATTATTAAAACTAAGTAATTAAAAATTAGGGGTAGTATACCTAGTCTCGATTGGACTCCTTCTTAATCATCCGACAAAGGTTATTTTTTAAATTGAACAAATTAATCAAAGTTAAAGAACAATGTAAGATTTAAAGAAAGAGACAAAATTGAATAGGGATAACAAAAAAGTCATATTTACACTGGGGGTTCAACGTATACTTTTTGAAACCCAAGGAGGAGCGAGAATCGATGCAAATTATTCGAATCTAGTCCCAAGGATTAATCATTAAAATGATTTTGAATAATTTTAAATATTTAAAATTATCTGTACGAATTATGTAAATTACGTGATAATGTGGTTACTACGATTAGACATAATACTAAATTACTATCATGGTAGCTAATACATAATTAGCGCACGAAAAGGTAGATATTGTAGGAAATAAAAATTAAATAGGTAAATGGCAGTAATTAAAATTATAGAGACGGGAAAAGAAAATATGAATGGTGCCTTTTTACGCCGATGCCCAGGGCGTTAAAAATTAAATTTCAAATAAATGGGAGTGAAGGAGTGGAATCAAGTTACCTGAGGTTAACATACGAAACTTTGTAACTGGCTTCATTAAACTTTTATCTTCACAAACCGTCGACTGTCTATGAAGGAAAAATTCAACAATTATAAGCCATCAATTCGGGAAGGCATAAAAAACTGAGATAACTTGAGTAAGGTACAAATAAATAATATGGATAAAAATTTAAACAAAATATAAGAAACAGGAAAGAAATTATTAACGGAAATTAAATTTCGATATCATCTTCAGGTTCGATAGCCGTACCTTTGAATGATTTTAAATCTTTGACGTGCCACCGTCCAACATTTTGACCATCTGCATTAACTAATTCATAAGTTAACTGACCAATTTTCTTAAGGATGGTACATAAAATATATTTTGGAGCTAATTTTGCGGCAAAATTTTTACTTTTATCTGAAAGTACCATATTTCTTTTCCAAACTTTATCATTGACTTCGAAAGATAATGGACGTTTCCGTAAATCGTAATGCTTTTTGCTAGTTTCATAGGATCGTTTAAGATTTACGCGAACTCGTGCATATAACTCCGGAATGGCTTGATGATCTTCATCATTCAAAATCTTTCGTTCGATATTAATGACTTCATTGTCATTGGGAGGTTCGCCAAAGAAATCTCCCGAAATAGGAACAAAACGGTTAAAAACAAGGTAAGATGGGGTAAATTTACTCACATCGTGTTTTGCGGTGCGAATTGCCTGCGCAATTTTATGGATGTTTTCATCCCAACGGTTGTGTTCGGTTTTAATATAGGAAGAGATAGCGGTAACTAGCACACGATTTACGCGTTCCGTCGGATTAACTTGTGGATGGTATTTGGCATTGTACCAAACTTTTTGAACGTGATAGGTCTCGATGAGTTTCTTAAACTCCTTAGATATAAATTGTACACCGTTATCACATAAAATTATTTGAGGAACGCCAAAGATAAGAAAAACTTGGTTTTCTAAAAACTTAACAACACCTGCGGCAGTGGCTTTTGCCATAGGATGCACAAGAACAAATTTTGAGAACCAATCTGTGACAACGAACAGATGTTGGTTTCCTCGTTTCGATCGAGGTAATGGTCCTAAAAGATCGACGGAAAGCAATTGAAAAGGAAACGAAATGTTTTTGTATTGGCCCATGAGGCCTGGTCGAGCTAAATTAACACTCTTTTGAGCTCCGCAAATAAGACAATCATTTACATAATTTTTGACATCACGGTACATTTTAGGCCAATAATATAATTCGCTAACGCGTGACATGGTTTTTGAAATACCAAAATGTGCTGATGTTGGTTCATCATGGCATTGTTTTAATACTTCTGCGCGATTTGCGGTTGGAACAATCAATTTCCAATCCGGAATATTCGATTTAACAGGGAGGGACGTAGGAATATATTTATACAATCTATCCTCGTGGATTTTAAAATTAGGATAACCATCAGGTTCTCTTCGAACGTGGTCTAGCATTTTGCTATACCACTCATCCGGAATTAAGGTCTCAATTTGAAGTAAAGCGATATCACGGGATAAAATGTCAGGGACGATATTAAGTTTTCCGGGGCGATGACGAATTTCGAAATTATGTTGCGCAAGGGAAAGTGACCAGCGAGATAAACGCCCGCTCGGATTCTGAATTCTATGCAAAAATTGCAATGCGGAACAGTCGGTAATAACAACAAATTCGGTACCCTCGATATATCCTCGAAACTTATTAATAGCGAACATGACTGCTATTAATTCACGCTCGGTGGCAGAATATTTTTGTTCCGCGGATGTTAACGCGCGACTTGCATAAGCAACAGGATGTTCTAGTCCTCCTTGGTCCTGAAAGAGAATAGCCCCCACCCCGACCAAGGACGCGTCTGTCTGAATATAAAATTGTTTAGTAAAATCGGGGCTTATTAATATAGGAGCGCAAGTAATAAGTCGCTTGATTTCTAAAAAGGCTAATTCAGCTTCGGGACTCCATTGGATGGTTTGACCCTTTTTCTTGTTTTTGATTAATTCTGTAATTGGTGACGACACGGTCGATAAATTCGGGAGGAAGATACGGTAATAACTAATTAGCCCGATTAATCGTTTGACTTCCGTGGTGGTTCGCGGAGTTTTGAACTTACTAATTGCAGAGACTTTTTCTGGATCAGTACGTAAACCGAATTCATCTACAATAAATCCCAAAAAGGTAAGGGATTTGCAACAAAATTCACATTTATCGAAATTGACTTTAAATCCCGCGGCACCTAAGCGTTCATAAATGGTATTTAGGGTAGTGATATGTTCCTCGAAAGTTGAAGAAGCGATAATAATGTCATCTAGATACACGAATGCTTCTTCCTTGTGTAATACGGAACCTAGCGTGCGTTCCATAGCGCGCTGTAGACATTGAGGGGAATTCGATAAACCAAAAGGCATTCTTTTGAATTCAAAAAGCCCTCTTCCAGGGACGCAAAAGGCTGTCTTGGGTCGCGATGACAGTTCTAGCGGGATCTGCCAAAACGCCTTTCTTAAATCGATAGAGGAAAGAAATTTAGCATCCCGTAACCGATTCAAGATGCTGTCGGTACGCGGTAAGGGATATGAATCTTTTATTGTCACGGCGTTTAATTTTCGTCCGTCGAAGCAGGTACGAACTTCACCGTTTTTCTTTTTAATTAACAAAAGAGGACTGCACCATGCCGAACAACTTTCTTGGATGACATCATCTTTTAACATCTGATCAATTTCAGCATGCACTTTCGATTGCATACAGGGACTCAGGGGATATTGTTTCTGTTTAACAGGAGGTGCGGCTCCTGTATCGATAAAATGCGAAACATTTTTCACGCAACCGAGTTCTCCCGTAGCCAGAGATTTAAATTTTCCGATTACAAGATTTAATTCTTCCTGTTGAGCAGGATTCAATTTAATAGAATTTGAAACACCTTCAACGGAAGCGATATCGTTAGGGACTTGTGAGGTAAAGGAAAAATTATTAAAATGTAATGATAATTGAAATAGTTTGCAAAAATCTGACCCAAGTAAAAAACCATAAGTTATTTGAGGTACAACAAGAAATTTAACGGTTTTTTCTAAACCGTGCAACCTAATTCGTAATAACAGTACACCAGACACTTTACTCTTACCTCCATTGGCGACTTTAATTTCGTCCACTAAGGTTGGTTGAATTTTTCTTAATGTTTGTAGGTTTAATAACTTAAGACCGTTTTTCCCGATTAAGGAAGACATTGCTCCGGTATCTAACAGTGCAGTCACTTTAATGTCCCCGATATTTAGTTCTAGATGTGGTCTGTTATCAAAAGGTTTTTTTATCATGACCGGTGACACATTTTTTAAGGGTTCATGAAAAACACGCACTTTATTAAGCCACTTTTTCCAGTCTCTTGGGTCGTGTAGTTGTTGAAGAATTTTTGTTCTAAGACAGCTGGAGGAAATTAATTCTGGCGAGACGAAATTTCTTGGGAAGGACGATTTTCTAGATTCAAGTTGCTGACGTCCGGAATTGATGCAACTTGCAATCCGTTTCCCGATCGATTATCAGCAAATACCTTCGCTGCACACACGGGACAATTTGTTTTAATTGTGTTCTTAAGTCCACAGCCGAAACAAAATTTATTTCTGTTATTTACACAGTTCGTATAAGTATGTCCAGAATTTCCGCAATTCCAACATTTAAATTTAGTATTGTTCGCATCACTAATTAATTTATCCGAAACTTTTTCCGTAGCACTAGGAAAGTTTTTATACTGAACGGTAGAAATGTTAGTTACCGGCACGTTATTATTCCTAAACTTACACTTTTGAGATGCAAAAGGGGTTTTGTATTGTTCATGAAGTTGTTTAAGTTCCTTCACTTTTTTACAACGTTCCCTTAATTGCGTTAAGGTATTGTAGACATCTAAACTTATATGGGAGGCAAAGAACGGATTTAGGTTTCTCAATATTTGCTTTATGATGTCCTTTTCCGAAACGTTCGCATCAATTCTTCGGTACATAAATTCAATGTCCATAATGAACGAGGAGATATCTTCATCGATGCCTTGTTTACGGTTTCGTAATTGTTGCGTCATCTGGTATTCGAAATCGCTCGGTAAAAATTCTGCTTTTAATTGTGTAACCAATTCATCCCAAGTAGATATGCTTTTCTTAATTGCTCGAAGCCACTTAGATGCTTCGTCCGAAAACAGGTCGTGAGCGGAAGTAAACAATTCCTCGACCGAAATACATCGCGATTCACGTAAGTCATCTATTTTATCCAAAAAATCTAGGATATTTTGTGGATCCTTGTGTCCACTAAATTTAATGTTCCATTTGTAGATAGTCGGAGGTTTCTTGACGGCCTCTTTATATGGAGTTGGGTTATCGTTAATTGGATGACTACCAAAATCCATTTTAACATCTTCTCTTGATTCGGGTATCTCCTCCAGAACCCCAATCATCATAGCTAATTCCGCTTCTAGAACTGTAATCATCAACAACAGTTCTTCTTGACTTGTGTATTTTCGTAGTAGGCTTAAACGATTTTCAACATGATTAATTTGAGAAGTTATTTCGCGACGTTTGTTATCAGAGATTTGTTTAAGATTTACTTCAATTAGTTGCGCAATTCCATGTAGCGATAAAGTTAGCTGATCTTCAGTTAAATGCCAATCGATATCGGTTAACGATTGTATAATAGAGGTATCTTTTAGAACTCTTTCAAGTTGCGCGACTTTTTGCAATTTCGAACTTTTAGGTTTTTGACCGCGACTTGTAAGTTCAAAAATTAGTTGATCTTCAGTTAAATACAAGGTCTCCATAATGTTTGTAATTATTTAACTCACAAAAATTTATAGCGTCGGTACGAAATTTAAAGTTTATGCACAAAACTTTATTTAGGTACGCGGCACTTAAGAAGTTTATTAACTTGAATCGACATAGAAAAATTACTAGAAAGGGGTATTTGAAAATATCTACATACGTTACGATAATTTTGAATAAGGAAAATTTCTTAAGTTTTTCTTTTCAACACATAAAGCTTTTACAACTCTGTCCCACGATGGTTTCGCCACTTTGTAACCTTACTTTACATTAAAATACTCTTTTGCCGGCTAAGCCTGAGTCGGTTCGCAAATATTCAAAAAAAATATCGGGCGTAGGCTGTGTTAGCGATACGTGGAAAGAAAAACCAAAGAAACACACAAATAATTGGAAAACATATAATTAAAGTCCAATACAATATTTACACAGAATGACTTAACACTAATCTCAAAAAAGTACAAAAATACGGAGAAATAAAAAACCTAAACTACTTTACAAAACTTAATAATAAAACTAAGAGCTTACCCAAACATTTATCAATTTATATACACAAATGGTTTACTGATGATCGATTCAAGTTAAAATTAAGACTAACATAAGACACATAAAATAAAAAAATAACTCATATAAATCGCACAACACAAAAAGATAAGAAATTAACACTCTTCGATAAGGTAATCGTCGCACCGAATTTTGTGCGAGAATGGCCCTCTTTCTACCTAAAACCTTTCTTTTATCCCTTAGTTACTCACAATTTTAACATCTTGTGGTAACGGGATTCTAAAAATTAATTTACAAAATTTTATTGCTTTACCTAATTTTAGGGCTTTACAAAATTTTATTGCTTTAAAGCTTTTTTTTTTTAAAAAAATCTGTTACGGATTGGGCACCAAACGTAACAATATAAAGATGGTGTAACACGCTATTAAACACACAGCCAATTCAAAAGCTGAATCAACCACAACCGAATTACTACAAACAAAGATGGCAAACATAATCCAACACTATAAAATAAAAAATGGAATTTTAGAAAATTTGCTAGCTAATAATTTAACGTTAGATGGTAAGAAAATATTTTAGAATCTGTTATTTTGATTTTGTTTTGTTTACTTTTTATTTATTTTAGAATCTGTTATTTTGATTTTGTTTTGTTTACTTTTTATTTATTTTAGAATATCAGTCAAATATTGCAAGTATCAAAACAAATGATTGTCAAGAAATTGAAGATAGTCAAGAAATTGAAGATTGTCAAGAAATTAGTGAGGTGCTTGATAATGTTGAAGTGTGTGATGACGAACTAGCTGAGAATTTTATTGAAGATAATCAAGAAATTATTGAGGTGCTTGATAGTCAAGAAATTAGTGAGGTGCTTGATAACTTTGAAGTGTGTGATGACGAACTAGCTGAGAATTTCATTGAAGATAATCAAGAAATTAGTGAGGTGCTTGATAGTCAAGAAATTAGTGAGGTGCTTGATAACTTTGAAGTGTGTGATGACGAACTAGCTGAGGATTTCATTGACATTTTCGACGCAAGCTTACTTGATGAAGACTTGGAAATATTCAATGAAATTAATATTAATAAAATTGTACAAATTAGCTATATATCTAACAATATAACAAAGTATGAGCAAGATATAACAAACGATTTACTAACATTAACATTGTTGAAAAATAAAATTATATTAAAGCAAAAAGTCCTAAAACGACTAAAACAACTAAAACTACTAGAACAACTAAAACCATAATTGTAAGTAGCAAATGTATAAATAAATAAATAAATAAATAAATATATACGTATAAATATTTGTATACATGATTTTCTATAGTGGATGGTATAGTTGGGGGTGCCACACCCAATGACCTTCGATTTTATCGTTATAGTGCTTAACGATAAAAAAAGTAGTAATTGAGAGTGCCACACCCCACAGTTCTTAAAAAACATAACCTTCGATGCAACCTTGAAAAAGTAGTAATTGAGAGTGCCAACCTTGAAAAGTGACCTTGAAATGTGACCTTGAAATGTGACCTTGAAATGTGACCTTGAAATGTGACCTTGAAGGTGACCTTGAAGGTGACCTTGAAAGGTGACCTTGAAGGTGACCTTGAAAGGTGACCTTGAAAGGTGACCTTGAAGGTGACCTTGAAAGGTGACCTTGAAAAGGGGGAGGAGTCACCTTGACCTTGGAAAATTGGAGTGGGGGGAAAAAGTGGTGGGGGTGCCCTCTCAATTATTCACTACTCAGGTATGTAATATTATGAAATAGATATAATATGTAACACATTACTCAGTTTTGTAAATTATGTTTCGTCAAAAATAAAATTATAGACTACAAAATTGATAGTGATAGCAACTTCATAACGCTATCTAAAATACATAGACAATTATGCGACTTCTGCATGTTTGTCAATTTATATTTCAAGCGAGATTATTATGAAACTATGGGATTAAATGAAGAATTTCACTCGACGAGAGAATGAACAAGGTTATGTGTCTCAGAAATGCGAGAACAAAGATCAGTTTCACTCTCTTCATTGCATAAAATAAATTTTATTGTTTTTAATTCAATCAATAAAAACAAGTACTGTATTATTTCTATAAATTATTTAAATAGCCTCTTATCTTAATCTTAAAAAATCTTAAAAAAACATTTGGGGGGGGGTAAAATTTTTTTATTTCGATTTTTGCCCAAAAATGTAGTTTTCTTGTATGCAACGTAGACTATTCTACTACTATGTATACTGTATTATTTTTTGTCAAGATTGTAATAATTATGAAAAATAAAATATAATTATAATCTTTATGGATGTAATTTTTTTATTCGTAATAATAATTACTAGAGATGAGATTTTTAGGTCGTATAAATGTTATACCAGAGAGCGTTAAAGGGTTAATTGATACACGGCCCCGTTCGAAAGTTATGTTGTATGAAAAAGAAAGAAGAAACGGGGCCGTGTATCAATTAACCCTTTAACGCTCTCTGTGGTATAACATTTATACGACCTAAAAATTTCATCTCTAATAATTACCTATAAATATAAAGACATAATAAAATAAAAATAATCTTTATGAATGGAATTATTTACTTTAACTATAGATCAATAAAAGAAGGTTTAAATAACAAATTACATATTTCGAGTAAATTCTAGTGGTAATTTAAATTGCAATAAAGTGCTTTAGAAAAACTAGACGTGAACCTTTTCGACGAGATTCCACAATCTTGTAGTGAACACAAAAATTGATCTCGAGTAGTAGAGATGGATAATCGAACAGATTGTTAAAAAGAAAGCATAAATTTGGGTAATTTTCCCATTGTCCAACTGAGATAATCATAGGTATCCCAGCAGTAAATTAAAATCTGAGTTAACAAGGGAATTTCACGAATCTTCTTTGAAATATTTTTATTCAAAAGTTGTGCGTTGATGGTATATGGATGCTAAACTGTTGATGAGTAATCGATCTTGTGACCTAACGTACGTGGAAAACGGTAAGCTTACCCTTTATTGATAATTTCGTTCATATGTGATCCATATAATATTAAATACGTGTTTAGACGTATTACGCTATCATATATAATTATAATGGGATCTACAGCTTAACGTGGAATCCCAACCACGGTATAAAGTAGCGTGATCTACTTTTAAATAATAAAAATTCAATTCAATGAGAAATCACCTTTTACAAGTGTATAATTACAGTCCTATAAGACCCACAGACATTAATTTAACGTGGATTCCGAAGCATAGCACATAATGCATCTTGTATATTTTATATCGTAGTTAATTGTTGGGAGTAATTTTTGTATCTTTATTTAAATTGTTGCATTCCAGCTTAGTTTTTATGTTTAGCATTAATCAAGAACTTAAGATTTTAATATAAGAAAATAAGCAATCAATAACGATTTTAAGAGCTTCTAGATCCAAAACATTGATTATGAATTTGGAAGAGATATCCCGAATATTTCGCAAGGTTTGGCACGATGCGACGGCTTTTTGTATAGATCAAGAGAAGCTTACCACATACCTATTTTCTAATATTACAATCATATTTAATAGGCAGAAATTCCTTTCTGAAACAGCAATAATTTACATCAAATCAGGTTTGGCATGCCTCAGGAACCAAACTATACCTTATTTATACAGCTGATATGCTAATTAACCCTTGCAATAAAAGGTAAATAGTCTATCAGATAAAATTCCAATGACTCAAGAGGTACACCAAGGAGATACCTTGTTCCTAAAATTTTTTACATTAGAACTAGCAAACGTTTATAAAGAATTGGACTGGACAGGTATGGGTATTAACATTTATGGCAAAGAATTGAATCATATACGCTATGCCGACGATACCGTTTTACTCGCAAAAATGAAAAGGAAATTACAACACTGCTGGTACAGCTGAATGAACAATTGGAAAGGATGGGTCTTCATATGAATGCACAAAAAAATTATGTCTACTGGGCCTGAAGTTGATGTTGATAGGTGGAAATAGAATAGAAAATGTGAACAACTACATTTACATGGGCCATACCCTCAGGCTTCAGAGAGACAACCAGGACGCTGAAATTAACAGAAGAATAAGTTTGGGGTGGGTTGCACGCGGAAGCCTTTCGTTTGTGTTGAGGTCAAAAAGTGCATACTGCCAGTGCTAACCTATGACATGGAGACAATGACAATCACTAATAAGACTGCAAGTAGATTGGCAGTGACACAAAGAGCAATAGAGAGAAGAATGCTCGGCATAACGAACAATTGGAACGTGGGAGAATCTATCGAAATTTTATTCCAAGACGAACGGTCAGAAATTCAAATGCCAGAATGCGTCACTGGTTCAGAAATTATAGTAGAAAAAGTAAAGAAAGCAAAATCACTCATAAAAGACGAAAAAACTCCAGGCCCAGATGACACAAATGTGGAACTGTTGAAGTTGCTGAACGATACAAATATCCAGAGACTCAACAGGATATTGAACAGGATATACGACACAGGCAGCATCTCCAAAAAATGGCTAACATCTACATTCATAACAATCCCCAAGAAAATAACTGCTAAAATGTGTAAAAACTACAGAACAATAAGCCTTATGAGTCTTATAATCATACGCACTATGCGAAGAACAAATGGGTAGCACCCAGTTCGGATTTTGAAAAGCAACGAGAACACGCGAGGCGTTGTTTTGTACGTAAGTATTAATTAAACGATGCAGAGATGTGAACTGTGATGTGCTCAAACGGCTTTTGACAGAGTCAAGCACCAAAAGGTAATACCGATTCTAAAAAATAGGAATAGACGATAAAGACCTGCGAATCATAAAAAATCTGTATTGGAAGCAAACAGCTCATATCAGATACAACGGTGAGATATCGAAGGAGATAGAAATCCAACGAGGTGTTTACCAGGGTTGCATCCTTTAATGTATTATATTCGGAAGAAATCATTGGTCACGCACTGGAAAATGTATCAGTATGAATACAAGTAAACGGAAAACGAATCAACATCAGATGATGACGACACAGTAATGATTGCAGAGAATCTTGAGGGATTTGCAAAAGTTGATGGACGGAGCGGAAGATAAGAGCGGAGAATTTAGCATTGATATAAATATTAAAAAAACGAAATATATGACGATATGTAAAAATCCCATACCACAACCACGAAGACAATTGTATGCTAATCAAAGAACAATTGGCAAGGTTGAAAAATTTTCTTACCTTGGAAGTACAATTAACGACCAGTTTATAAAAATGGCTAAATTACTAAAAAAAACGGGGTTTCAACACAAAAACTAGAATCAGATTCCTCCATTGCTATACCTATTTCCATACTCTTATACGGCATGGACGTTGATAGAAGCTTTCAGTAAGAAACTCGAAACATTTGAAATATGGCTGTATCGACGCGTCTTGAGTATCCAATGGACGGCGCACATAACGAACAAAGAGGCGCTGGAGCAAATGGGAAATAAAATGGATATTATAAACCAAGTCAAGAGAAGGAAACTCGAAAATTTGGGCCACATCATGAGAAACGTACAGCAATATGGGTTGCTTCAGTTCATACTCCATGGAAAGCAAGCACAGGGTAGGAGACGAATTTTATGGCTGACAAACCTAAATACGTGGTTTGCAATAACAACAACAGGATTTTTCAGAGCTGCCGTTAGCAAAATCATGAAATCCAATATGATTGTCTTCAGGTGACAGATAGGGCATATCTCTCCAGATATGGGGGGCAGCAAAGAATTAAAATACCTACCGCAGACCAACTGACAACAGCGGCGGTTCTCCATATTAGGATCGGCCAAATAAGTTGTCTAGGCAGATTGAAATTCATGGAAGGGCTAGATAAGTCAGACAATCCTGGAATAGAGGAACTGTCTTAGGAATAGTGGCGGAAGAGCATAATAAAAAGTTCACATTCTTCCAAATTTAAACCATTTTATAAACATGACAGTATCGAAATTATATGAAATATCCCAGGTGAGTAGAGTGAATTACTTAGAATGTCATACCGATGAAAGTTCAGTCTGCCTCAGTCTGTTTCAGAAAAGTCGGAAACAGAAAAAGATGGTGTAAAGGGGTCAAAAATTGTATGTTAGAACGTACAATGTCAGGACTATGAGAACAGAAAAAAGAAGAATTGAGCCACCACGTTAAATTGGATATAGTGGGCTTATGTGAAAAAATCACAACTGTGACATCAGGCCATGTAGTCCATTAAAATAATTCTGAAGACGGTTATTACAATCGAAGAGTTGCTCTTATAATAAATAAAAAAATTAAATATCTGAGAACCACCTTTTGCGTTATCTCGGAAAGAGACCAACTAAACTATACCAAATCGAATTGATTTTGATGTACCCTCCAACAAGCAGATCGGACGTTGAAGAAATTGAGCAGTTGTTGAAAGACGTGACTAAGGCAAGAAATCTGGAGAAAATCCATTATATAATTATTATTAGTGGAAATTTTAACGCAAAAATCGGTTGTAGGAAAGAAAATGACCCAGAAATTACAGAGGAGACATGATTGTAGATTTTATGAACGCTGGAAACGTGTATTGTTTAAACACGTTCTTTGAGAAGCCTGAATAGAGAAAGTGGACATGGAGAAGCGCGGACAACAATGCCAAGAACGAGATTGACTACATAATCTGCAACGAAAGAAAATTATGCACGAACGTCATGGTGTTGAATAGATTTGACACTGAAAAGGATCACAGATTAGTAAGGGCGACCCTACCACTGAGTCACTGGCTGGAGAGGAAGAAACTCTTTAATAAAATATACGCTCAAATTGGGAATCTTAAAATGAATAAAAAATAACAAACTTCAGAAAAGAAATCGAAAAAGATTCCATCCAGTCGAACAGCTGGCCCAATTAGATATAAATAAAACTACCATAGCAATAATATTCAACCTTTTATCAAATTAGCAAAAAAAGTAAACTGGGGTAAGAGAATAAATAAAAATTCCAAGTTGAGCCCCGAAATAATTAAAATAATTATTACCGAAATAAAAAACTAATGGAAAGTAGACGGAAAATGGACAAAGAAGAGAGGTAAATAAAGCCACTAAGAAAGAGATTAAGAAAGATACAAAAACGCACAATGAGAAACTTATCTAAGCTATTATAGAAGCAAATATGAAAGTGCTAAGAAATAATCTATCGAACGGTAAATAAAGAATAATGAAGATTAAAAATCAACAAAGTCTTCTTATAACAGACGAAATGATGATCGCAGTTGAAGCAATCGAAAATTTCTACCAACAACTATACAATTCAACCGTGCCAGCACCAAAATCTAAAAGACGCAATAATAAAAAATGTGGGATCCGACGAAATGCCTGAGATAACAACTGAAATTCGTAAGGCACTCAAACAAATGGAATCAAGTAAATCTCCAGGAGAAGACAGGATAAGATATGACATGTTAAGATCAGGTGGCAGTGTTATAGAAAAGGCTCTAAAAGTGCTTTATAACAAATGTCTGGAAGAAGGCAATATACCGGAAGATTGTTGTAACGCTTAAGTCATTCTGCTGTTCAAAAAAGGGACAACGTCGATTAGAAAACTATAGACTAATAAGTCTTCTCTCTCATCTACACAAAGTATGAACTAAGATTATAATGAATCGTCTTACAAACAAATTGGATTCCTATTAATAAACGTGTCGTTTGTAGGTGAATAGCTGGAATCTATTCAAGATTCATGAGCCAATGGACCAGTCCGCCCTACATTGCCTGGACATGGAATATGGTTCCCAAGAGAAAATGAGTCCGATGAAAAAAGCTATACCTTGGTACTCCATAGTCCCACGAAGAATAAATTTCGTACCACTTCTTCATTACACGATGTAAGACCACCAACTAGACAAAGAAATGTGCGTACCTAAGAAACTATCGCTTCTGTGAGTGAAAGTGTGCAAAGGAACCCAAACATTTCAATTCGTCATCGTGCTCAACAACTTGAGCTTTGTCCGTCCACTATGTGGAAAATTTTACATCAAGATCTTGGTTTATATCTTTATAAGATCCAGTTGGTTCAAGAATTGAAGCCTAATGATCATCGATTGCGTCGTGCGTTCGCAGATTGGGGTCACAACCAATTGGAAGTGGATCCATTTTTTACCGCCAAATTATGTATGTTCAGTGACGAGGCACATTTCTGGTTGAATGGGTATGTGAACATGCAAAATTTCCGTATATGGACTGAGACCAATCCGGAACATTATCTTGAGACTCCATTGCATCCATTAAAATTGACTGTTTGGTGTGGAATACACGCCAACGGTATCATCGCTCCATATTTTTTTTCGAAATGAGGAAGGGGCTACAGTTACGGTGAATGGTGTGAGATATCGACACATGCTCGATACATTTTTTTTTCCAAAAATCCAGGAGTTAAACATCGCCAACTTATGGTTCCAACAGAATGGTGCTACGTGCCACACAGCCACCGAAACCATCGATTTATTGAAAGGACAATTTGGTGACAACATTATTTCAAGAAATGGTCCTATCAATTGGCCTCCAAGATCGTGTGATTTGACGCCTCCAGATTATTTTCCTTGGGGGTATGTTAAATCCATAGTTTACGCTAACAAGCCAACAACTCTTCAAGCATTGGAGGTCAATATTCCACAAGTCATTTATGAAATAAGGCCAGCAATATTGGAAAAAGTGGTCAAAAATTGAACTGATCGGATGGGCTTCGTAACGATTAGTCGTAGTGGTCACTTGCCGGAAATAATTTTAAAATCATAAATGGCATTAAATTTACTTTCATAAAAAAATAATTTAAAAAACATTCCTTCAATTTTTTAATGTTTTATTTCAATTGGAAGTTCTCATGCAGCTAAAAACACACTATATTAGAGGTGTAAGCTTATGTGGTATGCGAGTCGAGAAGACATTGGTATCGCTTCGCCAGTGTGTATCTGACGAGATGAATCTTCTTTTGAAGTGGAACCAAAACCGGCCATCCATGTTTTCGACGAGCTCTCTACGTTTGCACCCTTTGCATCATTGATTGCTTTGTTCTTAAGGTTTGATTATGTATGCAAGAGTACTATAGTACATCTAATATGACGTTTCTCTCAACCAATATGCCCACAAACTTTATGTACGTTCTTAGTTTTATTAATGCAAAGGTTAGATGGAGTCCCGGTTTTTGTTTTCTTTTTTAGAAGTGTGAATGTCCGCATTCTAAAGAACCGTCCGGGCACCCTACTAAAAAAAATGCATTCGAACATAGTTGCACGCCTACCGAATACTGAAAAAAAATTCAAGTGCATATCACGATGCCACGTCACGACGCTTAATTTTATTTTAACTTCCAATCTAACCAAAATAAAAGGTGTGAGATGCATTTGTGCTTCCTAAAGGACTTATTAAAGATTTTTAATTTCGTAGTCTCTCTCTATCACATATCAAACATAACTTTTAATCATCATCGACCGTTTGAAAGTCGCATCGTCGCGACGGCAAAGTTAGCAATGCGGTGGGCCAATAAAACCATACATCTATTCTACACTGTGCAGTAAAATTATTAGTATACTTACTCATTAGCGAATAAATGGCAAAATTTATTTACTCCACCTAAACAAAAACTATAAACTAATGGAATTAATTTATTATTAAGCTACAAACCGAATGTATAACTCCATTTCTGTCAAGGGCAAAAACTTTGCACAATGCATCAAAAGCAAATATTCCGGATGATAGAATTTGGATGTAAAAAATTGAATAAATTGTTTTGCATTCCTTTTTGATTAATTTATAAAGCCGAAGGATAAGATTGACCTAATTAATAGGTACGAAACTGTCGCCGATGCAATTTGCTGCTTAACTGAAGACAATCTTTGCAAAATTATTTCGTAAAGATTTTTATAAAATAAAATAGAGCCAGTAAAGGTCGTCATAAAAATTGTATTAAGTTTTTAATATAAAAGCTAGACGGATCTATTATTACATCAACGGAATTTGAAGTATTTTGTAGGTGGAACATTTTTATTTCACATTTTTCCTTAGGTGTTTAATAATTTAAAAAAGTTTACAATTAAAAATTTACTTTAAATTATTAAGAAGTGATAATTAGAGTTGTTTGTCCTATATTTAATTGGTTCATCGATTTTTGTACTTAGAAGGCGAGTGGCTTGACAATTTAATTTGTGCAAGTTCTCTTGGTAAATTGCTGCGGATAATTCTGGGGTGCGTTGAATGGACCGGCGTTCGGTTGGAATGAAGAGAGCACTTCTCTGTCAGGTGGTTATGTCTGCTCTCTTGATGTTCGAAATTGCTCCAATTTGAACTAACAATTGATGCACATTTATATTGGAAAATAAGTCAACAATTTTTATTTCTTCCATAACCTTAAAATCATTCATAGATTTTTCCATTTTGTCCTGCTATACAGAAGAAAAATTGTCCGCAATCTAAAAATCTATTATTTATTCTGTTGTAAAATTGCGATAAAAAATAAAGTTTTCAAATTTTATTTTAATTTCGTATTTTCATGATCAATTTTAATGTAAGGGTTCTTTGATAAATTATATGCAGTAATAATATCCAAATTGGGTTATGCATGGCATGCATGCCTCTGGTACTTAATTACCCTTACTATAAAAATCCATTAACAACCTCATCAATTTCAACTGCAAATTAGGTATAATATGTCAGAATTTTAAAAACTGCACACCAAAAATATTATAGTAGTTGTTGCAAAAATTGTTATCAAATATTGAACTAAAAAGTTTATAAAAATACTGTTTTTGCTCATAACAATATATGCACTACATTTAAAAATTCTACCCGACGGGTAGCTGCTAGGGTCAGGACCAATATGCAATGAATTGCATTGGAGTTTTATTAAAACTATACCGCATGTTCATTTAAAACAATTCACTAAAAATATTTCCTTACTAACAATTCAACTAATTTAGGGAGGGGCAAATAAGAGCGGAGAAACACCAAATTTTTGTTTTTACATTTTCACCCGTTGTCATTTCAACCTTTCGTGCTATTTGTGTGTTAAAAAATTTAGTAGTTGACGTATAATACATGAATAAAAAAAGTTATATGCATATAAATGATGATAAAATAAAATAATAATTTATTATCCACCTAGAGAGTAAAGTGCTATGTTTAATCTCTCGTGTAATTTTCGCACTCGGCTGCGACTCCGGGCAAATAGGAGTGGGAGTGTAAAAATCAAGAGAAAAATTTGCGTTCCACTAAGTTACTTACCTTTGTTTGAGAAAAACTATAGCTTGTTTATTCAAATAATATTTTTTGAACACCTAACTCAAATTACTTTAATTATTATTATTTTTAGTCACTAAGGGATAGGATGTGCCCCTGAATGTAGATGTGTCTGTATAGCTAAATTTACCTTCCCCGTGGTTATCAATAATTGTAGTTAAAATCGGACATATTTTTGAAATATAAATCCACCATATAGGGTCCGCCATTTTGTTCTAGAAATGTTGATTTTGGAATTGTAATCAGAGACTCTAAACAGCTCTTGTTATCAATTTTAGTTGAGATAAGACATCTTTTTAATATAATACAGCGTCATATTGGGTTCGCAATTTTGTTTATAGAATTTATAACTATAAATTCCAAATCAGCGATCTTAAAACCCTTTGAATACCCATTTTAGATAAAATCGAACATCTTTTTGATATATTGATCGGCCATATTGGATCCGCCATTTTGTTTACAGAATTTATAACTTTAAATTCGTAATCAGCGACCTCAAAACCTCTCGAATACCAATTTTAGATAAAATCAGACATCTTTTTGGCATATTGGACGCCCATATTGGATCCGCCATTTTGTTTAAAAAAATTTTAAATTTAGATTCGTAATCAGTGACCTTTTCAGATTTGGCCAAAATTTCGTGATTTCATCCCACAGTGCGGCTTTTTTGGCTTATATGCGTTAAACTGGTTTTATAATTAATTTGTTATAAATTTATCGTAATTTTTAGTTTAACACATGGACGGACAGCTCAAGTTTGCAAACCTGCCTTAGAAAATCACTTGATTTTTAAAGTTATTTTAAAATAGCTGGCATCGTCACATTGAAAATCATCTGAAGCAGAAACCAAAACAAGGGTGAAATTGAAAACCCTAAAATGTCTATAAATGCTTATAAATCAGATCTTTATTGAGTGCGGCTTTCAGGCCGCACAACCAAAGCAATCACTTACTATTTAGTTATAATTAATTATTTAGTGCATGACTTCGTAACTCATTTGTGATTTGAAAATTACTTTAAGAACCTGGGAAGTTGCAGTGCGGCCTTTAGGCCACAAAACTAGTTTCAATTTTTAAAAGGAAAAAACGTTTCTAACTTTGTTTTATTTAATTAAAATTTAAAATTAACTATCAATAGCCTAAGTTCGTGTCTTCGTAACCTTATTTGTGGTTTGTGAATTATTTCGATAACCTAAAAAGTCTTTAGGCTTCACATTCACGGTAATCGTGCACTAGTTTTTATTTAAGAAATATTTGCTGGTGTTGTTTGGTTTAACTAAAATAAACAATAAGTATATTTTCATAAAATTTTATTTTTAAAAGAATATTCTATCTAATCATTCAGAGGTGATGCCTACTTTAGATATTTCAGAACATTTCTCAAGAAAACTATTAAAATTACAGTTAAATTAAGTATTGGTGAAGTTCTGAATTTGAAGTGTAATTTTTGCGATAATGGCGTATATTATCGAATGGATCGCCCTTATAAAAACGACAGAAGTGAGTCAAAACCCCCAATGCTTATGATGGCATCCGACTAGGGCGGCAATCCTAGAGCAGAAAATTTAATTTTCAAATCAGTTGAAAATTCTTCTATCCTTTGGCCGCATTATTTTATGCTGAAGAATTTTGTAGTTAACTTTATGTAATTTCGGGACTTAAACTGCTGTTTTAGCCCCCTTTTTGCGAAAATTAAAGTTTAACTTCAAATCTCGAGGGAGTTGAGAAATCAAGGATTATTTTAAATTCCAAGGGACTTACAAAAATAAATTGGCTGTTTCCATTAAAACCTCATGCAACTTGAACTTGATTATTAAAAAATGTTAAACTGCAATTTATTTTGAGAGGGTTATGTTGAAATTACAGCATGAAATAATGAAAATAAATTGCAGTTTAAGTCCTGCAAATTCATTAAATAATCTATATATTTCAGAATTTACGGGGCTAGTGCTTCTGTTCCTGTGAAATAAAAAAAAAGTACCTTAAAAACTTTAAAGACAAACGATTAAAAGTTTATTAATTATAAATCTAATAGGAACATGCAATAATTAACTATGTATACAATGATTTTTAAATATTTGAATTAACTCCAAAATTTTACAGTCGAAAAACCGTTTTACCGCATTTTAACATTGTAACTATTCAGAAATATTTATTGCATTTTCCTAAAGATTTATAATATTTAGTCCTTTATTTTTTATTTTAGTGTTAGTCCTTATTAATACTCAGTGTGAAGTTTTTTTTTCAAAAAATGCAGAAAAAGTAATTTAACACCCAAGTTTACATTTTTAGATTTAATTTTTCTTTGACTGTATAAATTCTTTATGTTGTTATGGGTTTTGTTAGAATAACTATTGAATTATCTTTAATATTGCTTT
This sequence comes from Podabrus alpinus, assembly GCA_932274525.1. NCBI lineage: Eukaryota > Metazoa > Arthropoda > Insecta > Coleoptera > Cantharidae > Podabrus > Podabrus alpinus. Next base: position 23,810,766 of record OW026453.1, read on the forward strand.
TCTTGTTTTTTCAATTCTCATTCTCATCATCAATCGTTAATTCTTCTTGTCAGATACCGTGATCCATCTCGGACGGGTCATCAACTAATTTTTTGCAATTATTTTTGTGATCCTCTTCGGTATTGTTCAAACTTGGAGTAATTGTAAGTTATATCAAATAAGCATACACGTATTTTTTGTTTGCCCCTAAAGTGTGCTGTTCACGTTGTACAGCTCTCCAAACTAGTGGAGGGTCTTCTGACCAAATTTTGACGTTCAGTGGGCCCTCCCGATAAAAGGTATAATTTAAAATTCTCAAAAAAATATAAAATATTATTTTTATCACACATTTGGCTACTTGCAAATCAAATTTCAGAGTGGGCAAGATTTTAGTTTAGGAGTAACATAAAAATGAATGATCGTGGTAGTGCAAATCTGAATATTTTAAACACAATTAAAACTATTAAATTAAATAAAAATATATCATCGTGAAAATGATATTGTTCTTAATAGTAGGTAGTACTTTCTTTCCTGTTATTGCGTGTAAACCTGTTGGAAATGCATATTTTTGTTATTATTATTAACAGAATAAAATTCATTCCAGGGTAATTTTGTGGAACAATACAGGAATGCTAAATATTAAGATTGGAGAAATATTCCGTCTATTTTCTCAATATGACTGGAATAATCTTTAAAAATCAATATGGTAATATTCCAAAAATTCAATCAGGGTATATTTTTGTGAAACAATACAGGAATATCGAATAGATGGAATCGAAAAATATTCCCTTTAATCTTTAAAAATCAATATGGTAGTACGTATTACAAAATTTATTCCAGGGATATTTCTTGGGAACAATACAGGAAGTTGAATAAAAGGTTTTGAAAAGTATTCCTTCTATATTTCGAATATAACTGGAATAATCTTTAAAAATTAATACTGTCATATTCCAATAATTCATTTCGGGAATATTTTTGAGGACGATTACAAGAATACTAATTAGAGAAATATAGGAAAAATATTTTTTCTGTAATCTATAAGAATTAATACGATATTATTAAGAAAAATTTATTCCAGGTATATTTCTATGTAACAATGCAGGATAGTTGAATAGTAAGGTTGGATAAATATTTATTCCATATTTCGAATATGACTGGAATAATATTTAAAAGATAATACTGCCATATTCCAATAATTCACTCAGAAAATATTTTTGAGAGATATTTATTTATTCCATAGGTATGCAAAATATGTCTGGAATAAACTATAAAAATTAATACTGTCATATTCCAATAATTCATTCCGGGAATATTTCTGAGGATGATTACAAGAATATTGTTTAGAAATATTGGAAAAATATGTAGTATTCCTTCTATAATTTATAAATATCAATATGGTATTTTTAAAAATATTCATTCCAGAAATATTTCTGTGGAGCAATACAGGAATGTTGAATAGTAAAAGATTGCAGATTACGAATATTACTGGAATAATCTTTAAAAATCAATACTGTCATATTCCAATAGTTCATTCTGAGAATATTTTTGAAGCACAATACAGGAATATTTAAAAAATATTCCTTCTATTTTTTTTTACAAAAATCATTAAAAAATTTATTCCGTGGATATTTCTGGGGAACAATACAGGAATACTGAATAGAAATATTCTTTATCTATGTACATACTATAATAACCTTTAAAAATCTGTAAGGGAATATTATAAAAATTTATTCCAGGGATATTTCTGTGAAGATATAGGAATATTGAATAGTGAGATTGGAGAAATATTTATTCCATATTCTAAATATGACTTTTTTGAATTCGAAAAGTTAGTTGAAGTTTATCTGGTTAAAATGTTATGGGCCTAGGTTAATAACTGAAACTACTTGAACTCATTTATTATAATTAAAAAAGAAACTGAAAGTGTATTTAAGTTAAGTATAAATAAGAAAATGTGCTCATAAAATCTTGCAAATACTTGAAATTTGTTCAAAAATCGCCTGCGGTACTGTTATATATGTATGTCAAGTTATATTTCCAGTTTCTGCACTTGGCATTCTCGTTATGATCAAACGAATGGCATTTCATTGTTTTAATTTTTTATTAAACTTAACTACAGATATTTAAACGTACTTATAAAAGTTATTAAAGTTAAAATAAAACTGCATTAATTTATACTACATGAAAGTGGTGTAATAATAAAAATAAAGATTATTATAAAACAGTAAAGTGTATTCGTATATAAGTTAAATGCTTTGATGAACTCGTAAAGTTTTAAATTATTTAAAGATAGTTGCTTCATATCAGTTTGCTACCATTAAATAAAGGGTGATTCAATAAAAGATGTCATTTGATTTCCTCAAAAACGCATTAAAAATTGGAAAATTTGTATTAAAATTTACAAAATCTTTCGTGACACATTCGGTGCGGAGCATTGTATAAATAATCGAAGATTTTCTTGATAAACTTGATTAATTTTTATTATTTTGACATGATTAATTACTGGCCCATAAGTTTAGCAAGAAAAGCTTCGATTATGGAAAATTTTTATTTTAATATAGAGCGCAAACATTAGGTACAATTATTCGTGGAATACAACATCATAAACTAAGATTGTTCTTTGGGTCTATAATCGTTTAAGGTTTGTCGACATATTCTTTGCCCTTCAAGTAGCTAAAAAAAATGTAATGGAGTCAGATCGCAAGATCTACCCAAAAAATTTGTTAATATGTCACTATAACGAGAATTATTAACCGTAAGCGCTAGGCCGTCATCATTTTCGAAGAAGTATGGTCCAATTACCCTCCAGTTCAGAAAGCTTACCAAACAGTGAATTTGCACGGATGCATGGGTTGTACCAAGATGGCTTGTGGGTTTTCAGCTCCCCACATTCGGATTTTGTTTATTGACTTATCCATTCCACTGAAAATGAATTTTATCACTTAAGATGATTATATTGCACAAATCAACATCAACAGATTTGTTTTCCAACACCCACTTGACAAATGAGCTTCAGTTCTTGCGTTAGTTGAATCTTGTTGGCTTGGAGGTAAGTTACTATTGATTGTATTTTTTTAATTGCGAAGTTTTTACGCTGAAGGTATTCCAAGGTATATTTCCCCCCCCCCCCTATCGCGAATTTTTAATAAAATTAGTGTCAAATGTTTAAGCTTTAATGAGCTTCCATTCAAATATTTTGAACCACAAGAACTTGACGAAAACGGGAGGGAAAAACGACAGCCTCGTCGTTTGAGCTTCAAATGTTTTCTAGTAAAAATGCAATTCTTTATAACAATTTTGGGAGGAGCTGTGGAAATGTTAGCCTCCACCTCCCCCATTGTGATTTTCTTAATAAAATTAATACCAATTGATAGAGAATCGTTTGAGCTTCAATTTTCATTGTTTGAACCTTTAATGAAAAAAGTTGAGCTTTTAAAAGATTGTGAAATTGTAAATTTGATCAACATCGCTTCGATCAAGTAGCGCGCAGATTTTTAGTGATTCTGGTAATAATTAAAATAGTCTTTAGTAAGCAGTGGGTTAAGAGTTATTCACGAAAATGTTTTGCTCGCGAATTTAAAAATGTTTAATTGGTGTCAATCGTTTGAGTTTCATTTGAGTTTCAATGGTATTCTATTCCCATCGTTTGAGCTTCAAAGGTTCTTAATAAAAATTCAATTGGATAGAACAATTTTGGGGAAGGCTGTAGAACTGCTAGCTTCCTTCTCTTCCGTGAATTTTATATTAAAATTAATACTAATAGTTCGAGAATTGTTTGAGTTCAAGGAATGACCTTAATCAATAATAGTTTGATTTAATTTAAACCTCAAATCAATAAATTTCGTTGTTGAGTAGAAAAATATTTATATTATGCAAATTTTTCGAGTTATGTATATTAATGTTAATGGTGCGACGGGGGCATTAAAACATACAGTTCCAATTTTACCCCACTAAGAACACGACTTCACTTGCTACCGCTCGTTGAGGGTTTACATTGTCTTGATGTACACTGAAAAAAATTTGGTACATCATATTGATAAATACCGATCATAAAATAAAATTTATAATGAAAAATTCATCAATATGATGTAAAAATCATCAAATAAGTTTGAGGTTTGATGAATCCTTACATCAATACAATTAATTCGATTTCATCAATTTCTCTTCGTAAAATTGATGGATATTTTCATCATTGTGATGAATTTGTTGAAGTTTCTGAACTTATAATGTGTAATTAATTATAGGTGTATATTTTTTCCTTATATGACTTGAAATAAGCAAAACCATAAAGAATGCATGCAGAAACTTATACAAATTTTTTTTAGTAGATTACAAATCGAACAAAAAAATGATGAATGTTCCATTCCATGATGAATTTCATCGTCTCAAAAATAATAAATTTGATGAACTTTTTCATTGATATGATGCCACTTTTTTTCAGTGTAATATGCTGCTTTTGGCGACTTCATTAAATTCGAATTTAAGAATTTAAGAAGTCTTATTAAAAAATAAGACCACTTCACATAGAAAAATGCATTTTAAGAATTCAATTTTAGAAGTTAAGAGAAAATGCATAATATATGAAATGGGCTGTGCGTTAACACTGCATCAGTCACAGATCTTCCTTTGTCCGACGGTTTTTGTTATTTAAAAATGCAACAAATGCGAATTTTTAATATTAAAAACATTACCTACTCTTTAGCGGCCTCTGAATTAAAGCACCCAGGAGTGGATCTCACTTTACCGACCCTCTTGAGCCGGGCCTGCTCTGATACTTGTCTTCGCTTGACGACGGACAAGTACATTTTTTTTCTTCTTCTTCCTACCAGTTTCCTCAAATTTTTTAATTCAATTTAGAATTCTTCTACCCAAAATTTCACGAAAGTATATTCGTGAAATATACGTTCGTCGATTGAACGTATGTATTGGCGAGAAAAGATAATAGAATGTAGAAATGAAATAGATAGGGAAAACGGGGACTATATAATCCAACCCAAAAGATGGATCTGTCAAATCTCGAAAGAGATAGCCAAATTCCTACGGGAATGAACGGCATATTTATTTATTTATTATTATAAACACATAAATTGAAATTATTTTAATACCCGCCACCTTCGTTAAAAGCACGATTTACATATAAGGCAATGCGAACAAAAATTTCATTTTCAAACTTCAAAATAACAATAAGTGTCTAATCTAAAAACTTTTATTTATATAAATTAAAAAACCACTCAGATTACTCCACATTCAAAGCTTTCAGACATGCTGAAAGACGTTGATCTCGGATGTTCAAAAACTTGAACATCTTCGATCCGTCTCACGCTCAGAATGTAGAGTTACAACTCCTCATCATGGTTGCTACTACTCAATATTTGAATAATGAGTATGTGAAGATATACTACAGAAATGATCCTGTGAAGTATGATCTTGATTTTATTAAATCAAAATCAAAATATATTTATTAGAAAAGTAAAACAATTTACACAAGCAATATAAGTTAGTTATAGTTTTTGAAGTGTGCACTTCCTCTACTATGTTTGTGAGGTTGGTCAGTATGATATGTTCTTCTTGTTAGTGAAATGTGAAGTCACAGGAGAAAATTTTCAAAAACCTGATGTGGATAAAAATAAAATAAAAAATAAAAATAACAAAAATAATATAATACTAGTCGTGCCATAAGTTCTGATACTAACAAAGCACCGTTCATTTTTACTATGAAGATTAAGGGATGGGGGTTGCTAATGGTATTTTTGGAAAGATCATTTGCAGGTATATAAGTGGGCGAAAGTTGAAATTCAAGTCTTAAATAGTAAACATGAATTCGGATGTCAACGATAATCGTATTGTTGTAATTGCTATACATAACAATGATAAAAGTACTAGTGCAACTTTAAATTTGTTAAAAAAAATTACGGATTACAAATTTTTTTCTTTTTAACTATCCATCGATAGAATGAAACTTCTAGAGTAGATAACCGAAAAAAAAGTGGTCGACCACGAACTCTAAGAATTCTTGGAGTTATTAAAACAGTTCGCGAGCGAATGAGAAGAAATCCCTTGAGGAAACAAAAAATTATGGCTAGGAAATTCAAATTTCGAAAAGAACCATTTCTCGCGTGTTAAAAGATGACTTAAAACTTGGGGCTTATCGTAGGATTACAATACATCGTCTTACAATTGCTCTAAAAAATATTAGACAAGAAAGAACAAAACGACTCCTGGACCGGCACGCGTATGAAGATCACAAAAATATTTTGTTTACTGACGAAAAAATTTTTACAGTCGAAGAAAAATTCAACATGAAAAACGATCCTGTGTAGGCTTACAACTCTAATGAAGCCCCTAAAAAAATTTCGGGGGTGAAAAATGGCCATTATCCAACAATAGTAATGATTTGGTGAGGTGTGTCGTATGAAGCAGTAACGCAGCTGTTTTTTGTGAAAAAGGGGAAAAAACGTGAAAAATAACGGGGGAAAAAATACCAAAAAATGTTACAGATCGTAGTTAACCCTCTAAATTACAACTTATTTCGTGAAAACCATAGGGTGTTTCAGCGAAATTCTGCACCAGCGCATAAAGCGAAAACGACCCAACGAATGACTACAAACAAATTTACCTGAGTTTATTGCCGCGGAAGACTGACCTTCAGGTAGTCCTGACTTGAACCCTTTGGATTACAAATTATGGTTTGTTCTTGAGGAACAAGCTTGCAAAGTACCCCATAAAAATATTGAGCTCTTAAAACGGAATTTGATCAAGGTTGGAACATCTATACCAATAAAAGTAGTGCGTGCCACAATGGATGACTGCCCGCGACGTTTAAAGGCCCTTGTGAAGGCAAAAGGTGACCATTTCGAATAATTCGTACAAAATTGAATTCCTTAGAATGTACCGAATAAAATGTAGTAATTTATATAGAGGATTTTTATTTTGAAATCATTAAAATCGGCTTCCAAACAAGTATCAGAACTTATGGCACGACTTATAGGGTGAAGTTCGCGTAATATGAACTAGATACGTTAAGTTAGTATTTGCTTAAGGAATTTCTCAATTTTCTTAAATGGCATATCTTTAATATTGTAGTCAATCGTTGCGGCGATGAGCGGATTTGCATGGTTTGTCATCGACGAAATTAGTTTTTCCGTCTTAAACTTAATGTGGTCCCATATTAATTCGATATTGCAATCGTCGTGCATGTGGGTAATGGTGGTGTAACGAGGATATTGTCCTATAATTCGTAGAAATTTGTTTTGCGCTACTTGCACAGCTTTCAGATGAGTTTGAGCAGCGACACCCCATACTGCTGCATTATACATGAGTACACTGCGTGCACAAGTTTTATACAGTATAATTTTATCCCGTTCATCCAGTATAATTTTATCCCGTTTATCCAGTTTGGAATTTGGGCCAATAAGTGGATACAGGAATTGAATGCAGAACATTGTTTTAGCGATACGGTTGGAAATTTCATTTCGAAAAGTGAGGTTGTTGTCTAAGATGGTACCAAGATATTTGACTTCCTTTTTCCATTTGATGAGTTGACCACTGACCATTACTCCCTGAGTTTTTCGTAATTTTCGGGAAAACAAAATTGCCTCCGTTTGTGTACATTTAATTTTAGCTTCCAATCGTTAAAGTACTGAATTATTGCTTGTAAATGTCTTTGAAGGAACTTGACTATGTGTTTATCTTGGGTTGCGTGTGCAATGATTGCAGTGTCATCGGCGTAAATTGCGAGGCTTGTGGCGGGATCCCGTGGAATATCGTTAATAAATATGGAGAAAAGAATTGGCCCTAGTAGAGATCCTTGTGGTATACCGGCTGGAACGCTGAGGGTTTGAGACTTCCTTCCATTTAAATTAACGTAGAAGTTCCTATCTTGAAGATAGTTTGCAATGATTTGAACAAGAATTTTCGGTGCCCTAACTTGTTCGACCAGCTTGTATATATGTATGTAAGTGCATTATGGTTAACAACGTCGAACGCTTTTTCTAAATCGAGTAAAACCATACCCGTGCCGTGTTTTCTGTGTCGTTCCCATACAATTTTTTCCTTTATACGAGCAACCTGATGTGTGGTGTTGTGTCCCGGTCTGAATCCGAACTGTTCGTCAATTATCGTGTGGTTCTTCTCCAAATGGTCTTTTAATTCTTCCAGGATGATTTTTTCCAGAACCTTGCTTAAAGCTGTTAGTAAGCTAATTGGTCGGTAACTTAAAGCTTCGTTCCTGGGCTTATTGGGCTTTGGAAGAGCGATGACTTTGGCAATCTTCCATTGTTGCGGGAAATAGCACTTTGAAAGACATGAACGAAATATGTAGTAAAGTTGGCAGATTCATTTCTTCGGGAGGTACTTGATATGACGATGACGGTTTGAAATGTGATCGTTCCCTGGAGCTTTCCTGTTCTTTAATTTTTTGATAATCGACATAATTTTATGCGGATTTGTTCTTATTTGCGTGTCTTCTTCCGAATAGGTGTTTGAGGCATTAACGATTTTTGCGATATCTTCATCCTTGCTTCACGTTTGCTTTATCGTTTTATTGTGGGCTTCGAGAAAGATTTCTGTCAATGTTTCAGCTTTGTCGTCATCGGAGTACATCATGACGTTCTTGTATTTTATGTTTGGCACTAGATGATACCCCGTCCGAGGACGGGCAGCTAGAAGGACGGGCAGGCAGCCAAGGTCATATGGCTTTTGGATTGCACTGAGAGCTTTCCTTAATCTTCATTCAACTTAAGTTACCTTGGGTAGCTGCCCGTCCTTCTAGCTGCCCGTCCGAGGACGGGGTATCATCTAGTTTACAATATAACAACGTTTCAGTTGATCAACGTTATGATTGGCTCTGAAACATGCGGACGGACACGAAGCCAGACCATAAGGCTTCTTTCTATACCTTGCATAGAAGCCTAAATAAGGCTTCTTGTTATACTTTGTACAGAAGCCTAAAAGTAGCGCACTGCCTACCCAGTTCTTAGACTTCTATACACACAGGGTATTTCCAACACGATTTGAAACGCTCTGTATGATTTTGAATTATGCGGACGGATGTTCAAATTATTGGCTTCCACTTGCAAATATGAGTCGATAATCCACTGTTGCGTAAGTTTTCCCGCACTCATGATCGGATTGAAATCGTTTCTAATTGCTGTTTGCGCAACTTTAAATTGTAACATGCTGATTTTATTACGGGATTGCCGATATCCTTCGCAACTCCAATTGGGTTGCCACCCCGGTTCGCCAAACGGATAAAGAATGCCATAAGTCATAGGGTCAAGATTTGGACTGAGAATATTGATACGAATGAATTGTTGTGCATTGTCGACGGGATTTCGAGGATAGATACGGATATCACGTTCAAATGGAGGTTCGCCGTCATCATTTACGAACACCATTGCAATTTCATTGGACGTTGGAGCATTGTAACGTCTTTGATCAGACTGCCGATCGCGCCGCCTCACCATATTGACGACCGGAACTGGTTGTCCTTCTTCTTCGGCTCGTACACGCTCTTGTTGCTCAATTTCTTTCATCAGGCAATATGAAGCTGCGATACGATTGTTGACGCGGAAGAAACGATAGATTTTCTCAATCACTTCAGGTAGACAACCTCTATTCTCAGGCAGATTTACTCGTTCATTGACCGCTTCTGTCGTGTCCATTACATACAGTTGTGCAAACTTTCTTGTTTGTCCTTCAGGTGGATACAGGTTTGTGGTTCTGTGGTACGTCTGTCCATGAATTTTGAAAACGTATGGTCCGTTACCCGGCATTGAAACAATCTCTGCTCCCATTGAAGCGAAAGAAACCGAGGAATTGTAAGAGCGGATGTGCTGACGAAAGTTCTTGTAGTAAGGATTATCTGAATCTGAAAGCATAGAGCGAAGAAATTCGGGATATAACAAAAGATTCCCATGTTGATCGAGCGGTTGCGGAATCTTCACTTTTCCTTTATGATAGCAGTTGTTAAATTGTTTATCAACTGGACGCTCCTTGGCGAAATTCTTGGAGCCGCAGAACTGACAGATTATGGAATTCATTTCTCCACAATCGTGTCGAGTAACGTGAGATTCATCAAATCTCAATGCTCTTATTTGGAGTTGAATTGCTTGACTTTGGTATCGATTTTCTTTCTGTCGATGTATCGCATGGGACCGAGCGTCAGCAGTTTGCCGTGCTTGAGTTTCTTCTAAAGTTTCACGTTGTTGACGTATCGCATGGGACCGAGCGTCAGCAGCTTGCCGCGCTTGAGTTTGTTCCAAAGTTTCACGTTGTCGACGTATCGCATGAGACCGAGCGTCAGCTTGTCGCTGTGATCGAAGCTGTTCTTCTGTGTTATTAGCTCTTGTACGTGCTTTTCTCTCACGATTCAATCGCCGTCGCTTTGCAGCAGGATTTTCAAAATTTTCATTATCCATTATGGAAGTTCACATAATGCTTTTTTGGAAATAGCTGTCCTATATAGACAAAATGATACGATGATACGTTGATCCGATGATACGTTGATCCGTTGATCCGATGATACGTTGTGCGTTCGGTTATGTTCGGTTTGCTTCGGGTATTTCCGTGGGACAGACAGAAAGAAAGAAAGACTTGGCCTTTTATAATAAGAGATTGGTTCGTGCTTCATTTTGAGGTTCTTGTATACCTGACACAGTGAATTGTCTTGTAACCTTAACTCTTCTGTTTTCTTGGACCATTGTGCGTTTCTGTTGTCGTTGGCGATCATCTTAATTTCTGCGGAAATACGGTTTTTATTCCGTCTCGATTCTTCGTTCCCATTTTCAAGCCAATCTCTTCTTGCTCTATTTCGTAACGTTTTCAATCTTCTTATTTCCAGATCTACGGTGTTATTTTCTTTGGCGGGTATAACTTTCGTGGTCTCGTCATGTGCTGCTTTTATCGAATTTGTAAATACGGTGATTGCATTTTCAATGTCTTCTATGCTCGATATGTTTTGATTTACTTCAATGTGTTTATTGCATTGTTTTCTATATTCTTTCCAGTCAGTTAAGTGTATATCGCGACGAAACAGGTAGTAGTTGAGAAATATTTCCATCATGACCGGAAAGTGGTTAGAACCGAGATCTTGGATAGTGATTGGAGTTGTGAAATTACTGATACCTTTCACTAGAAAGATGTCCAGAGTGGACGCGGCGTATTGAGGTCCATGTTTGTAAGTGAAATCGGGCGGGAAAAGTATAATGAAGTCTTCTGAGTCTGAAAGATTTCGCAGGGTTGTGCCACTAGAATTATTAGTGGTACAATTCCAAAACGAATGTTTGGCATTGAAGTCGCCCCCAATGACGATGTTTGAGTATTGGTTGAAGTACAATTTGAGATCGTTTGTATCTATTACGATGTCGGGTGGTTGATAAGCCGCCCCGACGTATAATGGGGGGTTAGTTTTCACCTTATAAACTGAGATTTCCATTAGGTTAACATTTTCTTTTTTAACTGGTTCATGCGGGATGCCTTTTTTGATTATGACGGCTACTCCTCCTCCGCGGGTTTGTCTGTCTTCCCTATAGACATGATGGTTTTTTAATTTGAATTTTTGTCCCGGATTAAGCCAAGTTTCCGAGACTAAAGCAATGTCAATTTTATGTTCATTTAAAAAATCTTCTAGTTCTTCTTTCTTGTTGTCAACACTGGTAGCGTTCCATGTGATAAGTTTTCTAATTTCTAATTTCTAAATTGACTTAAGAGCATCCCGGCATGGCCGGCCTTCTCTTTATCGGAACTGGCGTTTGACTTTGGATTCGTTTGATGGTATTTCAAACTTGGAGCAATTCTCCGTGTGCGCATTGGGCTTGTCTCAGTGGTGTTATGTTGGGAGAGGAGGAGGGAGGAGGTTTTTGTCGTCTTTTTTCTGGACTGTTTTTCACTCGAGTGAATGGTTTTTCACCCGTGTGATTTAGTCTGATTGTTTTTCACTGCACTCGCGTGAGTGGTTTTTCACTCGTGTGATTTGTCTGATTGTTTTTTCACTAACTCGCGTGATGTATTGTTTTTTGCGCACTCACACGCGTTGGTCCTTGACCGGGGAATAAAAGTTTTAGTCTTTTAAGTGGCATGTGTGTTCACTACGTTTGTAACACTGGTGATTATATTTTTCTGTACTTCAGCATCTATTCCTGCCTCCCTCAAGGCAGTAACGATTGCTGAAGTCATGAGAGCAATGATTTGTGAAATGTTCAGAGTTTCTGGGTCGCGTTGGGATAGTACCGGTTCGCGAACTGATTGTTCATTTTGACTCGGGATAATTTCGGCGTTTTCTCGCGGAACACGTCTGGTAGGCTGAGTATTATTGGTACGGTGGATTTCCGCTAATTGTCGGGCAGTTTGTTGTTGTTGACGAGGTTTGGGGCGTGAGGGACACCCTTTATAGCTCGCCGTGTGTGCGCCGCCGCAGTTGGCGCAGACAGCTGGTTCGCTGCGTGGTTTTTCGCAGACTGCTGTCAAGTGGTCACCGGCGCACTTTACGCACTTTGGGTCAGCGTTGCAGTTCCTCTGCGTGTGACCAAAGTGTTGGCATCGGTGACATTGACAGACACCTGCGGTTTTCTTGTTGGGCGTTTCCACCTTGACATTAATGCCAAGGATGGTGGTGGCGTTCCATATGGTGCATCCCAGAGGCGTCTTTTCGAGGGTTACCAAGAAAAGAGGCATTGGATGCTTGTCGCGCCCGTGAAGCAGCTGATGCACGGAGTTGATAAGTTTTAATTTTTCTAGGGGCTTTTTACCCATGAATATTGTACTAACTTCACTAGGTATTGGTAACAGTACCGCCATCTATTGAATGCATAAGTAAGTAATAAAACAATTTAAAACTTTGTAAAATGGGAGATATTTAAATACAAATAAAATATTTAGAAGTTTATACAGAGGGGCGAACTGGTGACAGCGGACATGTTGAAGCCGTAAAACTGTAGGTCCCCGACAAGGCACTTAAAAAAGGTCACGTGGAAAAGTAAATTCAATTCAAGTGACATTAAATTGTCAATTTTATCTGTCAATCGTTAGTTTCAATTTGGTAATATTGTAAATAAATAAGGTCCAGCCCGCAATCGACATTCCAGTGACCCAGTAAAATTTATGAACGACTTTCAAAATGGAACTCATAATCTTTGGCTATCTTATAGTACTGTTTTTATCGATAATCTAAAATTAGCGACCCGAGAAGCCACTTCATCGTATAAATTGCAATGTAAGACATGTTTGATCTTTGCAGAGCCGGGTTAGCCACATGGACAGTGTAGAAAATCCCATATAGGCCGGCCCTTAGACAAGAAATATATTAAGGGCCGCGTTGAGGTTGTTTAAATTTTTAATTCTATCCAGTTTTTATCTTAAAATTTACCACTCGACTTTACCTTATTGAGATTCCAAAAAATCGCCTACGGCGCGGTTTTTTGAGATTTTATATCCATTTTGAACGTTAATTAAGGAGGGGTTGGGGAGGGGTAAATCTGCCAAATGTAATCGATGAAGTAATTAGAATTGGTCTGAACAAATTATTTCCTAGTTCTTGTTGTTTCTTTCTTTCTCTTATAACGTTCATGATCAAATTGTCTTATTTGTAGATGACGTATGTCAAATTTATAGAGCGCAAATGCTGCGCAATTCAAAATAACACTTCTTATTGCAGCACCCTTTACAAACTGCTATACAGTGAGCTCGTAAAGTTTGGAACAAATTCGATAACAATTTTTAGAGCAATTTCTTTAGAAAATCCCCGAAAATGTCAACCTTATTTATTTATTTTCTAAATGTCACTTTTATCTGCCATTGACATATTTTGATCGTATTTTAGTTTTTAGCTGTGACGTCATCGTAAATTTGTTCAAATAGCAACCTTTGTTTTTCTTGAAAAAATTTGGAAAGAGCAAAATTTTATGAAAAGAAAATTGTAAAAAAATACCTGAAATTGAAGCAATAAAAAGTTTTCAAGGTAATCAGTCCCAAAGTTACAAAAAAAGCATTTAATCAATAATTGTTTCCATAAATTTAATGGAACAATAATTATTAAGGTTTTTGCACAAATGGACCCCCTTCTGCAATAGGGAACCAACCAGTTTTCAGTATCTTCAGTATTTTCAGTATAAAGGTTTCAGTATCTAGCAAAACACATAACAAAACGTTGGTTCCCATGCTCAATAAATGCCTTTAAAATGTATTTATATTCTGGTTCTCTTTTGTATAATGGAAAGCATCAAAATGATTGTTGGAAACAAATGATTGGAAAATGGTTGGTTCCTTATTGCAGAAGGGGGTCCAAATGATGTAAAGAAGAAAATCAAATTAAATATTCGAAGTGTCCCTGAAATTCCTATAAAACATTTTCAATCGTATCGGGTTGAATTTCCCGAATTTCATTGCGCATTCTATTTTTTAGTTCTTCAATGGTAGTTGGTCCATTGAAATAGACTTTGCCTTTTAAATATCCCCACAGAAAATAATTAAGCGGAGTGAGTAATCCGCATCTTAAAAAGTCAAGATATATTTCACCTGTAAATGTGCTTTCAAAGAAAAAATGGGCCTAATATACGATTATCCCCAAACGTTCGGTTTGCGTGAAAACTGGCTATGAGTTTCCATTTTCCAGTGTGGGTTGACAGGAAACCAATATCTACAGTTTTGCTTGTTAACTGTACCGTCCAGATAAAAGGTAGCTTTATCAGGAAAAATTATATTATTTCGGAATGCGTCATCAGCATTCTGGCGCTGCAACATGGTTTCATAAAACTGTAACCTACGGTCAGGATCAGCTTCCTCTGAACCACTTCCTCAATCTATATACAGGGTGTCCCCGTGACTGTGAAGAACCTTTGCGGTGGTGATAAAGGACACTTTTCTAAGACAAATTTTCAAATAAAATTTTTGCCCAAGTCCAAACCCTTGGGGGTACCTCCCTTTAAAGCAATTTTTTGAATTTTTGATTTCAAACGGCCATAGCTCCGATATTATTGATTCTTTAAGGTTAATGTATTAGAACTTTTTTTTAAGATCATTCGCTTGTATACAAATTAGGTGATAACCCCTTATCGTCTAGAATCAACGGATTTCGAGTTATAAATTAAATTAAGGGAAAAAATGTTTAAAAAATTCAGGTATTCTTTTTAAATTTCTTGCGAACCCCGTATCTCTTAAACGAAACGTCTAAGAGAAAAACTAACGCCCAAACCGGATAGGAAATTTAACGGGCTACAACTTTTGTCAAATAAATTTTTTTGGGAAACCGACCGTTTTCACAGAAACTCTGAAAATAATGAACAAGGTGTAGGTAAAAAAAAATAAATTCATAAAATTAATTTAATAAATGCTCAAAATGGCCTCCCTCATTTTCAGCACACAGGCGTGCTCTTTTCAAAAGGTGTTGCACGGTATTGCGCTTCTTTCGTTAAGTTCTGTCACACCTATCTGTATTCTTTCCATTAATTCCTCTCTGGTTTCGGGCTTTCTTCTATCGCTGTAAACTATAGCTTTAAGGGCACCCCATAAAAAATAATCGAGTGGTGTTAGATCGGGTGATCGTGCCGGCCAATTGATAAATCCTCCTCTTCCTATTAATTTTTCTGGATACGCAGTATTTAAAAAATTTTGTACTTGTCGTCCAAAATGTACCGGCGCACCATCATGCTGAAACCACATTCCTTGTCCTGATGCCAGTGGAATATCATCTAGCAATAATGGAAGATTTTCTTCTAAAAAATTTAGGTATCCGGCAGCTGTAAGCCTTATGTTTTGTGGAAAAAAATAAGTACCTATAATTTGGCTTCCCAGTATTCCACACCAACAGTTGACTGTTGACTGAAACGTCTCTGATGTCCTCTCTCAAGTTTTTCCCTTGGATTTTCTACTGCCCATCGATGTTCATTTCTACAATTGTTTACACCATCTCTTGTAAAATTGACACTTAGAAAAGTGTCCTTTATCACCACCTCAAAGGTTCTCCACGGTCACGGGGACACCCTGTATATAAAAATGGATGTATGTATGTTCCCTATAGACTCCTAAACCGTTTGACCGATCGGAACCAAATTTGGCACAGTTATTATGTAGGTCCCTGCGCATGTTTTTGTATTGAAATAGTGCAAAAATTCGCAAAGGAAAGGAAAGTTGATTTTGAGTAGCCTGCCTTCCCTTAAGGAATCTCGATAATCCATGCATGCGCGTCCCTATGGGACGCGCATGCATGGATTATAGAGATTCCTTAAAGGAAGGCAGGCTACTCAAAATCAACTTAAAAAACTATAATAAATGCTGCCAAACTGTCAACCGATCGACAATGCAAATACGCGTGCACGTGCTTTACGTTTCTATTTTACCAATCTTAACCAAATTTGGTGTAGAAGTTATTTACAACGCTACGAAAAACATAGGCTACTTTAGTACCTTGGAGTGAGGCCGAAGGCCGAACAACCACATCCGACACGGTCTAGTTTTAAATATTTTATAACGGAGCTCTGAACTATCGCCTTGTTTACCTCCACTTGACGATTGGATAAATGGGGATTTTCTTGAAGCTCGAGTAAAATAATTGAGAACTGGTGGCCCACCCGATCTAGGACGATCTTTTGTATGACCCCACCAGCAAAAATGTTTGCTCTATTTTGCTAACGATGGTACAAGAAATTGATTCCTCGTTAGAATATTTATTATTGAATAAATTGCAATCTTCTAATTGAGTGCGAGTTCTGTCCTCATAAACGATGATTTTTTGCCTTTCAGACAAGCGACGAACCTTTTTGAAACAGTTATAAACATAAATTCCAAGTACAATTTAATAACAAAATACTAGACCACAGGTTACAAAATTTTAATTACTGTCTAAACCGTAATATTTTTTCCAGCGCCTTCTTGATAAATAATTGGTATACTCGAATCATTTCATCATGCATTTTTGAAACTTTAATAATGCTTATCTTGAAAACTTTTCTCTTAAGATTATAGTTTTTTTTACATTTTCATACTCAAAAAATTGTGCTCTATCCAAATCCAGAAAGAAAAATAAGCGTTGCGATTTAAAAAAATGTACGAAAAATGTGAAAACACGATAAAAAATATCAATGGCAGAAAAAAATGACTGCCCGAGGATTTTCTGAGAAAATCCCCTTAAAATATTTTATGGAATTTGTTCCAAGCTTTACGAGCTCACTGTATATTTAATTACAAATACCCATCTCTGCACAAGTTCGTAAACTGCTCGGGTGTCTCGATATACAATTTTTTAGTTAGTAATAAATTAATATTTAATTGTAAGTTTCCTACTGATCCTTCATTATTTCTTGATGTAAAACTTTTAACTAATGTTAGTAATTCATTATAATCTTCGCATGGTATCCAAGATATTTTTAAATTAAGTTTGCGATCACTGATCATCATGGGTAACAATTTTAAATTTTTTTCCCGGCAGATCCTGAAAGAAAATTTTAAATGTCCTAACAATCTTTAAGATTTTTTTGTACAATTACGAGTATATCAGATTATTATAATTTAATTAATTAAAATTATTTCATCCAATTAAATGTTTGTACTTTATATTAAAAGCACATTTACGAAATCGTATTTTTAGTTTTAATTTTTCGAAATATTGAAATATTTTTCATTACACCCTTCTAAAAGTAGTCGTTATTACCGCATATTTTCACGTAGTCATTGCGACGATCTTATATTATATAGTGATGGCGTCGTGGATGTTCTCATTTGGAGGAAGATGACGACGCTTATTGAATTCACTAGTCCCAACTTGGAATTCTCAACATAGCTTCGGTTCCTATAGCGTAAATGAAGGATAAATGACTTCCAATATTGACAGGTGAAATGGCATAATGAGGTGAACTCAATTAAAACTTGTGCTATTCGCTTCGTAAATTTTTTTCTTCTTTGTCTTATTTTTTTTACAACTTAGAATTTCTATAAGTATTAAATTTAAATCTAAATATA
Organism: Podabrus alpinus; assembly: GCA_932274525.1. Classification (NCBI taxonomy): domain Eukaryota; kingdom Metazoa; phylum Arthropoda; class Insecta; order Coleoptera; family Cantharidae; genus Podabrus; species Podabrus alpinus. Next base: position 23,828,694 of record OW026453.1, read on the forward strand.
CTCGTCGAGGGAAAGCATTTTAACCAGAATCATTAGAAGTTGCGAAAGGAAATTTGATTCAAACTGAAACGAAAATGTGAAACTTGGAAAACTTTGTAATTTGTGTTGGATTTTAAAAATTTCATAATTTAATCTTTAGTAACTATAAAAATAGTTTTTTTGTTTGCATATGCTTCGTTAGTAAAAAGAACTTGTGTTAATTAAGGTGCAAAAGCTCTCTAATTTCTTAATATACGTACCATACCTAATTGTTAATTAAAAAGTTTCTGCTATATTAATTAATACGATTGAAATTGCTTTAAAAGCTCCTTATTGCGAACGTTGTGATAATAAAAATAATTAAACTTTCTTTCGTCTTGACCTTATTGCTCATGATGTAAAGCACTTATTTTCGACAGCTCTTCTAATGACGATACATTGGGTGATAGTTTTGTAAATGTAATTGAATTATATTTACCTCCCTCGCCTTGTCAGCAAAGTGCATTTTTCAGATACACTGGTAAGAAAAGAAACTCATCTGAAATATAAGAAATATTGGCGGATTAGCCAGATAAGCTCCAGAGCACGGTATCGTTATCCGAATATAAGTTGAAGTTTCTCGAATATTGGACTTAGTACTCTCTAGGCACGTTTAAAGTAGAAATACTTAAAGAATGGTTTGTCATAAAAGACAATTTTAGAGGTGATAGATGTTCGCATTACTCAATACGTATTTATAGAGTTGCATCACAATGTCAATACTGCGATTGATTGAACAATAAGCTCCATGCTAAAAGAAAACTATAACAATTTGGAGTTAAACTCCAATTCTGATCCCTGAAACTAATTGACTCTCGTATAATCAAGAAAAGTTTACAATATAATTAATTACTAAGACAATTGTGTTTTCATGTAGTGCAATAATACCAAAAGTTTTTAGTGGTTTTTCATGTAACCTCCTTCTCCTCGACACCCGATATCATCTGCTCCGTTGGTACTCAGTCATGCTGTCTATTTATTCCATTTTAATTAGAATTTTTTTGAAATTTTCACAAGGGCAAAAAACGACAAGGTTAAATTACAGTAAAAAATTACACGACCAGACACCGATTTCGATCCGCCTCGGTGTCTTCAGTGTCGAAACTAAGAACACTAAATTATTGGTTGATAAATATTGTGGTCTGCTAATGTAGATACATAGTTATTGATTTAATTGTCTTAGGGTTGAACGTAGCCATATGCACTGTGGGGTATCGTACGCTGTTTTTCGCCACATTAATCAAGCAATCTTGTTCACTTAAAAAAGTGCAGTGTTTTTAGCTTGATCCTAGGGCGGACCGGTATACTAAAGATTTTATGTGGGAATAGCCTTTGTGAAACAGCCCTTTATGCCGACGGACCCTTAATAAGTTGAACTTTTTGACAAGGAAAATGATCTGTAGAATAGATAACATTTAAGGAAAAAGCGCCGTCGGAGATTTTTTAAACTATCCTTAATAATACAAGATTTTATGGACAGTTTTGTAATAGCAATGATTAGGGTAGTTATTTGTTATCTAAATTTTACACAGTATTAATGTATAAGATATACAGGGTGTATATCTCTTAGGTGGTGTTAGAAGAAAAGACAAAACTTTTAACAAAAATATTTTTCTTATATTTATTTTTTTGGAATAAATGGTTTAGCACGGTTTTAAAGATCGTGAAATTATCTACAAACTAGGTTATAACCCTTTTTGTCTAAAATTAACGGGTTTCAAGTTATAAATTAAATTAAGCAGTGGCGACTTGCTTTAATGGAACGGTACAAAATTAAAAAAAAATAGTTATTTAGATACTTGAAATTATTATTTTCATAATTTATTAATTTTGGATGGATTTTATTTCCGATTCTGGATAGGTGTGAACGTGCCTTTGTGCCCTTTAGGGTAAGGCTGCATGCACATTTATAGAGTAAAATGTTTTAAGACAAAACATTTTGTTTTATCTAAATATGTACATGATAGAGCAAAATCTTTTAAAACAAAATGTTTTGTTTTGTCTTAAAGCGATTTGTCTTGTCTTAAAACATTTCCATAACATTTTGTTTTATCTAAATATGTATATACCTATGTACATGATAGAGCAAAACCTCTCAAAACAAAATGTTTTGTTTTGTCTTAAAGCGTTTTGACTTGTCTTAAAACATTTCCATAACATTTTGGGAGAGAGTTGGCTATTACTGACTAGCTGAAAAAAAATTTCTTCAGCTACACACTAAAGAACAGGGTTATTTTAGTCTATAGAAAAAATATTTTGTGAGAAATCTTTAAAAACAACCCCAAAATCGACTTTTTAAAAGTAGGGAAATTAGCATCGAATATGCCGCGCCCCCCAGGCAGACGCGATGCAATTCATCGACGTTCCCTTCAAATCGCGTAAAATTTTTTCGCTCCGATTAGAATTTTTCTTTGAAATTCGGATAGGTGGGGGTGTGATTAGTAGATATTAGTAATAAATATTATCAAAAAAATGGAAAATAACCAGTGTATTGCCGAAAAAGTGAAAAAATAAAATATTTTTTTCTTCGATTTTTGGGGTGTGCATTCGATAAGGAGGGTTATCCATCGTCAAAACCTACCCAAAAAACTACAAAACCCAGGGCGGTTTTGACTCTGGTTACTAGGCTAAACATACGAGAAGGCGCCACCCATAAAAAAACCGGAATAAATGAAACCGGGATGTGAGAGAACCTCGAAATAGCATTAAAAAGTATAGTTGCGGTATGGGGCAGTAAACTATTACGTTTCACCCCCAAAACATCGCGTAAAAACAAAAATAATCGATGTTACAAGTACGGAGAGACGTGCTGCTTCTGCCGGTGCGAAATACTCTAAGTGTTAGGGTCATTGATTCCACGCGTATCGTCAAAAAAATGAGCGACGCGCGGAATCTCGTTAAGTTTTTACATGTAAATTTGTAAACTTCAAAATCGATTATTTCAAAATTTTGATAATAAACTCTCACATAAAACTTTAACAGTGTTCTATATAAACCTTCCTCTTTGCAATAGGAAATTTTCAAATTATTTGGAGTGGTCAGTAATAGTCGACTGCCACCACATTTTGTTTTATCTAAATATGTACATGATAGAGCAAAACCTTTCGAAACAAAATGTTTTGTCTTGTCTTAAAGCGTTTTGTCTTGTCTTGTCTTAAAACTTTTGTTTCGCTTTGAAACGTTTTGCTTGATTTGAAAACAAACTGATTAAAACGTTTCAAGATAAGACAAAACGCTTTAAGACAAAACAAAACATTTTGTTTCGAAACGTTTTGTTCTATCATGTTTTTAGATGAAACAAAATGCTTTTTAATGCGACAAAACGTTTTGCCTTGAAACGTTTTGCTCTATCAATGTGCATGCAGCCTTAGCCACCACTGCTCAACATTAAACATAAACATAATTTTTTATCCAATTAAAATGATTAAGTCCATGTTCCACTATCCCATCAGTTTTTTGACATATACACCCCATACTGGGCTGTCCATCCAGACTTTGTTAAATTAAGTAAATCAGTTTGGGAAGGGGGGGGGTGAATGAAATAAACCTAAATGGATTTTGCAAGGTTTTTTTAATGATTGCAGGAAAAACCGATGTTATTTGGAATTTGTGTGGACTCAGGACTGTGCCAAAGCCTGAATCATTATCTCTTTCTTCATAACGTATAACTCATCGGTTTACTTTTTAGTTATTAACAAAGAAATTACAGTACGGCCTTTAGGCCGCACAACCACGCACCAGTAGAAGAGTTATAAATAAATGAGACAATAATTCATATATAAATAATTAAAACAATATTAACAGTGAAACAAAATTTTTAAATGTGCACTACATAAAAACTATTATAATACAGCCTAAATATTGCAAGATAGACGTAAACATATTACTACCTATGTGATTGTCTTAGTTGTGCGGCCTAAAGGCCGCACTGGAGGAGACTTACCGAATCAATTTAGCGTTATTGACACACCAATAAATAAATTATATTTTTTTGAATTCATTTTTATTTCTGTATAGATAAATTACGACTATTTTGTAATACTTAAAACTAAAACCCCCCATTCGTCATAAAATCAATGATTGGCTTACAACTCCACCAATCAACGCGCTCTATTTCCTGAATCAAACTTAAAGCATTACCAACATGAAATTGCCATAATTATAGTTATTAACCTTAATTTTTCAAATCCGGACGGGAACAAAGGTAATGAAAATTTATTATATAAAGAAAACTAGCTGACATAGGCGACCTATCAGCCGTCTTTAGCCATCTAGACTTTATTTATAGATCTTTTTTATTTAATAGTAACGACTTTACCTTCCGGAACACCCTAAATATTTGCAGTAAAATAAGTTTGCAGCCTAGTGCTAGTATCATAACGAACTAATTTGTTTCTTCGTATTAGAGAGAAGGGGTAAATCGTGAAATGTAATTTCATATATCTACTACCTTGGGGGGGGGGGGGGGGGTTCAACTAATCTGCTTTTAATCTGAAATGAAATTTTTCGCATTTTGGTTTTTAAGTGATTTAAATCTGTGCCATCGTTTAGGATCTAAGCGATGGGACGTCAGATTATTTAATATTCAGCGGCGTAACTACGACGGTAAGAGAGGTGCATTTGCATTAAAAATATTATTATTAAAAATAAATAGTTGTTATTCTGTTTTGGGAGGGCGTCCCGTCGATTAAGTAAGGAAATAATTATAATGTTGTGGTCCGTTAAATTTCATATCACAAAATCTGCGCCGTGTTTTTATAGAGCGTTTCGTTTAAAAGATAAAAGATTTGTAAGAAAAACTTAAAAATATATAAATTCGATCTTTTTACATTGTTTACTTAATTTGATCCATAACTCGAAAGCTGTTGATTTTAGGCAATAAAAGGGTTGTGAACTGGTTTGTAGATAATTCCATTCGGGGTCAAATTTTGTCGTTTCGACCAATCAGCGTGCGTTATTTTACATTGTACTTAAATGGGTACAACGCATGCACAGTCGAATAATATCCGAAAATAAAATATATTCCAAATACCCTACCAGAATATCTAATATTTGTAGTGGAGCGTAAAAGAATTCATACGTAATAAAAAATCTCTTCGAATATTATAATTTATGTAGTCGAATATTATAATTTATGTAGTGTTTATGACTAACGCACTCAACAGATGCGATTTAGGAAACCGGTTCAACGCATTAGTTCCAACCCTAGTTCACTTAAAGCAATGTACTTCTAACGAATTTTATAGTAACGAATTTTATATTACAAATTTAGTGCGATTATATGCTTCCATTTTTTTCGGTACTTACGAAATTTTTCGTTTGATTTTTTTTGCAATGATTGTGATGCGATATGGTCAATTTGTTTCACAATTTTTGACATTAAAAATGGCGTTTGAAATGTCGATTTTCGTATGTGATGTTGTGCTTTTAAGTTGTGGCGTTTCTTCACGGAATTATCACCGCAACAGCAACGCGGGTTCGGACAATACTCAAAGATTCAGCGAGTACAGGTTTTAGCAAGGAGATTGCACGAGCGAAGCGCAGCGGAGCGAGTGCAATCTCCTTGCTAAGACCTGTACTCGCTGAATCTTTGAGTATTGTCCTAGCCCTTGTGTCGTATCGTGCGATAATTTCACGGTCTTTAAGAAACGTAAATACTAAAAAATTAATAGTTTTGGTGCAATGGCCATTCGAAGGTAGCAATTAAAAAAATTACCTACCAGGAGGCTACCCCAAGAGTTTAAATTTAGACAAAAATTTTCATCTCGCTACCTAAGAGGTGTACACCAGTCTCGGAAACACCCTGTTTAAGGAAATTCCACAATATCGAAAATGAATTTGAATTTAATTTTTTAATTAAAATGGATTTTTCCAGTTCCTAACTTTGACTAGTAATAACATCGAAACTAAGTGTTTTTAAGTAAAATGTATAAATAAATGTTCATTGGATTAAATAATTTTCCGGATAAAGAGCTGGAAAAGTGGAAGTTATTGTTATTATGGTGATTAAGAGTTATTTTCCACATAGTAACTCTCAACATCCAGCAGATGTTCAATTCTGGGCTAAAACATAATTTTAAAAATTTCGCTGGCGGTGGAACGACGCCGCCAAATATTTGAGGGTCGTCCTTGGCCGTGGGCTTCCAAGAACCCCCACATCAAAGCGACTGACAATAAAACAAGGGACGTAATGACCACGCTGTAGTTCTTGCTCAAACATACCAGTATTGCATTATATCCTCTCCCGACCCACTAAACGACATATAGCTATAATGCTTTATTAAGAAATGGGGTTGCAAGTATAACCATTTTTATTCCCAGATATAATTTTAATTTTCTAAATTTTTAATATTCTTCTCCTTCTTTCCCCTGATTTAAATTATTTTGTGGATTTGCTTTTATTCCCCTTAACAATTTAATAATTTATCCTTCTTTATGTTGTTATATTTTACGTTAAATTATGTTATGCCCCTCGCTGCTTATTTAAATTTTTTCAAAATCTCTGAACGGAAATGCTCCGGTCTAACTTCCGGTAAGCAATGATGAGACTCTTTGAGATAAAAATTACTTGAGCTGAACTGTTTTGTACTAACTTTGAAATTTTGCAGATATTTAAAGAATTCTTTTTTAATATTACAAGTTGCAATTTTTGGGGAGAATTTACGATCGAGCTTATTTGATTTATCGGTCAAATATTTTACACCATTTGCAAATCTATAGAATATCTTCTCAAATATCATAAGTCTAAGTAAAATAAATTTTTTAATTTGGATTTTTACATGTTACTGCAATAAAACGAAAATTAAAATTAAAAATGAAAACTTTAAAATTCTCTAAAACTTCCAAATAAAACTTCTTCATTTTTCAATTTTCATCAACAACTTTTCTTATTTCTTATTAATTTCTTTAAATTTTAAACATTTTTTTATTACTATTTTTCTGTAGATGCACACAAAGTCTTGATCAAGAAGGGTTGAATCCCTCTTCTTTCCTATGCCTTTTTTGGTACCTCGTGTAATTTTTCAAAAAAATTTAAGCATAATAAGTAAGTAAGATAATTTCGTGGAGTCTAATTTAGATGTTTAAAAACTTTTTACTTGTTCGTGATATTTAACTTCATCAACACATTTTAATAACTTCTAAAATTTTCATAATTTTTTAATTCTTCAAAAATCGAAAACGTACTACAAAATCTGACGACATCTACAATATTATGAAATAAACAAAAACAAATTGAATGGGTTTTCAAAATAAATAATCAATCAATTTTTCTATTAAAATGATAAGCAATCTTTATTCAAAAATTTGGAACTTTTTGAAAAAATATCATGGCAATATTACATCTTTACCCCTCAAATAAACCATCTTTTATTACAAACTCAATACACGTCAGACCGACTCAGGGTCCCAAAACAGAATGAATTTTGTATTAATAAATTGTTCGTTGAGCACAAATTTCAACAAATTATAAAAATACAAAATTTTCTTACTTGAATAAAAATTTACAAAAATATTAGTTTTTCATAGCAACATCAAACCATAATAAGCAGGGGCGGTTTGCCCTAAATGGTATAATGGCACGTGCCTGCCTATCCAAAATCGAAATTTACAACTATCCAAAAATAATTATGATAAATAAATATTCTGTCAATTTATATTTTTATTTTTCATTATTATTTTGTACCGTTCCATTGATAAAAATTGACGACTATAACGACAGCGGGTCGGGGGGGGGGTATGGAATACCACCATTATTTAATGTTGAGCGGGCGGTATATCTTTAAAAAATGTTTTATGATATTGTTTTATTTTTCATTGTGATGATACCATATCCCACCAGCTCCCGCTCCCGTATTTAATTTTCACTTTATATTGTTGGCTTGAGTATTTAATTTGACAACGAAAAGTTAATATTTTCAAAGTAATATAAGAAGTTGGCGCTAGACTCGGTAAGCAGTCGGTCCGCTGCAGATTACAAGACATTTTTACATTCTCATAGGATGCGGTAGTATGCAAGCTTAAATTTTTGAAGCTTTTTAATCATCTATGGTCAATATTTATAAAATTGCATTCGTTCTAATTAATTCGAAAATTAGGAAAGTACTAGTTTAACGATTTTCTCTTGTTCAAGAGACCCAAGGCGCTCTTACTTTTTCTTATTTTACTTTAATTCCAGGCCAATTAAAGAACATATGGCACGTGGCATCGATAGCTGAAGGGAAGACAACAAATTGCAATTTTTGAAGGTCCCAAAAGATGTTACGATAGATCGGCGCGATTGGCCAGTTACTAAATTGAACTGTCAAGCACGACTTGCCTTGACAGCAACATCGTCATCATCATCACGTAGACATCCTTGTCTACTGCACGACGTAGGCCTTCTATAAAATTTTCCACTCTGATGTTTCTAGAGCTCTGGATATCCAATTTATGGTTATTCTCTTAATGTACTTCTCTTGATCTCCACTCCAGCAAATTTTTAGTCCACCTTCCATTCGCCATTCGTGTCACGTGTTCTGCCCATCTCCATTTCAGATTCTCCATTTTTTCAATAGATCACAGTAGATCGCATCTAAGAATGTCTCTGAACCTTCCGAATTCAGCCCATCCCAAACCTACTCTACGCCGAATCTCATGGGTTTCTTCGTGTTCCAAATACTTATATTCGTACACTTGCTCTTAATCCTTTCCATCTATTTCCACCTTCCTTCCTTCCTAAAACAATATTTGTCATACGTTTTGTGTTATTCATGTTTATCGTAAGGCCAACCCTTTTTGATCATTTCGCGTCCGTCCCTTCCCACACACGCGATTTAAAGTCAGCTTTAAATTTAGAAATTAAAAAAGTTTTCCAGCAACACAAAGGACGAAGTCCTACATTTTTCCAAAACCAATACTGCAGGATAAGTTTCAGTCCGATGGAGGAGGCATCAATCTCTTGGTACTCCGGAGCGCAAGGATAACAAGTCAAGTCATTGTTCTCTCGATTACAAAAACTGCATTCAAATAGTACCTGTTCTAAAATTTTTTTTACAGAAAACTGCATTAAAAAACTGAACAAACATATAAACAAATAAAAACAAACCTTATAACACCCCAAACAAATTAACGAAATTGTTGACTATTAATAAATTCTGAGGACACGGTTCGACTCGGGATGAAGGAAGAACACCTTACGACTATCTTCTCTTGGAAGGAAATCGTACCTCCCTCCCCATGGGTAATCTGCTTAATAAAACATTTTTTAAATTATACTTACGGGGCTTTAGAGCCTAAGTTAAGCAGTAGGTCCCCTATGTGTGTGGTAAAATTTCAAACGCACATACGGATTGCACAGCGTATGGCACTCAAAGAACGCAATCTTAATCCAAGGGAGAGTTCATTAATTGCCTAAGGACCATGTTTTGTAATTTTTCCACCATATAAGATTGAGACCCCCTCTACCTTTCATAAGAATTATTTTGAAAATTTTCGACCCCCTTCCCCTCATATTTAGTATATTATGACAAAGTAATTTTGAAACCCGAATATAAATAAATGATTCAATTAACATAAAATATTATAAAAAACTTATGTACGGAACACTTTGAAGCCATCCCCCCATGTAATTAATGGACGCTCTTTAATTGTAAAAAATAAATCCAAAAAAGGAATGAAAATCATAAAAATTAATTTAAATAGCATTAAAAACCTAATGAAAAATCGTTAAAAATCAGAATGAAAATTAAAATGACGGAGTGAAATTTATTAATGATGAAAATTAAATTATGTTACTAAAATCTAAAAAAAACTTCAGTGAACGCTATAAAATAATAGTATCTATTTGAATTTTAACTGCATGTAAATGGAGATCATATACTTTGAAATTCTATTGCAAAAATACGTTTAATACTTATATTTACTTTGATTTTGTAATGTGCCATATTTCATAATTTTTTTTAGTATCGTAATGATAGTTTTTACCGCACTAGTGCGGTAATAAAGCAGTGTAGTGCGGTAATTTTGTAAAAGAAATGAATTTTGCAAAACATGTTTACAATTATTTATTAATATTAATTACACAGTTTGAAATATTTACAAATTGAACTTCAGACGCTGTTCCCAAGTTGAAGCTGGGTTGTTCCACAGTGACTTTACTTGTTGAACCTAGAGTAACTGAAAAGCCCATTATTTTCGTGGCAATTATTTTCTTATTTTCTATTGATGTTTCAACATATCCTTCTGCAACACTGTCAGACTTCCAGCCTCCATGACGCTTGAGAGTATGCATATCTGCCCCTGCATCGGCCAATAATGATGCTGAAGATCTCTGAAAACAATGTCCTGTATAGTTCACCGGTTCAGATAATCCTAATGCAGTAGCGATTTTCTTTGGAATTCCTCCGATTGTATTCACTCCAACAGGCTGCTGGGTACATTTACCTTCCCTGTAGGTAAGAAAAAAACGATCGTGCTTGGTATGGCTGGGACGTAAATCCTTATATTTTCTAAATAAATGCAAACAACTGTTATAATCTACGCATGCGTTAAAGACGCGGCAATTTGAACAGTTCGGACAACTGCAGTTGCTGGTTATCGTAAACGCGTGCAAATTATGGCGTCTTCCTTACCGTTTGTATGTGTTATTTTAGATGAAAGTGAAGTTCTCGGTGCAGCTTTACCTTGTGTAACACTCTGTTGTTCAATTAAAAAGGTGGTTGCACTGCAGAGGGCTAACAACTTCTGGAAAAAGGGCAGATTTAATTGCAAAGTGAGCGAAGTCTTATTTTGATTCAATCGGTTTTTGCTTAAGTACATAAATTTTTTTTAGAGTGAAAGAACATTTGTCGGGAGGGACGAAAATTACTCCTACCATCGATGGTGGCTTTTGGCATGATCAAAAAAGACTAAAAACTAAGCGAGAAGTATGTTTAAATTTGCTGTTTTTTTTTACTCATCAAGTTTTATTTTTAGAACCTTGAAAATATTTAAATAAAACCCCGTTCTCCCCATAAATGGTTGGAAAGCGTTTACTGGAAGCGAAATTCCAAAAAAATTTAATTATGTAATTAAATTATTTTTGCCAAAGCTACTGTACATAGTACGTCCTATCGGGACAATATTAACTTTCGGGTAATGGTCGTTCTTGATCAAAATGGACGCGTTTCTTTTCTATTTTGTGTACACGCCATACGATAAATAAATAAATGGACGCGTTGCCGATTCAACATGTGAATGTGCAGCTTTCTCAATGGGAAGGTATGTAATCATGTGGCAGGAGTGCTCTTTGCGCCAGAAGATTACACCATTCTTTTTGGTTATTCTGCGATAGCATGCACTAGCAAGCTATGCGAGTGGAAATAGGAAATAGGGGAGTGGGACAACAATAGCCAGTCGACAGTATTCGGACAAAGTTGACTCTTCAATAAAAGTTAAATTTAACCCTGTGCCAAATAACCACGAACCACAAGAGATCACGAACAGCTTGTTGTACCAGAGTTATGAAAAATCAACAATGTGGGAGCTGCTTCTAGAATTTAAATACGAGGATTATGAAATTGTGAGTACTAGAGCAGAAGAATTGAAGTTAAATGTCCAGGCATTGCAAGAAAATCTTCGATTTAACTTCACCACCCCAGGTGAAATACTAAGTAGCTTTGGGAAAGAAATGAATTGGTAATCACTAGAGTTTTTACGGCTATCACTTTTGCAGTTTCCAAAAACACAGTTTTTGTTCGCTCCTTTTTCACCAGGTTTTCTAGGTCTACCGCCAAGGTTTTTGTTATTCATTGATAAAAACAACACTAAAAACTTCGTTTTATGTACATTTTAATGGTGACAGATTCAAAGTTTGTCCGAACTAACGCCCCTTTTTTTCGCGCCTGCGTCAATAGACTATCCTTAAATGTGCAGGTCTATTCCCGCATAATTTTAGTTTTTGAATTAGGCAAGGTAATCTTGATATATTCTCCTTCGTCTTGAACGTCTCGCGTCATCAAATTTGTGATCTCCTCCCGTCGGCAAGCACCAAAAACTCCAATAATCAAAATGACCTAAAAGCATTACAAGTTTGAATTGTTTTTTATTATTTAAGCACTAATTTACCTTCATAAATAAGAAATCTTTATCATTCATTTCCTTAAGAAATTGATGTATCTCTTCTTTGCGAAAAATACACGATTTTTTAGGTCGGTATCCTTCTGATTTCCTCTTCAAGAAAGCCACAACTTGATGATATTGACCAATATCAATTTTTTCTTAATCGAGACCAACATTCGCAGCATAGAATACCGGCACCATAACGAAGATGGTTTTAGCTTCCCTGGTTGTTCCGAAAAATAGGCAAGGACCACCTTTTCAGAGATTTCACGAATTTTCTTAGCTTCCATCCATTCTTCAAAATATTTGAACACTATCTCGTATCGCTTTTTAGATTTGGCAGGCATTAATGTATCTATTATAGCAGATTGAGCAGCCAATTCTATATCAGAAGGCAAACTTTCCTCTGAATTACTCATGTTTCACTTACGATTATACTGGAACTTGCTGTCAATTAAACGCTTGCGAAACAATTAAACAATTTCGTAACTACGCGACTAGCCGCCCAATAATTTTTTTTTTATAAATGCAATTTTAAAAATTCAACTAGAAACTCAAAAATATGCGTAGGTTTGATTACAAAATCAAAGTAGATAAAACGTTGTACTTTACTTGGTAATAAAATCCGGACTAAATATTTCTGTAAAAAAGATGATAAAAATAAAAAAGTTTGCAATCAATTTTATTAAATGCAACTGATAATTGGGAATGAAAATGAAATGGCTCCACATTGAATTATCAAGTTCAATAGCACGTTTTAATTTATTTTATTATATTTGATCTTTTAAAGGAAACTTCACGAGTTTCATTTTTTACCTGTCACATGATGTAAAATTTTCTGTTTCAATTCAAATAGTTTTTTAGGCAAACGGTTTTTTTTACTGTTAGGACCGCTACATTACTCTCCCCGTCAAAGGATTCAATCGATTGCAAGGACATAACAGCAAGCTTCCGATGAAAATGTTGAAAGGAAGCTAAGATTTTAGGTTGCTTCCGATAAAAACTGAATCGTAGGAATTAAATTTTCAGAACGATTTGTAGTTTGCGGTTTTCCGGGGTCACCAGTTTGTTCCTCAATTTAGATCCGACAACTTATTTAAAATAATTATTCTGCACACATATTTTTTGATTTTCCCTTGTAATACGTATGTATGTACGTGCTTAAGTGTTTTTTAAAATGACAACAACTTTTTTGTTCGAGCGAGCAGAATTAGGATTCAATTTTGAATAGTTTTCCAAACAGAGGAAAGAAAGTTTTACCGTGAAAAGTTTTCTTTTTGTAAGTTGAATGTTGATTTAAAAATAAATTGAGCTAAAGTAACTTCCGTTGTTACCTTTACAAATTACGATTGAAGAACGATTTTTGAGACAAATTGTCCAGATTGACTTTGTGTTTAATTGAACGAAACGGTTGAGTTTTATTTATTGTGAAAACAAGAAAAACAAAAAGGATATGAGAATTTGCAACAAGTGGCATGCGTGAACCAGCCAATGAAGAAGAATTGTGTGGGCCGGTGGGGATGATATCAGCGACGGTGACCTGGTGATGCCAGTCCGTGCGTGGTAAGCGAATCCTTGCGCAATCGCGTGTTGTAGAAGTTTAGAGTTTCGTCGAGGCGTAAGTCAGAGGCGACGGGCACGGCGAGGCGGCAGGCGCCTAGGCGACTTGCCCGCCATGGACTAGCGCCAGTCCAGCGTCGCGGTACCTGTCTGTCCACCCGTATGTAAGTACCCTGCATGACATGTTTCGATGTTGAGCTTAAATTATTTTGTTTATTTCTACTTTTAATTATTTACTTCTTCGGCGTATTCGCTGCCGATGAAAATCATTTAATTTTAAAATAATATTTTTGCATGATATTTATACTTCGGAAAAAACTTTTCGCATTCATTTCAAGAGATAGCTTTTGCGGACGAACTGAAATAAAGCGCAACAGTTGGTACGTAATCCAAATAGTTAGTTGCAAGCAACAAGTTTCACATTAAGCTACACTTGCTTGTCTAAGTGAAAATTCGGAATTAATTTTAAAAAAAAATTCTCAAAAGAGATACAATTTTTATTGAGACGCCAAAACCGAATTTATTTTCTATAACGCGATACGATATTTTTATTACAAATTCGATAGGAACTAATAAAAATAGGGTTACAAAAGTTATTCGATTTATCAGGTATTTGGCACACAAAACTACTAAACGACTTTTCAGAAACGAATAGGTATGTTACAGTGGCAGATGAAATTTTTGGTGTTGATTCGCAAAGGATTTGCGAAAGCTGCTCGAGCTTTTCAGTTATAAATGTAACTTTGTGATCGTAATTTTCTTTCGTGCTTGTTTTTAGAAAACCAGCTTTGGAATTGAATTGTTTACAACTATTTACCTAATTAAAAAAATTCCGGGTTTTTCTTGTCGATAAGCCGACAGATTTTTGAAAAAAAAATACAAAAAATATCTAATGTTAAATTTAAACGTAAGAATTTTTTCAAAAAATATAATCCATTAAATAAAATAAGAAAATTTTTTAAGCACAATTATCAAAATTTATTGTACTAATTGTGCATTGGGTAGGAAGTTAAAAAGATGTTAAAATGATGCAAGATGCAGGTATGCATTTTTCCTATTGAAAAGATGGAAACGTTGCTTTAAATAAGAAATTAAAAAAGCATTGGTGTTTAGGATTAATGGTTTGGAATTTCCACCAAATAAAATTTTGAATAATAAATTCAACTAGAAAAACATTAGACAAGCTTTTCAAGTAAAATACTTGAAGCGTGGAAGAAAATACTCTTTTCTATGCATTGTAATTATTATGGCACTTAGAAATATTTTACCGCACATACTCAATTTCAAAAACTTACTATTATCCCCTGTAATATTTTCAAGCTTCAATCAATTATTGTGCTTTTCGTTGAAAATAAAAAAATTATCATTCTAATTTTATCATTCAACTGGTTAGCCGTTGGCTTAACCAAAGTCTATTTGGTGTAAACAAACACGTTATTGGCTTTTTTTTATTTATTTGATTACAATCATCTACGTCGAGGTAAATATAAAGATAAATGTTGCGACCACATAGTGCCCTGTAAGAATCAATAACAAATTTTAATTTTGTTTGACAAACTTGGTTATATCGAGATATTCTATTTGTATAAATTTTTATCATAAATTAACCATTTTATTTTTAAAGTTAAATTTATTCTTAATTCTCAATAGTTAAAAAATCATATTTGTGTTTATATAAATTTTTATTTAAATAATAATTAATTATTAAATGTTGAAAGCTTATGAATTGAAAATGTTAATTAACTGGTTAAAAAAGTTACAAAATTTTATATATTTAAAAATTAATAAATGAAAATAATATGTGGTACGATATGCAATGGTTGTTTCTAAATAAAATGTTTTTTCTAAAATAAATAATCTAATTAATTCGATAGATAATAGAAAAAACGCGAGAAAACCACTTTACGGTCACAAATAACATTTTTTCAGGTTTTTTCTATCATCCTCCGATTTAATTTAATTATTAAAAAAAACATTGTAGATATTTAAAAATAATTATTGCGTTACCTTACCTTACTTTAAATTTTTCAGCATAGAATGCCTTTTATGTGCCATAATTGATTATTGTTAATATTATAGTAGTAACCACGAGAGCTCGAGTTTGACTCGTTACTAAAATGTATGTAAAAAATAGTGTGGTGACGATTTATAATTACAATTACTTGAGCTTTGCAATCGGTCGTCATTTCACTAAATATTGCACTGCTTAAAGTTTATGAAAAAGTAATTTTGATTTAAGTATTGTTTAATTAACTCGGTAATTTTTAAATTTAATTTAATATAAATATTGTAAAGCGCAAATTGGTTGCTTCAAATCTTACAGTGTAATCTTTGCGGTAAACATAAAAAGTATTTGAATCTGCCGAATTCTTTCATAAAAAACTGAATTTTTTAGTTTTTTATTGATATTTAAAACTTATCGATTGATTTCCCCATTTTTTTTGCTGCGGTTTCTCGATTTTAAATTTTTCCAATAAATTTTCTTATGCTGTGGTTTTAATTGCACGTTAAACTAATGCCAAGTCATTATCAGTGGCTTTTCGAAAAAATCATCATCGTTATGAAATAACGACATTTGAAAAGGCGATTTACGCTGATCAACGACCATCCATAAGGTTCAATTTTCACGGAAGCCATTTTTGATTGTATCGTACGGGATTTTCATTACTGATCTTCTTATTAATTGCATTGTTCTCTTAATGAACGTCGTGACCCTCTCTCCTATGTCAGTGATGTGCGTTTGAATTATTCTTCGCATATATAGGGACCTACAGTTTAACGTCGGTTTCGAACCACAGGAAGCGTAATTCACTTCATTTTAAGAAGAATCTTCTAAGTAGATACATCGGCGGTGTGTCGTTGCCTTCCGGGGAAAGACGATGAAAATTAAGTTCTGACTTCGTCACGGTTCGAACCGGGTACCTCTCAGCATTTGCAGTCAATCTACTTACACAGCAGAATCAACAAGACCTTTTATAAGAAGTAATTTGATCGTTTGGTCGACTCAAGAGATTGGAAAAAATACCACATGCTCTCCTGAACTTTAAGGTAAAGTATGGGGGACCTACTGTTTAACATCAATTTTCAACGACTAATGTTTTAGAGGAGGGTTTCAACATATTGATTCCACGGCTATTCAGACCGGATTGGGTAATTGCAGG
The DNA here is from genome assembly GCA_932274525.1 of Podabrus alpinus. Taxonomy (NCBI): domain Eukaryota; kingdom Metazoa; phylum Arthropoda; class Insecta; order Coleoptera; family Cantharidae; genus Podabrus; species Podabrus alpinus. The sequence goes on from OW026453.1 coordinate 23,845,511, forward strand.
CAATTGATTGCAGCATTACTTTTAATATTGTTACATAGTTTATCCGGAGTCAAACCTGATACTTCACATCAGCAATCAATTTTCATTAAGAACAACTCTTTTTTTATTATTTCAGCATGACTTTTCACAAAATTTACTATTTATTTACCGAAAACTACTTTTCGATTTTTACTTATCGAAAAATATTTATTACCTGTAAAATTTCAATTTTGCGTAGAAAATTAATTAAACTTTTTCATTAATTTCGGGAATTTATAAGCGACATTTTATGAAAAACAAAATTTGATAAAATTATTAATTTGCAGACATCGCTTCTTTATCCTCTCGAAAGAAAACCACTCAAATTTTTATATTACTATTACAAATTTGTAATTAAATTTTTAATTTGAATTTCCAATTTTCAATTTTTTTAAACCAAGTGAAAAGTATTTAGAAAGTTTTGAAAATTTAAAACTGGTATTTACTTATTGAAAAATAATTTTTATCCTTTAAAACTCTCAGTAAAAACTTTATTCTGACCGTCTCCCCTCGGAAGGCAATGGCAAACCACCGAGGTGTAATCTGCTTAGAACAGCCTCTCTGGAGATGAAGTGTATACACTTCCCGCGGTTCGGAGCCCGCGTTAAACAAGTAGGTCCCCTATGTGTGTGATAGTACTACAAACGCACAACACATACATAGGAGAGAGGTCGCCAACATCCGGTAACGGATAGGCACGTTAAGAAGAAGAAGAAGAAGAAAACTTAAATTATGTAGAAAAAATTTACAAATATGTTTTGTTAATTTAATTTTAGGAATATAAGGAATTTAAATATGCCATTTTTGTAAAACAAGATTTTTAAAATGCGAATTTGAAAAAAATGTTAATTTACAGATCAATCACAAACAAAAATTTTCTCCAAAGAAAACAACTAAAATTTTTATATTATTTATTCAAATTAAATTTTGAAATAAATTTTCAATTTTCAGTTTTTTTTTAAATAATTTAAATTAATTAAAATTTAGAATGATCTCTCTGCATTAGTAATTAATATAACATAACAGTGCTTAATAGGATCAGCAATATTTGATTGTTTAGTCGATTGCAGAGATTTTCACTAGTTTTCTTTACTTGCAAATTTAATGGTATTTTGTTTCGTCTTTAAAAAACGCCACGTCCTCTGCCACGTACTTTCCTCAGTTCTATGGATGAGGGGGGGGGGGGCTACTGTTTAACACCAATTTTGCACGAAGGGGAAGGTTTTAGTATATTAAACCCACGAGTGCTTAGACCGGATTATTGAACTTATTGAAAACTGTTTTTTTCTATTAAAGATTGGGTTTTATCAAAACCATTTTGTTCTATTGAAAATCGGTTTTCAATTATTGAAAACAATTTTTTTATATTAATACTTGGTTTTTATTGTTGAATACTTTTTTTTTCTATTGAAAATCGTTTTTACTTATTGAAAAATATTTATTGCATGTAAAATTTCAGTTTTGCGTAGAAAATTAATCAAACTTTATTATTAATTTAATTTTAACAATTTCGGGAGTTTATATACGACATTTTATGAAAAACATAATTTTCATAATTTGCAGGCATCCCTTCCTTAATTATTTATTTATGATGAAATTTTAAATTTGAATTTCCAATATGGAAAGCTGTTTTATATCCTTTAAAACTTCAATTTTGTAGAGGAAATTCACCAAAATATTTTGTTCATTTAATTTTAGACATATACGGAATTTAAAAATGACATTTTGTGAAAACCAAGATTTTCAAAATGCTCACTTTTTTCAGAAACAAAAATTTTCTCAAAAAAGATCAATTTTTATATTATTTATAGTTGTTAATTTATTTGTAATTAAATTTAGAATTTGAATTCTAGTTGAATTGATGTGTTGAATTGATAGTTGAAAAAAACCAATTGAAAATTATTTAGAAAATTTCGAAAATTGGTTTTTATACTTATTGAAAACTATTTGTTTCCTTTGAAACTTCAGTTTTGTAAAGAGAATTCATCAAAAAATTTTAGACGGAATTTAAAAATGAACATTTTATGAAAAACAAGATATACAAAATACGAATTTGAAGGAATTTTTATTTGCAGGCACCGCTTTTCTTCAAACAAAAATTTTGTTTAAAGAAAACAACTCAAAACAACAAGTTTTATATTATTTATAGTTTTTTATTTATTTGTAATTAAACTTTTCATTTTGAATTTCTATTACACATTTTTTTACCCAATTGAAATTGAAAAACCCAGTTGAAAATTATTTGAACAATTCTGAAAATTGGTTTTTAATACTTGTTGGAAGCTATTTTTTATCCTTTAAAACTTCAATTCAGTAGACAAAATTTATCAAAATGTATTAATTTAACGCAATTTACAAATGACATTTTATGAAAAACAAGATTTACAAAATGCCAATTTGAACAAAATATATTAATTTGCAGATATCGCATTTTTCACATACAAAAATTTTCTCCAATAAAAACAACTCATTTATTTGTAATTCAATTTTGAATATGAATTTCCAATTTTCATGTTCTTGAACACGACAAATTTGAAAAACCATTTGAAAATTATTTCAAAAATTTTGAAAATCGGTTTCTACTTATTGAAAACTACTCTTTTTGCTCTAAAATTTTATTTTGTAAATAAAATTCATCAAGTCTTTGCATCAAATATTTTTATATTACATAGTTACTATATGGCATTTATATATTTAAATATATTACGATTATATTATGATTTGTTGTTTTGTTCTAAATTTAGTTGTAGGGGTTGTTCGAGTTTCTTGAAGGCGTGTATGACTTGGTTTTAGATATTTAGCTGTTTTATATTTGTTAGTTGTTGTTATTCCATTAAAGTTCCATTGTAATATAAAGTTATTTTCAATTACATTTATAATTTATTTATTTACTTCTTTTTCAAATTTTATTTGTAATATTTCGTTTACTTTGCATTTGAATTACAAATTTTCATATTTTTAACCACTTGAAAACTGAAAAACATAATTTATAAAATTAGATTTTACTTATCCTTTTTTTCTCTCTAAAACTTCAATTTGTAGAAAATATTTGGAAAATTTATTTGTTAATTTAATTTCAGGAATATACTGAATTTAAAGATGAAATTTTATGAAAAACAAGATTTAGAAATTGCGAATTTAGAACAAAATTTTCTCCAGAGAAAACAACTCAAATTTTTTGTATTGTTTGTAGATTTTTATTTATTTGCAATTACATTTTAAATTTGAATTTCCATTTTCATTCTTTTTAAACCAATTGAAAATTAAATAAATAAGTTGAAAATTATTTAAAAAATTGGAAATTGGTTTTTAGTTATTGAAAATTATATTTTTCAGAAAAACGAAAGCTTCAAAATGCAAATTTGAAAAAATATTAATTTTCAGACCACACGTTTTTCTCAAACAAAAATTTTCTCCAAAGAAAACTCAAATTTTTATATTAGTTGTAGGCTTTTATTTATTTCTAATTGAATTTGAATTTTTATTTCCAATTTTCCATTTGGTTTCAACGAATTGAAAATTATTTAGAAAATTTTAAAAACTGAAAAGTGGTTTTTAGTTAACCTTGTTAAAACAATGCTAAAGCATCAGATTTTTGGTTTAAACTCATGTGACAATGTTTGCTCTTTTTTTTCAATACCTTATTAAAAAATTATGAGACCTAACTTCTAATTTCCCTGTTCTTTCATCAGAAAATTTTTATTGGATTTCGAAAATTGTTTGAATTTATGAAGTGTAAATACTTGCTTCAATTGATCACAATCTTTTTCTTTAGTCAATTACCACGGGCGAATAGCTAATATTATTTGAAATATTCGAGTAAATACGAATTTATTGCATATTTTACATTTTTGTTGGAACGGCCTTGAATTGTCCTCCTGTATTGGGTAATTTGCGTTTAGGTATATGTTACTAGGTTATATTTTAACGACTCTCTTATTTTTAAATTTTTTGATGTTAAATTGAAATGTAAACGTTTAACTTTCAGTGGGCTGATATAATTTATACATCTGATATCTGAGGTGCTTTCGCTCCAATGAACTGCTTGCTATTCATGAAAATTTTTGATAGAAACTAATAAATGCTTAATTTGTTTTATACAAACTTGGTCAAAAATTTATTGCATCCTTACAAAACCACCACTGACTGCATCATTGCAAAAATTGAAATAAGAATTAATAAAACATTTTGTTTAAAAACTTTCCATCTTGTTAATTTTATTTTATCCTAAAATCTAACCCTTGTAAAAGTATGGAATATACAATCAATGAATTCATGTCATTCATAACAGGCCAATGCACAGCAGTTTATCATTTGTGGCTTGCCATTGATCTCACATGTCAATCATAACCAAAAAGGTTTCCTTTTCTTTTTTTATCGCTGGTCATCTTTTCTCTACGTTAGTTTTTGGCGTGATCGTATAAAATATAATAATAAAGTCAATTTATGGCGCGAATTGAGTTGTCGTAAAGCCCACTGATTTGTCGTTATGTCTTCGATCTTGTCGCAATCTGTTAAATATCAAACGCAATACAACCGTAACAATTTTATTTCTAGACTTTAAAAAAAAATAGTTATACGAATTGGAATTCTCAACATTTTTAATGCATCGGAGTAAGTTATCGTCTGCATTCCATTTTTCTACCTAATAATTTCTAGATGCTTAAACGTAAAGGCGTTTGAACTTTTAATTTCCTGCTTTCAAAGACACTCGATTTTCAGTCGACCTTCGTTTCATAATGATATTTCACAAAGACAAAGTATTATATATCTTTGTCGAGCGGAAGATCCTTTTAGCACTATTAATATTGCGTATTATTTTAATCTACAACTACAATCCCACAGGAATATTTTATTTAAATTTATTTAAGCTTTGTTTAATTTTTATTGCTCTTGTTTGAAATTTAATGTAATTAAACAGTACATTTTTGAGCTCCTTTACAGTTCAAAGTCTTATTGTAAAGAGGAAATCCAAAGTTAGGATTTAAATTGAATTTGGTGGGGTAGACGCTTGCAGCTCTCCTTTTTAGTGGTGGAGTGTCATATACAAATTATACGACACCTGTAATCACAAATTAAATAATATACTTCCCTAATATTTTGTTTCCCGTTTGACGAACGACAAAACCAAACGCGTCTATATTAAATTACCCATTTTATTAATTTCGATGTTTTCAATTTAATTGAATTTATAAATAAACTTAAATATTTTTGAAAATTTTTAGTTTTCTTTTATTACTTTTTTTTATTTCATTTTTTGTTTTATTGCACACAATTATTCATTGAACTTTTATCGATTACTTACAGTCGTTTTTAATAAACATTCCAATTTTAATTAATTATTGTCAAGCAAGAATACCATGATGTTGTTTTCAGTTGCTTAAAATTTTCAGTACCCATCGTTAAAAGGCACGTGGTGGCCAGTGTTGGCTTCTCAGAGTTATCGAATTTCTTGGGGTTGGTAAAGTTATCTCGGTAATTGGTGGTTTATCTCGTATCAATATGATTTTTATAAAATTAATGCCATAAAAACAGGAGTAACGTCGAAACGCGTCATTTATTAAGGATATCTTGCATTCTTATTTTGGCTGCAATTTCCGAATTGTATCTGGTGCTTTGGGTAACAGGGTGACTACCCTTATGAACTTTTTTATTTTTTCAAATATATCAAGTCCTGTCCTATCGCAAACTGGTAAATAAAATATGGTCTTTACGTCGTTTTAAATAAAATTTCTGTGCTTTTCACTTACTGTTACAACTAAAATATTAAAAAAACCTTAACAGCGATTATCTCAAAATTCGTTTTTATCTAATCTTTAATTTCAATATTTTCCTTCTAAATTATTTTCGTTCAAAAACTTTTTAATTAACATTTAAATTAATTTTTGCATCAAACATCAGTAAACCATTACAATTATTACCTAAAAGTGTCACTTTAAGTCACCGGTGCCAAAGCTTATTTTAACCTTAAAATTTAAAATATACTTTTTCTACCGTCTACGGCCGGCAGTAAATATAAATCCAACCTAAAAATTGTCAAATATTATATTTAATTTTTATTGATTTTCGACGTTGAAGAAAAAATAGCATAGGGGAGAATCGGTAACAGTGAGACGCTGGCAACAGTGAGACATTTGAAATATTTTAAATTCTACACCACTGACATAAATGGCACTTTAGTGTTTAGTGTTCGATTAATTTCTTCGTGATTTCTTCCTTTGTTAACAGTCTTTCCATACTGCCAGTTTCTTTTCTTGATCTTTTTTTTTCTTGCAATCTCTTTAAGGGATGCATCAATAGACTGTCTTTGAGCTGTAATAATTTGAAGTTCAGTGGTTAATCTTTTAGTTAACATCAATTTTGTTTCTTCTTCTTTTAATTTATACAACTCCCATTTTTTGTAGTTGTTCTTTTCCCACTGTTCCACTTCAACCTCACTCTAAATTTTCTCTGTCGTATCGGCCCCCGAATAAGTTTTAACCGATAACCGATAAATGCGAAAGTACATTCACATTTTTAAATCAAAAGTGAGTTAGGGTATTTTTGTACTTTTGAAAATTTTGGCGATATGGGTAACAGTAAGATGTTCTACTATTTCTCAATACCAATTTTTTAAAGTTTTGGTTGGGTTAGGAATAGTTTACCAGGATGCTTAGAAATTCACCAAATAAAACTAATTACGGAATATTTTCTGACGAAAAAAAAGTGTAGCAGTAGAAGTAATTCTCAAATAACGAAATATAAGATCTATGGCAAAAGTTAAGCATTTAATTAATTTTAATTCAAAAGATATTGGTTTAAATTTTAAACTTAGCACTAAAGCACAGTATTGTATTTACATTTTTTGGTAAATATATATTAAAAAATATTTTATTGGTCCGAAAAGTTTATGTTTCACTGTTACCCAACCATGATATATAACAGTAAGACGTTTTTCTATGCCATTGTCCATCAATGTTTTTCCACCGAGTATTTTTCTTAACATCTTTTTTTTCCATATTGCTAAAGTTTCTTACGTTCGCTTTATTAAGGATCACACTTCGCACCCATTTACCCAGTTGGTCTTATAATCATCTTGTAAATCCGGAGTTTTATCGTTTTGGCGAAGGTTTTACTAACCGCAGTGCAAATGTGCTTATTGTACTTGTTGCAATTTTTCTCTTTTCTTCTTTATCCCCTCCTGACTTTCTTGCAATGTTTATTCCAAAGTAGCAAAACCTTTGTACTTATTTCTTCGAATTTCATCTCTTTGTCTTCTTTTCATCTAACGCGCAGAAATTTCTTCGTCTTAATCGGTATATCTTTCCATGTCATATAATATACCTACGTATGTACTTAATTTTGGCCACACGTACATTTAGTAATGTCAGCATTTGAGAGTATTCCATTCATTATGAAATTGACCAGTAAAAAAGGAACTTTAATTGTGGTTAATAAAACCCTATTTTAGGGCCTTAGTGAAAAAGCGTCTCACTGTTACCTATGCTCCCCTACCTAGTAATTAGTAAAACTAATAAACGAACATAAATACTCGTACGTATAAAAGCATACTGCTCTTGAGAAGCTTAAGCGCCAAGTAAATGAAGAGAATTCTTTAGCACAGTACGTCAACGCAGAACAAGCTTGTAAAAAATGGATTGCACTCGCCGCCTTATTGTATGACGATGGTTCCGATCTTACTTCTGAAGAAGATTGGTCTCCTCAGATACACTCTGGTGATGCAATATCATTGAATCATCCCAACACTTAACGCTGTCTTTGATGCGGCCTTTAAACTGGATGAATCTTTAGTTAAATTATAAAAAAACATTAGATGTATTATAATAAAAAGAATATAAACGAATTAAAATTCAGACTTTTTCTCCAAGTCTTTTATTGTGAAATTAAAGGACCTGGAGAAAAAACTGTATTTTTATTAGTTTGATAAATTAATACTATTGGGATAGTGGATCGCAATAGTATTAATTTATCATTCTAAGCAATTGGACTAGAGTTTTTCCATATCATTTTTATTAGTTTGTTATTAATTAACTCTAAATATTGGGAATATGGTTTTTAATATTATAAGAAAAATATCTTTTATTAATTTGTATATTTAAAGTTTGATGACCTTACGGCCATGACCTTACGGTACGCAATTTCCATGGTCTTGGGGGCTAAAGGCCGCAATTAGTTATTGAACAATTTATATTTTAAAAAATATATTTAGATTCAATCTATTACATATTAATGTATAACTGTAAAATGCCGGATTAAATTTTTTAAATTTAATGGAAGAGAGTAATTCATTGTAAAATTTCATGGGGGGAGGGGGATAACCCTTATAACCTCCTTCTATACATCCTTGTTTAATCACTTCAATTTCCGATATATCCCCTCTAAAAAGTGGATTTCGGCAAAATCGTTGCTTTGAAATTGACAGCGATTTGACCAAACCGTTCATCTGAAAAAAAAAACATTAAAATTTATATTTGGAAACTAGAAGCCCGTGTCTATGACACTACGCAGTGGAAATTCATTATATCGAAAGATAACAAAATGGCGTACCGTTGAAATTTTGTTCTGACAATTCAATTCATTATTAAATCACCAATAAAAATGCTCTATTTTACAATACAGAACCAATCAAATGCTGATTATACTGTGTGATGTGATGCGTGATGTTGATGGTCTATCTGCAAATATGGACGAATCGATGCAGCGTTGCTGTGGCCAGTTATCTTAATCAATTCTTGCTCCGATACGCCGGCCTTTGCCAATTTGGTAACCCAACCGCAGTAGACCTTGTTGAATGATTTGTGACCTTAATCCGCTTCATATCGAGTCCTGCTTTCTGGGCACTTTCTTTTGTCCATTTGGCAATTTCATTAATGCCTACGGGGCTATTCTTAAACCACCCAGTCCCACTAGGTTTATTCCAAAAAGGATTTTCTATCAAGAACAATCTGTCAGTCTTGATATTAGGTCCCCTCTTCGAAAGCATTTTTTCTAAAAGTCTAACAGAAAGAAATTAAATAACAAATGAATATAATTCTAATAACAACTAACCTCACTGGACTGATATACGGATCCTCGACATTGGGTATCAACCATTTGCTATCAGCAAGACGATGAGCTCCTCCCTGACACGTTTTACTATTTATCGAATTATATTCGAAACAACCAGTTAGCATTCCACTGTTGTCTAATTCTTTCTTAAAATGATGGGTTAAACAAGCAGCTCCCTCTCCTCCTCTCCATGCAAGCTCTCTCGCAGCTACCAGAAAAAATCTGCGTTGCAGTCCAGAAGGAGTATTTTCGTCCCAGGAATTAATAATTTTGACATATTCCAAATCTGTCAATGCAACTGAGCTTACTTTTCTTTTTTCTGCGTGCGCTTGAAGTTCTTTTCTTTTACTGTCTCTGGAAGCTCTCGCGTCCTTAAAATCGATTCCAGAAAACGGATCTATTTTAACTTTAAATTCTTTAAAATATTTTTCTGTTAACAGTTTTGCGGTGGTATTCCAAATAGTCTTCACAACGGTTTCTTTATAATCGCTTCCGTCCAATTTCTTCATATTGTGTCCATAATCTTTCAATATTAAATTTAGCTGACTGATGTCTGCAGGCTCTTCTAAATTAAACTTTCTTTCATGGCAAGTAGACGCTTCTACAGATTCTTCAATTTCCGCGATGGTTTTAACACCAAATCTGTTTTTACTTGTCATTTTATTATTTAACACACTTTTAAAACTTGCTTTTTACAATAAATTCAGATACTAAACTGGACGATTTTCAAATTTACTTTTTTTCTCGTCGTTTTTTTTTCATACTTGTTTATGTTGACGACCACTTCATGACAGTTGTTACGCAAAATCATTAAAGCTCACTATTCAAAAACGAATTAATATAAATTCTTTGGATTGTCTTACCAAATAAAACATGTGGGTTGAATCTTTTGGTTTTTTTGGCAAGATTCAACCCACTTGTTGTATTATAAGTGAAAATTTATGGTCAAATTTAATGATTTTGTGGAAAAAAAATATATGGGAAGGAAAAATTCTTTAATGAAAAATTCCCTACGTGGTACGATAGAGATTGAAATATCCTAGAATAAAAATTTACCCATATCAGTTAAATATAATATAGTTTTTTTCATTTTCAGTCAACGCGCTTGAAAAAATAAAGTTTTGAAGGAAACTGTTTAGATAATGTAATAATATAGACTATATATTATATTGTTTTCCAGAAAATTCTTTAGAAAATTTCTGTATAAAATTTTGAGTCGGCCTTTTCGTCGTTGCCACAAATTTTTTATTAAATTTCTTGGATCACAATTTTCTTTAAAGCGGTATTACATTACACAATTACATTACACTGCCGCACAACGCTATGCGCAAACGCTTTGAACTCGTCTCTGCGCAAAATTGTGTCGTTTCTTGAACAAGAAATTGTGTAATGTAATACCGCTTTTAGACATACCTGAACCTTTTATACCTTTTGAAAGACATATTATAAATATATCAGGGGTGGAAAAAGGAGTTGTAATGAATTTTCAAAAAAAAATAAATAAAATAAAAAAAAAGTTTTTCCAGTTAATAACTTTATATAGGTGAAATTTAAAACTTTGATGACTGATATTATTTTTCTTTGCATATTTGGCCCACGCCATCAAAGCTTTAAGCTGCAATAGAAGATTTTCATGCAAGAAATTTAGAAAAAATAATTATATTCCATTTTTCACCTGCGCAGAATACCCTGCAAATTTGTACATTTTGAGTAATACATTCAATTTGATTTAAAATGATAAAAAGTTTACTACAGTTTGGATAAGGCGTTTCTAAGATGTTGAAAAATGTTAGTAATTTTTTTGCAATTTTGCTCCATAATAAGTAAGCCATAACTTACCAACATTCGGATGTGTAGGTGTATTTTTCTAATTAGCAAAGTTCCAGAAAATTACAAATTTTTTATATGGTTTCAGCAATTTTTTAATCTTTATGATTATTTAACTATGTTTTGGTAATATTATACCCTAGAATTTAAAAAAATTTTAAGAATGTTTCCAATTTAGCGCTGTAAACAACAATAATATAATGAACTTCTCTCAAGTTTCTTCATTTTAGTGGAAATAACATATTATATTTTAATTTAATTTATTATTAATTCTCAATAATTAAAAATGAAATATTTAAAAACATTCATTATTTTTATTTTTCGAAGTAAAGTGGGAGATGTCAAGTGCAGGAAAAACACATGTATGAATTTTAATAGTGACATTAAAAATTGACGTAAAAAAATCGTCAATGATTTTTCACACTTAAATTTATTTTTCTATTATTTTTCATATGGCGGTGTGGTGCAAATATTTTTTGTTGACGATTTACCTATCGGAAAAAAAACCTCCGTTAAACTTGTCGGTTATCTACCAGCATTAATAAGCTTTTTTTAACTATAACCAATTTAAATTTTATGAACGATTTTGAGAAACCTCATAAAGATTGCTAATTTTTTTAATAACAATTAGATCAATTATTCTAGGACAATATAAATAAATAAGAAGAGAAGTCTCTGGTTTTCTATCAACATATTTTTTCTTTCAAAGATCAAGAATGTTATTTTTGGGAAAACCAAGCCGAATAAAGTTCAACAAAAGTTATGCAAGGAATTAATTAAAGTATTAGGTATTTAAGATGTTTTCCATTTAGAATATCTACTTTCTGATAATGGGTAATTAATCGATTATGAATTATTCATCTTGTATATAGTATTTTTATAGCAGTGTGGTGTAAAGCATACAGCAGAAGGTTAGCGAACAGAAACCGCGGTTCCATTCCTCGTTTTTCCGGATATACAGCTGACTGCTGTGCTCTAAAGTCCAAGATAGATCTGTGGACTGTAAGGATGGCAACGGGAAACCACCCCATTACTTCTCTACTCCCATATTTCTGTAGTAAATCATCTTAGCTTTGGCCAAGTTGATAGCCAACGTTCGCTGAGCGGATACAGCACTTTAAGAAAAAGATTTATCCATTACAGTACGGATTAAAATGCATAACAAATTCTGATCTATATTTTACCTTCGGCGATTGAACTAATTTGATAAAAAATTTCAATTAGAAAATAATTGCCTATCGACGTTTAATTATTTTTAAACCTACCGGGTGTTTATGAATAAGTGTTACAAACTTCTACAGTAAATTAACCCGCAAGATTTGAAATTCTCCTTCAGCAGTTAAGAGAATTACCCTTGTTAAAAAAAAATTGTCATTCCCTAATTAAAAATTCTTGTTTATTCTGCTTTATTGCATTTACTATTTTCGTTTGTTCATTAATTTTGATAGCGTCGATATCGTAGAAACGATAATAAGAAAATAATTAATAGAAAAATATTGACGTTGTGAAATTTTAATTAATTATCGATTTCGTTGCTCTTCATCATTCCAAAAACAGTAATTTTTTATTTGATTAGTAATGTAAAATTTATTTCAAAATACGCCGGCTAAAGTATTTTAGAAAGCTTAATAATATCCGCTTTAAAAGCTGCATCTTATCATGTTCGATCATCGTAAAATTAGATTTGGCTTATTTTGATGGTATTATTGAATTTAGATCAGTGAATACGAACAGATGGTTTCTCTACGGTTAAGATTCTCTATGTACAATTAGGGGATGTTGATCGGGCTTATTCAATTTTAATCCAAATTATATTAATTCATATGGATTCTATTCAGAGTCCTTAAACTATACTGTGACTAGAAATGACAAAATTAGTCTCTCATTCAACAGTTTTAAATTTTATTATGGACCAAATTTTATCAAGTCGATAGTTCCATTTTTGCATGCTTTGGTTCTTATCGACACAGCTGAGATTTTTTCGCATAGCAGAATTTCTACACTGTATATGAAAATTAACTACCTAAATTTAAATCCTACCGGAAAGTCGAGCGAAAGAATAGATTTAATTAAAACTTCATCGTCACCTTAAATTAAAATCACTAAAAATTTAATTAGCACAAGTAGGTTAGGTTCAATTAAATTATCCCGTAAAATTACAAAAATGTAATACAGAAAATATTAGGAATTGGAACACAACTTGTAGAATTCGAGCAGTTAACGAAAATAAGGTTAATGGGTTAATTTTTTGAAAAATGTCTCTAAATAATGAAAATTAATTTCAATTAGAACATAACTTCTAAATTGTACATTTCCACCAAAGTAGATCATTTTAGCATTCCTCTCACGCACAAAAGTTCTCTCCGATTCTCGCAGTACTAAAACACTAAAGTAAAGATGCTTTTATTCTGACTTAAAGCCGAAAATGTATTATTATTACTAGGACTTTCTTATCTAATCTGTGCGATTCGTCATCTTTAAATACAATGTATGCTTTTAGCGCCATTCATTTTATTTAAAGTTGTTTAAATCGAGAATTTTGCAGATTTGAAAATCTTGACTCGCTGTTTTACTTCTTTTATTGTTCCCTTAAGATTAACAATTTTAATTTTGGTTTTTACGTATTGATGAATATCATCATGGGAATAATAAGCAATACGTAAATGTAAAACGCTACAAAAGCTTTTCAATTATTTTTGCACTCACTCATTAGTAGACAATTGTAATATCGAGAGAGTTTTCGCCAAGCAGCTCGTTAATCTTGAAGCTTTGAGAGTTAAAGATATTGTCTTTCTTATTTCTAATGCTTTTAAATTTCCACCATATTTTAAAGGAATTGATTTACCCTAAATTAATTAAAATAATATCAGATGTTGCATTCCGTTCCCAAAATTACGTCTTTTATGGATTGAAATTATGTCTGTTGTGAAGGTTTCTTTAACGCTCATCAAATATGAAATGTTTTTTATATTATTATGTTGATTATTCATAATCTATATATTATATAAAAATGGATGTATGTGTGTATGTATGTAGGTATGTATGTACATAAATGTATGTTCCCTATAGACTCCTAAACCGTTTGACCGATCGGAACCAAATTTGGCACAGTTATTATGTAGGTTCCTGCACATACTTTTGTATTGAAATAGTGCAAAAATTCGCAAAGGATAGGAAAGTTGATTTTGAGTAGCCTGCCTTCCTTTAAGGAATCTCGATAATCCATTCATGCGCGTCCCATAGGGACGCGCATGAATGGATTATCGAGATTCCTTAAAGGAAGGCAGGCTACTCAAAATCAACTTAAAAAACAATAATAAATGCTGTCAAACTGTCAACCGATCGACAATGCAAATACGCGTGCACGACGTGCTTTACGTTTCTATTTTACCAATCTTAACCAAATTTGGTGTAGAAGTTATTTACAACGCTACGGAAAACATAGGCTACTTTAGAACCTTGGAGTGAGGCAGAAGGCCGAACAGCCACGGTCTACACGTATGCCTGCGATACCCTTGAGTGACGAGGCCGAATGTAATTTATCGAGCCATCACGTTGCGGCGCCAAATGTAATTTATGGCGAAAACCGTCAAATTCTCGCTCAAACCGCCGCTTGTCACGTCTGTACACAGAACGAAAAACTGACCTAAATACAATAAAAAAAGTGATTACAATAATGTATTTAGACATTAAAATTCCACCGATGCTCTAAGTCATCAATATCATTAAAAATTTTATTTACTTGATGTTAAAGTGATTACTTGATGTTAAGGTGATTATATTAATGTCTGAAGAACATTGATTTCCTTAAGTAACTTTAATAACAAAATACATTGTATTAATGGTCACTACTTATAAGTCAATCACCATAAACATTAATACTATCACCTTAGAGCATCAACTTTCTATCCTGGTTTTAATGTTTTCTCTACATTGACCAATCAATTTCGCTCATCATAATGATGATGAAGAACATAAGTCAATCTCCACTTACATCAATACAATCACCATAGAACATTAACTTCCTATCCTGATTTTAATGTTTTCTCTACATTGACCAATCAATCTCGCCCATCATAATGATGATGAAGAACATAAGCCAATCCCCACATACATTAATACAATACCATAAAGTATCAATTTTCTATCCTGGTTTCAATGTTTCCTTTACATTGAGCAATCAACATTGATCCTTATAATGATGATCAAAAACATTAATTTAATCACATCGACTATAAATATCTATGCATGGCGGTAAGAAGGGTGTTAGTTAAAAATCATGTTTTGCGAGAAGTAGATTCAAGATTTACTCTAAATTAAAAAAATCGAAAAAATAGGATTTTTAGCTGTAGTGCTCTTTTACTTCTCTTGTATCCCATTTTTTCGATTTTTTATTTTAGAGTAAATCTTTAATCCTGCACTCTTCGCAAAACATGATTTTTTACTTACGCCCTTCTTACCGCCATGCATACATTTTTTGTCGTGATAACGTTGATAAAGGTAACGGGTGTTAAAAAAAGGCAGAACAGAAGTAAAAAACCTATTAATTATTTAACAATTTATTAGCAATTTTTTAAATATTCACATAAAATATGGACTTTACTAAAAGAAGTAGATGTTTTCATTTCATAGAAATAGTTTTCTAGAAAAGTCCAACACATAAGACTTTCCGAAGGGTACAAGACAGCTAGCTCATTGGAATTACCCAGTGTCGGAGAATGGCTGGGTCGCTCGAAAGCGTTTCGTAGGTTCTTTATTTTGTGGATCGCTTTGCTAAAACAACTGTGCCTGGGTGCCAGACAAGAAAACAAAGGTTTCAGAATGAACTTAGTCGCTTTAACTTTTGCCAAAATGAAAATAATAAATGAACAAAAAAATATCTGAGCACACACTGACGTGAAATAAACTCTACTATAGCTCATGGTAGGTGAGCGGAATACTTCTCATAAAAAAAGAACGAATTCCAAAATTTGGTTAAACTAATTAACCAACAAAAAGGTTACTACCAAGGCTAAAGCAGAGCCATTATCCGTTGTAATAGATGGAATAACTAGTACCTAGATGTTGTGATACTTAGTTATGAAAAATAAAACGATAAAATGGTTTATGATGTTATAAAACCAGTAAGTGAACGAACCTTAGCAGATTCTCCTGATTCGTGATGTTATCGAACCAGTAAGCAGACAAACATTACTCCAACCAACCTCCCATAAGATCCACGGCAAGCTAAAACGTATTTTAGCTTGTGGAATAACCACACAAAAAAATCAAAATTAACAACACAACAAAATCAATAAAAACAAACATAAAGTGGCAACCAAATGGTCGTTGCCTTAACGTGGTGAAAATTTGCGATGTTTGCCGACCAAAACCAGTACGGAAGCTTGGATACCATCGCCGAGAAACACTCCCTACAATCGACCAACAGAACGTTCGAGTGGTCATAACAAATCCCGCCAAGCGGAACCACTACCGAACTTCACAGTCGAACAAGCGGGAGCGCCGGCGACAAAAATCAAACACCCTGTACATCGGTCGGGCATCGCTGCTTGGTTAAAAGGAAAACACCTAAATAAAAATAAGTACAAAAAAATGTCGAACATGAAAATTTCAAATTCTAGATTTGAACGTACGACGGCCAGTTTGGATTTCCTATGCCAACGCATTCAGCCAGCGCCGTTCGATACCATCCATCGAAAATAATGCGTTGTTCAAATTTAGAAAAATTAATTATTAATTCAAAATTCAAAAATGATTAATAATTTTAAAACAAAACACGCCTGCGAACGCAAAAGATTAGCTGGCCTTTAATCAGGTTGGAACAAAGATGCAAGCCTGCAAACCAACGATAACTTCGGCCAAAAAAAAGTTCGTAGCAAAAGTGCGAGGCAAAGGAAGCCAAGATGTTAAAACAATAAAACATAAGTAAAATGATACAAAAATACCTGGAGACGTCTGGTTAGGTCGTTTAAAGTAAAAATGCGGCCAGAATGCGGATTTTACAAATATGGCGGAATGATAGCGATTCCTCGAATGGACATCAGCTTCCAAAAAAAATCGGTCAGGAAACGTCAAAAAAATTGGGCTCGCGCTAAAAGAAAATGCACTCGTGCTTCCGCACTTAAAATCAAATTTTACCACTTTAAAAATATTCGTAAAATTGCAAAACCATGCAGAGCGAAAGTTCACAAGTCTTCCTTGTACTACCAAATTTTATCGACCCCCTCTTTTTTTTTGAAAACTCTTTTACCGACCTTTTTGATATAATTTGGAAAAATTCCGACCGTCATTTTGGTCACCTAACTCACAGGCGCAGAAATACACAAATCCTTAATTAAATTCGGTCGAATTTAAGGTGGTAAAAATAAATCGATCTGTTCAGGCATCAAAAACAAAAAACGAATTGCCTCGCTAAACGGAACACAGTAACAGTGTACTGTTACACGAAGGCCGAACAACCACATTCGATACGGTCTAGATGGCTAAAGGCGGCCGATAGGCCGCCTGTGCCAGCTAGTATCAAATAAATAATAATATTATGTGTTATAAAGGGTTGGTTTAACATAATTTTGGAAGCACCCTGTAGAAGCACCATTATTTTCAACTTTGTCGTAATATAAAAAAAATTGATGGCTGATTACAATAAATTCGTCTTAAATTTTGCGCAATAACTCTTTGAATTGTTTCTGCAATTGGTGCTTTTAGAGCTGATCATAAAATTTACTTACGACAGCGACGCGTTTTATTAATTGGATTTTTTATTATTTTAGTAAACGGTGCTTTAAAATGTAGGTTATTAATTTTTACGATAAGAAAATCTGAACACACTAAATGTTAGGTCTTATTTTGTAATAATAATTTTTAGAATTGTTGTTGTGTTTAGTATCAGTTAAAATCTCTGCTCGTAGATGCAATTGTTTATTGTGTACTTTGAAATTTAGTTTCGCGCTAAAGAGATTTAGCAGCGACACAATTTAGTATTCGGCATAATACGCAGAGAGACGATGTGGTTTAGCGGTTTAGTACATTAATGCTAATGCTCGAGGCACCTGGTTCGATTCCCTCAGAAAGCAATTGAAAACCACCGAGGCTGCTGAGTAAAAGTTTCTCAAAATAAAGTGAACCTGTGGTGCAGAGCTCAAATTAAGTAATATATCCTTTAGGCTGGAGTCTTACTTAAAAACCTTATTATAAGAAAAATTCAAACACCTGATGGAGTTCAAAATGTTATCAACAGAAGGCACTACTAAATTCGAAGGCGGAAAACCAATCACGGACCTCATAATGATCCGTGGCACCAATAGAAATGAAGAATTACAATAGCAAAGCAATTTATTCCGACTTCAAAACTGTTGATTGCCTTTTCAACTGCAAAAAGTGTTTCCAAAACTCCCAAAAGGTTCGACAATCTGATACTAAAATTTTCATCCAGGTTTAAACACCCACCTACTCAAAAATCAGCTACTTCCTTCAGTTGAATTTTAGTTGGTGGTTGATGTTGGCCGTAAAAAAGGGTGCCAGTGGCAGGATCCAAGGCATATTGAACATAGAAAAGATGCCAAAATTTTCTTTCTCACTTCCGGGCGTCGATTTCGTCTCGACCAATAAACTTCATTGTCTGGATTAAAATATGCACTTTAGTTAATTGTTATATTAGAAAGCATGTCGTTTTTGCACCTTACACAGTAAAAATGTTTTATTTAAATAAAAAAAAATTATTAAGACTATTGCACACATGTGTCACATGACTAACATCAACCAGTGATATTTAGGGATCCGATCAATTCTAACCAATGGAGTTAGAATTACGCGATAATTGTTCAAGTTGCTTTGATAATTGCACATATGCTTCTTTTTGATAATTGTGTACGTTTACTTTATATCATGTGATCCATTTTTTATATGAAATAAAAATTCGCCGTCGGCAAGATTCGAACCTCGGATATTCTCATTGCTAATCATGTACTCATGTACTATCACCATTTCGCCACAGCGGGTGACATACAAAGTAATGCTTTAAATTGTCAAATCTGCTACACAATAACCATAGAAACACTACTTCAATTATATTTAACCTCCAAATTCCAATGTGTGCAATAGTCTTACCGAATTTATTACGTGCATTATATTGATTATCGTCCAATTTAACTACTTTGCTATATTCAAACTTTGTTGTCATTAGTAAATGTCCTCATGCTTCGCATTCGGACATTTACTTGACAACAAAGTTTTCATAGCAACGTAGTCAAATTGTTACCGATAATCAAAAATGCACTTAATATATTACATGTGATAATTTTATTCCAAAGAAACAAATTTTATTCAAAGGAAATAAATTTTGTTTCGATTAAATTACAATTATTTCTGTCAACGAACTGACTTTGTCATTCTAAAAAAAAATTGTTGCGCATATATTCTGAAATGTTTGTTAAAATGAACTAAATTTGTTTGAATCAAATAATCTTTTTTAACCGAGTAACTTCGCTTGGATTTCAGTTGATTTTAAAAAATTTCCCATCGATTGATTAAAGTCAATTGAATGTTCAGAAGAAGCGAGCAATAGATGATATTCCTTTTGAATTCCTTCACCAAATTTTAATATTTCTGAAAAGTGAAAATAATTAAGTGTCCAATTGAAAATGCATTAGCATGGAAATTGACAACCATGGAAACTGCTAATAATGGAAACTAATAATATTTAAAGAACGAATATATTTTGTTATTTTTTGACCATTTTAATTAACGTGTTGCTAAATTTTAAGTACAGCAGAAGCCCTTATTAACCAACTTTATCAGGACTGGATGTCGCACGGTTAATCGAAAGGTTTATTTATAAACCCTTTATTTATTCTTTTGTTATAATGTAATTGTGCTAATAAAATCCTATGTACGAATCCCAATTTCGCATAAAGAAAAACAGAGCAAACGCGTCGGTAAATTCAGAGCCTGGTTAATTGAACGTCGCCTTCTACTGTAATAAAAAAATATTCAATGGATAAAAATCTATTTTGTTAAATTTTTTATCTATCGTAATAGTACAACATGTCAAGAATATTTTCCCAAAGTTTCAAGTGAATTCGAGTAAAACTTTAGGAGAGAGATCCATTGGAAATTCGAAAGTCGCAGCTATTTTAGCTTTTTTCTCAAAACTCTATTTTTGAAGTCGGTGGACGCGATTTCTCAAAAACGAATGCACCGATCTTATTGAAATTTTGGAAATTGAAAAATGGATTAATCCATTTTTATAAATAATTTAAAAGCTATATTTTTTATAATAATTTGTATCGACGTATGATTTTTTGTTTTCCAGTTATAGCGAAAAATCCGTTTTGGGGGCCATGCTCCCCCCTCTCTTGCCACGAGTTACACCCCCCTGACCCGGAAAACTTAGTGTGATATTCGGGACATGAATACGAACAACTTGACAAATTTTCAAAACTTTCCTAGTGATTCTCACTCTTTTTAACCGACTTCAAAAAAGGAGAAGGTTATCAATTCGTCTGTATTTTTAATGTTTGTTACCTCATAACTCCGTAATTTATTAACCGATTTTCAAAATTTTTTCACAATTCGAAAGGATATAGTTTCAGATTGGTCCCATTTAAATTTCATCAAAATCGGTTGAGTACTTTGGTTTTTAAATTGAAATAACTGATAAAAAATTCAAAATTATGAAAAAATTCAAAATATATAAACGTCGTTGTCATAGTTACGTTGCGATTTTGACACTAAAAGTTTAATTAAATGACATTGACATATAGTCAGTAGCGGCTCGAGAATAGGGGGCACAACTTTGACATAAGAATGTTAACCTTAAAAATGACATTGACATATACTCAGTGGCGTTGCACAATATTTTTAAAATTAGCAAAAATCAAGTTACAAAGTGACAAATGAATTAATTTATGACATTAATGTACATTAATTAAATTAACCTATTTACTTTTATAATTTAAAGCGCTCAAAATTGGTTATTGCCTTCAATAGTCTTTTCTTATGAATATAAAAAAAGAATTATATTGATACGACGTTTAGTTTTTTAAATTTGTACAAAAGATTAGAGGCTTCTTTCAACATCATTCCCTCTCTCTCTTTCCGCAGCGCACTCTTAAGGACGCAAGATTCACTAAAAAGCAAGAAATAAAAAAAATTTTTACAAAAAAACAAAAACCGACTTCAAAAAAATGCGCTAAAAAAATTGCACTAAAAAGTAAAAAATAATTGCGTTATTTTTAGACTTGAATCTACTCACAAAATATAAATTTTTTATTATAATAAAAAGAATATAAATTGTTATTTTTGGAGTCGGTGCCAGCTAAGCTGTTAAGAAATTTACAAAATGTATTTGAAATCACATTAATACGACAATGTAGCAATACCGATGTCGTGTATACCTAGTGGTACTCCGCTACTTCGTTAATACACGTTTGTTAACCTTGGCTGGCACCGACTCCAAAAATAACAATTTATATTCTTTTTATTATAATAAAAAATTTATATTTTGTGAGTAGATTCAAGTCTAAAAATAACGCAATTATTTTTTACTTTTTAGTGCAATTTTTTTAGCGCATTTTTTTGAAGTCGGTTTTTGTTTTTTTGTAAAATTTTTTTCTGATTTGATTCGAAGGCAGAAACATTCAGTATAAAAAAGCTTATGACAATAATTAAATTAAAATTTAGAATAGCTAAATAGTGAAAAAAATGTTTACGTACTTCATTAAATTTAAAGGATCATGTATCCAAAAGTGACAAGCAGCAAATTGAAACTTATAATCTTTTAAATGTGGAGAGATTAGTAAATTAAAATATTTTTTCAAAATGTTAAGTGCTTCCACATTAAAAGCTACGGTTTATTTTCTTTCGGCGAAAGCGACTCATTAACCAATTTATTAATATTAATTATGATTACACACAGGAATATGAAAGAATGCTAAATAAATACCAATAATTGTATAAAGTTTGAATAGAATCGAATTAACTAAGTGCGGATCATGGGCTGGAGGGGGGGGTTTAATTAATTGCATAAAATCGCAAAAAAGGTAATTTACTGAATTTTACTAACAATTTTAGTGCATTTTATACGTACATTTCGCCCCCCCCTCAATGGGGTATCAATTGGAGCTCAAATGTTTGAGCTCCAATGAGCTTCCATAAAAATAGTTTGTTATTCGCGAAAAATTGGGAGGGGGGCGTAGAAACGGTAGTGTCCCCCCATGGCGACTTTTTCTTATGAAATTGGTGTCAATCGATCGAAAATTGTTTGAGGTGCAATGAGCTTCCATAAAAATCGTTTGTATCTCAAAGGTAAAAAAGGTTTGAAAGAGTGTGAAATTGTGTGACATTTCACCGCCCCTCACCCCCCATCACGACTTTTTTTATGATATTAGTGTCAATCGATCGAGAATCGTTTGAACTCCAATGAGCTTCCATAAAAATCGTTTGTACCCCAAAAGTAAAAACGTTAGAGCGTTTGAAAGAGTGACTTTAATTTGTTTTGTACATATTTTTTATTAATTTTTCTTTTATATTATTAACAAATAAAATTATATAAATTTTCACCTCCTAAGTTATTTTTCGATAAGCAAAAATACCCTAATTTTGAGCGCTACTTGCTTGGAACGATTTAGTAAAATTTACAATTTCACAATCTTTTAAACGCTCTAACGTGTTTACCTTTGGGGTACAAACGATTTTATTGAAGCTCATTGAAGTTCAAACGATTCTCAATCGATTAGTATTTGTTTTACTAAAAAAATCAATTTTTATAAAAAGCATTTCTACAGCCCTTCCCAAAATTGTTCTAAAGAATTTAATTTTTATTAAAAACCTTTGGGGTACAAACGATTTTTATGGAAGCTTATTAGAGCTCAAACGATTCTCTATCGATTGACGCCAATTTTATTAAAAAAAATTGCGGTGGGGAGGGCTGCCGTTTCTACAGCCCCCCCCCCCGAATTTTCGCGAATAACTTCGCGATGCGTGAGGTATAAACAATTTTTATGGAAGCTCATTGGACCTCAAACGAAGTTCAAACGTTAGACATTAATTTTATAAAAAAAACCGCGATGGGGGCCGATGAAATGTGCCTCATTTAATCGTTGTTGGAAGAAAATTCAGAGAAGGATTTCCCTCCCTTGTATGCGCGATTGGAATTAACTTTGATCAATTACAGAGACCTACGTTGGTTCTTTTTATTTTCGCTTCGCTCGTAAACAGCGAAACTGCTCCAGTTTAATAATTTACTGTTAAAACCCCCAAGGCAAGAGACGGTCATTGGCCGAGTAGTTAGAGCAATCGACTACTGATGCTAAAGGCATTGGTTCGAGTCCAGTAGGAGTCAATTTTCTTTCGGACTTTCTTTCCTTCAATGACCGTCTCCGTGCTTCGGAGGGCACGTTAAGCCGGCGGTCCCCCTGATTTGACCTGATCTAATATGTCAAACAGGGTAATAAAAATCACCCCTACTCCCCATCGCCTACGCAATGATTGACTTTGTTGAGGCTTCGGGCTGGGTGGCCTGGTCCAGGGGCCACCCATCGACTGCACCTAGCATTGGTGGGGTGCGAATCGCGGGACTTCTCAGAGCTCGGTCATCGAGCGGACGTCCCTGGTTCGTAATGCCGGCCATTGTTGGGGAGTTCTGGTCGGTGGTGAGGCCGAGAGACCGCCTAACGGCTGCGGTCATACTTAGCAGTGTCGACATTGTGGGTCAGGCTGGGGGTGAGCAACAAAGTGGAGGCAGTACAATGGGCCCGGTAGAGTGGCCTAAGTGCGTGCAAGTTAATACTTGCCCCTCCCCCGAAATCCAAAATCCAAAAAAAAACCCCAAGGCAAATAAAGTAAATTTTTTTGTTAATAGCTCACAATATAAATTACATTCAGACACTTCATTCAAATTTGTAAATATTCCAAATTTTTATCAATGAAACTCCATCAATCCACTTTTCACTTTTAGTAATTTCTTAGTAATTTTATTAAATTTAGTAATTTACTTTTAGTAAAAGAAGTAATTAATCAGATTATCTGCATTAAGAAAATTAAAGAATTTTGTTAAACTTCTGGAAATTAATATTTTCTTAATTGTGAGTCTTTGTCAGATATGTCCAGTTCATCGAGTAACGAGAGAATTTGGATCCTCTTCGAGGTCATTTTCCAAAGTAAAAGCTTAAAATATTGACGAGGATTTGATAGAGATTATTAATATTTAGGAAAGTAGCAGATTTTATAAGATTCAGCCAAGTTTTGCTTTTTACATTAAAAAATTGAGCGCCCCATTTTTCGACAAGTTGATCTTTGGCTTCATTATTTTTATTATTACAAGAAGGATGTTCTTTATGATGGATTGGCTAACGCAACAGGATTGGATAATAATAAACAAATCAAGAGGTTCACTAGCTTAGTTAAGTCTTAATCAAAGTGTGGGTACGGTCCCCTATCTTTGGCAACTCCAAATAAATTGAAAATTTCCTATTGCAAAGAGGAAGGTTTATATAGTATACTGATATAATTTAAACCTGAGAATGTATTAGCAAAATTTTGAGTAAATCGAATTTGAAGTTTGCAAATTTACATGTAAATTTAACGAGATTCCCACGCGTCGCTCATTCTGTGGACGGTACGTGCAATATGAATGACCCTAACACTTAGAGTATTTCGCACCGGCAGATGAAGCTCGACTCTCCTACATGTAACATCGATTATTTTTTGTTTTTAGGCGATTTTTTGGGGGTTTAAAATCCCGGTTGCCTTCATCCCGGTTTGCTTGATGGGTTGCGCCTTCTCGTATGTTTAGCTCTGCCGCGGAGCGGCGTAAGCTATTGAAAATCCGCCCAGAGGCCCGGATTTATCTTTACAATAAATTACAATGGTTTTCTTCCTTTTTCACACTTTGTAACAATCATAAATTATTCCAATTATTGTTACATACCTATTATATTGAAATACTATATTATGGTTTAACAAATTTAAAAGATTAGGGTGTCGTTTTCGGTGATATTGAATTTATTCGACGGATTCGACGGACCATCTATACAATAGTTTCGTCTCATGTCGGATATAATTCAGTTCATTCCAAGCTTCTGTCAAGTCGAAGCCGGTTTGCGTATTTGTTTTAAAATCAAAAAAGAAGATATAACATTTTTATTATCTCCTTCATAAAATTCCAATTAACGAAAATGGATATAATAACGACCAGATTAGTTCTCCTTTTTAATACGATTAAACTTCTTGGTTAATTTTGAAAATGAATTTAATCTGTAAGCAAATTTTTTACTTTTATTCAATTATCCTCCAAATTTTAAGTATTAAAGTAAAAGTAAAAGAGAGTAAATATAATCAATCACGACAAAAGAAAATATTAAAACTTTTGATTAAAACTTGCAGTTAGTATAAATATGTTAATTTCTTCCACAGTTGAATGGCTGATGAATCAATTATAATTAATTACTTGTGTTGTTATTATACTTGGAAGTTTAATTTTGTCTTGAGAAAATTTTGCAAAATTTTTATAACAGGTGTCACTTTAAAATATTCGCATAATGTTATATCGTTCGGATGCAATATTTACATAATCGCTACCTATGTACTTTGTAGAAACGCTGAAAGATCTACATAAATTCGGAATGATAACATTAGAGAGAAACTTAAATTACGTTAAAATATACAATATTGTTGAATGGATTGCTACGGTTTGTTTTACTTTATTATTTTTTAATTATGCTTTACAGTTTTCTTTTTAAAGTTGCCGAGTGTAAAACGCTTTTCATAATACATTTACAAGTTTTATGTCCGAAAACAAAAAAAACGGAAAAATGGAAATGTGTGATGAAACAAATGAAGATTTACTATATCAGCATATTGCTTCCGAATGGATTTAAACTGCTGCATTTAAACGTAATAAAATAAGCTACATAGATAAAACTGTATTGATTCAAAATAAAGCACAGAACTGATACAACACGCGTACAAACTAGAGCGATTTCGTACCGGTTAATATTTGAAAAGTGAAAAACACCAACAAAACAATTTGTAAGATAGTTTGTCCGCTGCAAGACTACAAACATATTGAAAGTTCAAAAGGTTGTTTTCTCACCGGATTTGTGAAAAAGTGTTGAAATTTTTAGGCCACTCTCCATTTCATCGATAAAGGCGCACAACTTTTCTTTCGAGATATTTTAAACGTAAACAAATTTTTCGGAAAAACTAAGAACGCAAATTGAGTGTAATATTATTTTAGCATTGAAATAAATTAGTTTGGGTGGGAATATACATACATAATTGAACTCGCGAGTTAATCCAAAAAAAACTGGTATTTTTTTTGCTAATTTGTTAATTTCCATTATTGTAATATCAAAGTGCATAATATTAAATTTGTACTCGAAAAATGAATACCACTGTTGATTAAACGTGAACTACTTGCACGTTGTTGAAATCTATTAATTAACAATAATGACGATTTCAATTTGTTTGAATATTCTCTTGTTTTCAGATTAAATCAACATGACGGTGTTAAATGAGTGGGTGGCGGGGACGCGCCTGGGCGGCTGGTTGCAACGCTGTCGAGAGTCCCGCCGCCTCGTTCTTGTTATCGTGGCAATTGCACTTCTTTTGGACAACATGCTACTAACAACCGTGGGTAAGTCCCTATTTTATAATTAAATTTTTGAATTGTAAAAATTTTGAGTTGCGTTTCCCAAATTATAAGTAAAGTTTGTTTTGCTGTTTATGGATCAATAACAAGTTTGGGAATCATCGAGTTAAGGTTTCTTAAATTGGGGCCTTAGTAAAGATTAGGAAATAGTTATTTACATGAAAGTCAGGAAAATGATGTATTACTGACGAGGAGCAATGTTGAAATACGAGGCACTTCGTGCCGAGTATTTTAGAGCTCCGAGTAAAGTGAGACATTTTCCTGACGTATTTTGTATTAAATTTTACCGAAAATCGTAAAAAATCGAAATTTTAAAACACTAATTGAACAACATTTTTAAAATGAGCTAAAATCAAGTTTGTCAATTTGTTGACTACATAGTTACAAACAATAGTTATTCCGAAAATTGTCATTGTTACCTGCGTTACTAAATATTACCGGACTAGTCAGTAAGATTCAATTTCCCTGCGCGTAAATACGCAGGGAAGTGTTGTTTCGATGACGATTTCCGGTAAAAGTGTTTTACCTTCAAATCCCCAAAAGTGATGATGTGCTCAAAAATTTTTTCTTGATGTGGATCCGAACCCTGGCGTACTAACTGTGAATAATACGTTACTAAGTAACTGCGATGCTGCGGGGATTGGTTTTGTGTTGTGCAGATCTATTATATTTGTCACTAATTCTAGGACCGCCACATCACCTTCCCCCTAGTAAACAAGTCGGTTGCGAATAGTACTTACAATAACCGTTGGGATTTAGTTGGAATTTAATGATTGGAAGTAATGTGATCCTTGATTGGATTTTTAAAAACGATGTTATTGATGTTCTAGTTGGGTTACCAATTCAGTAATGTTTTTCGGTTGAAAAACATTTTCTTAACGTAGATTCAAAATTTTTTATGCACTTCCGATAGTGAAACTGTAACTTTAATCATATTTTTTTTGGGAATCACGTTGCTATTTATTACCATCGAGACTAAATTGCGAAATTTAATAAAACCAACAAATTATTACAATAATCATGCAAACTCGATTACTAACATAATTTAATCAAATAAACTTATAGGTCTGCTGTTTAGTGTTTAATGAGGCATTCCAATAACAATTTAGTCTTACCCATGAAATTTATATTTAAACAGATACCACTTAATACATTATTTTTGAATATTGTATTTTAAAATTTACTTTTAATAAAAATAATTAAAAGCCAAAATTCGAGAAAATAACCTACAGTTAAACCCCGATTATCCGAGTCTCGATAATCCGATCTTTCACGTTAACCAATTCACATCATCTTCTTTGGTGTTATTCAAAGTGCCAAAGTAAAATTCGTTTTATCCGAGCAGTGCCTGTCAAATGGGATGATAACGTAATTAGTTAAGCAGTCTATTGTCTGTCAAAAATCTATGTCTTGTTGATACAAAATCTTTCCTTACTGCTCTAATGAGAAGTCAGCTCGGAAAAGATTAAGTCCACGCAGAAGGATAAAACCATCTACTTTAATTTTGCGTGGGGCCCTGGTGTTAGGTTTTAAACTAGCTCATTTATTGCGGAAGCGAGAGTCGTGGATCGTGTGAAAGAAACACCCCGGAGAGATCAAGGAAACAGCTTTGCTAACACAACACAATAAAATGGACAATTGGATGTTAATTGTCAGAAGGCAAAGATATACGCGATGTCGGATGTAAGAGGTGTTAGCCGACCAAAACAAGCACAGTGGCAACGACACTGCCACCGAAAATCACTCCCAAACATAAACCAAGGGCACATTCGAATGGTTATATAAAAATCCCACGATAAAGTGGAACCATATCGAATCCCCAATGATAAAACAAAAGACAGCAATCTCGGTGAAATGCCGCACCCTGTATATGGGTCGAACATCGTAGCCTTTCATAAAAAAAAGAACATAAAGCGAAATAAACACAAAAAAAAATGTTTAACATAGAATTTCAAATACGAAATTCGAACGTACTACTATCATTTTGGAATCCCTTCGTCAATGCATTTTACCATAAGCTATTCGATGTTATAAGTGGAAATAAATACCCTGAACAAGTTAATTAAATAAAACACAAATATCAATAATTAATAATTAAAAGTTTATTACATATCAACCTGAACATTCGATCCATTTCACACTGGCGAATGCGAACTGGATAAGATAAACTAATATCACCTCGCCGCAGGAATATAAAATTGCAAGGCTATCGCAATCTTGGCGACCACTCTAAGAATAAAAAATTGCATGACAAAAAGGAAACCAAAATGTTACACATAAAAAATACATAAATTGGTCAAGGGTGAACTCCAACGTCATCGTTCTCCAGGTGTACGGAAGAAAATTTGGCTAAATTAATTATCCAGTAACTGCGAAGCAATGAACAAAATTATTGGGTGACTTACCATTGTGAAAATGAAGTAATATTTCACAGGAAGCACTGACCATGGGTCCAACAAAAAAATGTACGATCCGGGAAAAATCAACCATCCCTCAAATCACGAATGTCACATCCCCATGAAGGGTTTGAAGCGCAAGATCCAAAAAACCATTCGTATTGATGGATGGGAACCCTCCAAAATCGAATCATCCCCTTTCAAAATTTTGAACCAAAAACTGATAACCATTTCACAGCACTTTCAAAACATGACCGGAGCGTTCGAGCGCCCACCAATGACCTCTTATCATAGCATGCGCGAGTTTAATCTCCGTCAATCACGCTCGCTATACGGGGTGCTACGAAATATATTGCTAGATGTTAAAAGTTGAATTTATAAATTCAACGTTGTTGCGAAAAGTGAAAATTTTTCGTAACATTGTCTATGTCTATGTCAAAAATTATCTTGTTGAAAGATAACGTACGAAACATCTTTCCCCATTAATTTAATCTTTTTTTTAAGTCAGTATTCAGAATATCTTTATAATATTCTGTTGATATCTTGCCTTATAATCGGCGGAAATTTCCAACACCTTGCGTCGGCATGCACCCCCACAAGTAAATGATATTATCACCACCAAATGTTACCGTTTGCTTAATTAAAAGTTTGGATAACTTTTTTCCCTTTCCTTTGGTCCAAATGATAAATTTTTGTTTCATCGGAGAAAAGAGGTGTATTCCAACCGTTATTTGTGAAGTGCTTGTGCTTTTTTTGCTAAACTCAAGCCTTAGCTTCCTATGCATAGATTTTTCCAACTTAACCCTGCCTTGTAAACCTGCTTTTTCCTAAAATCTTTAAAAAATCTAAAACATATAATCCGATATTATATGTATGTCTAATTATTCTTTTCGAAGGGTGTTCGTCAATTACTGATTTATACTCAAGTTTATGATTAATTGTTCCAATTGTCTTGAAAGACAATTCTTCTTTAACATGTTTCGGCATTATTTTCATATGGATAAGATGAAAATGTAATTTTTTTTTTAATATTTTTCTTCTTCCTTTGAAGGTTTAGGCATTGTTCTGCCCTCACAAGTCACGTCGACGTTTTCTCTTGCGGCCAATATCCCTTTTACCTCTTGGATTATAAGAAACAGGGTCGTCCTAAGATATGCGAAGCCCGTGGACCACTAAAAATAATGCGCCCCTCTTCATAAAAAAATATACGGGATGCAGCGGAGGATCATGACTTTTCGATGCCCCAGCCGTAACCTAATTAGGAGGCCGCTTTAAAAAACTCTTTCGTTTCTTTCTCCAGCGAAAATTTCAAACATTGTAACGATTCTGTCCGAAAAGGCCCATTTAGCCCTGTGGTTAGGGTGGCACTGGTAAGAAAGCATTTTTCTTGGAATTGCTTTGTTTTCCATTCTATTTTATATTCTGAGATTTTTCTATTTATCGAGAAGATTTGCAATTCGGCACGAATGTGCTCATTTCTTATTTGGTCCATTCTTGTAGATCCTTGGGTAACGTAGCTGAAAAATTGGCTATAGCTTGCAAAATTTCAGTTAAATTGAAATTTAGTCGACATGTGTATATTTGAGTATCGGAATAATAACCCCCTCCCTGACAGTTACCTAAAATCGGTTCCTTCTTCTGGATTTTAGATTGGATGGCAAAGTTTAAGAACCCCACGCGCACTTATGCCACTAAATCGGGCCCATTCTTCTTCAATTGGGAATTTAAGCCCCACTAGTGCGTTTTTTGCCTGTAACTCGCTTAATATCATTTTTACGGAAAATTCTCAAAATTGAAGAAAATTAAATTCTCTACAAAATAAAATCTTTTTATAATTTGCTTTTATATCATACTAGTCCTGAAATGAAAATCAGTTCCAGAAGCCAATGGTGTTTTGTTTTAAAAGGGTTTTGAATAATAAATTAGGATTTCCGATAATCTTTTCTTAGATATCTTCATCATATGATGTGAATTCTGATAAAATTATTTTGTAGCGAAGAAATTCTCTAAAAAAATTCTCCATCTTGTAAAAAATTGGAGAGAAACCGACGGGGAACTTTGGAGGGGGGGGGGTTCATTTTAGCACATGTCTGACAAATTTCACATTACTCGGATTTTTTGCAAGCTAAGAATGTTACTTGTCTGAACTAAAAATCAATCAAAATATTTAAAAAAAACTAATATTGAAATAATTGAAATTTATTTTAAATGTTGCCTTTAAAATTCAACATTTGACAACATTTAAAATTCAAGAATTTGAAATGCCTTTAGAATGCCTCATGAATGTACAAATGCATACATTCATGAGGCAAATCCAAAATTTTAATAAAATCTAGAATAAATGAAATATTAAGAATTTAAAGGGTGTGGAAAGGGGTAAAAAATGAATTGAAAATTATAAAAAATTCGCTATCATATCAACCATGGTTAATCAAAAACTAAATGTTAAATGAAAATAAAATTAGAAAACTTCTTTAAAAAATGAAAAATTAAAAAATTAATTGTAAGAATAAAATGAAAATCATAAATAAATAATGATGAAATATGCAATAAAAAATGATAAAAAAATGAAATAATAATAAGAAGTAAAATAAAATAAAAATACTAAAATAACAGAAAATTCAATAACAGAAACAACCCTCGTTTTTAAATTCTTCATATTTCCTTCATTTTGGATGTTAAGACGGTCGCCAGCTAAGCGGTTAAGTGCGTTGCTGCTAATGCTAAATACCTGGTTCAACTCCGGGCTCAGTAAAACTATATTCTGACCGTCTCCCCTTGGAAGGCAATGGCAAACCACCGAGGTGTAATCTGCCTGGTACAGCCTCTCTGGAGATGAAGTGTATACACTTCCCGCGGTTCGGAGCCCGCGTTAAGCAGTAGGTCCCCTATGTGTGTGATAATACTTCAAACGCACAACACATGCATAGGAGAGAGGTCGCCTACGTCTGAAATCAGACACGGCACTTAAAGAAGAAGAAGGATGTTATTAAAACTTTGGCTTTGACTTATTTGTACTAATATTTAAAATTTAGTTATTTTAATATTAGCTTTTTCAAATATTCAGTTAAATTCAAATTTTCGATAAAAATCAATTGCATATTTTGTTTTTATATATTTTTACAATTTTTTGCGATAATTCTGTGCTATCCGAGTTTTCGACTACCTTAGGTAGTTCCATATTAGCTCGGATAATCGAGGTTCTACTGTACTGTTATTAATGTAAGAAATGATAAAAATAAATTGAAAAGAATGAAAATAAAATTGAAAAAATTTTGTAAAAACAATACGAAAAAATTACAATGAATATTATTTAAAGAATCATTTTGGCACAAGTCGCAAATTTAAAAAAAAACTGATAATTCGATAGGTACAATATTATCTTACTATATTTTAATTCAAGATTAAAATAAATTATTTGCAGGGCATATTGTCAGGCCCGTAACAAAACCTACGGTTTTCAACAAAGAAATCCATCAAAAAGCTCTTTTTCGCTCTTAATTTTAAGAAAATAACCTACGCTGGGGGGACCCCCGGCGCACCATACGAGATTATACTTTGAAAACAGTATCGAAGTTCATCCACGTTCTTTATGGACCACGAGTAACCCCCCCCCCTTTTAATGTCAGTTTTATGTTAAAGCGTATAAATGTTTTATATTAAAAAATGACATAATTAAGAATGTAGAATGTTTAAATTTCCGGTCAGAAAATCTGATTAATAAGAAAAATTCTAAAGGTTTTTCTTACTCAGATTCTCTTTTTCCTGACTTTTGCTGTGTTCATTAAATCAGTTCTCTGTCCTCTCTTCAAATAATCTCTCTTTAGACGTTTAGACGACAAAAAAAAACAGATCGGTATTGAACTAATCGAAAATTTGGATATTAATATACACAATTTAGTTCAGCAGGCCGTGCAGACCCAAGACTTCATTCATCCTCCTCCTTTTACTTTACAACTCAACGCTACGAAGACAAAGCCGTATTATCCGGTATCTCGTCGTTCGCTCTTACTCGCCACAGAGTGTTGATGTTCACCGGAGGGCCGTGCTAAGGAATTTCTTGAAGTTTCAATTCAAACCCACAATATCCGCACCATAACTCAACAAGCCACTACTGTGAATATTAATATACTCAATAATGCATCCCCTAAGAAAGCTTCATATCTATTCTTTTTTCAATTTAAGGTCCCAATATTATATTTCATCATGTTCTAGCGACAATTATTACTCGTGCCTATACAATGCCTCGAATGCTGTTGCGGTTAAAGGTGGGAATCCCATATAACCAGTTCGGAGTTTTTCTTTATTTTTTCGAATTGTAAAATCCGGAGAGACAATAAAAAGACAAGAAATTTAGCGCATTTAATTGGCTTAACAACGATCTGAATAGTAAAAGATAGATCCGGATAACATCCCAAAGGTGACAATGTAAAAAATAGTTTCAATATAATAACTCACCTCACAGATTTGATTCCCCACTCCAATCTAAAGATGGAGTGGATGGAGACTTCAGTCTATAACGAAAAATTATGACAAAACCGTGATTGTGCGTGAATATTGTGAGTGAAAAGTAACTCACTCGCCCATCTGTACTCCAATCCTTGTAGGTTTCCTCGATCCTCATTGCAATGTAAGTAAAGCTGAGTTGTAACACAACGTTGATTATGCATTTGGAGTAATTTTAAACCAATGTAATAACGCTCTATTTGAGATCTGCCCATATTCGAAATCATGTCCGTTCCCTGGGCTGCATTCACGGGGAGAGTTTCGTGTGTTTGTCACTATTTTAAAGTGGTTTTGAAATTGTTGGTTCAAAATCATATTTTAATCGGAGCATCCATTTTACTCATGCTACGCATCGCATGCAATTCATTTCCAAAGATCCTGTCTTCGAGAAATATTGGAATATTTTCCCTTCCGTGGTGCTGTTACACCCGATACACAATTAATAAAGTTCTGTTAGTTGGGGCTTGATCCTCAACAAACCAGATCTCATTGGGTAAAACTATGCCATTTAAATACGCCATTGTACAATTAAATTCTGCAAAATCTAATTTGGAAACTCAGGTAACAAAGTTTCATCGGGGCATCCATCAAAGATTTTTGAAGTACATCCTCATCAATAAACAAAAATCTGATGATAGACATTCACCTTAACAATATAGGTAAAATAAACGAGGTCAAAAACAAAACCATCTGGTATCTGACAAATATGAATAATAATCTGAGGGATAAAAGTCGCTCAAATTGAAATAATCCAAAGTGGGTCGATACAATGAAATTTCCTCACCTTAATACTATACAGACAAGATATTTGAATTTTCCCCTACAAAAATATAACTACAAATTCGCCTGTTAACGAAACAACAAACATTGCATTAAAAATAGATAAAAGAATTGATTTTGAAATCTGAATCAAATCGCAAGAATTCGTCTCGTAATGTATAGCTTAATTTCAACACAAAATAGGATCATGATCTCCATTATATTTTAAGGAAAATAACTGTTACATAATTTGAAAGAACCAACTTGTCGAATTTAAAACCACAGGGTAAAACAAAAATAAGAGCATGACTAGAAATAATTATTTCACGTATGAAAATTTGTAGCGCAGCCATGATGACATTTGGCACGCTAAAATGTTTCGTGTTCATTTAGATTTCTGATTCTAAATGATACGTACGACCTGCCCAATTCTATTTTAATTGCGATGCCTTCTGCATTATACGATCGTCTACTCTTAAGTGCTTTGTCGTATCACGCTTTTCTGTGTTGTTAGTAATGAGTCATACTCGAGCTCTCGTGCTTATTACTATATTTAGCATTAAATTTATCTTTCCATAGATCGTAACTTTAAGCTCTAAGCATCTTCAATTAAAAATTATTAAAACTTAAAAGCGACTTTCAATAGCACCGTATTCTCTATATGGTCCTCGATGAAGAGTTTCTGCAAAAGTCAAAAAATTAAAAAATAACAGTGTTGTACGGTTAAAGCAAAACTTTTTCAAATAAGTAATTTGTTTTGGGAAAAAGTTACCGAACAAACTTTGATTCAAGATTCAAGGTGCAGTTTCCCTCAAAAAATATTGGGTCAATATTTCAGGATTATTTTTTATAATTAATGCTTTACATGGAGATCAACTCTTTCAAATATATTAATTGAAACGATCAAATAAATTTTTAGCAGTCACTAATTTCTTTTATTGGTTGAAAATAAGATTTTCACATATACTGGCAAAAGAGTAATTAAATTTTCCCGAAACAAATTTAGCTTAATTAGATTTAAAGTCACATTTAATTAAATTACCGTTTCCGAACTTCTCCGAAATAGAAAATACTAGCATAAGTTACAGCAAATATGTCACTTGAGAAAAAAAATATTTTAATCTAAATTCTTTGATCTTCTTAATTAAAA
Organism: Podabrus alpinus; assembly: GCA_932274525.1. Classification (NCBI taxonomy): domain Eukaryota; kingdom Metazoa; phylum Arthropoda; class Insecta; order Coleoptera; family Cantharidae; genus Podabrus; species Podabrus alpinus. Next base: position 23,880,864 of record OW026453.1, read on the forward strand.
GCGAGCGAATAAAATTCCCTATTTTTTGCAATTTTTTTTTCGAAAATTTGTTAAGACGTAATTAATTTTGACATAAATAATCACGCAAAAATTGTTTCGAAAACAATTTAAAAGTTTTTCCTCCATAATTGAGATCGTATATCACATGATTCAATATCACATGAAATAAAAGAGATTTCCTTTAAGTTTCAGCGGGTAGCAGTAATCAATTGTGCAGTTCTTTTCAATTGGGTTAAGACTGGCTTAACTTTTGTGGCTGATTGAAATTGTAATCCGATTGGGAAAAAAATTAAAACTTGAATATCTTCGTCAAAATTAATTATTTATAATATGCAATTCAGTAAAAAATAAGGCAACTAAGCTTCTTCAATAGTTTATGATTTTGACAGTGACGTAATGTATGTTTGCGGATATATTGAGTGTTCAACGTTGTGTGAAGAGTCCTTTGATTCTCTCAATTGGGTAAATCGTGGTTACCGGCGCGTGACAGCTTCCAATCGAATTCTAATTCCAACAACGAAACTTGTATTTAAATTTGAAGTCATTTATGCACGTAGAAAAAAATTAATTTTAAAATATTCGATAGAATAATTTTAAAAAACTGATCAAGACAAAATTCATATCAAACAGCTTTATGTTGTAAGCTCGAAGATAAACATTGTCTGAGTACTCAAAGATAAAAATGACCAGGCCAATAAGAATAGAAAAATCGTGATTTTAAAATATTTTCTTACATTTTCATTTTAAGTTTCTTAAGAATAAAAATTTTCTATTTACACCAAGTGAAAATTTTTAAAAAGCTTAATATTCTCTTCGTGGTGTAATTACAGTTTGATTCCAAAGTCACTTTTAATTGGGCAACCAGTAAAATCCGATATTTATAATTTTCTATTATATTATTGTACGCACAAATCCACAAAGAATAAGATTTATTGATTTCTTGTAAAAAGTTTTATTACGAATCTTTTGTTTGGTATGTATAACAGGAGGGTTGCGTTAGAAAATTTTAAGTCTCTGAAATAACGCTTGGCTTAATATTCTAAAGGCGAGGAAGCTTATTTATGAACTGCTAAAGACCATCAAAAATTTATTTTACTCCAGCTCATGTCGGCAGTATTGTATTCGTAATATTTCGATTTAATGAATTTAGAAACACTGTCGACTACTTTTCAGTGAATGCCTGTACGCTTGTAAGTCTGTGAGTTTGTCTTAATCAACTTAAAATAACTCATAATGTGTGGGGTGTCGACATATAATATAGGGTGTTTTTTTAGCTGCATGAGAACTTCAATTTGAAATAAAACATTAAAAAATTGATGGGATGTTTTTTTAATTATTTTTTTATGAAAGTAAATTTAATGCCATTTATGATTTGAAAATCATAACAGAAAATCACCACGACTAATCGTTACGAAGCACATCCGATCAGTCCAATTTTTAACCACTTTTTCCAATATTTCGGCCTTATTTCATAAATGGCTTGCTGAATATTGACCTCCAATGCTTCCAGAGTTATTGGTTTGTTAACATAAACAATGGATTTAACATACCCCCAAAGAAAATAATCTGGAGGCGTCAAATCACACGATCTTGGAGGCCAATTGATAGGACCACTTCTTGAAATAACGTGGTCACCAAATTGTCCTTTCAATAAATCAATGGTTTCGGTGGTTGTGTGGCACCTAGCACCATCCTGTTGGAACCATAAGTTTTCGATGTTTAACTCTTGGATTTTTGGAAATTAAAATGTATTCAACATGTGTCGATATCTCACACCATTCACCGTAACGGTAGCTCCTTCCTCATTTCGAAAGAAATATGGACCGATGATGCCGTTGGCGTGTATTCTACACCAAAGAGTCAATTTTAATGGATGGAATGGAGTCTCAAGATAATGTTCCGGATTGGTCTCAGTTCATATACGGCAATTTTGCTTGTTCACATACCCATTCAACCAGAAATGTGCCTCGTCACTGAACAAAATTTGGCGGTAAAAAAATGGATCCACTTCCAATTGGTTGTGAGCCCAATCTGCGAACGCACGACGCAATCGATGATCATTAGACTTCAATTCTTGAACCAACTGGATCTTGAAAGGATGTAAACCAAGAATCTTGATGTAAAATATTCCATGTAGTGGACGGACAAAGCCCAAGTTGTTGAGCACGATGGTGTTGGGATGGTGATGGTGTTGATGTTTGGGTTCTCTTGCACACTTTCACTCACAGAAGCGATAATTTATTCGTTATGCACATTTCTTTGTCTTGTTGGTGGGTTTACATCATGCAATGAAGAAATGGTACAAAATTTATCCAACACCGCACCAATAGCCTGCTCAGAAAGTCGATTATGTCGGCCATAAAATGTCGAAGAGCTCTATAAGTTACTTTGAAAATAAATTTCCACAATTTGGTACAAATGGTTACAATTTTCAAAACTAAAACTTTAAGGACTTTTGGACAAAATAAAAAATTGGATCTGTATATTCCGGTCGAGTTGTTTCCTCTCATTATTTCTCTTGTTATTCGCATTTGAATGTTCCTAAATGCCATCATGTGGTTTTTCGCTTTCATTTTACTTCTTCCTTGCATAAACGGCAGGATTTCATCTATTATTAGGCTTTTCCAGTTTGTATTCATACTTTATTACCAAATGTGCCTCTTTGATCTCGTAGAGTGACTCAGACAGCTCTTCCAATGCTTCGTTCACATTATTTAATATAAACATTTGATATAGACATAAAAATAATATTAAGTGGAGAAAGATAATTTTTATTCGACATTAAACATACAAATAAATTTTATATAATTTCACAAAAACATAAATGACAAAAACGAAAATGTTGAGAGACCTCACTTTGGCAAAGTTTTTAGTGCCGTGTGTATTGGTCGAATTACTGAGCCTATTGATGATATTTTAAGGATTTAAATTACAAATACTAAATATTTGTTGGATATAAAACATAGTTTAGTACGAGTATAATACTATATTTTATCACGTATTTAATTTTGTTTCAAATGAGCGTACGATTCCTCCTCTACTCTGCCAACTGACTAATTTAAAGTAAATTTCAATGGTACTTAAATGAATAAATAGCTTTTGCTATTTATTGTATAAAATATAAATATAATAAAATGTATTTTATATTACCCGATATTACCATAATAGACAGAAAAAATTAATCGGTATTAAAATGTAAAAGTAAAATAGTCAAGTATTGGTAAATCTTTTCACTGCATAATTAAATGCATAAGTAGAATGAAGCATAAATAATCTACAAATTTAAATTTACATTTTCTTAATTTTATAATATTTTCTTATAATTAATCGCCTGGTGTTGCCATGGTGTTACGAAAATGTTAGCGATAATAACATTGTACTTGCATATTTAGGAATTAATGAAGCAGGTCTACCTGAGTAATTTGAAAGTAAAAATTTCTATGGGACACAAATACTTAAGAATCAGTCTTTAGAAACTTATTTAGGGCGACACGTCACCCCTTAGTCTTACCTAGGCTCCGCCACTGGCGGAAATGTATCATGTGCTGCTAAAAAAAATTAAGTGGTTTCTCTAACTGCATAATAAATGTTTCGTTTCATTCAATAAAAATTCTTTGCCAATTACAACAGTTCAAAAAATTTATATGTTGACATTTGAGTTATTTATTATCCAAGAGCGAAAGATGTCAAAATTAATCTTGCTTTCTTTAAACAATTTCGATCGTTCAGGAGATTGAATGAAAGTAAAAAGTCGCAAAGCTAGATGTTCTCGGGACTTACTTCTCTCTTAACAGAAGCATCGTGACCCATTTAGTCACGAGGTAGTAAGAAGAAAGCGTTTATTTTGTCCGGAGTCGAACCTGGTAGAGTTAGTTTCAAAGCTCACGAATCCTAAAAATGGAAGCAAGAGGCTCAAATTCGTATAGTATGTATGTATTTCGCCCTCTTGGCTCCTCCTCGCGCAGATTAGGGTTCTTGAGTTTTTAAACTATCTCTACTCAGCATTAGCATGATCGACGAACAGCCGAGACCAGCAACCATGCTAGAAGTAGATGAAAATTCTCAATTTTCTCCGTCTTCTTTCTATTTGTTATGTTTATAAAAATACTTTTAATACGAGTATACAAGTAAAATTAAAAAATCATAATATGGCTATAAAAGCATGAATTAGACAGAATGGTCGAGTAGTAAACATTAAATTTATATTTTTAGTATTATTATTCTAATATTCTAAATTTCTAATTTATATTCGCTTGGGACTTGGATAGCGTGAGGTTTTATAATAGTCGTTTTACAATTTTAAAATTTCTTACATTGTAGATATACCCACCCAGGTATACTTTGGAATAAATTCATACTTTTGTTTTAAATTTCATAACAATAAACTTTATGGAAAATATTAAAAGGTTTTTTTTTATAAAACAGTTAACTTTATACATAGTTTTGAGTCTTGACATAAACATATTGTGAGAAAATCACCTGATGAGTTCTTTTATTATATGGTTTCTAAAATGGTTTATCCGCAATTAAATAATTAAATTATTATATCTTGTCTTCAAATATCTTCAAATTCAGAATCTCAGTATTGAGTTATTCGAATTTGAATGCTCCCATCCGCTAAAATATCTCCAAATAATTTTTAACTAATGTGGTAAAAATTTCAACACAGGATATTTTAGACTTGGCAGTTAATTTTCTTTTCCTATCGAAGTGTTGCTTTAAAAAATCTGAAATTAGGCACGTTACTTATCCATGGTAGTATATAAACCATCGAATTTTTACAGATTTTTAACCAAAGAATTTTCGGAGATTTTCTATATTTCAATTGTTGAAACTTTGCTTCATTCAGAAAATATTTCTTTATGTGCATATAATTCGAAAGAAATTTCATTTACCTTATTTAGCTTGTATTTGATGTCCGTTTTCAAAGATGGTGTAGGATAAAAATACAGTGAAACTCAAAAGTAATAACCACTCTGTTAAAGAATAAAAATGAAAATACTGATTTTTGAAGTAATATTATAAAAGAATAGCACTTTTCGAAGTTTTATTTGTTTTTTCTAAATTTTAAATTTTTTAGTGACTTCGTAGGAAAGTAAGAGAACTCCAAAACTCTTTCAATACATTTGTAGAAGTAATAGGAATTCGAAAATCGGTATTTTTATTTTTTTTTTCAGGTTTATTATTTCCGAGTTTGTTATAAGGCAAAGGGGAAGAAACACCGATGGTTTCGAAAAAATGGAAGAAACTCCGATAGTATCGGAAGAGATCCAATTATATCAGTTCTACTATATTTTATTCCACACCGTCTTGAACAACTAACATAAAATATATAAAGAACATAAATGTAATTTCTTTCGAATTATACAAAAATAAATATTTCCCATAATAAAAATTATTCAAAAATTAAGAAATTTGGGGCACTGCTGCAGCTCCAAAGATTTAATGGAATGCATACTACCATAGGTAAGACACGCCAAGTTTCAGATTTTTTCAAGCAACACTGGTATAGGAAACGAAGATTAACTGCGATGTTCAAAAAATTCTATTATGTTATTCAAATGAGAAAGTTGAGAGGGTTCGGGGAGGTATTTGAATTTAAGAGAGTAACTTTAAAATTTCGCCCCATCTTTTATTATTTGTTTGGAGACGTTAAAATTTAAATGTGACCAAAATAAAAACATAAAATAATGGCCATATAGAAGAATTTAAAAAAAATTAAAATAGTGTGACTTGGCTACAGAAAATTCTCCCAAAATTTTAATATTTTGAATTGTACAGAGAATTTTGATTTGGGTAAGGTGGGAATAAGGAAGTTTAGAAAAGAGGGAGTTGGAAGAAGGAGAGAGAGAGAGCGCGATTTGCGCTAATCGGTGGAGCAAGTCCTAAAAGTAATTTTTTGGGAATGCTTGAGAAGTTCAAGATTTTTAATGAATGATCATAATTAAAATTTTAAAGCATAATGGATCAGAAAAATAAAAGGTTGATTGAGTTTCAATAGAGAAGTTGTTTGATTATTTAATTAATAATATATTTGTAAATACAGGTAGCCCTCGGTTTACGCCGGTTCCATTTACGCCGATTCACAATAACGCCACATGCCTACGTCTTGAAAATCCCCTGTTTAACTGGGTATGTACTGGGCTTCCCCGGCCTGACTGGGGAAGTACCAAAACAATTAGACAGGTTGATGGTCCAGTAATAACGTATTTACCGAGCTGCTAGGACGTATGTACATTTATCAAACGCAGTGTTACAATTGAATCCATTTATTTTTTCTATTTAATATTTTTCGTGTACATTATTGGTAAAGTAACAATACCATATGTCTAATAAAAGTGCAGAAAAGTTATCTGAACATGTTGCGAAAAAGGCACGTCAATCTACACTTGAAAAAAAGATGGAGGTGATTCGAAGAATGGAAGATGGGCTAATGTTAATTATGATGGGATAATGTTATACCTGCATATGCCTATTTTTTATGAGATGGAACCTAACTCTATACCTCCCATTATAATTAGGTTCAATTTACGCCGATTCAGTTTACGCCGGTTTTTTTAGGAACGGAACTCCGGCGTAAACCGAGGGCTACCTGTATAGTTAACCTTTTAAGATAATAGTAGTGAAATTATAGTCAGGTCTAAGCCTGTTAAAACAATTTTACTGTCCGACGTTTCGGGTCATTTACATTTAAATCATTTTCAAGGCTTTTTAAGATGAAGATGAATGTAAGTACACTTTTTTAATTACAAGTAAGGAATGGAGTTTGTTTTTTCTTCCACGTAATGATTTTGGACTGCATTTGATACTTGAAATTAAAAACGTGTCTTACTCTTAAATTGCTCTTCATCTTCAAAAGCCTTGAAAATGGATCAAATGAAAATGACCAGAAACGTCAGATAATGAAATTGTTTTAACAGGCCTACACTGAAAGAAATAATTTGTAAATTTACATTATATAAATTACATTAGACTTGTAATCATTTTACATACATCATGTAAAATTACATGATACATGTATGATAAATTTACATATTATTTTGTATTATTACATTAGGTAGTATGTGTTTCTTGTAACTTTACATATTATATTATCGACATGATTTTACTTTTTAACTTCACATTATTTATATGTAAATGTACTTTGTAATTTCACATGATGTAATAAGTATATTTACATCATTAGTAAAAGGTAATTTGATAATAGTTATTTACATGAAAGTCAGGAAAATGATGTATTACTGACGAGGAGCAATGTTGAAATACGAGGCACTTCGTGCCGAGTATTTTAGAGCTCCGAGTAAAGTGAGACATTTTCCTGACGTATTTTGTATTAAATTTTACCGAAAATCGTAAAAAATCGAAATTTTAAAACACTAATTGAACAACATTTTTAAAATGAGCTAAAATCAAGTTTGTCAATTTGTTGACTACATAGTTACAAACAATAGTTATTCCGAAAATTGTCATTGTTACCTGCGTTACTAAATATTACCGGACTAGTCAGTAAGATTCAATTTCCCTGCGCGTAAATACGCAGGGAAGTGTTGTTTCGATGACGATTTCCGGTAATAGTTATTTACATAAAAGTCAGGAAAATGACATATTACTGACGAGGGGCAATGTTGAAATACGAGGCACTTCGTGCCGAGTATTTTAAAGCTCCGAGTCAAGTGAGACATTTTACTGACATGTTTTGTATTAAATTTTTCCGAAAATCGTAAAAAATCGAAATTTAAAATCGAAATTTTAAAACACTAATTGAACGACATTTTTTGACATTGGCATTTGTCTATTTTATTTTGTTATTATTAACCTTACTAATTATTACCGGACTAGTCAGTAAAGTTCAATTTCCCTGCGCGTGCATAAGCAGGGAAATGTTGTTTCAATGACGATTTCCGGAAAAAATAATGAATTAATATGAACAATGTAGATTTAAAAATTATCTGTATAAATAATCTATAATTAATATATTTTCTATATTATAACATTGCTTATATAGAAATCGTTTTCAGACGCAATAAACATAAATAAACTTTTTTATTTTTAATCCGACAATTTGTTTATTTAAAAAACAGAAGCATAAAAGCTCCTGTGATATTATGATCATTTATTGTGACCAGAATGATGGTCAAAAATATGATATTTACATGATTTATGTAGTACTTATAATGAAATCTGAAAAGAGAACATTTTTAACCATAATTCTGTTCAAAATGATTTTTTAAGTAATTATCTAGCTTTAGGGCCGTTTTTTCAATGCTTGGTTCAATTTAGTTAATCAGCGATTAACTAACCTAGCTTTGAAAAATGGTCCTTAATCTCGTAATCTATTAATTAATGCAAGAAATTTTTTAGTCACTGTTAGATTTTGATCCCCAATGGGTGGCATGAATATAAGTTACAAATGCTAATAATTAGAAATTTAAAGAAATGGGCAGAGATATTTTTTAATTAAATTAAATTGTCCTTTTTCATAAATTAAATTAACCTATTTACTTTTAATTTAAAGCGCTCAAAATTGGTTATTGCCTTCAATAGTCTTTTCTTATTAATATAAAAAAAGAATTACATTGATACGACGTTTAGTTTTTTAAATTTGTACAAAAGATTAGAGGCTTCTTTCAACATCATTCCCTCTCTCTCTTTCCGCAGCGCGCTCTTAAGTAAAATTTAAGATAAATGGGCATAGACTATTATCATCAGAAAGGCAGAAGTCTGGAAAATAAAAACAAAAGAAATTGTAATAAACGTGTTTCTAATTCATTTGAAACTGATGTTCGTAGAATTAAAGCTGAATTTCTACCACATGAAATTATTGAACAAAAATAATTTTAAGATGAAGATGCTACCTTTCATATTTTATTTTGTATTTTTCCCTTGGTTATTGAGAAATTATTTCTAATTTGGGTTATAATCGTTCAGAGAGTTACTAATGCAGTTTCTCTGTAATTTATACCAAAACTTGATTAGATCTTGAAAATAATTCTCCTAAATATAGCTATTGTATAACCTTGTCTGAATATGTCAGAACTGCCAAAATTTAAAAAAAATCTAAAAATTCTTATGGTTTTTAAATGAAGTTAAATTTTTAGGTCGCCTCCTATAATTCTTCTAAATCTTCCTGTAAATCATAATATAAATTCTAATTACATTTGGATTGTTTTAAAAGTACAAATTCGTTAATTTATAACCTGGAATTTGTTTTGAAATAAAAATATTCACTAAAAAAGAATAATTTTTGAACATTTGAAAAGTTTCAAATAGTTTTGTATGATAACGTATTTGTATTTTTCAATAAATATAATAATACCACTACTACGTATAGTATATTTCAGATTAATGGAAATTAAAAAAAGTCTAGCATCAAATTACGTTGTTATAAAAACGTATAAACATGCAAGGAAATTTATAATATAAGAGATAAGATTATCGCGCCAACCTTTGTCAGCATATGCATTGCTAAAGGTTGGCGCGATAATCTTATCTCTTATATTATATTTCCTTGCATAGTTTGTACGTTTTTATAACAACGTAATTTGATGCTAGACTTTTTTTAATTCCAATTAATCTGAAATATACTATACTTACCTATATTTATTTGAATAAAATCAAAGAAAGAAAAGATACAATTTTATGATAATAATTATTATTACACGTTGACAGATTGTAAATATTCTGGGTAAATAAAAAAAAATTGAAAGTGTAACACCAGCAAAATGATGAAATATAAGAAGACGCCTGCACAGTCAGCATTTAGGTTAATAGGATGCAATAATATTAGGGGCCTTCCATTAATTATGTAAGAATGATTTTTGTAATTTTGGACCCCCTCCCCCCGCCACGTAAGGGTACGTAAGATTGTGGCAACCCCCCCCCCCCCCACATCTTACGTAAGGATTATTTAAAAGAAAATTAATTTTGACTCCCCTCTCCTCCCCTTATATTTGGACAGTGTTATGCACTAATGTATCAACCCACCCAGAGCTCATTTCGAGATATTGGCAGTTTTGATGCGTGAAATGAAAAACAATAAAAAGTTATTCACAAATGGCATATTCCAGAAAAAAACGTGATATTAGTTATGACATGCAATTTTTTATTGTTTTTCATTTCACGCATCAAAACTGTCAATATCTCGAAATGAGCTCTGTGTGGGTTGATACATTAGTGCATAACACTGTCCATTTATAAAATATGAATAATAATATATTATATAGATAATAATAAATACAACAATTTAAATTAAATTTTTATTTACATAGATGAAAAACCGTTCGTAAAGATCGCCAAAGTTTGATGTCATTTTCTAAAATTCACACTATTGTGCCACCATGTTTAATGATTTTTAAGTAGGTACTATATATTTGAATATATGGTATTTCCATATTTTAAGAAACTTATGTACCTAAGGAATACGTCGGACCCCTCCCCCCCTACGTAAGGGTCCGTAAGATATCCAATACCCCCTCCCCCCCAAAAACCCTTACGTAATTAATGGATGACCCCTTACATTATTTTTGTAATTTTATGAAGAGTTTGTAAAAATTTAAAAAATAATAAAATTAATCGTAAACTTACAATACCACAGGAAAATGTTTAAAACATAATGTAAAAATTATACTGACAAACGTGTTTTCACTTGTAAATCATGTTAAAAATTCATTACATAACATTTCATGGTAAATTTACACGTATATTAATGTAAATATTTGTAAAACTACATCCACTTTTTTCAGTATATACATGACTATAATTTTACTATTAGTCACTTAAAATAGTAGATGAAGACGGTCATGGTCTGAACGTTAGCGCGATTAACTGCTAACGCAAGGCGCCCCGGTTCGACTCCGAGTATTGTCTAAAAATTTCTTGACCGTCTTACGTGTTTCGGAGGGCACGTTAAGCAGGCGGTCCCCCTGTGTTAATGATTTGCCATCATAACAATAAAAAACAGGGTGCAGGCACATCAAAAGGCAAGCCTAGCAAGCTACCTGAGATGTAAAAACCAAACTGCTCATAGAACCAACAGTGCCTTGAACAGAGGCACTATAGTTGGGAAGTATAGGACGTAGTCCTAGATTAAGAAGAAGAAGAAGAAAATAGTAGATATCATAGCAATATATTACAATTACATAGTTAATATGGTAAAAGCGAAGCATATCTCAATTATTCGCAAAATTTTTGGGTGAAATCGATATAAATCATTTGAGTCTCAAAAGCTTCCATTCCCATCGTTGGAATTTCAACGTTGCGGAATTATTAGCGAAAAATTGAGAGAAGACCTTAAAAATGAAAGAAAGTGTAAAAATGCAAAATTTTCTAACCAAATAATCTTATAATAATTATTAAATAATAAAAGTTTAAAGTTCCTATATTTGCGCCAATCAAGTTTTTTATTTCTTATAGAGGTAGTCCCTGCTAGTGTGCGCAATTTCTTGGGTGATGATAAAAAGGACTTTTCTAAAAAAAATGTTTAAATAAAATATTTGTCAAGTCGAAAGCTTTGAAGGGCTTTTTGTTCCCCTCGGAGTAGCCCCCTTTAACGCAATTTTAATAATGGCTAAATTAAAATGGGCATAGCACTGAAATTATTGATTTTTCGGTGCTAATGTTTGGTAATTTTTTTTAAAAAGAAAATTCAATTATATACTAACTGCATTCTAACCCTTTATTGTCTGAAACCAACGGCTTTTTAGTTACGAATAAAATTATTTTTAAAAATGTTAAAATATTCGAAGTTTTATATTTTTGATTTTCTTGCAAGCCCTGTATCTTTTAAACGAAGCAGTTAACAAAAATACTGGTGGCCTATTCTGAATAGAAAATTTAACAGGCTACAACTTTAGGAAATTTTTTTAAAATACCAAAGGATATCACAGAAAATCACTCGACAAAATTTTAAAATTATTATTATGGTAGCACATTATTGATATGAAAACCCTTAATTTATTCAAAAATGAAATATTTTATTATGCTTTGACTTATGTATTTGCGTTGTACCGTGAATTTTATTAAAAAATGCTTGATTGTTTTCCATCGAATTTCAGTTTTTCTTTAAAATGGATTGGTGTTTCAAAATAGACCGAAGTTGTAGAATATCAGAATATTAAATTTTCTATTTGAAATGAGTCATTAGGTTTTAATAAAATATTTCCAATTTTTTCCCTTAATTTAATTCAAAACTCGGAATTCGTTGATATTAGACAATAAAGGGATATGATCTAGTTTGTAGATAATCAAATGATCTTTAAAAATGCGCTAAACTGTTAATACTGAAAAATTAATAATTCGACATAAATTCAGAAAATTAATTTAAAAGGTGCTGCCCCCCCCCCCGTCCAATCATTTTATAAACATTTTTAAATAAAATCTGCGGTCATTTTACCGAAAAAAGCAAGAATTACAGATTACGCAATATAAATTATGTTATTATCAAAAACAATTAGTATTCACGAAAGGTGATATGGTGCTTTGAAAATGAGAAGTTAAGTTTCATTGTTCCGTGTATTTGTGGTCATTTGCTGTAAGATAATTGCTCATCTGTTGAGCTCAATTGCAAATCTCTTTGGACTTGCGATGGAGACAAAAGATGCATTGTTCTAGCTTTAATCTGGAACGCGATAAGGACATTTTCTTCTGCTTTTGTGTTTGTTAAATGTTGAACTTACTTTGCGCCAATTTAGTTGCATAGTTTAACAAAGACTACAACCATTCAATTTTATTCATGCGGCTATTGCTAGGTTCAACTTGATACTAATAAGTCAAATTACACTCTTTGAAAGAATTCACTTCAATAAACGTTCAAGTCGTTTACTTTACTGTAATTTAAAATAATGAGATACTGGATTTTGGAATGAAACAGGTTGCAGTTTTTCAAGAAGTTGGGATGAACGGAACACTATTGGAAAAATATGTTAGTATACATCATGCAGGGAGGATGGCGTCGCGTCGCCCCAATTATTATTATATCAATTTTTAACAATAATTTATCGTGCAGATTAATTTGTTACAACTTTTCTGCAGTTGAAGCTTTCACAAAAATAAATGGCAATAAAAACTTTAATTTTCTCGAGAACTTCTTTAAGACAGAATATAAAATCGAGATTGTTTTACTATTAAATTTTAAGTGTAATAGCGTCGGTGACTGTTTTTAATGCGAGGTAAAATTCAATAATTTTATGGCACTTTATTTTTTTGTAGTAAATTGCGCTATTATGTTTTTAAGACATTCTTTTCGCTTGCTTGCTTTATTTCAGTGGACGCCTTTTGTGCTAAAGTAATTATGATTCTGTTGAGGTTGTTAGGCATAGGTGGTTTATTATTACATTTTTAACAAATGAAAATGGAAAAAACTTTCTGATAAAGGGAAGTGGGTAAATTGAGCGGCTCCTCACCTTTGATGTCTTTTTTCCGTTAATTTTAGAAAGTATTTTAATTCTATTTATTTGAATAAGACTTACGGTGGAGCTTATATTTCTTAAGTCGAAGTGGCATTCTTTTGACGAACTTTTTTTCGATCACATCTTCTGGTTGATTGCTCAACCCAGCGCATTGCATTAAACATGAAAAGCAAGTGGTGGCTTTTAGGAGTTATCGGCACGATAACTTAAACTCTCACCCTTCGTACTCTTAAAATACTGACTACACAATCCCCCGGCATCAACGTTTCGATGCACCCTTATACGATGCTCAAATTTAAAAATTATTTTTTAAACTATATTTTCAACTCTTCCACCAACGATTCGACTTTTCGTTTATTAATGGATTCATAAAATTCAAAAGGAATACAAAGCAATACATTTTACCTGATAAAATATGGACTGATAGTGGCAAGACTGAACTGTTGAAAATGGATGAGCGCATTTATTAACTCGGCTAACCCAAACCATTACCTTGATAAGAATAGTGTTTTAGTGCTAACACTCAAAGTTGGTGTTACTAGATTGAATAACATTTGCAATGGATGAAATTTTATTTGACCACTTCGTAAGATCACCCCAAGACGAATAGGGTTCGAAAACATTTCGTTTACTTTAAACGTTATTTAAAAAGTTCGACTCGACTCGTAAATGCAGGCTAAATTTACTAAATCCAATGATGATATAAACAGAGATACTACATAATACAATTTACATTAACTAAACAGTTATCGTCAATCCATGTTAACCATTCCTGTTTAATTATCTCTATTATTCTCGTGTATATGTAGGTACATACATCCAATTTATTTAATTTCGAGTGCTTACCATTGAACTGTGTAGATATTTCAGTTAATATAAAAATAAAGAGGATTATTTAAATTTTAGAACAAATAGTTTTAAAATTACTCACGAATTAATAGAATTCCACTGATCGAACAACAAATAAAGCGACCACTCGCTTAACATTCAAAGTTTAGAGAAGTTAGATGGTATTAGGAATTAGTATATACAACTGACGATTTTTCATAAAAATAAAATAACGCTTATTGTATTATCAACCACTTTTTTGGTACTTTAATTATTTGATATCATATTTCCACAAATTTTGGTCTTGCTTCTTCAATGAAATATTTTTGCTTTCTATTAATATTAAGAAGTTAGGAATAGCTTAATGTTGTCTATATCAAAATTATAATTTCACGCAATAAACCACAAAAATGATGTAATATTTTATTTGGTCTAAAAAAGAACATGACATAAACAATAATGGGAAAATTAAAATGACAATGCGAACAAGTACCGAAAGAACAACAGAATTCAAAAAACGACTCGAAGTCAAACAAGGGTTTGAAAAAGAATGCAAAGATAAATCTAAGAGCAAGATTGACATGGTTGAAGACAAAAAAGAAGAAAACCGGAATGCCATATATACAAAGAGAGAAAAAAGAAGTATACAAGAAGTACAAGTAAAGGGAAAGACAAATGGCTAAATGATATTATGAACAAAATAGAAGATGACTGTTAAAGAAGTAACATTAAGAAATTCTAGCTTGGAATCAAACAACAAAAAAGAAGAAGCAATATAAAGATTAGAACGGTCGACAGGGTAACAACGAAGAAGAAATAAAAGTAATATGGAAAAGACACTTCCGGAAACTGTTAAACCAATCTGAGGAGGGAAGTGCTACAGAAGAAACGGAAGAAAAATTAGAAGAAAGTACAGTAACAAACATAATATGAGAATAAGAAATGGGATATGCAGTGAGATGATAAAGAATGCAGGTGAGAAAATACACCAAAGAATATACAAGCTATTATTTTAAACTTTGAGAAAGGAAGAAATATCTAGCGAATAAAAATCGGAAAATTGGTTACCAATCCAATAAGGAGGAGATATAGAAAATACCAAAATTGCAGAGGAATAACTTTGCTACAAGTAACCTACAAGATTCTATCGATACATTTTGCTAGATATCTCTCAACAACAGGGGGGGGGGTTACTACCAATTGGGAGAAAATATCGTGCCTGAATTTTTCTTATAATACTCTTCATCAATTTCAATTTTTTTGTAATCATTACTTATCTTATCTTGTGTTCCTAGTTTTGTTCCAGTTTAATTTTTATTCTTAATTAAATATTTTTTACAAGAATACCATAATTATTATACACATTTTCCAATTTAATTTTTACATCTGCGCGATAGCTAAAAATTTCTTATCTATCTTCATATTCAATCCAATTACATTCTTGTACTGCTTCCAAATTTTGCAAAAAAACACCTAATTTTAATTCTAATAATTCCACCCTTCAATAAAGCACTTCAACAAACTAATCAATTTTTTATTTGAAAAAGGGTTATCAAAAATTTTATTTCAGAAACATACGACTTGCCTGGTCAAATCTCCAGTGCCAAGTGATTATAATTCCATCAGTTTTACAAATATTCGCCTAAACATAGGTGTACCAAAATTATTCTTCTTCTTCCCAAACGTTTTTAATCCACTGCTGGATATAGGCTTCTTCCCATCCAGAGGGAGGGTATGGCCAAATCCAACCACGCTGGCCAAGTGCGGGTTGGTAGGGAAGCAGCGACCAGCGGCGTTTTCTTTTTTAAATTGGTCACCACGCGGTCACCTATCCAAGTGCATACCACTAGCAAGCTTACTTGACGTTGCGTAATCTAACGACCACAGACATTTGTATTGCGCTACGTCGCTGCTCTACAAAAATTATTAAATATTAAAATTGTTTATAAAATTTACAAAAAAATTATAGCATCTATCCCTCTCAAAAATAGCAAAAATCGTTAGCTCAAATAGTTGCAATTCCCTACGTAATTTAATTAAATAAAAGGAAAAATATATTTTTGCTTATTTCCTTTGCGTCATAGGAGGAAATGATGAAAACGATACCAATATAAATTTTATGTACTCTTGGTGTAGTTTTTGAATCCAAAAACAGAAATTTTTGTATACACACAGATCCGTTTATAGGTAAATTAATAAAAGGGTAATTTTTGGACTTATTTGTAGAATTGTTTTTGGCAGAAGATGAATTTTTATATATTTTTCATTTAAATAAATTATGTTTTAATAATTAACTTTTTTCACTTGTTTTAAATCTATGCCACTGTTTATGGGCCAAGCTACGTTGGATTGTCCAATATTCTATGTTACGAGCGATGTATTCGGATTAAAAAAGATTATTCTGAGTTATTTTGTTTTGGGAAGGTGGCGCTCTGTCGGCCTCCTCTTACCAGCCGCCACTGATTGTTTCAATTATTTGCACATCATTATAAAATTTAACATATTATAGTAAAAACCTTTAAATTCCTAATTAAGTTTAAATAAATCATTCCAAATTCGTCTTTGACGTCCAAATCCTAGTAGATGACTTTTCCATTCCTCTACTTTCCAATGTAATAATCAACCGTGTTTGAACTCTCATCCATTTTATGGTTCGTTTTTGTCGAATTTTCGCCTTCATCCAAGTAATTTTAATTTTCTTCTTTGGAGTTTTCTTTGTAAAATCCTCGCGCATCCAAAGTTTCCTATGCCCCTCGTATTTCTTTACTTTTAAATTTGCTTCACCTTCTGAAGCGTCCATTATTCCAATTTTTGCGAATTAATCTTTTTCCTACATGACGCTTAATTTTTCCATGTTTTCTATCACCTTTCTCATTTTGGTCATCTCTTCTAGAAACAGCCGAATTCCGTTCTATCCATTGTCTCAGTTCCACACCAAGTGCTCGAAAACTAAAAAAAAACTCTTATTTCAGATAGTCGGTTTTATCTATTCTTTTTGCCCCTCCACTCTTTGATATGCCAATAACTTCATAAATTTATTATCACCATTACCACACTTACAGATACAACGCACGATAAATCTACTATTCTCAAAATTAAAAATTTTCTAATGAAAAATTTTACAAATGCCCATGTTATATTACCAAATAAATATGCCACACGTTGAGGTCGCCAATTAAAAGATTCTGTGATACTTGGATTAATTAATTTGTTCAATTCTAATTCCAAATCATTTTTCTTCGGTCATTCGTCACCCGCAAATTTCAATCAAACACTTTTTTAATTTTCTCAACTTTTCTTAAATTTCAAAATTACCAACTATTTCCATCAATTATTATCACTCTGACCCACGACGTCTATTTTGTTCCACCGCTGTTGCATGAGCCTCTCCTTCGATCCAATACCCCATTTTGGTGCGGATTACCTAACCCTGGTCACTCCAAATAAATTGAAAATTTCCTATTGCAAAGAGGAAGGTTTATATAGTATACTGACATAATTTTAACAAGCGAAGATATAATCAAAATTTTGAGTAAATCGAATTTTAAGTTTGCAAATTTACATGTAAAATTAGTGAGATTCCCACGTGTCGCTCATTCTGTTGACAGTCCGTGCGCTATGAATGACCCTAATACTTAGAATATTTCGCACCGGCAGATGCAGCTCGACTCTCGTACATGTAACATCGATTATTTTTTGTTTTTACGCGATTTCTTGGGGGGTGAAACGTAATAGTTTACTGCCCCATACCGCAACTATACTTTTTAATGCTATTTCAAGGGTCTCTAAGCTCCCGGTTTTTATTTATCCCGGTTTTCTTGATATGTGGCGCCTTCTCGTATGTTTAGCCTAGTAACCAGAGTCAAAACCGCCCTGGAGGGGTGCAACCCGGAGCGGAGCGGAGGGGCGCCCCGTAAGGGTAGGTTTTGACGATGGATTACCCTCCTTATCGAATGCACACCCCAAAAATCGAAGAAAAATGCGCTAAATTTACATACTTTCAAATTGATTTTTCTCGAAATTTTTATTATATCTTCGCTTGTTAAAATTATGTCATTATACTATATAAACCTTCCTCTTTGCAATAGGAAATTTTCAATTTTTTTGGGGTGACCAGTGTTAGGTAATCCGACCCCAAATTTTTCATGATTCAAACCAACACCCAAAATCAAAATTACATAATATCAAAACTATGAAAATACTGGGAGATGGATCATTTTTGAAACACATAAAAGTGTAAACAAGGAAAAAACGAAACAAATCACATGGGTGAGATGAAGAACAGAGGAAGAACAAGAACTAAATGGCTGGATGAGGTGGTAAATGACCTCTAAATCAAAACACATACGAAAGTTTAGAACAAAAAAGAGATGAAGATTCACTTCGTAAAGACTTTTATGAAGTACATAACTAGGCATAATACTCGTAAATGTAGTTTTTGTATTAATATTAAAAAGTTCGGTTTAGCTTAATGCTGTCTATAGCAAAATTATAATTTCACGTAATAAACCACAAGAATGTTGTATGTAACATTTTATTTGATCTAAAGTTATCTGCTCTATAAATATAAATACACGCAACTTTTTGTGAACTTTAGCAAACTTTCACCCTTTTTTACGTCATATTTACCTTAAAAAGCTTTAATTTGATGCAATCGAAATTTAAACCGGCTCAATACGGCTTACGTTTTTGTTAAAGGATAACTTTTTTTATTTATTCTGTAAAATTTAAAAAATATCATTAAGTAAATAATAATAATCGAAGCTAAATATTTCATTTATTATTATTTAAATTATAACAATTACGTGCTACTATTCAGTACCTACTTATAAAACCAATGTCACGAAATTAAAAATATTATATGGTTTGATTGTTAAATAATTATGTAATAATTATTGTTTCGACAATTTCTCTTTGGTTTAAATAACTTTCACAGTTTGCATTTTTTCTCTATTAATATGTGAAAGTGAAAATTTTATTTTTTTATTTCAAAATTATTCAAATAATAAATATACAGTAGCGCTCATAAGTAAGGTGCCACTCAATTTTTTAGCAAAAATTAATAAAAGCAAAACTTATTTCGCGAATTGTTGTATCATTCCTAAAAGTAAGTAGGCAAATACAGATTTTGACGTTTAATATTTAATATTGGTAATATCGCGAACAGTATATAAATATAATTTATTATATTTTATTCAGCGTCCTAAAGTAAAGTGCCATATTCTTTAAAACGTCAAAAACTGTAAATAAAATTAATTTTTTGGAAATAAACTTGTTAGAGTAGTTGCTTAAACAGTAAGAATCAGGGTAAAGATGAAAAAATATTCCGAAGATCTGAAAATGCGATTTTGAAATCATGGAAAAATGGAGACTCATTAAGGACAGCAGAACGCCGATTTGATGTACCACATCAAACTATAGGCCGTTGGATTCGTAAAATAAACCAACATGGATCAGTGGCCAATCAACCACGAACAGAGCGACCACGAAAAACAATCAGACGGGAAGATAAAATGATCGTTCGTGATGCGGTAAAGAATGCTCGTTTAACGGCTACCGAAATTGTTCGTGAGTTTAACGAGAATCGCGAAGATAATATTAGTGTTTCGACAGTGAAACGTCGACTGAAGTCAGCTGGACTATTTGGTAGGCGTCCTTCTAAGAAACCACTAATTTCAAAGAAAAATCGGATAGCCCGATTAAAATTTGCCAAAGATCACTTAAACTGGGGAGCTCAAGAATGGTCTAAAATTCTTTGGAGCGACGAGAGCAAATATAATTTGTTTTCCTCTGATGGTATTAAGTATATTTGACGTCCAAAAAATAAAAGACATGATATTAAGTAACAGGTTCCCACTGTAAAACACGGCGGTGGAAATGTCATGGTGTGGGGCTGCTTTTCCCGTGATGGTGTTGGACCTATACACTTAATCGATGGTATTATGGATTGGTTTATGTATGCTGACATATTAAAAGATCACATGCTACCACATGGGAAGAGAAAAATGCCACGCAACTGAATATTTCAGCAAGATAATGACCCGAAACATGCTTCAAAGCATGTGAAAGGTTACATGGCGAAGGCTAATATCCGCCTACTTGAGTGGTCTAGTCAGTCTCCAGACTTAAATCCTATAGAGCATTTGTGGGAAGAGCTCGAGCGACAAATTAGAAGTAGGACATACCAAAATAGGAGTCAGTTATTGGAAGCTTTAAGGAGCGAATGGCAAAAGATACCATTGGAGCGTTTAGTCAAGCTTGTTGGCTCTATGCCTTCTCGATGCAAAGCAGTTATAGCCGCAAAAGGTTATGCAACGAAGTATTAATTGTTTTTAATCTTTATATTTTCAATAATGTACTTTAGATTTTGTTTTAAGTGCTTTAAATATTACTTTATTATAAGCAAATATTTCCTATTTTTTGATTTTTAAATTTTTACTTGTTTATAAAATTTTCCAAATAATTTTAATTATGTGTTATAATTCCAAGGTATTTAATGAATAAATTTTGAAAAATTAAACAAAAAATTTTGAAATTTAAAAAAGTTATTGCAAAAAAACGAAGTGGCACCTTACTTATGAGCGCTACGACTGTAGGTTGTGCGTAGGTATAAATAACAATTTAGTTTGTTCCAACTATTGAAAAGCCATCCGAATAAGTTTTTGTTAAGGGGAATGGACTTTAGCTAGTCTAGACGAATAATTTTGAAGATCACTTTGTGAAATTTGATGATACACACAAAGCTCTGATCTCTGCAACCCACCTGTGATTGGTTCATTTATTTAACTAAACTAAAATAATAAGTACAGATACGCAAGTTGCGAGGCCCAAGGCCGAGTAGCCTCTAAAAGATGATATAGCAGTTAAATATATTTATTTTTCAATACCATCCTAATAATTTGCAATATCTCATTTTAAAGATATTATAATAATATTTATTGTAATACCAAAGTAATAAATAACAAGGTAATATGACAAATAGTTAAATTCATAGGTTTTTCATGATTTAAAATTTAACCTTTCAGAATTTGGCGATGATATCGACTTCAAAACTGCTGGTATTATAAAATATCTCCTTCTTCAGTCTCTTCTTTAAACTTGCCATCATTTCATTAAAATTCTATTATTTATCAAAAAAGGGCCAACTAATCTACAATTTGTACCTACTTATTTTAAGAAAACATTTTACACTACTAATTTATTGGCGATGAACTTCTTTTTTTTTGACCTGGAGCCAATTGCACTAGCTACTTATTACATATTACTTTGCAACTTTGCGATGCTTTTTATCGCATTTTTTGTCAACTCTTACTTTATTTTCTGGTCAATTTGCGATTTTTTGGTTGAGAAAAAGAAATTATTACGTGTGTGTAATCCACATGGTTTCCCATTCAAGAATAACCTAAGAGCTTATGCGAGCAAGAATGTAACCGTGGGGGGGGGGGGGCTGTGAGAGCTCGAACCCCCTTCCCAAACTTTTGGAAAAACAAAAGGAAGTATTCAGGTGATATTGAATTTTTACCAAATAATTTCTTTTTTGAAATTTCACATCTCCTCAAAATGAGTTTCTGGTTAAGCGACGTTTAGTCAAAACGCAGCACAACTCCTCTGTGCTGCATAGGTTACTAGCGTGAACTTTCATTTGGATCCAAAGATGCACAGGGCTCTGCGTTGTGCTTCAAAATAAAATCATAAATAAACTCGTATTAAAAACATCAGACTGTCTTTATGAAGTTCCTGCAGTAATTTAGACAAATTTATATATGATGATATTGGGATCATACCTGAAGATCAAAAGATTTCACCGACTTTTCACCCCCCCCCCCCCCATGTCACAGTTGGTCACAATCTTCAGGCCCCATCCCCCAGGGAACGTCCTATGGTCACAAATCAAAGAACCCCCCCCTGCCACTCATTTATCTAAAATCGGACTTTTGCATTTGAGCCTATTTTCAGATTTAAATATTTTTTCCTAAGTCAATACCGCAATGTTTTGGGCAGAGGACTTTTACAGAGAGAGATCACTGAAGTCTGTGTTTGAAGTCTTGGAAGTTTTAATATATTGTTCAGCGACGCCTTAGGAAAATTTGAGGGAATGTTCAGATCGACAATATTTTTTTTCTGGGTCAAAATCTGTAAGTTTTGGTCGGAAAACTTGCAAAGGTAGAAGAGTTGAGGTGTTGGGAATTTTAGTATGTTGTCTTATTAGTGATATTTATGTCAATTTTCAGAAATATAATTTTTTTTGTGGGCAAAAATCTAAAAGTTCTTAGTTCTTTTTAACATTTAAGCAATGATTTAAGCCAATTTTCAGACGTACAATATTTTTTTGTTTTAGGGAAAATTAATCTAAAATGCCTGGGCTATCGTATAACAAGTTACTAAAAACCCAGTTTATTTCATCGATAATGTTAATTTTCTTCTTAAAAGAGTGGAACTTTATTTTTAACCATCCTAAAGGAATTAAATTAAGTCTGAAAAAGTTAAATTTGCAAAAAAGTGCTATGATAATGCCGAACCCTAAAAAATGGTATCAGAAAAATTTAAGTCGTTTCGTTCGAGATATTTAACAATAATATCAACAAATTTCATGAATTTAGATTAAATTCAAAGGTTATTTATGTGCTACCAAATTATTGGTAGCGTGGTTAGGATTACACGTTAAACTATCGATATTCTAAGGTTACATGTCATAATATTGTCACAGTGTGCTAGATTCCAAGTGCATGTAGAAGAAGTTGTTTGGAGATATGGAGATCATGCTGATTACAGTGTGCAAAATACATTACATAGCTTCGGGCTTTACCTACAATTGCTACGTTATGAATGAATGATCGTTTCAAATAAGTATGAAATAATAATAAGTCAGGTCATAAGGATTATATCACGAATACATAAGGTTTTCCGAACTTTATGGGCAGAAGTTGTAAAATTAGTTTGCAATAAATTCTACGAGATAAAAATGTTATAAAAAAGTGAATCCGTAATTAAATTAAAATTAACTTTTATTTACTTTATTTACTGACAATTCTTAAGATAATCAAATCTTGCTAACCTAATAGCAACCATGCCTGTTGAACAGCTATCAACATTAGAATTGCTCTAGCTGTCGAAAGGTGCCTAAGAAGAATAAGGTTAAGTGGGGTAAAAGTGAAACACGCAAAATTGATGTTTTCTCCGCCCTGCGAGGCCTGCATTCGACGATATACTAGGAAGAAGACGCAGGAATGATAATTTTCGCAAATATCTCGTTAAATTCTGATTTTACGCCAAAATAATTTATTATCAATATTATTCGCGATAAAATTTTTAAGTCAGTTTTCTCTAAAATCAACCTTTAACGAAATATTTGAGAAAACTTCAATTTCAGCGTATATTTTAAAACTTACCTTCGAATGTATCCTTCTTATGATGGGGAAAAATTGGTAACTATGTTGACTACAGACTTGAATGAAGCTATTAAAATGATTTTTAGCTGTCCAGAAATTATTTAAGCCCTGGAGACCGACCCACAGAAAATAAATGAAAGATGATAATCCTTTTTTGTTTTTTGTGAAACATAATTCAGGTAAAATGTGAAACAGTGCCAGGGAAAAAAGGGAAGAATTTGTTTGTGTTAAGATTCCGATTTAACACAAATTTGATTAAAATCAGATCACGTTTAAAAAATATTTATTTTCCAAGTCTGAACTACGTTTCACTCAAAATCAAAATCACAGATCGTATAAAATATTTATTTCCAAAACCAATGCTCGTGGTTGAAAAGTACCTAACTTCTTACGCGTCTCATTTTTCCCATTGCTTATTATTTTTCAAGTTTTGTTTTAAATATTACATGGTATCTAACGGTTCTACCAAAATTGATACTCTTTTGTTGGCGTCTATTTTTTTATTATTTAAAGAAATTCAGAATGAAGCATTTTCAACATTACTTCACGTTTTTATAATTTTCATCTCCTTTTTAAGCTTAAATATGAAAAACTCCTGGTCAGTTTTTCCATGAAAATGTCAAGAGCACTTATAGTGTGTAACCTACAGGTTTGCCTCACATTTTCACACACTTGTTTCACTTTTTCCCAAAATAAGAATTAAAACTGAAACACTTTTTTTAAGAATTATTCGTACTTTATATCTGATTTGAAAATTTATATATAATTAACGAAATCACGTAAAAGTACGCCTGTTACTCCTAACATTGGAAATTTGAATTTGTCCTTTTAAGCACCTTCAGTTTTATATTTTGTTTCATGTTTACCCCACTTGACCCTATTCATATTGATCATATCTTGCTTAGTTCTTTGAACTGCCAGTGATTGAAATATTTTATAGAAATAAATTACGTGACGTTCTGAAAACTATTTCGTTTCGATTCCAACCCTTAACGCCTTATCTAAATTTCTGATTGGGTTAAATCCCAAATTTAAAGCAACCTGAAAGTGGTCATTAAAATAAAGAAAATGCATACGAATTTTTGTGTATTCTCCACATGGATAATCCGCCTCTGGTAATATGCGCCTTAATGAACTGCTCTACTGAGGCGATTGGTTTTATATTGCGTAGATCTGATTTATTTGCTAATTTTAGAACAGCCACAAGCATTATCTTATAACGTTAAGCCACGTACCAGAAAGTGATATAGCAAAATTGTTTATCTAGAGGTAGCTCCTAATGAGTTAAAACAAGTCTGCACCTAAAACCGGGACGAAATTGCATAAGCTTGTCTACGGACGGAAGCATCTAAAAATGCAAACATTTACTTTTAGAGCTTCTTATGATTTACTTGCCGAATTGGGATCAAGTACGCCTTATCTTGGAAATTCTGCCAGCAAAAATATATACTTTTACGAATTCATCCATGTATTTCTTGACTTCCATTACTATTCAAACCTGCAAAGCACTGTAATCTACTAATCAGTAATCACTAATCATCCTCTCGTCATTCCACTTTACAACGCATCAACACAAATACCCTCATAATTATGCAGTACATAAAATATAAAGGAATGGAATAAATAATATTTTTTGAACTATTAAATTCCGATTCTTTTAAATAATATTCCATTATTGCTAAACATCAATAAATTTACCATATAAATTGTTGATACTTAACCCCCTGAAAGCAGAGTCCATGTTTATTTAGGATTGCAAATTTAGCGAATAGGTTGTGTAAATATTCTATCCATTAAGATTATACGTGTTAAGAGTTAATAGAATGTTATCCTTGCTACTCCTGATGTATTTCTCAATAAATATACATTCCACCTTGCTCTAAATTCAGTTTTCAGAGCGTATAAAAATTCTATATTATCTCTCTTCCAGTTACAACATTAAAAGATAAAATAAATCATTTTCTCTTTAAGAGTTTATTACATTACAATTATAAATATAACAGTAATATCTTTTTAGAATAAACAAATTGTTAAAGTAAATTTTGGATCACCAGTTCAAATTCTCAAATCTGTAGCCTGAAGCTTCATCTCCATTAGCTTCTAAGTATAAACAAACGTATAAATCCTTCCTTTGCTAAATGCATAAAACTTAAAAGTATATTGAAGTACCTACTGAAGATGACGAATTTTAATTTTATATTGAAATTTGACGTCGATGAAAATTGAAGCTATCCTATACAGGGAGCTCGTAAAGTTGGGCACAAATACCATACAAATTTTTAGAGGGATTTTATCAGAAAATCCTCGGACACGCCAACCTTTATTTTTTAAATGTCATATTTTTATCGTGTCTTGTTTTTGAGCTGTGAAGGCATCGTAGTTTTTTTTAAATGGGAACCCTTATTTTCCTTTAAGAATAATTTAATTTTTAAATATAAAAAATACATACACTAATCAATAAAACTAAATACGATAATAATCAATGATGGACTCCCAAAGGTCTGGCAGTTTTTCGATTCCACGCCTGAAGAAATCCGATGGGTTGGAGGTGAAGAAGTCGTCGAGCCAGTTTTGAAGAGCTACGTCGTTATTAAATGAGATTCCGCGGAGCTTTTTGGATATAGAGCGGAAAAGCTGAAAATCTGATGGAGCAAGATCAGAACAATAGGGCGGATGTGGAATAACCTCCCAACCGAGATCTTGAATAGCTGCTTTTGTAATGTTAGCAGTATGTGGGCGGGCATTAACATGCTGTAAAACCACTTGATGCCGTCTTGCCGGTCGTTTTTCTTAAATTTCAGCTTCCAGGTGACGCAGTTGTTGACAGTAAACCTCAGAAGTGATGGTTATACATTCCTCGGAAGCAATTTATAGTAGATGACGCCTGCTTTATCCCGCCAGATGCACAACATTACCTTGCGTGTATGGGCACCAGCTTTTGCACGAGGATTTGCTTGTTTGTTATGGCTCAGCCATTCCTTTCTGTTCTTGATGTTGATGTGAAGGCACCATTTTTCGTCACCAGTAACAATTGGGGACAAAAATGGCCGATTTTGTTGACGTTCTAAACGATGACGAGCAAGCAAAGAAGCACAAATGGTAACACGCTGATTTTTGTTGTTTTCGTTCAAAACGTATGGTACCCAAACACCTAACTTTTGAATATTGCCCATGGAATGCAAATGTCGTACGATAGTTGATTGGTCACAATTCATCATATTGCCCAATTCCCGAGTTGATTGGCGTGGATCATCACGAATAGAAGCATTTAATCGGTCTTCATCAAAGACGGAAGGTCTTTCTGAACGTGGGAAATCGTTCATATCAAAATGCCCCTTTTTGAAAAGAGAAAATCATTTTCGTCCAGTACTTTCCACGATGGCGTTCTCTGCGTAAACGGTACAAATGGTTCCAGCGGCCTTCGATGCTTTAACTCCTCGGTTAAACTCAATCAAAAGGATATGTCGGAAATGTTCATTTTTTTGTACTTGACACTCCATTTTCTTTAGCCAACAATTACCCCTAACTTTCTACAAATTGAAAAATTCAAGAAGTATTCAATAAAACAATACAAATTTGTTTCCAAAGCACTTTTACCTTGGAAACCAAAAACGCTACGAAGTTATCAACCTGATACTTCAATAAATTTAATGAAAATAATAATTATTAAGGGTTTTGTACAAATGATGTAAAGAATAAAATAAAATTGAATGTTCGGGCAATATCCCATCCGCCACCGAAACTCATGTAAAACATTTTCAATCGTAGCGGGTTGAATTTCCCGAATTTCATTACGGATTCTATCTTTTCCCCTAAAAATGGGCCCAATGTACGGTTACCAACAATGGGTTAGTTTTTGTGGAAGCTGGCTATGAGCTTCCATTTTCCAGTGTGGGTTGACAGGAAACTAATATCTTCAGTTTTGCTTGTTAGCAAAAAAATCAGAAAAAATTATTTATTTCGGAATCCGTCATCCGCATCCTTGGGTACAAAATGGTTTCACTAAACTGTAACCTACGGTCAGGATCATCTTCGTGTAGTTCTTGAACCAATACCACTTTATACGGATGCCACTTCCTCAATTTCAAATATTTTATTACAGTGCTTTAAACTATCGCGTTGTTTGCCACCACTTGACGAGTGGATAAATGGGGATTTTCTTGAAGCTCCGGTAAAATATTTAGCTGAATATCTTCTTGAACTGGTGGACGAAACGATCTAGGACGATCTTATTTTACTAACAGTGGCACGCGTAATTGAATTAATACTGAATAAATTGCAAACTTCTAATTTATTGCGAGTTATGTCCCCGTATCCTATAATTATCATAATTTCAATTATATGCCTTTCAGACAAGCGACGAACCATTTTAAAATAATTTAAAAAAATGAATTCTAAATACAATTTAGGCAACGATTAATTAACTAGACTACAGATTGCAAAATTTTAATTACTATCAAAACCGTGATACTTTTTCCAGCGCCTTCTTAATAAATAATTGGTAGAGTCTAATCATTTTATTATGCATTTTTGAATCTTTCAAACAAATTATCTCGAAAACTATCCCCTTCAGGATTATAGTTTTTAAACATTTTCATACTCAAAAACTTATGCTCTATTCAAAATCCCGAAGGAAAAATAAGGGTTGCAATTTAAAAAAATTGACGATGAAAAGAAAACACGATAAAAAAATGCCAATGGCAGAAAAACGTGACACTTAAAGAAATAAGGTTGACATGTACCAGGATTTTCTGAGAAAATTCCCCTAACATATTTTATATTGAATTTGTTCTAAACTTTACGAGCTTACTGTATATCGTCGCAAAATAAACGCTCACATAATTTCCTGACCGTTAGCAACTTCTAATCAAAGGTAATTCTTGTTTGATGATATTAAACTTAAATTGAAATTGATCCTAAACTCTGATTACAAAGTGCAGGAGTTAAGTGACGCTCTAATTATGCTTTAATGAAATCGCAAACTAACTTAATAATTGAAAGCAATCTCAAATAGAATCGAAAAAAGATTCTTTTTTTGCGTTTCGTAAAATAACATTTTTAACAGCATTTTATACCTTTTAGTGCCAATCATTCCGGAATTTTTGTATGACATCAATCATCCGGATGCACCGTTAGATTCGGTGTTGGAAAGTAAACCCACCACCACAACACCATATCCACCATGCGAATTCTTAAGAGAAAATTTAAACGAAAACTTAACAACCACTATGTCACCAACTGATCAAATTTTAGGTAGAACTTATTAAAATTTTTAATTATTTCGATTTTATGAAAACTAAAAATTTCCGTTCTAGAAAATATAAGTACTACTTTAAATCCTGAATCACAAAGGCACAAAGATTTGGTCGAAGAAACTGTTCCCGTGGGAATAATGTTCGCCTCGAAGGCATTTGTGCAGTTATTGACCAACCCTTTTGTTGGCCCTTTAACTCACAAGTAAGTACATATTATTAAAAAAATAATTTTTGATTTAACAAAATTCGTCTTTTTCAATTTCTAGAATAGGCTACACTGTTCCCATGTTCACAGGCTTCATCATCATGTTTCTTTCAACGATAAGTGAGTATTGATTTTTATTTCATAAAAAATATTAACATTCAATTTTGGTTACGTACAATTTAAAAATGTGATTTTTGGTCAGCAAGTTTACACTTCCTTGCAACTTCCGATTTTTAGCTGTAAATGAAGCGTCTCGATTAAGCTCGACGTTACTTCCTGAAATGATTCAATTAGAACCACTTACACGCGTCGCAATCACAAAGCAACTTTAGATGTTCTCGCTCTCGGAAGTAACTCGTTTATTGACAGCCTATGTGCTCTAATTGATTTACTTTTCCCATTTTACTAATTCTCTATCTCAGATTTCACACCAACCAAACTTTTTGTTTTATTGTGTACTCAGTTTTGTACATAACACGTCTATTGTACATTATTATTGAATTAAAACAGCAAATTCAAGTTATACGAGATTAAAATATAATACAACAAACTAAAACCACTTTTATTTAGTCTTTGCATTTGGACGAAGCTACAGTGTACTGTTTCTGGCGAGAGCACTTCAAGGCATTGGATCGTCTTGCTCAACAGTTTCTGGTTTGGGAATGTTGGCCGAACGCTACCCAAATGATAAAGAACGTGGAAATGCCATGGGAGTTGCGCTTGGAGGTTTGGCGTTGGGTGTCTTAATTGGACCCCCGTTTGGTGGTTTCATGTACGAATTTGTTGGAAAAAGTGCCCCGTTTCTCATTCTTTCCATACTTGCTTTAGGAGACGGATGTAAGAAGGTCGATATTATACGAGCAGTACTAAAACAGTAAATTTTAGTGTTGCAACTTTTGATGCTTCAGCCTAGCGTGACACGACAAGAATCGGATGCACCTTCCTTAAAGGCTTTAGTTTCTGATCCTTACATTATCATAGCAGCAGGTTAATTTTGAGTTGAGTTGTAGTTTTGTTGTATGTTTCGGTTTGTGTTTTTAGGTGCTATTACTTTTGCAAATACGGGTATTGCCATGCTGGAACCTTCGCTTCCGATTTGGATGATGGATACCATGTCCGCGAGTCGGTGGAAGCAAGGAGTTACATTCTTACCTGCCAGTATTTCGTACCTTATCGGTACGAATTTGTTTGGCCCTTTGGGACATCGTATGGGTCGTTGGCTAGCAGCTTTATTAGGTTTAGTAATTATTGGAATTTGTCTTTTATGTGTAAGTGTGCTAGACTTTTTTTGGTAAGCTCGTAGATGATGAGACCAAATATTTCAGATACCTTTAGCGACAAGTATAAATCATCTAATAGTTCCAAATGCGGGTTTGGGTTTTGCAATAGGTATGGTTGACAGT
Source organism: Podabrus alpinus (assembly GCA_932274525.1). NCBI lineage: Eukaryota > Metazoa > Arthropoda > Insecta > Coleoptera > Cantharidae > Podabrus > Podabrus alpinus. The sequence continues at coordinate 23,911,350 of OW026453.1, forward strand.
TCCATGATGCCAGAATTAGGATTTCTTGTTGATATTAGGCACTCGGCAGTATATGGTAGCGTTTATGCCATAGGTGATGTCGCTTTCTGCCTTGGGTTTGCTATAGGTAAGGAACTAAAATTAAAAATAGAAATCCGATTATAAAACTTAATGTTGGTCATCAGGTCCCGCGCTGAGCGGAACATTGGTAAACACTATTGGTTTCGAATGGATGCTCTTTGGAATTGCCATATTGAACTTCTTATATGCTCCACTTCTTTTTAGCTTGAAGAATCCTCCAACGAAAGAAGAAAAAAAGGTAAGGAAACGGTGGACAAAAAATGTTGTGGAATAAATTGAAATAAATAATGTTCTAGTCACTAATACTGGGTGAGAAATCGTCGGTACGGTACGTGACATATCAAAACGAAGAGGAAGAAGAGTAAATACTGTTTGTACGATATATGAATTGCGAATTAATCTATACGAACGTAATGTAATTTTAAATTTATTTTGCTAAACATATTGATATTGTAGTTAATAAGTCGTTGTAATTATTAAAGTAATGATAGAGTATTTAACGCTTGAGAGCGTTTTAATGAGAGTGATGAGAGTGCACTTAATTAAAAGTAAATTCAAAATTTTCGGACTCCCTATTTTGGATTGTTGTGAATGGCTGCACGCAATCCTTTCCTTTGATTGGAGATGGGGCAATAAGATGTCCACTATTTTTTGGTAAATTTAATTAGTAAAATGAAACAAATGATTAGAAATTGAAATTGTATTGGCGCTTTCATCCTTGAAAAACTCGGCCAATGATTGCCACATGTAATGATTATAAATATACTAAAACTATTATTATTATTATTATAAAATATTTTATTATATGTGAATAATATTAAAAAATATTGTTATGTGTATAAAATATTAGTATTCCGCGAGAAAAACTTTTTAAGAGAATTGCTGAGCCAATCAAAACCAACATCTGCGTGGGCAAGCCTAGCATTTAATGGGGCAACATCCCAATTTGGAATGAAACAGGGGACCTTATTATTAATGTTTAAAAGTGCTTGTTTATTTAAATAATTGTTATAATTTATTGTCTGTGGCTGCTCGGTCTTTGTATGCTACGTTATTATGTATTCAAACCGCAATATTTCTCCTTCAGAAGAGCGAAAGCTACTTAGAAGATTATTGTGAAGAGACAATAATCATCATTGTAATCAGTCCCAAGTAAATTTTTTTTAAAAAGCTGGTAAGGGTCCGAACAACAAAAAGGCATTCGTGCAGACGGCGCGTTTGCTTAAAAAGTATATTATAAAAAAAACAGAGCCCTAATAAGGCCACTGTTCTAGTTAGTAGATACCTAGGTAGTTTAATAAATCATAAAATAATCATTGGTAAATGTTTTAAAATAAGAGATCTATATAACACCTAAATGTATAAAGATTATTGTGCTATTATTGTTATTAAATGTTTGATGTTAATTGTCTATTTATGGTGCAATAAACTTCAATAAAATAACCAAAACACCTAACACTGTTTAATTTTTTTAAATTATATAACGATTAAATTATAACAAATTTTAATTTATGTAAGCAAATACGCATTGCAAAAAATAAATTACTTTCTCCATAATATAATGGACACCCACCTCTTATTAAGTATAAAGGTGCAATGATATCAAATCTATTAGTTTCTTTGCGACTTTAATCAAAACACAACATGAATTTTAAGGTGAGTGAGTTTTTTCCTTTTTTTATTTTTAAATATTCTTGTTCGGTATTCCATCATAATTATTTTTATTCAATTATTCATCCAAAGTTATTTTTAAAATTTTGCTGGTTACGCCACTGGAATCCAATTTATCGGGACCGGACTATTTTTGGAAATGTGTTCTATTTGTTTTTGAATATTTGGAATTTTGTTAAAAAAGTGAAACAACGAGAAATTTATACCCAATTACCAGACTCCCAAAGACGTCATCGTCAGGGCAAGACTGCCCAAATAATTTTGGAGTGCTTTTTGGAATTAAAAATTACATGTGGAAGTTTTTGTATTGTGCTGTTCGTAACTGTAAAACTGTAATTTGTACTGTTTGATTTTTTTTATTTGCCTGTTTTTCTGTATTTCGAAATTCTGGAAGTCGGAAACTTATTGTCTCAATTTTTCGTACAAAGTAATATTTCCTTTTTGATTTTGTTACCATTACTAGTTTTAAATTACAATAAACCACATTTATATAAACAGGATTAAAATTCAAACAACAATTTTTATATCAGAAAGCTTCCTGGTTGTTTTCATTAATTTTTATTAATTATTCCGGTATTATTAATAACCATGTTCTTGTACAAATGTCTTTTTATTTGATTTTTTATGAATCTACCAGTCCGTTAATAAAAATTAATTCTACCTTATACTGCATAACTGCCATGCGTGACTAGTTTTATTATTTAAATATACTATATGGCATACTTATGATTATGACCGCGTTCGGTCTGGCACTTTTTTCGATTTGGAGCTCCGTTAAACGCATTCTGATTTCGTTTTCAAACGGTTTATCTGTGCCTATTTAAGAATATTGCGAGTTTTAAGCTTCCAAAATGGACGGACAACATTTGCAAGAAAGCAAAAGTGCCAAATAGAACACGGTCTATATCGTCATCAAAACATCGACATAATATCATTAAATGTAATAATCTAAATTGATCTGTTGTTTGTAACCCTTAATTCAGTGCGGCCTTCAGGCCGCACAACCACGGAAATGACGTACTAGTACTAATAAAAAAACCTATTATCACCATAAGGGTATAATAGTCTAAAATTTTTTGGGTGTCTGCAACGGTAATTAGATACGTTAATCCACCCTTTGCAGTGCGGCCTTCAGGCCGCACAACCAAGGCAATCACGTATTAGGTGGTTGAAGGGCCCCCCGTGTCAGCCAATCATCATCAAACTTTATAATACTGCACTACTTAGAAATAACACCGCATGTAGGTTACAAAATAACGATTTTGAGATATTCCAGTGCAATGGAAAGAGGAGAAAAAATTAGTCAAGAAAATGCATCTAACTCAAAATAGTCAAAAAATGCACATACGGTGTTTTTCCTTAGTAAGCAGAACAGCCTAAATTTATCTGCTAAATTGATCCCCCTCCCCGTGCACAACGAAGTCTGGATATTTTTACAACTTCAAATTTCAAAAAAATTTATTATTGATTCCAATTTCAAATTGAATTAAATAATTAAGATAAAAATGCATACAAAACAACAACACTGGATATTTTATAAAATTTTATACAATTTTCGGTTTAACAGGGAAAGGTAGCTGCTTCGAACCGGAAACAATAAATTTGTTTATATACTATTAATTTTTAATTAATGAACACGGGCAAGGAAGTGTATTTAATTTTTGAATTTGAAATTAAAATTTAGCCCATTATTTTCAAAACTGATAGATAATCTTAATATTTTTTATATTTAAATTATTTGTACAATAAATGAAGGAAAGTTGTTTATACAATTTATTGCAATGCCATTAATTAGCATTTTGAAAACAGTTTCTATTAATTATAAACTTTAACTCACGCACAATGCGTGTCCAATTATTCAGTTCATAGTTCTTCTGTTTGCGTATAACTACGTAATTTATTTTTTCTTACGTAAATTTTACTTTTTGCTTTGGGGAGGAGGAAGATTAAAAACGTGTATCTACTTAATATTTTCTGGTAATAATTAGGTTCCCTTTGGGAGTGCCATGAAAATTTGTTCAAATTTAATTCGTTTTAATAATTTAAATTCCGTTTAGAAAATGAAGATGATTTACGTACTAGACATATTACATAAAGTTGGTGACAAAAACGCATATTTGTATCAAATCATCTGAAACGATTTCATAAAAGCACTTTCACATGAAAACTATTAGCAATAAAATTTTCTGCTTCAATTGGTAGGTATTTCACGTTTCACTTAGAATGAAACCTACATAAACGTAATGGGCAAGATTAAATTGACGAAGTATTCTCAAAATATAAGTAACCCAAATATATTAAATTAATTATATTATAAAAATCATAGGGGGTCATTTTGCCCTCCCTCGTCAAACTTTGATATTTTTAAGTAACCCCCCTGAAATTGCGAAGGTTGCAAAGTCGGAAGTTACGCCACTGGTTGCTAGCTTAATTCAATTTATTTTAATAATTTTTTTTACTTTCTGTTTAAGGTTGAAGTTATTTTCGGTTTAAGCTTAATAAGTTTGTGCTTAGGCCAATATGAGAAAGAAAATCGTTATTATCCTCAAGAACAGCAATATAACAAACAACCGCAACCGCAAATTATATCACACAAGCAGGCACAAGACCACGATGGAAAATTCAAATACGCATTCGCAGCTGAAAATGGTCTCACCCAAGGCGAATACATCGCCCCCGATGGTTCGCGTCAAGGAGCCTACTCTTACGTAGATCCATCAGGCAAAACAATCTCTGTGAAATACACCGCCGGAAAAGAAGGCTTCAGAATAATCGAAGGCGATCATATTCCCACACCACCACCCCACAATTTAGCGCCACAACAACCCCAACCTGCCTATAATAATTATAACGCCCAGAATGGAAACGATGACGGCCAATATAGACCGGAAAAGTATGGAAATCCATCGTACATTTCTGCTCCAGTTCCTTTAAAAAACCCTCAAATTGATTATTCACACAATCAACCACAATATCAAGCGCCTCTTCAAAGAGCCGGAGGGAACAATTTAAACGAACAAGATTTACATTATCACGATGAACCCGGAAAGGCTAACAGTTTTGGAAGTGGATACAACTTTGCATTTGGGGGTTAAAGTTTTAGTCGTGTTTCTGTTATTTTTGAATGTTTAAAGGCTTGCATTGATGTTGATGCACAAAGCGTTATGTTACTATTTTTATATGTGATACATTTGAAAGAAAATAATAAAATGTAATTTCATTTATAATTCTTCTAGTTTTTATTTTCTGGATATTATTTGGTAATATCTCAACGGTAGTAAAAGGAATTTGTTAATTGGTGCCAAAAATAACAACAAAAAATTTTACTTAAATCAGACTCTTACGTGATCTACCTGATTTACATTTCGTAAGTATCACAAGTGCATTCCAAAATTGCAACTAATAATCTTAGGAAAGTGTTCTGATATCGACCCAAATTTGGAAAACGCTTGAAAAAGTAAATCAATTTTTTTATTTATATATGTACAACATAATAAAATTATAAATACTTTATTCTAATTAATTTAATATTTAAAAAAAATTGTGCTCGTTCCAAATTCGTAAAAAAATAAGGGCTGCCATTTAAAAAAATTTACGGTGATGTAACAGCTCAAAAACAAAACACGATAGAAATATGTCAATGACAGAAAAAAGTGATATTTAAAACCATAAGGTTTAACATTGTTGGAATTTCTGGTTGTGACTTTTATTCTTTTAAATTCCCTATCAAACAGCTGGATTTGTTCCCACAACGGTTATAGAGTTTATGGATGAGGTTGATCCTTGACACATTTTTGTTCGGCATTTACGAATACACCATTTTATTTAGGAATAAACTCACACTGCCGAATTAATATAAGTTCTTAGTTTTATTTAGAGATAATCACTTGTGCATGTACATAATAGAACCTACAACTTTACGAGGAATCCAAACCAGGGCACAAATAATTCGGAAGTTAATTGAAAATCGACAAACCATTCGATTTTTCGAAACTTTAAAGGCTCGCAAAATGTTTAATACTTAATACTTAAACATTTACGATACTTGGGTGAAATCTGAGTACTCCAATGTAATTACCAAATCAAAATATATAAAAATTCAGCGAAAAAGTATGCTCTCCTAAACTCTCCATTTTTGAGATTTTCATTTGTAGGATAAGTTCAGGTTCAGGTTAGGTTCAGGTTAGGTTTTTTTTCCTGTGTCTCCACTGAGTTAAACCACCCAATGGAGGAGTATATTTACTGCTAATTGATACATTACATAAAACAAATTAACAGATAATAACATTAGGATATTAAAATGAATGGGGGTGAACATATAATGATTGAATGAAGTGAGAATATAATGATTGAATGAAGTGTGAGTGAACGGATTAATAATATAATAAAATAATAAATAACAACAATGGGCACGATTGGAATGTCGGCAAAAACTAATTGGGTTCAGGTTAGGTTCAGGTCAGGTTCAGGTTAGGTTCAGGTTAGGTTCAGGCTAGGTTCAGTTTAGGTTAGGTTCAGGCTAGGTTCAGGCGAGGTTCAGGCGAGGTTCAAGCGAGGTTCAGGTTAGGCTGACAGGTTTAGATTCAGGTCTACAATCACAAATATTTCATTAATAACTGCGCGATCTTCGAGGCTCAAAAATTGGAAGCTCATGGAGGTTCAAACGATGATCTAACGATTTCCACCAATGTTACAGAACACAAATCGATGTAAGGGAGGGCACTAACATGCACCTTGGAAAATTGGTTGTTCTGTGAGAAGCATTTCGAGAATATTCTAAATGAGCGAAAAAAATAATTCGCGCAATATCCAAAAATCGACGAAATCGACGTTTTTAGAAATTGAAGTTTGACGTAGCGTGTAAGTTAAAGTTAAACTACTGCTTTGACTATAGAGTGAAATCAGTCTATTCCATAATATGAAACCCAGACAACACTGAAATCTAGTGGATATCCAGTGGACATCCAGAAGCTAGTGGATATCCACTTGATATTCATTAGTTAATGAGTGTTGTCTGGGAATCAACCGATTTTTTGCAATTATTTTCATGTCCCTCTTCGATTTTGCTCAAAGTTGGTATACTTCTCCTCCTCCTCCTCGGTCCTTTCACCCTAATGAGGGTTTGGTGACGTATATGTTGCATTCACACGATGATGCCATTTACGGTGTTTTTCCACACGTCTCGGTCAGACGCCAGGCGGATTGTTTCTTGTAGCCCACGATTTATAAGTTCTTTAGTCTGGTCTATCCATCTTTTTGGCGATCTTCCTCTTTGCCGTTTCCCTTCGATTTTGCCTTCCACGATTAGGTTCTCCATCGTGCCGTTTCTCCTAGATATGTGTCCTAGGTATCGAAGGTACATACGATTGACGTCTCTGAGCAAGTGGCGTCTGGTATCAAGTTGTTCTAGCACGGATTCATTTGTACGGTGTTCTGTCCAAGATATCCTTAGGACCCTTCTATATACCCACATTTCAAATGCCTCTATTCTCTTCTTGTCTGCCTTTTTTAGCGTCCATGTTTCGGCAGCGTACGTAGCAATCGGAAACACAAGCGCATTCACCAATCTGAGTAACCGAATTCTCTCTCCAGATTTTAACAAGCTTAACAGCGGCTGACCTAGCTAGAGTCAGTCTGCGCCTCATATCGGCTTCGCTATCTCTGTTGTTCGTTATCATCGACCCTATTAGGTACACAAATTTGTCTACAACATCAAATCCGGCCACTTTCTGTACGTGCGGCGAATTGTTATCTGCTCTATTTACCACCATAATTTTGGTCTTTTGTGTGTTTAGCTTGAGACCGTACGGTTTGCTGATCTCTGTCAGTCTCTCCATTATGGCAGTAATCTGCTCGACGTTTTCAGCTATTATCAGGGTGTCGTCAGCATATCTCAGGTTAGTGATTTATTTTCCTCCTATTGATATCCCACCCTTCCATTCGTCGAGAACTTTCCGCATAATGTGTTCACTGTACTATATATTAAATAATGTTGGAGACAAGATGCACCCCTGCCGGACTCCGGTTTGGATCTGAAATATATCGGAGTATGTGTTACCCACTTTAACCCTTGCTGTATTGTTTTCGTAAAGTGATTTTATCAGTGCCACAGGTGTTTAGGTGTGCCCATTTCTTGTAGTATCTGCCACAGCATTCTCCATTTCACCTTGTCAAAAGCTTTTGCGTAATCCACAAAACAGAGGATCATGGGTACGTTAAACTCTCTAGCCTTTTCAATCAGTTGTCTCACGCTCAGTATTTGTTCTCTGGTGCCTTTCCCTGGGACGAAGCTTGCCTGTTCTTCGGCTATTTGTGGCATTAAAAAGGGCTTCAATCTTCCGTGTATTATATGTAGTAGCACCTTGCTCGCGTGTGATATTCGAGTCAGCGTTCTATAATTATTGCATTCGGTTGGTGAGCCCTTTTTCAGAATTGGAGTAAATACGGTTTCCCTCCAGTCATCTGGCCATATGCCAGTGTTCCAAACTTTAGTGCACATCAGAAACATTATGTCCACTCTCACTGTTCCCATAGCCTTCAGAACCTTTCCCGTAATGTCGTCTGCCCCCGGTGCTTTCCTATCTTCAAGTGATTTTAGGGCTTGTTCCACTTCTGATCTAAGGATATCCGGCTCTTTTTCTGTTGCAGAGATACTTTCGGTCGCCCCAGCCTGAGTTTCCTTGTATAGGTTCTGGCAATAATTTCTCCACACCTCAGCTATTCCTTGGATGTTATTTAATAATTTCCCTTTCTGGTTTTTTATGGTTTGCGTTCGCTTGAGCTTATAAAAGGTCCAAAGCATTTTGTGATCTGATCCACATATTGCACCAGGCTTCACCTTAACATTTCTCAGTGATGTTTTCCATATGTTTTTGATAAAAATATAGTCTATCTGGTTTCTATATTTTCCGCCAGGGTTAATCCATGTTGACAGTCGTCGTGGGTGATGCTTAAATAATGTGTTGGCGATTGCAAGTTCATTATCAACTGCGAAACGCAGCAGTCGCTGGCCTCGTTCGTTACGGTCACCTAGCCCATAATTTCCTACGTTTTTGATGGTTTCGTTAGTGGTGTCGCCTATTTTGGCATTGAAGTCGCCCATGATAATTATTTGTTCTTTTATGGGAATATTGTTTATTTTCCTTTCTAGCATGTCGTAAACACTTTCAACTTCGTCATCTGGGGCATCTGAAGTTGGCATATATATCTGAGCGATATGCAGTTTAGTAGGTTTTGTGTTCAGCGTAATTATAATGATTCGATCGCTTATTGTTTCATATTGTTCAACATGGCTCGCCAGCCTGTTATTAACCATAATTGCTACTCTGCTCCTGCCTGTGTTTTCTGCTCCATAAATATAAATTGTGTGTTCCGAGGTTTTGAAGTGTCCTGTGCCCTTCCAGTGCGTCTCTGATAGTCCGCATATATCAACTCCAGATCTTATCGTTTCTCTTTCTGTTATGTGCAGTTTACCAGCTTGCATCAGTCCGCGGACGTTCCAAGTCGCCAATCCAAACCATTTCTTAGTTGGAAGCAATCTCGTCTTCCAGTCGTAGATTTCGCACGCGTCGCCTGGTCGCCTACATCCGCGTGCCCAGTAGCCAATTTAACACTTGCCAGCCTGGGACCGGTCAAGCGCCGGTCGCTAGCCGGGCCGCCCGGCTCATCATCTTCTCTGTATGCACCTGTCATTATACGTTCTCTTGGGAATGTAATCAGGTGGTTTCCCCTTGCCTGCCTGATTCCATGCCGTTGACCAGTGTTGCAACCAGTTCATCCGCCTTAGGCAAGTGAGTGCCTTTATCACCATATCTGGCTACCCTCATTTAGTTTAGCCTGCAGGCCAATGCAGTTACCGGGGTGTGGCGCTAGGAGCCATAAATGAGAGCTGGGTTCCCTGCGAGGACCAGTTATCGTGAGCCATTTCCTGTCTATGACACTTGATGTGGCCGCTCCCTCTAAAAGGAGAGGTAGGCGAGACGGCCAGAATAAAGTTCTTACCCTGCTCGGATTCGATCCGAGCGTTTCGCATTAGCAGTAGACGCACTTAACTGCCAAAGCTATGACCATCTCTATACTTCTAAGTTATACTAAATAGACGGACCCATATTTTTTGTTTTTCCCTAAAGTGGCCCGTTTACATTGTACAGTCCTCCAATATAAGTCAAATTTGGCTTGAAGAGCTTTGATAAATTATTTCCACTGTCCGAACCACATCACTTAGAGACACGATTTTTTTTATGAAATAAAGATATTCAATAGGCCTTTTCTGTGAGTTATGTGTAAATTATATGTGAATAATTAAAGTCACAAAATGGGGGCCCTGATCAAATTTTGACTTTGAGTGCCCCTCCCCCCCTCCCAAAACGGGGTAATTTAAAATTCTCAAAATATATATTATCTTTATTATACTTTTGGCTACTTACGTACAAAATTTTAGAGTAGGCACGCTTTTGGTTTAGGAGTGACATTGAAATGAATGATCGTGGTCATAAATAGAAACACTTTAATAAATATATAATATGTTTACATATTTATTACTAAACCAAAAGAGTGCCCAATCTAAAATTTGGTATACAAGTAGCCAAAAGTATGATAAAGATAACATTTTTTTTAAATTTTGATTTACCCCTTTTTGGTGGGAGCGGCACTTAAAGTAAAAATTTGATCAGCGCCCCCATTTTGTAACCTTAATAATTTACACAAAAAACTCACTGAAAGTCCTATTCAATATCTTCACTCCACAAAAAAATTCTGTCTCTAAGTGGTACGGTTCGGTCAGTAGAAATAATTTATCGAAGCTCTACAAGCCAAATTTGAATTATTTTGGAGGGCTGTACAATGTAAACGGGCCACCTGAGGGCCAAACAAAAAAATACGGGTCCCTTTATTTGGCATAACTTAGAAGTATACCAAATTTGAACAAAATCGAAGAGGGACATGAAAATACGTTGGTTGATTTGATATGGAATACGCTCAGCAAAATCACCGAAAAAATCGATACCTATAGTGTGTTACCCTATCTTGCTCAGTTTGGGAGATATTTGAGAGAAAAACAAAAAACATTCATAAGAGTGTTAATAACCTGTTAGTTCGCGGTAATTTTTCAAATCAAAAATTAGCATAGGAGCTTTTTTAAATCGAAGTTTTTAATGAGATAGTGTCAAATGTAAATGAAACGCCAGGAAATTGTTTTAGGTTTTTCCAAAAATTTATTTCTTCCATTTTAACTATTTTTTCTGGAAAAACGGCCCAACTGTGGTAGTTATTATATTAAAATTTTAAACGCTACTTGCTCGGAGCGGTGATTTTACGATTTCACAGTCTTCAAAACGTTTCAACTTTTTACCTATGAGGTTCTAAAGGTGAGAATGGTAGCTTATTAAAGTTCAAAGGATTCGCAACGATTAGTATTAATTTTAATATAAAATTCACGATGGGGAGGGAGCTAGCATTTCTACAGCCCCTCCCTAAATTGTTCTAAACAATTGCATTTTTATTAAAAACCTTTGAAGCTCAAACGACGCGAATAGAAACTCATTGGAGCTCAAACGAAGCTCAAACCATAGACACCAATGTTATAAAAAAATTCGCGAGGAAAGGTTAGCTGTCGTTCCCACGACCCCCCCCCCCCCATTACCAAAATTTTCGCGATGCGTGTGGTTCAAACGATTTGAAGGGAAACTCAGAGGTTCATCAGTAAGTTCATTAAAAAATTCTTGTGGGGGAGAGGGCGAAATATACCTCATAAAAATCGTTTCGCGGGTCACTGTGCTAAAAGGTAATCGTCAGTGTGAAAATGTAAATTTGAAGTCGTAGATACAAAATGAAATATTAATATTACACATTTCATGTGTAAAATTAATTTTTTATGTCAAATTTCACAGCTTTGAAGGTAAAATTACATTAAAAAAAATAATTTATGAAAAACTGTAATAACACTCTGTTTTTAATGAAATATTACATAATATATGTATTTTTACATGATTTTAAAAGTAGGTTTTTCTAAGTACATTTACATGTATTTTTTACAGTGTATGTGAATATTCATTACCAAAATGGAATTTTAAATTCGTAGTGATAAAAATAAGTACATTTACACTTTTATGTGTAACATTGAATTCTTTATGTAAAGTTCCACAAATTTCAGAGTAAAATTACATCGAAAAAAAATTGCGTTATATACATTATGAATAATATGTTCTTTTACATCATCTTCAATGTAAAACCTACACTTTTGTTAAAGTACATTTACATCCATTTTTTACAAAATATGTAAATATACAATACCGTAATGTAGTATTGAATTTGTAGTGATAAAAACAAGAACATTTACATTTTTATGTAAAGTTGCATAAGTTTTATGAGTAAAATTACTTATATTATGTAAAGTTGCATAACTTTTAATAATAAAATTACTTATAGAAGTAAAATTATTAAAGGAAAATTGTAATTTCACACTATTCTTATGAAACATTACATAAAATGTGATTATACATCATTTTTAATGTAAAAATTACACTTTTTTGAAAGTAAATTTACATGGTTATTTTACAGTGCGACAGAAAAATTTGAACAAACCTGTATTTAGAGATAAACACGGTATTAACCCGTCTGTTGTAAAAGAAAATTATTAAAACCACAAATTTTGTTTTAAAGTATTGTATGCCCACCTTTATATTATGCTGTATTAATTAGGTAGGCGAAGGTGGGGCGGAATGGGGGTCGGGGCGGAACGGGGAATCAGGTTTATTTGCTGATAGTAGCACTGCAGTTCGCTGCAACTCTCTATACACCTTCATTATGCATCTGTGCAGTGATAAGAACGGTCGTTGTGAATTACCAAGTGTTTCTCCTTTGTTAATTAAACACCTCCCTGAAATCTGTATAAAACTACAACTTTATGAATATTTGAAAACAAGGTAAGATATATTTCACATTACTTTTCGTTATTCCAATTTAGTCTACCGAATTAAGCGTTGTTTAAAGTGTCTTTTCACGTGTTAACATGTCTTGGAGAAGTAACATGGCTGTCGCTAACCTTGCGATGTTTGGTTTACCAACACTTGGAGCACAACGGGGTAGGGCAGAACGGGGTCCTACCCCGTTCCGCCCCGACCATACTTTTATTTTTCACCGATCTAATTTCTTTTCTTTTGTGTTTGATATATATTCACTATAACTATTCACTATAATATAACAATAGCTAGCCCTATTTTTACCAGCTTTCCGAGGTTTTCGCCTGAACATAAAATATACTTCCCATACCCAGAGTAAAGCCGGGACAAAAGCGAGTGACGAGGAAACGAGGCAAAACGGCAATCCTGACAGCTTCCCCTTATAAGACTGAACTCGAAGAAGCGGCTAATAATGCTAAGAAGATCAAGGAAGCCAAAGAAAATAGACTTAAGAAAAAACTGTTCACCGGTAACGAAAAAAGGAAGGAGAATACCCAGAAAACTGTTAACAAAATAGAAAAGAAAAAAACACAGAAACAAAAAGCCACGGAAACAAAGCGTGGAATCAGATGAATAAGACGATGCGACCTGTTTATATTGCAACGACTTATATTCAAAATCGAGTGAAGGCTGGATATCATGCATACAGTGTAAAAAATGGGCCCATAATTCCTGTGCCGGCATTGATACTGACGATGATGAATCACAACTCATCTGTTGTGTTTGCCAGCCATAAAACATGATTTTGTTTCACCTTTTAATGAATACCCCGTTCTGCCCCCATACATGGGCAGAACGGTATAACCTTTTTTTTCAAACGTTTAAAATAAATACAAGTATTTTCATTATTTTAATTTTGAACATCGGAGATGTTAAACGAAATGTTAAATAAATTTATTCACACTATAATAGATTTTTACCTCTTTATTTACACCTTCAAATACTGTCTCAACCACATCGACCCCCGTTCTGCCCCACCTTCTCCTACTTTAGTTTTTAAAAGATATGCAAATCAATATTGCTCCCATTTTTGTCAAAGTGTCATTATTGGAATTTCTTATTAATTTTTTCATTAGTTACTTTTTCTTCATAATTTCGTATCTAACTTTACTTGCATAGAAAGGTTATAAAAATTTTAAATTTGCCGCCATTACTAAACCAGCGCTGCGTTTGATCGATCACGAATCGGCGTTGATTTAATTAATTTGTCGAGAATTGAGTTAATTTAGTACATAAAATTTCCCGTGGTTATTGTTAGAATATTGAAGCGTCCATGTTGTTGTACTTAATATAGAATAATGTGCTAAAATCGAAGTCGCCTTTTGTATGCAAACAATTGACGAACATAATTATGGCCGACGCCGAAAATCCTATGGAATTTGACGGAACTGACATCGACAATTCAGTAACAGAAGATTTTGAAGAGGACGTAAATTTCGAAGGAGACGAATTAGCAGGGGGTAACGTAGACGAATTTTCACAACGAGGTCGAGGCCGTGCAAATTTTCGGTAAGTTTTTCGGTTTTAACTTTTTTTTTAAATAGTTTTCATGTAATGTGTTATCGTATGTTTGTGTATGCAAACATAACCTCCAAGTTGCATCTGCTTGGGTTTTTTATAATATCGATTTAGCATTGCTTTATTTTTAATTAAAGGATGCCCTAAGTATTCTTTTCAGTTTGTTTCGCATTCAGGTATAATTTAATGTACCTAGCACATAATTCTACAAATTTTGTGTTTTATCTCAAATAAATCAAATCACACAGAAATCTACGAAAAATATGTGACCAGATGTTTTATTTTTAGAGGAAGAGGTCAACAGCGTAATTGGTCGGGACCACCGTCAGGACCTAGAGGAGAAGGTCCACCGAGATTTCGAGGCAGAGGTTTTGGGCCCCCAGGAGGACCACCGCCGTTTAGAGGAGGCCGTGGAGGACCACCACCAATGTTTGGAAGAGGAGGCCCACCACCACGTAATGGACCACCCGGAGGGTTTAACGGACCTCCTAATTTTAATGGGCCAAATTGGGGTGGTCCCATGGGACCGCCAGGAGGTATGGGCGGTCCCCCTAATATGATGGGTCCACCAGGTGGACCTCCCTTCGGACCACCAGGTATGTTGGGTGGACCACCCAATATGGGCGGTGGACCACCTCCGATGATGAGTGGCCCCGGAGGGCCCGGACAATTTGGTCCTCCAGGAGTACAACAATCTAACATTGTAAGGTTTTTTATTTTTTAAACTTGGATATATTTTAATTTTTTAACCTTAGCAAAATATTGACGTAAATAATGAAATATGGGTGGAAACAAAAACTGGCGAAGGTAAATCTTATTATTATAATGCTCGTACTAGAGAAACCACGTGGACAAAGCCGGATGGTCCGAATATAAAAGTAATTTCTCAGGATCAGGTTGAAGCTATGGCACAAGCAGCTACAAATACTGGAAGTACACCTCAAGGAACTTCAACCGCTGCACAAGCGGCACTTGCTCAAGCAAATGTAACGAATAAGCAAGAAGGTGAGGAGACGACGTCGGGTCAAATTTACTTAAAAATTAAACAATTGCTTCTTGTAGAAACCGACGATGCAAAAACTGATGCTGCAAAACAGGCGTCTGCTCAAGCTCAATCAATGAATGGACCACTCCAGCCACCAGGATTAATGCAAGGACCGCCTCCTGGTATGCCACCCTTTGGTGGTCCACCTGGTCAATTTGGAGGGCCGCCATTTGGAATGCCTCCTCCAGGATTTCAAGGTAACTGGGGCCCTGGTGCTCCTCCACCATGGGCAGGGGGGCCGCCAGGTCCTGTTCCTTGGGGAATGCCGCCCAATATGATGCCCGGTTTGGCACCACCAATCAATGCCATTGAAGAAGCCGCAATCATGTCGAAAATTGATCCAGAAATTGTGGCCAAAGCATCCCTTTGGTCGGAACATAAAAATCCTGAAGGACGTTTCTATTATCACAACTCTAAAACGGCCGAATCGGTGTGGGAAAAACCTCAAGCTCTCAAAGACTTAGAAAGTAATTAACCAAAATTAATTGAATTTACAATGTTTGTAACTTGTTTTGTTTCAGCTGCAAAATTGGCCGCCGCACAAGGTATTTCTACTCGCCCCAATGTGGACAACATGTCCATGCCACCAGATATTCCAGGTAAGAGCATTTCGAATCAGGTAGTAGTGCCAAGTGGTGGTGAAGGCCAGCTCCCTGCTGGGATCCCACTTGGAGATGAGGATGCTGAGCAGCAAAAAAAACGAGAAGATGAGGCGAAACGAAAGAAAGATGAAGAAGAAAAGAGCAAAGAGATGAAGGTTCTCGACAGGTCGCGTCCCATATCAAGCACTCCAGTTCCCGGAACTCCTTGGTGAGTAGAACTTTTCTTTTTAACAGTGCTCTGCACCAGAATTTCAATTTTTTAAATTGCTAAACAAAAGTTCGTACAGAAAATATCTCTATGTAAGTAGAGGTGTTTTTACAAATTACTTGAACAGTTTATTTTAAATAATATCAATAAGAAATATTTTATTGATCTTTGAAGAAAAATATATTTTCAGAAACCCACAAATTTGTGGGTAAAAAATGAAGAAAATAATTTCAGAAACCCACAAATTTGTGAGTAAAAAATGAAGAAAGAAATGCAAAAAGTTTGTCAATCACAATCACATAAATTTTTATATATAAGATATAATTTACCCGCCTTATAGCTATAAAAGCAGTCCCCTTAAAGATTTATCAATTTATTTTCCTTTTTAAAAATTCTTAAATAATGATTATTTTTTTTATTATTACAATTTCGAAATCATAAATTTATTTTTCTTGATTCTAAATAAATCCATAAACTTACCAAAATTTAAGAATAAAATAACCCCTTGACCCAACATTTTGAATGCCTTTAAGCATAAATATTTTGGACCCCAAATGTTGGTAAAATCGATGAAAGGGTTAAGTATCATCAGATCAAACTTAACCCTTTCAGACCCACGGCACATTATAGTGTGCATAGGTTTTATTATTTTTTTCTATGGTTATTGATAAAATTACAAACTAGATAGAAGTGATTTTTAAATGAACAACTCACGAGAAATCCAATAAAAATATTAAAAATATTCCATTAGCTACACAAACCGTCATATTAATATAATTATGATAAAAATTGTAATCAAAATTTTATTTTAAAATAACACAACTTTGGTTGAGAATAATTCACCCAAATAGCCTTATAAACGCCTAATTTTTCTCTCTGGTAGTTATCATATTGACCTTGGTGTATAAACATTCCTCAGCTGTTTAAATCTGTTATCACGCGTTTTATCACGTTTTACCTGTATGCCCACTATAATAGTGTGCATCAGGACTTCGTGGAAACAAATTCATATTGCAATTTTATCGTTTGTCGTGCCGTGTTCATCACAAATCATCATAATTATGTAATATTAGTTTTAAATATTAATATGCTCGGCGAAGACGACATTTTAGCCTTATTTGGCGATGGAAATGTATCTGATATTGGTGATTTTACCAGTGACAACGAAAGTGATACCGAAATATTTGAAGTACAAGAACTCAAGATACCTGGAAATGAATTTGAAAACAAAAATTTGTTAGACGAGTCAAAAATTGATATTCCTGACACTTCTACTGCATTAAAAATTACAACAAAAATTATAGGAAGAGTAACTGTTTCAAAGACTACCATCGAGACTACCATATTCAAAAATAATATTATTTGTGTAATTTGATTTTTTTTATTTTAAAAGTTGGTATAAGTAGTATATAACTAGTATTGATTAAAAAGTTGATGTTTGTTTAAATAAAACGTCTTATGCCCGTATTCACCAACAACAAATAACACTATTCATAGAATAAAGTCACTATTTGGTATTCACCAACATAAAATAAGGTTTATTCATCGAATAAACTTCCAATAAGTTATTCGCAATAAATGGTCGAATAAAGTCCTTATTTGTCGATTTATAACCTTAAAATATTGCAGAAACTGACAAAATAAAATCTGAAAATGCCATTCAGTTACAACTTCTTCAAGTTTTAAAGGAAAAGGCTGAAATTGAGAAGGAACTGGCAGAATTTAACTTAAAAATAAAAAAACAGTAATTTAAATATTTTGTATTTTATTTTTTAAATAAAACTATCTATTAAAAAAGGTATTGATTACAGCATTTCTTATTGCAAAATTCTGATTAACAATATTTTCATTTCCAATGTTAAAAATTTCTTGTATTTCATTGTGAACGATGTTTTCATCAGGTGGCATTTCATCTCTTCTATCTATGGCAATGTTATGCAACACTGTTGTGGCTACAATTATCGAGTCCACTCGATCAAGAGCAACACGAAGTCCAAGAGAAAGACATGGAAATCTTCTTTTGAGAACACCGAAAGTTCTTTCCACTGTGTTTCTAGTATGAATATGGCTTCTGTTGTATCGCATTTCTGCACGAGTTGTTGGATTATGTAACGGTGTTAATAAATACTTCTTACAAGCATAAGCACTGTCGCCTAGCAAATAGGAATCCCCAAAAGCATTTTCTTCTAACCGACTTCTTAATCTAGATTCGTTAAAAATTGTTGAATCGTGAGCACTACCGGGACAGGAGGTTACTATATCCATAACTTTAAGGTTTGCATTTGCCACCATTTGAACATTTATGGAAAACCATCCTTTTCTATTCCGGTATAATTCAGCAGTATCTCCTCCGGGTGATTGAATTTTTATATGCGTCCCATCAATCGTACCTACTACTCTGGGAAAGTTTGCAATTTGATAAAAGTCACTGTTAATTTTATCTATTGCAAATCGAGTTTGTGGCATTTTTATATAAATATGACCTTTTAATGCAATATAGTGCGATACTTTGGTAATAATTCTGCTCACACTACTTTGTGATACTAAAAAATTATCACCCGTACACAGTTGAAATGACCCGGTAGCATAAAATCGTAAGGTTATCAGCACTTGATTAATTGGCGATATGGGATCATTTCTCAAACTTGTAGCTTTTAAATTCACTCCAATTAAATTTAAAATATTTTCCACAGATGCTTTCGAGAAACGAAATCGCATCTTAAAATCTATATCATCAAATTTTCTATAAAATTAGTTCTGGGACGAACATTTCGGGAACGTCGGCAATTTCTATTTTCATTTTCAATTGGAATAAAATGTAGAGGCGGCAATAAATTGTAGCTAAAAACAAAGTAAATTTTATTATACAATAAATTACAATAATATTATGTACTTACATTAAATTTAAATCGTCCATTTCTCTTTCTAATTATGAATATTATGATTATGATGTACACAAAAGCATGTTTGTTTACAACTTATATAGAAATCTATTAGCTTAAACCATTACCAATTCCCCGGATTAACACAGAGTTCATCCCAAAATACAACACAAGGAAATACGTTTCAACTTTTATAGGTTAAGATTTTAAATTTACCTAGTAATTTTATGACCTACTTTAATTTAACCTACTACTTTTGACCTACTTTAAATTTATTCTACAAATAGTTATTTATACTTGACAAGTGGTTGGTGAATACCAACATTAGTTATTCATTGAATAAACTTTATTCATCCAATAGTTATTTGCAGATTTATTTGTAGTTGGTGCATACGGGCATTATTAATAAGAGTATTTGGTATGACTATGAATAAAATTAACTCCACGAAGTCCCCATGCACACTATAGTGTGCATACCTATATCTCCGTGGATAAAAATCAGAAAATTATGAAACTCGCAAGAAACACTTTTTAGAACACATTATTAATACCAAATTTGTAAAAAAATAATTTTTTTTTCAGCCAAAAAATTCAGCTCTGAAAGGGTTAAAGAGAACAAAATTTTATTGTTTTCAAAATTTGTCAATATCTTAAATTAAATCCAAAAACATGCAATGCGTTTTAATTATAAAAAACCTATACTTTATAGAGAATTTTGTGCCCTTCAATTTTATCTAATGATAATTTTCGCTACAAAGGAAATTAAGCGAGCTACAGGCTAAAAACTGCATTGTGGGGCTAAAATCCGAAGTAAAAATTTGACCAAGGACGAAAGTCAAAGTTTTACACGTCGGGAGTTCGCGGGGGGGGGGGGGGGTAAAGCTGGATATATTTCTAGTTTACATAAAATTCTATACTGAAATTTTGCAGACAGGTGTACTTCAGTGTTAAAATAACCCCTCCTCTTCAAAGTCCTTTGTCAGCTTCCCCATTCGAAGATTTTAGTCTTCAACACTGTTTTCCGTCTATAACTCACTTAATTTCACTTTTAGAGCAAATTATCATCAGACTAAAATTAAAGAGCAGAAAGTTCTCTACACAGTTAAAAGTTTTTATAATTTATTTCAGATGGTGAATCTGCCATGTACGAAATTTTTATTTAGAATAAAAATTAATTAGTATTCAAAATTAAATTTTTTTTTTGGTATTGATTTTTATCTCAGAAATATTGAACAAGTCATTTTTCATTATTTCATTAAATATCATTATTTCACTAAAAATTAAAATAAGCGAGTTATAGGCGAAAACCTGCATTGAGGCGTTAAAATCCTCAGTGGAGAAGATGACGCAACGCGACAAAAGATTTCATGGGACTGCTTTTTTGGGGGTTCACTTGGTCACATGAACTATTTTTTTTTGGCTTCTTCGCCTAGAGAAAAGAAAGATCACACTGGTTAACCCTTTCGCCGGTTTACCCACAAATTTGTGGGTAAAACATGATAATATTTTCAGAAACCCACAAATGTGTGGGTAAAAAATGAAGAAAATATTTTCAGAAACCCACAAATTTGTGGGTAAAAAATGAAGAAAATATTTTCAAACCCACAAATTTGTGGGTTAAAAATGAAGAAAGAAATGCAAAAAATTTGTCAATACCAATCACATAAATTTATATACAGCCTTGGCCAAAAGTATTAGGCACCCTATAGAATTTCATATATTTTGAAATACAATGGGGTTAAGATAAAATAAAACAGTAAGGCCCAGTTGTTCAGTATTAGGTTATCTTTTAACCTGAATTATTTTCCATGGATACAATAATTCTTGAAACAATCGTTTCTATGGAAAATAACCCAGGTTATCTTTTAACCTGAAACAATTCTTGAAACAATCACTTCTATGGAAAATAACCCAGGTTAAAATATAACCCGAAACTGAACAACTGGGCCTTAGTGTGTTAACAATAGATATTTTATTCGTATGTTACAACACAAGGGTAAGGACAATACTCAAAGATTCAGCGAGTACAGGTTTTAGCAAGGAGATTGCACGAGCGTAGCGCAGCGGAGCGAGTGTCAATCTCCTTGCTAAAACCTGTACTCGCTGAATCTTTGATTATTGTCCGAACCAGCGTTGCTGTTGCGATGATAATTTCGTGAAGAAACGCCACAACTTAAAAGCACAACATCACATACGAAAATCGACATTTCAAACGCCATTTTTAATGTCGAAAATGGTGGAACAAATTGACCATATCGCATCACAATCATTGCAAAAAAAAATCAAAAACAAAAATTCCTAAGTACCGAAAAAAATGGAAGCATAATCGCACTAAATTTGTAATATAAAATTCGTTAGAAGTACAGTGCAACTTCGACAATCCGGACACATATAGTTTTAGGGTCGGTCGGATTAACGAGGTGTCCGGACTATAGTAGGTGAAAATATTGAAATAATCTAAGTGAATTAAATTGTATGTACATACATGCATTGTACTATGATTTATTAAAAAACAATAAATTATTATATTTGATTATTATATTAAATTATTAAAATATGTAATGTATGTTCAAATGTTACCGGGTCCATTATAGGTATTCGAAATAAATTGTTTTATCTTCTTCTTATTTTTTTTAATGTCGCAAATCGTTGATTTAGGAACATGGAATTTTTCGGCAACCTGCCTAATAGTTTTTCCCTCATCAAGACTTTGTAAAATATCACACTTTTCCTTTAAGGTTAGTGTTTTATGTTTGCGTTTATTATTTAAAAACCTGGCACTTGGAATGGAATTAGACAAACACGCTTGCGAAAGAATGAACCGAAACTGAAGTAATGATAGTGCAAAATGTAAATCAAAGTATGAATAACAAAACGCGAGTAAAAAACGGGAAACCCCCGAATTTTAATATTTATTCTTGCATAAAAAAAATTTGTCCGAATTGTAGAGGTAAAAATTTTAAATTGTCCGAAATGTAGAAGCGTCCGAATTATTGGAGTGACCGGACTGGCGCATGTCCGGACTGTCGAAGTTGTACTGTACATTGCTTTAAATCAACTCGGGTGGGAACTAATGCGTTGATGCTATATAACCGGTTTCCTACATCGCATCGGTGCGAGAGTGCGTTAGTCACGTATGTATTCTTTTACGCCCCACTACAAATATCCGATTTTCACCATGCACCTAGGGTATATTGTGAGATTTTTTATTACGTATGAATTCTTTTACGCCCCACTACAAATATCCGATATTCTGCTAGGGTATTTGGAATATTTTTTATTTTCGGATATTATTCGACTGTGCATGCGTCGTATCCATATAAGTACAATGTAAAATAGCGCACGCTGATTGGTCGGAACCACTCTAATATGACTGAGTGGAATTATCAATAATATTAATATTTAGTAGTGCCTCCTCTACTTTTAATAACGGCATTAATTCGTTTTGGAATACTTCTAATTAATTTACGACAGTCCTCTGCAGTTATTTTTTCCTACTCTTCTTTTAGTACATCCAAAAGTTGTTTTTTCGATGAAATTGGGTGCTGGTGGAACTTACGCATAAGAATGCCGTAGATGCTCAATTGGATTGAGATCCGGGGATTGTGGGGGCCAATCCAGCAGCGGTACGTTATTATCTCTAAACCACTTCATGGTTACTGCAGATTTGTGGCATGGTGCATTATCCTGCTGAAATAAGACGTTGTCCATGTTAGTGTCACCAAAAAGTTTTTGAAACGATGGAAATAGGGCAGTTTCCAGTACATTTATGTACTTTTTCGAATCCATCCGACCCTCACAAAGAAACATTTCGCCTGTACCGTCAGCGGACATTGCCCCCAAACCATTATATTGCCTCCGCCGTGTTTTACTGTGGACAATCAATTTATTTTCCCTTTTAAAAATTTTTAAATAATAATTATTTTTTTTATTATTAAAATTTCGAAATCATAAATTTATTTTTCTTGATTCTAAATAAATCCATAAACTTACCAAAATTTAAGAATAAAATAACCCCTTGACCCAACATTTTGAATGCCTTTAAACATAAATATTTTGGACCCCCAATTTTTGGTAAAATTGGTGAAAGGGTTAAAATGGAAGTTATTCAAAATGTTTGCAATAAATTTCTTCAATACACTTGTCTCAGAAGACAAGTGTATATCCAGAATTGGATTGAAACAGGCTGAAAGAAGAAGATACAATTGAAGGGCCTAGTGGAAAAAGTAGTTAAGTCACTTTTTTTTCAATTTTGTGATTTTTATACTAATTTGTAGAGAATAAATGCCGCAATGTGAAAATGTGCTCAACTACAAATTGAAAAAAAAGTGACTTAATTACTTTTTCCACTAGGCCCTTCAATTCCTGAAGCAATTATTTCTTTGTACTTATTAAAAATAACCCAACTGAAAAACTGGACTTTAGCAATTTAAAAATTGTACTTTTAATTTTTTTGTTTTAAAATTTCATGTTGCTTTTGTATTTCAGGTGTGTTGTTTGGACAGGTGATGGACGTGTCTTTTTTTATAATCCTTCCACTAGGTCCTCCGTATGGGAGAGACCTGATGATTTGGTAGGTCGTTCCGATGTGGATAAATTAGTTGGAAATCCACCGGATGCTGTTCAAACTCCCAAAGATTCGCCAACTAAACCGGGGGCGACAAAAAAGAGGTCCGCATCTGAAGATAGCGAAAGCGAACCGGAAGAGCCAGCAAGTAAAAAGGTCAAAGTGGTGGAAACTACAAGTGAGTTTGCGTTGTTGCCAGGGTTGTTCTTAGAAATAACTGTTTTTTTTGTGATTAGGTAACGGTGTTACACCTCAACCGCCAAAGAAGATTGATATAGGTAAGGAAGCTGCAGTCGAAGCAGAATTGCGTGCTGCAAAGGAACGTGCGATCATACCATGGGATCAGAGAGTCAAATCCTTCAAAGAGATGTTAATCGAAAGGGAAGTTTCGGCGTTTAGCACGTGGGAAAAAGAGTTGCATAAAATTGTCTTTGATTCTCGTTACTTGTTGATTACTTCTAAGGAGCGCAAACAAGTGTTTGAACGGTATGTTAAGGAAAGAGCCGAGGAGGAGCGCAGGGAAAAACGGAACAAATTGCGGGAACGTAAGGATGCATTTAGAAAGTTGTTGAGCGAAGGCCACCTGCATGGAAAGTAAGTTTTCGTTGTTTTGTTTCGTGTGATTAGTTTTTTAATTCTTTTTGTTTTTCCAGATCATCTTTTAGCGATTTTGCACAAAAATATGCAAAAGACGAACGCTTCAAGGGCGTCGAGAAAATGAGAGAACGTGAAAGTTTGTTCAACGAATATCTGATTGAAGTTAGGCGGCGTGAAAAAGAAGAAAAGTCTCAAAGGCGAGAACAGGTAAGAAGCACCAAATTGTTTACAATTTTTATAAAATTATAAATAAGTCAGCTATAAGGGATGCAATTTGGGCCGTTTTATATTTGACTTGTTTATGTGATTCTCGAAAATTGTTAGATTAATTTAAATGTGATTGATATATTTGTCGTCTTGTTTTATTACAAAATGCCAGCTTAAAATTATTATTGCAGAAAGTTTACATATAATTTTTGTGTACATTAATTATTTTCAGGGAGTTTTCAGCTTTAGGTATGTAATGTGAATTTTGATTGTACAACCTTCGCTTGTTTTCAACGGTTGCGTCAAAAATTGCTTCTTTTGTATTTTTGTTTGTAATCGAAGCTCTAAACTCGGCACTTTTTTATGCAACCGCCTGTCATCTTACTCTATTTTGCACATCTCGATTGATCAAAATTTGAAATGAATTTAAATAATATGAAAATTTTGATGGATATGCGGTGTGGCTTTCTTAGATTATAAGTTTGCAATATTATTTTAAGTATTAAAATGATAACTTAAATTCAAGAAAAGTGAACATTAAGTTTTTCTTTTGAAATCGTTCTAAATAAGTAGTTTTATTATTCAGCTTGATTGCACATTCAACAACAGGTGTGTGCGGACATGTTTTGGAGATATCGTCCTATCCCCGGAAATAGTGTGTTCAACGTGAGGTTGGGCAATCTAGGATCACACTACCGTGCGTTCTGCATTCCTAATGGCTGCCAGTACTTATTTTGTTTTTACGGTACATAAACTACACATTAGTTGTAATTTCAAAAGTTCAGAAATTTTGTACGAAAATTTCATTTACTTTAATTTTTTATTTTGGTTAGAAATAGTTCAGTTTGATTTTATTGTTAATAAAATAACAAAATAATTAAAATCAAAGTAACAGTTTGTACGAACAGAAAATGTGCAGAAAGAAAAATGTACAGGTTTTAATTTATTATTGATTCTATTTAAGGAAGTACGAACATTTGGATCCATAGAACTTCAATCTGCAGTTTATCATCTTTTTCTTTGTTCTTTTGTCAGAATTATTATTGTGTCTTGGCTTAACAAGAAAATTTTTATGTCCAAAATTACTGTTGGTGCAATACTGGTTTTTGGTGTTTGACTTGTAATCAAGAAACAATTCAAAATATTAATAGAAGTAATATTTTCTGCTGTACATGGTGGCCCTCTTATGGCGATTTCTTTCATACTGTCCTTGGTAGAAAAGGTTTATAATTATTTTAGTCTATACTTTCTTTTAAACAATTTTATTGTGTATTTAAAATTTTTTTTAATGATGGTATAAGGTTTATACCGTTTCATCAACCTTATGGGATTATTTTGGAAACCCCTGGCATAATTCAAAGAATTATAACAAATGGAAGGCATAATAAATTGCTTTATTATTGTAAAGATTAAGAGCACTATTCATACTTGAATTTTCATAGTACTGATGAGGGGAACCTTTGAACTGTAACGCTAGTTTTAATATATAGTTGGTATACAATGAAAGAAAACCAAAAATTATTGAACACAGTGTTTTTTTAAGGTGCTGTGAAAATTGGTTTTTGAGAAATTTGGACTTTAAAGTTTTTACACTATTGATAATTTCAGAAAACAAACTAAAAACTAATAGGTTCATAGCCCAGTGGTTCTGGTACTTGCATACAGATTTTGTTGCACGTATAACAGGAGTTCGAATCCCTATTGTGAAAATTTTTTTTTAAATTTTATCTTAATTTAAATAAGTGGTTCTTTTACTTATTATTAATTTAAATATTTTGTAATTTCGTAAGGGAGCGTTCAAGTATTACGTAACGCAATTTTTGGAGATTTTTGACCCCCCCCTCCCCCCCATGTAACGCGCCGTAACGTTTTTCTGTACCCCCCTCCCCCTAGTAAAACGTTACGTAACCACCAAGTGACCATTTTTATACCTAAAAGTCACAATTATGTGGCAAAAACAATGTTACGTAACGCGTAGTTCAAACCCCCCCTCCCGCCCCTGTAACGCATCGTAACGTTTTACAAGACCCCCCTCCCCCCCAAATTCGTTATGTAATACTTGAACGCTCCCCAAGTATTACGTAACGCAATTTTTGGAGATTTTTGACCCCCCCTCCCCCCTATGTAACGCGCCGTAACGTTTTTCTGTACCCCCCTCCCCCCTAGTAAAACGTTACGTAACCAAACCACCAAGTGACCATTTTTATACCTAAAAGTCACAATTATGTGGCAAAAACAATGTTACGTAACGCGTAGTTCAAACCCCCCCCTCCCGCCCCTGTAACGCATCGTAACGTTTTACAAGACCCCCCCCCCCCCCAAATTCGTTACGTAATACTTGAACGCTCCCTAATACAAATTTAATAGCAATTTCGTTACTAATAAAACAATATTTTATTAGTAACGAAATTTAACAATGTTAAAAAAAAATTTTAAAAATTAAATTAAAAAAATTAAAAAAAATTAAATTAAGATAAAATTTAAAAAAAAACTTTCACAATGGGGATTTGAACTCCTGATTAGCGTGCAACAAAATCTGTATGCAAGAACCAGAACCACTGGGCTATGAACCTATTTAGTCTTTAGTTTGTTTTCTGTCTCAAAAACCAATTTTCATAGCACCTTAAAAAAGACACTGTGTTCAATAATTTTTGGTTTTCTTTACTTTATATACTGAAGACCAGAGAGTCAAACAATAATTATTTCGTTCCGGCTTATGGGTATGTTCCTAATATTTTTATATTATGTTATGAATTGTTGCTGTTCAACTCCAGTTGTTATAATCTATTTTGTTCGGTTCAAAACCGGTTTTAAACCCGAACTGTAACGTAACCCAACAAATATTTTAGCTGTAAATCGACTGTTAACTAGCTCACAGTTATGTTTAGCTGCCAAATAGCCATTTAATTAATTTTTTGCGGTTAATAATTATCATTTACGGGGGGGAGTTACCTAATGTTGACCACTCCAAACAAAATTAAAAATTTCCTATTGCAAAGAGGAAGGTTTATATAGTATACTGTAAAAATTTTGTGTGAAAGTATTGGCGATTTACCCTACCGTTGGTGGCGCCACTAGAATGTAAACAATGGCCGATAAGCTACGTATTCGTGAAATAAATTTGAAAGTAAACACAACAATTTACATTATTTACTCGTCTATTATTCATAATATCACACAGTAACAATTTCTTTAAATTATAAACACACGTTTTAAACGTTAACAACTGACAACTGATCGCATGTTATACGTAGCATTCTAACTTAAAATTCTACCGCATGGTGGCGTGTTGCTAAATGTAAATCGCCAATAGTCAAAATTTTGAAAAAAAACAATTTGAAATTTCGGGATATGGATTCGAGACTCGTCCGGCTCCGCCTCTCCGGCCGGTTTTTCATCGCCGGAGCCGCTACGCGGCAAAAGCTAAGCAAACTTGAAGGCGCCATCCATCAAGAAAACCGGGATTCTAGTCATATTCCCTGTAGGACGTGCAAGCAGCATCTAACGAAATTTTTTAAGTGTTAGGGTATACCATTCCACACGTACCGTCAACAGAATGACGACGCACGGAATCTCATATGAGATTCCTGCGCGTCGGTCGGCTTTTACATGTTAAATTTGCTAACTTCAAAATCAATTTATTCAAAATTTTGATAATACTTTCACACATAAAATTTTAACAGTATACTATAGGGGAGAAATATTACCGGTGGCGCGCTGTAAGCAACAACAAACGTGACGTCACATTAAGGTTATAACCTCGCTTGACCTCGCTCATAGTGAATATGGTTACGTACAATATGAAAACACATTAAAAAATTTGTTATACTTACATATTAATATTATTTCACCAGGATGAACAATAATCACTACCGTATAAAACCCATATGAAAACAATAAAAGTTTTATTTTCCCTTCTAGTGACGTCAAATATTTAGTTAGGCAGTATAGAAATTGTACGCACCCTAGTGGCTGTAATATCAACTAATTATTTGACGTCACGATGATGCTAAAATAAAAATGAATTCGAGGTTAAATTAATTAAAATACGTTAAATTTATTATTTTTTTATTAAATTATTTATTTATTACTTATGTTAGTTGTAATGTATTATTATCGTTCAAAACCAAATCAAAGTATTTCTGAGCGAGATCAAGCGAGGTTATATCATTAGCGTGACGTCACGTTTGTTGTTGCTTACAGCGCACCATCGTTAATATTTTTCCCCTATATAAACCTTCCTCTTTGCAATAGGAAATTTTCAATTTATTTGGGGTGGTCAACATTAGGTTACTCGACCCTCATTTACTATATATTTAATAACAATCAAACTTTTCCATTCCATTTGAAACTTTACTTCTCTGTAATGTACCACTGCTAATATGGTTAAAATAAATAAAAAAATTATGTTTCACATCGAAGTAAAACTAGAAAGTCCATTTTAAATTTAAAACAAATTTTAATTTTATTATACACACGATGTGTTTTGAATGACAATTTCGAGGGTTCTGATTAGGTTTGAATTATGCGGACGGACGGACGGACACGGAGCCAGATCATAAGGCTTCTTGCTATACTTTGTGTAGAAGCCTAAAACGGAAATTTATAGAAAATTTTCTATTCAATTTTGGTTCAATGAGAAATTTATGAAAAAATTAAATTAAGAGAGTTATTAGACAAAAACCTCATTTGAAACTCATTTCGCCTTTTTGGATTGATCTGTTATTATATTTTAAAAATTTTAATTTGTAGAGAATTTTATGCTTTCGAATTTTGTTCCAATGAGTATTATCAAATTATATAAATTAAGGGAATAGGAGAAAATTCGTGTGGGGGGTAAAATCCCCAAAAGGTCGACGTAATTTTTCGACTTCCTTAATGTTTGCGATTCTGTCTTTCTTGAAGGGGGGGGGGGTTTGATATATATATCAATATAATAATATTGATAATTAAAAATATGGGGGATTCCATACTCCCGGTTTGACTTTTTATATTTTGCGAGGAATACAACAGATATTTTTATATCAAATATAAAAATATCATTTTGCTATCACGAATTCCAACGATTTAAAAATTACCAAACGCAATAATCGCAACAAAATTGTGGTTACCCCTGTCGGGGGGGGGGGGGGTATGGAATACCCTCCAGTACAAAACAATGTGAAATGCGGATTCCCGTTTATTTAATAACGGGAGTAATTCCCCCCTCCCCGCCAAAGATTCATTTTAATCGTAATTTTTCGACTTCCTTAGTATTTGTAATTTTGTCTTTTTTGTAAGGGGGAACTGATTGATTGATACATACTGCCATCTGTATTCCACGACTTATACAACCATTTTTAAATTTTAAATAATCTTTTTAAGTCAAAAATAATAAAATTTAAAAGAAATTGCATTTTTCTGATCTGTTTAAAAAATCCGCGTTAGTTCGAATCTCAGCTAGTTCTGAATAATTGTGCCGTGGTTTTGATTCCACGTTAAGCTTGATACATACATAATATTACGCTGTTTTTTTTAAATGTCTATTACCTACGGATTGGGCATAATTTGTGATTATAATCGCCGATTGGCGATGTACAAAAAATTGAAAGCTTTTATATCAAGTGTGGACGCCTTTTAATTAAAAAAAAGAGTGGATATCTCTTTTTGCAGCAGATCCTAGGCTTCTATACAGCTACCTTTCTGGTGTAAACAAGTGATAGAACAATATGACAGTTTCTAAATTTTGTTTGACGCTTTCTGAAAATCAGTTAACAAATCTGAATTACCATTGACGATTTCTGAATATCAGTTGACAAATCTTAATTACAATTGATGATTTTGTATATGCACACATGGGGTTGACAGTTTTCTCTTAAAGAAACAGCTTTATTTAATTTTTTCACGCCCGAAGTGAGCCACCCTGTATTTTCACATCAAACGCCACAACCTAGCATTGCACTTTCAAGAAAGTGTTTCAGTACATCAAAATTTCAATAATTATCATTTGCAAGCCAATCTGATCGGCTTATTTAGAAAAAGTAACTGTAACACTTTAGATAATTAAAAAATTTATTTCAGGCTTCATAAAAATTGGTCGGCCATCCTACTTCTTTATTGTTTGCTTTTTTGATAAAAAAAAAATTATTGTGCAGGATGTTTCAATTTTGTGAATTGTTTGAATGACAATGTCAACCTGTTGGTCCCAGCTTGAACGCTTTTATGCTTTGTGAAGCTTTTTGCAAAATTTATTTTTTAGAACACCAAAAATGCGGATACAATTTTGAAACATCTTGTATAATTAAAAAATAAAGGTTAACGCGATTACATTTTTTTCAGCATTTAATGAGTCTTACTTTTCAGTGCAGTTCCGTTTCGGTCTCCATGTCTTAGCATTTAAGTTTATTACTAAGTTTTGTCGATTTGTAATTTGTTAAAATGTAACGCGTGTTTTACGGTTTGCAGGTAAAGAAAGACTTCTTTGCACTCTTGAGAGAACACTCTGACATCGATCGGCACTCTCGTTGGTCTGAGGTTAAAAAAAAGTTTGATTCGGATCCGCGTTACAAATCGGTAGATTCTAGTGGTCAACGCGAAGATTGGTTTAGAGAATATTGTAAGATATTGAAAGATGAAAAGAAAAAGGCTAAAGAGAAGGATCGCGAGCACAAGAGAGATAAGGAGAAGGAGAAGCACAAGAAGAAGGATAAAGACCGTGATGGTGAGAAGCATTCGAAAGATAAGAGCAAGTCTGAAAGTAAAAGTGAGAAGGAAAAAGCTAAAAAGGAAGAAGATGAGGATGTATCCATGAAGGAGGTTGGAGAGGTTAGAAATTTGTGGTAACGCTGTTGAATATAAAAAAAATTGTTATTTTTTAGGATGTTGAAATGGAAACTGTGCCATCCGATGATGAGCGAGCTAAAGAATTGAAAGATAAGCAAGCCAGAGCTGAGGCGAGCCTAAGGGAACGTGAGAAAGAAGTGCAACGTACTTTGGCTACCCACATGAGAGATAGGGACAAGGAAAGAGAACAACATAAAAGGGATGAAGCTATTCAGCACTTCAATGCTTTGTTATCAGATCTAGTCAGAAATTCTGATTTAAGTTGGAAGGAAGTAAAACGATTACTAAGGAAAGATCACCGGTGGGATTTGGCCGATACTTTACCGAGAGAAGAAAAAGAAAAGTTGTTCAACGATCATATCGAACATTTAATTCGAAAGAAGAGAGAAAAGTTTAGGGAATTACTCGACGAATCTGTTGGCGTATCTTTAACCAGTAATTGGAAAGAAATAAAAAAGGTCATTAAAGAAGATCCAAGGTATACCAAGTTTGCTTCCAGTGAAAGGGTGAGTTGTACTTTGTTGTGTTTCTCTTAATTTTGCTAACGATTTTGTTATTTTTAGTGTGAGCGCGAATTCAAGGATTATTTGAAAGATAAAATTATTACTGCCAAAGGAGAATTTAAAGAGTTATTACAAGAGACTAAGCTGATTACCCATAAGTCGTTGGCTAGTGTTCGCGAGAATGAAAATCACATGCAAGAAATTGAAGACATTTTGAAAAACGATGGAAGATATCTTGTGTTAGATCACATTCCTGAAGAAAGAACTCAATTAATTTTAAATTACTTAGAAGAATTGGATCGAAGGGGTCCTCCACCCCCTCCCACAGCAAGTGAACCCACACGTAGATCAGTAAAGTAAAAAAAAATTAATACTGCGCAAATGTTGCACCATTTTGTATTTCTATGTATATCCTTACTAGTCCATGTTAACGAAGAGTGTTTTTATTATTTGTATAAATTGAATCTAGCGGTGTATGATCATGTGAAAGTGGTGCAATATTTGTTGTGATGCTTTTTTATACATCAGTTAAAATAAGGTGCATATTTTATAAGTTGTAATAAATTTACTTTTTTTTTTAAATATTTTGCCATAGTTAAATTCAAAGTGTATTGTTTTTTAAATTGATGAAAGATTAACGTTGAACTTTTGATTTTAATAACAACTAATTAAATATAAATAATATATTAAGACATTTTGTGTATTTATGATGCAAAGGTTCGTCAATATAAACAACCAGTGGTCCATACCAAGTTCTTGGTTAGAAGATTACAACTACATAATATATTATGGAGTAGTATTAATGATATGATCGTGCCTCTAAAAAATTTTGCACATGCACCAAAATAATTTTATATTGAAAAAACAAGAAAATATTAGATACTTGTTTATTTAATAATGGTGCAACTATCTAATGATTATTATTTATTTTACTAAATGATAAAAACCTTATCAATGTGCTAGCCTATCATTCAAGATTAAATTTGAGGTGGCTCTGTTTAACCATTTCTAAAATACCTCTGTAATTGCAGCAATGGAGAAAAAAACCATTTTCGTTATTGTATTTGTTTGTGTTATAATTGGTATTCTTATTTTAACGTTATCACTAAACGCTTCTAAGGATAAATCGATATCAATAGGTAAGTAGGAATCCTAAATTATTTTAATTACTTATAAATGAAATTCAGTAGGTACTTGGCCAATTTTATTTTTAACTAAATCTAAGGGAATTAACGAGTTTAAATTTTTGAGGTGGGTAAATAGTTTTAATTAAATTTTGTTTTAATTAAAAAAAAACCTGGGGAACTCCCCAACTTAAGTAATTACTCTTATTGTTAGTACTTTGATCACTTATAATTTGATTATCTAATTCATTTTATTGTTATCATGTTGCAATTTAAAGTAAATAAATCGGCACTCTTGACTTACATACCCATTGAAATAGGAGTGCATGGGGAAGTTATCTATCTATGACTAGCTGAAAAAAAAATTTCTTCAGCTACACACTAAAGAACAGGCTTATTTTAGTCTATAGAAATAATATTTTGCGTGAATCCGATGAAAAAAACACAAAATATCGACTTGAAAAGTACGGGAAATTAGCATTGAGTATGCGGCAGACCCCGGTCGATGTCCCATCGTTCGCCCGTTCCTTGAAATCGAGTGAAAATTTTTCGCTCCGATTTGAATTTTTCTTTGAAATTCGGATAGATGGGGGTGTGATTAGTGGATATTAGTAATAAATATAATCAAAAAAATGGAAAATAACCCGTGTATTGCCGAAAAAGTGAAAAAATAAAATGTTTTTTTCCTTCGAATTTTGGGCTGTGCATTCGATAAGGAGGGTAATCCATCGTCAAAACCTACCCTTTCGGGGCGCCGCTGCGCTCCGCTCCGCTCTGCACCCCTCCAGGGCGGTTTTGACTCTGGTTACTAGGCTAAACATACGAGAAGGCGCCACCCATCAAGGAAACCGGGATGTGAGAGAACCTCGAAATAGCATTAAAAAGTATAGTTGCGGTATGGGGCAGTAAACTATTACGTTTCACCCCCAAAAAATCGCGTAAAAACAAAAAATAATCGATGTTACATGTACGAGAGACGAGCTGCATCTGCCGGTGCGAATTTTTCTGGACTGACCAAAATGGAGCATCCCGGCGTAGCCGGCCTTCTCCTTCATCTGAAAGAATACATTAGTGACATTGGAAATTGTGGAGGCCGGTGGGCCTCTCGAAATAGCGCTGAGCTAGACTGACTGGTGCCGGTGCGAAATACTTAAGTGTTAGGGTCATTAAAACTGCACGGACTGTCAATAGAATGAGCGACGCGCGGGAATCTCGTTAATTTTACCACTGAATCTCGTAAAATTTGCTAAGTTCAAAATCGATTATTTCAAAATTTTCATAATAAATTCTCGGTTCATATTTTGACAATTTGTTATATTAACTGTGTTCTTTAGTGTGTAGCAGAAGAAATTTTGTTTCGAGTAGTCAGAGATAGGTCACTTCACCTGGAGTGCATTTATCAATGGTTGCGAGAACTCCGCCATTTAAAAAAGCTTTGCATAGACTCGAGACTGCTAAGGTGGAACTGATGCAAGTGCGTTCTGAATTCACAAGCTTTGTTTTGCGTTTATTATACGCTTGAACTTACTTTCGAGCATATCTACCATAACACCTACCTATCTGTGCGGGTAAATGACCTGTTATAGACATAATTATGTATTTAACCCTCCAGTAGTCGCGCGGACTACAATCGTAGTTCACGCTTCTTCTAACCGTGGTAATTCGTAACAGATCGCATTATATCGGGTTAAATTTTTGGGTACCTGTTGATAATTTATCAACCCTAGTTTCAGTAGTTTTTGAGTATTGAAAGTTGTGTTATTTGTGTTGAAACAGGACTGGATCACGATTGTATATAGTCTATATAATAATAATAATAAAGCATTTTATTCCTGACAGAATATAGCTATCTCCGTAAGAGATTTTACAAAACCATTTTTTGGGTTGGTTTAGTCCCCATATTCTTACATTTCATTCTATTTCATTTCACAGTCTAGTATTTGATTTTGCTTCGCTTGTGATTCTTTTCCATGATCCTCTGTCCATGATCTTTGTCCTCCAGTTCTCGATTCTTATCCTTTTGATATCTTCCATTACTTGGTCCCACCACCGAACCCTTGGTCTTCCTCTGCTACGGACTTCTGTTGGTCTCCACTCCGTGATTTTCTTTATTGAGGTTTCTTCGTCTCTCCTCATCACGTGACCGAGCCATCCCAATCTCATCGATTTCATCGTCCTCACGATGTCTTCGTTTTCCATTTCTAGTATTATTTCCGAATTCGTCATCGGTCTGTGCTCGTGGTCATTCTTTTTCGGACCAAATATTCTTCTCAATATTTTTCTCTCCAGAACTCGCAGCTCTTCCTCCTCTCTCTTTGTCATACACAGAGTCTCTGCAGCATACGCAATCGCCGGTCTTATTATCGTTTTATATATTTTTAACTTGGTTGCCCTCGATAAGTTTTTATCACTCAATAATTGCTTGTTGGCGTAATATGCTTTGTTGCCCAACTGAATTCTTCTTTTAATTTCTTGTTGTCTTTCATTTGCGTTGTTTATCTGTACTCCCAAATATACGAAATCATCCACTTCCTCATAGATATGATCCTCAATCCGTATTCCGTCTCTTGTATTTTCTCTTGGACACTTCATATACTTGGTCTTGTCTCTGTTTATTATCAATCCCATGCTTTTTGCAGTTTCTTTTATTTCTTTACAGGTTGCAATTAGAGCTCTTTTACTTCTTGATATTACTACCACGTCATCAGCGTACGCAATCACTTGTACTTCCTTGTTTATTATTGTTCCTTGAATTTCTAGTTCTCTGATTATTTTTTCGAGAATCAAATTGAACAATGTTGATGACATGGCGTCGCCTTGTTTGACTCCACTATTTACTATGAATTCTCTGGTTTCACCATTTGAAGTTCTTACGCAGGCTGTGGTTTCTTCCAGTGTTATTTTTGTAATTCTTATAAGTTTATTTGGGATTCCAAATTCTTGCATGGTCTCAATTATCTTGTTTCTTTTTAGTTTGTCGAAAGCTTGTTTGAAATCTATAAACAGTATATACATATTAATGTTGTGTTCATAACTTTTTTCTATAATTTGTTTCAGGACGTGAATTGCATCTACTGTCGATCTACCCTCTGTGAATCCGTATTGATATTCGCCAATAATTTCTTTCGTAAAACTTTTTAATCTCTTGTTTACTAATGCTGATAATATCTTATATGCGGTGTTTAGCAATGTGATTCCTCTGTAATTCTCGCACCTTTCGACATCTCCTTTTTTCTTTATCGTGACTATTATACCTTCTTTCCATAGTTTGGGCATTTTTTCTTCATTCCACACCTGTTTTATTATTTCGTATATTCTTCCGTGCAGCACTTCCCCTCCATATTTGATCAACTCCGCATTCACGTCATCTTTGCCAGGAGATTTTCCATTTTTGAGTTTACTTATTATTTCTGTTATTTCTTCGTATGTTGGCTCCTCAACTTGTTGGTTTTCCTCATTTATTATTTCGTGGTCATCTCCTTCTTCCTCCGTAGTTAGTAGTCTTTGAAAATGTTCCACCCATATCTGATTTACTTTCTCTATGTCATCCTCCAATCTTCCTTCACTGTTCTTCATTCCTCTTGTTTTTATCTTACTTCCTGTTTTTTGTTGTCTTATTTTTTCGTAGAATTGTCGGCTGTTCTGTCTGTTGTTTTTTTCTATTTCTTCCATCGTTTCTTTTATCCAATGGTTCTTTTTTGTTTTATATGTTTTAACAGCTTCTTTTCTGATTTCTCTGTATTTTTGTAGGTCTTCGTTTTTATTCGTTGTTAACCATTTTATTCTTGCTTTACTCTTTTTGTTACTCAAGTCTTTACATTCATCATCGAACCATTCTCTTGTTTTTTTCTTCTCTCTGTATCCTATTATTTGTTTTGCAGTCTCCTTCAATATATTTGTGATGATTTCATTTTCTTGTTCCATATCACTATTTCTTTCTTTTGTTGACATTTTATCCTTCACTGCATTCTCGTACTTCTTTCTGGTTGAGTCATCACAAAATTTGTTCACTGCTAACTTTTTGTTCATATTCTTTCTTGCTGTTCCGTATGTTTTCTTTTGTTTGACATCTGCCACTACTAGGTAGTGGTCGGTATCTGCATTAGCGCCTCTGTATGTTCTTACATTCATGATGGAAGTTTTTTGATTTTTTGATACCATGACGTGATCTATTTGGTTTCCCTCCTCGCCTTCACCACCCGGCCAAACCCACGTTACTTTGTGTATTTTTTTGTGCTTGAATCGGGTACTGCTAATGTCCAGGTTGGTTGCTGCTGCCAGATTACACATTCTGTGCCCGTTATCGTTGGTTACATCGTGAATTGTTTGTTTACCCGCCACCTCAGCAATGTATTCTTCCTTACCCACTTTGGCATTGAAATCGCCCATTATTATCAACATATCTGATTTGGGAATAGTGTCGCATAAGCCTTCTAAATCATTGTAAAAATCCTCTTTCTCAATCTCGGTGCTGTCTTCAGTGGGAGCGTAAGCGTTTATTATTGATATGTTTGCGGGACTCTGTTGGACTCTGATGTATGCCAGTCTTCCATTCACTGGTTTAAATTGTATTATGTTATCATAAAATATTCTCGTTACTATAAATCCGATGCCATTTCTTCCTTGCTTCTCTTCTCCAGAGTACAACATTGCGTATCCAGCCTTTACAATTTCTCCTTGACTCTTCCAACGAGTTTCTTGAATCGCAGCTATATCTATTTCTTATTTTAACAGTTCTCCGGCGATCTCATCTATTTTTCCGGCTTTCAAGAGAGTCCTAATATTCCATGTAGCGAATCGGTATGTTTTCCTTTTTTCTTTTTTCTTTTTGTTTGCATTTCTCCTTTTTCTTTGCGTTGTCGTCTTTTTTCCAACACCCTCTTCTGGAACAACTGGTTGGAAAGGTCCAGTTGTTCTATCTTCATCTTTTCTTAGTTTTTTGCTAGTTTTAGTTCATTTGCCGTCTTGTCCCATATATACGTTTTGTCCTGCTTATATAGTCTTTGGAAACCAACTTTGACTCTGTTTCCATCTTTCATCTCGTTTCTGGCCGCTTCCCATATCTTATCCTGTATCGACTTTTCATTCTTGGTAAGGTCGTTCTCTATGTAAACTTTCGTGCCCTTTAATTTGTTTTTACTTTCCATTACTTTGGTTTTCTGGTTACGGTCTCTTAATTTAGCTACTATTATCTGTTTTCCCGGCATCTTCCCTATTTTAAATGCATCTATAACATTGACTTGAGTCTGCATTTCCTTTTTTAAAAACTCTTCTATCTTTTCTTCGGTAACATCTCCTTCCAATGGCATGCCCTTAATGATTATGTTATTAGCTTTTTTGTCTCTTTCGTATCCTTCTATTTGAGCCTCCAGATTTGTTATTCTGGTCTCCTGTTCGGTATTCTTCTCTTCCACTTTTTTCATCATCTCATGCATCTTTTTCTTTTCCTCATTCCATCTTTTCTCCATAACTGCCAGACCTTCTTTGATTTCCCCAACTTCCTCCTTAGTTGATTTAATTTCTTGTTTGGTTTCACTGAATCCGGTTTTTACGGTTTGAGTTAAGTTTAACAGCATTTCTCTCAGTTCTTCCATTTCGATTGTGTCTTCTTTTTGTTTCGTAGCTACTTTTATCTCTTTCGGTGGGGTTTTTTCTGTTAGTCTACTTTTCTGGAATATTCTATTTTCTTCTTTGCTTATGGACTCTTCCTCTCTTTTTCTTTTAATGTAGTCTTTCACCGATGGTACAGAGTTCGATCTTGTTTTATTTTGTTCTTCCTTATTCATTTGCTTTTATTGACCTCACTCAAACTTAGGCAACCCAACTTTCCGCATGCAAATTTTATGTATTTAGGGTTTATTAATAGATCAATACCACACTTGATTTATGTGTTTCTTTATTCTTGTGCTCACCCCTGTTCGAGTTGACCTCTTGG
The DNA here is from genome assembly GCA_932274525.1 of Podabrus alpinus. Lineage (NCBI taxonomy): Eukaryota > Metazoa > Arthropoda > Insecta > Coleoptera > Cantharidae > Podabrus > Podabrus alpinus. The sequence goes on from OW026453.1 coordinate 23,950,049, forward strand.
AGAGGAAACTATTGTTCTTGCAACCCCTTACTTCGAAATAATTTCAACTAACCTCAAAAAGTTCGACGAAATTTAAAACCTAAAAATTTCTTCAGATCGCCGTTTTCCAGTTTATCCAAATTTTTCTCTTTGATTTTCGTACTCCTATTATTCCGGTTAGACAAATTTTCCAATTTTCCTATTACTTTAATTCCGAAATTCAAAATTTTCAATTTGTCGAGTATACACATTCACCAGTGGCGTAATATAGTCTATATAATTGTTCTAAATATGTACCTATTTAAATACACGTTCAAACCGCATACCTCGTTTCTTTTAACGTAACCGATTACTTTCACATCAATATTTCTGAAAATTTTTACAAAATATGTTTAAAAAAGGCCTAATGAATTGTCTAGTTTAAAAAACTAAAAGTCCAAATTTAGTCCGGTCAATATAGACATTTAAAATAACAAAAATTCCCACAGAGCCAAATATTGGTGGAGAGCTGGGGTTTACCATTACAAATAAAGTTTTAAAAATCCCCATCGATTCTAGGTGTGCTACAAAAGTTATTCGGGGTCAAAGGTCAAAATTTGAGGTTTTTTGGATTTTTCTCGAAAACGGTAAGTTTTATCAAAAAAAACCTCAAACCAAAGTTGTAGATCTTAAAATTCTCTACAAAAATGGTCTTCATTATTTTTTTCTTAAGAGTTGCCATTCCTGAGATATCGCGATTCTAAGAGTCACATTATACATGATATGCACATATAAGCCACGAACTGAATCCCCTCTACCCACGTGGCCTTGAAAAACATCTGCCTATTCTATTGGGAATTTACATCACCGATGAGGGCGCTAACGTCGCGTCATAATGGCTGTTCTAATTAGTATAGCACGATATTGCACATAAGTTATTAATGCGTATTGTACTAATATAGCTAGTCGACTGCGTTGTAATAGTGGTAAAATTCAAATTCTAACACACAATTAATTGACAAATACACGTATAAAATTTTGGGTATACTAAAAGGAGTAGTTAATATTATGGATGCGTAGTGGCGCATGGTTAATGTAAATTCCCAATTGTCGAGTGAAGTGAGTTCAAGTGAATATACGTACTTATTACAAGCGTCTACCATTTAGGTTATTTGTGCTATTTTATAGCTCGAAAAAATGTCTCAGTTTTGCTTTATTTGCAATAAACTTTTAACTGAAGATGAAACAGTTGTGGTTGATCGTGGAATGCCAACTTTAATCGAGGCTAGTGTCGCGAGAGGTGATGAGTTTACTGAGTATTTAAGAACTCAAAAATCCGTTACAATACACGTGGATTGCAGAAAATCATACACCCGGAAAACTTCAATCGTTGCAGTAAAAAGACAACGTGAGGAGGAACAGGCTAGTACTTCAAAAAAAAGTCCACCTCGTACTAGAATGCGAGTAAGTGAATCAAATTTTTGTTTTAAAAAATACTGTTTATTTTGTGGCAATGAAGCCAATGAAGAATCTGAGAAAAAGAAAGGATCGAGAGATTGTGTGGGATCGAGAAGAAACCTTTAGCGTTATTTTTGATAAATATGTTCAGTATCTACGCAGACATTATGGGCTTACAGTGACGGTAGTATTTGACGGCTACAGTGACTCGACAAAGAATATTAAAGCTGCAGAACAACGTCGTCGAACTGCAAAAACATCATCGGGTTCCGAGATTACTTTGATGAATTTATGACAGTTCCAGCGAATCAACAACAATTTTTCGCTAACATTAATAATAAATCTCGTTTCATTTCCATGTTAAGTGACAAATTAACAGCTGCGAATATTGCAGTGAAACAAGCTCAAAATGACGCAGATGTTCTCATAATTGAAACAGCAATAGAAAAATTTAATGCAACAAACACAACAATTGCAGTTGGTGAAGATGTTGATTTGTTAGTACTAGTTACTGCAAGGACTCCAATGGATAAAATTATTTATTTTCTGAAACATGGAAGGGCTCAACAGCGAACAGAAATATATTCTTCAAAAAGTTTATCTGCTTATCCCAAATGCCAAAACTATATTTTATTTTTACATGCGATAACCGGCTGCGACACTTCGTCAGCAATGTACAGAAGGGGCAAAACGTCAGTATTTAAATTATTCGAAAAAAAAGATTTGACTGAATGCGCTAAAGTATTTACAGAAATTGATTCCACACCTCAAACAATAATTACGGAAGGAATTCGCTTTCTTCTTGCGGTTTATGGAGCTCGAAAAAAAATTACTTGCATTGATAAATACCGATACTTAACTTTTGTAAGAAATACGCGAAACAAGAAACAAGTACAACTATTATGCCTTCCTCCAACATCGGCATCTGCTATTCAACACTTGTATCGAGTATACTATCAAGTTCAAACATGGCTAGGCAATCAACTGAACCCAGAAGACGGGTTGGAAATTGATAGATAATACTCTGGAACCGATTCAAACTTTACACCCACCTGCTCTAGAAAAACTCCTCAACACTATTTTTTGGAATTGCAAAAAAGGTTGTAGTGCCAAATGTGGCTGTAAAAAAGTCGGGTTGCTGTGTTCTCCAGCGTGTACCAATTGCCAAGGTCAGTCTTGCTCAAATGTCCAGTTGAGTACAATAGAGGAAGATTTCTGTGATTTTAATGAAGAGACCAATGACTCAGCCACATTTGAACAATTTATGAACATCCAGCAAGAGGAAGAAGAAGAAATCGAAGAAGACATGACTGTTGAAGTAGACTTTCAAGAGTATGAATTTGATTAAAATATCTAAAGAAATCAAAACAATAGTTAACCCAATAATCAATATCAATAATAAGGTAATATCTAGAACTTGACGGGTATTGTTCCCTTAAATTATCCTAAAAACGCGCCAAGTACACTACCTCACAGGTGGCGTGGAAATGTGTGCATATCATGTATAATGTGACTCTTAGAATCGCGATATCTCATGAATGGTAACTCTTAGGAAAAAAATCATGAAAACCATTTTTGTAGAGAATTTTAAGATCTACAACTTTGGTTTGAGGTTTTTTTTTGATAAAACTTACCGTTTTCGAGAAAAATCCAAAAAACCTCAAATTTTGACCTTTGACCCCGAATAACTTTTGTAGCACACATAGGATCGATGGGGATTTTTAAAACTTTATTTGTAATGGTAAACCCCAGCTCTCCACCAATATTTGGCTCTGTGGGAATTTTTGTTATTTGACCACTATTTTTATGTCTAAATTGACCGGACTAATTATTGCAAGCTAAAAAACTAAAGTGGTCTACAATCGTAGTCCGCGCGCCTAAAGTCGTAGGTAAAATATGCGCGCCTACTGTAGGGTTAATTAATAAAAAAATGTATAAGCGCCGTCAAACGAAGTTCTATACTTTGCGATTGATAATTAAAAAGTTATCTACTTCACTATGTTTCTCCCGTTTTCGAAACGTTTTGGATTCCTATAACTTCCATCGCATTTACCACCTCCTGCGCCCACGTTCTTGCTGGTATAAGCGCCTTTTCTTCACACCTTTTTTTCGGTTTCAGTAAGGACGGTGATGTCGATATTATATGATTTTATCTCTGTTAGTACTTCTACGAATTTGTTACTTATACAGTGGAACCTCGCTTAACGAGCAAAAACAATTAGTTTTTCGCTTAACGAGTGTTCCGCATTACGAGTAAGATTGTGGAACGAACTATGCTCGTTGTGCTAGATTCCACGTAGCAAAATTCATGATCCTTTTTCGTTTGCGCTGTCGTTTTCCGTTTTGACCATCCATATTCCGAGGCTTGGTAGCAAGATTTTTTGCGATATGATTTTTTTCGTGGGATGGGGTGCAAGTCCATCGCCACAACCTCCAACCTGGAGGTCTAAAGAGATTTCTGTTAGGGCCTCCTACCCTTAGCCAAGTAATTTAATAAATTAATTACAATACCAAATTTATTGTATTTATGATAATATTAATGTTGACAGTAATTACTTCTTGTTATAATACTTCTACAAATTTCACGTTTTTCATAATCCCCTCTACCCCAATTTTTCACTTCTCTACCTCTTCAAGGAGTCTTCTTTGATCACATTTTTCTCTTGAAAGTAACTGGTATTTTATAACGATTTTAAGTGGTTATAAAAGTAGGATTATGAACTCTCCAAACGCCATTTCTACAAAATAGAATTTGCTATTTAAAAAAATTTGAATCTATTTGGATTTGATGATGGAAATTTGGAGTTTCATCTAATATGAACAACGTCACGGATTTTCTGTCGACATTAAAAGATGAACACATTTTAACCATAACTGGCGAAAGGTTGAATTTACGATTAAAATTAATTGTAGAAATTATATTATGGCGCCATGAATTTTTTCATATTTTTAATTTCATGTTTATATTGTTTCCATCAATCTTAAATAAAATTGACGCACTGATAATAAAAAATTGGCATGGAAATCACGAATTCATAATATTAAAGTTGGCATATCGAAGGACAAATTTGAAAGGCTCTCCCCTGCCTAAAGGCAAACTTTTTATACTAGATAATTTCATGCTGACAAAAATTATATATTAATTTTTTCGTTATCTCCCTTAGTTTTTGTAGTTTCAGCGATAACATCAGACAAACACGTGCCGGTTTTTAATGTTTTATCAAATTTGTCGGCTATTTGGAAACCCAGAAATTCATTCGCGATCTTGCAAAATATTGATAAAAAATGACTGCTTTATTTTAGTTATGAACAGCGCCGTAGCAAGGCGCCATTGCAATGGGGGCGCTAAACCTTGACAAAACTCAATAAACAATACTTTAAAATTTTCAAAAAGATAAGAATCTTTGGGGGGGGGGGGCGCATATATTCAAAATTGACTGAATTCGAAAATTTGACCGCGATTTTATTTGTAACATTGCCTAAAATTTCCTGCCGGCCTTTTCCCCAAGTGGGGATTTTAATCCTCTATAGTAGTTTTTCGCCTATAACTCGCTTACCTTCATTTTTAGAGAAAATTATTATCAAATCAGAACCGAAGAGTAAAAAATTCTCTATAAAACATTAACAAAATTTGCGTACATCATACTAAGTATTTATGAAATAAAAAGAAAATCCAGAGAAAACAATTAAAAAAGGTTTTAGTTCAGATGTGAAGTAAATCCTGAAACCTCGTTTTGTAGAGATTTGGTCCAATGATAAGACTGTTGATTTTAGGAAAGCTGATTCCAATCCCGCGTTCTTTTTCATTTCCCTTTAACTGACTGGGTAACCGGTAAAACTATCACGTCATCGTCGCTACAGTTATTCAAATATATTTAAATTGAAAAGAAAAATTCCTACAGATAAAAATAATCTCCATATTCGGAGGAGGGGGGGGGGGTAATCCGTTACGTTGCCATGGAAACGGTGATTCTGACATACTATGCGTATTTTATATAAGATCTTCAGAAGTTCCCAATGATAAAAATCGATATTACACCATCGGGGGTCTGGGGGGTATGGAATACCCCCCAGGTACACTTGCCATTATTCAGAACCATCAAAATTCATTATTTTTAAATGAATCTTTTACAATTTTTGTTTGTAATCCGGCAGGGGAGGGGGGTATTTTTGGTGATATTTTTCATAACTATCCCAGTACCGTCCTTCTTAATACCGAGGGACGTAAAAGTGAAAGTTTTTCTTTCGCAATAAATTAAGTGTACCTGGGGGGTATTCCATACCCCCCGGTCCCGGCAGCCTAAATGAGCTCCTGATAAGCATCCATTTGTTTTCATTGCTCTAAGCGAGCGCCGACAGTGTGGTGGAGGCGGACAAATGGTGATTTTTAAAGTACTTCATTTGGTCTGTTTAATAATAGTTTCTTGCTAGGAACATCCCAAGGATTCAGGAACACAAAAAGAAATCATTAAAAATGTGCTTGCAAAGTGTCGAAAAAATGGGGCAAAGTCAACCCTTTTTATATATGTGTACCAGGGGTGGGCTGGAGCCGGCTCGGTCCGGCTCGCACGAGCCGGTTCTTAAAATTTTTGAAGCTCTGCGAGCCGTTTGTTAAATTACCCCTAAAACCAAAAAATAAGCCATTTTAACCTTGAATCCACAAGGTGGTGTCACCCGTGACACGGGATTTACATTTTTAAGTCTGTACTTCCCCCGGAATATGACGCCACCTTGTTATTTACGTAATATAAATTTATTACACTCTTCTATATACCGTTTTTTTTGCTTCGAAATAATAGCGAGCCGGTTGTTCAAAATTTGGCAGCCCACCCCTGTGTGTACCTACCATATACATTGGTACTTTAACTTTGCTGAAAACGGAAAATACATTGATTTTTTTCAGTTTTAAAGTTGAAATATTGTTTCTGTATCTCTTTACTAGCACACAAGTGCCAAAACAAAACAGAATTACATTTTTAATGGTTTGTAGACCTAATTTCGATCCAAAAACTCAATTTTTTTTTTAATGTAAACCCCTTAAACTTTTAGTTGTGTGAGAACGCATGAGACACACCGAAAAAAAATTTGTGATATCATTGGTATCTCTAGTACTTGCCCTCCAAATTTCAGCTGCTGATACTTGCTGATACGAACACAAGAGCGCTTTTACTGAGACTTGTCCAATTTTTACCGAAGGGATTATCGGATTAACAAATTAATAAATTTTTCCAAATACCCCACAATATAAGAAATTGCAAGAGGAAAAGAAAAGATGCTACCCTGAAAATATTACTGTCACAGAAAAAGGTGCTTGTGTTAAACTGCAGTCTCTTTTGGATCATACGGCCAACTAAAATTATTTCCACTAAATCAATAGATGATCTTAAACAGCACGAAGGAAAGGAGTTAATTTTAAATAGCAAATGGGGAATGGATGGATCTTCCGGGCAAAACCAATATAAACAGAACTTTATAGATCAAGGTACAGATGCTAGCTTGTTTATGATATCCATGGTACCAATCAATATCTCTTCAGATGTATCCAAATTATGGCAAAATTCAAGACCATCTTCAACACGTTACTGTAGGCCAATAAAATTTGAGTTCAAATCTGAAACTTCGACAGAAACAATTATAGAACATGAGAACATTATTAACCAGATAAAGGATTTAAAGGTTACACAGGTTACAATAGGAAATTTATCCTTTGATATTAAACATGTATTACAATTAACAATGATTGATGGAAAAGTTTGTAATGCATTAACAGGAAATAAATCAGCTGCTACTTGTAACATTTGCAAAGCAACACCAAAGACGATGAACAACTTGGAGAGGCTCTTGGTTTAAAAGAATGTAATGAAAATGCGTATCAGTTTGGACTCTCAACTTTGCATTGTTGGATTAGAGATTAGATTCATGGAATGTATTCTTCATATTGGATATAATCTTCCCCTTAAAAAGAGTCGTGTTACCAAAAATGACAAAGAAATTAAACAGAAGTAAAAGCAACAAATTCAAAACGACATAAAAAGGGAACTTGGAATAACTGAAGATGTTGTCAGGCAAGGTTCGGGTACATCCAATGATGGCAACACAGCAAGAAAATTTTTCAAATTTCCCGAGATCACTAATAGTTTAGCAACGGGTGTTGATGAAAGGTTAATAAGAAGGTTTGCTAATATCCTTCATGTGATGGCATTTGGAGAAGAAATTAACAATGATAAATTTGAATAGTACACTTCAGAAACTGCTAAACTTTATGTTGACCTTTATGATTGGTACTATATGCCAGCGAGCGTACATAAAGTTTTAATCCATGGAGCTAGTGTAATTCGTGCTGCAATGGTTCCGATTGGACAGCTTTCCGAAGAAGATCAAGAAGCAGGAATTAAAGATTTCAAAAGAAGTAGACAATTTAATACACGAAAAACATCAAGAATTGCAAATTGTACGGATATCATGCACCATTTACTTATGCCTTCCGATCCAGAAATCACAAAATTAAGAAAATTGCGACCCAAAAAGGATTCGTTACTCTCACCAGTGGCCGTAAAATTGTTGGAACACCAGAATTTAGATCCATAGGAAGAGGAATGATATTAGGGTACAATATTTTAAAGAATTTTCCGCCATCTGTCGACGGCATTTTAGTCTCTTAAAACGGGATCATTTAATAAAAATTATTTTTTTTTATTCCGGCTTTATTTTTTAATTATTTTTTTCTTCTATTCTATTAAGGATATACTAGTAAGACAACTTCCAGATTTTTTTCAGATTATTTGCCCCAAAATTGAAGGCTCAGCAACCGTTTGTCCACAAAACCCCCATTTCACCACACTGTGCGCCGTAGCAAGGGTGAGGCGCCTGAGGCAAAACTATAATGGGGGCGCTAAACCTCGACAAAACCCAATAAATAATAGTTTAAAATTTTCAAAATGATAGGAATCTTTTGAGAGGGGGACGCATATATTCAAATTTGCCTCAGGCGCCAGAAGAGTTCGCTACGGCCCTGGTTATCAATCTTGAAGAAGTACCTACGGAAAAAGTAATAGAATTCTTAAAAAAAACCATAAAATTCAAAAGAACGAATTTTAATCTTGAATTTTTGAATATATTAGTAAAGAAGAGGGGTACACCCCAACTCGGCTCTGGCCAACTCGGAACCGGCCAACTCGGCTCTGGCCAACTCGGCACCGGCCAACTCGGAACCGGGAAAACTCGGCACCGGGACAACTCGGCTCTGGCTAACTCGGCACCGGTGGAATCGGCAGTAGGATTTCGCTCCGTATTCCGTAAACACTAAATAAGGCGTAGGATATTCTACAAATTTAAAATTATAAAAATTAATAAAATTGTAAAAATTTACGTTGTGACGTCACAATTGTGGAAGTTCTCCCACGTCAAAATTTGTCCTGAAAATCGTTACTCGGGGCCTAACCCCCCCCCCCCAGCCCCACTTTGCGCTTGACGTAATTTATAAATGGCCCATTGTGTAAAATAAATTCTGCGTACGGTCCTGAAAATAATTTCCATTTACCTCATGAGCCTATTTATGTAATAGCCTTAAGATTACAGATCATCCGTACCTCAGTTCGACCCTAAACTTTTTCATATAAATATAGATATATATTGCGAGTGGGGCTACACCTCACGGCGTTTCTCGCATCCTATCTTCCACCTTCGGCGGTCTTTCCGGTCCTCCTCTTGGAGTCCTCTTTTTGCCTCATCGTCTGTTCCACGTCATTCCTCCACGTGCGCTTAGATCTTCCCCTTTTTCTTCTCTTCGCTGGTAGCCAATGCCACACACTATACGGCCATCTCTCTTCCTCCATTCTTCTCATGTGTCCATACCAATTCAGTCTTCTTCCCTCGATCGAGTCCATTATATCTATTGATATTCCCATTCTTTCTCTAATGATATCAGTTCTCACTCTATCCATTAATGTTAACCCACAGCTTCGCCTCCAGAAGTCCATCTCCATCGCCTTTATTTTCCTCTTATTTCTCTCCGATATTTCCCAAACCTCCGCCCCATATATAGTTATACTCTCCACGATACTCTTGTATATTCTTCTTTTAACTGTGTTTGTGGTACTTTTATTCCATATTACAGAGTGTAATTGTCTAATTGCTGCTCTTCCCTTTCCTTTTCATGACCTCAAAAAAATAAAGTTTCAAAATTTCAATCTTTAACATAAGTTAACATAACTAAAACAATAAAACTACATATTTTTTACAGACGTTCCCAAAAACGGAAATTTCGCAGGAATGTGTATTTGAATGTCCTAAGAAATCCCCTCCGAATATTTTTCAATTCCCTCATCAGCTTAATACAGTATTTCGCCTATAACTCGCTTAACTTTAGCTTTACCAAAAATGTTCATCCGATCAAAATTGCAGAGCATAGAATTGTCTACTATGCATAACAGTTACTGAAGTTCACAAAATATGCCTAAGTCATACCTTTCAATTCCAGAAAGCCGAAATGCATTTTGTTTAAATATTGATATTGAAAAAAAAATTTTCTTGCGTGTCATTTTCGTCAGCTGAAGTATATCCTGAAATATCTATTTTGTACTATTCAATATTTGCCTGATGATAATTTTTTGTAAAAATAGAATTAAGCGAGTTATAGACAAATTACCAAGTGATGAGAAACCTGATGGGTTTTAAGGCGGGAGGGTTGTAAAATTTATTTTTGAATACAATTTTAATAATAGTTATTTTATTTCTGTTTAAAAAATTCTTGATAAAACCTTGAAATTTTATTTTATTAAAATTCTGATTGTTTCTCTTTTTTAGGATCTTGTTCGATATCGGTGGACCAGCTTCCACTACCTTGTGAACCATTGTTGCTCAAACAAAATGAGGAGTTAGATTATTTAAATGCTTTTGTACTACCAAACAGTGATGGATTACTAATGTTTAAGAGTGGAGATAAAATAAATATAGCATGTCCTGGTAAAGATAATCTGATAGAGATAGATGGAGTGAAAACTACTGTTCAATCTGAATCAGCTCAATGTGATAATGGAATTAACTTTAAAATTACTGGAAAGAGCGTAGCATTACACAAAATTTCTTGCAGTTCAACTCCACGACATGTGGCACGTTACACCAATAAGACATGTAGTGATAATAGCGTTAAATACGCTGAAATTGAAATTGGTTTTGAGGTTTCTGAACGATTCATTAAACACTTAGTAGTTTGCTATAATAAAGAGTTACAACATTCGTTATACTCTCATCAAATACTAGGTTCAACAATTTCTGGAGGTCGCAAAAATTTTTCTAATGAAAAATTTGATGAAGGAGATTTTTATACTGTGAAACCTCAAACCGTGGAGACACTCTATAAGCAAGAAACTCAAATTGGAACTGTGAATGACATTTTAGGTTTTAAAGAAAACAATCCTTACATTATCAAGGATAAAAGTTTTTTATCAAAAGGGCATTATAGCGCCAGGGCAGATTTTATTTATGGAAGTCAACGAAGTTTAACATACTATTATGTCAATGCTGCTCCTCAATGGAAAAATTTTAATAGCGGTAATTGGAAAACTATGGAAGAAAAATGTAGAAAATTTGCTAGCGATAGAAGGTTGGATTTGGATATTTATACTGGATCACATGGAATTTCAAAACTTCCAAGTAATGTTGATGAAACTTTGAAAGAATTATATTTGTGGAACGGTTCAAACCCTAATCCTGTTCCCGGAATTCCAGTTCCACAGTTATATTATCGAGTTGTTTTTGATCAAAAAACTAAAGCCGGGGTCGCTTTTGTGGGAGTAAATAATCCTTATTTGCTTCTTACGAAGGAAGATTTAATTTGTGAAGATGTTTGTGATCAAATTAAATGGATTGGAACAGATTTGGATAGAAAAAACATGAATCTGGGGTATTTTTATTGCTGCCAAATTGATGATTTAAAAAAAACTGTAACGGCTATTCCAGACCTTAAAGCTGAAAAATTATTAGTTTAATAACATTTTTATTTATTAATTTATTTTGCAAAATATATGTAGTAGGTAGGTTGATTTGTTTCTTTTAGTCATGATCCCTACAAATTTGGCGAATGACGTAAACTCAGCAAGAACATATTATTTATTTGTATATAAATATCAGTTGAATGTTTAATCTTTTTGTATCGTATTTCGTCAATGTAGCTCCGCGTTGCGCACTTTAGGGATCAGCAGTAAAGGAAAAATCTCAATAAATTATAAATAAACTGGAAAAAAATGTAATTTTTTGGAGGAAAGCATCAGACTTGATGCAAACAAATTTATTAGTATTTTTAAAACTTCCGTAAAGGTGGACCTTCCAAAGGTACAGAGATAACCGTCTTATGGGTGCCCCTAAAGAAATTTCCAAAATTATATTGCAAGTCAAAATCCTCTCTAGATTTGTGCATGTTAATTCTTCAAGATTTATCTGCTAAAATCGAAAAATTCGTGGTTTTTAGTTTTTATACATCCTCACAATTTCTGGTTCGTTATCTCATCATAACAAACCCTAAATTTATAAATGAAATTGAAATCCTCAAAAGTTAAAAAAATGTTTACAAAGTTTCGCTTAAAACACATTATTTACAAAAAAATAAATTAAATTCAAAATTTTATCAAAAACGGGTTAAATTTCATTGAATTAATCAGCAATAAACTATTTTCTTTACAATATCTCATACTATCAATTTTAATTATTATTACGATTTTCAATAATCAATTTTGAATCTTTATAATTTGCAAAATGGAAAAATTTCCATCATATTTGCAAAATTTAAGTAATCTAAATAAAATCGCTTTAAAATATGTTATAAAAATTTTCCATATTGAAATCAAATGTCACATTATTTTGTTAATTTTATCGCTTATCAAATCATTCAGTCCCATGTGCATTGAAAATGATTAAATTTTTAAACAAATAAATTTTTAATCAAACCAAATTCCAACAGTTGAGCGCTTCTGTTTGATAATTTTTTACTTCCTTCTCATTTGTACATCTCCATCTTATCCGCTTCCACGAGAAATAGACACTCGTTCCAATCGTACCATTAATTCGACTCCATGTGGAAAACAAGTTGTCCATTTCTCCAATTCTCATCGTTCCAAACGGATCCAATCCAAACTTTAAATTTTTCCTGTAAATAAAATTTTTAAATTCTCACTTTTTTTGTTGTCTCTCGGGTTTCCAATTTTAATTTTTCTCTTCGTGGAATAAATTTTCATTTCATTATCTGAATTTTTTAAAATATTCGTTTTTAAATCTATTATTTTAATATAATTTATCGTTTCCCATTTCATTTCATCAAATTTTTTTATGTTTTTGAGTTTTGAGCCTCAACCGTCGAAATCTTGTTGAAGACAAGTTGTACAATTTACCTTCCTATATTGTGCTTTTTTGTGTAAGAGCGATGCCAATCCGTCAAGCTTCGTTTGAGCTTCTATGATCATTTTAATTTAATTTTTTTACGAAGTTATGGATATTTGGAATTTTTGGCAACTCCGAGCAACACGCGTTAAAGTTTAAATATGGAAGTGTAACCGAAACAAGAGCAACTTCCAAAAGTTTATTTAATCGCTGAAAATACTAAATTTTCACCAATACGAGTAAATGATTTCGTATAAATCATAAACAATTGTGACACATTAGAATTTGAGACTGTAACTGCAGTAGTACAGTGATTGTTACATTAAAAAAAAAAATTTTTTTTGTGTTATCTGTAAAATATTTATTTTCTTATTTAAACTGAATGTTAATCGTTTTTTTTTTCATCCGTTGGGGATGGAGAGATCTTCACAAAGACACCACCCGGGACACACTGGGTGGTAGTGTGAAATTATTATTCACTAAAACCCCCTCCCTTACTATCATAGATGACATCTGGATCCAGGTATATGCATATACATTCGCTCAGATTGACACCCATTAACGGAAGATTTAAAGCCTCTTCCTTGTCCTTTTCGCCCTTTGCGCACTTTTCTCTTCTGTGTTGCCTTACATCGTCCCCCTTATGCCAAAACCACGAATGTGCATTTTCTAGTTTTCAGTCAAGTGTATTTGAACTAAATTATGAAGTAAATGAAATTAATCAATTTTAATATTGTAATTCAGACAATTTTTTTATTGTTATTCGAATATATTGTGTAGGGCAGGTTTGTCTTGTAGTGGTAATTAAGGTGAACAACACTGAATATGATGAATACTTTTATTTATTGTAATCATTATTACGAAGTACAACTACTATACCACAACGTATAATATTGTGACTACATCTGTTGACTATTGATTAATTACTAACTAACTAACTTCTTATTGCAATACTAGCACTTATATTTATAATAACAATTGACTTACATTTTAATGCATGCGTGTAACCTACATAAATTCTAGACGCTCGTCAGCGTTTCCTAAATAACTTAACTATAATTATTATTATTGCAATGTTACTACATATGAGGTCACCACATCACCCTTCTTCGCAAGAATGGATTTCGGGATAATTAATTCGAAATGCATTCTCGAAAGAAAAATTAGGTGTTATAATTTACATATTACCTTAAAATATTATATCTACAACCTAATTACTTACATTACAAATTACTTATTTTACACAAATTTTTAAATTATTCAACCATAATTCATCATTATTATTATAATATTTTCATTTTTGAAATAGTTTTACGCGGTTTTTATGTACCGTCACTGAATGTCCTTTATCATTCTTAATAGTACAATTTACACCATCACAACCGATTACCGGGAATGGTCCTTTATACCACGGATCAAATTTCTTTCTAGCCTCATTACTAACTAATACTAAATCCCCTGATTTCACATTCAAAGTATTGGTCCTTTTATCAAATTCATATTTACGTTTTTCTTTTACCTTCTGCAGGTAAGCATTAACGCGACTATTAGCTAATTGCAACCGATACCTAACTTCCGCATAATAAGCATCTATATTATATACAGGGTCAACAGTCATTCCCATTACTGAATTAAGTAACTCATTTTTCTTACCAAAAACTAGCTCAAAAGGCGTATAATTATGATATGCACTCGGTGTTGTGTTATAACAAAAGCTATAATATTTAACCCAATGATCCCAATCAGTTTGATTACTATTTACATACATTCTTATATATTCGTTTAATACTCGATGATTTCTCTCACAACCCCCAATAGTTTGACTATGATATGCAGTTGAAATTTTATGCTCAATGTTCATAAGTTGTAACAGTTTGTCTAAAACTTCATTTTTATATTCCGTACCCATATCCGTACGAATTTCTTTCATAGTTCCATAAGTTAAAATGAAATTATCTACAATTGCCCTTGCTATTGTGTTTGCTTCTTTATTTGGAACAGGTACAACTACTACGTATTTCGTTAATTCACATTGAATTGTAACTGCGTAAATATTACCAACTGATGTTTTTAAAAATGGACCGATTGTATCTATGCAAACAATATCAAATGCCTTTTGTGGAGTTGGTGTTATAACCATGGGTTCTGTATGCGTTACTTTGTTTTTATTTAACTGACATTTTTTACACCTTTTCACAAATTTTGCTATATCACGAGACATTCCTTTCCATCTATAATTTACTCTTAATTTCTTTAGCAACCTTTTCTGTCCGCAATGACCTCCCATGAGAGGATGATCATGATACATCTCAATTAACTTCTCTTTCTCGCTGGAATTATTAATTAATTTGGGATCCCTTATTAATAAAATTTTTAATTTCTTGAGCTCAATTGATCCTATTTCCTTAAATTTATTTATGGTGCACCGCCTAAATATAGGATCATTCATACTTAGTTTCACTTTATTAATGCACAAATTACCGGCTTCTAATTCTAGCCTAGATAATATTTTCTCTAAAGAAAAATTATCGTTAGCAATCTGCCATTCTCTGTGAAAACTGTGTTTACCACGCTTTCCCAAAATTATCCTAAGATAAGTGGGTTTAATCACAAACTTTAAAACTGGTAAACGTAATATATCATCAGCATTTGAAGTTTCTTGTATCATTGAGATTATTTCTTTGCTTTCCGATTTGCTAATTTCTGTTGCTTTGGAATGTATCCGTGACATTGCCCTAGTAACAACAAATACCTTATTATTTTTATTTGTCATGTCTTTCAATTCATTAATATTAATTCTAGACAATGCATCCGCCCCCGCATTATCTTTCCCTTTTATATACTCTATATGGAAATCATATTCTTCTAAATCTAACCGCATTCTGGTGAGTTTGGATGATGGATCTTTTAAGGCGAAAAGATATATCAAAGGTCTGTGATCGGATTTCACTACAAATTTCGTACCAAATAAATATGGCCTAAAATACTTTATAGCCCAATGTATAGCGGCAAGTTCTTTCTCAATGGTTGATTTATTAATTTCTCCTTTAGTAAACGATCTCGATGCATACGCTATAGGTAACTCTTTCCCGTCAAAATTTTGAGACAATATGGACCCGCAGGCCTCTTTACTCGCGTCCGTAGTCAAAATAAATTGTTTAGTGAAATCTGGGTACTGTAATATTTCTGGACTTAATAGTGAATTTCTAAGTTTGTCAAAGGACACCTGACATTCATTGTTCCATAAAAAAAATAGTATTTTTTCTAGCTAATTTATTAATTGGTTTTGCAATTTCAGCGAAATTTGGAATAAACCTTCTATAATAATTACAAAATGCAATAAAACGCTTTGCTGAATCAGCATCTGTTGGTATTGGAAATTTATTTATAACATTATATTTAGAATCATCCGGCAAAATTCCTTTATCTGTAATTTTATGTCCCAAAAATGTTACTTCATTTCTAAAAAATTTACATTTCTCCGGATTTAATTTTAAATTAAATTTTCTACAAGTTTCAAATACAACTCTCAAATTTTTTAAATGATGATCCTTTGAACAACCTATTACTATTAAATCATCCATATATAAAAATGCTTTCTCAGGTGCTACCCCTGCAAATGCCATTGACATCATTCTCTGAAAACTATTTGGGCTGACCTTGAGACCAAAAGGTAACCTTGTAAACCTGAAAGATCCAGAATCCACACTAAAAGATGTAATATCACGAGAATCTACCTCAAGAGGTATTTGATGGAAACCTGACATAAGATCCACAACCGAAAACCATTTGGCTCTACCTAACTGATCTAAAATATCATCAATTCTAGGTAAAGGAAATTTATCTCCTACTAATTTTTTATTGAGTTGCCTAAAATCAATTACTAAACGCCATTGTTTACCTCCATCAGCAGATTTCTTAGGTACTAATAATACTGGGCTATTATATTCCGCCGACGATCGCTCAATTATATTATCCATCAACATTTTATTGACCTGATTATTAATTTCAAGTTTTTGCGTTCTCGGTGTTCGATAATTTTTTACAAAAACCGGTGAATTATCGTGTAATTTTAGTTTTTGTTGATAAAAATTATTAGTAGTTAATTTTTCTGATTTGAGACCAAAAATATCAGAAAATTCTTTACATAATTTATTCATGTCGTCTTTGACAAATTTCGGAATATTTTCTTTTAATTTCTCCAAAATAATTTCCTGCCGATCTTTATTTACCTTACTTTTAGCCATTGGAACTACATTAAAATCATCTAATTTCCTAACTTGTATATTATTACTATTTATTGACACACTTTCAGATGTTGTATTTATTATTTTTACGCATGGATTACTTCCGGACATAATTGAATTAGCAATGAAAACACCAGGCGCCAAAATTCCGTTCAATACTACCGAATCATCTTTACTTTTCAATTTATTGACATATCTTATTACTTCACAACGAGGAGGAATCATTAATACGTCATCTTCTAAACTATTGCAAATTGATATAGTTGTAATTACAAATTCATTATGAAGCGTTAACGTCCAGTTTCTATAATCTAATTGACACTGATATTTTGAAATAAAATCTCTACCTAAAATACCATCTACCGGTATTGGAAAATTTTCGTTAACAATATGAAACGTACAATCAAACGCATGATTATTGATGTAAACTAACGTTTCCGTAACTGCAATAGATTCAGTGTACCCGTCTGTTATGCCATTGATTTTACAAATTTTTGATCTATCTACAAGCTGTTCCGGATTAATTTTTGTTTTTTTAAACAAACAAATATCAGCTCCCGTATCAATTAAAAGCGTTATTTTTCGATTCCCACTCATTTCTGTTTCTACAAATACAAAATTTGAAAGTGTCAGATCCATATTAAAAATTTTTACATTTGTCCCAATGGATCCCGTTGGGACTCTACTACGTTTCCCTGGTCTTCTGCTGCATATGTTCTTATAAATGTATTAGCGTTGCTATTTCTGAATCTTTGTCCATTAGCTGATCCATAACCCCTAAATGAATTTTGACCTTTAAAACGATTAAAATTTCGGTTAAAATTATTATTATTATACCCCTGAAATCTACCTTGACGCTCATTATTTCGTCGATAATTATTTCTAAATTGTCTCGAATTTTGTCTGTGATTTCCGCGGTTACTTGTATAGAAAACATTAGGATTGTCCTCACCAGTAATATTTACGAATTTGGTTATAACCTCTTGGCAATTTGAAAAATTACCAGCTTCCATTATCCATTTGGTTTTTTGAGAATCAGCATTCTTCACCATTGATTCCACGACCGTACTAGTAATATATGTTTCGGCTGTATTTGTTGGAACTCCTTCATTAATATAAGCTCTTTTTAACTCAGACGCCAGAGCATCAATTTCCGCTGCATATTTAGTCGTTTCTTTGTTATTTTGTTTCAATTTAAGTAATTTTGCCGTTATCAACCTTGAATTTTCTTTACTTACTCCCTTTTTTAATTTCTGAATGATTTCATCTAAAGAATCCGTATCCGTAATTAAATCTCGCGCTTTACCCGTAAGTTTAGTTTTTACAAAAGCAATAGCATTATCTTTATGTCCTTCAGAGTTAGTCTTTAATAATTGTAACGAATCTAAAAATGACTGTAACCTACTCTGTGAACCATCAAATTCATTAGGTAAAATTTTGCTCGCGAAATCAAAAAATTGTATCGATGATAAAGCCATTTTTGCTTCCGGACTACTTTCTTTTTTAATATAAGGGTCAATAATTACGTCGGAACTAATTTCTTCCGAATCTGAATCCGTAATATGAATTTCTTCTTTAATAGAAGGATCAATTAACGTTGAATATGAAATCGGTACCTTATAATCTATTTGTAAAACTTTAAATGTTCTACAGACTTTTTCCCTAATTTTTTCAAAATCTCTTTTTATTATTAATATTTGTTCTAGCTCTAAAGAGTTCTCAACTGTAGTAACTAATTTAACGTATTTATTAAAATTTAAGATTACCTTATCTTTAACATCGTTTTGTACTGCTGCTGATTTTGGGATATCTTTCTTTAAAACCCTCTTGGATTCACTAACAATTGCAGCATAAAACTGTGCTAACACCGCATATGTTTCTTCCCAGTTGCTCATTACCAGAACACTTACACACTATCCTAACTCACTGATTATTTACACTGCCACTATTCTTCCTGTTGACCATATGACTTGCTTCGACCCATGACTTGATGATTGTTGTTTTTCCAACTTGCTTCCTATGATTTTAACGTCTGCATCGTAATGTTCCTGGCTACACCTTTTTTTACACCTCTTCGATATTCCTTGTGTATTTTCATCATTAAAAACAACACTGCCACTATGGTTAAAATAACCATCATTATTTTAATGTCTTTTTGTCCCCCAAGCACTTGTTCATCAACAATAACGTTGGTATTCACTACTCCGGTGTCGGTGACTTCCGATTCTTTAGAATCTGTTGTTCCCATTTTATTATTTTTCGATTAAAATTTTATACTTGCTTTGGTCGATTTTAAAATTTTTTTTTTTTTTTCACTTTTCCATTTCACACCATTTACCAATAATTCGTAATAAGAAGATTCTTCTTAGGTCCGCTTCGCAGGATCGCCATGTAGGGCAGGTTTGTCTTGTAGTGGTAATTAAGGTGAACAACACTGAATATGATGAATACTTTTATTTATTGTAATCATTATTACGAAGTACAACTACTATACCACAACGTATAATATTGTGACTACATCTGTTGACTATTGATTAATTACTAACTAACTAACTTCTTATTGCAATACTAGCACTTATATTTATAATAACAATTGACTTACATTTTAATGCATGCGTGTAACCTACATAAATTCTAGACGCTCGTCAGCGTTTCCTAAATAACTTAACTATAATTATTATTATTGCAATGTTACTACATATGAGGTCACCACAATTGTAGCCGAAATCTAACGATCATTTAAAAGAAAATTTTCTTTCTTAGAAAGAAAGTATCCTATGGTCAAAATGGCAATTTTTGCACATTCGTGGTTTTGTCATAAGGGGGATGACATCTTCTTCCAAATTAAGGGTATGATGTTTCATCCTTTTCCTTTTTATATTCACTTTTATATTCTCCAAATTTAACTGGCGTAGTTTCCATTGAATCATATATCTGATGGAGCTTCATCAGAGTCACCTTGACCCCTAAACCGATTACCTTTTCATCCAAAATTGCATCGTTCCAAATCTCACGATCCGAAACTTCGTAGTGTTATGCGTATAGCCTTATATTTCCACTGATCGTCCAATAACAACTACGAATTAACCTGTTATACTATTTTCCATCATTTGAGCAGCATCTTCAGAAATGGAATCAAGTCTAACTCTTATGGTGATGGTACACATCTCGATCAGCTCTTTGATCTCTCCTACATTTTTCCGTATGTGGGTTTTGCAAAGTTGCATTTCGGCACTTTCTCCTTCAACCTCTATCACAACATCGCCTCATTTGGTTTCTATGATGCTTTTGATAGCATCCATCGCTTCTTTCGCGACTTTCAAATAAGTCATTTTGGGCGTGGTCTTCATCAAGACGCCCTATAATCATACAAGTTTATTGAAACTCAGTAGTTAAACAATGGAGATACCCCCTACAAACTAGATAAAGACCTACAAACTCAGTCATAATTTGACCATTATTCTCGTCTTTCATTAGCCCTGGTACTTTTTTATTTACAAGAGGTATACCGAATTGATTTTCAGGTTTATAGTCGCTAGTATCAAACCTATGAATATCTCTTTTGATGTTATTGTACACATCTGTACATCTAATTTCATAAACGAGCGAGTCGGTGTCACAGTAGAGCACTTTGGATGAAAAGTTTTTACGCATGTAAGCATAATGGAATTCATATAACTTGGTTTTAGATATATCTAATATACTCATACCTATATACATAGGTTTATTCATCATAATCTCCGTCTTATTTAATTCAACTATCATTAAATTATCATCCAGAATAGTTCTACTGTGGAAATTAGGTTTTGCAATCATTACTTTAGCACAATAGCGATAAATCAATGTATTAAAAATTCCGAATCAAATATATATTATAATACGTCATTGTCAATGTCAGATGATATAAACAAATATAGCGTTTTAAATAAAAAATATATGTTCTTTTGTATATTTAGATTATAGAATACAAAATCAAACATTTAAACGGTTAATGACGAATATTCAAAAATACAACAAAGAAAATTTAATAATTATATCGAATGCTGATAAATATGCAATTGGTAAATATAAATTGAACGTCGGTCATTGTAATGTACAATTTGTAACAATAATAAATAAGTATTAAGTATATCGATACTAATAGATTCGTTCATGTCGAAGAATTAAAATATTTATTTAATAATGAAACGGTCATTATGCTAACAAAAGATTCAATGTCTTACATTACTAATTAGGGAGTAATTATCATACTTTCTAAAAATTCTTCGACTTACAAAAATTGTATGCATTCTTCCACTTAGAAAATTTTAACAAATTCTACGCATTCTTGGACTTAGAAAATTTTTAACTGCAACAACCTTTGAAAATATTACAATCTGTTTAAATTATAGTATGATGCAGAGTTTTAATAATCTTAATGAAGCACAGTGCTTTAAATGTCTTCCGATGAAATATAAAAACATTAGAAATGATACAGTATTCTTCTGATAATTATATATTACATTCATTATTATTATTATAATAGAAGCAATAAAACTTAATTATTATTATTGATCGTACAATGCTTCATGCGCTATGCCCCCGTATAGGGAAGTACGCTTTTGGTTATTTAAACATTATATGAATCACGCTTCAGCCTCACGCCGACACCCCCGCGAGCTAAGCCGGCCGGAAGGGGTTATAAAAGTTTCCAAAATATAAAAAATTCATTACATTATAAAGCCTAAAAATGTCTTGCATAGCATCATATAATAGAACTTATATTAGTTTACAAAATTAATTTTAATTTTACTAATGTCTATTTATAGCATTTTATACACACATATTACTAATTAATTAGTAATTATCATACTTTCTAAAAATTCTTCGACTTACAAAATTGTCTGCATTCTTTCACTTAGAAAATTTTAACAAATTCCACGCATTCTTTGGACTTAGAAAAATTTTCATAAATTCTTGGACTTAGAAAATTTTTAAAAATTTCTTGATCGTAGTATCCCCATTGTTTAACTACTAAACTCCAACAAAGCTATATTGATTAACATGGGTTTTAGTAACAAATTAAAAATTGGAGCGAAAATTAAACTAAAAACGTGCCTCCCAACCAAGATTTTGCTAATAACTCTGTGTTGGTTGGTCCATTCTAAAAGAACGGACGCTCATGGAGCTTTAAACCACATTCGAAACGTTGGGTGAAATTGGTATCAAACATTTGCGCCTCAATCAGTTTCCATGCTTTTCGTTTAAGACTCAACCGTCGCGAAGTTATTTGCGAAATCTTTGGAGGAGCGACTTAACATTATGAGTTTCTCTTTTCATTTCCTTTCCATTTCAATTTTTGTGCAGAACTGATGTCAATCGATAAAACGAAAGATGAAATTAAAAAGATAATTAAAAAAGCTCCTTTGCTTTTGAAGATCTAGCGGATGTAGCGAAGCATTTAAACAGCCCCATTTAAAGTGATGCGTGGAATTCCACCCCTATATTGAAATGATTTATAATAATGACAATTCATGCTCAATTTTTATAAGGGCGGAAATCGCAGAAAAGAGGAAGATTAGAAGAATCTGGTGGAACACTACACATCCAAATGTTAATCGCAGTTTAAATCAACAACAAAAAAGTGGAAACCAAGCAATCCACTATTACTTAACAAGTTTTACACAAATGGAGGCTACTGATCCAAATGTATCTTCTTCTATTGATTGGTTACAAGTAGGTAATCCACGATCTAATGTTTGGAGACAAATTTTTATAATTTCACAGGCTGTACTCTCGTCAGAAATAAAAGAAAACGATCAACAGAATTTTGGGCCTCTCTGAAACAAATAATACTTCAATAATCCAGAATGATGATGATTTATATTTAACCAAAGGCCATTAGAGCGCTAAGTCAGATTTTGTCTATAGTTCGCAACAAACTTTAACATTTTATTACGTCAACACTACACCTCAATGGCCGTCATTTAATGGTAGACATTGGAACACCTGATACGTAAGCCCTTCTCCCCGTTCCTAATGAGAGAACGGCCCAGAAAACCAAACACACCACACAGAAGGTATGACCTCCTACTTATATTGCGTGGTAGCCCTGATCTTCTTGTAAAGCTAGCTCGTTATAGCTGGAAGCGATGATCGTGAATTCCACTCTGCACAGTTCTGAAAAATAACGAGGATACGCTTCGTCGAAAATAAAACAATAATT
The DNA here is from genome assembly GCA_932274525.1 of Podabrus alpinus. NCBI lineage: Eukaryota > Metazoa > Arthropoda > Insecta > Coleoptera > Cantharidae > Podabrus > Podabrus alpinus. The sequence continues at coordinate 23,973,290 of OW026453.1, forward strand.
GAACAACAATGTTTAATGATATTAAATCGACAACTACAAACTTAAGTGGTAGTGGCGTGCTAATAATTATAGGCACGTTAAATGAATTTAATAACGGCACGACAAATGTGACAACAATACGGGAAAACCAGAAGGGCAGCCCCGTCAATACAAAAATTGACTTCAGTGAAAACACCAAAATACCACCAAAATCCAAACAAGAAAATAAAAATACCATACCCGAGCTCGAAGTAAGTTTACAAATGGTAAGGTGACAGCAAACTCCCTGTATGGATCGGCGGTGGTTGGTTTTGAATATCAGTGGCTCCAGTCTAGGGTCCTCGAAAGCAGTCCACCGACGTGATGTCCCGAAACAATAGGTTTTGGCAGGGAAAAACGAAGATGAATTGGCGCCACTCAGCTGCGTAGATGGTTTGGTACAATTTGGCAGTCCAAATAAAACTATATGATCGTCCAGTAAATATACGATCATACAAATAACTAAGGTAGTGATTGATAACAACAATCAATATCCAAAATGAAAACAAGATCGGTTGTCAAAAATAATCACCAGACGATTTCTACCAATAAAAATGGTTGGTAACACTGCGTCGCACAAGACAAAATGTGGTTGATTGAGATAAGAAAATTATAATATCCCAAAACGGCATGAACTGGCTACTTGAAAATCGTTACACACTATATTCACTAAATCCGTAATGACGGTGAATCAGGTAATACGCACGATTATAAAACAACGAAGAATCGATTAAAAATTATCGATTACACACTCGATCAATAAAATCGACTTGCTTCGTCAACGTTCAATGCCAAAGTTAATTATCTTCGCCGGCGCGCGTCTGTTCTTCGTACTATCATGTGCGTTGCCAAGGCGAAGGAGAGGTGGCGCTTAGTGTATCAATTTAAATTTAATTAAATTTAAATTTATGTTGCAAAATAGAAAATATTTTGTAACACACCATGAAAGGCAATGATCGAAAAAGTAAAACCGGAGTGGCTTTCCTAGACCTTAACAATCCTTACAAGAAAAACGTGAAAGAAGATATTATTTGTCGTGGCGTTTGCGACAAAATTAACGGAGTCACATGGGAAAAACTAATTTATATTTGGGATATTCGTATTGTTGTAAAGTTGATGATTTGCGAGAAACTAAAGTTACTATTCCAAAATTATGGAGTACAACATATTTATCACTATCGTGATACTCGTATTAGTGTAATCTTCCTACAAAATTTTTCTCAGTATGGAAGTGTATCGAGTGCACGTTAAACTGTAAGTCCCCTACATTAGTGATAAAGCTTTGTAAGCACAACACACACAGGGGAGAAGACGATTATAAGACATGGATCCAAATTATGAGGATGAAGAACTCCAGAATTAAATCTTTGGGCATGTAAAACTACAGCATATGGTAACAGGTCATACAAATAGCAATCGAAAAACATCCAAACCCAAGTAATGTAGTCTCGCATGCAATGTTTAAGATCTGCATATTTAGAGTAAGTAGATAAAAAAAAGATAAAATGTCGTTAGATTACGGAATGTCGACCACGGTTGTTTGAGGTATTCTCTTGAATGGGTGACCGCGTGGTGACCAATTTGAACATAACGCCGTTGGTCGCTGCTCCCATACCAATCCACACTTGGCCAACGTGGTAGAGGGTATGGCCATACCCTCCCCCTTGTTGGGGACCTACATCCAGTAGTGGATATTTAACGGTTAAAAAGAAGTAGATAAAAATTACAATGTTATTTGAAGACATAAATTATTTTATTGGTATATAAAATGTCATGATTCAAATATTTCATTAGAACAATGGGTAATTCTGAAAGTGATTAAAAGAAATGTATAAATACAATCAGTAATCAATTATACTACATCAGTATTTATCCTGCAACGATGAAAAAGTTTCTAGGTATTTTTCTTATCTTGTTTATCAATTGTCGAGAGTCTCTTCCTGCCAAAATTACAAAAGTAGGTATGCAAAACGAATTTAATTTTGATTAACTCTTTTTTAAATTGCTTTTTTTTTATTGTTAGGATGTTCAATATCAGTAAATAAACATTTTGATAAATACCAACCATTGGTCTTATACCAAAATGAAGAAGTTGAAGATTTTAAAGTATTTCCGGTGCCGGAAGATGACGTTGGAACGATTAGGTTTTCGGCAGGAGAAACCGTAGATATAGCATGTCCAGGAAGTTCTGTCAAAATCGCTGGAAGCTCATTAAAGACTGACGTAGTTGAAGGTAAATGCAAATCGGGAACAACTTTCACAATTAAAGGAAAGAACGCTGAGTTTAAGACCATCGTCTGTTCTAAAATGGTTTCGTACGTTGCACGATATTCTGAAAACATTTGTGCTTGTAATAACGACGAAATTGAAATTGGATTTAACATAACAGGTCGTTTCATCAAGCACATAATAACGTGCTTCGATAACGATTTACAACATGCGATATACGCAAAGAATGTCATCAGCAGTGGGATAGCTGGTAAGCAAGTTAACTTTCCGAGACCTAGTTTTCAGGCCGGAAAGTTTTATAGCGTCAAGCCCAACACTTTGTATACCAAAAACGGGCAAAGAAAAACTATCAATAAAATTCTAGGTTTAGCAGAATCAGACACCTCAATTATTCATAACACTAGAAATTTTTACCTGGCAACTGGACATTATACACCAAAAACTGATTTCGTTTATGGTTCCCAGCAAAGATTAACGTTTTATTACGTAAATGCTGCTCCACAATGGCAAACTTTTAATGGTGGAAATTGGAACACGATGGAAGCCAACGTTCGGAAGCTGGCATCAGAACGAGAATTGGATCTTGTAGTTTATACCGGATCGTATGGAATATCCACACTTCCAGATGCTAAAGGAAAACAACAGAAATTATATTTGTGGAAAACTAGCCAAGAAGATGGAATTCCCGTACCAGCTTTGTACTATAAAGTTGTTTATGAGCCAGAATCGAAAGCTGGTATTGCGCTTCTTGGTTTAAACAATCCCTACAAGAAAGTTACTAAAAGAGATATCATTTGCAAAGATGTATGTGATCAAGTCACTTGGTTAACATGGAAGAGTAAAAATATTACTTTGGGTTATGCTTACTGCTGCAAGGTTAATGATTTCAGAAAAATTATTAAAGTATTACCATCCTTTAAAGTTACATCATTATTAAAATAAAATTATGTCATTAACTGTTAAATCAATTGTATTTTTTCTTTATTCATTCCAAGAATAAATTTTCAATTTTCAATCTCATCTAAGCATTCATATTTTAATAAATTTATTTCACAACCTCAATATTTTGGAGGATTTACTTTTGTCGAGACACAATAAAACTCAACGCCAACATTTGAATAAATTTAATAATTACAATGAGATAGAAAACACAACAATTTATATATACAGTTAATGGCTAACGAAAATGTATTAAAACAAACGGTACCGTCTTTGTTAAACTTAAGTATACTTTATATTTAAATTTACAAAACAAAAGTTATTGCTTAAAGAAGGACAAATTTAATTAGGTGCTAAAATAATAATGAACTCGAGTGGGTGCAACCAGAGTGATATCATAATAACATAAAATTAAATATGGAACAACTATTGAAGTTATTTATTTAAAAAAACTCACATTAACAGATTGCAGTCGGATGAACAGGTAACCGAATTGGCTGTCTTCTACTAGGTGTTAATTGATTAATTTGGAAAAGTACGAGACACTGGCTATTACCAATAAACGGGAACTAATTTTGAATTTGCCAAATCAAAAATTTACGCCGGACCTCTATTAAAACTCTCAGTTAACTCAAAACTTAAACAAAAAATAATAAATTCTCACTCAACAAATGGTTGAGGAGTGATTCGGATGGCGGTAATCAAGTGGCTAAGAAATTAAGAACACGCAATAAGCTGACCAATCCGAAAATTTAGAAATGAGGCGGCTAAAATTGAATCATCATCTTAGACTGTATTTTTGCCCAAAATGGCCGATCTGGTCATATGGAATTCAATTGTGGAGCACAGAAAGTATCTCAAACTTCGAAATATTCCAGATTTCAGTAGAAAGCGTTGCGGATAATTAATAACAATAATAAAAAATTCGAGCTTGCGGTAAAAAATTAACAAAAATCTCTCCATACATTGGTTTTGTTATTTTTTCAAATGGGGATTGTAGCTTAATATGGAACCATGAAGATGTGTCTGAGTATTGGATATATAGAGAGTGCCTAAAATGTTATATGTGGTCAAAATCATCTCAACCTAAGAAGAGTCCAAATGGCTGATTTGGGGATTAATAGTCTTGGATTCCATACCGATGCGCGATGTATCTAAAGCATTAAACACCGAATTATTTAATTAATTAGTATTGATTATTGTTTGTTGAATTTGAGCAGTGCATTGTATATTTTCAATTCAATACAAATACATGATGATGGTATCATCGGTTATCAACTGATACAAATAGATTATTTTTAGATTTGCAATGTGAATTTTAGTGACAATCAAGATGAACTAGCGCTTTTTGGCAACATTTTTAAATAACATTGAAGCTGTTTAAAACTGTAAGAACGTATATCCTCTATACTCGATCCACAATAGAGAGTAACTGTTTTTGTAAATAAATTTGCCACAGTCCAAACAATTTTAAAAATTAAATTATTAAATTTTCAATTTTCTAAACCAATTTGTAATGGTAATGGATTGTTTAAAATTTGAATGGAAAAATCTTATCACAATACGTACAGGATAAATATAATAATTAATTATATTGTTTGATAAAAGTAAAAATCAAGATAAGGAGCGAATAAATACGCAACAGAAGGTTTTTCGCATTAAGTGGTTGTTTTATTTTATTTCATGATGTTGATTAAAATTCAGCATGTAATTGCTCTGATTTGCATGATTTCTTCGCCATGCTTAACTGCCGTAATACCAAAATCTCGTAAGTTTCGAATAAGTGCGTTTTCTCGTAAACCGAATTATTACTTTTAGAATGTGAAATATCGTTGAATAAACATTTAACATCTCCTCAACCCCTCTTATTGTTAAAAAATAATGCTACCCGAGATGTGGATGCCTTTCCATTGCCGATAGATAACAAAGGAACATTAATTTTCAAAGCTGGAGAAAAAATTGATTTAGCTTGTTTGGGAGGAAGTAATTCGGTAATAGTGAATGGAGTTAACACCAAGAGTAAGTTACAAGAAGCCCAATGTGAATCTGGAATGAAATTTAAGGTGTTTGGTGTAAGCGTCCCTTTTAATACCATTACGTGCGTTAGTGTACCAACAGGTACTGCACGCTATACTAAGAAAAAATGTGGAGGAACCTATCGAGAAATTGAAATAGGATTCGATGTCAATAAACGTTTCATAAGACACTTATCCGTTTGTTTCGATGACAAACGCCGAAATTCACTGTATTCCCACGCAAATTTATCTTCTTCCATTGCTGGGTTTCAAGTAGCTTATCCACGGCCTAATTTTTTGGAGGCAAACTTTTATAACGTAACGCCAGATACAGTGGATTATCTGTATTCTCGTAAGAACCAAAGGAGGACGATCAACAGAATTTTGGGCCTCTCCGATACGAATACTTCAATAATCCAGAATGATGACGATTTATATTTATCCAAAGGCCATTACAGCGCTAAATCAGATTTTGTCTATGGGTCGCAACAAACTTTAACGTTTTATTACGTGAATACTGCACCTCAATGGCAGTCATTCAATGGTGGAAATTGGAATACCATGGAAGGTGATTGCAGAAGGTTTGCCAGTAAAAGAAAACTGGATTTGATTATTTACACTGGGTCATATGGAATTTCAACATTACCAAATAATAAAGGAGTACAAAAGGAATTATATTTATGGAACAGATCAAGTCAGCAAAGAGGAATTCCAGTTCCGGCATTATTTTATCGAGTTGTTTATGATCCAAAAAGTAAAGCCGGAGTGGCTTTAATAGGCGTCAACAATCCTTACAAGAAAAACGTGCAGGAAGATATTATTTGTCGAGACGTCTGCAACAAAATTAACTGGGTGACATGGGAAAAAACTAGTTTGTATTTGGGATATTCCTATTGTTGCGAAGTTGATGATTTGCGAAAAACTATTACAACTATTCCGAAATTGGATGTTAAGTCATTGTTAGTGTAAAATATATAATTTTTGTTTGATTATTTATTTAAATAAACAATTATTAAATTATACCAGACTTTGTTGTTCTGGAAAAATATTTGAAGTCTAAAATCCAGGTGCATGCCCCTCCCTCCACCTCAATTCAAAACTTTTACTAATCTTGGTGCCAAACGTTTGACCGGTCTCGCAATATTTTTTAACGTTCTGTCCTGGTCTTTGCAGATATCCGATTTGTGTTTATTTTCCAACAATATCTGCACATATCGATCTTCAATTTTAACTGACGCAGTTTGCGTTAAAGCGTAACCTTGGCTTCTAGACCGATTATAGCCTTCAATGCGTATCCTTATGTCCTGCTCATCCGAGATCGCGTGGATACTTCTCATGGTGATAATACCCATCTCCACCAAATCTTTAGTCTCTCCGACCTTTCCCACATTTGAGTTTCGAGAAGTTCATCATGGTGCTTCCTTCTTCATTCTCTATCAAGACACCGCCTTTTTTGGTTTCTCTCGATATCATTCACCGCTTCCAGACACCCAATCGTAACTCTATCGATTGACATCGGTTTTGCACACAAATTCAAAATGTCAACGAATTTAATTCAACACAAAAACTTGCTTCCAGCCGTCCCCCAAAGTTTTTTTCAAATAACTCTGTGTTGGTTAAGGTTCTATCTAAAAGAATGGAAGCTCGTTCAGTCTTAAACAATATTGGATGGTGAGGCTCAAAAGATGCTTGAACGTTTGACACCATTTTCATTCAAAAATCAAATTCATCACGTTATTCATCGCAAATAACTCCGCGACCTTTGAGGTTCAAAATAAAATAATGGATGCTCATTGATACTCAAACGATGATCTAATGTTTGATACCAATTTTATAACAAAAAACTTAGATTTTAGGGGGGGCACTGACATGCACCTGACAAAATTGAAAAAATTACGAATGGTACAATAACGCAGAAATAGCAAATAGAAATAAAAAGGTAAGACGCAAAATACAATAACAAATCAAACTGAAAAAAACGATCAAACCCGAATAAATTATGAAACACATAAAAAAATTTCAAAAACAACTTATCTTACCTATAACTACTGGACTGCTTTTTCTCCTGTATTTTTCTTGATTTTCATTTTCCAACAAAATGTTTTCCAATTTAATTTTCAATGATCATTATTTATTCGTTGATTAAGCAGGACGATTGTACGCGATTTTATAATGATACCTAAATATCAAATCAATCTATCGTTTTTTCTAATTTTTCAATTCAACTTTTACAACCCCCCTCGTCTTTTTAAATTATTAATGTTTAATTCATTTGGGATTCTATTAAAAATTTTGGATTTAAAAAAGTTATATTATTTTACAAGGCTAAGTTAAAAAATTATATTATAATTACACCGATAAAATTAAAGAATGGGACGAATATTTTAAGAACCTGCTGTACAGAAAATACAGCGGAGTTTAATGAAATGAAAGACGAAAATTCTCAAGTTCAAATTATAAAAATAGGCTCACCAATGTTGCTAACGATATAAGAAGTTAAACCAGTATGTGCGTCTCAAAAAAAAATGGAAGAGCGACTGGACCTTGAAATATTACAGCAGAATTGATAAAATATGAACTGGAGAAGCTATTTGAACACATCTGAAAATTATTTTAAAAGTAGACGAAGACGACGTAGAACGTTTTAAACCGTTTGAATAATAATGATTATAAAAAAATTTTCTTTTATTCTATAAATAATTTAAGTTAACGCGTGTTGCTCGGAGTTGTCGAAAACTTTCAATATCCCTAACTTTGTAAAAATGTAAATGCATTGAAGCTTTATTGTTCATCGGATTTGTACAAAAGCGTTCAAATAGTCGTAGGAAGAATCCAAATCGTTCACAATGGTGACCTAGGAAATAATTCTCTTGGATTCCATACCAATGTTTCCAAAAGCACCAGACGCATGGACTACCAGGAGTTTTAAACACAGAATTATTTAATTAATTAGGATTTATTGTTTACTGAATTTGTGCCTTACTTTGTATATTATCAATTCAATGCAAATTCGTTGCGATATTATCAGTTATCAGCTGAATACAAATGAATTATTTTTAGATTTGTAACGTACGAATTTCAATGTCAATCAAGATGTCCCACTTTTTAGATTAAATTGAATGTGTTTGAAACTGTAAGAATGTCGTGAGTTACTCTGTCCTCAACATTGAGTAACTGCTTTTTAATTGTTTACTTCTAGTACATGGCTTTCAATTTTACTATCGGCCTTCAGTAAAATGATCGGTAAAATTAGTCTTGGTTTAAAAATCATTTTATATCTTTCTATAGTCCAATAAGCTAACAATTTCGAAAATAAAGTCATATGAGTATTCTTCTATATCTATAAATTTTCCTCTCTGAAAGTTAATTCCTATAATTTTGAACAAATTTTAAATACCAAAAAAATATTAAAGAAAATTAGAACAATTCTAAATTTTAATTAAGTAATGGGATTGTGCAAAATTTGAATGGAAAATCTTATCAAAATACGTAAAGGCTAAATATAATATTTATTATATTGTGTGATAAAAGTAAAAATGAAGATAAGGAGCGAATAAATACGTAACAAATGGTTTTTCGCATTATTTTATTTCATGATGTTGATTAAAATTCAACTTATAATTGCTTTGATTTGCATGATTTCTTCGCCATGCTTAGCTGCCGTGATACCAAAATCTCGTAGGTTTCGAATAATTGCGTTTTTGCGTAAACCTAATTATAATTTTTAGAATGTGAAATATCTTTGAACAAACATTTAACAACCCCTCAACCCCTCTTGTTATTAAAAAATAATTCTACCCGGGATGTGGATGCTTTTCCATTGCCAATAGATAATAAAGGAACGTTAATTTTCAAAGCTGGAGAGAAAATTGATTTAGCTTGTCTTGGTGGAAGTATTTTTTTAGTGGTGGATGGAGTTAACACCAAGAGTAGGTTAGAAGAAGCCCAATGTGAATCTGGTATAAAATTTAAGGTGTTTGGTGTCAGCGTCCTTTTTAGTAACATTACGTGCGTTAGTGAACCAACAGGCACAGCACGCTATACTAAGAAAAAATGTGGAGGAACCTATCGAGTAATTGAAATAGGATCAATGTCAATAAACGGTTCATAAGACACTAACTTATCCATTTGTTTCGATAACAAACTCCGAAATTCACTGTATTCCCACGCAAATTTATTTCTTCTATTGGTGGGTTTCAATCAGGTTATCCACGATCTAATTTTTTGGTGATGATGGAAAACCATCTGAGCCAACCTATAGAAGGTCGTGAAATCTATAACAAATATCCGTCTGATTTGAGGCAATGATAGTAAGATATTTTGTTAATTTTATATTATTATTTAGTTATTTTAAAAATTTATTAAGCGAGTATTGAATATTATTTAAATTATATTTTCTTTATTATGGTAAATTTACATCTAATGATTTTACAATTAAATACTAGGGAAACAATATTTTGTAAATCGACCAATTCTTTATAATAGGTCGTGTAAAAGTAATAAGTGATTATTCTTTCTATCTCTTGTATCGTTTGGAAGTTTTTCAATATTATTTAGGGATGACCTACAGAAAACTTTATAATCGGACACTTTTAGGCTTCTAAACAAAGTATAGCAAGAAGCCTTATGATCTGGCTCCGTGTCTGTCCGACCGCATAATTTTTAATAGAAGAAGTAGGAAGGATAAGCATGCTTATGATTTTGGGGTACAAATTGATATGTATGTAACTTATACCGTAATGAACTGTATATGTCCCCACCTCTTTATTATTGTAAAATATTACATTTTAAATAAACAAATAATAGTTATTTTATATTTATTAAGAAAGTATTGAATATTATTTAAATTACATTTTTTTATTGTAAATTGTATACATTTAATGGTAGTTACAATACTAGGGAAAATATTCTTTTGTAAATCAACCCATTCTTTACAATAGGTCATGTAAACATAAAAAAATGATAATCTTGCTATCATCACACACAACGTTTAAATTTTAACGGGAAATTTTCTTATTTATAATTCTGTGTTGTAAAATACTATATGAATTCTACTTATAATAATATTGATCTCTTATACCCATACGGTATAGAGTCATATTCTTCTACTCTACGTCGTTTCTGGAAATTTACTTTATACGTTTTTGATTCGGGTTTCGTAACTATTTGGTGATCTTCGGTTCTCCTAATACCGAAAGATTCAACAAGAATTTTATCGTCACCCTTATTGTTCGTGAGCATATCTAGTAGAGAATCAAAGTTTATTTTTTCACCTATTTTATAATTAAGTGTGATGCCCCTGACTTTTATTTTATGTTCCGTTTTACCCGTTGTTGGTATGAAAATCTGATATGCATAATTTTTGGGTCCTCCACTGGAAAACACGGTGATGTAACTTCCTGGACCATATTCTTCCAGCTCATCTGTTAAATTACCGAGGAATGCACCCGTTGGTAAAGCCGTTTCGTTCGGTCTCGAAATGTATATAACCGAATCTGTATCGTAATACAAAACTCTGTCACCAAGTTGTTCCAAATATGAATAAAGTTTAAGACGCGCCTGGGTCGTGACGTACGACGCTATCACCACATTAACCGTATTCAGAGGATCAACCGCTTCTTCTTTAAACCCCCAATTAGTAATGATCACCTCTTCATTTAGCTCTTGTACATAATTTACGTCAATGCAGGGGCTGGAGAGCAGATCAAAGTAATCTTTCGGGTCGTTAATAATACTGGTTTTAGGTTGATTTTCCCTTTGACCAAACTTACCCCAAAACGAGTTTAACATTAATTTTGCAAGAGATCTCAAACCGGGATTTTTTTCAATTTCACCAAATTCCATTTGTACACCTTCGTTATTTAAATAATCGGCAATATATTTATCCTTATCTTCTTTTGTTGTACAATTTGTAGGCCATCCGCTAGCCTGTTGTTTGATTTTCAGGAATTTGTTTATAAATCCGGCAAATAAACCGCCCTCTCCTGTCGTTCTATCGTAACATTGAACGTCGTAGCTCCATATTTCTTGAACGGATACAATTTTGTACCCCCTTTCTACCGCTTTAATCACCTCATCCACGACCCATGTACCGTGTAAAACTCTGTCTTCCTCTGAATGATTACGTTCTTTTTGGTTTAAAGTTTTTGCACAAGAGTGACACAAAGAAAACATCAGCTTATTTTGTATTTTTTCTGGTAGTACTGGATGATACAAATGTTGTGGTGGTAGGACGGAACATTTAATTAATCCGTTTAAATTTTCTAAGCTGCTTTCTTCAATTAGCCTGTGACATTCCTGTCCTACGTATATCTTAGGATGTCCTATAGGAAACTTTCCGTATTTGCATACCCATGGATATAGGGAACAAACATCAACATATTTGATTTGTTCACCTGGTTTTACTTCATATTTTAGCTTTATGGCTCCTGTTCTACCACCATAAAAAGCGTCTCGGGGATTCATTGGTAACGTGACAAGTATCGGGTGGTTTCTTAGATAATTCATTTCTTTGTTGTTTTTCATATCTCTTCTAAACTCACACTCCCACGTTTCCGGTACTTCGTACCCTAAGAATCTTAACTTTTCGGTACAGTTTTTTGTTTTTTCGAATCTCATATTCATAGTGTCTGAAGGGTCATCGTGAAGTGCTTCATGCCTTCTCGTTATAAAGCATAAAGGACATCCATGATAATAACAGCCATGGAACTGAAATATTTGATTTTCATAGACGCCATCAACCTTTGAGACTACAACTGTTACTTCTTTCTGTCTACCCGTGTGTTGAATAATAAAACCTCTTTTCTGTTCTTCATGCAGTAGCCACTGGAGAGCGATTTTTGACTGTTTATCATTTCTCCTATACCCCCCTTTTGGTATGATTCCTATTGTCTCTGGTTGTAAGAATTTTCGTCGAAACATCAGGTTATAGGCTGAAGCGATGGTGATGCTCTCGGTAAAGGGATCTACGTCACATTCCTTCAAAAACAAGTTTCTAAAGTGCAGACAGGCTCTCTTCAGGATATCTACGTCGATTCTGCAGTATTCTACTAGGTCTCTCTTCATATCAAAATTGCAATTTTTATTTTGTTCTTACCATTTTATAAACTCAATGCGAGCTTCGGGTTTCATAGTGTCTGGGCTGTAATATTTAATATCTGGTAGAAGACCGACATAACTCGAATTTAGTGTGGTATTGAACAGATGGGGAAAGTAACCTTTGGGCGTAGGTAAATCGAAAGCTTTAGGTAAAGCTGACAAGGCCATAGGAAAATAATTCAAAGAGTCAATGAAATGTAGATTACCAACCTCCATCATCAGAATCTTATTTCCTCTCATTATGAGCTCCGGTTTTAAAGATGTTTTTGTTATAATGTGGTTCAACAGGAATTGACAATCGAAAGCTTGAGAATTATGGGCTATAGCGACCACCTTTTTAAATTTCTTTCTTGCTTCCATTAAATAAGTTAACAGTTGTTCAATACAATTATCATTAAATAAAATCGTTTCTCTGAATCCGCATTTTTGACAAAAATGAAGTATTTTTTCATCGTAACACGTGGGGCATACCTGACGAAATATGCAGAGGTTAGGTTCATGCAGTTTAAACCCGAGATTGTTCACTTTTTCTTATCGGGTCTCAAGGTCATAGAATACGAAGAGAGTGTTTTGTTTAACGGGTAATTTACGTGCCTGTTTAATAAAACAATAATGGTTTTCAGCTTCGTGGCTTTGACAAGTCTTACAATAGATTTCACCACACACATGTTCTTGTTTTCTTTTTTTTTATATTTACGACCCTAAAACATTTATCACACTTTTTCACATTGTTGCACATTTCATTTTTGTGGCTTTTATAACACTCTTCACCGTAAAAGTCTCGATTACAATTCGCACACTTAATGAGCATTGCATCTTTTTCGCAAGGTGGTGAATTACCGCATCCCCGGCAAGATTTTACACACCTGTGTTCGTTCTTATGATCGTAAGCTGTGTGGCAGTTTTCACAATAGTAAGAACAGCAAAATGCGGATGTGAGGCTGGAGATAACGTTGTAATGGTGATTGTGATATAATAAATGTATCTTACTTTCGGCGTCGGGGCCTTCGAATATTACCTCTCGACCTTTAGTTCCGTATCGGAACACTGTGATCTTATAATCGGCTAATTGTTTTTGAAACAGTTTTAGTTCTTGGATACCTGCGCCTTCTGGTCCTATAATGTTTTCGATGCCCGCCGTAGCCATTAACTTGACAGCTTTCTCTTTCTGCACACCTTGCCTATCCCTAATTTCCCTAAAAACGTTTCATAAGACACTTATCAGTTTGTTTCGATGACAAACGCCGAAATTTACTGTATTCCCACGCAAATTTATCTTCTTCCATTGCTGGGTATCAAGTAGCTTATCCACGGCCTAATTTCTTGGAGGCAAACTTTTATAACGTAACTCCAGATACAGTGGACGAGCTGTATTCTCGTAAGAACCAAAGGAGGACGATCAACAGAATTTTGGGCCTCTCTGATACAAACACTTCAATAATCCAGAATAACAACGATTTATATTTATCCAAAGGCCATTACAGTGCTAAAGCAGATTTTGTCTATGGCTCGCAGCAAACTTTAACATTTCATTACGTTAATACTGCACCTCAATGGCAGTCATTCAATGGTGGAAATTGGAATACCATGGAAGGTGATTGCAGAAGGTTTGCCAGTAAAAGAAAACTGGATTTGATTATTTACACTGGGTCATATGGAATTTCAACATTACCAAATAATAAAGGAGTACAAAAGGAATTATATTTATGGAACAGGTCAAGTCAGCAAAGAGGAATTCCAGTTCCGGCATTATTTTATCGAGTTGTTTATGATCCAAAAAGTAAAGCCGGAGTGGCTTTAATAGGCGTCAACAATCCTTACAAGAAAAACGTGCGGAAAGATATTATTTGTCGAGACGTTTGCAACAAAATTAACTGGGTGACATGGAAAAAAACTAGTTTGTATTTGGGATATTCCTATTGTTGCGAAGTTGATGATTTGCGAAAAACCATTACAACTATTCCGAAATTGGATGTTAAGTCATTGTTAGTGTAAAATATATAATTTTTGTTTGATTATTTACTTAAATAAACAATTATTAAATTATACTAGACTTTGTTGTTCTGGAAAAATATTTGAAGTCTAAAATCCAGGTGTATGCCCCTCCCTTCACCTCAATTCAAAATTTTTACTAATCTTGGTGCCAAACGTTTGACCGGTCTCGCAATATTTTTTAACGTTCTGTCCTGGTCTTTCCAGATATCCGATTTGTGTTTATTTTCCAACAATATCTGCACATACCGTTCTTCAATTTTAACTGACGCAGTTTGCGTTAAAGCGTAACCTTGGCTTCTAGACCGATTATACCCTTCAATGCGTATCCTTATGTCCTGCTCATCCGAGATCGCGTGGATACTTCTCATGGTGATAATACCCATCTCCACCAGATCTTTAGTCTCTCCGACCTTTCCCACATTTGAGTTTCGAGAAGTTCATCATGGTGCTTCCTTCTTCATTCTCTATCAAGACACCGCCTTTTATGGTTTCTCTCGATATCATTCACCGCTTCCAGACACCCAAACGTAACTCTATCGATTGACATCGGTTTTGCACACAAATTCAAAATGTCAACGAATTTAATTCAACACAAAAACTTGCTTCCAGCCGTCCCCCAAGGTTTTTTTCAAATAACTCTGTGTTGGTTAAAGTTCTATCTAAAAGAATGGAAGCTCGTTCAGTCTTAAACAATATTGGATGGTGAGGCTCAAAAGATGCTTGAACGTTTGACACCATTTTCATTCAAAAATCAAATTCATCACGTTATTCATCGCAAATAACTCCGCGACCTTTGAGGTTCAAAATAAAATAATGGATGCTCATTGATACTCAAACGATGATCTAATGTTTGATACCAATTTTATAACAAAAAACTTAGATTTGAGGGGGGGGGGCACTGACATGCACCTGACAAAATTGAAAAAATTACCAATAGTACAATAACGCAGAAATAGCAAATAGAAATAAAAAGGTAAGACGCAAAATACAACAAATCAAACTGAAAAAAAAACGATCAAACCCGAATAAATTATGAAACACATAAAAAAAATTTTAAAAACAACTTATCTTACCTATAACTACTGGACTGCTTTTTCTCCTGTATTTTTCTTGATTTTCATTTTCCAACAAAATTTTTTCTCATTTAATTTTCAATGATCATTATTTATTCGTTGATTAAGCAGGACGATTGTACGCGATTTTATAATGATACCTAAATATCAAATCAATCTATCGTTTTTTCTAATTTTTCAATTCAACTTTTACACCCCCACCCTCGTATTTTTAAATTATTAATGTTTAATTCATTTGGGATTTTATTAAAAATTTTGGATTTAAAAAAGTTATATTATTTTACAAGGCTAAGTTAAAAAATTATATTATAATTACACCGATAAAATTAAAGAATGGGACGAATATTTTAAGAACCTGCTGTACAGAAAATACACCGGAGTTTAATGAAATGAAAGACGACAATTCTCAAGTTCAAATTGTAAAAATAGGCTCACCAATAATTCTAACGATATAAGAAGTTAAACCAGTATGTGCGTCTCAAAAAAAAATGGAAGAGCGACTGGACCTTGAAATATTACAGCAGAATTGATAAAATATGAACTGGAGAAGCTATTTGAACACATCTGAAAATTATTTTAAAAGTAGACGAAGACGGCGTAGAACGTTTTAAACCGTTTGAATAATAATGATTATAAAAAAATTTCTTTTATTCTATAAATAATTTAAGTTAACGCGTGTTGCTCGGAGTTGTCGAAAACTTTCAATATCCCTAACTTTGTAAAAATGTAAATGCATTGTGAAGCTCTATTGTTAATCGGATTTGTACAAAAGCTTTCAAATAGTCGTAGGAAGAATCCAAATCGTTCACAATGGTGACCTAGGAAATAATTCTCTTGGATTCCATACCAATGTTTCCAAAAGCACCAGACGCTTGGACTACCAGGAGTTTTAACCACAGAATTATTTAATTAATTAGGAATTATTGTTTACTGAATTTGTGCCTTCCTTTGTATATTATCAATTCAATGCAAATTCGTTGCGATATCATCAGTTATCAGCTGAATACAAATGAATTATTTTTAGATTTGTAACGTACGAATTTCAATGTCAATCAAGATGTCCCACTTTTTAGATTAAATTTAAAGTGTTTGAAACTGTAAGAATGTCGTGAGTTACTCTGTCCTCAACATTGAGTAACTGCTTTTTAATTGTTTACTTCTAGTACATGGCTTTCAATTTTACCATCGGCCTTCAGTAAAATGATCGGTAAAATTAGTCTTGGTTTAAAAATCATTTTATATCTTTCTATAGTTCAATAAGTTAACAATTTCGAAAATAATGTCATATGAGAAATCTTCTATATCTATAAATTTTCCTCTCTGAAATTTTAATACCAAAAAAATATTAAAGAAAATTAGAACAATTCTAAATTTTCATTATGTAATGGGATTGTGCAAAATTTGAATGGAAAATCTTATCAAAATACGTAAAGGCTAAATATAATATTCATTATATTGTGTGATAAAAGTAAAAATGAAGATAAGGAGCGAATAAATACGTAACAAATGGTTTTTCGCACTATTTTATTTCATGATGTTGATTAAAATTCAACTTATAATTGCTTTGATTTGCATGATTTCTTCGCCATGCTTAGCTGCCGTGATACCAAAATCTCGTAAGTTTCGAATAATTGCGTTTTTGCGTAAGCCTAATTATTATTTTTAGAATGTGAAATATATTTGAACAAACATTTAACAACCCCTCAACCCCTCTTATTATTAAAAAATAATTCTACCCGAGATGTGGATGCTTTTCCATTGCCAATAGATAATAAAGGAACGTTAATTTTCAAAGCTGGAGAGAAAATTGATTTAGCTTGTCTTGGTGGAAGTAATTTTTTAGTAGTGGATGGAGTTAACACCAAGAGTAGATTAGAAGAGGCCCAATGTGAATCTGGTATAAAATTTAAGGTGTTTGGTGTCAGCGTCCTTTTTAGTAACATTACGTGCATTAGTGAACCAACAGGCACAGCACGATATACTAAGAAGAAATGTGGAGGAACCTATCGAGAAATTGAAATAGGATTCAATGTCAATAAACGGTTCATAAGACACTTATCCATTTGTTTCGATAACAAACTCCGAAATTCACTGTATTCCCACGCAAATTTATCTTCTTCTATTGGTGGGTTTCAATCAGGTTATCCACGATCTAATTTTTTGGAGGCAAATTATTATAACGTAACTCCAGATACAGTGGACGAGCTGTATTCTCGTAAGAACCAAAGGAGGACGATCAACAGAATTTTGGGCCTCTCTGATACAAACACTTCAATAATCCAGAATAACAACGATTTATATTTATCCAAAGGCCATTACAGTGCTAAAGCAGATTTTGTCTATGGCTCGCAGCAAACTTTAACATTTCATTACGTTAATACTGCACCTCAATGGCAGTCATTCAATGGTGGAAATTGGAATACCATGGAAGGAGATTGCAGGAGGTTTGCCAGTAAAAGAAACCTGGATTTTATTATTTACACTGGATCATATGGAATTTCAACACTGCCAAACAATAAAGGAGTACAAAAGGAATTGTATTTGTGGAACAGATCAAGTCAGCAAAGAGGAATTCCAGTTCCGGCATTATTTTATCGAGTTGTTTATGATCCAAAAAGTAAAGCAGGAGTGGCTTTATTAGGCCTCAATAATCCTTACAAGAAAAACGTGTGGGAAGATTTTATTTGTCAAGACGTTTGCGACAAAATTAACTGGCTCACATGGAAAAAAACTAATTTATATTTAGGATATTCGTATTGTTGTGAAGTAGATGATTTGCGAAAAACCATTACAACTATTCCGAAATTGGATGTTCAGTCGTTGTTAGTTTAAAAGATACAATTTTTGTTTGATTATTTATTTAAGTAACCAATTATGTTGAAATTATGAATAAAAATATATTTGTCCTTGACGTTTGTAATCCTTCTCGTAAATAGTGCATCGTGGTTCTGAGTGCACGTTAAGCTGTAAGTCCCCTATGTGTATGATAAAACTTTGCACGCATACATACAGGAGTTAACCCAAATAATAAGATGAAGAAATGATTTAAATAATATTTAGAGTAGATAAAACTTATAATATATTATTTTGAAGTGGCATAAATTATTTTTTTGATATAGTTTTTATGGAAAAATGAAAATCGTAACCCCTATCTTGCCATGACACAAACACTTCAAAGTAACAATGGGTACTTCTGAAGGTGATTAAAAATATGTATAAATATAATCAGTAATCAATTATAGCATATCAGTATATGTATATTCCGCAACGATGAAAAAGTTCCTAGGTGTGATTCTTATCTTGTTTGTTAATTATCAAGGGTCTCTTCCTGCCAAAATTCCAAAAGTAGGTATGCAAAAATGAACTTAATTTTGATTAACTCTTTTTTAAGTCGCTTTTTTTTATTGTTAGGATGTTCAATATCAGTGAATAAAGATTTTGATAATTACCAACCATTGGTCTTATACCAAAATGAAGAAGTTGAAGATTTTAAAGTATTTCCGGTGCCGGAAGATGACGTTGGAACGATTAGGTTTTCGGCAGGAGAAACCGTAGATATAGCATGTCCAGGAAGTTCTGTCGAAATCGCTGGAACCTCATTAAAGTCTGACGTAGTTGAAGGTAAATGCAAATCGGGGACAACTTTTACACTTAAAGGAAAGAATGCTGAGTTCAATACCATCACCTGCACTAAAATGGCTTCGCACGTTGCTCG
This sequence comes from Podabrus alpinus, assembly GCA_932274525.1. NCBI lineage: Eukaryota > Metazoa > Arthropoda > Insecta > Coleoptera > Cantharidae > Podabrus > Podabrus alpinus. The sequence goes on from OW026453.1 coordinate 23,992,372, forward strand.
ATATACCGAAAAAACTTGTGGCTCTAATCACAAAGAAATCGAAATTGGATTCAACATAACAGGTCGTTTCATCAAGCATATAATAACGTGTTTCGATGATGATTTGCAACATGCAGTATACGCAATGAATGTCATCAGCAGTGGGATAGCTGGTACTCAAGTTAACTTTCCGAGACCTAGTTTTCAGGCCGGAAAGTTTTATAGCGTCAAGCCCAACACTTTGTATACCAAAAACGGGCAAAGAAAAACTATCAATAAAATTCTAGGTTTAGCAGAATCAGACACCTCGATTATTCAGAACACTGGAAATTTTTACCTGGCAACTGGACATTATACACCAAAAGGTGATTTCGTTTATGGTTCCCAGCAAAGATTAACGTTTTATTACGTAAATGCTGCTCCACAATGGCAAACTTTTAATGCTGGAAATTGGAACACGATGGAAGCCAACGTTCGGAAGCTGGCATCAGAACGAGAATTGGATCTTGTAGTTTACACCGGGGCGTATGGAATATCGACCCTTCCAGATGCTAAAGGAAAACAACAGGAATTATATTTGTGGAAAACTAGCGAAGAAGTTGGAATTCCTGTACCAGCTTTGTTCTATAAAGTTGTTTATGAGCCCGAATCTAAAGCTGGCATTGCGCTTCTTGGTTTAAACAATCCCCACAAGAAGGATGTTAAAAGTGATATCATTTGCAAAGATGTGTGTGATCAAGTCACTTGGTTAACATGGAAGAGTAAAAATATCACTTCGGGTTATGCTTACTGTTGCGAGGTTAATGATTTGAGAAAAATTATTAAAGAATTACCATCTTTTAAAGTTACATCATTATTAAAATAAAATGATTTTATTAACTGGTTAAATTATTTTTTCTTATCCTTTTTTAATATCTGCGCATACTCAACAAATCATGCATCAAGAACAACTCAATCATATAAGCTGCATCATTTTCAATTCCATCCAAACATCCATATAATAAATTCATTTCATCGCCGGAGTAATTTTCAGAAAAGAATACAATGAGTTTAAGGAATCTTGTATTAATACTCCATACTTGGTACTCACAACCCAAAAAATTAGGGCATCCAACATAAGAATATGTGAGATTATAAAAAACAAAAAAATAATATCTCAACTATTTTAACAGTTTTACTTCTTTTGAGTAATTAAACATAATATTTTTCTTCGGCCGGATTTATTATTTTAAATATGAAATAACTTCTTTTTACATATCTATAATATAAATCTAGAAATCTAGATCATTACGTGACTAAAGTCAGCTTGTAGGTAAAGCAGAAAATATTTCCACAAGTACAAAGAACAATATCATTTTTTAAATACGTAAATATGCTATACATCACCGCTTAATATAAATTTCCTATGATTCACCAGAATTTTGCACATAAAAAAAAATTTACCTACAAGCTCTTAGGTGATCGGTGATCGTCACATACATGCAGTCTATAATGTTGGAATGACTAAAATTATTAAATACCTATTTTAACTCATATAATAATTGGTTTTGTCCGACATGCAAAATCCATAGAAAGGAGCAATGAATGTATAGATAAAATTCTCATCATGGCATAGGTAATCAAATTCGGTTTAGTTAGTTTAAGTCAAGTTCGGTTAGATTAAATCAGCAGCGGATTCAGCCAAAGTTGATTTATTAGACATTTTAATCTATTTAAAAGCTTTATTTTTAATTTTTGAAAATGTATGAGGTAATTCATGAGGTTGTTCATAGACTTAACGATTTGTATAGGTCCTTTAAAGATTCCATAGTCGAGTGTCGGTGTTGGGTGTTGGCAACCTTAGGTTGCCTTGCTCTGGTTTTGGCCTCTCCATAGTTTAGTGTATACGGATCTTGGAGGAAAAGAGGAAATGGTCAAATCTAACACTGAGGTGATGGATATCCTTGATCTAGGAGAATACACGACCAAAAAAGGGGTTATTCGTGGGTTTAAAACAGTCATTAGAAAAGAGAGAGCAGAATCATAGCTTGTACACCTTAGCATACTGATATCCAAAATCAAAATTGGAATGATCAGTAATGTAAAAATTAGAAGGAAGATAACCAGAACCGTCTGTTACAGATGTCTTAAAAATTGCGCTAAATGTGGGAAGAAGAGCCATAGAACGAACACGGCTGTAAACATGCAAAGTGCTTGGCGTGTACGGAACCGCACTAAACCCACAACGGAATGTACCGGAGTCTGCAGCATACAACTATGTATATAAGAAAAAATTAATACAGAGAAATAAATAGGAAGAAATACCACATCTTAATTTGGCAAAGGAAAACGGTGTAAGTGATATAGCGTAAGCGTTATGGAAGTCGACACAAAAAATGAAAAAGTAAGGCAAAAAGACGGATCTCTACCGGTATCGAAATACCAACGATGCGCATGAATGGATTTGCAAGATTAGCATCCGGTATAGACACACCAGTGAAGCGCATGATGAATCAACGAGATTCCAAATCATACAAAATGTTAACTACCCCAATCTGCCAGATATATGCAAAAACTACTGTAGACTCCCCTTCGAGCAAACGGTCAACATTAATCTTACCTGTAAACTGCCCTAAATTTGTTATGGTACCTATTAATATGAATGAGAAGAAATTTTAGTTTACCTTACCCCTAATAGATATTATAAAATTTAATTAGGTTCTATAAATTACGTCACGTATAGAGAGAGCGGGGGGGGGGGGGGGCGTTAAACCAGTGGAATTGTGATGACTTGTGACGTTCGTTGGGACGAAGGAGGATTTTGGAAATTGGAATTTAGTGGAAAAAATACCTTATAAAACTGAAAACTTTGAAGCTTCATTATTTTAAGTTTTAATTATTATAAAATTATTTCAAATTAAAAGTGATTTTTTTTTAAATTTAAATCAGGTGATTGATCACTGAAGAAAAATGTGTGCATTAAAATTACAAAATTTGCACAGGTATTTGCAAATAATTACAATTAACTCTAAAATGTGTAGGAAATTAAAAGAATTACAGACATTTGCATCATCTTGTACATCAAAACTACCGAGAGGTCCATCCCCCATTTTAAATAATTAATTTTAAAACAAATAATGAAAACTAGTATACATAGGTATAAGTAAGTACTTGGTACAGATATTCTAAAACAGCGTTTCCCAAATGTCACGAACTTGCGGACCCCCAAAATTAGACACTAGTATCATGGGGACCCCCAGAAAGAATTTCGTTACAAAAATTAAAATTAAAGCAACTATTGCGTTATATATTTTAAATATTCTTAAAAAAAAAATTTTTTCTTTTTATGTCGTGGGTTCGCGGACCCCCAAAAAACATGCCGCGGACCCCTGGGGGTCCGCGGACCACTATTTGGGAAACGCTGTTCTAAAACATAACAAATTTAATTTGATGTAATTCAGAAAAATCGAAGAAAAATATTTTAAAAACAAATTGAAAAGGTTAGGTTAGATTCCACATTTTGTAAAATTTGCACTGGCGTTAATCCATTCATGTGCGTCGCTGGTAGACAGATAAAGGAAGAGATTTAATTTAAGTCAAAAGGATAAACTACCATGCTCTGATTTTGGAAAGGTCAATGTACAAAAATAAGAATAACAGGAAGAGGAACGTCCCGAAAAATGCATACAAAATAAGATAAAAAGAAGTTCCGAAAAGGCAGAAAAATACAAAGACGCGGATATTATACGGATCGAACGGGAGGGGGGGGGGGTAGTCGGTTAAAATCACCCACTGCCATCCACTACAGTCCGATGGTTTCGAACCGAAGACCAGTGAAGACTTTCTCTTAAATGGATTACATTAAAACTTTTAATTCAGATGCACAACTGGCATTTCTTAATTAATCTTTGCGAAACTTTGCGTAAGCATTCTTGCAAGCTATTATTTAAATTTGCTGGTTTATTAATTGGTTGAAATCTGTTTAGTATTTAAAATCAAATTTAAACTAAAAAGCAGCGTTTTAGATGGACAACATAATAAAAATTTCTTGGATGCCCAAATCGCATTTGTTAATTAATCTTTATGAAACTTTGTATAAGCATTTTTATAAGCTACTAAATTTGCTGGTTTATTAATTTATTGAAATCGGTTTAGTATTTTCAGAGCGATCTTCGACTAAGGAGATCCTGCAGGTAGTTTGGAAGGCCAGATTTTAGAACTCTATAATATGAATAGAGCAATCTGAAGTTTTCAGCGTCATTCTATCTTCAAAATATTCAAAGAGTTGTAGGATGGCGTAATATGATCGAACAGATTGATGTTGAATGCATATCTTAGGCATGAGTTCTGAAGTACTTGTAATTTGTTCCTTAGAGAAACCATCAGACAGCCATAGTACAGAGTAGAGCAGTAGTCGAGGTGGCACAGTACCAAACTTTGGAATCGGTTTACTAGATTTAGAGCAATTCAATTTAAACCGTAGAACAGCTTCTTAAATGAGTTACATTATAAATTTTTGCTCAGATGCCCAAATCGTTTTAGTATTCTTAAAACATTCAAATTTAAACTAAAGGATGACATTTTAAATGGGTTACATTGTACGAATTTATTAGGACGCCCAAGTCGCATTTATCAATGAATCTTAATAATATTTTGCATAAGAATTCTTTCAATATAGTAGATTTGCCAGTTTATTAATTGCTTGAAATCGGCTTAGTACTTTTAGGGCAATTATATTTAAACTAAAAAACGGCTTGCTAAGGGGCTACAATATAACTTCCTGCTAAGATGCGTAAAACACATTTTTTAATTAATATTTACGAAACTTAGCATAAGCATTCCTACCAGGTACCATTAAGTTTTATCTGCTATGAGATAAATACTAATCAATTCAATCGAACAAAAACAATGAAATCAAAGGTTTCAGCATATATAGGTGTTTGTAGCGGTTTAAATGCTAGTTGTTCCGCTACCGTTATTACAGTTTATTACGACTTCCCCTTTATATCATTGGCATGATTTATCATCACTACCATTTTTAACCATCTGAAGTTTATTTTAAAAAATCTAACCTCCGCTCTCGGAACTGTATATTAAAAGTACTAAGCTTAGCTCGACCATCTACGAGCATACAACGGCCAAGCGGCAAAAAGAGACACTGTTTTGGATCTACTTTGTGTATTCATATCGTTAGGACCCTTTGGTGGGCTGATGATTACTAAAATTGCATCGATCTAAATATATAAACTTTATTTAAATTAAAGGAAAACAAACAAAAATATCACGATACAAGTTTCTAGTTCTAGTGTACATACTAACAATAAACAAATAATAGGTACTCAATAATACTGAAAAAATTCGACAGGAGATCAATCCGCAGTATGCAGACGGTTTGATGCTGAGGTACAAAACGAGCGCATAAATAGACAACAATATAAACGATATACTAAATAATATCGTCTATAACACAAAACTTGGTCAATAAATAAGAAAACAACAAAGTTATAGTAATTCTTCAGTCGAGTTAACAAAATATTACAAAAAACTAATATTAATGTGAAAACTACAAAATATAAAACGTATAATGTAGAAACTTAACTAATCACTTCTTTCTTAAATACTAAAAAAAACAATACAGTTGTGGTAGATAACATAAAATTATGTTAACAATTTTGCACTAAAATGGGTACCTTGTCTTCTTATGATAACCCCAGTTTTACTTTTAGGAATACATTTTAGCATTTTGTTTTGCACCGGCGTAGATTTATCTACAAAATCATTAATAACATAAATAAAAATCAAAATTAAGCGTCCACTTCTACTTTTTTGTTTCAACATTAGTAAAAAGTTAAGGCCCTTTCCAAAATATATGTTGGTTTACTGTGGTGCTAGCCAGTGTATCTGGATACTGTGTTTCATTTTTAACTGAAATATTTAAAATTTATTTTAATATTGAGAAATTAAATAAAACACAATTTATTGTATGTATACAAAGCTAGGCAAAAACTGCATTTTTCACTAAAATATGCACACATTATAAAAAATTACCAAGAGTTTCTGGCAAAATTTTTTCTCATTCTTTAATTTTTTAATTCAGCAGTATTTTTACCCCATTCTGCATTAGTAAGAAGACAAAATATAAATTTCGATAATGGTTAAAAATGTCACTTTAGAAAAGACCCCAACCTTTGGTACTGATACAAAAATAATTTTAAAGAAAAGAAAAATGAAAATTATTCAAGTAAAAAAATGGTGAGAAAAGAATAATAAATAATAGAAGAAGAATAAGAAAAAAGCAGATTAACTACGAATATTCTAGCAAGTTTAAAAATTTATATGGTTTTTCACCCGAGTGAACGGTTTTTATAAACTTAAAAATAATTCCCCACACTCCATTCTATCAAAAATTATTTGAAACTATAGAAAAGTTAAATAAAAAACTGTAAGCAGTAATTTTTGAAAAGTAAAAATAATAATTTAAATACTTAGGTACCTTTTAGAAGTTCTGAAGAATTGTTTTGATTTGCTACTGGAAGTTTTGAGGTCACCATGGGATTTTGACAATTGCCATCTCCTCTGTACAACGTGATTGTATTATCCGTTGATGTAGAAGTGGGGCTATTAATTTCACATGTCTGAAGGATTTTCATAAGGTCGTTGTTTACTTCCATAATTTTCATGTTGGTGCCTTTTGATGGCTCAACTATTTGCACGTCACTGTATTTGGTCGGGATGTATTTAACTTTATCTGCTAAATTTTCTTCGGGTGGTGTAGCGGAACTAGTAGAGATCCCAGCGCGATCCTTGGTAACGCGTTGAAGGAGCTTCATGGTTTCGCTCAAATTGTTTTTGCACAGCATCATTGCGGTGTTTATTTCTTTTTCAGGAATACATGGATACATAAAGGTCAGCAGATTTTTGTTCAGGTTTTTAAATATCACTCGATCGAATTCGCAACGCTGTCGGACGTGAGTCTGGAAATAAAAATTAACTTCAGTAAATATTTTTTGAATTTCAATAGTGTAGGATAAATTGTAGAATTTTACAATTCATCAAATAAACAGAAACTGGATTGCTTTCAGTAGAATAAGTTATAAGTTTAGTAAACCTGAGGTACAATGAGATTCCATTTTTATAATTGGAGTCTCAGCCATTCCTGAGCCATTCGCAAAAACTTTAGATTTTGGATGAAATTTTAGGCAAATGTTTGAGCTTCCATTCCCATCCTTTGAGCCTCAACCATCCTTTGTTTAGTTATTCGAGAACTTCATTCGGATTGTGGATAAATCCAATATTTAGGTCAAATTTGGGTCAAATATTTTAGTATTGTTTTAGTTTCAATGCCTCCGTTTTTGAATTTGTATGCGAAACCGATGTCAGTCGATAACGATTCCTTTCAATATATATTAGGTTAATAATCGATGGATTTCATGAATTTGGAAAAGATTCCAATATTTGGGTCAAATATTTCAGGTCAGTCGATAAAGCTTCTTTTCAATAATATACTGGCTAATCGATGGATTCGTGGTTCATGTAATGAAAATCGATAATCTGTATTTTGAATTAACCAAAAAATATACAAGCTTTTAAATGTTTGAAAAGTGTTCTATACATTTTTTGGTTATTCTAAAATACAGATTTGATTAATATATAAGTGTCTAACTTTTTGAACAAAGTTTGTATTTCTCGTTTTATCAAAAAAAGCAAAAGAAAAAGAAAGAAAATTCTTTTATTTGATAAGTGATTATCATGATTTGATGATAGCATTGTATAATTTCCAACTAATCCGAATTCACTTCACAAAACTAATCGAGAAAGAAGTACAAGGTGACTTTTTTGCAAATATTCAGTGGCGGCTGGTTTGGGGAAGGCGTCGGGGCGTCACTCCCCCAAAAACAGATTGCAATGCCAATATTTACATATAATTATTATAATATCCATTATACACCTTGAATATTTTATTTATTGTCGCTCCCCCCCCCTCATTATAGCAAACTACGAACCACCACTGTAGTGGACCCTGCACGATTGTTTCATCTGATGTAGCTATGCATCTGTACTGACAAGATCATACAAAATAACTTGGCTGAAATCTTTAAATGTAAAAACATAATACGTGTTGAAAAATTAATACGAGCCGCCATTGCAAAAACTGAAGTTCTTAAATATTGGTGACTGAAGGAGTCATCATTATGGTAATCTGGCGCTAAAATTTTGAAAATATTTTCTTCGCTATGATAATAAACGGGGGGGGGGCAGACCCCCGTTTTCTATTCTTATTTCTGATTTTCTATTATTGACCTGATTTAATTCGTCAATGTTGAGGATTTATATTTTCAAAGTAGCACAGGAGATTACAGATACATTTTTTCAACGGGGGTCGCATAGAGGGGTTTGCATTTATTCTAATGGTTATCAATTAAAGCGCACTTAGAATAAAATTACTCTGAAAGTAAATAAAATACGGTAAATTTATAATTTTTCTTCTTTAAATTTTGCTCCTTCCCATTGAAAGAAGTTATGAGCCGCCATTGGAAATATATAACTTTTTTATTAAGTGGACTTAGCACACTTCACGTCTGAGGTACAGATATTATCATAATATGGTATATAAGTTATATTAATTTAGTATTAGTATAATACCAAAAATTATTATACAGAATTAATAAAATATTAAGAAATTTAAAAAAAAATAAAAGGGGGGCTAAAATTTCGGTTTTTCGGAATTATTATTACATTATCAAGCATGCTTAATCGAAAAATAATGCTAATTAAAAATAAAGTTAGAAAAACTATTTTGTTGGAAAATGCAAATTCGAAAAATTATTGGAAAACGGAAAATTTGAAGTAAAAATCGTAAATAACGAATGAAATACAATGAAAATAATTACAAATAATAAAATAACAGAATAAATTGAAGAAAGGTAAAATACAAACAAAAATCGAAAATACGAAAATGAAAAACAAACTACAAATAATATTAAATAACACATTCAGAAATTTATGATTTTCCAGCAGTCTTAATAGTCCAGTCAAATTAGGTTTTCAGCTCGGAAAAATTCCCACCTAGCTGAATTTTGGTACACATCTTTATGACATCGTTGTAAACAATATGTAAAAAGTGGACCTCGATATCATGTACGCGGGTTTTAGCTCCCGGGGTTTTAGCTCCCCCAACGCGAGTTTTTGCCAATAACTCGCTTATTTATGCTTGTATGAAAAATTATGATCACACCATAATTGAAGAGCATAACATTCTCTATAAAATAGTTTTTTTTTCATATTTTTCCATGGCACGCTAATACTTAAATTATTGACCGAAAACAAATGGCACAATATTGATTCGTTGCAGGGAGAGAAATGTTTTCGGGCACGGGAAATGCTTTTAATAATAAATTAATTGAAATTGTGGCCAAGGTTGGAAAATGAAGAGAAAAATAGGTTTTTTTCAAAATTTGCCCAAGTTATAGTATCTTCCAAGTAACGAGACCGAAATTTTGGTTTGAGCTTACAGAAGGTCCGGGCAAGCTGAAATTTGGCAAAGATGTATATTGAAGTGTTCTAATAAATCCCCAAAATGTCTCATAAAAATCCCAAGCCGGCGTTCCCCCAATTGAGGATTTTAGCCCCCTAGGTACGGTCTCGCCTATAGCTCACGTATTTTTACTTTCAAGAAAAATTACCATTAAACAAAGTTTAATTTGCCTATTACAGTATGTATTCTAGTACTACCTACTGTAGCGCCACAAGTTATAGAGAATTTTATGTTCGTCAACTTTGCTTAATGGTAATTTTTCGTAAAAGTAAAAATACGCGTGAGCTATAGGCGAAACACCGCACTTAGGGGTGAAATCCTCAATTGGGGGAACGCCGGCTTGGGATTTTTATGAGAATTTTGGGGGTTTATTAGAACACTTCAATATACATCTTTGCCAAATTTTAGCTTGGCCGGACCTTCTGTAAGCTCAAACCAAAATTTCGGTTACATTACTTGGAAGATACTACTATAACTTAGCCAAATTTTGAAAAAATCTATTTTTCTCTTCATTTTCCAACCTTGGCCACAATTTCAATTAATGTATTATTAAAATCATTTCCCGTGCCCGAAAATATTTCTCTCCCTGCAACGAATCAATATTGTGCCATTTTAAGGGTGGGTCGTGTTTTCGGTCAATAATTTAAGTATTACTGTGCCATGGAAAAATATGAAAAAAAACTATTTTATATAGAATTTTGTGCTGTTCAATTATTGTCTGATCATAATTTATCATACAAGCATAAATAAGCGAGTTATTGGCAAAAACTCGCGTCGGGGGTCGAGGGGATATCGAGGTCGACTTTTTACATATTGTTTACAACGATGTCATAAAGATGTGTACCAAAATTCAGCTAGGTGGGAATTTTTCCGAGCTGAACCCCTTTTTTCGTCTAATTTGACTGGACTATAAGTAATTTAAGTTGTTTTTAAAAGCTTTCTACTTGTCTCCTATTTTATTCATGTTTGATCTTTTTCCAGTTTTAGTTTTCTTCTTTTTTATCTTTATTTCTTTTTTTAATTCCTGTATAATTTAATAGTTTTATTTTCATTTTCATAATTGCTATTTTTGTTTGTATTTAGCCTTTCTTCAATGTATTCTGTTATTTTATTATTTGCAATTATTTTTACTTAAAATTTTGTGTTTTTCAATAGTTTTGATTTTGCATTTCCAACAAAATATTTTTTCTAATTTTAAATTCTATTATCACTATTTTTTGATTAAGCATGCCTGATGATGGAATAAAAATTCCGAAACATCAACGTAGTATGCTATAGCCTTTTTTATAAAATTTTAATTCAATTTTTTTTACCCCCCCCCCCCCTTGTTCTTAAAAAAATATTTTTATTTCTTAATATTTCATTCATTCTGGATTTCATTAAAAAATGTTGATACAAGAATGTATTTAGTAATATTTAAAATTTAATTTTTTCAATATTAGTTTTTTTAAAATATTCTATTTCCAAAAAATGTGTAAAAATACCAATTTGTTTTTTGAAATTTTGAATTCAAATTTTCGATAATATATTTGTAAACGATTTAGTAATTTCTAATAAAATTATTCCAAGTTTACAATTACCAAGTTTACCATTTAAAAGAAAAGACGTAAAAAGGTACATTTCGCCCCCCTCCTCTCCAACACGTATTTTTAAATGAAATTAGAACGTTTAAGCTCCAATGAGCTACCATAAAAATTGCTTATAGCACACTCATTGCTTTTAGAGGTGGGGGGGGGTTGTAGCAATGGCAGCTCCCCATCGCGATTTTTTTTTTATAAAATTGATGTCAATCGATAGAGAATAGTTTGAGCTTCAATTTTCATCGTTTGTACCCAAAGGGTTTTTAATAAAAATTCAATTCTTTAGAACATTTTTGGGAGGGGCTGCAGAAATTCTTTTTTAAGACGTTATTTTTTAATAAAATAAATAAAAAATCGATCGAGAATCGTTTGAGTTCCAATGAGCTTGAATTTCCGTCGTTTGTACCCCAAAGGTAAAATAATTAGAGCGTTTCAAATATTGCTAAATAGAGTGACATTTTACTGCCACCCCCCATCGCGAATTGTTTAATGAAATTAGTGTCAAACGTTTGAGCTCCAATGAGCTTCCATTATAATCGTTTGAACCACACGCATCGCGAAATAAAAAAATTAATCAAAAATTCGCGATGGGGGAGGTCAGTGTGAAACGCTCTAACTGTTTTACCTTTGGGGTATAAGCGATGGAAATTGAAGCTTGTTGGAGCTCAAACGATTCACTATCGATTGATAATTCGCCCCCCCCCCCCGAGTTTTCGCGAAAAACTTCGCGTTGCGTGTGGTACAAACTATTTTTATAGCAGCTCATTGGAGCAACGTTAAAGACTGATTTTATTAAAAAATTTGAATCTAATTTGATTCGATCTAACTTCCACCACGTCCAGTATAGTATAAAATTAATACTGTAACATTTAAGATTTTGACGTAAGACAATTTAATGGAAAATTGGAGTGACCTTAACCGTGATGATTCAATACAGGTTTTACCATTCTTTATTTTGTGCAATAAATATTAGAATTTCCTATACTTTTGTTCTATAATTAGGTGATTAGATATTTTTCTTCGGATAGAGCTGGATGTTTCGATATATATTATGATCACTGTTAATTAAAATTAGAATTAATATGAAGACCAAATGGATAAGTCACTCCGGGGCTACATTATTATGTTGTTTATGTGTTGTGCTAGGTGTAACAGGTAATTTTTTTTTAATTTAGTGTTTAATTTATACTTGACGTTATTTATTTTACAGCCGCCAGTAATTTAAAAATATTCAGAAATATAAATTCGTTCGTGGAAATTCCTTCTCGAGTTGAAGTACTTGGTGATGGAAACTTAACGTTAATATGCAAAATAGAGAATACAAAAAGTAAATGATTAGTAAATGGTTATGTTCCTTGGTTTATATCAACAAAAATGCATTCTAATTTGAAATTCAGAGCTTTAAAAAGTTCATCTAATTCAGTGTTTAGGAATATGATTGCAGATAATCATGAACTGTATGTTTGTGGCATATTGAAATTCCAACTGATATCTAAAATTCTTAATTTATTAGTGAAACAAAATAAATCTGCTGAACTTGGTTATTTAAATTTTCCAAGACTTACTAAAAGAAACATCCCTCCAGGAATACTTCCAAACTTCGTTCTCCCCAGCACACCTGCTACACGTAAGTACAGATTTACTGAATAATAGTTTTTCTCCAGGATAGCACGAAATCATTACTTTCTTTATCATTTATCTCTTCGAAATTCAGCAATTCTGCTACAATCTAAGATATCAACGTAACTTTATGATGCATCTACTGAAAACGATGTTTTAGATTGAATGGAAAATTGCCTATAATAAACGCATTGGATGAATTCAATAAATTAAAATCGTTTAATGAATAAAACGAGTCTATTTTAGGGGGCTTGTATTGTATGTGTAATAAGAAACTAAATTTTTGTTATCATAATTTTATGTAATTTACTTCAAAAATTGTGCAAATATCGAAAAAGTCTCAAAACGTTTCTACGGGGAAATATGAAGAAAAATCTACTTACCCGTACGAATATTGGGTGCAAATACCCGTGGTATTGAGGTTTAATGATTTTCATCCATGACAAAAAAGAAGTATTTCATAGTCTATCATGATTATATTCCAACTTTTTCTAGTTTTATGTAAATTTCAAATATTTTATTTTCAGATTCAACACAGGTTCCATTACCAATCATTTTGTGGGGTTGTTGGGCAGGACTGCTTGTTGTTCTTGGCATTGCGTCTCTCATTTGGAACTGCTTGAAAATGGCGAAAATGGCCGATAGGAGTAATCGTCAACGAACTGCCCCAAGACATAATACCACTTTCATGGTATACGATGCACATGGTAATTTACATAATGTAGCACTACATGACAGTGCGGCATACGCATTTAGTGTGAATTATCCATGGGCTAGTAGAGGACACGATGCTCATAGTGGAGGAGATGGTGGTCATAGTGGAGGAGATGGTGGTCACAGTAGAAGAGATGGTGGTCATAGTGGAGGAGATGGTGGTCATAGTGGAAGAGATGGTGGTCATAGTGGAGGAGATGGTGGTCATACTGGAAGAGATGGTGGTCATAGTGGAGGAGATGATGGTCATAGTGGAGGATATGGCGGTGGTGATAGTGGAGGATGTGGTGGGGCTGATAGTGGAGGAGGAGGAGGTGGCGGTGATAGTGGAGGAGGTGGCTGTGATAGTGGAGAAGGAGGTGAAATCGATTAAACAAAGTTTTTAAAATATCTCAGAATTCATCTAAAAATTCAAATATAAGAATTGATCTACATAAATCTTCCAGAAAAAACAAAATAAAATATTTCTTTTATACCAACCTACTCTCGTAGGTCAATGGTTTGTATGAATTTTTTATGAAAGAAGACTGTTCACTTGAAAGTTAAAAATTAAAAATAAGAAGAAATTTGAAAAATGTTGGAAAGATGCAAAACATGGTACCAACGAAGAAAGACGAAGAAGAAATTTGCAAACCGGACGCTTGAAAAGAAAAACCCTGCCGTCAAAAAATTATAATTTGTGAGAAAGAATAAAAACTCGAGTGCATTTATTGATGACTAGCTGGCACGGGCGGCATCCGCCGCCCTTAGCCATCTAGACCCAGAATAGATCCGAGTAGGCCATAGTTGTTCGGCCTTCGGCCTCACAGGGGGAGGACCATAATAGATCCGGGAAGGCCATAGTTGTTCGGCCTTCGGCCTCACAGACCGGACCATAATAGATCCGTGAAGGCCAAAGTTGTTCGGCCTTCGGCCTCACAGGGCGGACAATAATAGATCCGTAAAGGCCATAGTTGTTCGGCCTTCGGCCTCACAAACCGGACCATAATAGATCCGTGAAGGCCATAGTTGTTCGGCCTTCGGCCTCACAGACCGGACCATAATAGATCCGTGAAGGCCATAGTTGTTCGGCCTTCGGCCTCACAGACCGGACCATAATAGATCCGTGAAGGCCATAGTTGTTCGGCCTTCGGCCTCACAGACCGGACCATAATAGATCCGTGAAGGTCAAAGTTGTTCGGCCTTCGGCCTCACAGACCGGACCATAATAGATCCGTGAAGGCCATAGTTGTTCGGCCTTCGGCCTCACAGACCGGACCATAATAGATCCGTGAAGGTCATAGTTGTTCGGCCTTCGGCCTCACAGACCGGACCATAATAGATCCGTGAAGGCCATAGTTGTTCGGCCTTCGGCCTCACAGACCGGACCATAATAGATCCGTGAAGGCCATAGTTGTTCGGCTTCGGCCTCACAGACCGGACCATAATAGATCCGTGAAGGCCATAGTTGTTCGGCCTTCGGCCTCACAGACCGGACCATAATAGATCCGTGAAGGACAAAGTTGTTCGGCCTTCGGCCTCACAGACCGGATCATAATAGATCCGTGAAGGCCATAGTTGTTCGGCCTTCGGCCTCACAGACCGGACCATAATAGATCCGTGAAGGCCATAGTTGTTCGGCCTTCATCTGTCATCTTTCATCTGTCATCCGTCATCTGTCATCCGTCATCTGCCATCCGTCATCTGTCATCTGTCACCTGTCATACATACATACATACATACATAATCAAATTTTGTTTGAAAGACTTGCAATTTGATTTTTAGGAAAAATATCGAAAAACGCTTATCTGTCATCTGTCACCTGTCATGTCACCTGTCACCTGTCACCTGTCATGTCACCTGTCATCTTTCATCTGTCACCTGTCACCTGTCATCTGTCATCTTTCACCTGTCACCTGTCATCTGTCACTCAATGCTTATCATAGCGCCATCTGTTGACAGTACGTCAGAATATATTATCGAAAAACGCTTATCTGTCATCTGTCACCTGTCATGTCACCTGTCACCTGTCATCTTTTCTGTCACCTGTCACCTGTCATGTCACCTGTCATCTTTCATCTGTCACCTGTCACCTGTCATGTCACCTGTCATCTTTCATCTGTCACCTGTCATGTCACCTGTCATCTTTCATCTGTCACCTGTCACCTGTCATGTCACCTGTCATCTTTCATCTGTCATCTGTCACCTGTCATGTCACCTGTCACCTGTCATGTCACCTGTCATCTTTCATCTGTCACCTGTCACCTGTCATGTCACCTGTCATCTGTCACCTGTCATCTTTCACCTGTCACCTGTCATCTGTCACTCAATGCTTATCATAGCGCCATCTGTTGACAGTACGTCAGAATATATTTCGATTTTTGACAAATTAAATTTTTTGTCAAACTTGTGATTTGATTTTCGAAAAAAGCGAATAACTTTGCTCCCCGCTCGAATTTCTTCTCCATATATGCGAGAATAGTTGCGCCTGGAGCTACAAAATAACTGTGCAAAATTTGGTCGAGATCGGTCCAAGGGTCTAGGAACGTATAGCGAACAAACACGCAAACACGCAAGCAGATCTTCTCTTTTATATATTTAAGATAGATTAATAAAGTGAAGAAAATGGACGATCCAACGCCCGAATACAGGATGGAAATTGGATTATCTAAGAAATAGTAACAAATGAATTGAAATGATCAAAAATTAAATTAGATCCATTGAGAAAATTAACCCCCTTTGAACAAAACCAAAATTCCTAGAAGCAAAATTTTAGTTTGAGTCAGTGTTTTGTAGGTTCTCTACCTTTAAGGCGAATCTACATTATGTAAAATTTGTACCTATTGATCATCTTTTCATTTGAATTTCCTCATTAATTATTTTTATCTATGTCCATGTAATTCTGGTAAGCATTTAATAATCTAAACTTTGTGATGTTATTAAAATTATTTGTGCTTTTGAAGAAGTCTACAATAAAGTTAAACGAAGCGACTTCAAATTAATTTGTGTTTTATTTGAATTGCATCCAGCGGAGCTTCCTTGATGGTGTTGGCTCAATTGCAAAAATGTTTTCTGGAAATTTCTCAGCTATTACTTGACCGATCTTTATAAAAGTCGGCACACATGAAACCACACCACTGCCGCCAGGTCGTGACGAAGCCCGAATTTTGAAATTCAACTTGAAACATTAATATCGATGCAAAACAGTATTAAACTGATCGGCAAATTAACAGATCAACAAATTACCGAATCAAAAGATTATTAAAGAATTAAAGGATTAAAATGACTTGAAAATGATTATATTTATTATAGGAGCAAGGACATTATACAATAACAAAATAAAAATACTCTTCATCGGTCTCAATTCCACTTAATTCTCTCAGAGGGGTTCAAATCCAACCCCTTATAATAAAAAAATTACAATTTCCACATTTCAACGTGCTGATCAAATTATGATTTAGTAAAAGTATGAACCCCATATTTTTTTCCCTCCCTCTCCCATAATTTTATATCGAATTTCGGAGGTTAAGGGGTTAAAATCCAACCACTCGTAATAAAAAAATTACAGTTTCCACAATTTTTCTACATACTATGTTTTGTTATACCCAACAAACATTTAGAAAAAATTTGAATACAATATTCGAAGTTTTATCAAAAAATATTCAACTGTGTATAAGTTAGGATTTTTATAAGTTTTTGTATTAACTTTAGGAGTGGATTGCGACCGTTCAGCCTTTGAATTTGTTGTTCAAAGTTTTGCGAGTGTTTGTATGAAAACTAAATACTAAACGGTGTAAAAGTTATAGATTTGTTTCATTACTTATTTGCTCGATTGTAAAAACGTGAATCTAAGATTTGATCTAACTTCCACCACGTCCGGTATAGTATAAAATTAATACTGTAATATTTAAAATTTTGACGTAAGACAATATAATAGAAAATTGGAGTGACCTTAACCGTGACGATTCAATACAGGTTTTACCACTCTTTATTTTGTGCAATCAATGTTAGGATTTCCTATACTTTTGTTCTATAATTAGGTGATTAGATATTTTTCTTTGGATGGAGCTGGATGTTTCGATATTATGATCACTTTTAATTAAAATTGGAATTAACATGAAGACCAAATTTATAAGTCATTCCGGGGCTACATTATTATGTTGTTTATGTGTTGTGCTAGGTGTAACAGGTAATCTTTTTTAATTTTTAGTGTTTAATTTTTACTTGACGTTATTTATTTTACAGCCGCTAGTAATTTAAAAATATTCAGAAATATAAATTCGTTCGTGGAAATTCCTTCTCGAGTTGAAGTGCTTGGTAATGGAAACTTAACGTTAATGTGCAAAATAGAGAATACAAAAAGTAAAGGATTAGTAAATGGTTATATTCCTTGGTTTATATCAACAAAACTGCATTCTGAATTGAAATCAAGAGCTTTAAAAAGTTCATCTAATTCAGTGTTTAGGAATATAATAGCTGATAATGATGGACTGTATGTTTGTGGCATATTGAAATTCGAATTGATATCTAAAATTCTTAATTTATTAGTGAAACAAAATAAATCTGCTGAACTTGGTTATTTAAATTTTCCAAGACTTACTAAAAGAGAAATTCCAACAGGAACAACTTTAAACTTCGGTCCCACGAGCAAACCTGCTACATGTAAGTACAGATTTACTGAATAAAAGTTTTTCTCCAGGATAGCGCGAAATCATTACTTTCTTTATAATTTATCTCTTCGAAAGTCAACAATTCTGGTACAATCTAAGATATCAACGTAACTTTATGATACATCTACTGAAAACGATGTTTAGATTGATGTATAATCATGTTACATATTTTCAGTCGATGTTATATTAGGTTAATAGTTTGTAAGTAAATATATAGTTTGCATTGTAATACACTCGTGGTTTACTTAATAATGCTTACGTACATTCTTGCCAATAAATTCATAGAAGGTTTAGCCTAGTGCCCCATAATTAATATTATACTAACTATAAAGATTATCTCATAATTGGGATCTATAAAATGAGGTACAAGGTCGCGGTGGAGACACTCCTATTGACGACAATCGTGCGAGTGGTTTTGCAAGAAGATCATAATGCAGATGTGCTACGTTGTCTCCGGTATTACATGTAAATAAATACCGAATACCGGTATTGCAATTTTGGTCCGGTATTGCAATCACTAAATATAATGTAATTCATATATAATGGACTCGCTTGTAATGGAAAATCGCATATAATGAACGCATTGGATGAATTCAATAAATTAAAATCGTTTAATGAATAAAATGAGTCCATTTTGGGGGTATTGTATTGTATGTATAATAAGAAACTAAATTTTTTTATCATAATTTTATGTAATTAACTTCAAAAATTGTGCAAATATCGAAAAAGTCGCAAAACGTTTCTACGGGGAAATATGAAGAAAAATCTAATTTACCCGTACGAATATTGGGTGCAAATACCCGTGGTATTGAGGTTTAATGATTTTCATCCATGACAAAAAAGAAGTATTTCATAGTCTCTCGTGAATATATTCCAACTTTTTCTAGTTTTACGTAAATTTCAAATATTTTATTTTCAGATTCAGCACAGGTTCCATTACCAATCATTTTGTTTGGTGGTAATACAAATGAAAATTAATGACAATAATTTAATAAATAATATATTTGTTTTGTAGGACTGATAGTTGTTATTGTCATTGCGTGTTGCATTTGTAACTGCTTGAAAATGACGTTTTCAACAAATAGGAATAATCGTCAACGAACTGCCCCAAGACATAATACCACTATCATGGAATACGATGCACATGGTAATTTACATAATGTACATCACAGTGCGGCATACGCATTTAGTGAGAATTATCCATGGGGTAGTAGAGGACACGAAGCTCATAGTGGAGGATATGATGACTATAGTGGAGGAGATGGTGGTCATAGTGGAGGAGATGGTGGCCATAGTGGAAGAGATGGTGGTCATAGTGGAGGAGATGATGGCCTTAGTGGAGGATATGGCGGTGGTGATAGTGGAGGAGGAGGAGGTGGCGGTGATAGTGGAGGAGGAGGTGGTTGTGATAGTGGAGGAGGAGGAGGTGGCGGCGATAGTGGAGGAGGAGGAGGAGGTGGTTGTGATAGTGGAGGAGGAGGTGGCATCGATTAAACAAAGTTTTTAAAATGACTCTGAATTTGGGTAAGAATTGATCTAAATCTTCCATAAAAAACAAAATGAAGTATTTCTTTTATACCAACCTACTCTCATAGTTTAATGGTTTTATCAACATTATATGGATTTATTCATTAACAAGATGGACTACTAGCACTGGAAAATAGAAAATTATTCACCAGCATTAAATTTTTTTGACAGTATTATTTACTTATACGACTTATAGTCGTTTGATAACTTTCAGCAAGAAATATCTGGAAAATTAAACGCCAGAC
Source organism: Podabrus alpinus (assembly GCA_932274525.1). Lineage (NCBI taxonomy): Eukaryota > Metazoa > Arthropoda > Insecta > Coleoptera > Cantharidae > Podabrus > Podabrus alpinus. Next base: position 24,012,200 of record OW026453.1, read on the forward strand.
GACAAAATGTTTCGGGAAAAAGTTGTATAATTAATAGTGATAATGACGAGGGCAAAAGGATATGGAAAGATCCATTTTTTAACTAGTGGACGTTTTCCAGGATATTTCAACGCCAACTTTGGTTGTTTAAATGACGGGTTTCATTTTTTAGCAGATTTCGATTCTGCATGAAGAAAGAAAACTCTTTTATGAAATGAAAGTTAAAAATTAAAAATAAGAAGAAATTTGAAAAATGTTAGAAAGTTGCAAAACATGGTACGTACCAACGAAGAAAGACGAATAATAAATTTGCAAACCGGACGCTTGAAAAGAAAAAATCCCTGCCGTCAAAAAATAATGATTTCAGAGCAAGAATAAAAACTCGAGTGCATTCGTTGATGATTAATAAAGTGAAGAAGATGGACGATCCATCGCCCGAATACAGGATGGAAATTGGATTACCTAAGAAATAATAACAAAAGAATTGAATATGATCAGAAAATTAAATTAGATCCACTGAGAAAAGGAAGAATAGACTATAAATTAAACAACCTGCTAAACACTGACTCAAACGAAAATGTTACTGATGAAAATTTATATGAAGGTTTTGTTCAAAGTGGGTTATATTTAAAACAAAAATACATTAAAAAAGTTACGGTGTTTTTACTAATTTAAGCTCTTATATAAATAGATACTGCGATTAGAATTACTTAAAAATTACAATTAAGCGAAATAACCCACTTTGAACAAATCCAAAATACCCATAAGCAAAATTTTTGTTTGAGTCGGTGTTTTGTAGGTTCTCTACCTTTAAGGGTCATCGTTAATAGTCAATTAGAGGGACAATAGCTACAACCAACTACAACATCCAAATTTATATTTGGATTTGGAAGAGTGTCAGATGAAAATATGAATCTTAAACACTCTCAGCTATAAGAAAATTGGAATAATCTAAGTGTTGTTTATGGCCGGCCTACCGTAAAAATTGTACCTATTCATCATCTTTTCATTTGAATTTCCTCATTAATTATTTTTATCTACATATATGTCCATTTGTCATGACTTGATATAAAAAAATATTATGTTGACTATATTGATGGCATCACATTGTAATTCTGGTACGCATTTAATAATCTAAACTTTGTGATGTTATTATTTGTGTTTTATTTGCATTGCATCCAGCGGAGCTTCCTTGATGGTGTTGACTCATTGCAAAAATGTTTTCTGGAAATTTCTCAGCTATTACTTGACCGATCTTTATAAAAGTCGGCACACGTGAAACCGCACCGCTGCCGCCAGATCGCGACGAAGCCCGAATTTTGAAATTCAACTTGAAACATTAATATTGATGCAAAACAGTGTTAAACTGATCGGAATACTCTTCATCGGTCTTAATTCCACTTAATTCTCTCAGAGGGGTAATTACAGAGGCGTTCAAATCCACCCCCTTATAATAAAAAAATTACAATTTCCACATTTCAACGTGCTGATCAAATATTTAGTAAAGGTATGAACCCCATATTTTTTATCCCTCGCTCTCCCATAATGTTATACCGAACTTCGGAGGCTAAGGTGTTAAAATCCATCCCCTCGTAATAAAAAAAATTACAGTTTCCACAATTTTGTACATACTATGTTTTGTTATATATGTTACAGTTAAAACCCGAAATCAGTTAAAACCCGATCTAACTAGTAAATTCTAGTTTTAACTAACCGCTTTAGTTAATTCTAGTTTTAACTGAAATAACTTTAGTTAAAACTAGAATTAATTGACTGCTGTTAGGAAATTCTAGTATTAAACTAGATTTCAAGTAAAAGCAAACGCAAAATTGTCGTAAGAAGTTGATTCTGTTTATAATACAGAATTAAAAAGTTTTCATGGAAAATCACGCCATAGCTAGAGTCAGGGTCCGGTTGAAAGAGCTAATCAGGACATAGAAGAAATGTTGGCTTCACGGGTGAAGGACAACAATACCACTAATTGATCAAACGGTGTCCGTTTTGTAGAATTTATAAAGAATAGAGCCCTTCATTCAGGAATCAAACAATCTCCCTACAAGGCTATGTTTGGAATTGAACCAAGAGCAAGACTGACAACAACCGCATTGCCATATGTATTACTTACAAATATCCATGAAGAAGAAGACCTTCATAAAATTATTGAGTAAATGAATGCAGAGCAGGGTGAAGGAGAAGCAGAGGAGGAAGAGAAGGCGCCGGCGCTGCTAGCTGATACATCGTCAAACATTTCTTCAGCTAGAAAGGAAGCGCAAAATAATTTGAAAAAACAGACGGAAAGAATGAAAAAGATTTCAGCTGCAACCAATCCTGCGGTTGACATCGGAGGTAATGATGTAACAATTCCAATTCCTGATGTCGACAGCGCTAAGGCAGACTTACGAAACATGATAGGAGTCGTAATCGAAAGATTACGCCTGTACAGAATTCTTGTAGAGTTCTTGCAAAAAATTGCATTTTAAAGCGATGCCTATGGTTAAAAAATGGAATTATTTGCAATTCAATATGTCATTACATAAACAGAATTAACTTAATAAAACAATTTTAATCTAATTACGTTTGCTTTTACTTGAAATATAGTTTTAACTAAAGTTATTTTAGTTAATACTAGAATTTATTAACAGCAGTCAGTTCATTCTAGTTTTAACTAAAGTCATCTCAGTTAAAACTAGTTTTAACTAAAGCAGTTAGTTAAAACTAGAATTTACTAGTTAGATCGGGTTTTAACTGATTTCGGGTTTTAACTGTAACATATTGCTGTGGGATATCGTAGCCTCACGTTGGGCTAGCCAAAAAGTGCTATGAACGGAGTCCTTTAATAATGCTGCACGTTTTAAAGTTGAGGTTTTGTACGCGTGTACGTAAATGTACCCCGTCAACAGAAATGTATGCAAAATTTTATTGTTGAATGCAATTAAAAGAAATTTATCCCTCGGCTTAGCAATTTCGATGAGCACAGACCTACCTTTTCTCACGTTGGGTTCCTTCCTTGACCAAATCTTAATTCTGAAATGAAATATTGTGGTTCTCGGAATGATTACAAATTTATGCTCCGTTTGATAATGTAATGATAAATTTTATTGTACAAATTGTAATTAGTTTTAAATAAATCGTTAACATAAATTAAACAATTCCTTAAAATTACCCCAAAACTATAAATGCTAAATCGAAGTTACGCGGTAGAAAATTTTATAAGTCCGCACTAAATTTTGTTAAAGTGAAAATTGTTTGGCTTTACCTTTAAAATCTGGTTCTTTTCTGGTTACCAAGATGAATGACCATGAAACCCAGTATCGAATTCTTATCGATCGTGTACAGTCGCATAAATATGAGTGGATGCCTTTTCCAACACGTGTAAATTCGTTTATCGTTATTTGTGAAAATATCCTCAATCCTTCAATATTTTAATCCAAAAACACTGGTAACTCACGTAAGTTAAATTTACTTTTTAAATTTTATATCTTTTATTCGGTTTTAATCGCACTTTTTACTGATAAATTATTTTCTTGTAGGACGCTTAAAATTTCACCACGCCATTCATCGAATCTAAATCAACAACTTCCTCTATCCATTGTTTTACCATCGTTACTTGTGTTTTTCAAGGCAAGTGTGATTTTCCATTGATCGAAAATTAAAATCAATTTATTTGACGTTATAGTTTCCAGGTTCGGTTTAAGCCCAATGTGACTTATAAAATTTTAATAAAATTTTTATGTTTCAGATTAATTTGAAGTATTTGCACCTCCTGTGATCTTCCAGTAAAGTTTTGAAGAAAATGTTTTTCCCATTTGTGGTACATTGAATTACGAAGCACTCCGATACGTGTAAAAATTTTTCTTATTTTAAAGTTTTACGTTTAACACATTTTTATAAATTAACTTTGAACAATTATTTTGATTTCACATTACATTTCTTATTACTAATTAAATTAATTTAATTTATAATTTTAACAAACATTTTTATTAACAGAAATTAAAACGTTGCATTTTTGAATTTATTTTGTTATTTCGTTCCGTGATCCTTTCTTCATGTAAATTTATGACGTTAAACTAAATTTTTGGTATCAGATGAAACTTTTACGTTTGAACAAATAAGTCATGTGCTACCTTTATTGATAAACAAATTTCCAATCGTGACGTTATCATTTCTATTGACGTGGTGGTCAGTTTCGGACATAGCAATATATACCGGGTGACCGGCCGAAAACTGAACATAGGGAAATAACATGGGAAATTGATTTTTTCTAAATTCCTGCTTCCCATTACAACCGATATGAATAAAAAAGATACCAAATTAAAGAGATTTTTTTTCCGCGCCTAAAGATACCAAACACTTAATATTTTGTTTTTTAATTTATTATTGTTAAAAAGTCGATAGTAAAATTAAGAAATAGCGCTTCTTAAAAAAATATTAGCGGGCTGGGTCGTTGCATTACGTCTAATGTGCCGCATTGCTATTGTTTTTAAACTTTTTAAATTTGTTTTTATTTTATAAATAATAAGAACGCAATTTGAATATTATTTTATTATAACAAGTTGACCAATATTAAAAGTTAAAAGTAGTTTTATTTAGTCAACAAAACCCAAGAATAAGAAAAATATCAATTGGATTATTAAATACTGAACGAAAGTAACCAAATAATAATAATATTATAACAAGTATTCGAATAACCTTCCATTCTGCACTAAACAGTAACCCAATCTATTATAAAATGATTCTCTTACATTTGCTAGCTGTCTAGCAGTAATTTGATTGCATTCTGCAAAGATCGCGTTCCTCAAAGAATCAATATTTGGGTGAAGAGTTTTATAAATTTTGCTTTTAATATGACCCCACAAAAAGAAGTCACACGGTGCCAGATCAGGAGATCGGGCTGGCCAGTTTATAGCACCACCACGACCAATCCATCGATTTGGATATGCTTGGTTTAAATAATCTCTAACGTTTACCCCAAAATGTGCTGGACAACCGTCTTGCTGAAACCAGACCTCATGGTGTTCAGAAGCTATTTCGTCTAACGCAGGACCAATATTATTTATAAGAAGATCTAAATACATATCTGAATTTAAATTTCCAAGTATTTCAAATGGACCAAGAACACGGTTATTATAAATGCCAGCCCAAATATTAATTTTTTGAGGATATTGTGAGCCGGTCATTAAATTTAGTCTCGGATTTTGTATAGCCCAATAGCGATGGTTTTGTACATTTGGCTCATTGTTTAATGTAAATGTACATTCGTCTGTAAAACATATTTGTTTCAGAAAGTTTCGGTTTCTGTTAGCACGTTCTTGCATTTTCTCACAAAATACAAGCCTGGATTCTTCGTCAAACAAAAATATTTCTTGATGACATTGATATTTAAAAGGATGGTACTTGTGCTTTTTTTAAATTGTTCGAACATTTTCTCTACCAACATTACACTCAGCTGCAATGGATCTAATGCTTGCATTTGGATTCGCAGAAATTAAACCTAATATAGTTTCTTCCAATTCATGGTTGTTTCTCTGATATCCTATTTAAAAAATAATGATAAGACAACTTCAATTAATAATTTTGGTTTAAACCTTTATTTAAATTTGTCGAAGTATTACCAGTGTCTTCAAATTTCTTAATTATATTCTGTATGGCCGATATTGATGGAATTTGGCTATTATTAAATTTAACAGAAAATAAGTCACGTATTTGGCGTAAACTATTACCGCTGTAATAATATTTTACCATGAAAACTTTTTCTTCAACAGACCACTTCATTGTTACCAAAATTAATTTTAATCTGTCAAAGTAACTTTTGTTTGTAATATTTGGCTTTCATACAATAGCAATGCGGCACATTAGACGTAATGCAAAGACCCAGCCTGCTAATATTTTTTTAAGAAGCGCTATTTCTTAATTTTACTATCGACTTTTTAACAATAATTAAAAAACAAAATATTAAGTGTTTGGTATCTTTAGGCGCGGAAAAAAAATCTCTTTAATTTGGTATTTTTTTTATTCATATCAGTTATAATGGGAAGCAGGAATTTAGAAAAAATCAATTTCCCATGTTATTTCCCTATGTTCAGTTTTCGGCCGGTCACCCGGTATAACAAAACATTTAGAAAAAATTTGAATACAATATTCGAAGTTTTATCAAAAAATATTCAAAGGTGTATAAGTTTGGATTTTTATAAGTTTTTGTATTAACTTTAGGGGTGGATTGCGACCGTTCAGCCTTTGAATTTGTTGTTCAAAGTTTTGCGAGTGTTTGTATGAAAACCCGATGAAAACTAAATACTAAATGGTGAAAGTTATAGATTTGTTTCATTACTTATTTGGTCGATTGTAAAAATGTGAATCTAAGATTCGATCTAACTTCCACCACGTCCGGTATTGTATAAAATTAATACTGTAACATTTAAGATTTTGACGTAATACAATTTAATGGAAAATTGCAGTGACCTTAACTGTGATGATTCAATACAGGTTTTACCACTCTTTATTTTATGCAATAAATGTTAGTTTCCTATAACTTTGTTCTATAACTAGGTGATTAGATATTTTTCTTTGGATGGAGCTGGATGTTTCGATATTATAATCACCTTTAATTAAAATTAGAATGAATATGAAGACCAAATTTGTAAGTCACTCCGGGTTTACATTATTCTGTTGTTTATGTGTTGTGCTAGGTGTAACAGGTAAAAAAAATTTAAATATTGTCTTTAATTTTTACTTGACGTTATTTATTTTACAGCCGCCAGTAATTTAAAAATATTCAGAAATATAAATTCGTTCGTGGAAATTCCTTCTCGAGTTGAAGTACTTGGTAATGGAAACTTAACGTTAATGTGCAAAATAGAGAATACAAAAAGCAAAGGATTCGTAAAGGGTTATATTCCTTGGTTTATATCAACAAAACTGCATTCTGAATTGAAATTAAGAGCTTTAAAAAGTTCATCTAATTCAGTGTTTAGGAATATGACAGCAGATAATGATGGACTGTATGTTTGTGGCATATTAAAATTCAAATTGATATCTAAAATTCTTAATTTATTAGTGAAACAAAATAAATCTGCTGAACTTGGTTATTTAAATTTTCCAAGACTTACTAAAAGAGAAATTCCTCCAGTAACAACTTTATACTCCGATCCTGCTACATGTAAGTACAGATTTACTGAATAATAGTTTTTCTCCAGGATAGCGCGAAATCATTACTTTCTTTATAATTGATCTCTTCGAAAGTCAGCAATTCTGGTACAATCTAAGATATCACCGTAACTTTATGATACATCTACTGAAAACGATGTTTTAGATTGATGTATAATCATGTTACATATTTTCAGTCGATGTTATAATAGGTTAATAGTTTGTAAGTAAATATATAGTTTGCATTGTAATACACTTGTGGTTTACTTAATAATGCTTACGTACATTCTTGTCAATAAATTCATAGAAGGTTTAGCCTAGTGTCCCACAATTAATATTATACTAACTATAAAGATTATCTCATAGTTGTGACCAAAATATGAGGTACAAGGTCGCATAATTATTATAATTCATACAATATAATGTAATTCATATGTAATGGACTCGCTTGTAATGGAAAATCGCCTATAATGAACACATTGAATGAATTCAATAAATTAAAATCGTTTAATGAATAAAACGAGTCCATTTTAGGGGGCTTGTATTATATGTGTAATAAGAAACTAAATTTTTGTTATCATAATTTTATGTAATTTACTTCAAAAATTGTGCAAATATCGAAAAGGTCTCAAGTTTCTACGGGGAAATATAAAGAAAAATCTAATTTACCCGTACGAATATTGGGTGCAAATACCCGTGGTATTGAGGTTTAATGATTTTCATCCATGACAAAAAAGAAGTATTTCATAGTCTATCATGAATATATTCCAACTTTTTCTAGTTTTATGTAAATTTCAAATATTTTATTTTCAGATTCAACACAGGTTCCATTACCAATCATTTTGTGGGGTTGTTTTGTAGGACTGCTTGTTGTTCTTATCATTGCGTGGATCATTTGTAACTGTTTGAAATTGACGTTTTCAACAAATAGGAATAATCGTCAACGAACTGCCCCAAGACATAATACCACTATCATGGAATACGATGCACATGGTAATTTACATAATGTACATCACAATGCGGCATACGCATTTAGTGAGAATTATCCATGGGGTAGTAGAGGACACGAAGCTCATAGTGGAGGATATGATGACTATAGTGGAGGAGATGGTGGTCATAGTGGAGGATGTGGTGACGCTGATAGTGGAGGAGGAGGTGGCGGTGATAGTGGAGGAGGAGGAGGTGGCTGTGATGGTGGAGGAGGAGGAGGAGGAGGTGGCGTCGATTAAACAAAGTTTTTAAAATATCTAAGAATTCATCGCCCTCTTTAATGAGCATGTTGTGGATTTGGAAGAGTGTAAGATAGAAGTATGAATCTTAAACACTCTCAGCTATAAGAAAATTCGAATAATCTAAGTGTTGTTTATGGCGGCCTACCGTAAAAATTGTACCTATTCATCATCTTTTCATTTGAATTTCCTCATTAATTATTTTTATCTATGTTCATTTATCCTGACTTGATATAAAAAAATATTATGTTGACTATATTGATGACATCACATTGTAATTCTGGTACGCATTTAATAATCTAAACTTTGTGACGTTATTAAAATTATTTGTGGTTCTGAAGAAGTCTACAATAAAGTTAATCAAAGCGACTGCAAATTAAGTTGTGTTTTATTTGAATTGCATCCAGCGGAGCTTCCTTGATGGGGTTGACTCAATTGCAAAAATGTTTTCTGGAAATTTCTCAGCTATTACTTGACCGATCTTTATAAAAAGCGGCACACATGAAACCACACCACTGCCGCCAGGTCGTGACGAAGCCCGAATTTTGAAATTCAACTTGGAACATTAATATCAATGCAAAACAGTGTTAAACTGATCGGCAAATTAACAGATCAACAAATCACCGAATCAAAAGATTATTAACGAATTAAAGGATTAAATAAAATGACTTGAAAATGATTATATTATAATTAGTAGCAAGGACATTATACAATAACAAAATAAAAATACTCTTCATCGGTCTTAATTCCATTTAATTCTCTCCACTTTTAAATTGAAGATATTTTGCGAACGGTGCTAACACAAACGAAAATAATGATAAAATTTTTGGGGTCATATCAAATAAGGGTAGTTATCTTCTTTTTGCTCTCCATTCCTTCTGGAATATCTCCACATCTTTCGATTTTTTCAAATCTTATATTCCGTTTGGACTACTATGTCTCCTGTTTTTGGTCTTATTACTATCAGTCCGATCTTGATAGATTGGAGAGGGTGTAGAAGATATTTCTCAGATACGCTGCCTACAAGTTGGGTGTTTCACATCGAGAAGTCGGTTACGATTGTATAATTCAAAGACTCAGTCTTACCACGCCAGCGGAAAGAAAGAAGCTAACAGATGCCAAGTTTATGGCCGGTCTTGTCGGGGGTTCTGTTGACTGTCCAGAATTGTCCCTCTAAAGACATTGAGGAATGCAAATATTGCGAGTTTTTCTCAGCTTTATATACGGTCGTAAGTGCTGCTAATAATTATAAAATAATTTACACGCAGAGAAAACAAAATAAAATACGAATTTCTGGTGAGAGTATAACTAATAAAATAAAACTACCAGTGGTTTTTCACCGCTGTGAATGGGGTCAGAATCAGCCAGAATTATGTAAATATTAATCTAAACTCCCACGCGGCGGACTGATCCCTGATTGCAGAAATATTTGCACATTCGCTTGATCTTTTAATTTAATATTCAAAATTTTAATTCATTTTAGAATTTTCAAAATAAATTTTATAAAATTGAAATGAGGAAATATAACATGAACTTGAAATTTGATTTGTTGTTATTGTTGAATAGGCAACCCAACGTTCAGAGGAAGTATGTTTTGGGTGCTGGTATTCTAAATATTTTTAAAGAAACTAAGTGATTACCAAAATCCATAATTCTGTAAATATTTAATTAATCTGGATAATGGCAGCTAACATCAGATTTTCATTACAAACGCTAATAAGTGACCAAGACAATCTCGAATCATTACGACGTTTAATCTGCATAACCTAGGCGATCATGTATTTATCAATCAAAATAAAAATAAATCTAAATTTAAATGTGTAATTGTAACGCTAATCAAAACTATAAGCAAGGCAATCGAGAATCAGTGCGGTCTTTAGGCCGCAAAACCTACGTATTGACGTAGTAATCAATCAATAGTCTACATTTATCTACGTGTCTGAAACTTTAATCAGTACAATCCACCCTGTGCATATTTTTACTATTTTACAAAACACCAAAATAAATTTAAGCACTCGGAGGTTATTATAAAAGTGGATGTGGAAAAATAAATGTTGTCTAAAAAATTAAGAACTTTGTGAACGGCATAAATGTAAATTTCAGTGCCCCCCCCCCCCAAATACGCTTGATCATCTTTAGAGCCTCAATAAGCTTCCTTTCTTTTTATTTGAGCCTCAACCATCGCGGAGTTATTTGCAATATCTTTTAAGGGGGGGGGGGGAGACGTAGTTTCTATTTTCCCTCCCATTTTGAATGTTTGTGGAAACGAGGTCTCGATTGTAAGAGCTTCGTTTGAACTTCAATGAGCTTCCAAATGATCCGATTTAAATTTCATTTGTTGCAAAGTTATGGATATTCGAAATTTTCGACAACTGCTATTAAAAAATTTGGTTTGTAAGAATTTTTGTAATAGTTTTGGTGCATTCACAAATTTAATATCTGTTATAGGCGTTTCGGACCTTGTGAATAAAAATTAATTTATGACAAAACTGTAATGATGCCAGCTTCAATATTTAGGAGCTATTAACTGGTAGGTCGATAGATACCAAAGGTAGGGTTTCGGTCAAATTATCAACTGCCGAGGGTAGCGCTACTTACCCCCCCCCCCCCCAATAGAAATGCTGATTTGTGAACAAACTATAAAGTGCTAGCTTTAATATTTGGGATAGGTTGTCTGGAAACTGGAGCTAGGTTTTTAAGAAAAAATATAAACTTCGGGGGGGGGGGCAAAGTAAGGGAATTGGGAGTTTTATTATGTTGTTCGGCAATGTCTTAGGGACATTTGACCAATTTTCAGATTTACAATGTATTTTTCTGCGTCAAAATGCAAAACAAAACTAAAAAGTCTGGACTAGATTAAATAAACCGTAAAATAATCTAACGATACACATATAAAATTATCATTTTCCAATTTAATTGAAAAAAACAAAAATGAAATAAACAAATTATGAAATCACGGTATTTTTTTAAAATATAAAAATCGATTCGATGATAAATATTCTAATTGAAATGATGCATTTCTAAAATCCGAGCGCACCTTTCAAAAATATTACCTAAATTTAAAAAAAAAGGAAAGTTTACCACAGGCCCTTAAATTTCACCAATAAGAAATTCAAAAAATATTGATAATGAAATTAAAATAATCAAATTGCGTTCTGAAACTCTCCAATTTATTGATTTGTCGGTACTTCCCCCACAAAGGACTCTATATTGTTCAAAAACCAAATTGCTTTTTAATAAAATTTATTTTTATCTGTTCAATGTGCAAAAAGTCCCGAAATTTTTTAAAATAATAGATTATTGTATTCTTGTTTTGAAGTAATGCAGTCCGATAAGGAGCATCTGCTCGTAAATTAACAACTCCTTGTTCCTTATACAATACAATACACATTTGAATTTAATCGCATTCCTTTATCTTAAAATAACAATTTTTTTTTTAAATTGGATGCATTTATTTATACAAAAAGACCATTTATAAGATTTCATCATTCATTATGATTTTTCGTATTAAGTCTTGAAGACAGACATTTGAACGATATTGTGGAAAATTTGTTCTCCACCTTGCTATATGAAAAACATTTAAGTTTAAAAATTATTTATTGTGACTGTCTTTTAGTAACAATTAAAAATGGATTCCATGTTCTAATTCATATTGCGCGTTTTTCATCCGGAAGCAAACTTAAATTAATATGGAAGATATGGTACCACAAAAAAATTTGTGCTTAATAAGAAAAGTGATGAACAATATAAAATTAAATTACCTGATAATCAGCGTTTGGATGTAATGGAAGCATTGGAGGAAGTCTGTTTCCATGTAACCTTTTGACATGGTGGTTAAACCCTCTGGGAGCTAACGAATGCCATGGTGAACGCTGCACAGGATTCTTAATCACTTTTTTTAATTTACTATTCATTATATAAATTTTGGCTTGATTTTTGCAAAACTGAAGAAACTTATATCTCACGTGTTCACCGGTCCGCGACACTGCATAGAATAACCAGCATAATCCAACAGCACCACATATGGTAACCCAAAGGTTCGGTTGTTTTTGTTACAATAGATAAAATTTGCATGCGCGCCAATACGAAATCAAATTTTTTACATTTTTCTGTTTGGAGTTTTACCTTTTTCAAATTTTACAGTTCCCAATTATTTTAACAAGTAAAAAACCGAAATGGAATTTTCTTTATTGGAAGCAACCTGGGTTGTTATAATTCAAGCAAAACGTGCAGTGCAGTATTAGTACGTAATTGACAAAATCTTTTTTACTAGCAACCACACAATGGTGGTTTCAATCTTGGAAGGAATACCGACCAAGACATTCTGCTGTGGTTAATCTAAACACACACCTCAACATATTTCAATTTTTTCATATAAAAATCTTGAAATAATTTATTACTTAATCAAGTCATTTAAAACTACAATAAAACTTTAAAATAAACTTGATTCCTCCATATCATTGGACAAATTCTGTGAAGTCTGAGATAGAATGGGTGATAAAGGTCGAATGGGTAACTGACACTTTGGGGAAGCTACCGGAGGTAAATCATTTAAGGAGCAATCTAAAATGAGAGCAATTCTGATAATCATTCTTTTCATTGGGGAAACTAACCTTCGTTTTTCTTCGTGCTTGTTTGATTTTCACAAACAGGCAACTTTGGACTACTGAAATCTGTTGAACTATTTAATGGACCCAAATTTTGGAAATTTTCGTTTGGGCAAGTGTTTGTTCGATTACAGGCATACGGTTTATGGCGATTCGTTTTCATTGGCGTGGCTGCTGGACAGTTTTGTAAACAGGTGCTGCGGTTGCTGTACATTTCTTTACATTTTTTTGCGTAAATGAGCTTATCGACAGCACAAAAAAATTGGTTTTTGCATAAAACTAACACAGTGTGCAAAGTTGCTGGATGCACGTCAGGAAAAAGTTGCATCAAACGTAGAAAATTGAAAAATTGTTCTGATGATTGTTGAATTGGGGAGTAACTGAACGGAAATGACCTCTTTGTGTTGGCTTCCATCTGGAGAATGGTTGGTTATTTCAATTTTACATTAATTTTTTAGCGTACCTGTTGATTAACGTTGCAAGTTTGATTCATAATGCTGTGTTGACAGTTGATGTAAGATTTGGGTATACTGGAACAATTTGCTTGTACTTCAGGTGCTTTTAAGACATTCTTTTGTCCAGTCGGAGGAATCAATGGTGCTCTTGATATCCAAGGGCAAAATATCATTTGATTGGGTGTCAATTTTGAAACCTCTGGTTGAGAACTGTTAGGTATTTCCATTAAACTTACCAAAACAATTAATTATTTTTTGCAGTTTAATTCAGACAATAATAATTTTCAATTAATTATGGATAAATTGAAAATTTATTGTTACAAAACAGTTGTGAATTGTTTGTTATGATTTGGTTGCTAGTTAATAAATATTTTTTTATTTAACGTGGCCTCCTAATTTTTGAAGTTTTTTATATATTTTAAAAATAGTGTGGTGTTTCTATTTTGCAAAATAAATTAATACTTTTACGAATTAAGGGGGGGGGGGGGGGGTAACACCGATATTCGAAAGTGTCGGTGAAGGACCAATAAAGTTTTATTTCTTTGGATAAAAGTTTGCAATCTTGCAATAAAAAGTTATTGTTTTTTTCTCTTCTTCAGACTCTTTCATTCCAATATTGGACATAGTCTTCAAAATACTCTTTATTTTTCCACTCTTCGCGGTTACGCGCCGTTCTCATCCATCGTCTTCTAACCACATCTTTTATATCATCAGCTCATCTCTTGGGCGATCATTCTTGTAGTGCTCACCTTGTTAAGTTTTGACAGTATTAATAATTCCATCCATTACCAAAACATTGCGCTGTTTATTTGGTGGTAATAACTCCAGTTTTTATTATTGTTTTAGTATTTCGATAAATGTCATTTATTAGGTTTATTAAGGGCCTGGAGGTACCTCTTTCGCTGATGCATCTGTTAATTTCATAGGATGGAATGTCTTTGATAGATCAACAAAACATATAAAGGCCGGAGTGTCGCATTTGGTAAATTTTTCGCATATTTGGCGTATGCCAAAACCAAATTGCTCTTGGTTGTTTTGCATCATGTCATTAATATTGAAGAGCACTACTTTGGTAATTAGTTTTGATACATAACTGAGTAATGTGATTCCTCTGTAGTTTTCTGGCATATGCTTATTCCATTTTTTATGGATTGGGATTGTTAAACTGGTTCTAACCTCCTTTGAGATTTCTTGAAGGTCAGAAATTTTGGCAGAAATGATATCGTCGAATTGTTGTGGTCTAAATCCATTTGTCAGTCAATTTAAAATGTGTGCATGCGGAATACCTCTCTTCTGCCACTCGACGGAATAAAGTCAATACTTAATGGAGCCAAAACCTCACCTTTGATAAGAACGTTCACGAATTTGGTGAACTTGTACCAAATCATATCGGTCCGTTCTTGATTGGCCATTTATCGAATTCTCTTCCATCTCTTTTCAATTCGGATTGAATATGTACGTGATGAATAATTACGGTTTGCTACCCCTCTCGAACTTGGATGATGGCGTCTTGTGTCCATGTTTTGTGGCCCTCCGATATAAGTCGATGGAAAAATCACTAACTCACCATGATTTTCTGCATTGCGATCATTTACAATCCCAACTTGCAAATTTATGAAATGATTGACATGAAGCTTCTTTTGGTTCGACCGGATGAAAAGCAACCTTTCAGTCTCAATCTTGGCATACATGTCAACCAAACATTGATCAAGTAATTTTCCAATCGGTTCTCATTTGATCGCACCATCAATCAATAAACGATATTGGGCTTTGATGGTAAGTCATTTTCAGCAATAATAATGGCGACGTCATTGTCTACTGGTACATTGACGATAATCTTCTGATGGATTATCGTTCATGTAGCAGAGTACCAAGTACCAGAAATCACAGCACAACGACATTACACTTAAGTTTTTTCGCCGCTAAGAAAGTAAATTTATAGAAACTTTAAGTCTTCGTTGGGAAGAGATAGGAGAGAGCCAGCCTTATGGTACATTTTGCATTGAATTTTAAACCTTGTCATGAATCAAGTTAACTGAGGTATAGGCACAGGTATTGCAAACGTAGTCATTTGAAAACTGCAATTATATTTGCGAATAAAGTTTAGAAATTCTTTCCAGTTTGGATGATCACCATTCATAAGGTTCTTCAATGGTTCTGGCAATTTGGGAAGCTCTGCAAACGAAATATTTCCACCAGAACAGCATAATCCTTGTGTTTCGCCTTCAAACTTCATCGCGCCGCAGAAAAAGCACTTTAAGTATTTTCGATAAAGTGAAAAAGTGTATTTAGGACAACCTTGTATTCTTCAATTCAATAAACCAGTAATATTGTCCACAGGTTTTGAGCAATATCGCAAATAAATCTCTTGACTGCTTTGGGAAATTGGTATATGGTTGCTTCCCCCAAATAGTGGCGCTTTATTGATTATCATCTTCTAGCATTTCAAGTTTGCCTCTCTAAAGAATAACATCAAGAAGTATTCTAAGAGTTAGGACCCTTAACGTCGTACAGCAACATCCTTATAAAGAATAAAGATGGGAGGGGTGTTGGGAATCTCGATAATAAATTCAGTATTTGTGGACGTCCCTATAGTCTCCCTTTCCGAATTTCTGCTCCATTTTTACACGAATAGGTCTGCAGGATCCTACAGAATAACTGTGCCAAATTTGGTTCCGCTCGCGCAAACGGTCTAAGAATATATAGCGAAGCCATATCTGGGGAGTCTATCGGAGTGATTATGTTGGCATGTTTCAATCTTTCTACGTACAACTGTCATTGGTCAGTCGCATCTTAGGTTTTCTATGTACAGCTTCTCGCTGTTTAGAAACATTGCCCATATTTTTATACGTTAATGGATGAGTCGATCTTAATTTGCACATCAGTGGACTACGGTCGTTGCCAACATTAACCGAATTTAGGGTACTTACATCTGAAATTTCGATGGCGTTGCTTCTTAATTCAAGCAATATTATGTCTTCGTTCTTCATCATCATCATCATGTACCAGCGCTAAGTGTTCCATCTTTTGACAAACGCCTCTCCTAGCTGCTTCCATTCTGATCTATTCGCTGTCAGTTCCGTCCATTGCTTGCTCACTGTTTTCTCCAAGGCCAAGTCTTCCACGGTTTCTCTTCCCAGTTCTTGGTCTCTATTTGGCGATCTTTCTGCTCCACTTATTATCCAATCTTCTTCCTAGGTGCCCCCCCCCCATCGCAATTTAAGTTCGAGTATGCGTTCCGTCACATCCTACACCTTGGTCACTTCGCATCCAAACGTTTGTTTTTTGTCATGTAACTTCATTCCTAACACAGATCTTTACATGCGTCTCTGCGTAACTCTAATTTTTATCTGTAAAGCTCCAAGTCTTGGAAGCATTACGTAAGCACTGGAAGGACGCACGTGTCAAGCACTCTTGCTTTCAGATCTTACGGATGTGAGGATTTGAATACTTCTCTCAGATTTCCGTACGCTGTCTTCATTACGTGGTATTAAATTTATTTCATTTTGTAGATCTTCACCAGATCTGCCACCATCTCCGTTATTCCGTGCTGCCTACCAAAAATCGTTTATTTTTATTTCTTTGCGTAGCTTTTTCCGATTGATCAATCCAATTCCGAGGCTATTTGATAACTTGCTAGGCTGGTCTGTTTGTTCCGCAGGAGACATTTTGTTTTCTCCTACTTTACCTTTCAGCCTAGAATTCCCCTTTCCGCCACCTGAAAACGGCCCTTTGGTAGTTACAGTCTCGCCCGAGGGGATGCTTAATCAATACATTTTTTTTGAGTTTTATTACAAACTAGCTGGCACGGGCGGCATTTGCCGCCCTTAGCCATCTAGACTCATAATAGATCCGTGAAGGCCATAGTTGTTCGGCTTTCGGCCTCACAGGGGGAGGACCATAATAGATCCGTGAAGGCCATAGTTGTTCGGCCTTCGGCCTCACAGGGGGAGGACCATAATAGATACGTGAAGGCCATATTTGTTCGGCCTTCGGCCTCACAGGGCGAACCATAATAGATCCGTGAAGGCCATAGTTGTTCGGCCTTCGGCCTCACAGGGCGGACCATAATAGATCCGTGAAGGCCATAGTTGTTCGGCTGTCGGCCTCACAGGGCGGACCATAATAGATCCGCGAAGGCCATAGTTGTTCGGCTTTCGGCCTCGCAGGGCGGGCCATAATAGATCCGTGAAGGCCATAATTGTTCGGCCTTCGGCCTCACAGGGGGAAGACCATAATAGATCCGTGAAGGCCATAGTTGTTCGGCCTTCGGCCTCACAGGGCGGGCCATAATAGATCCGTGGAGGCCATAGTTGTTCGGCCTTCTGCCTCACAGATCGGACCATAATAGATCCGTGTGTCGCAGGTCCCCCGGTACAAATATTACAAATTTTTGCACTTTTCCAAAAAGTTATTCACAATTTTGCCAATGTTTTAGACAACCGAAGAAGTTTAGAGTACGTTTTTGTGTTGTAATTCCTAAAAACGGGTTGCCCGTCCATTTCCGGCGTTAATATATAATTATCGGAGCGTAATTTTTTTTCGAAAAATTTGCAAGGCTATCTCATTGAAAAAATAATTTTGAAATTTAAATTCGGTTTAACACCTTCGGCGTTGAAAATACGAAGGAATGTTATGGACGAAATATTATAGAGCGTCGCGATACGCTTCCGTTGCGTCTTAAAAATTAAAGATCGGCCGGTAAATAAGAGCGCTACATACGTACAAAGTTTTTACACAATTTTCACTTAAATGGGTCTCTCACAAAGAAACGACGGATAATTTAGAAAAAGCAATCGGAGCTTCGGATACGGTTATTAACGGTCTTTAATTTAGCACATGACGACGGTTGACGAAAAACGACAAATAATGGCAGCATTTGCAAATTAGTGTCGTCGTCAAAATTGAAAATCTTAATCAGAGGCGATCTAGGGCAAAATTTAAAATATGCAAAATGTGTATTTTCGTTGCAAAGCAAGAGAAGTGGTTCCAGAGTGGGACGAAGAGTTTTTTCATTTGGATCATGAGATCATATACAACATCATAAAGGCCTCTGATTTTCTCGACATTAGGAAGTTATATAAACAATCCACCGAAATTGTTGTGAATATGATGATTGGGAAAACACCAGAAGAAATATTCGAACATTTTGGTATCGACGTCGACGCTGAAGACGAAGAAGAAGAATAAAGAAAACGACGATGAAGGTAATCAAACAAAAAATTTAAAAATGTAGAAAAGCATAACAATATTTTGAAAAGTATGAATGAGAGATTTTCTAAAAGTTTTGTATTCGTTTTAACAATAAATCAAAATTTTGAATTAATTGTTTTGTGCAATTTAGAAGTGAGACGTAGAGAAGGTACAAAAATAAATATCGCGTGGACTAAAGTCTATAAATAATTATTTGTGTTAAACGATGTAACGAATTAATAGGAGGTAACTCTCGACGCAGTTGGATATTAATTGAAAGGTTATTTTCTTTTAGATTTTTGCCACTTCGTTGTTATATTTAGTTACGTTACCAGGTTGCTCACCTACTATAATAATTTATTTTGTTACAATAGAGAAATCTTAAATTTCATCTTGCGTCGAGTTTACTATTATGTTTACTACGTTTTCATTCAGAATTCGTTGTGAAGAAAGATGATGAACATTTTCAATTTGTAAGTTTTATGTGTCCAAAACAAAATGTTTATTTTTGTTGTTTTTTTTTTTACAAATAAACGGAAACGGATTTGGATGGGAACAAGCGCCATGCCAGTCTAAATTTAATTTGTTTCGTCAAAATGTTCTGTTAGAAATTTCTAATACATAGATATTAAAAAACGTCATTGTTGAAAACTTCTAAAATGTGTGTATACATTTTGTGGAAGAATAAATTAACTCCTTAACATTTTTTATACCCTTGATTATGTCGTATCAGCAGATAGACAAACTCGGTGGAAGTTTTAGAAAAAGTTATCAACAGGTGGCGTTACTAAATTGGAAGGCGGGATAAATGGCTTGCACACTAACCACATACCTCTTAAATTAATATCCATGACATTTACAATAATAAAACAATTTTTTACTACTTAAATTAAGAATCACTTTTTCAACTATAAAAGCTGTGTCCACAACTCCCATAAGGTTCGCCAATCTGATACTACCTTAAAGTAAGGTCAGACTAGGCTACTTTTGCTGCGCGCAGCAAAAGTAGCTGTGTGTGAACACCACTGCAACCGATAAAAGTGCACACTGCTGCACATGTGGTATACTGCGCACGCTGTTAAAAGCAGCTTAGTGCGAGTGCAAATTTTGTATGTTGCATTCGCAGTAAAAAA
The DNA here is from genome assembly GCA_932274525.1 of Podabrus alpinus. NCBI lineage: Eukaryota > Metazoa > Arthropoda > Insecta > Coleoptera > Cantharidae > Podabrus > Podabrus alpinus. The sequence continues at coordinate 24,031,939 of OW026453.1, forward strand.
TCTTCATTTGGTTTAATATTTTGCTGCGAGTAGCGGTGCAGCTTTTATCACATTTAAATAAAATATAATTTTTTATTTTTGTATGCACCCTCCGATGTTGCTCGTAGGTTTTATCTTTGATTAAATCATCAATTTTTCCTGACCAATCCATTTTATTTTGATTTTATTTGTTAATTTCATTTATAAAACTGCACGTGTGGTGTACTGCGTACGCTGTTAAAAGAAGTTTAGTGTGAGTGCAAATTTTATGTGTTGCATTCGCAACTGTAATTAAGTTGCCTACTGTAAGTTGATACCTAACTGATAAACTGCTCCGGGGAATGTCCTGGGTGACATCATGCGCTGAGTAAACGTAATTCAGTAAATGCACCTGACAAACCATATATTCTATCGCAGTAAAAAAATATTCATTTGGTTTAATATTTTGCTGCGAGTAGCTGTGCAGCTTTTTAATTTACAATGCCTCCGAGTAAGTGGGAAACCGAACGGGCAAAAAGTGTTTGTTGGCGCCACGAAGCGAAAATAGCTCCAAATCGAACGCGGTCTATATATAATCAAATACGAATACGCTATATCTACAATCAAATATATAATCTATAATTATAAATAATATAATTATAATATTATATAATCAAATAACACACACAATTTTTGTTGTTTCAAACGACCGCACAATACTCACGAATAGGGGTGCGCATATAATCGATTAATCGTCACCGTAATTCGAATAATGGATTATTTCATAATCGATTATGATAATTTATAATAATCGATTAATCGATTATAGAAATAATCGATTGTGAAAATAAACCTGCAATTACAAATTTTACAAACATGCTTGCTAAGAAATTTTTTTCTTGCTTCTTGGCAGAAATGTGTACATTAAGAAAATTGTTTGCTGACAAACACGTTTCCAACACGTGATATTTATCTCTTGAACGCGATGTTTGCAAAATCTTACTACATTCTTCGACTGAAAGGAATCGCTCCGAGATTTTTATATCCTATTTTTAATTTATTTTTGACCTTATTAAAAATTAGAAAAATATAAAAAATTCATGTATTAAAAAATTAAAGTATTAAATCAATAAATTATTCTTAATGAATTTTTTTTTGGAGAAATGCATGGTTTCGATAATAGTTAATGTAGTGCAAAAAATGACAAAGAGTTCATAATCGACTATGAGTTTTAATAATCGATTAATCGAAAAAAATCGATTATTTTTTATAATCGATAATCGATTATGAAATTTCATAATCGCGCACCCCTACTCACGAATAATTATTAGCTATAAAGTACTTTAGCGGTTGCAGTCGTTGCAATTTTTGCAGCCGAAGGAAAAGCAGCTATGTGTGAGCATCATTTGTTAGTAGGTTTGTATCTTTTGACGCAGCTTTTGCAGCCGTAGTTGCAAAAGCTGCGTGCTGCAGGCTACTTTGACTCTGTGTGTGAGCCTGACATGCAGCTTTTGCAGCCAGAGTAAAAAGCGTGCGCAGCAAAAGTAGCCTAGTCTGACCTTACCTTTATAATTATCATAATCAAACGTTATATCAGATTGATGCATAAGTTCGTACCGTTTTTTGTTTCCAAGGTAAGAGTGCTTGGGAAGCAAATTTGTTTGAGAAATATCAATGTCATTTTAATGCCATGGTGTTGTTTTATTAAATACTTCTTGAAGTTTTCAATTTGTAAAAGGTTAGGGATAATTGTTGGCTAAAGAAAATGGAGTGTCAAGTACAAAAAAATGAACATTTCCGAGATATCCTTTTGTTTGAGTTTAACCGAGGAGTTAAGGCATCGGAGGCCGCTAGAACCATTTGTGCAGTTTACGGAGAGAACGCCATCGTGGAAAGTACTGCACGAAAATGGCTTTTTCGTTTCAAAAAGGAGCATTTTGATATGAATGATTTCCCACGTTCAGGGAGACCATCCGGCTTTGATGAAGACCGATTAAATACTTCAATTCGTGATTATCCACGTCAATCAATTCGTGAATTGGGCAATATGATGAATTGTGACCAATCAACTATCGTACAACATTTGCATTCTATGGGAAAAATTCAAAAGTTGGGTGTTCGGGTAGCATTCGTTTTGAGCGAAAACAACAAAATTCAGCGTGTTACCATTTTTTGTGCTTCTTTGCTTGCTCGTCATCGTTTAGCTCGTCAACAACATCCGCCGTTTGCTGGTGCCTTCACATCAACATCAAGAACAAAAAAGGAATGGCTGAGCCCTAACAAACAAGCAAATCCTCGTGCAAAAGCTGGTGCCCATCCACGCATAGTAATGTTGTCCATTTGGTGGGATAAAGAAGGCGTCATCTACTGCTATGAATTGCTTCCGAAGAATGTAACCATCACTTCTGAGATTTATTGTCAACAACTGCGTCGCCTGGAGGCTGCAATTCAAGAAAAACGACCAGCAAGACGGGATCAAGTCGTTTTGCAGCATGATAATGCCCGTCCGCATACTGCTAACATTACAAAAGCAGCTATTCAAGACCTCGGTTGGGAGGTTATTCCACATCCGCCCTATTCTCCTGATCTTGCTCCATCAGATTTTTATCTGTTCTGTTCTCTATTCAACAATCTCCACGGAATCTCATTTAATAACGACGTTGCTCTTCAAAACTGGCTCGACGACTTCTTCGCCTCCAAACCATCGGATTTCTTCAGGCATGAAATCGAAAAACTGCCAGAACGTTGGGAGTCAATCATAAACAACGCAGGAGAATATATTATTGATTAGTTTATGTATTTTTTATACCTAAAAAATTATATTTTAAATTGAAAAAGACTTATGCATTAACCCGCACTTTAAAATAAAAAAACATTCAAGTACTGCTGCGAACTGATGATACCACTTAATTTTCAGTCAGCGTATAAGAGATTGAATTTCCATTATACTAAATATATATTTTCTTAAATATTTAGTTATATAAATTGAAACCTTTGTTGATCTTTCAATGTTAGATCATTGAAACTTGTCCAGACATATTCATTTCATTCTTGAAAATGTTAACTATTTAAATACATAATTTATGTGTAACTATCGCAAATCTGATATCTTCAAAATAATTTATTTTATTCATAACCTTTTTCTTTTACCGATAGCATTTGGTCATTTATTTTGTAATTTATTAAGGAAAAACAAACGGTGGGGCATCTACCCATGGTGCAAAATATTCAAGGGCGTAATTCGGTCGAAACTATAAAATATACTTGGTAATTTTTCAGAAATAACAAAAATTTCAGTTTTGGTCTGTTCACCTTGACCTCTGATTGGTTTAAATCCCAGTGCGGCCTTCGGGCCGCAGAGCCTTTGCAATCACGTACTCGAAGGTCATTGCGCGACCTTCTAATATTTAGGCCACTTATTCACATCTAATACACGAGGGTTGTAATCGAGATCGTGGAACATATTTTTAGTCACCAGAAATATTGCAAATATGTTGGCACCCGCTCACGGTAACCAAAGGTAGCTGATCCAAACCACTAGTAAAATGGTGAAATAATGCCAATGACCTTGGAGTACAATCAACGACAGCCATAATCTCGATCAGAAGTAACAAACTGCATTATTCGCCAATCAAACCAATTTAATGATCAAATTATTGACTTCGTACCGTCTCCAAATATTCTCGCCAATAATGATTGCCCTCGATAAACGAAGATTCTTCTTAGATTAAAAATGATCGTAATCTCCTTATCGTAGACAAATTCTCTTCCAGTGCAAATTTCGCACAAAACAACGATACCGCCCGTCCAAACAAAACCAATGATGAACCAAAAAGTTGATCTATCATCAGAAGGTTAACGCCACAAATTAGAACGAATAAACAAGATAGGTATTTGTCCTTCGTCGACACCAAAACTCAACATGCGAGGTTAAAGATGTTTTGATGGATCTATACAATGGCTCTTAACTTTTAAATTATGAAAAACAATACTTTGATTACATTCAACAATTTTGGCAACGCAAAACACCTTTGTTTTAGAATGCTAATAACCTGAAGTTTATTATCAATACCGAAAACAGTAAACATTATGGATCCTGTTTATTGAACAGATGGATACTGGAACGCAATTTTATTTCAAACAGTTCTCACATTTTAATTTTTTTTTTAGATTTTGCTTTATTAATTCCGTATTTTATTTATAACCTTCATCAGACACTTCAGAGATGGATTACTGAAAGTTTACCAATAGTTGAGCATTCAATTTTGGGTCCATTAACCGCTCGAGCGATTAATTTCAATTTTCAGTTCAAAAACCCACGATTCCAATTTTTCAGGATTGTATGACAAAAAAGTCGTTAATATGATTAAGCCGAACAGATAAATTACAAACGTACAAAAATAACGTTGCGCTTTTCAAATGGCTTTTGGTCCAACCCACCTACATACGCATTTCAAAATTTTTTATCTGAAAAATTTTTTTGGCGAAAAATAACATAATATGAATGTGGATTTGCAAAAATTATATCTTCCAAATTATCTATCGATCACAATCGTATAAATTTAAATAACATTAAAGATTCAATTGGATGGGTTTTTATAACAGTTCGATTATTTTGACTGCTAATGAGAAGCATTTGGCACGGTCAATTGTCACGTGATTTTTAACATATCGGAGTTGTAAATTTGTAATGCAAAAAAACTGTGAGCTATTTTTCATCACGCAGAATTACCAGCGCATTCGTGATTATTAATATGTGCAATGTGGACTCAAAAATACACATCATAATTATTATTTTTCGTTATTCCAGAATAATGGAGTTGCTGTCGGAAAAATGTCACCAAACATTTTTCTCGTGTAAAATTCTAATTATTCCATTTAAATAATTTCCATTTCTAAAACGGAAGAGTAGCACTGGAATTTGTGTTGTAGCTTCGACAGTTTAACTTTAGCAGCATGTTAGCTGTAATATAAACTTCCTAAATTTAGATTGGTAGATGTTGAGTTATTCGATTTGCGTATCTTAAAGTCTCTTTATCTTATGGCGAACGCGTCGACAAAGTTTTGATATTTACATTGTTCTCTAAGTGTGGCAGTAGCCAGTGTCCGCGCTCAAGGATCGGAGTTTTAAAACAAAAATAGCCATATATTTAGTTGTGCCAAAGGGAAGCAGTCATTATTTGTGATAAGCACCAAACTAAATTTACTTAGCATGTGTAGACATGAGTTTTGTTAAAAATTTGTTGGATAAAATGAGTGCTAATGGCAGTGATGATAATTTAGACAGTGTGGAATCGGATAGTGAGGATACGCAAACTGAAACCTCGACTGATACGGGAATTGCTACTTCTGGGAGCGATTTAGACTCTTCTAATCAATTGGAAACTGCTGATTGTTCTGCAATTTCGAATTTTTTCGGTTATTGGTTAGTAACAATAATTTTTTTTAAGTCAAATTTAAATTTAGTTATCTCTAGCGACTGCAATCAGGTCTACTTTCAATTTTTTTTATCGACCTTTATGTAAGAAACCGAACAACACGTTTCTTAAAAATATATCAAGGTTTTTTAAACATTTTATTTCATTATTTATAGTTCGTCATTTACACCTTAGTTATGTAAACATCAATTTCTATCACCACCTTGTGGATTATTAGCTGTAAGTTGTTTTGATGAAAAAGTAACTTTAAAAATAATTTGTTCTGCTCATTTTTGACTAAGCTGAGTCATCTAAAGTGCTCATTTCGTAGCTTTTTGTTTGAACATTACTTACAGAAAAATAAAATAATTCCATTAGATAAATTCGACGAAAGAATCCGCAACTCGTTTTTTGGCAAAACAAAATTTGAAAAACTATTTAGGCTTATGTTTCTTGTGGTTTAAAATAGAAAACCAAGCATTGAGAAGAAATTTAGTTCCGAGACATAGAATGTCCTATTAGTCAGATCCACGTCAGACTTAACCAATCCAACAGTAATTTTTAATTGCATTTACAAGCAAATCTGGATCCAACATGTTCCCCTGCCTAAAATTGCTAAAAAAAAATCACGCGATGAATTAAAACCTACTTTACCTATAGTATATACACTTTTTTTTTCACTTTCGGATATTTTTTGTTGTGAAAACACCTTGGTAAAAGTAGCATTTTAGAGTAAAGTAGTGCTTTTACTACGGGAAGTATAGGGTGCTTTTTAATCTGCATGAGATCTTTCTATAGGGAAGTTTGTCAAAGTAACAGTTCTTTGACATTTGTATTCAGAAAAGTTTGCCATTTAATCATGAATAAATTAACACTTGAACAACGCTACCAAATTGTGGAAATTTATTTTTAAAATCAGAGTTCCGTTCGCAAAACTTATGGAGATCTCCGCCCATTTTATGGTCGACATAATCGACCTTCGGAGCAGGCAATTTGTGCGGTGATGGATAAATTTCGTACCACTTCTTCATTGCATGATGTAAGACCGCCAACAAGACAAAGGAATGTGCGTACCTAAGAAACTATCGCTTCTGTGAGTGAAAGTGTGCAAGAGAACCCAAACATTTCAATTCGCCATCGTGCTCAACAACTTGGGCTTTGTCCGTCCACTACATGGAAAATTTTATATCAAGATCTTGGTTTACATCCTTACAAGATCCAGTTGGTTCAAGAATTGAAGCCTAATGATCATCGATTACGTCGTGCGTTCGTAGATTGGGCTCACAACCAATTGGAAGTGGATCCATTTGTTTAGCGCCAAATTTTGTTCAGTGACTAAGCACATTTCTGGTTGAATGGGTATGTGAACAAGCAAAATTGCCGTATATGGACTGAGACCAATCCGGAACATTATCTTGAGACTCCATTACATCCATTAAAATTGACTGTTTGGTGTGGAATACACGCCAACGGCATCATCGGTCCATATTTCTTTCGAAATGAGGAAGGAGCTACCGTTACGGTAAATGGTGTGAGATATCGACACATGCTCAACACATTTTTGTTTACAAAAATCCGAGAGGTAAACATCGACAACTTATGGTTCCAACAGGATGGTCCTACGTGTCACACAGCCATCGATTTATTGAAAGGACAATTTGGTGACAACATTATATCAAAAAATGGTCCTATCAATTGGCCTCCAAGATCGTGTGATTTTACCCCTCCAGATTATTTTCTTTGGGGGTATGTTAAATCCATGGTTTATGCTAACAAACCAACAACTCTAGAAGCATTGGAGCTCAATATTCAGCAAGCCATTTATGAAATAAGGCCAGAAATATTGGAAAGAAGGGTCAAAAGTTGGGCTGATCGGATGCGTTTCGTAACGATTAGTCGTGGTGGTCACATGCCGGAAATCATTTTCAAAACATAAATGGCATTAAATTTACTTTCATAAAAAATAATTTAAAAAACATGCCATCAATTTTTTAATGTTTTATTTCAATTTGAAGTTCTCATGCAGCTCATGCAGCTAAAAAAACACCCTATACTTAACCGAACTAAAATAGAAGCATGCAATTGGCTGAATTTCAGCGTAGAGCCACCCGTTATGCGTCGTGGTCACTTAAGCACTTGACAATTTATTTTCCTTTATTACCCTTATATTTTTGTATTCTCTTTGTACCGGTTTAATTGTAAAATTAGTTTTAAGCTTTCAAATGTGTGTGCAACGAAATGAGCCACGACTGATGATTTAATTACAATTTTCTATATTTAAAATTACTCTGCCTTGATGTACATAGGTATACATACAATGTAGGGTTTTGCTAATTCACATTTAGTGTTGGCTAAGAGATGCAAATGTTATGCATGGAGAAATACTCGTTCTAATACTCGTTAGCCAAACTGATGGCAATAAAACAATAGCTTAATGGATATATTTTTTAATTTAATGTTTGAAACTTGAGGTAATCCTGCATTAGGTAATAACGAAACAGCCACGTTTGAAAATATACTCCCACCGAAAGTCTCCCCCCCCCCCAAATCCAAATTAAACTTTAAATTTATTTTCAATTCACTGAGAGGAAAAAATAAGTTATAAATGCTCAAAGCGCCGGGCACTTCTAAATTGCCGGCATACACTTCTTAATAACTTCCTACAACATCGTTTGCAAAAATCCAGGAAAATTGGAGCAATTTTCAAGTCTATTTAAGGTACAAAGAAGTACTTAAATTTACCCTTTTATTAATTTATATATGTGCATCTATCAAGCTAAATTGATTCATCAATCCTTTCACCAGTGCGGTCTCTAGGCCGCACAACCATTAAAATCACGTTCTAGTGATTATTGAGAGTCTACATTAGAAAAAGTCAGTTTTGTATTCAGAATCCACATCAACAGAACATAATGTTCATATTAGTATCGCTTTCATTCTTTGTTTATAAATTATTGTCTCAATCGTAATTTCTTTATTTTCACGATTGCGACCGTACTGAAACTTTTTAAGGTTAATAACCAAAAAGTAAACCAGTGAGGGTGCGTTATGAACAAATAGATAGACAGAAGTGGTGTTTAAAGGCCGCACTGCTTCTTGATTGCCTAAGCTGTGATAGAATGATTTATGGGTATATGTCAGACAGACAGACACACACATATATATATATTTTGGCTACTCTTTATGTCGATAATAATGATGACGATTTAAACTTTTACCGCCTGGTCGTGAGTCCACACAAATAAGTAATAACAACGTCGGCAATCGAGCAACAAAAATCTTCTAGATGGAGTTTATGCCCCCCCCCCAACGATTCACTTAAATAAATATATGCTGGCTAGATAGTTCATATGTCGTTCATGTCAAGAAATAAATGTAACAGTGAAACCTGTACTTTGGCGTTAAAATTGACTTTGAATTGAATTAACCAATGGTAGCTTACCTTAAAGACAGGCACGCGCCCTCTTATCCATAATCGGAAACAATTATCCAAAATAATTTTAAGTAAATACAGTAAATTTACATTTTTCCGTGCTTTTTAAATTTTGTGCCCTCCCATTGAAAATGCTTTATTATATAGAAACACTGACAACAATAGGCGAGCAAACTTTTACAACAACGAAGGCCGTCCATACGACAGCCAATCACAAATTAGATATCTATTTTCGGCCCTTGTTGATGCAAAAATTTAGTCCTACTTGTCGTCGATGTCTCTATAAAGTCACTGTACTGGTTAAAAGGTAACTGCAACACTGGGCTGGTGTTCATCAGCCAATGACAAGCTTCGATTTAGTCCGGTTGTGTAGGTCTGTAAAGGATGGTCATGTGCTTCCCGGTGAACCGACTGGACTGGGCCGTCAAATCAACTTTACCGTAAAAATAATTATTAACAAAAAAAATAAAGTGAAAATTCAAAATGTATTTGATTTTCTAGCAAATTTGTAAAATTCGGCACTTCGGCAGATGAAACCTGGACAATAATCAAAGTTTTTAATAGAATTCAAGGCTTGTCCATTTCTCAAACTATCCAGCAAGAGATAAAAGGAAACGCACTCCTTGATTAACAAAGTAAAAATGATTTTGCTTTTTGTGAAGAATTTGCAACCTACATATTTGCTAAAATTGCAAAGTAGACCGCCCTCGTAAAGAAATCTGGGCAAATATGGGCATTAATTCTCAATGGAAAAAAATTGATTCTCTTTGCAACCACATGTGAAAAAACTCTGAGAATTGAGAAATTTAGTAGTTAATATTGCAAGAAACTTTAAACGTTACCGCTCCCATTTCCAAATAAACTAAACTAACTTCAAGCCTAAACGAAGGATTAATCGAACGGGAATTCTTCTATACCGTAGAATTCTTAGGGAATTCTCTAGAATTCTTACAGATTTTTAGAATCTGAGATTTTGTATTAGAGAAAGTGCCTAAACGCAACCTAAAGTTAGCTATGATCTTCCAGTGCATAGCTGTTAAGGTCGTGCTGCCTAAAGGCCGCACTGCAACTTTTTAGGCGTTACGAAAAAATAGATCGATCGATCGATAGACGAAGACATGGAACTGGTGTTTTTAAATTAAGAAGCAAACGTAATGTAAAATTGAGAAAAATCACGAAGCTATTTCATATAAAAAAACTATAAAAAATTATTTATTCTTTTTGTAGCAAGGATATTTAATTATAACGCGTTTCGCCATCAAAATAAGAGTACATAAAATTAGTCAGTGATATTTAAAAAGAGCGTAAAATTATCTACAAACTAGACTGTTATAACCCGTTGCTAAATAAAAATTTTATGTTTATGTTTTTTTTGCTATTTTTGCAAGTTCTTTTTTTGTGTGCGTTGAGAGCAAGAAAATTTTCAATAAGGATCACTCATATGACAGTGGGCGGTAGTGTGAGATTTTTACACATTAAAATCTCTCTCCTGAGCGGGACCGCGAAATACAACAGCTTACCACCAGCTCTTCTGTAATCTTTACCAATTCAGATGTTGTTCTTCCTCCTGTTGTCGCTTTTGTTATTCTTCCTCTCTGTTGCCTAGTATAGTGTTTATCGTAGCGGGTATGCTGGTACACTTTGGGGTAAGGGATTTTTTTATTGCCCTGTTTGTTTCCCATTTTGCCCAATAGAAAAAAGTATGCTCAGCGGTATCCTCGCAGTAACGGCACTATTGGTACCTGATTGTTTCCATTTTGTACAGGTATACTTTGAAATAACCATATCCCATTAATGCCTGGGCCAGGTGGAAGTTCAGGTCAACGCGTTCTTTATCAATCATCACCGGTATTAATCAATCGGTATCAATCAATCTGCTAATCACAGGGTCCGTCGAGAAGTCGCTGGTTAACGATCGGATGGAGCCCTCTCTCTCTCTCTTGCTCACATTTCCAACCTTTACTGAGGGACCAACTCCTTGCACCGGAGATTCTATTTTCTTTTTGTCGTTCATTTAATTTTTCTTGTCTACTTGTTGTTGTCGCTAGAGACGTCCACTGTGTTCTCGGATGCCATGCAGTCATCTGCGCAACTCCTCTCACATTGACTTTGGAGGAGACAGATGGTCTTTTTTTATTTTTATTTTCCACCTACCTTGCCTATTCACCACCTGGGTAAACGCCCTCTAAGAGTTTCAGCCTCTACCGAAGGTCTTGCAATCCAAATAGCAAATTTAACGGGCTACAACTTCAGTCTAGCGAACTTTTAAAAAAAACCAATTCATTTCCAAGAAAAACTGAAATTAGAATTCCCTAGAATTTTTCGCTTTGAGAATTCTGGTGTGCACTTAATTTTGAATGTATTAACCCCTCGGAAACCTATCTAATCCCAAGTTCCGATGTTTTTTTTGCAAAATTACCACCCACAAGATTAAATAGAAAAATACAAGAAGAAAAAATTTTACAATAAAATTATTAGGTTCAAATCCAAATAGAGGAATATATTTTTCAGCACATCGTCACGATAAATTTGGTGATAGAACATTCTGAAAATTTAACTTTTACGAAATATTACGCTTATAACCCCCTCATTCTAATTATGAAAAGCTAGTTAAGTCACACAAAGATTGTGCCAATGGGGGAGGGTGATGTAGCGCTCTTAGAATTTCAAGAAAATAAAGCAGATCTGAACAAGATAAAACCAATTGGCTTGGTTCTGCACTTTACTAAAAATCGGAAACCAATAATTTTATTTACTGCGCATCATCAATATGCAAAATCAGTGATCACTTAAGGCAAAATCTGCTCTCGAATGACAAAAAAACTCAATTTTTGTGGAAAACGAAATGGAAAATGGGATGTCAGTGATAACATCTTCTTCACACAATAGTTTTCCATTTAATCATTCTAAAATTAGAAAAATCTCAGATAGACGAGAGAGAATCTCATACAAGTCTGAATCCTGGATTTGGAAACCAAAACTACATCAGGATGTTAAAAAAAATCAGACTGATTTGAAATATTGTAATAGTTTTTCCCAACAGCGCCAACACCAGCGCAAAAAAGTAATTAGATCCAATTAAAGTTGATTCTTATTGAAAAGCTTAAATAGCAATGAAGAGTTGAATCTGCATTGCAATATTATTATGAGGCGGTAGAGACAGTCTTCAGTTTAAGCGGATGGGTGACCGCGTACTCCTCTACAAATCCACACTTGGCCAGCGTGGTAGGAACCTACACATTGATGATGAATGGAAATTAAAAAAATAATATTGCTATTAAATTTGAAGGTTAAAATAATAATCAAAAAAGGTGAAAGTATAGGTACAAAGAAAACATGTTGCCAAAATTTGTAGAGTGAAGCACCTTGTATATAAACTTCTTCTATAAAAAGCACTGAACACTAATAAAAAAGAGTAGCAAATAGGTGGTAGTCAGTCATTAAAATAATCAAAAACCTACGCAAGATAAACTGAAAATTATGGTACCTACATACTACAAAATTCTGTCCAATTTATTATTTTTAGGAATATTCTGGCGTTTATTTTTTAATTCGGCCATTAAGAACTCAAAATAGCAGAATTTTGAGATATTTAATAGCAATTTTTTAATATATTTGTTTACATATTGATTCCCTGGCTGAGTTGCATCTTTGCCAAAATTGATAAGCTCGATTGAAGTAGGAAATGACCGTGACGTCAGTTGAATGCGTGAGAAATTCATTCATTTTCTTAATGTCTTAACTGATGCAGGCAATAAATCACAGTTTAACATGATTTTCAAGAACAATGGTGGAGTCTCGCCTCGCCCCTTTTAAATTAGCCATGATTATCAAAACTGCACGGTTATTTTGTCACCAATTTGCAAGAAAATAGTTGGACTAATCCAACGCCAAAGTGCGAGATGGGTCTGAGCAAATGAACCTAAAAGGAGTGTGGTCAAAAAACACGGAGTTTTTCTGGTTACTAACCACTACGTTTTTGAAGCTTATGAAGCTATTAATTGTATATGTTCTGTTTGTCATACTTAAAGTCCACGTCGGTTTCGACCTCGTAACAGAAGTTCCATGACTTCTCTCGGTGAAAACATTCTTTTTCATGTCCTGGTCTTCAGTGCTCAGTTATATGTTCAAAACTCCTACCTCTATTCTATTGTGATCCATTGTACTTCCTACTCTCCATGAAATCCTGCAGTTACTCATGAGTTAGTCAGGCCCAATTTAACAAAAACGTTTTGAGACATAACATTTTTAAGTTGACATGTTTCTATTATCAGGTCGTCCAACTTGCGTTCCAATTATAAGTCAAACACACCAGAAACATTTCATTGCATATCCCTAACCTTTAAACATATTAACTGGCACCTCTTTAGAAATCGAACATGATTATAATTAATAAATGTCCTCCATGACACCTTTCATTTTTTAGCGTTTGAAGGTTATGCCACTCTATTTCTTCAAATTAAAAATGCTGTTTTCGTTGGCGAAAATTTCAATCGCGCAAATCATCAACATTGAACTTGAAATTTTTGCACGCTGATAGATTGTTCAAAAATGTTAATTATTATTTGGATATTATTATTATCTTAAATTTTGGCAACATGACAAATTGGTATTTAATTGTTTTTCTCAATCTTCATATTGCAAGGTTTGGAGTAGTACAAAAATAATTCAGCTTTGTGGAAACTTTTGCAAAAAAGAGTGTATAATTTGAGCGATAAAGATGAAAGACTGGAAGAGTTAGGTTTAACGCTCTTTTCATCGTGCAAAATTTTGGAATTCCAGAATTCCAGAACTCTTTTTAATTTTGTACTTTTGGGATGCTTAACAAGTGGGCTTTCTAAAATAAAAAAGCAATAAACCTTAAGCAAACTTCTATTTCGATCTTTTGGACGTCATATAAGTAATCTTCTTGTCCGCACTTAAATTTGCTATTTCCAGAACTCCCCTCCAACAACCGACACCCAAATCTTATATTAAGTTTATAAACTCTTCTCTTTGACACCGTTTAGTAAATTTAAAACAAACAAAATTAGTGTTCACTACTAACTAAGCTACATGAAATATAATGGTTGTGACATGGACTTTACAACGTGCAACGTAGAATTAATTTATGGACGCTCAAGTTTCAGAGTTATTTAAAAAAGTACAATTAAAGTGAACGAACTTGAAGTCTTTGTTTCGAAGTTGGAATCTTGGTAAATTTGCCACTTTCATTGTCAAAATTAAATATAGTTTTCAAAAACATTAGCGTTCAGTTCTGTTCGAACGACGCTAGCGTTACTTCTGAATCTGCAACGCACAATTGGATTTCCATGCTTTAACTGACGCATCATAAAATAATTTATTCAAAACGCACAGCATCGTGGAAATTTACGACTCATAAATTACGCGCTGGAAAATGTTCAGCTTTTTCAGACGATCTAAGAAAGATATCGATAAAGAAAAAAAGAGCAAGGAAAAATCAAAAAGTGAAAATGGATTGGATTTAAATGTTTCCAAAGAAATGTGTAAAAATATATCAATTCAAAAGTTGGATAACGAGTTACAAAGTGGGAATATTAACGTCATGCCAAACAACCTATCGGAATTTGAGTTGTGCAAAGATGAAAAATCTAGCGCGAGAGTGACTAACACCCAACAGCACGTAAAAGACGAGAACAATTTAATTGCGATAAACGGAAAAACCGATACGAAATTTTCGAACGAATCTAATTTTAATAATTTTTCCAATAGTGAAAACATAGTTATGGATGTGCGCCAAAGTTTAAGTGAAATTGCTAAAAACCAACCTCCTACAGTTACATCATATGCAAACGTGGTCAAAAGTGAAACACAGCAACGAAGAAATTCTGTTAGGCCTTGTGGTCACGGTACGACAGCTATATCGCCAAAAATTCCATTACCGGCTCGGAAAATAGAAAATAACGCGAGTTCGTCTCCTACCAGCCCGGGTATAACTTCCACGAACGCAAAATTCGTTCAAGTTCAAGCAGTTGACCAATGTGTCGCGAATTCTAATAAAAATAAAGAACCATTAAATTTGGAAAATGTGACTACATCTGTGTCAAGGTTTCATAAACCGCTAACAAACTTAAATAATAATTTAACGTTAGAACAACAAAACGAAGATAACAAGTACGTTTAGCATTTTTGTGTCTAAATTTCGATAACAAGAGAGCTAATTTTAAATCACTTGATGTGTGACGTGCCCAGTTCGTTATGAATAAGCGCACGCCTAAAATAATATTTAAATTTAAACTTAAACTTTCTATCAATCTAATGCTGTCTATCTTACAGGAAAAACCTCATAAATCAAGAAGCTAAATTTCAAAGTCAATTGAACGATGTATCCAAGCAATTATCCTTGCGAGATGACGAAGCCAATAAACTTCGCTTCCAAATGGATGAACTGCAGAGGGACGTTTTTGCGAAATCTGCTGGAATGGATCGTAAGTTATTAATTTTTTTAAATATTTTTGACCGGAAGGTTCTACCAGAAGAAAATTCTATGAACAATCTTGTTTTGGTCAATCCAGTTTTTCTGTTTCCATGTTGACGAAACAACTAAATTTTTTTATACAAAAAAAAGTGTAACAAAAAATATAGTGAAATATTAATAATTAATATAAAAGCTATGGGAATGGGAAGAAGGGATTGCCCAAGAACTCTTTTTGAAAAAACTGTTACCTTCTAAATTTTTTTACAATACAATTTACCCTCACACAGCTAAATTTCAAAACAAGCAGGCGTCAGATACCTTTTTGGACATCTTTTATCTTTAACCCCCCCCCCCATACACACATACTTCCAAAATGAATTTTGGGTAGATCGGGCTTATTCAGGAGCAGTGAAAAGTAGCTAAAATAATTAACTTTTGAAGCGAAAATGGCAGATTTACACTACACCTCCTTCGATCCTTCGATAGTAAAGAGCGGCTAGCTTTTTTTCCAACGTCGAGAGCACGGGATCTCGTGAATTCTATTACTCAGGTAATTGTCTGATATTAGGTAATTGATGGATATCGTATGAGCAATAAAGAGATTTAAGTTATATGCTACGCTGACGACGCTGTATTGATAGCCGAAAAAGAGGACGATCTTCAACAACTGCTCAACATTTTTAACACAACATCGAAATTATATAATATGGAGATCTCCGCAACCAAGACCAAATGCCTAACAACTTCAAGAAATACAAGAAGATTCATGCTCACCATAGACAACAACGTAATAGAACAAGTACCGTACTTCAAATACTTGGGAGTAGAGATCTATACGGATGTGGCAATCTGGTAGAAGAAACCATGTCCCAGGTTCGAAAAGCATCGATGATCTCAGGATGGATCTCAATCTGGACAAATGAATTTCTAAAAGTTGAAAGCAAAGCAAGAATATACAAGGCATGCCTGAGGCTCATATTGACATACGCCATTGAGGCAAGAGCGGACACCGCCAAAACAAAGAGGATCCTGAGAACAAATGAAATGAAAGTCTTAAGGGCCATAACAGGAAGATCACTTGTCGACAGAATTAGGAACGACCACATAAGGAGAAAGTGTAACATGCCCGATATAATAAGGTGGACTAGAATAAGAAGAAGAGCTTGGAATGAGCATATATCGCGTATGAGTCATGATCGACTTCCAAAGATCGCCAGAGATGGAACACCCCATGGAAACAGACCACCGGGAAGACCCCCAAAGAGGTGGAGAGACAGTTGGTCGTCAGCATCCCAGGAAAACCAGAATTAAACAGGTCCCAGACCTAGAACAAGCTGAAGAAGAAGAAGAAGGTAATTGTCTCATAGCAGCAAACTATGATAAAAAATTAAGGTGTTACCGGCCATCAAGAGAAATTAATACAACAATAATAAGGGAGCAAACTTGCTTTGTTTTCACACCAAAGAGACATAATATGTAGATGAAAAATAGAGGTGACGTATGTTAAATTCCAAAATTTTGAACGGATTCATATTATATTTATGTAGTACATACTATGTATATAACAAATAAAAAGTTAAATTTGATGTTATGCTGAAGGCACAGCTCTAAATGCAAATAACAAGTTAAATTGAGATTATTCTGAAGAAGAAAATAGTCGCAGCTCAACAAAATAAAAATGAAAAATGAACGAGTAAACCCAACAAACCAAAAGAGTCTGGCCTACAGTGCAACTTACCTTACTATGAACAAATAGTTTTGATTACCACTACATGCCAAGAAGGCTCCTCTCTCTTTCTACATACTTCATGAAGATGTTGATGAAACTAAAAAAAACCGTGTAGATGACATTTCAAATTTGCTCCCCAACGAGCAAAAGAAGACGTTTTGAATCTTCAGCACCATAACCCACACAGCTGATCCTTTCAGATTTGTATTTTTTGGATAGACTGTGGCATCTACATTTGAGTGTTCTTAATGCTTATATTTCAAAATTCACAATAATTACAATAAACAGGTAGAAAATTCTAATCTCCATCATACTCCAATTATTTGGACACTTCTGGACCACCTGGCAAACCGAAATAAGTTGCAGGAATTTCTCCCATTTTAATAGACAATCCTGTACGATTAATTAATAGTCCAGTAATGGAAGAAACAAAAATAGGAGGCGGTCATAGCTTGGCAGTTAAGTGCGTCTAATGCTAATGCGAAACGCTCGGATCAAATCCAGGCAGTGTGAGAACTTTATTCTGACCGTCTCTCCTCGGCAGGCAATGGCAAACCACCGAGATAATCTGCCAAGAAAATCTATCTCGAAATGAAGTCTAGTACACTTCCCGTGGTTCGGAGCCCACGTTAAACAAGTAGGTCCTCTATGTATGTGAAAACAATTTGAACGCACATCATATGCATAGAAAGAGTTAGAATGAAATGGGTCACCTAACCCTAATTTGGTTAAAAGGACTGAGAAGGAAGGAATGGAAGATAATGGTGGGCTAGAAAGAAAGATAGAGTTAATTCAATACCTTAACAAATCTTGCCGAAAATCCAGTGAAGGCTTTGATTCAGAATCACATTAAAAATTAACATTTATTACTAAGAACATCGCATTGCGGAACACGCTGTGTAGGAAAGCAAAATGAGAAACTGGCATCCGGGCGTAATCCATTACGCTGGAGTCTCACTGTAGCCAACGTCAACTGCCAACTTAAAGTTCAACCCATTCAACTGATGGAAGTAGCTGATTTATGGTAGGCGAATGTATAAACTCAGTATGGAGCAGTTCAATTAGTTAAATTTTAGTGGGTGGTTGACGTTAGCTGTAGTAAGACTCCAGCCTTACAAGCGTTGTTTTAGAAAATAACTTTAAATTGGCGATCGCCTCTATTAACTGAGAAAATTTCACAGGGACGTCCAAGGTGTAACAAACCATGAAACCACGGTGTTCTAAAATCCTATAAGAATTGGTTTGTAAAACCAAATTCTGGAAATAAAATGCATTACAATACCTGTAAATTATCAGTTAGTATCAAGATGGAATTCGGGAAGACCATCATAAAAGTGGATGAAAATTTGGATGCCCACATAATGGAAAAATGCAACGCAAACAGATGAAGAAGAACAGACGTAGACCTACAATAAAAGAAGAAGATAATTGATTTGAAATGCAAAAAAGTGAAGAAATTGGTTTAGCAATCTTTTGCGCTTGCGACTTAATTATTTCGGCTGACTTGCGCTGCGACTAAAGAACTCCTAGTATATTCTACTACGGGGCCCTCTAACGACCATAACAAGTGAAATAAAATCTTGTAAAAAAAATTAACAATTCTCCAAATATCGACATACAAAAGATTATGCATGCCAAATATTAGTCCAGCCAAAAAATTGCGACCAGTACTCAATTCTAAATTGCTATCCTTCAAAAAAAAACTCCTCGTTTCGCCCATACGACTTAATTTATTATATTATGTATAAAAATAATTATATAACACAAACATAAGGTAGGTAAAAATTTAACAAAACATAATATAAAAATTATCTACAAGAGTTTAATGGGCAACAGTTTAATTAAACGCTGTGGCGTCATTCGGCACCGTATCCCTTTTAGTGCGATAACAAAATCGCAAACTGTTCTAATCAAGATAAAACTTATTTGAATACATACATTTCGCTTTTTAACATGGGTTCTTGTGTTACTCGCCTAGGGCTTCAATCCGAACTTCAAGCCGCCCTCAAAGAATCCGATACTGCACGTCAAAAGTTGCGAAACGTCGAGGAAGATCTAAATAACGTCCGCCAAAAACATACGAATCTTACAGAAGAGTTGACGATGAAAACTGGTAAGAAAACTCGCTAAAGCAATTTTTGTAGAAACTAACAATTTTTTTTTGCAGAAAGATTTAATAATTTTCAAGCCACAACAAACGAAAAGATAACGGAATTACAGATAACGATAAGAGCGTTAAAGGTTAAAATTGAATCGCTGGAAATTCAACTTGACCAAGTGGAAAGAGAGAAGGAAAATTTAGAAAAACAAAAACTTATCATAATGCATCAAAGAGAAGAAGAAAAGAAATCGTTAGACGACGCTTTAGAAAAGGCCATTCAGGATAAGAATGCATCGCAAAAGCAGTGGGAGGAAGATTTTGAAAAGCTGAGGACTTTTAACATGGTTAAAGAGCAGGAAACTTTAGCGGATTTCGAGTGGAAGTTGAGGGAGATTGAGCAATCGTGTAAGAAAAGAATGCAAGAAAAGGAAAAGGCGATTCAAAACCAACTTGAAGAAGCTTACAAGAACGCTGAAATTAAGATTAAACAAGCAGAAGAACTTTCGAAAGAGGTAAATTGTATAAATAAATTTTTTATCTGACTGAATTTTTTATTGTTTAAGGTGGAAAAACTCAAATGCTGCGAAAGTGAGGCTCAACAACTGAAAGGTTTGACTGAAGAGCAACAGAAGTCTCTGGAATTAGTTTCTCATCAGTTGGAAGAAATAAAAGTTACTGAAGAGAGTTTGCGTAATGAAAGCAAACGATTGAGAACATTGATAGATATGGAAAAAGAAAATTTGCAGCATATGCAAAGAATGCATGACCGTGACATACAAGACAAGGAACGAAAATTAAAGGAAACGCTGGATGAACAAAAGGGCGCGATTGCTATTTATTGGGAGGAAAGGCTTTTGCAGGAATGTAGGAGACTGAAGTCTGAGTTGAATCAAATTCATTACGAAGAAAGGTTCATTGAGATTAGCTCTTTGAAAAATGAAAAAGAAGAAGAAATTCATAACTTGAAGCAAAGTTATGACAAAAAAATACAAGACTGTTTAAAGGAAGTAAGTTATAAAGTTGTTTTGGCAATGTGATTATGTTATGTAAATCTTAACTTTTCAGATTTTAGAACTAAAAAAATCTCTTAGTGATAAAGACGAACATTACCAAAAGCAAGTGGAAAAAGTGCAAACCAACACGGACCGTGATATATTAGAATTAAGAAGGGTAATGGATAAAATAGACATGACGCATCACGAGAAATTTGAAAAACTTGTCCAAGAACATGAAGATGAGTTAGAAAAAATAAATAAAGACCACGAGAAGCAACTCAAAGAAGTGGAAAGCAATTGGCAGTTACAGGTTAGTTCGATGAGGGCGACCGTGGAATTGGTAAAGGAACAAATGGAAAAAGAATCCCAAAACAAGATGCAAACTCTGATTGAACAACACCGGTCAGAATTAGGTAAATTTATTTTAAAAAATTTTTGCACAACATTCAACTTACTGGATAAACTTCTAGACACTCAATGGGAAAATTTGATACATCAAAAAAGCGAAGCGGTGAGGCTGGTAGAGGAAGAGTATGTTTTGAAATATAAAACTCTGGAAGAGCAATTTTACACGCAGCAGAAATCACACGAAAACCGTGAAGTGGAACTCCTTAAGGCGATTGATACATTAAAAAATGAAATCACAAGCAAAGGTTCCACTATAGATGACTTACAAAATAATGTTGATACTTTGGAAGGAGGAATCCAGGTGCTCAATCAAGAACTAGCATATCACGGAGAGACTGTTTGCAAAACGAAGATCGACACGGAATATAAAATAAAGTAAGTTTTTTATATTTTAAGCTTTGGATCACAACTTTGCGATCTTTTGCTCAAAATCTGATAAGTCAGGAAAGTGAAAGAACTTTGCTTACAATTCAGTTTAATCTGCCAATTTGTGTATTTCTAAAATTTCAAATTTTTGGGAAAACTAAGTGGCTACTATTTATAAGCTAAACTACAAATTTTGGATTATTTTTTGGTAGCCGCTTATATACTAAAATTTTCTTCTCTACTGAATCGTAGCAAAAATTAAGTGTCTTATTTTAATTTTTTCACCTTTGTTTCATTTAACGCTTACTAATAATAATATCATTTTATTTTTCCCTATGTAGATGTAATACAGGAATAGCAAAGAATATAATTTTCCTGATAGTCCTTTATCCAATATTATCGTGGTTTTTATCAGACTCCTGGCAACTATTTTTATCTTTCATTGCAATTTCTTTATCGTTCGTGGTTTATAATAAATTTTAACAATTCATACCATTGCATGAATTTTCTATCAGTGACGTCAATTAATAATTTAAGGTCTAAATTTAAGTAATCAAAAATCAAAATTTATATTGTGCAAAATTGTCCTAATGCCGATCCCATTTTTGTTTCCTTTTCCCGTCGAACAGAGAACTACAGGAAACCATAACAATGTTGCAAGAACAACACAAAAAGGATCTGGAAGAACAGCAATCTAAGTTTAATCAAATGCAAAAGCAGGCCCAAACCAGCATGGATTACCTACAACGAAAATGCCAATGCCTTAATAAACTGTAAGTTATTTAGATTTTTTCCCAAAATTTTGTCGTTTACTCAAATTTATGTATAGGTTTGAAGAAGTGAGAACGAGATACGAAAAGAGAGAGTCGAGAGCCGAAGATATAAATACCATATCTGATTTGAAGCAAATCATAATGGAGCAAGAGAAAGATTTAGCCTGTTTGAACGAAGAGAAACGTTTCTTCCAAATAAAATTGATGAATTTGGAACGTTTCCTTAACGGTGATGCGACCAACAATCGCGAGGAAGATGAAGAAGAAAACCATCAAATGGAACCTACTCGTCATAAAGAACCCATCCAATTCAACATACCTCCTACTATTCCAGAATGTGATGACGATTTCGAAGATGCATTGACATAAATTATTTCCCGTGACTTCTTACTGGATTCCTCTGAACGTGAAAGGCATTTTATAACATTTGATTTATAAATTTTGATTTGTTGTAAATGAAATCAATTGATGCCTCAGATGATTGTAGCAACTAACTGGGTGTTTGGAACCTTTGGTAATCTGAGGTTAGCAACTGAGTTGCTATGGTTGCCTGAATGCACTTCATATTATAATATGGTTATCATTTTTTTAACTTGATATTCTTTGTATGTATATTAAACTGTTGTACACGCAAACTGCTTTGTAATATAAAATTAAAAATTAAGAAAACGACATGTGAGGGATGCAAACTTTTCTAATAATGACGTTGTACCAGTGCCGTATATAAAAAGGAGTTCAACCCCTCTCAACGGCAATAATCTCCAAAATTGTAGCAATTTTGTTTGTTTTTTATAATGAATTTTTATAAATGTTTATTTTTTATTTAATCCTTTACCTCCCTTAGGTCACTGACTTTTAGCAATGTTCCATCTAATGGTTTCTTTATTATTTTTAATTATAAATTTTTACAAAATAATGAAAATGAATAATCTAATATTAGGATCTAGATACTACATCTAAACCTGTGATTAAGGGTCAATTCCTCTTCAATATTTATCGTTTACGAACGGATGATGCTTTTGAGTGAGAGGACTAAAATTTAAAAATGTTATACTAGAATAAAATAATTTGAGGGTTAAGCTTACTCTAAAGGTGTCGATCTGTTCGAAATCTTCAGGCGACAAATCTGGACTTGGTAACAGACTTTGGAATAACAATATTTCCTCGTTCGATTTGGTAACGGACAACAATTTCAGCTGGAGTTTTCTCATACTTTTCAGCAATCTCCATAATTTTTGGATCTTCCAAACGTAGAGGTTCATCGGGCTTGGCCCAAGGTCTATCGGGGCACCCTAAAGGACTGTAAGCTGTAATTTCTATTCCATTAGATTTGCTAAACTCGATCATATTCTTCTGATTCAAGTAAGGATAACATTCGATCTGAAATATTATTTCAAGTTCATAAAAACACTATAACAGAATGAAACTAACCTGATGGGTTGCTGGAACGACTTCGACATTTTCCAAAATTCTATCGATCTGATTTTTGTTGAAATTGCTGATTCCAATTGATTTGGTCAAGCCGGCATCGTAGGCTGCTCCCATTGCTTTCCACGTTATTACATAATTGTCGTCAGACAATTCAATATCATCGAGTCCCATTGGGAACAGCTTCTCGCCCACCTGGAATAATATAAAAAATATATTTAAAAATTTATTTTTGATAATAAGTTAGTCATTCATTCCATTACTAAGAATGTTTCAATTTAAAATTGACGTCACACTTGTAATTTATCACTAAATACCTGATCATTTATTAAACAAAATTCTTCAATTGATAACAATGCAAATTACTCACATAAATACAAGTATTTTATTACAATATAATAAACATTTTAATGATTAATAACCATGTACGTGTAATTCAAAAAGAAAATGTAAACTTTTATTTTATACCTTAAAACGCATTGGCGAATGGATGAGATTACGATCCAGATAATGGAGACCCAAATCTGTAAGCGTTCCTTTGAGTGCTGATTCAACCAAATCGGGCTGATGAGCATTGTTCCATAACTTGCTGGTAATGAAAAGATCTTCGCGTTTGACTACTCCTTCTTCGATTTTTTCGGAAATTGCTAGACCAACTTCTGGTTCATTTTGGTATACGTGGGCACAGTCAAAATGACGATAGCCAATATCTACGGGATATTTTGCCACTTGAGTTACCTCGCCTGGTTTGGACTAGAAAAAATTTAATTAGATTCTTTGTCAAAAGTAAAATTTTTGTTGGCATATATTTTTTGAACCACTAAGTTAAACTCCTAAGTTAAAATGTCATATTTAACAAATTGACTTTTGGGAGCTTCCTCTATTATAAAACATTGTTTAATACTACTGCAAATTTCTGTTCCATGCAATGAAAATGCCATTATAACATCTACATAGTCATTTTTCTCCCTGATAGGACGTTTTAACTTTTGTTAAAGTTGATTTTGTAACCTTGACCCTTGTTATTTTCAAAATTTTAATGGATTATAAATTATAAAATCAAAAATGTGCACATATGAAAAAGCACCCGAAATGTTTTTCACGTCTTAAATTTTTACTAGAAGAACGAATATAAAAATTTTGATATTCACATTTATTAAATATAAATTAATAAATTGATAAATTAAATATTATGGGTATACATATTATTCGCATTATTTTAAGATATCTACAATCAAATTTTAAAATAATGGCAAACAAAAGTAGCCCAAAATTTATGTTTTCAACAGCTATTTTTAAAAAAAATTAATTCAGAGACCTTCCATGTTCCTAAACCCAAAAATGGAATTTCACGTCTATTGTTTAATTTGATTTTTGGAACAACCACCATCCTGAATATTTTGCAAACAAATCTATCAATTCAAACAAAACTCACAAATTTACTTCTTGAATTATTAAACTGAACTGCATCGAGTGACGACGTCGCATGCTTATTTATACCGTCATGAAACCACAGATTTTATAACTATAGATTGAAATTGCTTTGTAGCTCATTTATTTCAGATTTTACTACAGAAAATTTTCAATCTAGTTGAATTTTTGTTTTCAAGCTCACTCAGAGGGATGACGACGACAAGGGATATACAATTAGTCCAGGCAAGAAAGGTTTTTAGTTTTCAAAAAATCCGTGCAAGCTGAATTTTGGCAGAGATGTACATTGGAGTGTTCTAATGAACCCCCCCCCCCCCCAAAGTCCCATAAAATCCCACGCCGGCGTCCCCCACAATCGGGGGTTTTAGTTCCCCCAACGCGATTTTTTGCCGATAACTCGCTTATTTATCCTTGTATGAAAAATTATGATCAGACCATAATTGAAGATCATAAAATTGTCTATAAAATAGTCTTTTTCATATTTTTCTATGGCGCACTAATACTTAAATTATTGACCGAAAACACGACCCACCCTTAAAATGGCACAATATTGATTCGTTGCAGGGAGAGAAATGTTTTCGGGCACGGGAAATGCTTTTAATAATAAATTAATTGAAATTGTGGCCAAGGTTGGAAAATGAAGAGAAAAATTGATTTTTTCAAAATTTGCCCAAGTTATAGTATCTTCCAAGTAACGAAACCGAAATTTTGGTTTGAGCTTACAGAAGGTCAGGGCAAGCTGAAATTTGGCAAAGATGTATATTGAAGTGTTATAATAAACCCCCAAAATGTCTCATAAAAATTCCAAGCCGGCGTTTCCCCCAAATGAAGATTTTTATTCTTATAAAATTTAATTAAAAAATTTATAAATGTTTTTGTTATAAAAGGCGTTCAACTCCCCCTCAAAGGCAATAATAATCTCTAAAATTGTAGCAATGAATTTTAAAAATGCTTATTTTTTATTTAACACTTAACCTCCCTTAGGTCACTGAATTTTAACTCTGTTCCATATCTAATGGTTTCTTTATTATTTTTAAATTTATAATAAATTTTTACAAAATCATCAAAATGAATAATCTAATATTAGGACCTAGGTACTACATCTAATCCTGTGATTAAGGGTCAATTCCTCCTTAATATTCATCATTTACGAATGGATGGTGCTTGTGAGTGAGAGCACTAAAAATAAAAATTTTATACCACAAAACATAATTTAAGAGTTAAGCTTACTCCACAAAAGGACAAATCCTGCCATTACAATCAAATGAGTCGATCTGTTCGATATCTTCAGGCGACAACTCAAAATCAAACACGTTGAAGTTTTCCTCAATTCTGGACTTGGTAACAGACTTTGGAATTACAATATTTCCTCGTTCAATTTGGTAACGGATAACAATTTGAGCTGGCGTTTTCGCATACTTTTCTGCAATCTCCATAATTTTTGGATCTTCCAAAAGTAGAGGTTCGTCGGGCTTGGCCCAAGGTCTATCGGGTGACCCTAAAGGACTGTAAGCTGTAATTTCGATCCCTTTAGATTTACAAAACTCGATCAGCTTCTTCTGATTCAAGTAGGGATGAGATTCGATCTGAAATATTATTTAAGGTTTATAAAAACACTATGACAGACTGAAACTAACCTGATTGGTTGCTGGAACAACTTCGGCGTTGTCCAAAATTCTCTCGATCTGATTCTTGTTGAAATTGCTGATTCCAATTGATTTGGTCAATCCGGCATCGTAAACTGCTTCCATTGCTTTCCATGTTATTACATAATCATCGTCAGAAAATTCAATACCGTCGGGTCCCATTGGGAACAGCTCCTCGCCCACCTTGAATAATATAAAAAAATATTTTAAAAATTTGTTTTCTATAACAAGTTGGTAATCCATTTCATTTCTATGAATGTCTCAATTTCAAATTGACGTCATACTTGTAATTTGTTACTAAATACCTCATATTTTATTAAACAAAATTCGATAATTTCGATAAAAAAAAACAATTCGATAAAATATCAATTGATAACAATGCAAATTATACTCACATAATATACAAGTATTTTATTACAAGATAATATACATTTTAATGATTAATAACCATGTATGTACGTGTAATTAAAAAAGAAAATGTAAACTTTTATTTTATACCTTAAAACCCATTGGCCAATGGATGAGATAAAGATCCAAATAGTCGAGACCCAAATCTGTAAGCGTTCCTTTGAGTGCTGATTCAACCAAATCGGGCTGATGAGCATTGTTCCATAACTTGCTGGTAATGAAAAGATCTTCGCGTTTAACCACTCCTTCTTCGATTTTTTCGGCAATTGCTAGACCAACTTCTGGCTCATTTTGGTACACGTGGGCACAGTCAAAATGACGGTAACCAATATCTATGGCGTCTTTTACCGCTTGAGTTACTTCGCCTGGTTTGGACTAGAAAAAATTTATAATTAGATTTTTGTTGGTCAATATTTTTGTGAAGCTACTAAATTCAAGTCCTAAGTTAAAATGTCCTATTTAACAAATTGATGTAGTAGATTTTATAACGCTGTCTTCGTTATAAAATATTATGAATAACTTCTGTGTAATGCAATGAAAATGGCATTATAACATCTAGATTGCCATACTTTGTTGGATAGGACGTTTTAACTTAGGTCGGCAGTGTAAATAAAGGATTTCTAGATTACAAAACCTTAGTTATTTCCAAATCTCTATAATTTTTAAATTAAAAAATCAAAAATGTGTACCTACTATCTGTCATAATATTTTATGAAAAAGCACCCAAAATGTTTTTCAAGTCTTAAATTTGAACCAGAGCGAATATAAAAATTTTGATATTCGCATTTTTAAACAAATCAATATAAAATAGATAGTACTATGTATATAATATTCGCATTGATTTTGAAATATCTACTACAATCAAATTTTAAAATAATTGTACACAAAGTAGCGCAAAATTTATTTTTTCAACAGCTATTTTAAAAATAATTAGTTCAGTATACCTTCCATGTTCCTAAACCCAAAATTGGAATTTCACGTCCATTATTTAATTTGACGTTTGGAACAACCGCCATCTCAAATATTTTACAAACAAATCAATCAATTCAAACGAACTCACAATTTTAATTCTTGAATTATTATAGTGAACTGCATCGAGTGACGACGTCGCATTCTTATTTATACATTCTTGAAACCATAGATTATAAAACTATAGATTACGTTTTTGTAAATACATGTGCCTACATAAAAATATATGAAGTACAGTTGAAAAGTATGTAAAACTGCTTTGTAGCTCAGTAATTTTAGATTCTACTACAGAAAATTTTCAATCTAGTTGAATATTTGTTTTCAACCTCACTCAGGGGGATCGCGAGCATGCGTGAAGGTCATAGTTGTTATCTTCAACCTAAAATAGCTTGAACTTGAGTTTGTTGTGACAGTGTTTTTTGTTGGATGCGATTTGCATAAAATAAATTTTATATACTATGGAATTACTTGAACTATTTAAAATGTTGCAATATGTTTCTTTGTTTGTACAATAATAAATGATATTTGATATAATAATATTTGTAATGAAACAGAACACTGAATTCCGTTGAGATGGATTACCTATCTAAAAAGAGGAGCAGGAATATCAAGACTGCAATACATTAGAAACGAGGTTGTCAGAGAAGGTATGGAAGCCTGTTCATGACCAATTGAAAGACTGGAAAGATTTGAAATAGTTTGGACATCTGACAAGGATGAGAAAAAATCGATGTCCTAAACATGTTTATCAATGGTACCCTCCAGGAAAGAAGAAACCCGGAAGACCAAAAAAATCGTGGAATATTGGAATCCTACAAGTAATGACAGCTAAAAATATTAACGAAGAACAAACAAGGAACTGACAGAAAATGCGAATAGCAATGAGAATAGATATTTACGATATGTGTATCGTAATGTGGAATTTTACGATACGCGATGGAAAAATTGTCCAACAAGCCGAAGGCGCGTTGGATAATCCATCAAGTATCGTAGAGACACATTACGATACAAATATTGTACAACGTTTTATCTACTTTGATTTTGTAATCAAACCTACGCATATTTTTGTGTTTCTAGTTGGATTTTTAAAATTGCATTTATAAAAAAAAATTATTGGGCGGCTAGTCGCGTAGTTACGAAATTGTTTAATTGTTTCGCAAGCATTTAATTGACAGCAAGTTCCAGTATAATCGTAAGTGAAACATGAGTAATTCAGAGGAAAGTTTGCCTTCTGATATAGAATTGGCTGCTCAATCTGCTATAGATACATTAATGCCTGCCAAATCTAAAAAGCGATACGAAATAGTGTTCAAATATTTTGAAGAATGGATGGAAGCTAAGAAAATTCGTGAAATCTCTAAAAATGTGGTCCTTGCCTATTTTTCGGAACAAGCAGTTAGTCAATATCATCAAGTTGTGGCTTTCTTGAAGAGGAAATCAGAAGGATACCGACCTAAAAAATCGTGTATTTTTCGCAAAGAAGAGATACATCAATTTCTTAAGGAAATGAATGATAAAGATTTCTTATTTATGAAGGTAAATTAGTGCTTAAATAATAAAAAACAATTTCAAACTTGTAATGCTTTTAGGTCATTTTGATTATTGGAGTTTTTGGTGCTTGCCGAAATTATGCGGGAATTTGCAATAACAGAAGGAAATATCCCGGGAACAGCGTCTGAAGTTCAATTTGTAAATAATTCAAACTGTGTA
This sequence comes from Podabrus alpinus, assembly GCA_932274525.1. Taxonomy (NCBI): domain Eukaryota; kingdom Metazoa; phylum Arthropoda; class Insecta; order Coleoptera; family Cantharidae; genus Podabrus; species Podabrus alpinus. Next base: position 24,061,150 of record OW026453.1, read on the forward strand.
ATTAATATTAATAAATAAATTCATTTCTTTTACAAAATTACCGCACTAAACTGCTTTATTACCGCACTAGTGCGGTAAAAACTATCATTACGATACTAAAAAAAATTATGAAATATGGCATATTACAAAATCAAAGTAGATAAAACAGTTTTTAGCTATATTGTAAAATGCAATGTAACGTAATTAATTATGTATACATTGTATACTATGGTACATGTATAATTTTCTTAAATACATCTAAACGAATGTTTGCTCAGATATGCTAAAAAAGAAATCAAACTCATAACTAACTTGGGATTCGGGGTGGAAAATTCTCAATCCTGCTTATAGCGCCAGTGAGGTGAAATTTTAGTAGACAATTTTTTTAGGTAATTTAGGAAGAACTAAAGGAAAAAAAATAATAAAAGAGAACCACAGAGAAGTTAAAAACTTCGGTCAATCATCCAAGTCATCACGGAATGGACGAGAGAAAAGCCTCTAGGTCATGCCGACGAAAACGGAGGTGGTCCTCTCGACCTCCAGACAACAGCTGCAACCGGTCACTTTCCGGATGAGGCATACCGAAATGGTGCCAGGAAACAGCTTGAGATGTGTCGAGTTGGTTTTTTATAGGTCCTTATCATTCAGACGGCACATCGAGGGAGCGGTCAAAAGAGCGGATGAGGCACTGAGTCCATTGATGCGGGTTCTGTCAAACATCTGTGGTCATGGTCTAGCAGGAAAAAATCCTAGACTCCGTAATACATTCTATTCTATCTTATAGAGCCCCGGTATGGGCGGATGCATTGTGTCACAAACCTGATAACAAATAAACAATAACATCGCGTGCATTTAGCGAAAAGTGGCTCTACGAATAATCAGCACCTATCGCACTATCTCCATGGAGATAACACCAATGTGCCTGCTGACCGAAGAAACAAAGGCAACCTACTTTGGAGCCGACAAGAAAGATAAGGGAGAACGTCGCCATAGAAGATGGAAAAGTTTCTGGGATCAAACAAAGAAGATAAGTTGGAAGGTGGACGTATACCATTACCCCGGAAATCGATAAATGGTTGCAGAGATCGTTTGAAGAGACCGTTCGGAGAAACTAATTTCCGACTGTCACAAGCTCTTCCGGGTTATGGATGCTTTAAATTCGTATCTGCAAAAGATGGGCAAAGCAGCAACCAGCAGCTGCTTTTCATGCGGCGGAATAGGCACCGCGAAAGTCTACAGTCTTGGATTCTGGAAAATACTTGGCCGAGCGCGCTGCTTTGGGGGAAAAAGTTACCGCAAAGCTCCGCCTTAAAATACTATCGGACACTATGCAGATGTCCCAGGAAAATTGGAATGCGATTGATGCTTTCATCAATAAGGAGATGAAACGTAAAGGGGGTGAAACGGCTAACCCTGTCGTACAGTAAACAACAAAGTTGAAGATGGAAAGAAGAGAAAAGACCTAAATATGCTAAATGAATATGAAATGGAACACAAACTAGGGGCTCACGAAGCAGAGCCACCGCGAGTTTCCACGCCCATAGCTGCAGAGCAACTATGGGGAGGTAGTAAGTAAAAATCTCACACTACTGCCAGTATGGACTGGTGGTGTTTTTTGAAGATTTCCCCCTCACTCCAAAAAAAGAAATTTTAAATGAAAAAAATTACAGATACGAAATCTTGATTGGCAAGTTAGACAGTTTTTACAGTGAAAAGAACAACCGTGTTGTTATAGTATATGTAAACTTACACATACATGTAAAATGGTGAATCAGCAGAAAGTTTTCCTACGAGTATTTAATTAATTAATTAAGAGTTCAAAATCGTTGTAAAATTTCTTCACAGTATCAATAATTGGTTTTTGGATTATAATCGTTGTTATTTATGAATTATGAATTCAACAACCAGCAGTGTGTTAAGCTTACACCGGCAGACTAGCGAGCGGGAAACCGTGGTTCTATACCTAGTCGCGCCGGATATACTGCTGTGATCTTCAAGCCCAATATAAATCTGTGGGCTATAGGGAAGGCAACGGGAAACCACCCCATTAAATTTCTTTCCCTAGTTAAGTCATCTTGACTTCGGTTAAGTTGATAACCAAAGTTCGCTGAGCGGATACGGTACTTTAAGAAGAAGAATAAGATATTTGTAGTCACTATTTTATTACCCACACCACTCTCCGATTACCTAATCACATCATTATTATCTATATATTAGTACTTTGATTCGATGGAATTTTTCTCAAATAAAAGCCCATTTGGTAACTGGCACATTTCCAAATAAGCGCTCTATTTATATTTGTAATGCTATTGATTAATATATTGTGAATTTGAAACTATTTATGACTAATGAATGAATAACATCATAGAAATTTATTTTTTATCAAAACTTTTATCATAATGATTTCATTCGATGAAAGATTATTAGCAACACAAATCGAAAACTAAACAAAAACTAAATTAAAAAATATTTCTTTTAGAAGTTCTTATATTACGGTTCCCTGAAGAACACCAAAATAAATTAATTAAATATATATAGATAACACAATTTTCACATTCTATTTATGTCTTAAGAAAACAATATTTGTTAATGATTTTTCCTTAGGATTCCTCTTTATGTGGATAATATTTGTGATTTTTTCTCTAAAAACGTAACAATTTATTATGTAAACTCTCCCTTCAAAAATTTCAATACTTACCCATCAAAAGTAAACAATCTGCCATTGCAATCGAAGAAATCGATGTACGCTGTCTGCAGACAGTTCAAAATTAAAAATTCTCCAAAATTCTCTTCTTGTTTGATGATTTTGGGATCGTTATATTTCCACGCTGAATTTGATACCGTAAAATTATAAGTGCAAAAATAAGTGAAAAAATTTTCATTGGAAATATTTTGCTTAGTGTTCGTTCAGTTTCATCTAATAACCAATTTGTGTATTTCTAAAATTTCAATTTTTTGGGAAAAAAAGTGGCTAAAACTACAAATTTTTGTTTAGTTTTTGGAAGCTACTTGTATATTAAAATTCCCTTCTCTATGTGCTGACTTCCTGGGAGGCGCGCCCCAGGTGGCAGATAGGGGAATGCTTCTCAGATATGAGTGGTATGGTCATATTAGGGACGACTGAACTGAATCAAGGAAGGCAAGTGGAAACCACCCTGATAATACTTTTTCCAGGAAATCACTCTGGCGAGAAAACAAAAATAGGTGGACAGCACCACAAAATGTCCAAGATGATTGAGAACCGAAAAGAAACCAAATCGACTACATCTTCATCTTTTAAATGTTTATTTTTTATTTAACCCCCAACCTGCCTTGGGTCACTGATTCTTCGCAAACTTCCCCCCGATGTGATATTATATCATTTTATATAAAAGACTGGTGTATTTAATTGTTTCTTTATTATGAAAATAATTCAAATGAACATTATTACGACTTGATACTACATCTCAACATTCGATTAAGGATCAATTCCTCCTTAATATTCATCGTTTGCAAACGGATGATACTTGTGAGTGACATCACTAAAAATTAAAAATGTTACACATACCAAAAAAAAATAATTTGATGGGTTAAGCTTACTCCAGAAAGGCACAAACTCTGCCATTACAATCAAAGGTGTCGATCTGTTCGATATCTTCAGATGACAACTCAAAATCAAACACATTGAAGTTTTCTTCAATTCTGGACTTGGAAACAGATTTTGGAATTACAATATTTCCTCGTTCGATTTGGTAACGGATAACAATTTGAGCTGGCGTTTTCGCATACTTTTCGGCAATCTCCATAATTTTTGGATCTTCCAAAAGTAGAGGTTCGTCGGGCTTGGCCCAAGGTCTATCGGGGGATCCCAAAGGACTGTAAGCTGTGATTTCGATCCCTATAGATTTACAAAACTCGATAAGCTTTTTTTGATTCAAGTAAGGATGGGATTCGATCTGAAATATTATTTCAAGTTTATAAAAACACTATCCCAGACTTAAATTAACCTGATTGGTTGCTGGAACGACTTCGGCATTTTCCAAAATTCTCTCGATCTGATTCTTGTTGAAATTACTGATTCCTATCGATTTGGTCAAGCCGGCAATGTAAACTGCTTCCATTTCTTTCCAGGTTGTTACATAATCATCGTCGGAAAATTCCATGCCATCGGGTCCCATTGGGAACAGCTCCTCGCCCGCCTTGAATAATACAAAAATAATTGGTTATTGGGACGTTACTTAACTTTACCCATTCCAATTGGGTTTACGAATTATTTTTCCGTAAAATGAACGAAGGGTTATCTTCCTCTTAATATAGGTCTATTATGATCTGTTCTTTACTAATTTATTTAATTAGTTCCATGAGCATTTTGGTTTTTACATCTTAGGTAATTACAAAATTTAGTAAAGAACAGGTTGGACCTATATTAAGAGTGAGACTTTAATATTTTTGGGTATAATAGTGTACCTAAAAGTTTACGCCTTTTCAAAAAAATCGGTTAATTTGCTTTGATTCTGATTATTTAATACTTTTTTTTCAAAAAATCACTAGAATTTTCTCTGCTACATAAACACTTAATAATAGTATCTAAACAATATCGCACATCAGCGGAATTTGGAGGAGGACCTAAATTATAACTTCGACTCCAAATTTTCGGTAATAAGAAAAAACTGCAAAAATCCTTTTTAAATTTTGAGATATGAGAATTATTTGAATATTTGAATAATCTAATTATTTGAATTGCAATTTGATATGATAATACTTATAATTTGTTAGTATAAACAAAATTGTTCAATGCATACCAATGGCAATTACTCACATATTTATACAAGTATTTTATTACAAGATTAAACATTTGAATGACTAATAACCATCATGCTAGTACATGTAGTCCAAAAATATAATGAAAACTTTTATTTTATACCTTATAACCCATTGGGGTATGGATGAGGTAAAGATCCAGATAATCGAGACCCAAATCTTTAAGCGTTCCTTTGAGTGCTGATTCAACCAAATCGGGCTGATGAGCATTGTTCCATAACTTGCTGGTAATAAAAAGATCTTCGCGTTTGACCACTCCTTCCTTGATTTTTTCGGCAATTGCTAGACCAACTTCTGGTTCATTTTCGTACAGGTGGGCACAGTCAAAATGACGGTAGCCAATATCTATGGCGTCTTTTACCGCTTGAGTTACTTCGCCTGGTTTGGACTAGACAAAATTTAATTAGATTCTTTGCCAAGCGTAAAGATTTTTGTTGGTCAATATTTTTGAGAAACTACTAAATTACAGTTTCAAGTTAAAATGTCCTATTTAACAAATCGATTTTCACGTTGTTTTCATTAGAAAATATTATAAATAACTTCTGTGTAATGCAATAAAAATTGCATTATAACATCTACATTGTCATTTTGCTCCCGGAATCTACTTTATTAGATAGGACGTTTTAACTTAGGTCGGCAGTATAAATAAAAGATTTCCAGAGTTTGAAACCTAGTTTTTAAATCAAAGTGTGTTAAAAATAATTTTTAAATTAGAAAATAAAAATGTGCACTTTCTGCCATCATAGTTTATGAAAACCCATCCAAAATGTTTATCAAGTTTTAAAGTTTAATATCAAAATTTTGATACCCACATTTTTAATCAAACCAATATAAAATAAATACATCTGTATGTTATTCGCATTGGTTTTAAAGTATCTACAATTAAATTTTAAAATAATTGCCAATAAAAATATCGCAAAATTTATTTTTCCAAACGCTATTTTTTAAAAAATTAATTCAGTAATACCTTCCACGTTCCTAAACCCAAAATTGGAATTTTAAGTCCATTATTTAATTTGACGTGTGGAACAACCGCCATCCTGAATATTATGCGAAAAAATCAATGAATGTCAACAAAACACAATTATAATTCTTGAATTATTAAACTGAACTGCATCGAGTGACGACGTTACATCCTTATTTATACCTTCATGAAACCACAGATTTTAAAACTATAGATTACGTTCTTATTACTTGAAAATATACTTTTCTAAAGTAAAAATTCTTTTTCAATTCCAGTTCAATCATTTCAGATTTGACTACAGAAAATTTTCAATCTAGTTGAATTCTTGTCTTAAGATTCTCAGGAGGATCGCGACCATGTGTGAAAGTCATAGTGGTCATCTTCAACCTAAAATAAATCTTTGGTCTTAAAAAGCACTTGAGCTTGAGTTTGTTGTGACAGTGTTTTTCGTTGGATGGGATTTACATGAAATAAATTTGATATGCTGTTGAAGTATTTAAAATGTTGCAATATTTTTCTTTGTTAATGTAATACATTATAATTATATAATAATAATATTATTCTTTTAAAAATATTATCAAGTTATTAAACAGTTTCGAATTTTTTATATCCTCGTCAGGATGTTTTATATCCTCGTCAGGATGTTTTAACATGATATAAAAATACTAGTAAATTAATGACTTTCTATCAAATTAATACTTAACTATTTATTTTATTCAACTTTTCTTTATTTATTAAATCAAAATTACTTTTAGTGCAAAACTGAGACAATTATTTCTCTAACCCACGTCCATCAAGTTGCATGTTCCTGTTTGCTTATCCTGTTCACCATGATTATCTTACTTCCCTCGGCGCTTCATTCAAAATCCCAGAACTAAAGAAAATATTTTTCCTCCCTTATCAAATACAAATCTTTGGGATAAAAAGCAGTAATATATTATAACGATGTACATGTTAGAAGCAATGGAAATCCTACGAAAGCCGACCCTGATCAGTATCTGGAGACACTGATCAACAAGATGGAAATTATACAAGATCCGGTCCTGGCCAATATGAAATGAACAATTGATTAAATGTGTAAAACTTACTTTTATTTAAGTTATCCAGTTGGTAACCTACTCTAACTGGATAACTCAAGTAAAAAGTAATTATAAGATTATTAAGTTTTGTCGGAAAGATAGAGTGAACGTAATAAAAGTGATTATTCGGTACCAGTGAGTTGTATTTTATTTAATTTTATCGCCCAATCAAAGCTCGCGCTAACATCAGAAGTGTGGATTCGAACTCAACGTTTAACCACGGAAGATTTTTTTTTCTCCTTTACTCCGTTTGTATTGCTTGTTGAAATCATCGATTGGACATATTATGGATAGCCACCAGGATCAGATCAATACTGAGGGGCACGGTGCTGAAAGTGGTTTTATGAACTTGAACTTTGAACAATGTATGAAGACGCTTTTCAAAGAAATTACCAGTTTTCGTCAAGAGCCAATAACTGAAAGCGAACAATAATCATTCAATTTACCAACGCATAATCCAGACGATAGCAAGTTTTCGACGGAGGAATGGATCAACCGAAGTGTAAAAACGATATGATACTCAAGAGGTGATGGCCAACTGAAAACCAAAGGATGGCCCTGTATGTAGCTGGTGTAAACGACCGGGGCATGACGAATCAAAGTGTTTTAAAAAAAAAAAGATTGGATATCCTCAAATACGTTGCCTGAATGCTTCCCGATGCGAAATAGTGCCCACCGCAGGCGCCTTGAGTGATGGTCAGAACCGAAGTTTCGCGTACATAATAGATTCGGGAGCAGATTGTTCGGTAATCAGCGAGAAGCAATCAACGGAAAAGTGAGTCCGACCAGACTAACGTGTTACAAATATAAAATTAAATTATTAAAAAAAATAAATGATTTTTATGAAAAATTAGTTATTAAAAATGCTAAACAAATAAATTAGCAGTTACGTAAGCCAAGACTAATCGTTCGGAGAGCATGAATATCACAGGGTCTGTACACCAATTATTTTGATTCACCTGTAAACTGGAAATTAGGCTTAAATAAAAATCACACATATTAATATAAAATATTATATATATTAAAAAAATATCAATTAATAAAACTTATAAACTAAACAAATCATTAATTTCTAAAAAATAATACAAAACAATTTACATAATTCACTTTCTGTTATTAAGTTTTGAATATAAAATTTAACTGTAATATTTGTGCACAAGTTAAAATAAAAATGTTTATTAAAAAAATATCGTCATCATTTATAAATTCAAAAATCCTCAAAATATTTGGATAAATTGAAACCAAAAATTAAATATTATTATTGTTTTCAAAAATATATCAATCTTTATAATAAATCTCACAAGTTTTCTTACTTTTTGTATAAGTTGCTGAAACTTAAGCCAAATGAAGGGAAGTTGCATGAAAATTGGACCATTATTTCAACTCGTACTGAAACCCATCAGTAGATACTAATTGCTCTAAAGTAGCTCACATCGGACCTACCCAGCTATGGCTCGAAAGTAGCCCACATCGGACCTACCCAGCTCGATATAAGTTCCTCCATAACATTGAAGCGATACTTATTTAAAAATTATTTAATCAATCGGATCCATTTCATTTTCTTAAATTTATTGTCTTCGCCATCAAATATAACAAGAATTAACAACTTGGAATAAACAACTTGGAATTTAACACTGTAGTAAATACGTTGCACAAAAATTAATTAATTTAATGATTAAAACTCAATAACATCACTGTATGTTACAACTGGGGGCTTAGATGACTGCCTCCCAGAGGGAGTCGGTTAACACCTCAAATTTTCATCTTTCTTCGTTGAGAACTTGAGTTAAACTGCCTTAAAATATTATTAAGAATATCGTCTTGCCCTTCTTTGAATTTAAAAACAAACCAATCAAAAGAATTTATACTTTTGGAAACCAACTTTCATGAACTTGGTCTGTTCACACAAATAACTCACAATAAAAGTGTCTAAATTTGAAATTATGAAAACCATAAATAATTATTGGTATATTGGTTACTTGAAAATAAACTCTAAAACCAGGATGTAATAAATTAAAATTTGAAAAACGTCTGAGTCGTTTAAATAAATTATTTTCTAATAAATAAGTATAAATTTGTTGCATCACAAAAAAGCACTGATTTTAAAAATTAAAATTGAAAATAATTAGAAAATGATCCGTAACAAACGATGAAAGGATATGGAACGAATGTAGAAACCATCGGACGATGCCGGCTGTACGTGGCCCTACGAGAAGCAAAACTGGAGATCGAATTCATCGTGTTACCAAACGGAATCATCCCTGGTATGGATGAACTGATTGGCTGCGAAACGATCAAACGCCCTGGACTCGAGATAGTTGTGAGGAAATACGGACTGGATTTAGCACTTACTTCGCACACGAATACAAAGATACGAAGCATACAACAAAAGAAAATATGGTCAGGATTGGACGAGAACTGGAAAAACAAAATACAGAAGTTATTGGACTCTACTTGCGACCAGATACCGCAAGCTGTAACTACTGGGAAATTTAAAAGATTCAACAACACAGGTTTATCTGGATGACGTGATGATCGCCTCCTAAACCGTGGAACAGGGATTCGAATATTTGAGGTAAGCGCTGGAAGTACACAGAAAGCAGGATCTGGTGAGTTGAGTTATTATGAAATTTATTTATTGACGATTTAATGAGTTGTGAAAGACCACCCCTAACGGTGATGAGTTCACGGTACACCCCTAACGGTGCAGAGTTATGAAAGACCACCCTTAACGGTGAGAAATTCATGGTTCTACCCTTTTTTTTTTTATTTTTTTTTTATTTGAATCTTAGCATTTTACAATCTATCTACATAACAGACAATAAGTAAAAAATATGACACTTTGAACTAAATAACATAGAAGGAGCTTGCCCATTGGCAAGCTCCCTTTACTTTATCAACACTCAAGAGTGATATGTCGGATTTACAGTATTTTAAAAGTTTAAAGTAAGTTTAAAGAGTTCAAAAACGATGAGGTAAGTCCAGTGGGTCGTGACGCTTTAATCGCTTTGTTCGGTGGGAGGAGAGTAAGCCGACCGCTAGTGAGTTGGGATGGTCTCTAACACGATCTTGGTATCTGATGCTGAACGATTTTATACATTCTTCAACTGTAGGCACTTGCAAATCGCGGTGGGTTACGTGGTTAGGGACAAACCAGGGGGCGTCTGCGATTGTTCTTAGGATTTTTGCTTGAAACCGTTGTATTTTGGCGATGTTAGAGTTACTCGCTGCTCCCCAGAGCTGGATGTCATACGTCCAGATTGGTTTTATTATAACTTTATATATGAGCACCTTATTGTCCAGAGATAATTGTAAGCAACGATTCAGCAACCACTGGTGTTTTCTAAAAGTATGGCCAAGTTGAAGTCTCTTGTACCAGATGTGTCTACCCCAAGTTAAACGTCTGTCTAGGTGCATTCCAAGGTACCTTACTTCCTCTTTTTGTGGTAATAAAATTTGTTTTTGGCCTTGATTACATTCAATAGTTTTGGTCTCAATGAAATTCATGGTTCTACCCTTGGTGGTAATAAAGGTTGTTTTTGGTCTCAATTATATTCAATGGTTTTGGTCTCAATGAAATTCATGGTTCTACCCTTGGTGGTAATAAAGGTTGTTTTTGGTCTCAATTATATTCAATGGTTTTGGTCTCAATGAAATTCATGGTTCTACCCTTGGGTGTAATAAAGTTTGTTTTTGGTCTTAATTACATTCAATGGTTTTGGTCTCAATGAAATTCATGGTTCTACCCTTAGTGGTAATAAGATTTGTTTTTGGGTCTTAATTACATTCAATAATTTGTATTATTAACAAGGCTGATTCTGATTTTATTACGACGGTAAGGCTGATTTTTATTACGGCGGCTAGGCTGATTTTTATTACGGCGGCTAGGCTGATTTTTATTACGGCGGCTAGGCTGATTTTTATTACGGCGGCTAGGCTGATTTTTATTACGGCGGCTAGGCTGATTTTTATTACGGCGGCTAGGCTGATTTTTATTACGGCGGCTAGGCTGATTATTATTACGGCGGCTAGGCTGATTTTTATTACAGGCGGTAAGGATGATCACACATCCATGATGACAAAACAGGTAAAATTATGTTGCATATCACTAATTATTTTTTTCGGTAAATTCGTTTTACGAGGACGTAAAAATCGCAGGTTGGCCGTGTTAGAAGCAATGGAAATCCTACGAAAGCCGACCCTGATCAGTATCTGGAGACACTGATCAACAAGATGGAAATTATACAAGAGCCGGTCCTGGCCAATATGAAATGAACAATTGATTAAATGTGTAAAACTTACTTTTATCTAAGTTATCCAGTTGGTAACCTACTCTAACTGGATAACTCAAGTAAAAAGTAATTATAAGATTATTAAGTTTTGTCGGAAAGATAGAGTGAACGTAATAAAAGTGATTATTCGGTACCAGTGAGTTGTATTTTATTTAATTTTATCGCCCAATCAAAGCTCGCGCTAACATACATAAATGTATAACCGTGGTAATGTTGATATTCACGAACGCAATAAAGTACCGACACAAGAAAAATGAAATTAGATCCTTAAAGTGTCCTTTGCCGAATAAGGTGATCATTTTTTTAAACACAACTCATTTACATGTAATTTTAAATACTATGGTCACACCACCATAATAGATCCGTGAAGGCCAAAGTTGTTCGGCATTCGGCCTCACAGGGCGGACCATAATAGATCCGTGAAGGCCATAGTTGTTCGGCCTTCGGCCTCACAGACCGGACCATAATAGATCCGTGAAGGTCAAAGTTGTTCGGCCTTAGGCCTCACAGACCGAACCATAATAGATTCGTGAAGGCCATAGTTGTTCGGCCTTCGGCCTCACAGACCGGACCATAATAGATCCGTGAAGGCCATAGTTGTTCGGCCTTCGGCCTCACAGACCGGACCATAATAGATCCGTGAAGGCCATAGTTGTTCGGCCTTCGGCCTCACAGACCGGACCATAATAAATCCGTGAAGGCCATAGTTGTTCGGCGTTCGGCCTCACAGACCGGACCATAATAGATCCGTGAAGGCCATAGTTGTTCGGCCTTCGGCCTCACAGACCGGACCATAATAGATCCGTGAAGGCCATAGTTGTTCGGCCTTCGGCCTCACAGACCGGATCATTATAGATCCGTGAAGGCCATAGTTGTTCGGCCTTCGGCCTTACAGCCCGAACCATAATAGATCCGTGAAGGCCATAGTTGTTCGGCCTTCGGCCTCACAGACCGGACCATAATAAATCCGTGAAGGCCATAGTTGTTCGGCGTTTGGCCTCACAGACCGGACCATAATAGATCCGTGAAGGCCATAGTTGTTCGGCCGTCGGCCTCACAGACCGGACCATAATAGATCCGTGAAGGCCATAGTTGTTCGGCCTTCGACCTCACAGACCGGACCATAATAGATCCGTGAAGGCCATAGTTGTTCGGCCTTCGGCCTCACAGACCGGACCATAATAGATCCGTGAAGGTCAAAGTTGTTCGGCCTTCGGCCTCACAGACCGAACCATAATAGATCCGTGAAGGCCATAGTTGTTCGGCCTTCGGCCTCACAGACCGGACCATAATAGATCCGTGAAGGCCATAGTTGTTCGGCCTTCGGCCTCACAGACCGGACAATAATAGATCCGTGAAGGCCATAGTTGTTCGGCCTTTATCTGTTATCTGTCATCTGTCATCCGTCATCCGTCATCTGTCATCCGTCATCCGTCATCTGTCATCCGTCATCTGTCATCCGTCATCCGTCATCCGTCATCTGTCATACATACATACATACATACATACATACATACATACATACATACATACATACATACATACTGTCATGATTTGCTCATATAGGGGATGATTTTTGGGCCATTTGTTCAGAGATTGCAACACTCATGAGGTTCTTTTTATTCAATCAAACCATAATAGGTAGAAAGGTAGTTGTATCTGAATTTTCCCTGATCTGGAAATTTAACTAACTGCTTTGCCTCAGGAAACTAGAGATGTATTCGCTACCAAAACCCTGAAAAATAAAAAAATTGTAAGAGACAAATTTTGGTTATTAGGATGTATAAAATTTAGTAACAAATTAAATTATTTATTCTAGTTGTAAATATAGGATTCAAATTTTGAAATCAGTGGCGGTTCGCGAAATGCATGCGCGAGTGATAACGTTGGTGAAAAATTGGAAAAGGAAGACAGTCTCGTTCCGTCCACGAGATAGGAAAGACGGATTTTTGAAGTCTCACTTCGTCCAGGAAATAGGGACGACATATTTGAAATCTTTGAAGAACGTTCACGTGAGATAATTGAGTTGATTATTAATATTATTAGTATAATTAGTGAATTGGTCAAAAGGAATTGAAGATTTGAATAGAGAGAAATTTTTGAAATAATTAATTTAAACAAGTCGATGGTCGTTATTATTTTCTAATGGAGAATTGGAATAAAAAGTTAACTGGTGTAGAAAATTTTGGAACCAATGGGAATTGATGGTTACAATTTTGGAAGAAAATTAAGAAAATAATTAATTTATGCTAGAAAAGATTCAAAATACTCACCTATGATTAGTTGTCTAATTCAAGAAGAGAAATTATTCAATGGTTTTTCTTGGTTGATCCGTTCCAATCGAGTTCAGGAGCTGGTTTCATCCACGGCGACATCAACACCAACCAACACTCCGCGTGCAACAATACGAGAGAGAGAAAAGTGCGAAAAGGACGTAAAATTCTCTGGTAAGAGTTGTTTTTGTGCGTTTTCATTTTATTCGCGTATAGACGAGTCGGTTACAATAAATTCAGTTGCGCAAAGAAAACTTTGGGGTAGTAATAAGAACAATTTTGTACAATTTAATTTGTTTATTATAAGTAAAATCAACATTTGTTTCCATTTATTTATGTTTAATAAATGTAATTATTTTTCATTGGTAGCGAATGAGTTTTGATTTCAATTTTACGCAGTATAAGATCAGGAAAGAAAACAGATACAATTTGGGTATTTTCTTTTTATCAATTAATCTTTACAAGAAAGATTTAAAGTAAGTAGACATATGAGTGTTGCAATTGAGCATAGGAACGCACTTTTGACCCTGAAAGATCTCATCTGCTAGCTGGCGCATTTTAACAAGTGTCATTGTAATTTTGGTAACAACATTTTACAATTTTGCAAGATTACATGGCAATACATACATACATACATACATACTGCTATGTGCCTGTCTCTTATGGCGGGTCACATACACTTTTATTTAAATTGAAAGTGAACTTTGAAATCTTTTTTTTATAAATCACTCGTGCTAGCTCAGTTGTAAGTATAACTTTTGCATGAAAATACTCTTAATCACAGAAGTCGATTCCTCGAGGGTGTGTTCTATTGCTTTTCCTGAAAAAGAACTTAAGAGGAGGGAGATTCGTCCCTCAATGATACTCAAAAAGATCTTAACTGTAAACAATTTATTTTCAAACAATAACATCAATAAATAATGAATAACCCAAACTTATCCTAAAATTGAAATCTAACATTTAACAAATAAATAATTTTTATAATAATACGCAAATTGACGTTTTATTTCCGTTTTCTTTACGTGTCGTTGTTTATTACACCGTTCACTGTTTTCCCGCAAAAAGTTAAATAAGTTTATCTTACCGAGGACAGGTGTCGCCGTTATGCTTCTTAACTTCTTCGCAAACAGCAAGTCATCTCTTGAGAATCACCTCGTGTAATTTTGGTTAGTGCTCCAATATTTATTTTACCGCAAATCTTTATTCCAATCGGTTCCAATCACTACACAACTTATTTAAAGTAAGTACCTTTATACTTGTTATCAGAATTAATCTCCCGAAACTTCATGTAATTCATACAATTTTTATGTGAATCTTTTTCTGTTTCAGCTTTTCCAGATTGAGTTGGATTTTTTTATCCAATTTTAACAACTTTTAGGACCAGAGTACAAGAAAAACGCTCTGCCCTATTACATATTTTGTAATCATCTTGTTTATTATTTTTTATAATCTCCTGTTTCCTTGGTTTTGACGAATTTATCAATTTTATCACTCTTTGATATCTTTTACAACGTAAGTCTCATGTATCTTTGATATCATTTTTATTTTAACCAAATGTCATTTTAATTAATTTCATCTCTGTTTTAGAATCGTTATAACAACCTAACGTCTGGTTACACTCAACACGCATCAGTCCCGGATGAACGAATCGTTGCATTTTGTCTTTACCGTGACCACACCAAACTACGTAAATCTTTTGTACCTTTACCTCACTTCTTAAAATTAACCTACATTTATAATTCTAAAAACTTAATTATACATTGAACAAATTTTTCTATGAATATAAAAATTATTGTAGTTCATGATTTTTATATCATTGCTGAACGAATCTTTCCTCTCACTTTTGTTGATAACTGACTTTATTAGAGCTTTCAAAATTATCTGTTGGAATTCTTCTTTGTCATTAAGAGTCCTCATGTAATTTGTGATCTTTCAGAGTGCTTATTTAATTCAAAATTATTGGTATTTTGAATCACAACAATACATACTGTTGTGTCTACCGCGAACGAGTGTCAATTCGCTTATTTTATAGCAATACATCGAAAGAGACACAATTATTGTTTGTTGCCATGTGTTTTTAGAATTGTATTTGTTAGGGTTAATCATTGTTTAAATTTAAGTTTGTTATTATTAATTAAAATGCGAGTGCGAGGTAAAAGGCAAGGAAACGAGGTTTTCAAATCAAATAAGATAAATCTGGATGGCAAGAAATAAAAAAAAATGAAAAAGGATCACCTTGGTACAAAAAAAACAAGGAAGATAAAAAAAAAGGTTCGTTCGAAAAAAGTTGCAAGCAAGTGATAGTCGAAAATTATTTGCTCCGAAAAAATAAAGTCCGAAGTTGGAAGTTTGAAGTCAAGTGCTAAGCACGCACGACAAAGCCAATATCCCCACAGTTGGGGCGATTGGACTGAATAGAGCCAATTCCACTCTACCTCGAGTATTGGAACGGCGACGAGTAACAGAAGCTTCCAGGAGAATTTGGAAACCACGACAAATTACGAAGGTGCGTCGAAACAAGTGCCCAGCTAAGCTTACCTCGCAGGTATTTGAGTAAACATTTAGATTTTAGTTTGTTTGTCTTTAATTTTAAGAAACGTTTGTTCATTTGATTCATCTTATGTGTTTATTAAAATTTGTTCATTTTGAGTTGTGTCTTTTTTTGTGTTTCGCCGATCAAGTCAAATAAAGCTTAACGATTAGGCACCCTGAGAGCCAAGAGTTTTAAATAGAAGGTAGGTGCTCTTCGATTTGTTGTCGCACGTCCTCTGTCCATAAAAGCGACAAAAGGGGAGGTGACACAACAAAAGTGGACACCCAACGAGTAGGCACGTACACGAACGACTTGAAAGGTGGATAGCAAAAGAGGTCCTAAATAAATCATGAATACACGAAGTATGAGCAGGAAAGAATGTGGGGATCATGGGAGTGAGAGTGATGATGGAGAGAATGTGGAAGTAGAGATCCCAGAGCAACACGAGGTACCGGAAGTACACGTGGCGCCGATCCCAGAAGATCCGATGGAAAGAATGTTCAGAATGATGAGGGAAGATAATGCCAGAATGATTGGGGGACTTAAAGAAGTCATTAATGAAAATAATGTCAGTATAACGGAAAAAATTAATAGCATGAATGACAAATTTGATGTCAATAATATTAATATAACGGAAAAAATTAATAGCATGAATGAAAAATTTGATGATAACAAGGTGAGCATGAATGAGAATTTTGCTCGAGTAAATGCAAAATTCGACAGTGTAAATGAGAATTTTGCAGCCATGAATGTCAAATTTGACATTCAGGATGCAAAATTTGAAACAAAATTTGCGGAAGTGCAACAAAACATGAATACCATGCAGGAAAATTGTGAACGTACAAATGCAAAAATTGATACGGAAATTTTGGGGGTGATGAACACCATAAATGTTCATGTTCAAGAATGCGAGGGTGAAAGTGAGAAACGATTCAAAGGTTTAGAGAAAGGGGCAAACAGACGGTTTGAACAAGTGAATGTCAAACTTAATGAGCTGGAAGTTAAAGTGACAGATGATGTCACGGAAATACGGGAAGAGGTAAAGGCTTTGAAGGTAAACGGGGTGGATAAGTCAATGGGAGATATTGTCGAGGTACTACGCAATCACAGCTACCGAGATTGGGATATCGACAGGTATACCAAATTTTATGACGACGGGAAAATAAATCCCAAAATATTTATAAAAAATTTAGGTAACCACATTGCCAAAATCAAGGACGAAACTCGCCAGAAAAACATAATCCGGTCGACCATGAAGGGACATGCTGAAATATGGTTCAGCATGATTGAGGAGAGCATCACCAATTTCGAGGAATTTAAGGTACTGTTTATGCGGAAATATTGGGGAGACGTTGAACAAAACAAGGTGAAGGAAACGATTAATGGGGGGAAATACAAAAATAACAATGTGACACGCGAGAATTACGCCGTACGACTCATTAGCCAAGCCCTTCAGGTAGAACCAAAATACGAAGAGGTATTGCTAGTCCGGATCATGGGGGGTCATTTTGAAAAAGAACTCAAGGCCAGAATTGGTATTGAGAAAATTGTGACAATCGAGGGATTCCTGGAGTTGCTCAAGCGGTTCGACGAAAGCGTCGAATTTAAGACGGAGGGGGCGCGACAAAGTTCACCACATCAAAGTGCACGTCGGGAAGAGCGAGATTGGTATCCGCGGCCCGATACACAAGATGCACGAGCGAATGGGGGCGAAGGGCCACTGTACGGTCCAAGTCCGCATCAACGTTGGGGTAACCAGGACAATGGTCAACGCCACCAAAACTGGCGAAATGGTAACAACCAACGCGATGGACGGTCGGAAAATAAAACGGAAAACAGAGACATCAACCGCATCGAGGTTGATCGCACCGGCGAACCAATGGCTACCACAACGCGAGCCACGGTATACGCGACGGGGGCGAATTTTCCGTAGAGGACCAACGTACAAATCCATTTTAGGCACAGCTTAGAAATTATATTAATTAAAAGTGGGTAAAATTTATCAAATCATGTTTAGGCCAAGTTTGAAAAAGGGAAAAGGGAAGTTTTAACATTGAAACGTCAATGTCACACAGTTAATTGACAAGAATGATTTTAAATGTCAATCGGACAGACAAATAATTGTGGTAACATCATGGGGGCGAATTACAGGAAACTCGGTACATGTTTCAATCTACGTGACGGACCCAATACGAGGGCAACCGGATGATTCTATTAACGCGAACACCAACTAGCAATACCTCGGGCGTGAAGTCATGCCGACAATCAAATGTTAGAGGAAAATTTCTCAACAATGGACTCAAACAAACCATCATCGACGCACAAAAAGGGGGGAAATGAAATGACGGTAGCATTGCATGCCCGTACAAAAGGGGAAATTCAAGTGACGTAGGCTATTGGAGCAAGTCACACAAAAGGGAAAAGAATCGCGCAGGCATGACCTGGATGGCATGTCAACAATAAGTCGATAAAAAGGGGAGATTAAAAGATGGCGTAGGCTCATCGGGAGCAAGTCATAAAAAGGGGAGATACCATTGCGAAGACAATGAAGAATAAGTCGTCATGAATAGGGGAGTACCAGAGAGAATGATTGAATTGAGAGAGGGAAATAGTGGTGAATGAATGTTAATGAATAATCACGAGATAAAGAGAGAATGAGACCGATGTATGAAAGTGGACACAAGTATGAATGCAAAGAGGCTTACCAAAAGCCAGGTTCTTGAGGACACCTCTTTGTGGAAGCTTTGCAGGGGGCGAAATGTTGTGTCTACCGCGAACGAGTGTCAATTCGCTTATTTTATAGCAATACATCGAAAGAGACACAATTATTGTTTGTTGCCATGTGTTTTTAGAATTGTATTTGTTAGGGTTAATCATTGTTTAAATTTAAGTTTGTTATTATTAATTAAAATGCGAGTGCGAGGTAAAAGGCAAGGAAACGAGGTTTTCAAATCAAATAAGATAAATCTGGATGGCAAGAAATAAAAAAAAATGAAAAAGGATCACCTTGGTACAAAAAAAACAAGGAAGATAAAAAAAAAGGTTCGTTCGAAAAAAGTTGCAAGCAAGTGATAGTCGAAAATTATTTGCTCCGAAAAAATAAAGTCCGAAGTTGGAAGTTTGAAGTCAAGTGCTAAGCACGCACGACAAAGCCAATATCCCCACAGTTGGGGCGATTGGACTGAATAGAGCCAATTCCACTCTACCTCGAGTATTGGAACGGCGACGAGTAACAGAAGCTTCCAGGAGAATTTGGAAACCACGACAAATTACGAAGGTGCGTCGAAACAAGTGCCCAGCTAAGCTTACCTCGCAGGTATTTGAGTAAGCATTTAGATTTTAGTTTGTTTGTCTTTAATTTTAAGAAACGTTTGTTCATTTGATTCATCTTATGTGTTTATTAAAATTTGTTCATTTTGAGTTGTGTCTTTTTTTGTGTTTCGCCGATCAAGTCAAATAAAGCTTAACGATTAGGCACCCTGAGAGCCAAGAGTTTAAATAGAAGGTAGGTGCTCTTCGATTTGTTGTCGCACGTCCTCTGTCCATAAAAGCGACAAAAAGGGGAGGTGACACAACAATACATACATACATAATCTTCACGTAAAGTTACATCTTCATGTAAAGTTAAATCTTCCGCAAAGAGGTGGGTCTTCCACGTTCTGCGACCTATATAAAGTGCTCCGGTCTTATTCGCGGCATTCAGATTAATTTGTTAGTGGTTTTTTGTTAGTGGTTTGCATTTTTCGAATTAAAGCCGCCATCCCCGCCATCTGTTGACAGTATTATCAGATTAATTTGTTAGTGTTTTTTTTTGTTAGTGGTTTGCATTTTTCGAATTAAAGCCGCCATCCCCGCCATCTGTTGACAGTATTTTGAATCACTGACTGTACGTCAGATTAATTATTTGACAAATTAAATTTTTTGTCAAACTTGTGATTTGATTTTCGAAAAAAGCGAATAACTTTTTTCCCCGCTCGAATTTCTACTCCATTTTATAAAAAAAAACTGCGCCTGGAGCTACAAAATAACTGTGCAAAATTTGGTTGAGATCGGTCCACGGGTCTAGGAACGTATAATGAACAAACAAACACGCACGCAAACAGATCTTCTCTTTTATATATTTAGAAGATATGCTCAAAGTAATTCCCTCCAACAATGATACACTTGACCATTCTTTCTTTCCATTGCTTAAAAGCTCCCAACCAATCTTCTTTCGGAACACCTTCAAAATAAGTATGAACTGCGGTATCAATCTCTTCTTCAGACGAAAACCTTCTGCCCCGCAAATTTTTTTTAAGCCCAGAAAATAGCCAAAAGTCGCACATTGCTAAATCAGGTGAGTACGGCGGATGTTCTATGACTTTTATATATCTTTCAGCCAAAAACTGGGAGTTATAGCTGCCGAATGGGATGATGCATTATCATGGTGGAGCATAATTCCCTTGGCTGGAACTCTACTGAACACATCAGGTAAACATTTTTCAGTGTACCATTTAGCTGTAACTGTCTTTTGTCCATCTAGCTTAATGGCATTTACTAGGCCCGTACTTCTGAAGAATACCGCATACATAACTTTTTTCATAGCTCGCTGTTTCTTGATCATTGTTGGAGTTTCCTCATCTTCGTGAATCCATACACGACTCTCTTGACGAGTAGGTATGTCGAAAAAGGAAATATAAGTTTCGTCACCTGTCACGATTTTGGAATAAATTTGGTGTCCGCCATTATTTAACAAATTTAGAGTTTCATGGCAAATTCTTACACGCTCTGCTTTTTCGAAATCAGAAAGGTGATGCGGCACAAAACGACGGACCACTTTTTTAAATGCAGGTGATCGTGTATGATTGTTTTAACAGCTGAGGATCCAATCTTGAGTTGATGCTCTATTACCCCATAAGTGGATTTATTGTCCTCTTTAATTATTTTTTTAACAGCAGCAATGTTTTTGTCGGTAACAGCGGTAGAAGGACGTCCTGCTCCTTTTTGATGCTGAACGGAATTCCGTTCGCGTTCAAATTCCTTATACTATCGGTAAATTGTAGCCAAGGAAGGTGCTTGTTCACTAAAAGTTGAATCTAAACTCTCTTTGCACTCGTAAGCGCTTAAATCTTTTTTTAAATCATAACAAATCATGATTCGAAAAAGCTCTCTTGTTAATTCCATGTTTTCACTTGCAATGTCACTTTAAAAAATTAGTAACTTGAGTTATAACGAACGTATTTTCAACTTCTAAACTTCAAATGACAGATAAAGAGTTTCTCTAAATAATACCGTATGTTTTATTTTTAACAACTTACTAGATCTATTTTATTTTCAATAAATTCAGCTTGACCCTCGTAACATGTAAATAATATTGTAGAGATTTAAATTTCCTACAAAAATCCATGACACATATTTTTTTATCATGTCATGGCCTGAACGTTAGCGAGATCAACTGCTAACGCAAAGCGCCCTGGGTTCAAATCCGAGAACATCTAAAATATTTTTGACTATCTTCCGTGCTTCGGAGGGCACGTAAAACCGTCGGTCCCACTGTGTTAATGATTTAAAAAAATTTAGGGTTGGAAGAACTTACTATGTTGGAATAAAAATAAATCAATGTTAAATAAAAAACGGGGGACGGTTACATATTGGTGACCACCCCAGAAAAATTGAAAATTTCCTATAGCAAAGAGGAAGGTTTATAGAGTATACTGTAAAAATTTCACTTGCGAAAGTATACATAAAATTTCGAGAGAAATCAATTTGAAAGTACGTAAATTTAGCGAATTTTTCTTCGATTTTTGGGGTGTGCATTCGATAGGGAGGTTTATCCATCTTCAAAACCTACCCTTTCGGGGCGCAGCTCCGCTCCGCTCCGCACTACACCCCTCCAGGGCGGTTTTGACTCTGGTTACTATGCTAAACATACGAGAAGGCGCCTCCCATAAAAAAAACCGGGATAAATGAAACCGGGAGCTTAGAGACCCTTGAAATAGCATTAAAAAGTATAGTTGCGGTATGGGGCAGTAAACTATTACGTTTCACCCCCAAAAAATCGCGTAAAAACAAAAAATAATCGATGTTACATGTACGAGAGATGAGCTGCATCTGCAGGTGCGAAATACTCTAAGTGTTAGGGTCATTAAAACTGCACGGACTGTCAACAGAATGAGCGACGCGCGGAATCTCGTTAAATTTTACAGGTAAATTTGCAAACTTCAAATTCGATTTACTCAAAATTTTGATAATACTTTCGCATGTTTAAATTATATCAGTAAACTATAATTATATCCTCTTTGCAATAGGAAATTTTCAATTTATTTGGAGTGGTCGAAGATAGGTTACCGTACCCTGTGATACATATACTCTAATATGAGTATAAATTTTTTTAAGTTATAAATTAAATTCATTTACATAATATTATATAAACCATATTTTATAATAACAATTATATAAATATTACTATGATACTTGGCTAAATTAATTATCCAATTCCAATTACTCACAATTTCCAATAATCATTCAGCCGCATCAATTAACTTTTAATCAAATAATTACATCTTCTTTTATTTATTTAATTTGTCACCCACAACTTTCAATCAAATACTAATTTTATTACTAAGCTTTTTAATTTATTGAACTTTTCTTTATTTATTAAATCAAAATTACTTTTAGTATAAAACATGGCACAAGTTAACTCTTTAACCCACGTCCATCAAGTTTCGTGGTCATGGCGTGAGTGCCTTTCCTGTTCTCCAATGTGCTTATCCTATTCACCATGATTATTTTACTTCCATTGGCGATTCATTCAAATTCAAAACCACGCTACTAAACAAAATATTTATCTTCCCTTATCAAAAACAAATCTTTAGGATAAGAAATACAGCAATATAATATCACGATATAAATGTAGAACCATGGTAATGTTGATATGAAATTCAATCTTTAAGGTATCATTACATGATTTACCTGTAATCACTTCAGTGTAATTTTTAAGTTGGTAACTAAAAAATTAACCAATGAGAGGTAGTTTATAAACAGATACGTAAATTACGTCACGCTCCTAGGGGGGGGGGGTCCGACCCTTGCGACGATGGGGGGCGGGGGGGTTTCAAAAATTGTGACGTCACAAATATTTTATTATAAGTATTTAAAAAAACTATTTTTTGAATCACCCGCTTGGAAAGCTCATCAACAGAGAGTTTCGCGATCGAGTTTCCGAATATCTTAAAAATAATGTCGCCTTGAACAATCATATCTGTCGGAATCTGGATGGCGTCCTCCGGGAGTCCCTCAACGGATGGCAAACTTTCATTACCAATATTGAGCAACCACTGGTTGAATTCATTTTGGTCTTCACTTCTCATATTGGAAATCAAGGACAATTGTTTGAAGTATTTCCAAAATGGACTCGACGTTAAACACGCTTCAATAACATCAATTCGTTTTCTCTTTGGCATCACCGGGAGTGTTTGGCGGAAATCACCTCCAATAACAATAGATTTACCCCCAAATGGACTGTTATTATTCATGAGTTCCCGCAATAATAAATCAATGGCTCGAATTCCATCCTTTGGCAACATTGTTATCTCATCCATAATGATAAGCGCGGCTTCTCTAATTTTCTTGGCTTCAGCTGTTGTTTGCTTCATTTTGGAGACCGATGTATCGTCCAACGGAACAGGCAATTTAAATCCACTATGGATTGTGCGTCCACCTCTCATTAGTGTTGCAGCAATTCCTGTTGAGGCAAAAGCGACCACCGTTTGACCACGCCCTCTTAAGAAGGTTATTAAAGTATTATAGATGTACGTTTTCCCCGAACCACCTGGACCGCTAAGGTAATGCAGTCGGTGATTGTCCTCTAAATCAATTCCATCTATTATGCTCTGGAACGCAATAAGTTGTTGAGGATTCAATGTCGCGATCAGCAATTGAGCTTGTACTACTTCTTCTTCCCGATTGAATTATTCTTGTTGAGTTATTGCTTGTTCAGGTAATGCAGTCGGTTGTGGTAGTCCAAAAAAAGAGCAAGACACTCCGTGTTGCTGAAAAACATGTTCGATATCATTTAGAGCCAGGTTAAAAGATATTCCTTCATCATGGTTACTGAGGAAATCGACAGCCATGTGTCCTCTAAATTTTTCCCACAGCAGCAAAGGTCTTGCTGGCAAACAATAAATGCAAAAGTTTGCCGCATTTGTGGTGGCAGCTGGAAAATAACAACTTCGTCCAGACATCTCTCCCATTCATCATCTGAGGAAAGAAGATTTCGATGAAAAGCAGCTTCTTGGAACGTTGCATATTGGACATCGTCAACTGTTCGAAGAAATTCATAGCTTGTTGCACCCGGAACATGAAGCAACAATAATCGGAGATGGAATCGTTCCAAATCATTTATTCCCACCGTGTACATGCGAGTTACAATTTTTTCGCCTCCACGCTGCCGAGCTGTCCATGTACTTCTATTGCATACATAATGGTACGGAATTTCTGTATATAGAAACTGATTAGCTGTCACATCGTTTCGATTTAGTTGAAACCATGCCGTGAGCTTAGTGTTTCCACCAGCCGCTTGATCAATAGCTTCTTGCTCATGACCGGCTTCAAAATAAATTCTCTGTTGGCGATATAAATGAACGGGTAGTCGATAAACCACATGCGATCGGTCGTGCATTTTAGATTCAAGCAAACGCCACATAGCTTCTGGCGCACTTACGTATCTGGTGTCAATAAAAGATGCAACTTCATCGTGAATCAATTGTTGATCGTCTCCAGTACCAATAACGACGTTCGCGCAATCATGTCCTTTGTAAATGTATTTGTAAATGTACTTAATGGCCCTTAGTGATGTGCAAACTTCTACATTGATATGAGCGTCATACTTAAGTACCAAAAACTTGTTGTATGGAACAACAAACCGATTATCCATCATCTTTCCTCTAACTTCCGTCGTAGGTTCCACTCGTCGACGATAGCGCGGATAGCCGTTAATGTTAGTTGTTGTCTCGAGTTGAAAATCTTTAGGAAATTCTTTTTTGCATTTACCATTCTCCGTGCATGGCGCAAATGGATGTGAAGCACCGCAAGGACCGTGCATCATACATCGAGTAACAATTTCGAATAATCGTGGGTTTAGTGCGATGTCTGGTATCTCGGCACTAACTACATCGTCGATACGTTCAGATGTTTTGAATTTATCATCATCATGGAGCACAATCAGGATATGAGCATGAGGAAGACCTCGTTTTTGGAATTCAATGGTATATGCAAATGCTTTGCATCGCCCTAAAACATGAAGAATAGTTAAATCTTCCATTAAGGCCTTCAACTTTAGCTTAAAGACCCTGGCAACTAAGTCAGGACGATCTGATGCCGATTCTCCCCGTCTTAAATTAGTTGTTATTTCTGGCCACTTTGGATTTGCAGTGAATGTGATGAAAAGGTCAGGTGGGCCTTATTTTCCAAAAATTGACATTGCATCTTGAAGTCTTTGCCGCATGTTTCTCGGAGAGCCTTCGAAAGAGGAAGGAAGAATAACCGACAAACCAGCTTGCACTACAGCATCGTGTGCTGCATTTTGAATATGATCGGATAGACCTTGATACAATTCAGTACGCAATTTACTTTGTTGATATCGTATGTAGTAGTTCAAATTATTGGCTTCCACTTGCAAATATGAGTCGACAATCCACTGTTGCGTAAGTTTTCCCGCACTCATGATCGGATTGAAATCGTTTCTAATTGCTGTTTGCGCAACTTTAAATTGTAACATGCTGATTTTATTACGGGATTGCCGATATCCTTCGCAACTCCAATTGGGTTGCCACCCCGGTTTGCCAAACGGATAAAGAATGCCATAAGTCATAGGGTCAAGATTTGGACTGAGAATATTGATACGAATGAATTGTTGTGCATTGTCGACGGGATTTCGAGGATAGATACGGATATCACGTTCAAAAGGAGGTTCGCCGTCATCATTTACGAACACCATTGCAATTTCATTGGACGTTGGAGCATTGTAACGTCTTTGATCAGACTGCCGATCGCGCCGCATCACCATATTGACGACCGGAACTGGTTGTCCTTCTTCTTCGGCTCGTACACGCTCTTGTTGCTCAATTTCTTTCATCAGGCAATATG
This sequence comes from Podabrus alpinus, assembly GCA_932274525.1. NCBI lineage: Eukaryota > Metazoa > Arthropoda > Insecta > Coleoptera > Cantharidae > Podabrus > Podabrus alpinus. Next base: position 24,087,195 of record OW026453.1, read on the forward strand.
AAGCTGCGATACGATTGTTGACGCGGAAGAAACGATCGATTTTCTCAATCACTTCAGGTAGACAACCTCTATTCTCAGGCAGATTTACTCGTTCATTGACCGCTTCTGTCGTGTCCATTACATACAGTTGTGCAAACTTTCTTGTTTGTCCTTCAGGTGGATACAGGTTTGTGGTTCTGTGGTACGTCTGTCCATGAATTTTGAAAACGTATGGTCCGTTACCCGGCATTGAAACAATCTCTGCTCCCATTGAAGCGAAAGAAACCGAGGAATTGTAAGAGCGGATGTGCTGACGAAAATTCTTGTAGTAAGGATTTTCTGAATCTGAAAGCATAGAGCGAAGAAATTCGGGATATAACAATAGATTCCCATGTTGATCGAGCGGTTGCGGAATCTTCACTTTTCCTTTATGACAGCAGTTGTTAAATTGTTTATCAACTGGACGCTCCTTGGCGAAATTCTTGGAGCCGCAGAACTGACAGATGGAATTCATTTCTCCACAATCGTGTCGAGTAACGTGAGATTCATCAAATCTCAATGCTCTTATTTGGAGTTGAATTGCTTGACTTTGGTATCGATTTTCTTTCTGTCGATGTATCGCATGGGATCGAGCGTTAGCAGCTTGCCGCGCTTGAGTTTCTTCTAATGTTTCATGTTGTTGACGTGTCGCATGGGATAGAGCGTTAGCAGCTTGCCGCGCTTGAGTTTCTTCTAATGTTTCACGTTGTTGACGTGTCGCATGGGATAGAGCATTAGCAGCTTGCCGCGCTTGAGTTTCTTCTAATGTTTCACGTTGTTGACGTGTCGCATGGGATAGAGCGTTAGCAGCTTGCCGCGCTTGAGTTTCTTCTAATGTTTCACGTTGTTGACGTGTCGCATGGGATAGAGCGTTAGCAGCTTGCCGCGCTTGAGTTTCTTCTAATTGTGAGAACTTCCAACTGTCATGTGAGAAGCTCTTTCTTATTGGGTCGATTTGCGTCACTTGGTATTCATTAATAACTCCGTTGAAGTAATATTTATATTTTATTTAATACCCCTTTGTACATTATATACACTTTACTTTCTATACATTAAGGATTCACAAGACCGGTCAATCACTACTACTCCCATACGTCTCCTGCCATGGTTACATCAATACTACCAGATACTAACTGATAACTGATACTAACGTTCATCATTCATACCGCGTTCGTACTAACAATCTTGCATGCTCACTAAATAATATGCTCATTCTTAATTTGTTCCTTAATAAAGGTGGATACACACTACATAATGTTTCACGTTGTTGACGTGTCGCATAGGATAGAGCGTTAGCAGCTTGCCGCGCTTGAGTTTCTTCTAATGTTTCACGTTGTTGACGTGTCGCATGGGATAGAGCGTTAGCAGCTTGCCGCGCTTGAGTTTCTTCTAATGTTTCACGTTGTTGACGTATCGCATGGGACCGAGCGTCAGCAGCTTGCCGCGCTTGAGTTTGTTCCAAAGTTTCACGTTGTCGACGTATCGCATGAGACCGAGCGTCAGCTTGTCGCTGTGATCGAAGCTGTTCTTCTGTGTTATTAGCTCTTGTACGTGCTTTTCTCTCACGATTCAATCGCCGTCGCTTTGCAGCAGGATTTTCGTAACGTAACGTTAAAAACGTAACAATTTATTATGTAAACTCTCCCTTCAAAATTTTCAATACTTACCCATCAAAAGTAAACAATCTGCCATTGCAATCGAAGAAATCGATGTACGCTGTCTGCAGACAGTTCAAAATTGAAAATTCTCCAAAATTCTCTTCTTGTTTGATGATTTTGGGATCGTTATATTTCCACGCTGAAATGGATACCGTAAAATTATAAGTGCAAAAATAAGTGAAAAAATTTTCATTGGAAATATTTTGCTTAGTGTTCAGTTTCATCTAATAACCAATTTGTGTATTTCTAAAATTTCAATTTTTTGGGAAAAAAAGTGGCTAAAACTACAAATTTTTGTTTAGTTTTTGGAAGCTACTTGTACGATATATTAAAATTCCCTTCTCTATGTGCTGACTTCCTGGGGGGCGCGCCCCAGGTGGCAGATAGGGGAATGCTTCTCAGATATGAGTGGTATGGTCATATTAGGGACGACTGAACTGAATCAAGGAAGGCAAGTGGAAACCACCCTGATAATACTTTTTCCAGGAAATCACTCTGGCGAGAAAACAAAAATAGGTGGACAGCACCACAAAATGTCCAAGATGATTGAGAACCGAAAAGAAACCAAATCGACTACATCTTCATCTTTTAAATGTTTATTTTTTTATTTAACCCTCAACCTGCCTTGGGTCACTGATTCTTCGCAAACTACCCCCCGATGTGATATTATATCATTTCATATAAAAGACTGGTGTATTTAATTGTTTCTTTATTATGAAAATAATTCAAATAAACATTATTACGACTTGATACTACATCTCAACATTCGATTAAGGATCAATTCCTCCTTAATATTCATCGTTTGCAAACGGATGATACTTGTGAGTGACAACACTAAAAATTAAAAATGTTACACATACCAGAAAAAATAATTTGATGGGTAAGCTTACTTCAGAAAGGCACAAACTCTGCCATTAAAATCAAAAAAAAAATCTGTTCGATATCTTCAGATGACAACTCAAAATCAAACACGTTGAAGTTTTCTTCAATTCTGGACTTGGAAACAGATTTTGAAATTACAATATTTCCTCGTTCGATTTGGTAACGGATAACAATTTGAGCTGGCGTTTTCGCATACTTTTCGGCAATCTCCATAATTGTTGGATCTTCCAAAAGTAGAGGTTCGTCAGGCTTGGCCCAAGGTCTATCGGGGGATCCCAAAGAACTGTAAGCTGTGATTTCGATCCCTATAGATTTACAAAACTCGATAAGCTTTTTTTGATTCAAGTAAGGATGAGGTTCGATCTGAAATATTATTTCAAGTTTATAAAAACACTATGACAGACTGAAATTAACCTGATTGGTTGCTGGAACGACTTCGGCATTTTCCAAAATTCTCTCGATCTGATTCTTGTTGAAATTACTGATTCCTATCGATTTGGTCAAGCCGGCAATGTAGACTGCTTCCATTTCTTTCCAGGTTTTTACATAATCATCGTCAGAAAATTCCATGCCATCGGGTCCCATTGGGAACAGCTCCTCGCCCGCCTTGAATAATACAAAAATAATTGGTTATGGGGACGTTACTTAACTTTACCCATTCCAATTAGGTTTACGAATTATTTTTCCGTAAAATCAACGAAGGGTTATCTTCCTCTTGATATAGGTCTATGATGATCTGTTTTTTACTAATTTATTTAATTAGTTCCATGAGCATTTTGGTTTTTACATCTTAGGTAATTACAAAATTTAGTAAAGAACAGGTTGGACCTATATTAAGAGTGAGACTTCTTAATAAAAGAAGAAAAAAAAAGAAAAATTTAATATTTTTGGGTATAGTATACCTAAAAGTTTACGCCTTTTCGAAAAAATCGGTTAATTTGCTTTGATTCTGATTATTTAATTTTTTTTTTCCAAAAATCACTATAATTTTCTCTGTAAACAATATTAACAACAGAGTACTTGAGTGGAAGGAGATACAGATAGCCATGAGAAACCAGCAGGGATCTGCGGATGACCTGATTCTAAAAAACTAAAAAACAAAAGATGGAACACACAAAGTATAACGACCCCTGCGACGCCCACTGACCTAGAGACTGATAACATGAAATATAAAAGAAGAGAGAAGATATTAGGGAAGAGAAAACAGAAAAATAAAACAAACAAGAGAATCAACCTGGAACATTAGAACAATGCTGCTCCCCAGAAAAATAAACGAAATAGTCAACGATATGGAAAGATACAAGATTGATCTGGCGGCAGTACAAGAAATTAGATGGAATGGGAATGGAGATGTGAAAATAAAGAAATATGTTGTACTATACTCGGGCGAAGAAAAACAAGGTAGAAATGGAATAGCCTTCATAGTAGAGAGAAACACAGCTAAAAACATAATTAAATTTGATCCCATTAATGGAAGACTGGCCTACATTAGAATCAAAGGCGAACACACTAACCTGTCTGTAATAAACGTATACGCCCCAACTGAGCAAGCAAAAGACGAAGAAAAAACAAAAATTTACGAGAGACTGCACAGAATAGGAAGAAATGGAGAGAAATAGTGGAAAAGACGAAAGTACACAGAGAACTGTGAATGAAATGAAAAAGAAGATAGAAAATGGAAAATAGGGACTAATCCACCCTAAAAAGCGGATTCAAGAACGTCCAATGACGTGGCGATATTCCGTAAGGAAGGGAGTGCCGACTTATTATTATTATTATCTAAACAATATCGCACATCAGCGGAATTTGGAGGAGGAACTAAATTATAACTTCGACTCCAAATTTTCGGTAATAAGAAAAAACTGCAAAAATCCTTTTTAAATTTTGAGATATGAGAATTATTTGAATATTTGAATAATCTAATTATTTGAATTGCAATTTGATATGATAATACTTCTAATTTGTTAGTATAAACAAAATTGTTCAATGCATACTAATGGCAATTACTCACATATTTATATTTACAAGTATTTTATTACAAGATTAAACATTTGAATGACTAATAACCATCATGCTAGTACATGTAGTCCAAAAATATAATGAAAACTTTTATTTTATACCTTATAACCCATTGGGGTATGGATGAGGTAAAGATCCAGATAATCGAGACCCAAATCTTTAAGCGTTCCTTTGAGTGCTGATTCAACCAAATCGGGCTGATGAGCATTGTTCCATAACTTGCTGGTAATAAAAAGATCTTCGCGTTTGACCACTCCTTCCTTGATTTTTTCGGCAATTGCTAGACCAACTTCTGGTTCATTTTCGTACACGTGGGCACAGTCAAAATGACGGTAACCAATATCTATGGCGTCTTTTACCGCTTGAGTTACTTCGCCTGGTTTGGACTAGACAAAATATCGCAAAATTTATTTTTCCAAACGCTATTTTTAAAAAAATTAATTCAGTAATACCTTCCACGTTCCTAAACCCAAAATTGGAATTTTAAGTCCATTATTTAATTTGACGTGTGGTACAACCGCCATCCTGAATATTATGCGAAAAAATCAATGAATGTTAACAAAACACAATTATAATTCTTGAATTATTAAACTGAACTGCATCGAGTGACGACGTTACATACTTTTTATACCTTCATGAAACCACAGATTTTAAAACTATAGATTACGTTCTTGTTACTTGAAAATATACTTTTCTAAAGTAAAAATTCATTTTCAATTCCAGTTCAATCATTTCAGATTTGACTACAGAAAATTTTCAATCTAGTTGAATTCTTGTCTTAAGCTTCTCAGGAGGATCGCGACCATGTGTGAAAGTCATAGTGGTCATCTTCAACCTGAAATAAATCTTTGGTCTTAAAAAGCACTTGAGCTTGAGTTTGTTGTGACAGTGTTTTTCGTTGGATGGGATTTACATGAAATAAATTTGATATGCTGTTGAATGTTAATGTAATACATTATAATTATATAATAATATTATTCTTTTAAAAATATTATCAAGTTATTAAACAGTTATAGTGTATTTCAAATTAATTGGAATTTAAAAAAGTCTAGCATCAAATTACGTTGTTATAAAAACATACAAACTATGCAAGGAAAAACAATATAAGAGATAAGATTATCGCGCCAACGAAAGCCCGCATTTCATACTCCACGTGGAGTAGTGTAGTTCTAATTGGTTAATATTTATAATAAGGACTTATTATTGGATAATATTTCTATTACGAAAATTCTCTTTGCGACTCCACGTGGACGCGTGTACCAGGTGTACAGTAAGTTTGTATGTTTTTGTAACAACGTAATTTGATGCTAGACTTTTTTAAATTCCAATTAATTTGAAATACACTATACTTGAATAATCCTAGATTCAAATTAGAACTTTTGTATATCGTAAACATTGATAAATTTGTTTCGGATTTTTTATATCCTCGTCAGGATGTTTTAACATGATATAAAAATACTAGTAAATGACTTTCTATCAAATTAATACTTAACTATTTATTTTATTTTATTTTATTAAAATTATTTTTAGTGCAAAACTGAGACAAATTATTTCTCTAACCCACGTCCATCAAGTTGCATGTTCCTGTTTTCTTATCCTGTTCACCATGATTATCTTACTTCCATCAGCGCTTCATTCAAAATCCCAGAACTAAAGAAAATATTTTTCCTCCCTTATCAAATACAAATCTTTGGGATAAAAAGCAGTAGGTAATATATTATAACGCTATAAATGTATAACCGTGGTAATGTTGATATTCACGAACGCAATAAAGTACCGACACAAGAAAAATGAAATTAGATCCTTAAAGTGTCCTTTACCGAATAACGTGATCATTTTTTTAAACAAAACTCATTTACTACATGTAATTTTAAATACTACGGTCACACCACTTTACGTTAAAAACCTAAAACTGTCAACAATTATTGTTCTACTCCGGAATGGAATTGGCTGACTTCTTGTTTGCATTAAATAGGCCAATACGTGCCCTAGTCCCCTAGTTATAAATTTATATGAGCTTTCACTTGAGACGCTGAAAAAACTGTAACAGATACGATTAAATAACATGTAAATAATATTATAGAGATTTAAATTTCCTACAAAAATCCAAGACACATATTTTTATCATGTCATGGCCTGAACGTTAGCGAGATCAACTGCTAACGCAAAGCACCCTCGGTTCAAATCCGGGAACGTCCAAAATATTTTTGAGTATCATCCGTGCTTCGGAGGGCACGTAAAACCGTCGGTCCCACTGTGTTAATGATTTAAAAAATTTCAGGGTTGGAAGAACTTACTATGTTGGAATAAAAATAAATCAATATTAAATAAAAAACGTTTGGGACAGGGGTAAAGGTGGAATCCCTCATATTATGCCACAGTAGTGGACGTATGGACAGTGGATGCAGAAATGAAGAGAAGACCAAATGCTGTTGAGAAGGATTATGTAAGAAGAGGATCAGGAATATCGAGACTGCAATACATTAGAAACGTGGTTGTCAAAGAATGGGTAGAACCATTGGCACGATTTCAAGATAAGCGCTCTATTCGTATATGTAATGCTATTGTTCAGTATTGAAATTGAAACTGTTTATGACTAATAAATGAATAACAGCATACAAATTTTTTTCTTATCAAAACTTTTATCATAATGATTTCTTCATTCATTGAAAGTTTATTAAACACATATAAATTTGAGCAAATCATTCACTCATTCATAATTAGGATTGAACGGGAAAATTGTCCGTTTTTTGATGGGACACAAGGGAAGGGGTGAAATGGCGGTTCAAAGTGGTCACAAAATTTCGGAATTCACTTGGGAGAGTTGAAATTTTGCAGGAGGCGAAACAATTTTTTTTTCTTCGAAATTTTTTCCGAGGCTCGGCAAGACGGCTCCGCGCGGTTTTTCGTATTTTTGTATCTACTTCCAGGTTTTTTGTCCCATCGACGTCAAATTTGGAAGAGAGGTGGGGGACGCGAAACCGGACAATCAGTTGCGCCAAATTTTCTAAATTTTGTTCCGTTTCCGTTTGAGGGGGGGTCAAAAATTTAATAGTTTTTTTGCGCCTGGCTCTCTTATTTTCAGATTAAAGTTTCGATCTTTTGGTCTCATTTGGATCCTCTCGAATTTAGATTTGCATTTCTGCAAAAAAATACGTACGTCGCAGATCGTTTTCGACCGCTAAGCGAGTCGACGGTTTTAATTACAATTTTTTTCGTTTTTTCTTCAAGTCCCCAAGGTCAAGTGATTTTATTGCATAATCGTATGCAGATTTTTTAGGTAACCCTGTGACGGATTTTTGTAATCCATCACTTACGTTCAACCCTATATATCATTTATTCTTTTAAAGGCGCATCATGTTAACCGCGCCGAGGTGGGGATTGGTTCATAATGCGCAAAAGGAGATAGTCTGGGGTGAAACTTTGAATAAGCAAGACGCTGGCTGTGTCAGTTTTATGAAGCAAGATATGAGGGGTGTGAATTTTTCACACCCCAATGTCGATTTGTATTTCTACTGTGGAGCGATCATGGACTCCTGGATTACGTAATTGGCGGGTATGGGGCGAGGATATGGCTACCGGGACAATTTTTGTTCGCGCAGACTCGTTAGAGATCTGACGTATCTTCGTTGCTGCCGCTTCTTGGTCGGATCTGCTGTCCATACTGCCTCTGAAGGTGTTGGTATTCCGTCGGAACGGTGAGTAACATTTTTGTTATGAGATTGCTTCACGGTGGTTTGTGTTAGTCGACTTTGCACACTTTTCTCCGTCTACCTGGAGTTTGCTTTGTTTCAATTCACCCTTGGCTGATTCATGTTTTTTCTTATGCTTTATTATTTAGGTTTTTCCTTGTGTCTTGCATTTTTGATTCGAACGTTTTTGGCCGATGTTATCGTTAAGTTGCAGGTTTTGCATTGCTGCATCGAGTTGATAGAGGCTATCTTATCGTACACACAGCAGGCGTGTATTCGAATGCTAAAGTTTGAATTTTGTGTTTGAAGACTAATTAATATTTAATTGTATTATTATGTTTTATTTAATTAAATTTGAACTGTGCATTATTTTCTTTAGGTGACATCGAGCCGCGTTGGTCAAATGCAATGGCTTAGGAATTCCTACGCGTTTGACATGGGTTCAAATCTTGTATTTGAAATTCTATGTTGAACCTTTTTTTGTGTTTTTTTTTATGAAGGCAGCGATGTGCGACCAATGTACAGGGTGTTGCATTTCATCGGGGTCGCTTCCGTTTGGTTTTATCGTTGGAAGTTCGATTGTGGTTTCACCGTTTGTGGGATTTTTATATGACCACTCGAACGTTCCGTTAATTGATTTTGGGGAGTGATTCTTGGTGGCAATGTTGTTGCCACTGTACTGGTTCTGGTCGGCTAATGCACTTTACATCCGACATCGCTTATCTCATCGCCTTCCGACAACGAACATCATATTGTTGATTTTATTTTAGTGTGTTAGCAAAGCTGTTTCCTTGATTTTCTCCGGGGCGTTCATTTGACACGACCCACGGCCTGCCGCCGCTATTAACGAGCTGGTTTATACCTAACATCAGGGCCCCACGCAAATAAAAGTAGAATTTATTTTCTGCGTGGACATTATCTGTTCCGAGCTATCTTCTCATTAGAGATAGTGAGGACAGATTTTGTTTCAACCCCAATTGGGGCATTGGATGTTTGTCGTGCGACAGCGCGGCGACGCTCACGTGTCCTTCCGATAGTTACCCTAGATCTGGGAGAACTTGAAATGTGCGATATGTTATTGCCCTTGCGCAGTTATTAAATTTATTTACATTTTGACCATGAAATCTTTTTCGAGGGCATAGTTACGGCCTATAAAGCGAATTTTATGAGTTTGACAAAATTTCCCAAATTAAAATTCTCGATAGATACCGTCGTTAGCTTTAAATTGTTCCCAGAGACGTGACCTTGAAAATTATTTTAAAGATCGAAATTTGTCACCAAAACGAATTTAGAATTTGTACCGCGGATATGCAATGGGATGTCGGATCCGCAATATTCGAAAGTAAATCGTAAAAATTGAAAATTAAAAAAGAAAACTAGGTTAACACATTTTTCTTTTCGAAAGTGCTGGTCCCTATTATGGTTTCCTGGGAACACTAAAATGTATTAAGTGCATACTATAATAATATAGATAAACACAATTTTAACATTATATTTATTTTTTAAGAAAACAATATTTGTTAATAATTTCTTCTTAGTATTCTTCATTATATGGATAATATTTATGGTTTTTTGCCCTAAAAACGTAATAATTTATTATGTAAACTCTCTCTCCATAAATTCCAATACCTACCCATCAAAAGTAAACAATCTGCCGTTGCAATCGAAGGAATCGATGTACGCTATATCTTCTGCAGACAGTTCAAAATTGAAAATTTGAAAATTCTCCAAAATTCTCTGCTTATTTGATGATTTTACGATCGTTATATTTCCACGCTGAATTTGATACCGTAACAAAATTTGGGGTAACGTTTTCTTCAACCTCTCAGAAATTTCAATTAATTTTGGATCGCTTAAAACGTCCAAGTCGCCAGGTTTCGCCCATGGCCTTTCTCGTGAACCTAAAGAACTGTACGCAGTAATTTCGATATCTTTAGATTTACAAAACTGCATTAGCTTTTTTTGATTTAAGTACGGATGGCACTCGACCTACAATTACTATTTCTGTAACAATTAAAGAAAGGTTTTCGTCTCACCTGATTTGTTACAGGACGAATTTTACAATTTTCCAAAAGTCGCTCTATTTGACTTTTGTTGAAGTTACTTATTCCGATCGATTTGATAAGACCTTTTTCGTGAACCTTCTCTATTGCTTTCCAAGTATCGACATAATCGTAATCTGTGAGCTCGCAACCGTTCGGTCCTATGGGAATCAATTTTGGTCCTTCCTGTTTGAGTGTTAAAGTTTTGTGATTTTTAACAAATTTGTCTAAACATTACACACCTTATAACCGAATGGACCATGAAGGAGGTATAAATCCAGATATTCCAATTTTAAGTTGTTCAGCGACTCCATAAAGGCAGATTCGACTATTTCGGGACGGTGAAATGTGTGCCATAATTTGCTTGTTACGAAAAGATCTTCACGTTTGACTACACCTTCGGCAATTTTATTTTTTATTGCAATTCCAATTTCGTGCTCATTTTCGTATAAATACGCACAGTCGATATGTCTATATCCGACATCAATTGCATATTCAACTGCCTCAATAACTTCTCCTGGTTTTGCCTACAAGACAGGGGTTATAGACAGGATTTTTCAACAGTATGGTGAAGAAATTCCAGTACAGAACGAAGAAGTAATGAGAAAAAATAAATGAATCATCATTGATTATTTCATTATATTAATTTAATTTTCATGAGATCACTTACTTTGTACGTCCCTAAACCCAAAATTGGTATTTCTTTGTTGTTATTAAATTTAACATTGGGAACATTAGCCATATTGTACAACAACTTTGCAAATATATGATAAGAGAAATTTTAACACATATGCTTAGAAAATTGTAATAAAAGTAAGCAAATTATTTTGTTTATCTTTGCATATTACGTAATATTGATAATAAAATTAGAAAACTAATAAGATAGTGGTAAATTTCGAGCGATCTCGCAATGGTTTTATTTAAGTAAGATTATGTACAAAATTATTAACTTTCTAATTAATTAGGGGAGACTGGGATAAAATGATCACTCTAAGGAATAACTTTCTCTGAAAGCTAAAATAATCCAAAGTAATGTTTTTCCTTTGGCAGGCCCCTATAGGAACCGGTGAATTGTTTTGATTTTATTTAAAAGATAACGCTTTCACGTTCAGAGAGACCATCCGGCTTTGATGAAGACCGATTAAATGCTTCAATTCGTGATGATCCACGTCAATCAACTCGGGAATTGGGCAATATGATGAATTGTGACCAATCAACTATCGTACGACATTTGTATTCCATGGGCAAAGTTCAAAAGTTGGATGTTTGCGTACCATACGTTTTGAGCGCAAACAACAAAAATTAACGTGTTACCATTTGTGCTTCATTGCTTGCTCGTCATCGTTTAGCTCGTCAACAAAATCGGCCGTTTTTGTCCCAAATTGTTACTGGTGACTAAAAATGGTGCCATTACATCAACATCAAGAACAGAAAGGAATGGTTGAGCCATAACAAACAAGCAAATCCTCGTGCAAACGCTGGTGCCCATCCACGCAAGGTAATGTTGTGCATCTGGTGGGATAATGAAGGCGTCATCTACTATAAATTGCTTCTGAGGAATGCAACCATCACTTCTGAGGTTTATTGTCAACAATTGCGTCGCCTGGAGGCTGCAATTCAAGAAAAACGACCGGCAAGACGGCATCGAGTAGTTTTGCAGCATGATAATGCCCATCTGCATACTGCTAACATTGCAAAAGCAGCTATTCAACACCTTGGTTGGGAGGTTATTCCACATCCGCCCTATTCTTCTGATCTTCCTCCATCAGATTTTCATCTTTTCCGCTCTCTATCCAAAAATCTCCGCGGAATCTCATTTAATAACGACGTTGCTCTTCAAAACTGGCTCGACGACTTCTTCACCTCCAATCCACCGGATTTCTTCAGGCGTGGAATCGAAAAACTGCCAGAACGTTGGGAGTCAATCATAAGCAATATTGATTAGTTTATGTATTTTTTATATTTAAAAAATTAAATTTAAAAAAAAACGCTACGAAAAAAACCAGATTTGTACCTTTTTATTTTAATTTTGGATATAATTTAGGATAATATGAAAAGTATCACATTTAGCTGGCCTCAACATAGAAACGAATTAAATTTACAAATTTACAAAAATCAAATAATGTATTTTTGGTTCAACTGCATTGTCATATTATGATAAACTTTTTATCAAAATTAGGGATGGTGTGGTCAACTTATATTCAAATAATAAATATTTTTGATGAAAATCTATACAATTAATTGAAAATCGATTCCGACCTTTTTAAATAGATATAATGGTGGTCGCGCAACTTAGCTATACTTTGAGCTGTTATTGGTATGTGAATACGAATCTGACGAAAAATTTGTATAAATATTTTTTTGTAGAGAATTTAATTAGCTTTAATTTTATATTAAACTATTTTGTCATAAAGTTCAAAGAAACTTGAGAAATCGGCGAAAAACTGATTTTTGTCCTTTCTGCTTATACTTAATTAATTTTTAGTAACCGAACCCACATCCCATGATAAAATTTGGTACGTATGCTCAGCACATTTGTACAAAAAAACTGTAAAAAAATTAACCAAAAAAAAAGACCCCTTTAGAAATAGGGTTAATATTAAAAAATTAATCCAGTTAGAGGTTGAAAATATTTGAACAGAATGTTCGTTTACCTTTACAGAACATTTTTTATTTTTAAATTTAGACCACCGTGGATGAAGTTACAGTCGTTTTCCTACAAGTCTACACACCAACTTTTTGACTTTTTGAAAGACCAAAACAAGGAAACGAGTGCCTTTTTGTGCAAATCCTTTAATTTGTATTTTTTATTTCTTACTAAGATGGTGTGTACCAAATTTTGTCAAATTAGGCATGGGTCAAGTAAATTCATTATTTTATTTGAGATGGAATGACCCATTATTGAGTTTAGCATCAATAAAAAAAATTTTTTTTTTTCTTCAAGATTTGTTAATCAATATTTTTTATATATTTTAATACAAACTTGCAAAGCTTTTCAATGAACTACTATAGCTGAAGTTTCTCTCATCTCTATTGTTATTTAGTAACAATTAGGGTGTATTATAGCATCTAAAAGTAAAGAAAAGATTTTTTCGGCGACTAAAAATTTATATAATTTTGCTGAAAGTAAAAGAAGTTATAGAGTTATGGAATCACTAATCAGCAGCTTTTTTAAAATTGCAGGAATGGATCAATAACAATTATGAAATAAATTCAAAATAAAAGGACTATTTGCTTACAATACATTTTATTTTAATTCTGTACTTGTATATAAATATAAAATAATTTTCTTATATTTGCAATAGGTACAAAACTTGCAAAACATTTGAGGTAATACATGTCCCGCCTTAAAAATATCAGTTCTTAATATTCGTCATTTTTAAAAGGATGTTCAGAATGATCAAGACCACTAAAAAAAATAAATAATAAAATAATAAACCTAAAATTTAACGTTAAATACTTACGCTGCCATACCGCAAAATCTTCCATTACAATCAAAACTATTAATGTAATCAATATCTTCGGAAGTAAGTGAAAAATTAAAAATATCAAAATTTTGTGCAATCCTCGACTTGGTTACAGATTTTGGAATCGTTATAATTCCCCTCTCAATTTGATACCTCAATAAAATTTGAGCTGGAGTTTTTCCATACTTGGCAGCAAGTTCTTTAATTTTGGGATCTTCCATTAACAAAGGCTCGCCAGGTTTAGCCCATGGTCTGTCAGGTGAGCCCAAAGGACTGTATGCAGTAATCACAATATTTTTAGATTTGCAAAATTCAATCAATTTGGTCTGATTCAGGTACGGATGGCATTCAACCTAAAGGGAGAAAATATAAAACCGAGTCGTAAAAAATTTCGAAATTAAAAACCTGATTGGTAACTGGAACGATTGAAGCAACGCTTAGAACTCTTTCAATTTGTCTTTTGTTGAAGTTTGAAATACCAATGGACTTGGCGAGACCTTTCTTGACCAATTCTTCCATAGCTTTCCAAGTGTCGACGTAATCTACAGCACTGAATTGAATCTTTCCCAAATCATCTGTGGGGAAAAGTTCAACTCCCTCCTAGAAATTTTTAAAGTAATGATAAATTGATATTTTTAAATTAACCTAAATTTAAAAATTAAATTTGTTTTTTGGTGGCCTTAAAATAATAATTTATGGGACTACTTAATTAAAAACTTAATTTAAAATGTCTTATCTTGTTCTTTTAATTGATTTAAAGTAAGAAAAATCGTTGATCTTACAAAACTGTTTAAAAATATATCGATTTAATTATTTTTTTTAACTTTTAGTATCTATTGAAACAAATATACAAAATATATTTATATGCCTATAACTTACTGAAAAACAATAATATCCAAAAAAATAAGACATAATTTTTCTTTGTAAAAAATACGTAAAACATTATTGGAAACTTATTTTACCTCGTATTTTAATTTTTTAAATTAGAATATTTTTTTAAACCTGTATGTAATAATTATTATGTTTTGAAAAAATTCTATGAAAAACTTGTCCATTGTATACATTTTAAGCCGGGTCTAAATCATGATTCTTTCTATTGTTTTCTCACACATCAATTTTTCAGTGAAAAATTTTAACAGTCATCGCCAAATAGCGTTTTCACAAAATCAGTAATTTTGTTTAATTTTAGTAATTTAAAAAAATCATCCATATCAAAAAATGTAAAGTAATATAATGGTTGAGTTTCTATTTATAAAGTTTATTGCTACGCTGAAATAACCTATAATATTTACTTGGTTTCCAATAAAGTTTTTTTTATCTAAATGTATAGGCTAATCAATTTAGACATTTTTAATTCAAAAACACTGAAATGTTAATAAGATTACCACGTTGTTTTCAAAAAAGTTTCTTTTCTAATACCCTTTTTAAATTTTATTTCAACTAAAATAAACAAACGTTACAATATCTATGGAAGTTAACCCCTAATCAGTCCCTTTTTAGGCTTTTTGAAAAAAAAAATGCATGTTACGTCCAGAAAAAGGGGTCCCATGTGGAAATTTTTTGTTAAACTCTTTAGTTGGCATCAGAAAACAGCTCTAAAATTTTTGGTATTAGGATAGGTTCGGAATAAGAGCAAATTTGTTGAACAAGGTTCCGAAAATGACCAAATCATGGATTAGTTGTTGAAAATGTATCCTAAGTCCAAAACAGGTCTTAGCAAATTTGAACCAAATAAAATTGTGAACATACAGTAAAATAAAAATTGTTACAGCCTCTATAAATTTCGAGATCCAACGAGGGTTTTTTTTCGCTTTTCTTCGAATTTTGCACAAAATAACGTAGTTTTCTTATTTTGATGTAGCTTTCTTTCCGGTTCATCAGACGTGAAAGTGGTCCCCAGATAAATGAAACTAAAGTAAATTATTTGTAAATCTCCGCATAGAAAAATTTTGTAGCAATAATAAAACCCATAAAACCCTAAATATTTTATAATTTTTTAAGGATATTTTTCGAAATTTGCTCCATTTTGGTGTCTCTCGCGATAAAAATATAGGAGTTACGATTTATAGCAAATAAAATTCAGCGCAATAATAAAGAGAAAATACAGTTCTAACGTTAGTAATTGTGCCCAGTAGAAAAAAAACTTTTTTGTGAAAATTATGTAAATAGCGCAGAATAAAGTGTTTATCACTTTCATTTATCTAGTCGTGCCATAAATTCTGTCCCAGTTAAAGTACATCTCATTGTTCACCCAGGTATAGGGGTTGGGGGGTTGTTTACGGTAATTTTGAAAATGTCCATTCATAGATAGTAAACGTGTATTAGTTGATGTTTCAAGTTCAAACAGGAAATATGGAATGAGGTGTAAAAGAAAATCGTGTTGCGGTAATTGCATTACATAAATGTAGTAAAAGTGCAAGTGAAATTTTTAGTTTGCTAGAACCTTTGAAAATTTCGAAAAAATTTATTTATCGTGCCATAAGTCGATTCACTGAGCTTTCTTCTGTAGGTGATAGGTCAAAAAGTCGACGTCCACGAACCACAAGAACTCCAAAGGTAATAAAGGCAGTACGGGAACGAATTCGCAGAAATTCATTGCGAAAACAAAAAGTAATGGCTAGAGAATTGAAAATTTCGAAAAGAAGTATGTCTCGTGTTATAAAAGAAGACCTTAAACTTGGGGCTTACCGTCGAATCACAGGACAACGGCTTACAGTGGCTTTAAAAGAAATTAGACACGTAAGATCAAAAATTCTGTTGCAGATGCACGCTAACAATGAATACAGAAATATTTTGTTTACCGACGAAAAAATTTTTACGGTAGAAGAAAAATATAATAAACAAAATGATAGGGTGTACGCTCACAGTTCCAAAGAGGCGTCAGAAAAAATTGCAAGGGTTCAACGAGGTCATTTTCCAGCTTCTGTAATGGTTTGGTGGGGAGTATCTTACGATGGGGTAACTCAATTACTTTTTGGTGAAAAAGGCGTTAAAACGTCCGCAGTTGTGTACCAAAAAATGTTAGATGATGTGGTAAAACCACTCAATGACACCTTGTTTGATGGTAAGCGTTGGATTTTTCAACAAGACTCTGCACCAGCGCACAAAGCTAAAACCACCCAACGGTGGCTAGAAGAAAATCTACCTGGTTTCATTCGAGCAGAAGATTGGCCCTCATGGAGCCCCGATTTAAATCCCACGGATTACAAGTTGTGGTCTGTGCTTGAAGACATGGCTTGTAGTAAACCACACAAAAATATCGAGCTACTAAAACGCGATTTTGTGAAGGCAGCAGCATCGATACCTATTGAAGTCGTACGTGCCGCAATAGATGATTGGCCACGCCGTTTGAAGGAATGTGTGAAGTCAAAAGGAGGGCATTTTGAGTAAATTTAATTTTAATTTATTGTCTATAGGTATAATACGAGTATACTTAATAAAATGCGTTATACAGCGTCTTTAACATGGGACAGAACTTATGGCACGACTAATAAGATTTGCAGGGAAAAACAATTATGTGTAAAGAATGAAATTTTCCCAAAAATTGGAAAGCCACATCTTCAAAACATGCTATTTTTTTTTAGTTTTACGCAGAATACAATTTGCGCTTCATATGCAAAAATATGCACATGCTCTGAAACTGAGCCATTTGCAAAAATGATCACGAAAATAATTTAAAAACAATTTTCAAGTATGTAAGGATGGTAATTTTTAGTTTTTTATTTTCGTTCATCTAGGAACTACTTTTATATGCATAGAAAATAGCCAATACATGGCGTTGTGATTTTTGGGACCTACTTTGACAACTTTGCCTCTGTTCTTTATTTGCTGTATTTTATGCTAAATTAATGGGTCTAAGCAAAAACTCCATTTCTTAGTTATTTTCACCAGTAGTGGCTTTCTTAAAGAGCACGTGCCTTTCCGTACAAAATCGAAAACAAAAACAATTTTTTATCTAAAAATAATAATTTCAAATAAATAAAAGGTAAAAGACTTTGGGGACTTATTTGATAAGATCAAATATATTACAAAGCAACCCCTACAGGCAACTTTTATAAGAGATGCGGAAGACCAATTCGAGTAGAGAAACTTAGTGAACAGATGTGAATGAAACATTGGGATCACAATTCCTTAGTTATAGAGATGTCACTGAAGAGAGAGAACTAAAAATAGTTCATTTATATTTATCCTTTTACTTTAAATTTTGTGGCTTTCAACTGAAAAAATTCAAGAGCTGCCATTGCAAATAAAGTTCCAAAAAATTGGCGGTTGCTGACAGGGGGGTCTGGGGTTGATCAAGTGGTAAAACATTAAAAAATGTTTTATGATATTGTGCCCTACTTTTTTGCCATGATGATGTGCTGCTCATTTTCCTGTTCTATTGTTGACTTGAGTATTTAATTTCACAATAAAGAGTACGAATATTCTCACGGTAATAAGAAGTTGTAAACTTTAAATAAAGTTTTTAATCATTTATGAACTCTTTATTCTAAGGGTTATCGATTAAAGTTTTTTTGGAATTAAAAAAAGTAGATTCTGGTCATTCCTTTATCTTTTAAAGGCATTGAAACTTTAAAGAAAGGCGGAAATAAAATAAAATCGTTGATTTTCACTACTTAGTTTAGTCCAACTTAAAGTTTAAAAGCACAAAAGCAAGAAAAACCAGAATCTACACATAAATCAGTTTGAAAGTAGTATATTAATAAAAATACGATAAATGTATATTTTTCCGATTTTTCCTTTTTCTTTAAATTTTGTGCTCTCCCATTGAAGAAAGTCACGAGCCGCTATTGATTTTCACCTAATGACTGGACTAGAACCAATTTGTATCATGTTGTGTAGTAATTTAATTGTAATTTTCCGAAGGTTAGGATAAAAAATTAAGATGAACGATTTTCCACGCTGGCTCTCTTTGAAATATTCAATTTTTTGCAGGTATTCAATTTCTATCGCGTTTACAGTAAAAATATATGTCCTAAATTAAAAATTAACCGTATAAACCGCAAATTAAAATTTTGCGTTGTAAGATTTTTAAAAAATGCATAATAAAAAGGGGCCTGTGTAGTAATAACTAGGAAAAATGATTTTTTTTCTTAAACCCTTTAGTTTTGCATCAGAAAAGAGCCCCTAAGTTTTCAACCTCAGGGTAGGACCGAAACAGCGACAAATTTTCCGAAGAAGAGCGCAAAAATCAGAAAATCATAAATTTTAAAGGATTTTTTCAGATTTTTCACATGAACTTTTCCAATTTTCTCTTGGAAAATTTATTGTGAGTATTTTTCTTATAATAATAATATTTATTATAAAAAATCTATGTTTCTCTTCTAAATTTCTCGCGTTAATTTCTTCAACATAACAGAACATTAGAATTATCAGTATTAATTTCGCATTTGAATAGGGATATAACAAAAGTAACTGATCATTTCACTTTAATTTAATAAATAAATAATAATGAATTATTTTTAAGGTCACATCAAGTGACATTGATTATGAACACTTCTCTTTGACGTTAAAAGTAAATTGGAGTATTTAGCTAAAAGGATCTGTAATGGTTATCACAAAGTTAATCAAATTATAAGCTATAATTTAAAAAATGAAAGTATTTTAAAAGTTCACACTGCAACATTGGGTCTGTTATTATACCAATAATGCAGCCTTAATCAAGTTTGAAATTAATTATATCGCAGAGACAGCATCTAAATTTATTGGCCTATAAATATCAATGGTACTTACTACTTGATTAAAAACTCTTTATCTTATCCTATTAATTAAATTAAACTAATAAAATAAAACCAACAATATTAAAGATCTACTTGAAAAAACTATCTATTTAATTAAATCATCAGCTTCGATCCATAAATTATCTTGTTATCAAGTTGTTTACTACAGCAATGTGCAATATCATGCTTAGTTTCAGATACAAAATTTAAATTAGTTTTCTTATCACAAGTGTATTAGGTAAATGTTGACTCTCAACTTGAAAAAAGCTTTGAAAAATTATAAGCATTGTAAATTACAATTTCTTTAGTTTAACCACAGATTAATATACAGATAGCTAATACCAGTTTAACCCTTTCACTGGTTTACCCACAAATTTGTGGGTAAAAAATGAAGAAAGAAATGCAAAAAATTTGTCAATACCAATCACATAAATTTATATAAGATATAATTTTCTTCGAAGAATATCACAATGGTCCTCGTAATTAAAGATTTATCAATTTATTTTCCCTTTTAAAAATTTTTAAATAATGATTATTTTTTTTATTATTCAAATTTCGAAATCATAAATTTATTTTTCTTGATTCTAAATAAATCCATAAACTTACCAAAATTTAAGAATAAAATAACCCCTTGATCCAACATTTTGAATGCCTTTAAGCATAAATATTTTGGACCCCCAAATTTTGGTAAAATCAGTGAAAGGGTTAAATAATGATAAAATAATTGCATTGTTAATTACTGCAATAATTATTGCATACTATAATAAAAAAAATATAAAGAATACAAATTCAAATTACCTTGTAGCCCAAAGGCCAGTGCATTAAATACAAATCCACATATTCCAAGCCTAAATTTTCTAGACTCTTCCGGAGACCAACTTCAACAACTTCGGGCCTGTGGAAAGTATTCCACAATTTGGTGGTAATAAAAATATCCTCACGTTTAATCTTGCCTTCTCCGAATTTATTCTTAAGAGCCACACCAACCTCCTTTTCGTTATTATACACATAAGCACAATCCAAATGACGATATCCAATATCAATCGCATCTTCAACTGCTTGTGTTACTTCACCAGTTTTAGACTAAAAATTGTTAGTTGAACACCTTCCCTTTTTTAAATTTAAGATAAATTTAATTAAATAGGCTTACCTTCCAAGTTCCTAAACCAAACATGGGAATTTCCAATCCATTGTTGAATTTAACTTTTGGTACTTCACCCATTTTAATGTTCTACAATAATGGAACTTGAAATACAAACCAACTGAAATCGACCACGTTCGACGACTTCAAAAGTTAGTTAAAAAATGATAAGTTGATTTACAAATTACTATCTTTTATAAAAAAAAAGTTTGATAAAATTTTTGACACTTGACCATACTTCGCTCACAGCGCTTCTCAAAATGTTCACAAAAATTTTATTTTGTTTTAAATTTTTTTTATAAAATTCAATAAACTGTAAAGAAGCTGTGGGTCTGTTTGTTTGTATTTCAAAATATGGAAGGTGTAATCTATCAAGTAGAGTTGTTCCTAATAGAAAATTCTTGCAAGTGTTTCTTTAGATTTTCGAGGATATCTAAAGAACACAGTCTAGACCAACGGTGGACAACCTCCGGCCAGCAGGCCAACTCCGGTCCGCGTAAAGTTCTAATCCGGCCCGCGAGATCTTTAGAAGAAATAATAAATAAATATTTTCAAAAACAAAAATTTTAAAGAAAAGGATTAGGTTAGTACCTAACATAAGGAAAAAGGAAAGATCTACAGTTTAATTTTCGATATAATTCGTCTTATTTAAATTAAAAAGTATTGTAAAAAGTAAATTGAAAAGTACACTAGACCCTCCATGTACGCGAGTTCGATGTACGCGAATTCAGAATAACGCGAATTAGATTTTGATACATGAATTTTTTATACGCGAGGCAAAATTCCCTTTAACGCGAATTAAGTTTTCGCGTATTATTAAAATAACTAGATGGCACAGTCGGCCTACCGGCCGCCTTTAGCCATCTAGACCGTGTCGGATGTGATTGTTCGGCCTTCGGCCTCACTACAAGGTTCTAAAATAGCCTATGTTTTTCGTAGCGTTGTAAATATCGTAACTTCTACACCAAATTTGGTTAATATTGGTCAAATAGAAACGTAAAGCACGTGCACGCGTATTTGCATTGTCGATCGGTTGACAGCATCCATTATTGTTTTTTTTTATTGGTATCCTATAATAGTATATTAAAGTATAAGTGGATATTAAGATCTTTAAAACACGCGCGATTTTGCGAGCACGAAATAGAGCAAGTGTTTTAAAGATCATGTATCCACGAATACTTTACATAATTTTTTTTTATTGGTACACTTTGAAATCATTAATACTGGTATTGATACTACAAAAAATGGAAATAATATCTGACAGTAAGTGAAATGGTCGAATTTGTGATGTGACATCAGTATACCACTGTCGTTGCCATGGAAGTAAGAAAAACAAAAATTAATTTTACAATCTGTCACATAAGATTAATTATTTTTGTCACCACAGTTGTTGTTGTATATTGCTTAAGAAAATGAGTGTTACCATTGATTACTTAAATAGTAAAGCAGAATCGCGGTTAATACCGCAAAAATCGGAAGCCGCTTATAAAAAAGAATACGACAAGTTCATTAAATGGATGGAAGAGGAAAAGGTAACAGATACAGATGAACGAGTTATGCTTGCTTACCTTCAGAAAATGTCGGAGCAGTACAAGGCATCGACTATGTGGGCTATGCATTCGAAATTGCAAAGTATGTTGAGGATAAATAAAGGGGTCGATATAAAATCATTTACGAAAGTGCATGCATTTATGAAGGCAATCAGCAAGAATGACGTAGCCAAGAAGTCTTATGTATTCAAGGAAGATGATCTGCGGAAGTTTTTCATAGATGCACCGGACATTACGTATTTATTTTTGAAAGTGGTATCCATTTGCGGTATCTTTGGCTGTTGTAGAAGATGTGAATTGTGCGATTTACGCTTACATGACATCAAGGAAGAAGGAAGCGTATTGCTTATTACTATCCGACCATCTAAGACAGTGAAGACTCGACGTTTTACTATTGCCGACAATGATGGAATTAGATATGTGCATTTGGTGAAGGAGTATTTATCATTGCGCCCGAAAAATGTAAGTACCGACAGAGTTTTCTTACGGTATGATAAGGGAAAGTGCACCAATCAAGTGGTTGGTATTAATACATTTGGATCATGTCCATTGCAAGTTGCACGATACCTTAAATTAGACGATTCTGAAAAATACACGGGACATGCGTTTCGACGTACGTCCGCTACCATAATGGCGAATAGCGGCATGACAATAGATCAAATCCAACGACAAGTAGGATGGAAATCGGCAGCGGTGGCGACTGGTTACGTTGAAGAGAGTATTAGCAATAAGAAGAATGTTTCAAACATTATTGGGAGTGCCA
Organism: Podabrus alpinus; assembly: GCA_932274525.1. Classification (NCBI taxonomy): domain Eukaryota; kingdom Metazoa; phylum Arthropoda; class Insecta; order Coleoptera; family Cantharidae; genus Podabrus; species Podabrus alpinus. The sequence goes on from OW026453.1 coordinate 24,110,147, forward strand.
TTAATGGAAATGCAACCTCATTGACTTCCGAGAATATTAGCAGCATTTCCTCTGATTTAAAAAACGGAAGTATTAATATTTCAAACAATTCCAGCTGCACTTTTAACATTTATTTAAAAAAAAATTAATTTTATTAAATATTTGAATATTAAATAATTAAATAATAATTAAAGAGTTGACATTTTTTAACTTCACGTTTCTTAGGTTGTTGAAGTTGCCATGGTAACTTTAAAACACGCGCGTTTTTGAAAGTTGGATTTAAGCACGCTGATGCGTACTTTAAATAAGCATTTTAAGTTGATTTTGAGTAGCCTGCCTTCCTTTAAGGAATCTCGATAATCCATTCATGCGCGTCCCAAAGGGACGCGCATGAATGGATTATCGAGATTCCTTAAAGGAAGGCAGGCTACTCAAAATCAACTTTCCTTTCCTTTGCGAATTTTTGCACTATTTCAATACAAAAACATGCGCAGGGACCTACATAATAACTGTGCCAAATTTGGTTCCGATCGGTCAAACGGTTTAGGAGTCTATAGGGAATATACATTCGTACATACATCCATTTTTATATATATAGATTATGTGTTATCCAAATAGCATAAACAAATTTGGAGGTGTAGGTGTATATAAATCTTACGTCGAAGCTAAAGATATTCATTGAACTATACTAAGGCCCGCGGACGAAATAGACCAAGAGCCCGTGTACCGTTTTAGGTAGTGATCGGTTTACGCCCATTGAACACCTAAACTTGTATTATCGATGTCGACGATGCTACAGAGATGCTCGCCATCCCTGATTTCCGGGGCGAAGTGGGAGGGCCGGGCTTATCAACTTGTTATCAACAAGTGAATAGAAAATTTTCATAAGTTTACGACTGAGGGTAGTGGGAAAGCAAAGAATTCAGTAAAATAATCCGACGCTCGCCGGTCGTCAGTCGTCTACGACGTGGCGTTCACCCGCTGCAGTCCTCGGAAGATGTCAAAAATAGAAAGAAAAAAAAAATTTCGAGTTTACGACTGACAATGAGGGGGATCTTACCATTAGCCTTTGAACGACACAAACCCCGTCCGCCAGCCTTTTTCAATGGGGCGGAAGCGCGCCGGGCCCACCGACTTGGGACTAATGCCCAGGTATACTTTTTATGATAGGTTTACGGCTGACTGTTTCAAAATTACGTTCAATTGCAACTGTCTAATCGGAAAATACAATCAACAGTCATCCAACATGTATCGTAAATCTTGTCAGTCGTAAAAACAAGTTCGTGGAATGAGCTTTATAAGGCTTTACTTATAAACGGCTACCACTTATGAATTTTTATATGTTTATGGCTGACAATCAAAAATGTAGTTACGACGTAAGCACGTGAAGATGAAAACACAATTCTCAGCCGTCCATAGTATGGATAAGCTCAATTGGTGGCTAAACTAGCACGTACCCTGCAATTGCTCGATGCAGGTCAAATATGACTATATTGAAATATCGCCCCTAATTTCTTCAATAGTGTAATTTGACGACTGGCACTTCGATGCATACCTGAATTGGACCTCCTGGATCGATGAATTCATGTGTCAGTCATCTCATGTGTCGGTGGAATGTTGTCAGTCAACAAATGTAACGCGGCGTGAGGCGCCGCGCGAAGCGCCTTGATCTGTATTCTTCCAATTTCCGGATTTCTGTACCTTTTACGAACTGTTTATGACTGACAATGAAAAATATATTTAGAACGTCAGCACGTGAAGGTAAAAATACATCTGTCAGCTGTTTTTAGTATGGATAAAGCCCTGTCAATCGCAAATATAGGACGCATGCCACAACATTGACAAATTTTTTATGTCGGGGTTAGGATAGGTTTCGGAGGTTTCATATCTTATGAGGCCAAACCATACCTCTCAATACAAATTAAAGATAAAATATTGGGCGAGGCTATAATTATTTCCGTTTAATTATATAAATAATTATTGTTTTAATTAAAATTAATTGTACTTTTTAATAAATTATTATTAAATAATGTTGTGAGTTATTGTGTTTCTATGAGTATTAATCGAAAAAAATTATTTAGATCCAATAAAATTATAATAACTGATTTTGTCTTAAAAAACGCAAGTGAGGCTATAATTATTTCCTCCAGTTATGATACACGGATACAAATTCTTATCTTACCATCATGCAGTTGTTGCTGCAAAATTTTCACTAAATCGCAGTTCAAAAAGTAATTTTGAACCGTTATTGTTGAAACATCTGCCACACTGCGCGGAGATCATGCGCACCGGCATAGAAAATGGGTCCGGTGTGAACGGCCCAAGTGACAAGGAATATTCAAAAATAAAAATCCCTTGATATATAGGACAAAAGAGGGATTAGCTACAATGTAAAACCAGGATAATTGAGGATTTTTAAGAATTAATACCGAAATTTGAGTAAAAACCCTATGCGGTGGCCGGGATAGGTTGTCGGCCTCTTTTTTGCGTGGTTTCGAGAACTACGGACACGTCCCTAACATGTAATTTAACAAAATTTTGGGTAATTAACGGCCTTTTTGGCTATGTTTTGATCCGAATGTATAACTGTTGTCGTCGCGGAGGTGATCATAAAAAAAATCCGAAAAAAGTGTGAAAATAACAAAGTTGCATTTGTACGAGCCACTGATGCACCACGTCGATGTGACATCGTTCGCCCGTGGTCCCTTCAAATCGAGTGAAATTTTTTCGCTCCGATTTGAAATTTTCTTTAAAAATCGGGAAGGTGACCCTTGAAAAAGCATTAAAAAGTATAGTCGCGGTATGCGGCAGTTATCTTCTACGTTTAACCCCCAAAAAAGCGCGTAAAACAAAAAATAATCGATAGCTAAAATTGCAATTCGATGTTGGATAAAAGTCACTCTTGCCTAGAAAATAACAAAAGGTGCGTTACCATATCGCTATTCATAATGTTTGAGCGTCGTTTCTGTATATACCTTCGTAAGGTTGAAAAAAACGCACTAAAATAGGATATATCTTCTTGTTACCGTGGTTTGAAGCGTCGGTTAAAATTGTAATGCAATTGGATTTACCAAGATCATCTTTTAATTCTTTGATTGCTGTGCGCGCCAAAACATTTACTACAATAGCTTCTGTTTTCGTACGCGCGCATCTAAATTTCTGATCGAAACATGATTGAATTAACTTCGACGCACAATCATTGGAGCGAAAACTGTGGTTTTCTTGTATCGTGCGATAAGCCCAGACGCCTTCTGCCGCGGCAATATCCAAATCTTTTGAAGTTGGCGCGTCCGATTTCTTGAAAAAGTTTAACATTGAAGAACTTGAAGCGGCGGCACGATCGGCATTTTTATGTTTTTCAGCCTTTAAATGCTGTTCTATATCACCGTCACCACTATGGGAAACACTAAATTCTGTGCGACACTTTTCGCATGTAACATCCGAGGGAGTATTTATTTGCTTATAAACGGGTATTTTGCTTGTAAATTAACATTGAACGTACACTTACGTTTCGGCATATTTAAATAAGATTCTAAAACAAAGCACAATCACGCCAGATATGACTAACACGCCCGCCTGCCTGCTCCTTCACACTCTCCGTTGATTAAGAACAAGTGGGGCGCGGCGGATCGGCTATCGAAAACGGGACAATTTTGCGTCCCAAAGCTTTTTTCGGGGACACCGGGACGGAGAACTGAAAAAAGGGACGGTCCCGTTCAAAACGGGACGTATGGTCACATTATGTATACAGTGCTTGTATAGCATTATCACTGAAATGACGTATGTTGTTAATTTTTAGCAGGCCTTCGCCACACTTTACATTACCGCGGGTGATGAATTCTTGTTTCACGTGGTACTCCTAACATTGTGTAATTTTTTCAAGCATAAACTTATAATATTGACGTATACATGGATATTTGTGTAACTTTTGAAGGGCCCAGTACCTTTTTTCCCTATGGTATTTGACTGACAGTTATAGATTCTCGATTTATACATTGCAGATAACTTATACATACATTTTGGAATATAAACCTACCATAAAAAGTATACCTGGGTATTAGTCCCAAATCGGTGGGCCCGGCGCGCTTCCGCCCCATTGAAAAAGGCTGGCGGACGGGGTTTGTGTCGTTCAAAGGCTAATGGTAAGATCCCCCCCATTGTCAGTCGTAAACTCGAAATTTTTTTTTTCTTTCTATTTTTGACATCTTCCGAGGACTGCAGCGGGTGAACGCCACGTCGTAGACGACCGGCGAGCGTCGGATTATTTTACTGAATTCTTTGCTTTCCCACTACCCTCAGTCGTAAACTTATGAAAATTTTCTATTCACTTGTTCAGTTGGAAATCAGGGATGGCGAGCATCTCTGTAGCATCGTCGACATCGATAATACAAGTTTAGGTGTTCAATGGGCGTAAACCGATCACTACCTAAAACGGTACACGGGCTCTTGGTCTAAAACGTAAATATTATTCTGGCCCCTGTTATACAAAAGGTTGCCCACCCCCCCTGGTCTAGACCTACAATTTCTAGGGAAAGCGTGAATATCTCATAAATGATTTAATATAAGAATATCAAATATTGATGTGCTAACAAACTATTTGGAAGGCGAATCCAGAATGAATAAGCACCAGAAGAAGATTCAAAAAAGTACCCATACAAGGTTACCGGGTCTGTTGATAAAACCTGGAGAAAAAATTTTCAATACGATAAAATTGAAACAAATGCTTTGGTAGGTATCATTTATTTGCCTACAATAAATTGGCAAAACCAACAACTAAGCACGTTAATTTTACAAAAATAACAATTATTAATTTTATATGCACAATCAACAGTCTTAACATTTTTATAAAAATATAATCGATGCACCCTATTTACACGCAAAGATTTTACTCAAAAAACTAAAATAAAATGTTACATTTTTTACAAAATCAAATAAAGACTTTTTTAACAAAATTATGGCATCGAGACGAGTCCTCTATCAAAGGATTCACAATTTCTACCCCGGAAGCGTAACTTTCAAGTAGTTACACAGATCCAAATATCCCGTAAAGGATTATTAAGCATTTAATTATATTTCTTAAGTATACAACGAGAACTAGCATATTCTGGAACAATTTCTTCTAGCCATTTCATGTCAATGACAGTTAAATTTCTTAAGTAGCATTTAGTGGTTTGCACCACTTCTGTAAACATCACACATTCGGGATATTCCAAGTGAAGGACAGAACTGGGATGCACATGCACCACTTGCCTCGTATCCAACTAAAACAATTTTGTTAAACAAATTTAAATTTAAAAACCCAAACTCACCATAACATATTTATTATTGTTGTTCAATTGGGCCACATTCATAAACAATCCGGTAATCAAACACCTCTGCACATTTTCCATTTCATTTTTGCAAGAGGTCAACTCGATGTGATACTTTTCACAAATTTTTATCAACTGCTTTCGCACCTCATTCGCGTAAGTTATATTTCTAATATTAACGAAATTCTCCTGACACCACGCTTTTTTATGTTCCTCTTTCAGGCGATCAAAATTCCTATACAGATTCAACAGGGTAGTTAAATCACCGTAAGGCGATTTAAATTTCTCTCGTGCTTCCAAAACCTGCAATCGTTTACTAGGAGGATTCACATAAACAGATTCCCCACTCAATAATGCCACAATTGTTAAAATTTCTTCCACGCATCCGTACTTGTGTGAGGCAAGAAGGATTCGGCTGAACCGAGGATCCAACGGAAATTGAGCCATTCTTTTACCCAATTTCGTCAAACTACTACTTCCTATACTTTCGATTGCTCCTAATAACCTCAGCTGTTCGCATGCAACAATAATTGAATCCTTAGGAGGTTTATCCATAAAATCAAACGACAAGGCGTGTATTCCTAACGAGAGCAACTGTATCACTACGGATATCACATTTGCCCTTTGAATTTCAGGAATTGTGGTTTTTGTCATGGCTTCAAAATCAGCACGAGTATAAATACGGTAACAATAACCTTCGGATTCACGACCGGCACGACCTGCCCTTTGGCACGTCTGTTCCTGTGAAATCTTTTGTACCTTTAATACATCCAAACCGGTTGAAGGATGAAATGTCCTTTAAAAAATAAAAACAAAATTAAAATTGAAGCGAAACAATTATTGCTGTTGTGACTTACCGCAATTTCACCTTCCCACTATCTATGACGTATCTAATTCCACTAATGGTAACACTGGTTTCGGCAATATTGGTACTAACGATGACTTTTCTTGTATTTTTAGGCGCAGGTTGGAAAACGCTCATTTGAGTTGAGGTCGGTTGTGCTGCATACAAGGGACATACCTTGACCGGTGGTCCATTCACAGCTGGATCGCGTGCTAATACGCGTATTTGGTGGGCAACAGTTTCTATTTCTTCTTGACCGGTTAAAAATATGAGCACATCTTCACTGAGAACACAAAAATTTGGTAACTCTAAATTTATTTTTCTACTTTGATTTTTCGCCAATTGGCCAGACTTAACAATTCAATTTTTGTATATCCCTGAATCTATTCTGATAATTTTTATACGGATTGCATAAAATTGACTATTAGAAAATATTGAAACTTTGTGTGTTATGGGGCATTCCCTGCTAAATCACCATCGTTCAGTTTTGCGTTGTTTGATTTTTTTTTATCTTTTAGTATCCATCAGCAACCTCGTTAGTCCCTTCATAGTCGGAGAGCCAGTGAATATTTTGGTCACGTCATTTCACCAAGAAAATTTCATAATTTATTACGTTATAATATAAGTGGCGATCATAAAGCGGACGATCTGGCAGCTGGCTGGTAGAACCCGGCCCGACGATCTACCCCTAAAGTCGCCAAAAACACGATGCAATCACGTTATAGGACCAAAGCTGATTTTTTTTGTTACTATTAACAGTCTTCATAATACGTTATTTAAAATCACAGCCAGACGTTTTAGGACGTCCCGTCCCAAGGGGGTGCCAAACGCCCTTAAAGTGGCATAATTTGAGGGTCATTTACGTTATAGTACCAAAAATTTTTTTTTTACTAATCTTTAAATTAGAACTCCCTTAATAATTATATGCAATTGCCAGTCGAAAATTTCGGGACCAGGACCCCGCCAGACATCAGCAAAGATTCCAAGATCAGTACTCCTGTCGCACCGATAAATATAATTAAAATACTTATTTCAATTAAAACTACAAAAGATTAGGTTAATTGGGAATATTACCAAAAAGAATTTACGTGAGGCATATTTGAATTCAAAAATGAAACTGTTCTGAAAGCAACGTTGTATTTTCGTTGTAATATAAAGGTATTAAAAAATTGTAAATGTTATGTTATTTACAACCACTGCCGAATGTTTTAGGGTTTTAAGTGGGTGCCAATAGAGTAATTTACCGCATAACACCAAATTTTATTTGTTTATTAGATTTCTTACTGATCATTCCGGTGTGTTTTTTATTATCTTTAGTTGGCGAATTTGAGAAAACTACGAAAAATAGGTAAATGGTGAATATTAATCAAATTGATTAAAATACGCATTTTTTTGTTATTTTGCATGTAACATAAATACGTCGTGCAACCAAAATTTCTATGCACTTATTTTCCTTATTTTTTACAATTTTATTTTTCTCAATTTTCCCAAAAATCGAGTTATGCCTCTTTATATAATATTTGAATTCAAAAACTTCTTGAAAACAACGTTATATTTTCACATGCTCTGTTTTACATCAATATTACAACATATTTTTGAAAATAATTTATTTACCAATAATAAATTTAAAAAAATGTGTTTTTCTAGTAGGCAGTAGGAGGTAAAAAATATTTTGTTATTTACAACCACTGGCAAATGTTTTAGGGTTCTAAGAGGGTGTCAATAATAAAGATCTTAGCTATAGATAGTACATAATTTTGTTTACTTATTTCGACACCTGATATGAATAACATTGTAACTCAAGTTACGTTATCCAACTATGCTGTAAACGGCTTCCCCAAAGAACAAACAATAGTTTTGGTTTATGAATCGTCGTCCTATCTCAATTAAAAATACTGTTAATTTAACAAAATAACATCATTGTTACTGCAAATTAAATCTTTAAAATGCTCTCCTGTAAAATAAGCAAAATAGAGTTACAATGTTATTCATATCAAGTGTCGATTTGTATTTCTTAGTGAACCCTTAAACAATGTTATGTACTGTTTTTGTATTTATTTGCATTGTTTAATAAACTATTTTATTATTATTATTATCATGACACCGGTGTTTTTTTATTATCTTTAGTTGGAGAATTTGAGAAAATTACGTAGAGGTAGTATATTATTATATTAACTAATATAAAACCAATATTAACCAAATTGATAGAAGAATTTACATGTAGTATATTTGTTTTAAATGTCCAATATGTAGAAATTATAGCGAAAATTTGAATTAAAAAATGAAACTGTTCTGAAAATAACGTTCCCACGCTCTTTTTAACAATATTGGCCTTTTTGAAAATAATTTATGGACCAATAATAAATGAAAAAAATGTATTTTTGAAGTAAGACTTGTAAATATTATGTTATTTACAACCACTACCAAATGTTTTAGTGCCTTCTAAGAGGGTGCCAATAGTAAGGGTAATTTACGATATAACTAGTAACAAATTTTATTTACTTTTTTGAATTTCTTAAGTGCTATTCGAAAAGGGATTATTTGTCTTGTCCTTCTTGACCTTCTAGTCGTTGCAAGCACCAATGAAATCTATAATTTGATTGATTCTTGCCAGGACTAACAAGTACAGGAGTACTGATCTTGGAATCTTTGCTGATGTCTGGCGGGGTCCTGGTCCCGAAATTTTCGACTGGCAATTGCATATAATTATTAAGGGAATTCTAATTTAAAGATTAGTAAAAAAAAAATTTTTTGTACTTAACGTAAATGACCCTCAAATTATGCCACTTTAAGGGCGTTTGGCACCCCCTTGGGACGTCCTAAAATGTCTGGCTGTGATTTTAAATAACGTATTATGAAGACTGTTAATACTAAACAAAAATCAGTTTTGGCACTATAACGTGATTGCATCGTGTTTTTGGCGACTTTAGGGGTAGATCGTCGGGCCGGGTTCTACCAGCCAGCTGCCAGACCGTCCGTTTTATGATCGCTACTTATATTATAACGTAATAAATTATGAAATTTTCTTGGTGAAATGACGTGACCAAAATGTTCACTGACTCTTGGACTATTACTTTTGAATCAAAGGCTTTGGAAGGGGTAGAAATACAGTCCAAGGTCTGGTGACCTGGTGACTCGCAACAGTCTTACGCTGAGATGGGTACCAAGCCACCAGGACATAAAGGGTAACAAAAAGGCAGACCTTCTGGCTAAGAAGGCTGCAATTACCCCCCCCCCAATGGGCCCTGAACCTGCTTGCGGAATCGCATATACGACCTCTAAAGAGGGGATTAGAAATATACTACGTAAACAATACCTCGCTTACTGGGCGGGCCCCTTCTTGGATTGAGCAAATCGCGAATGTTCAGTGAGGGGCTGTCAAGTGTGAGTCCAGGAACAACAAAATTCTTCAGGCGAGTAGAAATCAGCCGAAAAGAATAGTAGCAATTTTTACAGGACAGTGCTGTCTCAAAAGGCACCTCAACATTGTGAGGATAGCTGAAAACCCCACATGCAGAAAATGTGGCGAGGAGGATAAAACCCCAGGAGTTTTAGGATATTTCAGCTTGCCCGCACTTTTTGCTAACTAAAAATATTCATTACCAGCAGCGCCGTAGCAAGCTCTTCTGGCGCCTGAGGCAAATTTTAATATATGTGCCCCCCTTCCCACAATATTCTTATCATTATCACGTCGAAGTTTAGCGCCCCCTTGCAATCACCCTTGCTACGGAGTTGGCTTAGAGTAAAGAAAACGAAATGAATGCTTATCAGGAACTCATTTAGGCTGCAATACCCCCAAGGTACACTTAATTTATTGCGAAAGAAAAACTCTTTTTTTCACTTTTATGTCCCTTGGTATTAAGAAGAATGGTACTTGGATAGTTATGAAAAATATCACCTGCTGACCCCCCTCCCGGATTACAAACGAAAATTGCAAAAATTAAACGAAAAATAATAAATTTTGATGCTTCTGAATAATGGCAAGTGTACCTGGGGAGTATTCCATACCCCCCAGACCACCCGGTCATGCAATATCGAGTTTTATCGATAGATAAACTTCTGAAGATCTTACATAAAATACGCATATAGTAATGTCAGAATCACCGTTTCCATGGTAACGTAACGCAATACCCCCCTCCCTGAAACATGAGATTATTTTTATCGAATGAATTTTTCTTTTCCATTTAAATATAAGTATTTGAAGTATTATTATATAAGTATTGGTGCCGGCTTAGAGTAATGAAATCAAATGGATGCTTATCAGGAACTCATTTAAGCTGCCGGAACCGGGGGGGTCTGGGGGGTATGGAATACCCCCCAGGTACACTTAATTTATTGCGAAAGAAACACTTTCACTTTTATGTTCCTTGGTATTAAGAAGAACGGTACTTGGATAGTTATGAAAAATATCACCTGCTGACGCCCCCTCCCGGATTACAAACGAAAATTGCAAAAATTAAACAAAAAATAATAAATTTTGATGGTTCTGAATAATGGCAAGTGTACCTGGGCGGTATGGAATACCTCCCAGACCCCCCCCGGTCATGCAATATCGATTTTTATCGTTGGGAACTTCTGAAGATCTTAATATATAAAATACGCATAATATGTCAGAATCGCCGTTTCCATGGTAACGTAACGCAATACCCCCCGCTCCCTGAATATGGAGATTATTTTTATCGGTATGAATTTTTCTTTTCCATTTAAATATAAGTATTTGAAGTATTATATATAAGTATTGGTGCCGGCTTAGAGTAATGAAAACAAATGAATGCTTATCAGGAACTCATTTAAGCTGCCGGAACCGGGGGGTCTGGAGGGTATGGAATACCCCCCAGGTACACTTAATTTATTGCGAAAGAAAAACTTTCACTTTTATGTCCCTTGGTATTAAGAAGAACGGTACTTCGATAGTTATGAAAAATATCACCTGCTGACGCCCCCTCCCGGATTACAAACGAAAATTGCAAAAATTAAACGAAAAATAATAAATTTTGATGCTTCTGAATAATGGCAAGTGTACCTGGGGGGTATGGAATACCCCCCAGTCATGCAATATCGATTTTTATTGTTGGGAACTTCTGAAAACCTTATATAAAATATGCATAGTATGTCAGAATCACCGTTTCCATGGTAACGTAACGCAATACTCCCCCCCCTCCCTAAATATGGAGATTATTTTTATCGGTAGGAATTTTTCTTTTCTATTTAAATATATTTGAATAACTGTCGCGATCATAACGTGATATTTTTAGCGGTTTCCCAGTCAGTTAAAGGGAAATGAAGAAGAACGCGAGGGTTGGAATTAACTTTCCTAAAATACCCTGTCTTATCATTGGACCAAAATTGAAGAGGAGAAATTTCCTGAAACCTTGTTTTGTTTTATTCACCATCGATGGTAAAGTTTAAATGCACGAAATTTTTATTCAGAATTAGAATTATTCAAAACCTGTTTCAATTGTTTTCACTTGATTTTCTCTTTATTTCAAAAATACTTACGAGGGGAACCTTTGAACTGTAACGCTAGTTTTACAGGGTTCCCACTAAATTTTTCAAAGCAAATTCCCCGACTTTTCCAGGTTTTCCCTGACAAAAATTTTAATTTTCCCTGACATTTTAGTATCGTAATACAGTAATCTGAAAACAATTTGCACCGAAAAAAATACATAATTTGAATGAAAATTTAAAAAAAATTATTTTAAATTTAAAAATAATTTATCTGAAAATAGAAATTAAAATATTTCTTTGACAAATTTTTTGCTTTCCCTGACATTGGCGCTAAAATTTTAAAATTCTCTGACTTTCCATGACTTTCCCTGACAAGTTCTAAATTCCCTGACTTTTCCAGGTTTTCCGTACAAGTGAGAACCTTGTTTTAATATATAGTTGATATTGGCGATTTACATTACCGTTGGTGGCGCCACCAGAAACAACAACATGGCTGTGTTTAGACGTATATTTCGAAATTCAAAGTCATAGTCTGGTGATAATTTCCAAACATTTCAGTATGGTGTTAAATTTATTGTAATATGTATGGTTAATTAGTTGATTTTGTTATGTTTTGAGCCTGAAGACGAAATTTTATTTTCATTTAATACGTCATTCACTAATTTGAAATTCTCCCGCATGGTGGCGTTTGCTTAATGTAAATTGCGAATTTTTTTAAGGTGCTATGAAAATTGGTTTTTGAGAAATTTGGACTTTAAAGTTTTTACACCATTGATAAGTTCAGAAAACAAACTAAAAACTAAATAGGTTCATAGCCCAGTGGTTCCCGCACTTGCATACAAATTTTGTTGCACGTATATCAGCAGGGGCGGATTAACCAATTCTGCCGCCGTAGGCCGAACAAATTTTGCCCCCTATTTTTGAGAGGAAATCATTAACAAGTAGTACATTTTGCAATATTTTATTTTTCCAATTACAACCTCTTTCGTCTTACAACCTCTTTCGTCTACATTTTTTTTTAGCAAACACATCAATAATATGATCAAAATTTATGCCTTTTAGAATTTCAGATTCGATATTCAACAAAGCCAATGCATTAAGTTTATGTTGACTCGTATTAGTACGCAAATAGTTTTTTGTGCGCTTCAAGGTGGAAAAAGAACGTTCTGCAGAGCAGTTAGATGTAGCCATACAGTCACACATCCTAAGAGTAATATCAATGTTAGGGTATACCGAATTCAGTTCATTCTCTTTCAGCCACGTCAACAATTTAATCGGTGTTTCTTTCTTCTCATTTTCACTATCCTTGCTGCTTTGAGTTGCAATCTCTCTTTGATATTCCGAAATGCAGTGACTTTTGAAGTGAATGCATTCTTTCACGAAATTTTCTTCTAGGTCATCGGGATAACTACTTATCAAATGACGTGCTTTGACCATAATCTCATCTATATCCAAATTTTGCGATTTCAGCAGAAATCCGAATTTATCCACCAATGTTTTGTACGATTCACGTCGTTTTTGTAGTTCACCTAACAAGCTATCCAAAATCACGTTATAAACGTTGATTCTGAAATGATCCCTAGCGCTGAAAGATACTTCTTCTGATGGCGTTTCATCATGCTGCTGCTTTCGCTTTCTTTGACGCTTAACGTTTCTTTCATATTCTTTACAGTACGAAAGTTCCAAAGCCTGTTTTTCGAAATTATCAAAAGAATTATCTCGTCGTTTCTTTTATTGGTAGGACAGTAATTTTGTAATTATCAACCCTCAATTATGGATCTATGTACACCCAGGGTCATGGTATGTGTACATATACGTGATTTCTCTCATTATTACGTATTTATGAACTACTTTGATACACACGAAAAATGTTTGAAGTCATACCTACTATAATTACATCAATTTTTTGCATAATAATGATGATTCATGCTTCTCTTCTGTGGATGTAGAATCGATAGCACATCCGCTTCGCCCTATGTTTCGCGCTTCCTCAAAACCAAGCAAAGCAATGAAACTTTTCATGTTATACATATATGTATAGCTGGAAAGGTAAGACATCACTTAACACTAATTTCGTGACGGCATCGTATGAAGGTCACATCTCGTGTTGTTTTGTGACCGTTTATCAGAAATAATCCTATCATCTTTATGGAAATGCGATGTCTACATGAATCGTAAGCTTGAGAAAAAAAAATCAAAATTTGCCGCCCCAAATAATCTGCCGCTCTAGGCCGCAGCCTACTCTGCCTACCCCTAAATCCGCCCCTGTATATCAGGAGTATGAATCCCCATTGTGAAAGCTTTTTTTTAAATTTTATCTTAATTTAAATAAGTGATTCTTTTACTTATTGTTAATTTAAATATTTTGTAATTTCGTAATACAAATTTAATAGCAATTTCGTTACTAATAAAAATTTTTTATTTTACCAGTTGGTCTTTCACTTAATTTATTGCGAAAGAAAAACTTTCACTTTTATGTCCCTTGGTATTAAGAAGAACGGTACTGGGATAGTTCTGTAAAATATCATCTGCTGCCCCCCTTCCCGGATTACAAACGAAAATTGCAAAAGATTAAACGAAAAATAATAAATTTTGATGCTTCTGAATAATGGCAAGTGTACCTGGGGGGGATTCCATACCCCCCAGACCCCGCGGTCATGCAATATCGATTTTTATCGTTGGGAACTTCTGAAGATCTTATATAATAAAATACGCATAGTATGTTAGAATCACCGTTTCCATGGTAACGTAACCATTTAAGTTTTTTTTTAAATTTTTATTAATTTTAATATTTTGTAATTTCGTGTATTACGAAATTACAAAATATTTAAATTAACAATAAGTAAAAGAAGCACTTATTTAAATTAAGATAAAATTAAAAAAAAAGCTTTCATAATGGGGATTCAAACTCCTGATATACGTGCAACAAAATCTGGATGCAAGTACGGGAACCACTGGGCTATGAACCTATTTAGTTTTTAGTTTGTTTTCTGAACTTATCAATAGTGTAAAAACTTTAAAGTCCAAATTTTTCAAAAACCAATTTTCATAGCACCTTAAAAAACACTGTGTTCAATAATTTTTGGTTTTCTTTCATTGTATATCAACTACATATATATTAAAATTCGCTTTACAGTTCAAATGTTCCCCTCGTTAGTATGATGTAAGGGGTCATCCATTAATTACGTAAGGGTTTTGGAGGGGGGGGTATTGGATATCTTACGGACCCTTACGTAGGGGGGGGGTCCGACGTATTCCTTACGTAAGTTTCTTAAAATATTTTTTTAAACTAAATTTAAAAATCAAATATAATATTTGATAAAAAATCAAATATATTGAAATATATAGTACTTAAAGGCGCTGATACACATGCTACTTACTGGCACGAAAAGCATGCTATTATGACGTAATTTTACGACATTTACGTCATAATAGACGTAATTTTACGACAATTACGTCATAATTACGTCGTGCCAGTAAGTAGCATGTGTATCAGCGCCTTAAAAATCATTAAACATAGTGGCATAATAGTATAATATACTAGCTGGCACAGTCGGCCTACCGGCCGCCTTTAGCCATCTAGACCGTGTCGGATGTGGTTGTTCGGCCTCACTCAAGGGTATCGCAGGCATACGTGTAGACCGTGGTTGTTCGGCCTTCGGCCTCACTCCAAGGTTCTAAAGTAGCCTATGTTTTTCGTAGCGTTGTAAATAACTTCTACACCAAATTTGGTTAAGATGGTCAAATAGAAACGTAAAGCACGTGCATGCGTATTTGCATTGTCGATCGGTTGACAGATTGACAGCATTCATTATTGTTTTTTAAGTTGATTTTGAGTAGCCTGCCTTCCTTTAAGGAATCTCGATAATCCATTCATGCGCGTCCCATAGGGACGCGCATGAATGGATTATCGAGATTCCTTAAAGGAAGGCAGGCTACTCAAAATCAACTTTCCTTTCCTTTCCGAATTTTTGCACTATTTCAATACAAAAACATGCGCAGGAATCTACATAATAACTGTGCCAAATTTGGTTCCGATCGGTTAAACGGTTTAGAAGTCTATAGGGAACATACATACACACATACATCCATTTTTATATAATCTGTACCTCGGAGGTAAAGGGCACTATGTCCATTTTTGGCCAAATTGCGATTATTTCACATCTGTTTATAACTTTTTCTGCTTTACACAGAGGTATAGAGCACTATGTCCTCAACCAATTATATGGAAAGTTACAGCATTTTACATGGGAGTCATTCCACGTCAACCGGGACAAAAACGGGTCATTTCTGACCACTAGTTCTCTGATTTTGAAATAAATTTTTTTACAGATTCTGTGGACAAAATGAATCCATCAAACTGTCTTTATTTTATTTTTATCGCCCCTAGTTTAGAAGTTACACGGGGTTGAAATTTGGAAAAAACGACTAAAAATCGAAAACACGCTCTCCTTCAACTGCTTATATCTCCGGTTCTATTCATCCTACAGACTTCTACAAAAATGCATTTTGTAGCTCTTGAATGACACTTTCAGGATATAATTCATTTCATTCCATAATAATTAAAATTTTGTTTGTTATATAAAATTATATTTTTCAAACGTGGTTTTCGAGGTTTTCGTCACTTTTTAAAATTCTAAAAAAAATATCAGCGTATTCCTTGATCAATTCTCTATAAATTCCTACAATTATAGATTGGAGGATTGATAACAACTGTGTCAAAACAACGATTGATTTATAAGTGACGGCGCGTTCTGGCGCTAATCGACACGGCCGGGCCTGTGAAGCGGAGTAAACAGCAAATGGAGAGTAGGAGCGCCTTATGTAATAAGTACTGAAAGAATCGAATGAACCAAATAACGATTTAATTTATATTTGTTTATTAAAAAATATCAAGGTATCATCAAATAAATCATATGACTAAAAGTATTATAAAATATATCTATACATAAATATAATTAAGTAGCGACTATAATTAACGTTTACTTAGAAACAAGGGCCTCGACAGAGCTTTCTGCGTTTGAGTTTCTCTTGGCTAATACTTTCTTTTGCGTTATTGGCCTAATGCAATGAAATGTTAGTGTGCCACGGACCAATTTTACCTTTTCAAATCGAGCTTTCAATGCAGCGGTTTCATTTGCATAATCATTGTGCGTAAAAAAGTCTACTGTAATGTTTTTAATGTTTTGATTATTTCTTGCCCAGGAAAAAAATTTGTGTGGAGTATTGATTGGTTCCCGTAAATTTGGCTCTAGACTGGCTCTACTTGCTAGTCTTTTTAAAGCTCCTCCTATACCATCACAAGGTCCCTTTCCATGTGAAGTGGCAAAAAAATTCCATTCGGCACTAACCCCAAAGTCTTCTTCGTGAAGGCAAACGTTCAAAAAATTCTTTTTGTTTTTATATTGCGCGCTGGCTCCATCGGAGAAGTAAATGACCTTATTCAAACCTGGTATTTCTCGTTTCAAAAAATGTACAAAATTTTTTTGAAAAAGGTGAACGGCGACGGTATCATGTTTTAGACTCTCGGAAATCGCAATATAATTTTTATGCTTTATTGTGTCACCTTCTTTGTAATAACCAACGAAAGGATGTAAAGTGACTTGGTCATTGTTCCAATGCACACCCTGAATTGCGTATTGAATTACAAATGCGTAATTTTCCGCGAAATCGCACACTACCAAACACTCTCCTGGTTGTAACTGCTCTTTTTTTTCGGCAAAATAAGCTGACTGTTGCTGAGCGATGAACGAATGCGTTACCAATGCTTCCAGTTTTGTTTGAAGTTTTAGCAATAAATCTTCCACAGTCGATTGAAAGGTTTCCAAGTTTGTTCGATCTACTGATGTCCATTGTTTGTACACCACGGTATCAATAAATTCGGTTTCAAATACCTCTTCCAGCTGATTTATCAAACCTTCCGTTCCTGGGCAATTTGAACATTGTCTCAAATGACAATCTGTGGACGGTGGATTACAGAGCATTCGGGCCAAACAATCTTTATAATTGTGCTTTTGCACAAGATTAATATAATCTTTATAATTATTGACTGGCTGAGGTGTGTTGGCTGTAAGGTGTGCTATTCTTGCTCCATCTAACAATAACTTCACGTTCTCGTGAATTGCACAGACGCAAACTGAATGAGTTCCGTTAGCTCCAGGAAGTATACAGTGCTTCGGTCGCAATTCGCAGAACTTTGAAAAGCCGACCTTTAAGTCTGGATACTTTTCTTTGAAGGCTCGGTACGATTCCTTCAAGTTGCTGAGTATTAACCGCTTCTGTTTTTGAATTTTTTCGCCATTTTCCTTAACCGTAACATAATTTTTCTTTCCCGCCATTACACGACTCATATGATCGGAAGTATAAAAATTCATAATACAATCCTTAGTAGCTTGGTTCAGCTTCTTACCGGATTTGCCATCAGGAGTAGACAAAATCCCGAACCGTGCCGTCGTCTTCTTGGCAACGGCAATCATGCGATTGGAAGCGTCGAAATTCTGTTGAATTTTTGAAAATGACCAGTGGGAAAATATCGTCAAGATTGCAATTTTTTTATTTCGATCATTTGTTCCAGCAAACCCTTCTTTCAATTTTTCTATTACTGAGGATTCTGCTCCCTGGATCTCTTCTTCAGTCTCTTCTTCCACGTGAAATACTTTCGAAGCCAATGTCTTCTGTAGCTTTTGAAATTTATCTCCAGAATATTTCTTCTGCGGCAATTTTCGTTTATTAATTGGTGATTCGCCCAATTCAAGTAAAGTCGCGTTCAATGTTTCAATATCAACGTAATCCTCAATGGATGTTGAGTCTCCTTCACGGTCCGGCTCCCGTATTGCACTTGCGCTGGGTCGTGCATTATCACTAAGCGAAGAACTGTCAGAGGTTTCACTTAAGTTAGGCATTTTGGACAGTTTCAGCCGGCATGTGTCACAGATTTTCGATTCCGCTGATGGAGGTTGATTTTCCGGTCTCAATTTTTTTTAGCAGCGGCGGAAATATTTTTCTCAAACTGCGTACCGGTCTTCTATTGTGCTTCGGTAACTTGAACGGGTTGAAACAGAGATGATGTAAATTCGATTCCATAATGAAGCAAAATACTTCAAAAAATGTGTTTATTTAAAACACTTAACGACTTAAAGAACTCTTAAAGACTTTCCCTTAGGAATTTCTATTCAAAAATTTAACAAAACTAACAAAAAATCAAAACTAAACACTCAAAAATTAAAAACTCTCTTCACAATGAAATCTAAAACCATAATGACAAATTTTATATTTAAAACTACCCCTACAAAGTTCTGGTCAATATTTTAAACATTTGTTGTTCTTAGGGCGTGATGGAATTTTAAAAGCTTCATTTTTATGATACTTTTATTGCAGTTTTATTACCGGAACAACCTTTATTTATGACAATACTTTAAAATTTCCAAAATTTGTATGCCAAATGTATTACAAATTTACTAGAAAAGTGTATTGAATCTGTTTTTTAATTTAAAAATTTTTTTTAAAAAAAATTTAAAAAATTTGGATTCTTTTAATCATTTTAATAACTGCATTTAGGTGTCCATACTTCCGTGAGCGGCAGTGTACCTACTAGTAAAAATGGATGGTTTATACCAACTCGAATAATATTAATATTTATACAGGGTTACAAATAAATAAGTAATTATATATTTATTAAGTAATACCCACAATAAAAAGTGGGTGTTACAACCCCAAACAACATATTAAGTAATAAGTAGTTATAATGAGGTGACCCCATTGTTAAAGAGTGGGCGCCACCTGCATCGCCTGTGAATCATTCGCTGTTTTGACACAGTTCTTATCAATCCTCCAATCTATAATTGTAGAATTTTATAGAGAATTGATCAAGGAATACGCTGATATTTTTTTTAGAATTTTAAAAAGTGACGAAAACCTCGAAAACCACGTTTGAAAAATATAATTTTATATAACAAACAAAATTTTAATTATTATGGAATGTAATGAATTATATCCTGAAAGTGTCATTCAAGAGCTACAAAATGCATTTTTGTAGAAGTCTGTAGGATGAATAGAACCGGAGATATAAGCAGTTGAAGGAGAGCGTGTTTTCGATTTTTAGTCGTTTTTTCCAAATTTCAACCCCGTGTAACTTCTAAACTAGGGGCGATAAAAATAAAATAAAGACAGTTTGATCGATTCATTTTGTCCACAGAATCTGTAAAAAAATTTATTTCAAAATCAGAGAACTAGTGGTCAGAAAGCTGTCCCGTTTGACGTGGAATGACTCATGGGCACTAAGTCCGCTTTTACTCAGAGGAATACAGCACCATATGTGGACTTGGTGCTGTTTACCTCTAAAGTTTTTAACAATGCTGCTTTTCAGCTGGACATAGTGCTGTTTACACCTTGCGGATTTTTATTAAAATACACAAAAAACCTTCTAGTTGCAACAATGTGACATTATGTTGTGACATTATGTTGTGACATAATGTCACATTGTTGCTTTATATCATATAATATAACTTTGTTATATAATGTGTTATATAACAAAGTTATGAGAGGTATACGGCACTATGTCCTCCGCATAAATTTAAAAATTTTTAAAGATATGCAAAAAAAAACTTTTTGAGTGAATAACTCTTAACTAAATGAAACATGAATATACTAATAACATTGTGGTATAACAATTTTGTTAACATTCCAATCAATTTTTAAGACATTTGTGGTTGAATTTCAAAACAATCTTTAAACAGCTCTCCTGAAAAATTAGGAAAATGGACATAGTGCCCTTTACCTCCGAGGTACAGATATATAGATTATTATTCATATTTTATAAATATTGGGGGTGGAGAGGGGGGTCAAAATTAATTTTCTTTTAAATAATCCTTACGTAAGGTGTGGGGAGGGGTTCAACAATCTTACGTACCCTTACGTGGGGGGGGAGGGGGTCCAAAATTACAAAAATCATCCTTACGTAATTAATGGACGGCCCCTAAGCAAATTTTGTTAATCTGCTTTATAGAGAATTTTGTATTCTTCAATTTTGATTTGATGATCATTTTCACTAAAAATGAAAGTAAGCGAGTTATAAACGAAAAACTACTGTAGAGGATTAAAATCCCCATTTGCGGAAAAGGCCGACAGGGAATTTTAGGTGATGTTGCAAATAAAATCGTGGTTAAATTTTCGAATTCAGTCAAATTTGAATATATGATTCCCCCCAAAATGATTCTTTACTTTTTGAAAATTTAAAACTATTATTTATTGTTTTGTCAAGGTTTAGCGTCCCCACCCTTGCTACGGCTCTGATTACCAGCAATACTAAATGATCAAAAAAATCAGCCAAATCAAATAAATACAAAGTAGAAAGATGGTTGCTTTAGCATGGAAACCATAGAATAAGATAATATTATATCTGTGTCACAATTGTTTCACCACTTTTGACGGGGTAAGAAGCAAAACCACCAAAGCTATGCTAAAAATCAGTGCAATAATGTTAATTTGCAAGAATTTTTAAATTAAAAAAAAATTACTTCCGCGGTTTGGCTTCCCCTTCATTTGTTTACTACTCGAAAACCCAAGTGCGTTTTCGAGATTTCTTAAATATGTAAAATTTTAGAAAATTATTTACACAAAAGTTGATCCCTATGTCATTCATTGTCTACAACTTTTGTTGGTAATTTTTTGTGATTTCTAGAGCCAATATATTTTAATCCACAGAGTGCTGCTGTTCACTGGAAGATCGAGCTAAGAAATTCCGTGTGAAGTCCGTCATTGTAACCCAGAATTTCTGCTCTCTAACTCAACCAGTAATCACACCAAGCCACTGCTGTGGTCGCATTTCCAATTTGAAACAAACAAAAAGTCTTGAATGAGTAAACTAAATCGAACAAAAAAACTAGAATTAATTTTAAATTAAAAATTTGATCACTCACTTGTCGGGGGCCTCTTGATGTATTTGGAAAAATGTCGCTACACAAGCCGACGCGTAGTCTTCGTGCGATTTTAGAGAATAAAAAACGTTAACAGGAAACGTACGTCCTTCCAGGAAGAGCACTTCACAGTTGTTGAAGTATTTTGAGAAATGATCTACGTCCATTGTCGCAGACATCAGAATTATCTATACAAAATAAAATACTGTCATCTGAAATACAAAAGCCAAAACGTTTATTACCTTCAAAGGTGCCAACTCTTTTTCTTTCCTAAGTTTTTGAGCTTGTTTGACAATTCCAAACAAAATGTCTGTGTGTATGGTGCGTTCGTGAGCTTCGTCTAATATGATGATGGTGTAATCCATCAACAAGTTGTCACTCATAGCTTCCCGCAACAAAGTCCCATCGGTGGCAAACTTAATTTTGGTTTTGTTGGACGTGACATCTTCAAATCTCACCGCATATCCCACAGTTTCACCGATGGTATTCTAAAATTAAATAAAAGTTAAAACATAATAAAACGACTTACGGAAAGCTCTTACACCCATTTCCTTGGCTACCCTCATTGCAACACTTATAGCGGCCACTCTTCTCGGTTGAGTAACAGCAATTTTACCATTATTATGAAGTCGAGCGGCATAAATAAACTGTGGGATTTGGGTAGTTTTACCACTACCGGTTTCACTCAAAACGATCAAACTAGGATTCTTACGAATGATGTCCACGATCTCGTGCCTCTTGTTAAAGATCGGCATTTTTTTTCGCTGTTCTTGGAGACTCAGCTTCTTGTTACCGTTTTGTACGTTAAGATTGAGTTTGGGGCGTTTGTAGTCTCCATTTTCGATATCTTCGAAAGCGGAAATCTTACGTTTCTCAAACTTAAACTTTTGTTTATTTTCCAGAAAACGTCGTATTTGCGGTTTCCCGTTCATCGTTAAATGAGAATTATAATGCAAAAACTCACGTGCCTTAAAACTAAGGTTATGGTTTACAAAATCGCGTAATTAGTCAAATATCACCACACAGTTGAAACTTTTCTTAATGTTATTAATATTTTTGACCGATTTTTCCTTAAAAACTAATATAACGAATAACTTTGATCAAAAAGCGGAGAAATGTTTACATTTTCGTCGAAGTAAATTTGAAAAAAAAAAAGTCTATTGCCAACTTGATTTTAAATTCTTGTATAGTAAATTTTTTTTGATTTATTTCGCAGGCGCCCTATACTGAATCCAAAATAGTCTACATTTTCGTTTTCAAAATAATTAAAATATTTGCAAAACTTGACGCTTCCATTCCCATTTTGAATTTTTACATGAAATTTATTTTTCAACACTCTGTATATTTTGTACGTTTATGAGTTTCAAAATGTGGTTGACATTTGTGCCGAAACCTAACCTAATATTTTTTTAAACAAATCAGTTACTTCGTTCCAAATTTCCAAAAAATGGAAGCGCGTGGTTACAAGAAAACGGAGCTCAAAATAAGGGTGGAATTCCAAAACAACGTACACTTATTAACTCTAATATACCCGCCAAGTAAGGAATTTTTAAATGTGTTCAAGGAAAATATGTTCCTTAAGAGCAATCAAGCCGGCTTCCACGAAGTCGTTTACTACTTACTCGGGATAATCGAACCCGATAAATTGAAACAAAAAATACCCACTTGGCCTGTGGCGAACTTGCGTATGGAACATTCCTTTCGGTCGGAAGTTTTGAAGTTCATCAACGAGTTGAGTTCGATGTACGAAGAAGCGTGTCTACCTAAAATCGCCACTTCGCAGTTAATTTCACCCGGCGGAGTGAGGTTTACAAAGTTTATGTTGATGTTGTCGCAGTTTGTGTTATACGTCCATATGAAACGAAGTGGTAAATTTTCCAAATTTTTGTACCCTGTGAAACCGACGAAAAGTAAGATTGTCACTAAAGAACACCTCAGGAAGTTCAATGTTTATATCGGGAATATTTCAAGTGTTAAGTCACAATTACAATCTTTTTCTGAGATGAAAGAAATGGCTGAGAAGGAAGCAAGTTCGATTCTTGAAAAACAAAAAGAGGCGCATGAAATGTGTAAGAATTTTGAGGCCAAATTGGAGGTTTTGAGGAAGCAAGCTTTGGGTAATGATGTGAACGAAGGTGACATGTTTGTTCGATGTGTTGAAATATTGGAAACTTTAACAAATTTAAGAGATCGGATGTATAAGTGTCACGAGTTGAGTAACTACTTGAGCGGCAATGAGGGTGAAATTGCATATAAAAAAGGAACGAACAATGATTTTGAAGATGAAGATGAGAATTTGGATTTGGTGAAGTTGATGGAAAATTATCACCAAGCGATAAACCGTCAACAATTTGAAATACAACTGTCGGACGCAAAGTATATCGTAAGTCAAATTAAGAGATTTGAGGAGTTGAAGCGCAAGTTTACCACCATCATAAATAATTTAGATCAACTCCAACCGGAATTGACAAAACTGGCTAACAGAATACAAGAAATGTCTTTGAATAATTTGCCCAAGATTGGAAAGGAGTTGATTCCAGCAATGGAATCCACTGGGAACGATTGCAATTCTGGAATGGTGGCTGATTGTTTGTTACCGTTGTCTTCCACTGTTATCGATAATGATACTTTTACAAATAAGTGACTAATTTGATTACCTACTATCATTTCTTTTTTGATATTTTGTATTTTTTTAAGAATAAATTTTAATTTTGTAATTAAATTGTGTGTCTCATAAGTTCCCAGACGATGTTGCCTTTACTTTATAGGTAAGTGGAGATGGTTCTACAAAGCTTATCAAAGAATGTTGTCACATGTCCCACAGCAGATAGCTCTATAGCTTTCGTAATATTCTATAGCTTTACATCAAGATCTTGGTTTACATCCTTATAAGATCCAGTTGGTCCAAGAATTGAAGTCTAATGATCATCGACTGCGTCCAGCGCCGTAGCACGCTCTTCTGGCGCCTGAGGCAAGTTTGAATATATGCCCCCCCCCCAAAAGATCCTTATTATTTTGAAAATTTCGCCCCCATTGCGATGGCGCCTGAGGCTAAGCCTCACTAAGGCCCAGTTGTTCAGTATAAGGTTATCTTTTAACCTGAATTATTTTCCATAGAAACAATTCTTGAAACAATCATTTCTATGGAAAATAACCCAAAACTGAACAACTGGGCCTTAGTACACTTAATTTATTGCGAAAGAAAAACTTTCGCTTTTACGTCCCTCGGTATTAAGAAGAACAGTGCCGGGATAGTGATGAAAAATATTACCTGCTGCCCCCCCTCCTGAATTGCAAAAGATTCAACGAAAAATAATAAATTTTGATGGTTCTGAATAATGGCAAGTGTATCTGGGGGGTGTTCCATACCCCAGACCCCCCGGTCGTGTAATATCGTTTTTATCGTTGGGAACTTCTCAAGACCTTATATCGTCGGCTTACTGCTAAAACAAGATAACTCCAAAATGATAGTTTTGAGTAAAACTGATTTTAAAATTTGATTCACCATAAACAAGTTAACAAAAGTTAAAAATGAACTTCTTAATACTCCTTTAATATTTGACTTACAGTTATCAGGTTTTGTCAAAATGTAGTTTGCTCTTATTTGAATGCAATCATGTATATAACTCATTTTGTCCAAAAATGGAGTTATCTTGTTTTGGCAGTAAGCCGACGATATAAACTACGCATAATATGTCAGAATCACCGTTTCCATGGTAACGTAACGCAATACTCCTCTCCCCGAATATTTTTCTTTTCAATTTAAATATATTATTTGAATAATTGTCTCGATAGTAGGGGAGCCCAAGCGGGGATTTGGGGATTTACTCGAGCGCGGCAGATTAATATACAGGGGGATACCTTGATACAAAATCTTTCCTTACTGCCCTAATGAGAAGCAGCTTGGAGAAGATAAAGTCCACGCAGGAGGTAAGAACCTTCTGCTTTTAAATGCGTGGAGCCCTGGTGTTAGGTCAACTAGCTCTTTGATGGAAACGTCGGTATGCGAGGGCCATGGGTCGTGTAAAAACGCCTCGGATAAACTCAAGGAAGCAGCTTTGCAAACACACACAAAATAAACTTAACAATAAAATAAAAATAAACATAAAAATAAACAATACGGTGGTCATTGCTTAAAGGCTTAATGATAAAGTCGATGCTTATGGTGTTAGTATGGCACCAGTGGAACGTAACACAGTAGTCCACTACAGTAGCCGACCAGTGAAACTAAACAGAAGCAAACCACATTGCCACCAAAAAATCACCACCCCACCGACAATCGACGGAACACTCGAATGGTCATAAACAATCCCATAATGGTAACCACATCGAGCTTCCGACGACCAAACCAAGCGGCAGCGAACCCCGGTGCAATGTCGCACCCTGTATATATGTAAGTCACACATCTTAGCCTTTATTAAATAAAATATAAAATCATAATTAAACACAAAAAGGTATCGACACAAAATTTCAAGTATGAAATTTGAACTTACGTCGATAAATCTAGAGTCTTGCTGCTAATACAATTTACCAGTACGTCGACATAAAATTAAAGGAAATAATACCCAAGCAAAGTTTAATAACCAAAACGTAATAATATAGATAAGTAGCATTACTACATTTATCAAAAACAACACTTAAACTTGGTATTATTATCGACGACTGCAACGTGAGATAGTTATAGATTGCAATTTATCACCAAGTGCAGAAAGTTGTAACCTGTCACTTATCTATCAATAGGGAAGATGCATAAATTTTTTTTATAGCGTAGTTGGATCAAAAATAACTAAATATACTAATTAATGCTATTTAATTTATTTATTTTCGTTTTGATAATAATTTAAAAAATATTTAAAAATCCGTCAATTTGAATTGAAGGAAACGCCCGCGCAATTTGCCACAGAACGTGTGACGTCACAGTTTAATTTTACATTCATTTATATTATTTTTCTGTGGTTTTGTGCTTTGAAAGTTGAAGTTTGTTAGTGTTAAAAGCTGTTATTTATCATAATTAAATCAATTAAAAACAAGAAAGTTAAAAAACTACTCCAAACGAGTATAGTAAACATGAAAGTGAGGTTATTGTTATTGTACCGGTGATTTCGTTGCGTTTAAGGTCACATGATTTATTTTAAATTATTATTGAATTTTAAAATGGATTATTTATAACAATATACAATAAATAGAAGTTATTTTTGCTGATTTGATATTTAATATATAGGATTAACCGGAAAATACTGTTTTAACTAAAAATTTTTTTTCATGCATGTTCCCCATTGCAACCATTATTTAAATAAAAATGCAGAACGAAAAAAAGAATACCAAGATGTTACACATAAATAAAAAAATAAAACACATTAAAAAGGCCAAGGGAAAAAATACGCCATCGAGCTTCAGATGTTAAAATATTGGCCAATCGATCGACAGGTACTGTGAAGTAATAGCAAATAAAACATGTTACTCACCGATGCTACCGGATAAACATCCTTCCCAGAAATTATGGGCCAGGGTGGTCGAATAGGGACACATGGCACGGCCAAAAAAACCACAATCCTCCAATCGCGGATCAAATTCCCTACTGGGATGGAAAAACAACATATTCCATATAATATCCGGATTGTCGGACTGAAATTCCCACAAACGTAACCATACTCCGCAAAATCGAAAACCAACCCCGAAAATCACTTCACAGCCCACAAGACGTGACCTTCTCGTCCGCCATTTTTCCCCCCAAGTCCTTTGCAGCGCGCAGCTCCACTTGCGTTCCGGAAAACAGATAATAAAAATATCGCAGAGTCCACAACGCCATCTCATTCAATTTAAATGAAATGGCAGTGGCCAACCAAATTGATGTATAAGGTTGAACATAACGGATGTAAAGTCCAAAATCCGTTATAACCTTGTACCCGGTTAAGTACCTCCACCAAATATGAGCCCCATATATATGGCCGCCCGTCAAGGATAAAGAATCAGATTAGTAAAAAAAAATTGATCATCAGAAATTCTCGAGCGTGTCAGATTAAGGTAGGGTGAGTTAATTACATGCTAAAAAGTGTACATTCCACTAATCTGACGATTTGAGAGTGACGCAAAGAATGGGGAGGGCTACAAAGTTGAAAAAAAACGTCATCTCGACATTCTCGAGCGTGGCTAATTTTTTTTTAATTTTGAAGGGAATAATTCAAGAATAACGAAAAATATATAATCTGACGATTTCCACAAGCCGAAGTAACAAAAATTCGTCGATAAAGTTCAATGCGTGCAGCTGTGTGATGGTGGTGATGCCTATATTCCCCGTTTCTATTTCTCTCTCACTTTTTCTCTATCTATTACTCTCTCATTCCGTTCTCACTCTGGTTTCTGTTGCCATGACGCCATTACAGCTGATCACACAGACTCGTTCGTGGCATGATATTATGTACCCAAGTAACATTTTTCCCTGGTGAAATTAAAATTTCTCTGCTAGAGCTCTGGCAAATTTCTGCCAGGTGGTTATAACAGGGTTTCTTATGGCAGACCTCTTACAGATACCTGTCAGGTGTCTATAAGGAATTATGCGCAGGGCCCTGTAAAATATCTGTGGCAGGGCACTGACAGGTACTCTGTTGCAGGTAATTTGCAAAGCTAGGATAGTTTGCAAAGGTATTTGCATGCTATTTCCTGAGCTTTTCAATTAATTAAGTTCAATTATTTAAAAAAATTTGAAAAATTTTTTTTTTAATTGTCAGATTAGGCAAATCCCTCTAGATTTTTTTTTTTTTTTAATTGGCGTCTTAGAAATTTACAATCTGTCTGTTACAAACATTCAGTAAATAGTTGGACCATGTGACATAATAAGGTAAGTCCAGCGACTAACCTCTTCAAACTTCACTTACATAGTAATTTTATATTTTTAGTTTTACATATAGCATTTCGTTTACACAAATCTATTTGGGAGATCCCGAGGATGATAACGTTTTAGTCTACGTGGTATATTATCGGTTTCAAGGAGGTTCACCGCTAATTTATTTGGGTGGGCACCTAGTTTATCTTGATATTTTACACTATAGGATCCTATCTCACTTTTCACAGTTTTTACTTGTAAGTCATTATGAATAACTTCATTCGGTACGTACCACGGTGCATTTACAATGGTGCGAAGCACTTTTGATTGCTATCTCTGCAAGATATCAATATTTGAATTACTGGCCGAACCCCACAGTTGGATACCATAAGTCCATATGGGTTTTATGATACATTTGTATAGAAGAACTTTATTCTCCAATGATAATTGAGATCTGCGACCCAGGAGCCAATACATTTCTCGAAACTTAAGACCAAGCTGTTTTCTCTTTGTCCATATATGCTTCTTATATGTAAGGCGTTTGTCTAGGTGCATACCGAGGTATTTTACATTATCCGCCTGCGGCAGCCTTCGGCCATTTAGAGTCACTGGTGGACAAACTTCTCTCTTCGTGGTAAAAGTGACATGTACCGATTTGGAGTCATTTGCTCTAATTCTCCATTTCCTTAACCAGCTCTGGATTTGGTTTAAATTATCTTGCAAATCTCCCGATGCAAGTATTAGGTTTTTGTGGGATGCCATAATCACCGTGTCATCCGCGAAAGTACCGGTCATTGTAAAATTTGTTGTTGGTAGGTCGGCTGTATATATTAGGTAAAGCACTGGACCCAGAATACTGCCCTGAGGTACGCCAGAGTCTATTGGGCAAAGGTTTGAATATGCTTCTTTATATTTTACTTGGAACATTCTTTCAGTAAGATATGATTTTAGAAGTAGGTAATATTTAGGCAATTTTTGTCTGATCTTTATTAGAAGACCTTTGTGCCATACCTTATCAAACGCCTGAGAAATATCTATGAATGCATCTGTACAAAACTTTTTTTCTTCAATGTTCTTGGTAATAACATCCACTACCCGATGAACCTGCTCGATGGTAGAATGCTGTTTTCTAAAACCGAATTGGTGTTCCGGTATTATGTTGTCTTGTGACAGCATTGGTTGAATTCTTTGTAACAGTATTCTCTCAAAAACTTTCGACAATACAGGCAGGAGGCTGATAGGTCGGTACGACGCAGGCTCCTGGGGTGGCTTTCCAGGTTTAGGAATCAAAACCATTTGTGCAACTTTCCATTGCGATGGGAATACATTCAGACGGATTACAGCATTGAAAATATAAGTAGCAAATCTAATTGCCTTGGCCGGAAGCTCCTTCAATACTCTCGCTGTTATAAGATCATACCCCGGAGCCTTTTTGGAATTTAGAGATTTTATAGCCCTTTCCACTTCGATTATTTTGAATAGTTTGATCATTTGATTTTCATTGAGAGGTTTGTTTAGTGACTCACTGTTTAGTTGAGTTTCGTCGACTTCTTGGTTTTCTGGTGGAAAAGGTTGAAAAACTTCAGTTAAATGTTCAGCAAAGGCGTCCACTTTCTCTTGATCGCTTCTTGCCCAGTCGCCACCCGTTCTTCTAATGGGAGGCACAAACGTAGTAGCTCGTTTTAATTTTCTGGTGGCTTTCCATAGTGAATAGTCGGTTGCCTCTGATGGTGATAGATTTTCCAGATAATGCTGAATAGATTTGTTTTTTAGTTCATTTAGAAGATTTTTGAGTTCTATTGTTGAACGATTGAGTTTAGTTTTATCACTTGGATGCCTAGTGTTCTGCCATATTCTTCTAAGTTTACGTTTTTTAGCAATTGCTTCTTTTACTTTGGAGGAACAAGTTTCTTCCATTGTGGGATTGTGTACCTCAGGAGTTGACAACCAGGCAGCATTTTGGATAGTAGTTGTTAGGTGCTCCACAGCCAAGACAAGATCCGCTTCAGATTTCAGTGGCAAGGTTAGGTCAACATTTTCGTCTATTAGTGCCCTGAATGTATCCCAATCAGTGTACTTACTGCTTAACGACGGAGGCTTCACTCTATCTGTAATTTTAGAATTTACTTCAATTAAAACCGGAGAGTGGTCCGAAGACAAATCTAAGCAGGGTTTAGCTACTAAATAGTTTCCAGCAATTCCTTTCGTGATGCAAATGTCTAGTACGTCTGGGATTTTGTTCCTATCCGTAGGCCAGTACGTTGGGTGTCCTAATGAAAGGTGGTTTAGATTTAATTTTGTTACGGTTTTTAATAATTGCCTGCCGCGTGGATTTGCGATTCTGGAGCCCCATTGTTGATGCTTAGCATTAAAATCACCAGCCGCAATAAATCGGCAACCAAGTGTCTCGAAGAAGGTGGTAAAACTATCATCTTTGATTACGTGTTTTGGAGGGCAGTAGATAGCCGAAATAGCCATGGGACCACCCAATTCCTCAATCATTATGCTTGCAGCTTGTAGGTATTCGTATTGATATTTCGGCAGCTCGTAGTGTTTCAATGAGTTTTTGACGATGACCGCAGAACCCCCGTGAGCCGTGCCATCGGGATGGCGTGAATGATAAATTGAGTAATTTGGGATTTTTAAATAACTCCGGTTTGTGAAATGAGTTTCCGATATTAATACGATGTCAATTTTGTGATTTATAATGATTGTTGCTAACTCTTGTCCATGTTGGGACAAGCCATTGGCATTCCATAGTGCTAATTTTGTTGTGAAGCTTATGGCAGTTTTGACACGAGCTTCATAAGAATGGTTAACATTTGATCCATTCTATTCATAAGTGTACTCAGCATTGTTTCCAGGGCGTTTGTGTTATGTTCTGGTGTCCTGTGGGTTGTGTACTGGTCGTTTTTGGGTTGAAAGCTTTGACTTGGTTCACCTACCTACCTCTAGATAATCGTCAGATTATGAGACAGCACGTCTAGGACATGAAGACGAACCATATATATCTTAATCTGACGCGCTTGAGTATGTCAAAATGGCGAATTTTTTTTGCACATTCTAATGATGGCCGCGAGTTTGCGTCACATCCAAATCGTCAGATTATTATATGGGAGCTTTTTCTAGGCTCACTTAACATCCCTTTAGAAAATCTGACGCGCTCGATTAAATTTTTTTTTTTTTCGTTTTCAACCCTTACGTACGCCCACCCCCATCAAGCAAACGATCAGATTAACATACGTACATTATTAAAAATACGTAGGACATGGATGCTATCAATATCTGACGCGCTCGAGTATGTCCATGCAACAGTTTTTTTTTACATTATTGAAAAGCTATAGCCGCTCCCCCCACCGCTGAAAAGGCATACATTATATAACATTTTTTTCTTCTTATCATCTAAGCTTTGCAACCCAATAAGTCTCTATGACGCTCGAGTAAATCCCCATTTAGCATCGTGGGCTCCCCTACTACGATGATAACGTGATATTTTTACCGGTTACCCAGTCAGTTAAAGGGAAATGAAGAAGAAAGTTGAAATAAACTTTCTTAAAATCCCCTCTCTTATCATTGGACTAAAATTGAAGAGGAGATAATTCTCTACAAAACAAAACTTGTTTAGTTTGTTCACAGTCGATGGTGAAGTTTAAATGTACGAAATATTTATTCAGAATAAGAATTATGCAAAACCTTTTTCAATTGTTTTCAGTGGATTTTCTTTTTATTTCATAAATACTTTGTATAATCTGTATAATGTAGGCAAATTTTGTTAATATATTTTATAGAGAATTTTGTACTTATCAATTTTGATTTGATGATAATTTTCACTAAATATAGAAGCCTAAAATGAAAGTAAGCGAGTTATAGACGAAAAACTACTGTAGAGAATTAAAATCCCCACTTGGAGAAAAGGCGACAGGGAATTTTAGGTTATGTTGAAACGCAATCCTCTCTCCCCGTTCCTAATGAGGGAACGGCCCAGAAAAGAAAACGACTCACGCAGAAAGTAAAACCTTCTACTTTTATTGCGTGGGACCCTGATGGTAGGTATAAACTAACTCGTTGTAGCGGTGAGCGAGGGCAATGAGTTTCACTCCGTGCAATGCTGAAAAACAAAATGAGGGTACGCTTCCGTCGAAATAAAACAATACTTAAGTGACAAAGTTTAATATTATCGAATCGACAAAGCAACCGTGGCTGCGACGTGCTTAAAATAGAATGCACGTTAATTTTATTGACTAACGTCACGTCAAAGATGTACACAAACTGGGGAAACCAGAAGGGCAACCCCGCCAATGCAAATGTTGGCTTCAATGAACAAAAAATATACCACCATAAACAAACAAGAATGTAAGATACTTTATTTGTTTCTCATTTGTAAACGTCAGTTTCCAAAAACACAATATTAATCAAGAAAGTTTATTTTATCAAGTCACTAACTTGTAAAACTGACAGTTAACTTGCAAAATTTTTACAAGTTAGTAGTATTATTTACATTAGGAAATTTTGTTTTATCGTCATATATGTTGAAAATTATAATGATAATGATAATCACGTTAATTAATCTGATTTTCTAATTTTGAAATATATCCTATTGATCACATATTCTGTATGACTTAAATTGTTGGCTCACATGGCAGGTTTTGATTATAATTTTTAATTATAAAAATAAAAATAAACAGACATGTTCATGGCAACGCTTCCATAGCTTACGACATTTGCGACAAATTATTGAGATTTTTTTGGAATTTATCTAACCTTTTTACAAATGAGAAACAAATAAAATATAAAACAATGCACGCAAGGTAACGGGTTTTACTGGCTCAAGGAGGTAACTGACTCGCCTGCGGCTCGTCAGTTATATCCTCCATTCGCCAGTAAAAACCCTCTTACCTTGCTAGTAATGTTATATACTATTATTTGTTTCTCATTTGTAAACGTCAGTTTCCAAAAACACAATATTAATCAAGAAAGTTTATTTTATCAAGTCACTAACTTGTAAAACTGACAGTTAACTTGCAAAATTTTTACAAGTTAGTAGTATTATTTACATTAGGAAATTTTGTTTTATCGTCATATATGTTGAAAATCATGGTACAATTGTTATTTCCAGTAACACAGATTTTTGATGATGAAAGAGTTGATACTGATGATGATGAACCATCTGTTGACTCAGAAACTGCTGAACTCGAGGACTGCAGAACATTTGTACTCTCCTTACTACCAAATAATTTGCTAGACATTTCGATTTTTTTGTTGACCGAATCATCGACATAACTCATCGCAATTTCGGTGCTCTTCCACCCTCCTGCACGCTTTAGTGCTAAAATATCTCCACCCGAATCCGCAACCATAGTGGCTCCAGTTCTGCGAAAAGAGTGGCCGGTGTATAACTCTGGGTTTTTTAAACCTAAATATTTCGCTATTTGCTTTGGGACACCACCAATAGTGTGCTGGCCAGCATTAAGGGAAATGCACTTTCCATGTCGGTATGTCAAAAAAAATCTTAGGCTTTCTGTTCCAGGAGGCCGAAGATTTACATATTTTCTGTATAACATGCAGGGCTTGAAGCTGCAGCCATCATCGGTTATGGTGAATCTTCTTGTTGTTAAATTTTTTGTTTGCCGCAATGTCACAATAACGTATTTTCCCATATCTTCTACATCATTCATGTTTAAGGAGAGAATTTCGTCACATCGACAACATCCAAAAATCCCAAATATTGTTACAATTTTCGCCAGCAACCACTGGTCATCAGGAGCATGTAAAAGAAATTGTTCAACCTCTTCTTTACTTAATACCTTGGCCTTTTTTGGCGCATAACGCTCATTTTTTCGTTTCAGAAACGCTATTACCTTTTGAAATCTGCAAATGACAACTAAACGTCATATTTTTCAATAAATTTTTTAAGGAAAACAAACCTGCGAATAGGGGCATTTTCTTTCATTTCCAAGCAGCTTTTCAGCATAGACCATTTTGCCCATAAAGTATTAGGGCTGAATCTAGCTGATAGTTGATTCAAGTATACCAACAAAACATCTTCAGTTACCCCAATCACACTATTTTTGTTTTGCCACTTTTTGAAGTCGTCGTATTCTCGCTCGTACCTTGAAGCTGATTTTGCAGGTAATAAACTTGAAGCTACACTGCTGGCTGCCTCAATAATTTCTTTTGGTACATTCATTTTCGCTTTCGCCAAAACAAATGTAAAGAAAAATAAACAGACATGTTCATGGCAACGCTTCCATAGCTTACGACATTTGCGACAAATTATTGAGATTTTTTTGGAATTTATCTAACCTTTTTACAAATGAGAAACAAATAAAATATAAAACAATGCACGCAAGGTAACGGGTTTTACTGGCTCAAGGAGGTAACTGACTCGCCTCATTCGCCAGTAAAAACCCTCTTACCTTGCTAGTAATGTTATATACTATATCTGATGCTCCTGTCTGGCAGTTCTTGGATTACTTTACCAGTTATGAGGTCGTACCCAGGGGATTTTTTAGGGTTTAAGTTTTTGTTTATCATGTTCCTAATTTCTGTAATTTTTATTGGTTTTATTGGCATTTCCAACTGTTCTTCGACAAAACCTAATAAATAATAGTTTAAAATTTTCAAAAAAATAAGAATCTTTTGGGGGCTGCGGATATATTCAAATTAGACCACGATTTTATTTGCAACATCGCCTAAAATTCCCTATCGGCTTTTTCCACGAATGGGGATTTTAATCCTCGACAGTAGTTTTTCGTCTATAACTTGCTTACTTTGATTTTTAGTGAAAATTATCATCAAATCAAAATTGAAGAGTACAAAATTCTCTATAAAACCCTCTATAAACTTTTAATATTATAAAACTATAAATCCAGAGAAAATAATTGAAAAAGGTTTTGAATAATTCTTAATCTGAATAAAACTTTTGTACTATTTAAACTTCACCATCGATGGTGAACAGAACGAAACAGGGTTTCAGGATTTACTTTAGATCTAAAGTAAATCCTGAAACCCTGTTTTGTAAGGAATCTCCATATTTAAGGAGGGGGGTATTGCGTTACGTTACCATGGAAACGGTCATTCTGACATATTATGCGTATTTTATATAAGATCTTCCTTCAGAAGTTCTCAATTATAATTGATATTACATGACCGGGGGGTCTGGGGGGTATGGAATACCCCCAGGTACACTTGCCATTATTCAGAACCATCAAAATATTTTGCAATTTTCGTTTGTAATCCAGGTAGGGGGGGAAGCAGGTGATATTTTTCATAACTATCCCAGTACCGTTCTTCTTAATACCGAGGGACGTAAAAGTGAAAATTTTTCTTTCACAATAAATTAAGCGTACCTGGGGGGTATTCCAGACCCCCCGGTTCCGGCAGATTAAATGAGTTCCTGATAAGCATCCATTTGTTTTCATTACTCTAAGCCGGCACCGTAGCAAGGGTGATCGCAATGGGGGCGCTAAACCTCGACAAAACCTTTTTTTTTTATTGACTTCAATTTGTATTTACAATCTGTTTATTTTACAAACAATAAGTAAGTAAATTATGTGGTAACGAAAAGCAGACGTGTAGGAGTGAATCCATTGATGCACTCCTTTATTTTTAACTTTTTAGTTTCTATGACTAGCTCAAGTGAGTTTGGTAAGACAAAATTGAATGATTAAGCAAACAATTAATAATAATTAGTGTTGTATACGTTACGTTAGTCAATTTTAACTTTAAATCTAGATGTTAAGTCCAAAGGTTTGAATCTTTTCAGTCGGCGCACTATCTTATCATTAGTCAGCTTAACTGTTAGGGTGTTAGGGTGGGCACTAAGCCTATCAAAATAATTTTCACTGAATCTTGTAATCTCAACTTGCACTGGGTTTATTTGAAGATCACGATGTAACAACCTATTGCGCACGTACCACCGAGCAGGCCCGTAGTCAGGGGGGGGCACCTGGAGGCACGTGCCCCCCCCGAAATGTTCAAAAGAAATAAAAAAATTTTTTGGAAATTAAAAAATTTAAATTTCGAAAATGAAATAGCTGTATTTTAAAGTGGGAAAAAGTATTTTTCCAAGTTTATTTGCCGTAATTCATTGTTATTTACCTTGTCGGCTTATAGGTTACCCTGCTTATCCCTTTTTTTACCTGAAAG
Organism: Podabrus alpinus; assembly: GCA_932274525.1. Lineage (NCBI taxonomy): Eukaryota > Metazoa > Arthropoda > Insecta > Coleoptera > Cantharidae > Podabrus > Podabrus alpinus. The sequence goes on from OW026453.1 coordinate 24,146,612, forward strand.
CCATGGAATTAATTTAATATAAAAACCATGTAACGGTAAACATAATAGCTGTTAAGAATAAAGTATAAACTCTATTCAGGCCTGACCAGTGCAGGATTGGGCTACGTAAAAGGTTTTTTTCCAAATTTATTTGCCGTAATTCATTGTTATTTACCTTGTCGGCTTATAGGTCAACCCTGCTGCTTATCCCTTTTTTTACCTGAAAGCCATGGAATTAATTTAATATAAAAACCATGTAATGGTAAACATAATAGCTGTTAAGAATAAAATATAAACTCTATTCATGCCTGACCAGTGCAGGATTGACGTATAAGCTACACAAACTATAGGGCCGGCCCCCACTTTCTTGGGGGCCCCCAAAAAAATTTTTCCGAGTGAGCAATTGTCATAAATTATGTATCTTAAATAGCTTAGGGCCTTATCAAGTCTAAATCCGGCGCTGGGCCTGACTCTGTTTAAAATTTATTTTTGGAATTTTCCACATTTTTTGTAATTATTTGGTTGGTATTTGTAACATTAATAATATATATAAGTTAGCGCTATTACAACTTTGACCGATTGACTTTTCAGCGACAAAATTACATTGATACTGATATTATAATAGATAATTTTGCGATGAAAAAAGAAAGGCGCTTAGAGTTTAAATTATAAAGTAGAGAGTGAATAAAGTCTTCATGTAATGTTTGTTTTAGATAAAAATAAATTTAATTTTTTTTTTATAAATTAAGATAAATAAAATATTGAAAAAATTTGTTTGTAATAATATAAATTCCCGGGAGGGGAACCCCCGAAAATTTTACTTTTAAAATTTTTTTTAAAAAGTTGTTTAATATATAAATAAATAAAACTTAAAAAAAATTGCAATAAAAGGGGGAACCCCCAAAAATTTACTTTTTACAAAAGACTTTTTACAAGTGCCCCCCCCCCCCGAAATGAAATCCTGGCTACGGGCCTGCCACCGAGCATCGACTATCATTCTTAGGACCTTAGATTGGAATCTTTGGAGGATTGCAATATTAGAAATGGAAGCTGAGCCCCAAAGTTGAATTCCATACGTCCATATGGGTTTCAATATAGTTTTGTAGATCAACAGTTTGTTTTCCAGTGAGAGCCGAGATTTTCGTCCTAACAGCCAGTACATTTTGGTGAGTTTAGTGCCGAGCTGTTTTCTTTTGGCAAATTATGTTTGTTCCATGTGAGTCGTCTATCCAGGTATATTCTAAGATATTTAGCTTCGCTGTTTTGTGGTAATTGGATCTTGTTTAGAAAGACGGGTGGACAAGTTTCTTTTCTCATGGTGAATGTTACCTGAACGTTTATTACTATGTGAATACGAATCTGACGAAAAATATGTATAGAAGTTTTTTTGTAGAGAATTTAATTAGCTCTAATTTTATATTAAACTATTTTGTCATAAAGTACAAAGAAACTTGAGAAATCGGCGAAAAACTGATTTTTGTCCGTTTCTCGCTATAATTAATTAATTTTTACTAACCAAACCCATACTCATCCCATGATCAAATTTTGTATTCTCAGCACAATTGTACAAAACAACAGTGAAAAAATGAACAAAATAAAAATACCCTTTTAGAAATAGGGGATGAAATAGGGTTAATATTACAAAATTAATCCAGTTACGGGTTGAAAAAATAAAATATGGCTGAATATTTGAATAGAGCGTTCATTTACCCTTCCAGAACATTTTTTATTTTTAAATTTAGACTACTTTGGATGAAGTTACAGTCGTTTTTCTACAAGTCTACACACTAACTTTTCGACTTTTTGAAGAACCAAAACAAGGAAACAAATGCCTTTATGGACCGGTCTAGGACATTTGGCCGTCGCCGTTTCGCCGTCGTTAATTAAAAAATATAAATCAAAAGTTACAATTAAAGTTTTATTAAATTATATATAAAATTAAGTTAAAGTTAAATAATAAAATTAATAGTTTTAGAAGAAGAAGAAAATGTAACCTAACCTATGGGAATTTTTTTTGGGATTTCAAACCCACTCACAATATGAGGCTGTTTCATATATATAGTAAAAATTTATTACCAACTTAAAATGTTGCGATAATACAAAAAATATCGATTCCTAACACTAACCTAAGCTCGACCGGTGGATCCCCTTTTTAACGGTCCTGTCATTAAAAAAATATCGTTTCCTAACACTAACCTAAGCTCGACCGGTGGATTTTGAATTTAGTTTGAATTTAGAAAAAAAAAATTTGACACCCTGTATATAGAATCAATCAATTAAATTATTGATTGGGAATGTTAAAGTTGGTAACAAAATAATAGAACGTAGTAGTATATAAAAGAGCGGGAAGTAACTAATTTTGATTATTTCCTTCAATATAATATACACCAATCAGAACGCGAAACATCTAGGCAACCATTTTATTATAGTAAATATTTACGTTGCTATGGAAAATATTCAGCGGGTAAATTTATGTCAAAAAATAATCACTTCCTAAAATTTTTTCGAACATTATCAAACGTGCTTAGACAAACAAACAAAAAAATTGTAATTTTTTCATTAATTGCAGCAATGTAAATTGTAATAAATAATTCAATCGTTCCAAGATACATTTATTCAAGAAATAATCATGCCGAATATCCCACGTGCTTAAAAATAGCCTGAATAAATTTTGACGTGTTTTGAAACAAAGTTTTGCTCTGAAGAAATATTTCTCGTAAATTTTCCACCCAAAATCCCTCGTGCTACGCACTCGTGATTTTGTTACGTGACAAATTTACTCGACATATTGCTTAGCAAAACTTTGTTTAAAAACGTCAAAATTTAATCGGCTATTTTTATGCACTTGGGATATTACTGTTGAATAATTATCTAAACTCGACAATTCAATTAAAATAAAGATCAAATTATGGCGAATAGGTACTATATTCGCCATTTTTTAATGTTAATTAAAAAATATAAATCAAAAGTTACAATTAAAGTTTTATTAAATTATAGGCGAGAGTTATGTATCTCTGACTAGCTGAAACAAAATTTCTTCAGCTACACACTAAAGAACAGGCTTATATTTATATATGTCTAATAAAACAAAAAAAAGGGTGAACGGGGTAAAAATAACCAAAATATCGACTTTTGAAAAGTAGAGGAAAGTCGCATCTTGTATGCGGTCGAACACGGTCTCACCCACATAGCTCGGCCGCGGTCCCTTCAAATCGAGTGAAATTTTTTCGCTCCGATTTTAATTTTTCTTTGAAATTCGGATAGATGGGGGTGTGATTAGTGGATATTAGTAATAAATAAAATCAAAAAAATGGAAAATAACCCGTGTATTGCCGAAAAAGTGAAAAAATTAAAAAATTTTTGCCATCGAATTTTGGGGTGTGCATTCGATAAGGAGGGTAATCCATCGTCAAAACCTACCCTTACGGGGCGCCGCTGCGCTCCGCTCCGCTCTGCACCCCTCCAGGGCGGTTTTGACTCTGGTTACTAGGCTAAACATACGAGAAGGCGCCACCCATCAAGAAAACCGGGATAAATGAAACCGGGATGTGAGAGAACCTCGAAATAGCATTAAAAAGTATAGTTGCGGTATGGGGCAGTAAACTATTACGTTTCACCCCCTAAAAATCGCCTAAAAACAAAAAATAATCGATGTTGCATGTACGACGGTCGAGCTGCATCTGCCGCTGAGAAACCTTACCTTACCTGATATGTATTTGATGGAGCATCCCGGCGCAGCCGGTCTTCTCCTTCATCTGAAAGAATACATTAGTGACATTGGAATTTATAGAGACCGGTGGGTCTCTGGGAATTGGCGCTTGGCGGACTGACTGGTAAAAACCTGAGCTGTGACTGTGAATATGTAATATGAGAAGAAAAAGAAAATTTTTACGTTTGCCGATATAGTAGAGTCCCTAATTCGAAGAAAGAAATTATGAATTAATTTCTATTGATGACCTCGGAGTGAGTGGCTTCTACTTGGAACTAGTCAGAATTGGCGACTAGTGGGATTATAGTGATGCTATGGGGGGTGATTTAACGAAGCTTGTGATAATTGATCGAAAAATTACACAAATCTAGTGAATAAATTCACTTTCGAAGAGAATTTGTGTAAGTTAAACCTATGAACATACATTAGTCTGTGTGGGGGTGAGTTATGGTCAGGAGTTGTCCGTGGTCAGGAGTGATTTGGGACGGGGAATGAGAAAGTCAGCTGGGTTGTATTGACCTAGTTGGTTTACTAGTGGGTTTTCTGAGAATTTGGATTTGTTGTAGAGATTGGTGGCATGTTTACGATTAAGAGTGTTAATGAGGTCTAGTTTGGCGTCTGCATGTAGTCGTCTGTTAGTGACGTAGTAGGGGGCGCTGAAAATAGCTCGGAGATTTTTGTTTTGAATGACTTGAAGTTTATTTATGGCCCTGGGGCGTGCATATCCCCAGACAGGGGAGGCATAAATCATTGTCGGGCGGATTATGGCTTTGTATAATCTTAGTTTGTTAGCGGGGGACATGGTACTTTTTGCGTTCATGAGGACGAACAGTCTATTGAAGAGGCATTTGGCTTTACCGGCTGCGGAGGAAATGTGAGCGTCCCATTTGAGGCGCCGGTCCATGGTAATGCCAAGGTACTTGACCTTGGTTTTCCAGGGGATTTGCTCCTCGAACATCCAGACACTGGAGTTGTGAGGCTTGCAACGATTTCGAAACATGATCGCGGAACTTTTGCTCGAGTTAACCTCGATGCGCCAAGTTTCGTACCACCTTCCGAGATCGGTGATCGCCTCCTGGAGGCGGGTTGTGGCTGTGTCCGGGTGGATTGAGGATGTGTATATTGCAGTGTCATCTGCATATAGTGAAATTTTTGTTGCGGGATCTAAGGGGGTTGGAATGTCACTCATGAAGATGTTAAACAGTGAAGCTGCAAGGATCGAACCCTGGGGGACCCCGGAGGTAATGGGGCGCTTTGTGGATCTGGTGTTCATGAGTTTGACTTGGAGATTTCTGTCGTGAAGGTAGGAGGCAATAAGTCGGACTAGTGGAATTTGAATTTTAGATTGAAGCATTTTGAACAGGAGGCCTTCGTGCCAGACCTTATCGAAAGCTTTCGATACGTCGAGTAGTACTAGGCCGGTGAATTCTTTTTTGTTGAGTGCCTGCGTGACGTGCTCAACTAATCGGAGGGCTTGGTGGGTCGTGCTGTGTCCAGCACGGAAGCCGAATTGTTCGTTTTGAATAATACTGTTATCGAACATGGCTTCTTGGAGACGGATGAGAATGACTTTTTCAACTACTTTTCCGATGGAAGGGAGCAGGCTGATTGGTCTATAGCTTTTCGGAAGTTTGAGATTTTGACCGGGCCGCTGAGAAATAATCTAAGTGTAAGAGTATATCGGAGCGCACGGACTGAGCACAGAATGGCTGATGCGCCCCTGAATCTCGTTAATCCATCACAAATTTCATGAAAATTAGCTAAGTTCAAATTCGATTATTTCAAAATTTTGGTAATAAATTCACCCTTCATATTTTGAGAATTTGTTATATTAACTGTGTTCTTTAGTGTGTAGCAGAAGAAATTTAGTTTCGAGTAGTCAGAGTTAGGTAACTCTCACCAAAACTTTAATTGTAACTTTTGATTTATATTTTTTAATTAACGACGGCGAAATGGGCGACGGCGAAATGGCCACGGCGAAATGGCCACGGCGAAATGGGCGACGGCGAAACGGCCACGGCGAAATGAGCGACGGCAAAACGTCCCATTCCGTTATGGACAAATCCTTAAATTTGTATTTTTTATACAAATTACCAAGTTTCGTCAAAAGTAGTGGGGCTCGAGTAAATTCTTCAGTTGATTTTGTAGTGACCCAATAATAATAAATAGTTAAGTAATTGCAATAATAATTATAGTTAAGTTATTTAGGAAACGCTGACGAGCGTCTAGGATTTAAGTAGGTTACACGCGTGTATTAAAATGTAAGTCAATTGTTATTATAAATATAAGTGCTAGTATTGCAATTAGAAGTTATTAGTAATTAATCAATAGTCAACAGATGTAGTCGTAAGATTATTTGTTGTGGTATTGTAGTTGTACTTCTTAATAATGATTACAATAAATAAAAGTATACATCATATTTAGTGTTGTTCATCTTAATTACCCCTAAAAGACAAACCTGCCCTACATGGCGATCCTGCGAAGCGAACCTGATCTTGCGAAGCGAACTGATCCTGCGAAGCGGACCTAAGAAGAATCTTCTTATTACGAATTATTGGTAAATTGTGTGAAGTGTCAAAATGAAGAAAAAAAAAAGAAGAAGAAAATTTCAAAATTTGGACAGTGCATGTGAGTTTTAATTAACATTGCAAGTGAGTTTAATTAACAAATGGTAAAATGGGGACTTTAAACACAAAGGAAGTAGAAGTTACCAACATGGATGTTATGAAGACTAAGGTTATTGTGGAAAAACAAGTGGTTAGTGGACAAAAAGACATCAAGATTATTATGATGATTATTTTAACCACAGTGTTAGTGTCGTGGTATAAAATAAGTGTTTACCAAAAGCATTGCGGCGTGAAAGAAAAACTGGTATGGAGAAGCCGTATGGTCCACATGAAGAATTTGTGGTATAAATAAAATAATGTAATTTTTTTTCAGTAAGTTTGCTAAGTTAACTAGGATAGTATAATATTTTTCACGTAATTTTAACAAATTTTTTCTACATTCAATAATATTGAATTAAACTAATTAAAAATTTAAAAATGGCGATGTCACGCAGATATATTCCAAAGCAACGACATTAACAATTTTAAAAGTATAAAGATGATCTCAATGGTTTACGAAACTTCAATTTGCTGATGAAATTTACCAGTTTAAAAATTAAGCCCACTTATCTTAGGATAATAATGGGAAAACGTGGTAAATCCGGTTTTTACTGAAAAGGCTCATTACTAATGATAATTTTTCTTTAGAGAAAATATTGTCTAGGCTAGATTAGAGGCCGGTAATTTGTGTCCATAAAGTGAAACTGAGTATGAATGGTCCTATATTTAAAAGGTGCACCGTAAATAAATGTAAGGAAATAGGATCGAATGAATGAGCTCAAGAATTTAAGAATTGTATTTGGTAGGGATCCCAAAAATAATTAATGATGCCAGCGAAGAAGAATAAATAATGTAAATCGAGATGTTAATTGAGAATAAATAAATAAATAAATAGAAAAATTAAAACTAAATTGAAAGGAATCTCGTGACATAGCAAAATTTGTAATGTAAGTAAGTAAGTTGTTGATATAATATTTAAATGTAATATGTAAATTAAAACACCTAATTTTTCTTTCGAGAATGCATTTCGAATGAATTATACCGAAATCCATTCTTACGAAGAAGGGTGATGTAGTGACCCAATAATAATAAATAGTTAAGTAATTGCAATAATAATTATAGTTAAGTTATTTAGGAAACGCTGACGAGCGTCTAGGATTTAAGTAGCTTACACGCGTGTATTAAAATGTAAGTCAATTGTTATTATAAATATAAGTGCTAGTATTGCAATTAGAAGTTATTAGTAATTAATCAATAGTCAACAGATGTAGTCGTAAGATTATTTGTTGTGGTATTGTAGTTGTACTTCTTAATAATGATTACAATAAATAAAAGTATACATCATCATCATCTTAATTACCCCTAAAAGACAAACATGCCCTACAATTTGAGATGGAATGACCCGGGTGGTCGAAAATTTTTTTAATTTCAAAGTTGGTGGGGAGGGAGTTAAACTTAAAATTCAACAGTCTTGATTTTGAACGTCACAGACGTTTTGTTTTTCGCAAATTTACTCAAAAAAAAGACATTTTGACTGGCTTCTTTTGAAAGAACACCCGATATATAAAAAACAAAATGTTGAGCCCATAATTTTTATTTTATACAGTATTAAATTCCGTTTTGTACATAAAATTTCAACAGTAATTTTGAATTACAAGACTTCCAACTCGGAGTCAGAACTTTTCACTCTGATAATAATAGTTCTCATAAATATAAAGGGTGGACAGAAAATAACATTACAGCTGAAGTTACACTTTTAGAAAACTTTTATTTAATTATAGAGATCACAATAATGCAGACCAATTACCAAACTTAGTAATAGTAAGAAAACATACAAAAATCGTCACTACATATATATTTATTAAGATTTGAACTATTTTTATAAAAGTTAAAAAAATATAAGTCTTGCATCTGCTGGATTTTGTTCCATCGGACAATATGGACACTTCAATCTAAAAATAAAGCTATTAAAGACCGCCTGTACTGTAAGCCTACCAAACCTACTTGTTATTATTGCATAATTTATTTAAAGCATCGCGTGATATCACATGACCACACACTAACTTCATGGGTGGATTTGTTTCAGTCGACTGCTGTCTTAAAATCGGACAGGCAAACATCGAATGGAACCTCTTATCTGCTCCTAAATCGATTTCGATCTAAACAAGCACCAAAGTTAGTAAGAATAAACCGAGATATTAATAAACACTAACAGGTAGCTCATCCTTCCCATTCCAAACACCTCCCACATGTCTCTTCATCATCACTTGTTTGATATTTAAAAGTGCAGGAACTGCGGTACATCCAGCATTGATGCATGTAGCTAGTGGACTTTCTACGTTGATTCCCAATATACTGCAAGCATCTCGAATAAAAATTTCGTAAATTTCCATCCACAGTTTAGTGTCTAATAAATCACAATACGGTGAACTACCCATTCCGTGTGGAAGAAACAGCAGCAACCCCATCACTTTCTGAATGTCTACAAAGAAAACACTTAACGATTAACTTAAAATAATCCAAGAAATCAAGTTATACCATCTTCGTGACGAGAAACGAATTGTGGAAAGTGTTCCCTAGCATAATATATTGCTTCAGTTTGAAAGTCCAAACCTTTTGTGAGCAGCTCGATAAAGACAAGACGGTGCAACTTAAATTCTAACGCCGAACTACGGCCATCTAACTCTTTGCGATGAGCGGAGGCCCACTTTAAAGCCAAACCTAAATCTTTATTTCTTATGTTATCTAAAATTTGATTGACTTCTTTGTACGGATCGCTGTTGAATTGAACTTCGATAAGTGCTTCCTGTAAAAATTATACAAGTGGAAAAAATCTCATATTAAAAGAAAGATTTATTCGTACACTTGCTAAAGCATCAGCAACATCTTGCATTCCTTGTTGACAAAAGTGTTGATAAATAACTTGATTTACGAGATGAACTTTCTCGGAACTAGCAAAGTAGTCTTCACCGGTCGAAGTGTACGTAAAATTAGAGACAAAATTACGCTCTATCGCTTTGCCTATTTTGGAAACGGAACCATGGATATCTCTATGGTCACTACCCAAACGAGACACAGTCTCTTTAATTTTACACATGGCATCTTTCAATATTTGACTTTGAATAGGTGTTAGGATTAAATCTTCAGGCGCTAAAGTTACAAGCAAAAATTTCGTGTTTTAATAGGAAATTGCAGACATTGTTTACATAACAAAGGATGTCCATTTTGAGGAAATGTTTACATACCATTTTCGAGTTCTGCCTTCAGATTCTCAATATTTGAAATCAATTCGCCAAGAACTTGACTGCCATGTTTATTTATTTCGAGAAATTTAAGTAACACTTTATCAACTTCTTTTTCTACATTTGTACAAGCATCCATTCCGTCGTATTTGTGTTCAAGGTCTGACGTTTCAATTTTTTATTTTAATACTGTCAATTTTCTCGCACAGCGGTTCTCAATATTTTCACCGCTTGACCAATAATATCCGGTTATTTGGGAGTTCAACCGGTAGATTTAATCAGTGGCGTTCCGTGCCAAGAGCAGGGTTGCCACAGTGTCACTTTTTTGAAAATCATACACTTATTTGAAGAAAATTCACTTTTTTTACGATTTCACCTATAAAAATTTAATTTTTTAATATATTTAATAAATAATTGGTAAGATTCTAGTTTAGGGGAAAATCCTCAAAACAAAAAAAGGGGGGTGGAGGGGTGAGGGGGGGTCATAATATACCCGTAAAACGCAAAAATTTCTTGGGGCAAACGCGTACTTACGGAGATATAACGTTTCGAAAGTTTCAACAGAGTAACCTAAAAAAAATTTTTTTTGCGCGCGATCGACCTGAATTTTTGCACACGCCTTCCTACCGACAATTCACCAGGCAACTAAAATGTGGGAGGGGGGGATTTTTTTTGCTCAGTTTTTCGATATCTAGCGCCGTTTAGGAGTTACAGCTATTTAAAAAAATTAATTCTCCCCCCCAAGTTTTCCGGCAAAGTTACGCCTACAGATCTGATTTTTGTGAAATTCGGGTAGGTGGGGGTGTGATTAGTAGATATTAGTAATAAATATTCGCAAAAAAATGGAAAATAACCCGTGTATTGCCGAAAAAGTGAAAAAATTAAATTTTTAATTGTGGGGTAAAAAAACATAATAAACGTTGGCTTGGCCAGAACTGCGAGCATCAAAAAACGTACCCTACGCCCCTCCGGAGCTCCGGGCGGTTTTTCGTGCTCAGAGCCGCTACGCGGCAGGGCTAAACATACGAGAAGGCGCCACCGATCAAGACCACCGGGATGAAGGCAATCGGGATTCGAGAGACCCTCAAAATAGCATTAAAAAGTATAGTCGCGGTATGGGGCAGTTATCTATTACGTTTAACCCCCAAAAAAGCGCGTAAAAACAAAAAATAATCGATGTTACATGTAAGAGTGACGAGCTGCATCTGCCGATCCGCAAACGGCTAAGTCTAAGACTAGTTCAAGTTGCGCGGACCGTCAACAAAATGAGTGAGATTCCGGTGAGATTCCACCCGCGCGTCCGTGATACATGGTAAAATTAACGATTTTCAAAGTCGATTTTCTCTATCTAAAGTTGGTTTATCCGCCCATAAAATTGGTACCAGTGACTTCTAAATACATTAAACTATCCGAAAGTCACCAAAAAATATTGAAATTCGATGATGCACCTTACGTACCCTTCCCATAGTCGATGCAACATGTCCCTCTTAAATAATTAATTACAAGCAAATTATACATTTGCCCCAAAAGTTTTATAAGCATTTAATGATCATGATACAATAACACATCTTGGCACAAAATATGAAGCAGCTAGCACGCTTTTCCCCTAAACTAGATCTTACCCAAATAATTTTATTATTTTTGCAAATTCAAATTTTTAAAAATGATTTTTGTTGGTACCTTTTCTGGTACCAACATGGTGGATTTTTTTGTTAGTATTAACAATAATATTTGATGATAACCATAATAGCCAAGATGACCGACCACACATTATTATTCGGTACGATTCTGATTTGACATAACAATCTTGTTATGATAATCATTTGGTTATTTTGTAACAATATGGTTATTTGAGCCGATTTGTTATTCTGATTTTGAAGACATAATTATGGGACGTGGTTTGTCAACAATTATTGTTATATTTCATGGTTATGATAGCAACTGCATTTTAATGCTTGTTACGCTCATTTTGATCATTGTTACCTTCGTGATAGACAGTTGTTATATAAATATTTGAATTATTTATAGTTAGTAAATGTTGTATATTCAACTGTATTTCAATGAATTTAAAAATTTCAAACTTCTCTTAAAAAAAATTTTATAAAAAAATAATTTCAATCTTAAACATTTAAAAAAGTCAAAACAAAAAAATTGTAACCCGCAATTCGTTATAATTATGAAACAAAAATTTAAATGCTCATTGCGTCATAAAAGTTTAAAGGATAAAAAAAATATTCCAGGATCTTCAATTTGGTATCACGTACTTACGCCTAAAACTTTTACGCCTAACACACTTACGCCTAAGTCAATACGCCTAATCCTTTACGCCTAAAGGAATTTATGCCTAATAGTTTTAATGCCTAAAACCGACTACGCCTAAAACTTGAACGCCTAACGCAATTACGCCTAATCCTTTACGCCTAAAACATTTACGCCTAATGCTAAAAATTTTCTAAAAATCGTACCACTGCTCCGATTTTGATGGAATTTTGGCTATTATTTATATTATGTTCAAAACTTGGTTGCTATATAAGACCTACATAACTTTTAGTAATAAAAGTAACTCATTCTTAGCCCTGATTAAATTTTAAAAATGGTTCTTATGTTTATCAAAAGTCGAAAAGGAAATGATCAATTACTACACAAAAGCTTCGTGTATACCAAAAACAGGAATGTTAACGGTAAAATTTTTTGGAAATGTGTAGAATACAACAAAAGTAAATGTCTAGCCGTTGGTCACACAAAAGGTGAATTAATCGTTTATGAGCGTGCTGAAGAGCACAACCACGTACCACGGGCAGCGGAGGTCAAAACCCGGCAAGTCCTGGCAGAAATCAAGGATAAAGCTCGGGACAGTCAAGACACACCTCACCAGATTATTGTCGCAGCCAGCATTGGACTTCCAGCTGCGGTAAAAGCCGCACTTCCTTCGAAAGATCGGTTGAAGCGCAACATTCAAAGAGCGCGTCAAGTGGCTGGGGCTGCACTTCCAACACCTTCGAACCTTACGGAACTTGAAATTCCAGATTATGTCACCGAATTTAATTCGAATGGAACCATTCAGCAGTTCCTTATTTTTTACAGTGGACCTGAAGAAGATAGCATTTTAATATTCGGTACTCAATTGGGTTTAGATTTGATGGCAAATTGTAGCCATTGGTACGTTGATGGTACTTTCAAGACTGTGCCGCCATTATTTGAGCAACTTTTCACAATTTATGGTGTCAAGTACCACAATGTGATTCCTTCTGTGTTCTGTCTCTTGCCAAATAAGCGACAGCAGACCTACGTCCGAGTTCTTGAGGCACTAAAGAATATAAAACCAAACCTTGCTCCAACTTCCATCATGACAGATTTCGAGAAGGCTCAGATTAACGCTTTTCAACACGTGTTTCCTAATTCACAGAACAGGGGTTGTTTCTTCCACTTTAGTCAAAGTTTGTGGCGAAAAATTGCGTCAATCCCTGATCTCAGAGAAAAATATGCCGATGTGGAGAACCCAGATTTTTCTCTTCATGTAAGAAAGTTGGCTGCACTTGCTTTCGTCCCTCCCGATGATGTAGTTATGGCATTCGTACAATTAACTGAATCTCCATTTTATGTTGATAATGGAGATATTCTCGATCCTTTTCTTGAATATTTTGAGGATAACTGGATTGGCCGGCTTCGTAACAACGGAACCCGAAAAAACCCCAAGATTGGTTCCATCCAACTCTGGAACTGTTACGAGGCCAGTTTGAATGACCTCCCCAAGACAAACAACTCGGTTGAAGGATGGCACCGGAGTTTTCATTCTTTATTGAGTGCATGCCATCCCTCTATTTGGAAATTTATAGAGGTGTTAAAAATGGAACAGAGTGCAAACGAATTGAAAATTGAGCAGTACGTGGCAGGATTGGAACCTCCAACAGGTCGTGTGCGCTATCGAACAACCGCTGCCAACATCAAGAGAATCGTGGAGTCCTATGGGGATGGTCTAGGTCCATTGAACTTCGAAATCGACGTTTACCTTCGAGGCATCGCGCACAACTTTGAGCTGTTTAAAATTTGTACTTTTTTTGCTTGTAAATAAATTATTATTACGATTAATTAATTATTGTGAATTATTGAAAAAATAATAAACTATGAAAATAAGTATCAACTAGTAAACATTAAAAAATTGATTAAGTATAAATTTTTTAGAAGTAAGGGCTTGTACTATTAATAAACTTTTACTATAAATCTCATATTATTTCGGCTTTTACATTTTTTTTATGTTTGTACGATTTTTAGAAAATTTTAAGCATTAGGCGTAAATGTTTTAGGCGTAAAGGATTAGGCTTAATTGCGTTAGGCGTTCAAGTTTTAGGCGTAGTCGGTTTTAGGCATTAAAACCATTAGGCATAAATTCCTTTAGGCGTAAAGGATTAGGCGTATTGACTTAGGCGTAAGTGTGTTAGGCGTAAAAGTTTTAGGCGTAAAGACGTGGATCCCTTCAATTTGATAAACAGATTTAATGGGCGATTGATGGAGGTGAATTTGTTCCTTCACGACCATATTAAAAAAAATGTAACAATATTGTATGTAAATTCTTTTTGTACACAAAAAATTAGTTAAATTAAAAATAAAGAACACAAAACATTGTAAATTAATTAATTTAACTTTAAACAATTTTGAATACTGCATCTTGTATTTGAAATACTGTATTTTGTATTTTCATAAATGTATTTCAAATACATTTGAAATGTATTTTGCCCACCCCTGCCTATACCTATATAGATCCACATTAAATTTGGAGCTCATTGAGGCTCAAACTATATTCTAACGTGGGACAACAAATTCCATCTAAAAATTCGAATTGGGGATCATCCTTGGGCCTTCCTACAGATTCTCCCGTTGACCCCCCCCCTCAAACTAGAAGAAACGTGGTACACGCCACCGTAGCGTAGTTAGAAAAAAAAATATTGAAATTTAAGAATTTGCCAAAAAAATGCATACGTTTCCTTCTTTGGTCCTTAAAATCGGCATGAAGTTGGTGTGTAAACTTGTACAAAAACGACTGTAACTTCATCCACGGTGGTCTAAATGTAAAAATAAAAACTGTACTGTAAAGGTAAATGAACACTCTATTGAAATATTATTTAACTACAATTGATATTTTCAACCTCTAAAACACGATTAATGTTTTAATATTAACCCTCTATTGCAGCCCCTATTACTAAAGGGGTAGATCTTTAGATTCATTTTTTACAGTTTGTTTGTGCAATTGTTCTTAGCATGCCTACCAAATTTGATCATGAGATGAGCATGGGTGCGGTTACAAACATAAATTAAGTATAGGCAGAAACGGACAAAAATCAGTTTTTCGCCGATTAATTATTTCATTGAACTTTATGACAAAATAGTTTAATATAAAATTAAAGCTAATTAAATTCTCAACAAAAAGTATCTATATATAATTTTGGTCTAATTCGTATTCACATAGTTTTTGGGCGGACATTTAGGCGGACTATTGCAGATTGAGAAAAATATCTAAATATATAAAAGAGAAGATCTGTTTGCGTGTTTGCGTGCGTGTTTGTTTGTTCATTATACGTTCCAAGACCCGTGGACCGATCTCAACCAAATTTTGCACAGTTATTTTGTAGCTCCAGGCGCAGTTTTTTTTTATAAAATGGAGAAGAAATTCGCTCGGGGAAAAAAGTTATTCGCTTTTTTCGAAAATCAAATCACAAGTTTGACAAAAAATTTAATTTGTCAAATAATTAATCTGACGTACAGTCAGTGGCGGGGAAAAAAGTTATTCGCTTTTTTCGAAAATCAAATTCGAAAAATGCAAACCACTAACAAAAAACTACTAACAAAAAACCACTAACAAATTAATCTGAAAATACTGTCAACAGATGGCGGGGATGGCGGCTTTAATTCGAAAAATGCAAACCACTAACAAAAAACCACTATTAATTAATCTGAATGCCGCGAATAAGACCGGAGCACTTTATATAGTCGCAGAACGTGGAAGATCCACCTCTTTGCGGAAGATTTAACTTTACATGAAGATGTAACTTTACGTGAAGATTATGTATGTATGTATGTATTGCGATATCGAGGTACCACGTTAATAGAAGTACGTTTGTTAAGATTCGGGTAATTTGTTTATAATAATAATAAAGCATGTGACTCAACAAAACAATCATATAAACTTCGTCCGACACCAAGAAATTGAGTTCAATATCATTTAATTTATAAAGAAAGACATGAAGCAGGTTAAAATAAAATAATTTAAAAATGTAACACTTAATAATTTTCCTTGATGTAAAATGTTTATTAATTATTTTTAGTAAAAGAAAAATTGTTTAGTCATAAGGAAGGTATTTAAAATGTCAAAATATTGTTAATTACTTAATTAAGATGAAAATTTGTATTAACGTTAAATTTAAATAAGTTCTTAAATCATTACGCGAGTTCGACGTGTCGTAAACTTAATGCACTGTGAAGTGATATTTCATGTCCAGCATCTTTATAAATACAACCAAGAAGTAATGGTGAAGAAATTAATCCAATCTAAAAATATAAAAATTTTCATTAAAATTTCAACAAGTCA
Organism: Podabrus alpinus; assembly: GCA_932274525.1. Classification (NCBI taxonomy): domain Eukaryota; kingdom Metazoa; phylum Arthropoda; class Insecta; order Coleoptera; family Cantharidae; genus Podabrus; species Podabrus alpinus. The sequence goes on from OW026453.1 coordinate 24,162,731, forward strand.
CATTTGGCTTAATCCATACCTGCACTATGAAACTTCAATAGTATTGATTTTCCAATCAACCAATAAAAATACGATTATAAAAATTCAAGATTGCCATGAATTCTGTGGTAAGGATAATTAAAAAACAATCGAGAGGTCCGGGTGTAAATTTTGCATGTAATGGTGGATGATTTGAGCGTCCTAAATAAAATTCATTTTAATTGTGAAAATAATCAGTGATAATTAAAATAAATGAGTGAAAATTATTAACTTTATGTACTTACCTACGTACAAGTGAAAATCAATCGAAAATCGTTAAAGATTGTGGATATTTTTAACAAATTGAAAATCGAAGCCACGAGGACACCAAAGGTTATCTTGAAAAATTATATGGTAATGATCCCATCGAATGGATATTTATGCGCAGGTCCATGGTACAAGTTATAAATAAACTGAATATCCCCGTATTTCTAAGGTAACGTTTACATAAACCATATTTTCGTAAAATAAATAAGTGAAAATTTCCGGACATTACGCGACGCGTACTTTATGCGTTAAAGGTTAAAATTTTGATAATTAGGATTAATGATAAGAACTTTTTATTTAATAAAACTTTTATTTGCATTTTTGTGTATAATAAAAACATTATTGTCTTTGCTACGAAGGATATTTATTTCGACCTGTTCCGAGTCCATAAATTTGATTTCAGTATTGCAGCATTGGTACCGGTGTCACCGTGGATTTTTACCCCCAGAAATTTTACCCCCCGGGGGTAAAATATCCCTAGCGAAATTTTACCCCCTGTAAAAATTCTTTAGGGGGTAAAATATCCCTAGTGAAATTTTACCCCCGGTAAAATATCCCTAGTGAAATTTTACCCCCGGTAAAATATCCCTAGCGAAATTTTACCCCCGGTAAAATATCCCTAGCGAAATTTTACCCCCGGTAAAATATCCCTAGCGAAATTTTACCCCCTGTAAAAATTCCTTAGGGGGTAAAATATCCCTAGTGAAATTTCACTAAGGAATTAGTAGTTTGTAATTAGTAGTTTGTAATTAGTAATTTTATTAAATATTAAATATATATGTATATATATATGTTCTTCTTCTTAATATATAATTAGCGGCAGTTCCTAGGCTTCTATACAGCTACCTTTCTGGTGTGAAAGGTACCATTTATTGGATCAGATTTGTATTCATACACTTCCACAGATAATAATAAATCTTTCGGTTGGATACGTTTTCCCAGTACACTGCAATTATTAAGCGAACCCGATTACCAGAAGCCTGCGTTGTATGTAAACCATAAAAATGGAAATCATTTTGCGGTCGTAGTTAAGGTAAAAAAGACTCTTCAATTGATATGAACAATTTTTTTTTAATTTAATAAAAAAGTATTATTATTAATAGTCCACTTAATTTAAGTTTTTGCCTTGATTTTTGATTCAGAACAATTTTTAATGTCGGTGAAATTTTACCTCCTCGATAAATATACTCTAGTGAAATTTTACCCCCGGGGTAAAATATCCCCAGTGAAATTTTACCCCGGGGTAAAATATCCCTAGCGAAATTTTACCCCCTGTAAAAATTCTTTAGGGGGTAAAATATCCCTAGTGAAATTTTACCCCCGGTAAAATATCCCTAGTGAAATTTTACCCCCGGTAAAATATCCCTAGCGAAATTTTACCCCCGGTAAAATATCCCTAGCGAAATTTTACCCCCGGTAAAATATCCCTAGCGAAATTTTACCCCCTGTAAAAATTCCTTAGGGGGTAAAATATCCCTAGTGAAATTTCACTAAGGAATTAGTAGTTTGTAATTAGTAGTTTGTAATTAGTAATTTTATTAAATATTAAATATATATGTATATATATATGTTCTTCTTCTTAATATATAATTAGCGGCAGTTCCTAGGCTTCTATACAGCTACCTTTCTGGTGTGAAAGGTACCATTTATTGGATCAGATTTGTATTCATACACTTCCACAGATAATAATAAATCTTTCGGTTGGATACGTTTTCCCAGTACACTGCAATTATTAAGCGAACCCGATTACCAGAAGCCTGCGTTGTATGTAAACCATAAAAATGGAAATCATTTTGCGGTCGTAGTTAAGGTAAAAAAGACTCTTCAATTGATATGAACAATTTTTTTTTAATTTAATAAAAAAGTATTATTATTAATAGTCCACTTAATTTAAGTTTTTGCCTTGATTTTTGATTCAGAACAATTTTTAATGTCGGTGAAATTTTACCTCCTCGATAAATATACTCTAGTGAAATTTTACCCCCGGGGTAAAATATCCCCAGTGAAATTTTACCCCGGGGTAAAATATCTCTAGTGAAATTTTACCCCCTGTAAAAATTCTTTAGGGGGTAAAATATCCCTAGTGAAATTTTACCGGGGGTAAAATATCCCTAGTGAATTTTTACCGGGGGGTAAAATATCCCTAGGGATATTTTACCGGGGGGTAAAATATCACGGGGGTAAAAATCCACGGTTACACCGGAACGAATCCACCCTGATAAAGGTAAGCATATGCTTTACGAACCAGCTAAGCCGAGGCATTATAATTTCAATTTTTGTTATTTGTGTAAAATTTCAATATTTCTATTGACAAGGTACACTTTACGTAGACCCGTTATAAAGCATTTACAACATAAATCGTGTGGCAGTATTAGGAGTCAAAGCTCACTACAGTATGTATTGCTATGTCCACCGTGAACCGTAAACACGACTTTCTCTTAAACTCAGGGTGCAGGTTCTTTAGGCTTTTACGGTGGAATTATTCTGATCAACACAGTCAAAGAAAATACGCAAATCTAAATTTTAAGAACATTTAATGAACAACTAAACATAAGATTAACATAAACAAATAACAACAAATAAACATGAAAATCGAACAACTTAAAAATTAAACAAATTTTATGCTAACCTTTTTTTAATTTAATTTTCAGAGTGATCACTCGGCATAGACGGAACACCCCAATATGCGCACATACACTTATTTCTTCTGTAGAAATATTTCGATCTTCCAATCGTTTTATTGGTCCTATTTATCAGCTCTTTAACTCAATTCTCTTTAGTTATTATGCGGCTATTGTGTCGCTTATTTTAAATCGAACTCACGATTATCTTTTTACTATGCCGGTCGCTTCTTTTATCGAACTCTCGATTTGCGACCAATTCGGTCGTAATTTTCAAAAAGAACCTCTCATTATTCGACCATCTCGGTCGCTCTTTTTAACTCAACCCCTATTTCTAGTTAAAGTCGGGAGCAAATTTCGCCCAGCTACCCGCTTACACCAATTTGGAAGGAACTCTCTTTTTTTATTATCCTCTTATTGCTATGGTTACCTTTTTTTATCATTTCTAAATTTGCCTACTAACATTTTTATAATTACAATAATACATTTTTTTTTAAATTGTTTTTGACAAACTTTTCTCATGCCATATTGTCTCTGACTGCACGACAAACAATTTAATATCGCAACAGCCAAATATTGATGGACACAACAGTATGTATGTATGTATGACAGATGACGGATGACAGATGACGGATGACAGATGACAGATGACGGATCACAGATGACAGATAAAGGCCGAACAACTATGGCCTTCACGGATCTATTATTGTCCGCCCTGTGAGGCCGAAGGCCGAACAACTATGGCTTTCACGGATCTATTATGGTTCGGTCTGTGAGGCCGAAGGCCGAACAACTAATGGCCTTCACGGATCTATTATGATCCGGTCTGTGAGGCCGAAGGCCGAACAACTATGGCCTTCACGGATCTATTATGGTCCGGTCTGTGAGGCCGAAGGCCGAACAACTTTGACCTTCACGGATCTATTATGGTCCGGTCTGTGAGGCCGAAGGCCGACGGCCGAACAACTATGGCCTTCACGGATCTATTATGGTCCTCCCCCTGTGAGGCCGAAGGCCGAACAACTATGGCCTACTCGGATCTATTCTGGGTCTAGATGGCTAAGGGCGGCGGATGCCGCCCGTGCCAGTATAATATATAACTTTTCATTTGATGTCTTAGGATGACATTTTATACGTATGTACTGAGTTGAGAGTGAATAGTTCTAAATTATTTTATGTTATGTGCAATGTTTAGTCGTATACATACATAAGATCTCGATATTTCTTAATAATAATGGACAATAAAGATTCAAGATAATGGACAATTTAATCGTAAAACATGACCTTTAATCCCATTAATGTTAATTTTTCCATTAGTTCCATTCTGCTAATCCGATTAATGCACGCACTTAGAAAATCACAGATCACACAACTTTCACGAGAACTTAGAATTAACTAACGCGAACAAATTTTTAGACGCGGCTTCCATCGTGATTTGGGGCTTGGAGTTTTCGCATTGATTGGGTGAAGCGACCGTTAAAACACATCCTGCGTGGTTTACCTAGAAATATTAGCGAAGGCACTACTCGAAAACAATTTAATCGTAAAACATCACCTTTAATCCCATTAATGTTAATCCTACTATTAGTTCCATTCTGCTAATCCGATTAATGCACGCACTTAGAAAATCACAGATCACACAACTTTCACGAGAACTTAGAACGAACTAACGCGAACAAATTTTTAGACGCGGCTTCCATCGTGATTTGGGGCTTGGAGTTTTCGCATTGATTGGGTGAAGCGACCGTTAAAACACATCCTGCGTGGTTTACCTAGAAATATTAGCGAAGGCACTACTCGAAAACAATTTAATCGTAAAATATCACCTTTAATCCCATTAATGTTAATCCTACTATTAGTTCCATTCTGCTAATCCGATTAATGCACGCACTTAGAAAATCACAGATCACACAACTTTCACGAGAACTTAGAACGAACTAACGCGAACAAATTTTTAGACGCGGCTTCCATCGTGATTTGGGGCTTGGAGTTTTCGCATTGATTGGGTGAAGCGACCGTTAAAACACATCCTGCGTGGTTTACCTAGAAATATTAGCGAAGGCACTACTCGAAAACAATTTAATCGTAAAACATCACCTTTAATCCCATTAATGTTAATCCTTCTATTAGTTCCATTCTGCTAATCCGATTAATGCACGCACTTAGAAAATCACAGATCACACAACTTTCACGAGAACTTAGAACGAACTAACGCGAACAAATTTTTAGACGCGGCTTCCATCGTGATTTGGGGCTTGGAGTTTTCGCATTGATTGGGTGAAGCGACCGTTAAAACACATCCTGCGTGGTTTACCTAGAAATATTAGCGAAGGCACTACTCGAAAACAATTTAATCGTAAAACATCACCTTTAATCCCATTAATGTTAATCCTACTATTAGTTCCATTCTGCTAATCCGATTAATGCACGCACTTAGAAAATCACAGATCACACAACTTTCACGAGAACTTAGAACGAACTAACGCGAACAAATTTTTAGACGCGGCTTCCATCGTGATTTGGGGCTTGGAGTTTTCGCATTGATTGGGTGAAGCGACCGTTAAAACACATCCTGCGTGGTTTACCTAGAAGTATTAGCGAAGGCACTACTCGAAAACAATTTAATCGTAAAACATCACCTTTAATCCCATTAATGTTAATCCTACTATTAGTTCCATTCTGCTAATCCGATTAATGCACGCACTTAGAAAATCACAGATCACACAACTTTCACGAGAACTTAGAACGAACTAACGCGAACAAATTTTTAGACGCGGCTTCCATCGTGATTTGGGGCTTGGAGTTTTCGCATTGATTGGGTGAAGCGACCGTTAAAACACATCCTGCGTGGTTTACCTAGAAATATTAGCGAAGGCACTACTCGAAAACAATTTAATCGTAAAACATCACCTTTAATCCCATTAATGTTAATCCTACTATTAGTTCCATTCTGCTAATCCGATTAATGCACGCACTTAGAAAATCACAGATCACACAACTTTCACGAGAACTTAGAACGAACTAACGCGAACAAATCTTTAGACGCGGCTTCCATCGTGATTTGGGGCTTGGAGTTTTCGCATTGATTGGGTGAAGCGACCGTTAAAACACATCCTGCGTTGTTTACCTAGAAATATTAGCGAAGGCACTACTCGAAAACAATTTAATCGTAAAACATCACCTATAATCCCATTAATGTTAATCCTACTATTAGTTCCATTCTGCTAATCCGATTAATGCACGCACTTAGAAAATCACAGATCACACAACTTTCACGAGAACTTAGAACGAACTAACGCGAACAAATTTTTAGACGCGGCTTCCATCGTGTTTTGGGGCTTGGAGTTTTCGCATTGATTGGGTGAAGCGACCGTTAAAACACATCCTGCGTGGTTTACCTAGAAATATTAGCGAAGGCACTACTCGAAAACAATTTATTCGTAAAACATCACCTTTAATCCCATTAATGTTAATCCTACTATTAGTTCCATTCTGCTAATCCGATTAATGCACGCACTTAGAAAATCACAGATCACACAACTTTCACGAGAACTTAGAACGAACTAACGCGAACAAATCTTTAGACGCGGCTTCCATCGTGATTTGGGGCTTGGAGTTTTCGCATTGATTGGGTGAAGCGACCGTTAAAACACATCCTGCGTGGTTTACCTAGAAATATTAGCGAAGGCACTACTCGAAAACAATTTAATCGTAAAATATCACCTTTAATCCCATTAATGTTAATCCTACTATTAGTTCCATTCTGCTAATCCGATTAATGCACGCACTTAGAAAATCACAGATCACACAACTTTCACGAGAACTTAGAACGAACTAACGCGAACAAATTTTTAGACGCGGCTTCCATCGTGATTTGGGGCTTGGAGTTTTCGCATTGATTGGGTGAAGCGACCGTTAAAACACATCCTGCGTGGTTTACCTAGAAATATTAGCGAAGGCACTACTCGAAAACAATTTAATCGTAAAACATCACCTTTAATCCCATTAATGTTAATCCTTCTATTAGTTCCATTCTGCTAATCCGATTAATGCACGCACTTAGAAAATCACAGATCACACAACTTTCACGAGAACTTAGAACGAACTAACGCGAACAAATTTTTAGACGCGGCTTCCATCGTGATTTGGGGCTTGGAGTTTTCGCATTGATTGGGTGAAGCGACCGTTAAAACACATCCTGCGTGGTTTACCTAGAAATATTAGCGAAGGCACTACTCGAAAACAATTTAATCGTAAAACATCACCTTTAATCCCATTAATGTTAATCCTACTATTAGTTCCATTCTGCTAATCCGATTAATGCACGCACTTAGAAAATCACAGATCACACAACTTTCACGAGAACTTAGAACGAACTAACGCGAACAAATTTTTAGACGCGGCTTCCATCGTGATTTGGGGCTTGGAGTTTTCGCATTGATTGGGTGAAGCGACCGTTAAAACACATCCTGCGTGGTTTACCTAGAAGTATTAGCGAAGGCACTACTCGAAAACAATTTAATCGTAAAACATCACCTTTAATCCCATTAATGTTAATCCTACTATTAGTTCCATTCTGCTAATCCGATTAATGCACGCACTTAGAAAATCACAGATCACACAACTTTCACGAGAACTTAGAACGAACTAACGCGAACAAATTTTTAGACGCGGCTTCCATCGTGATTTGGGGCTTGGAGTTTTCGCATTGATTGGGTGAAGCGACCGTTAAAACACATCCTGCGTGGTTTACCTAGAAATATTAGCGAAGGCACTACTCGAAAACAATTTAATCGTAAAACATCACCTTTAATCCCATTAATGTTAATCCTACTATTAGTTCCATTCTGCTAATCCGATTAATGCACGCACTTAGAAAATCACAGATCACACAACTTTCACGAGAACTTAGAACGAACTAACGCGAACAAATCTTTAGACGCGGCTTCCATCGTGATTTGGGGCTTGGAGTTTTCGCATTGATTGGGTGAAGCGACCGTTAAAACACATCCTGCGTTGTTTACCTAGAAATATTAGCGAAGGCACTACTCGAAAACAATTTAATCGTAAAACATCACCTATAATCCCATTAATGTTAATCCTACTATTAGTTCCATTCTGCTAATCCGATTAATGCACGCACTTAGAAAATCACAGATCACACAACTTTCACGAGAACTTAGAACGAACTAACGCGAACAAATTTTTAGACGCGGCTTCCATCGTGTTTTGGGGCTTGGAGTTTTCGCATTGATTGGGTGAAGCGACCGTTAAAACACATCCTGCGTGGTTTACCTAGAAATATTAGCGAAGGCACTACTCGAAAACAATTTATTCGTAAAACATCACCTTTAATCCCATTAATGTTAATCCTACTATTAGTTCCATTCTGCTAATCCGATTAATGCACGCACTTAGAAAATCACAGATCACACAACTTTCACGAGAACTTAGAACGAACTAACGCGAACAAATCTTTAGACGCGGCTTCCATCGTGATTTGGGGCTTGGAGTTTTCGCATTGATTGGGTGAAGCGACCGTTAAAACACATCCTGCGTTGTTTACCTAGAAATATTAGCGAAGGCACTACTCGAAAACAATTTAATCGTAAAACATCACCTATAATCCCATTAATGTTAATCCTACTATTAGTTCCATTCTGCTAATCCGATTAATGCACGCACTTAGAAAATCACAGATCACACAACTTTCACGAGAACTTAGAACGAACTAACGCGAACAAATTTTTAGACGCGGCTTCCATCGTGATTTGGGGCTTGGAGTTTTCGCATTGATTGGGTGAAGCGACCGTTAAAACATATCCTGCGTGGTTTACCTAGAAATATTAGCGAAGGCACTACTCGAAAACAATTTAATCGTAAAACATCACCTTTAATCCCATTAATGTTAATCCTACTATTAGTTCCATTCTGCTAATCCGATTAATGCACGCACTTAGAAAATCACAGATCACACAACTTTCACGAGAACTTAGAACGAACTAACGCGAACAAATCTTTAGACGCGGCTTCCAACGTGATTTGGGGCTTGGAGTTTTCGCATTGATTGGGTGAAGCGACCGTTAAAACACATCCTGCGTGGTTTACCTAGAAATATTAGCGAAGGCACTACTCGAAAACAATTTAATCGTAAAACATCACCTTTAATCCCATTAATGTTAATCCTACTATTAGTTCCATTCTGCTAATCCGATTAATGCACGCACTTAGAAAATCGCAGATCACACAACTTTCACGAGAACTTAGAACGAACTAACGCGAACAAATTTTTAGACGCGGCTTCCATCGTAATTTGGGGCTTGTAGTTTTCGCATTGATTGGGTGAAGCGACCGTTAAAAAACATCCTGCGTGGTTTACCTAGAAATATTAGCGAAGGCACTACTCGAAAACAGTTTAATCGGCAAAAAGTTGGTATGTAAACTTGTTGAAAAGCGACTATAACTTCAACCATAGTGGTCTAAATGTAAAAACAAAAACTGTACATTACAGGTAAATGAACACTATTGAAATATTTAACTACAATTGCTATTTTCAACCTCTTACTGGATTAATGTTTTAATATTAACCCTATTAACAAAGGGGTAGTTTTTTAGATACGTTTTTACAGATTGTTTGTGTAATTGTTCCGAGCATGCGTACCAAATTTGATCATGAGATGAGCATGGGTGCGGTTACAAGCATAAATTAAGTATAGGCAGAAACGGACAAAATTCAGTTTTTCCCCGATTCATTTAGTTTCGTTGAATGTTATGACAAAATAGTTTAATATAAAATTAAAGCTAATTAACTTCTCTATAAAAAAAACTTCTATATATTATAATTTTGGTCTAACTCGTATTCACATAGTAATAACCGTTCATAGTAGATCTAAGATGCGCGACCACCGTTATATTTATTTAAAAAGGTCGGAATCGATTTACAAAATTGTAGATTTTCGTCATAAATATTTATTGTCTAAATATAAGTTTACCACACCATCGCTAATTTTGATAAAAAGTTTGGCCTAATAGGACAATGCAGTTAAACCAACAATACATTATATGATTTTTTTTGTAAACTTATTTCGTTTCCATGATAAAGCCAACTAAACGACACTTTTCAGTTTACACCCTCTCTGTATCACTTAGGAACTAATGAACATAGGGCCTGTTTCTTTTTAACAAAGTTGTTAGTTTAGATTGGTGGTACAAATTTTGTTAATTGAAAGTTTTGCACTCCCCCCCCCCTCAACGGGTCAGTTTTTGAAGCTATGCTTCTTATCGCACGGGTATTGCACGTGTATTTTGCACGGGTATCGCACGGGCAGTTAACTGAAAAAAATCGTTCGTCACACAAAATCGTCACACAAAATCATCACACAAATATGTAACGGAAATATGTAACGCAAATTCGTCACACAAATTTCGACCGCGACTTTCAAATTTCGAACTTCCCTTCAAACACCATAACTCCGGAACCGAGAGGGCCAGGACCCTGGGAATGGTGGCTATGGATAGGGGGCGGAGGTGGCAACCGCCCCCGACCCCACGCCGACCTCGCCGCCTCCGACCGGTTTTTAGGGGAAATAGTTTTTTGACAAAACTAAAAAAATTAAAACATTTTTGAAGCTATGCTTCTTATCGCACGGGTATTGCACGTGTATTTTGCACGGGTATCGCACGGGCAGTTAACTGAAAAAAATCGTTCGTCACACAAAATCGTCACACAAAATCGTCACACAAATATGTAACGGAAATATGTAACGCAAATTCGTCACACAAATTTCGACCGCGACTTTCAAATTTCGAACTTCCCTTCAAACACCATAACTCCGGAACCGAGAGGGCTAGGACCCTGGGAATGGTGGCTATGGATAGGGGGCGGATGTGGCAACCGCCCCCGACCCCGACCCCCCGCCGCCCCCGCCGCCTCCAACCGATTTTTAGGGAAAATAGTTTTTGACAAAACTAAAAAAATTAAAACATTTTTTTAAAATTAAAACCCCCCCTCCCCTTTTCGTGGGTCGGCAAAAAACGTCAAAAAAATTTTCAAAATTTTTATTTTTCAAAAATTTTGAAGCTAGTTTTAGTTTTTTGACAAAACTTACAAAATTAAAAATTTCCCGCCCCCCCTTTTTCCCTTTTCGTGGGTCGGCAAAAAACGTCGAAAACATTTTCCCGTATTCTTATAAGCAAGTTGGAGGCCGAAGGCCGACCCGTATTCTTAAATGCCAGTGGGAGGCCGAAGGCCGACCCGACCGGTGTTCTCTAAATCAAGTGGGACGCCGAAGGCCGACCCGTATTCTTATAAGCACGTTGGAGGCCGAAGGCCGACCCATATTCATAAATGCCAGTGGGAGGCCGACCCGACCCGTGTTCTCTAAAGCAAGTGGGAGGCAACCGCCCCTGACCCGACCCCACGCCGCCCCGCCGCCTCCAACCGATTTTTAGGGAAAATAGTTTTTGACAAAACTAAAAAAATTAAAACATTTTTTTTTAATTAAAACCCCCCTCCCCTTTTCGTGGGTCGGCAAAAAACGTCAAAAAAATTTTCAAAATTTTTATTTTTCAAAAATTTTGAAGCTAGTTTTAGTTTTTTGACAAAACTAACAAAATTAAAAAATCCCCCCCCATTCTCCCTTTTCGTGGGTCGGCAAAAAACGTCGAAAAAATTTTCCCGTATTCTTATAAGCAAGTTGGAGGCCGAGGGCCGACCCGTGTTCCTGAAAGGCAAGTGGGAGGCCGACCCGTGTTCCTGAAAGGCAAGTGGGAGGCCGACCCGTGTTCCTGAAAGGCAAGTGGGAGGCCGACCCGTAGTTTTATAAGCAAGTTGGAGGCCGAAGGCCGACCCGACCCGTGTTCTCAAAAGCAAGTGGGAGCAAGCATAACTCCGGAACCGAGAGGGCTAGGACCGTGGGAATGGTGGCTATGGATAGGGGGCGGAGGTGGCAACCGCCCCAACCCCACGCCGCCCCCGCCGCCTCAACCTCCAACCGGTTTTTAGGGAAAATAGTTTTTTGACAAAACAAAAAAAATTAAAAAATTTCCCCCTCTCCTTTTCGTGGGTCGGCAAAAAACGTCGAAAAAATTGTAAAAATTTTTCACAAAAAGGCCGAAGGCCGAACAACTGTGGCCTTTACGGATCTATTATGGTCCTCCCCCTGTGAGACCGAAGGCCGAACAACACTGGCAATCACGGACTAGCAGTCAAGATAGCTGAAGGCATATAAATATAATCTATTATGGTCCGCCCTGTGAGGCCGAAGGCCGAACAACTAGGGCCTTCACGGATTTATTATGGTCCGCCCTGTGAAGCCGAAGGCCGAACAACTATGGCCTTCACGGATCTATTATAGTCCTACCCCTGTGAGGCCGAAGGCCGAACAACTATGGCTTTCACGGATCTATTATGGTCCGCCCTGTAAGGCCGAAGGCCGAACAACTATGGCCTTCACGGATTTATTATGGTCCGCCCTGTGAAGTCGAAGGCTGAACAACTATGGCCTTCACGGATCTATTATGGTCCTCCCTCTGTGAGGCCGAACAACTATGGCCTTCACGGATCTATTATGGTCCTCCCCCTGTGAGGCCAAAGGCCAAACAACTATGGCCTTCACGGATCTATTATGGTTCGCCCTGTGAGGCCGAACAACTATGGCCTTCAAGGATCTATTATGGTTTGCTCTGTGCGTAATTTCCTTTAAAAGTTCATATACATTATTAAGACTAACATACCTTATAGTTAACCTGTGTACCAAATTTTATTTTAGGCGGACTATTGCTGATTGAGAAAAAATATATAATATATAACTTGTCAGTTGATAAGTAATATGTTGAACTGTCTTCAACAAAATTACACAATTTACCAAATTTTTTACAATAAAATAAAGTCAAAATTTAATAAAATAATTTTAACATGTCAATATTATAATTTCGTTATGTACAAAAATCTTTAATAGTCAAAATTTAACAACAAAATAATTCTTCAAATTTATTAAATTTAAAAGTCTGGAGTATTGTTCCAAAAAGACTAGTTTGTTTTTATTAAAACAAATAAAAATATTATTTGTATTAAAAAAAATTTTAATTTAAATGATGTGTTTAAAGTCAGTTTTAAAAAACATAAGTGCGCGAACTGACACTCAAAAAATTTGCAAAAATTACGATACGTCCATTACCGGACACATTTTGAAATTATGAGCCAGGATCAACCAAATCAACCAATCAGAGGACGTGAATCAAAAATCGCACACGCGTGGTAAGAAAATTTTGGCTACAAAGTTGGCATGGACGTATTCGTTTTTGGGAATAAAAGATCAAGCGGTGATTTTTCAATCAAAAAGTGGATTATTTTAAAAGCGGATTTCAAAGAATAAAAAGTGAATATTGAAAGAAAAGTTACGAAGTGGATCCTGTAAATGGTTTTAAGAAGTGGAAGCCTTCAGAATATTACAATTACGAGAAATAACAAGCGGTCAATATTAAATGAAAATCGATGGTTGCAAAATTAACAAAGATTTATTTGGAAAATTCAACGATTGTTGATTTGGTTTACATGAAAAATTGGTTTGAAAAATTGGAAATCAACCTACGTATAAAATTGGTATGTTTATCGAGTGTTATAAACAAAATTTAAAACAAAGACAAGGTATTTTGCATTTTTTTAAACATTTAAACAGTGAAATTTATGACATTAAAATACCATACAATTACATGTGTATTTGAAAATTGAATGAATTTTTTATCTCTGAACAATTTATTATAGAGGCGCAAATTATTTCTTTATGAGTAAAAACAATATTTCATTTAATAACCCATATTTGTATTGTAAAGAAATTTTATTAAACAAAAACAATTTTGATAAAATTGAAGAATTGAGTTATTTCAAAACAAAATTATCACAGGTAAAAAAAAAACTGAATTTTGAGTGTGACGAGATAATAAAAGTTAAAAAATTAAATCTTTCAAAATTTATATCTGTCGTGGCTTCGAAATCAACGAACGGAACACCACAGCATAAATATGGTTTTTACCTCAATCTGCAATTATTATCGGCCCAAAATGAAATTTGGTGCACAGGTTGACTACATTAGTCCTAATAATGTATATAAATTCTTAAGGGAAAAACGGGACACCTTTGGGGAGGGGGTGCAAAACTCACAATTAACAAAAATTTGTTCCAGCAATCCAAACCAATAAGTTTGTTGGAAGACAATCAGCCCTCTGTGTTCATTAGTTAAATAGTTATACACCCTGATGTTCGAAGGTGTAAACTGAAAAGTGTCACTAGCTGGCATTAACATTGAAACGAATTCAGTTTACAAAAGATATCAAATAATGTATTTTTGGTTCAACTACATTGTGATATTATGCTAAACCTTTTCTCAAAATTTGAGATGGTGTGGTAAATTTATATACAGATAATAAATTTAATATTTATGATGAAAATAGTTACAATTCATTGAAAATCAAATCCGACCTTTTTAAATAAATATGACGGTGGTCGCACAAATTAGATATAGTCCAGTCAATAGGGGCCAGAAAAGGCCTTTGCCTTGCAAAAGGTGGCGTACTTCTGGATTTTGGATATGTTGTTTAGTTCGGGGCCCCGATGAAAAATCCAAGTTTTCGACCTTGGGGGGGCGCCGCGTAGTCCGCCATCTTGGATTAAAAGTACTAAAAATAGGTTTTATCAAAATAACTCCTCAACGGTTGTTCCTACGACAAAAAAGTTTAATACTTATTTGAAGAGGACTAAATTCTCTACATTTCTTGTAGATACACTGTTTTTGTAAGTCTAATGGGTAACGAGTTACAGCGGCCGAAACATGAAAATTTTTAAAAAAAATCGTCTAACTCAATTTTTTTGGGGTGAATTTTGTAATAATGGATGACATTGTATGATTTTTGACATTCTTCCACACCACCACCACATTATATAATACAATCGTGAAATATACTTCTAAGTGGAGTGATTTTTGTCGTTACGAATAAGTTTATTTACTGCAACTGCGTTATGAATCTATACAAAGTAGTATTAATATTCGTGTACACTCTATAGTCAGTATAGGGTTACCCAGAGCAGGTATAGACCGTCCCTCGCTTCTGCTTCTTTTGTTATGGTCGAAAGAGATGCCCCGTCTCCCCTCCCCAAATAAAACGACAGGGGCTACAGACCCGGCGTCCCAACTCAACACACACAGGGACAGGGAGTCAGTGTGCTTGTAGCTAGCCGTTCAGTCGCACGTGGTTGCATCACGCTTCGCTATGGCGAATCCCGAAACGGATTGCTGTTTTATTTGTGATAAAAGTTTAAAGGAAGGTGACCCAGTAATCGTGAAAGAGAGAGGCGTACAGACCCTGCCAAAATCCAGCATAAAACGCGAAAATCGTGAACACGGGCGTATTCTAAGGACTTTATCGTCAGTTACTGTTCATGCTGCATGCCAGAAGAGTTACAACAATGACAAATTAATCGCTGCCGGGGAGAGGAGATACAGCTGAAAGGGTGTATTTGTCGAACAGTTTAAAAACAAAAGGAGCAACCGAACACAACCTGTTTTTACATGCTTTCAGCGGCTGTGATACGACATCATCCCTCTTCAATCAAGGAAAAACCAAGTTCCTGCAGCTTCTTCAAAAAAACGAAGAACTTAACAACATCGTTGGCCTCTTCAAAGATCCGAATGCTGAGGCTGCAGATCTCGAAGCCGCTGGAGCACAGTTTCTCGTTGCATTGTATGGTGGGAACATGGACGAGGAAACCTTGGAAGATATCCGCTACCAACGGTTTGCCAAGGCATCCATAAAGAACAAATTAAACCTTGCTTCTTTACCACCAATGACGGACGCGGCACGGTGGCACACGCTTAGGACGTACCATCAAGTCCAAAAATGGTGTGGAAACCCAAAAAATCCATCCGAGTGGGGCTGGAGATTCGGTGCCAATGGGCTCACTCCAGTGGAAATGTCCGAGAAACCAGCGCCCGATGAACTGTTAAAAGTGATCGCATGTAATTGCAAAACGGGATGTGGTTCCGCGTGTGGCTGCAGGAAAGGTGGGCTAAAGTGATCCGTTTTCTGCGGATTCTGCAATGGCGAGACATGCGACAATGCACCGGAGATCATCATCGAGAGCGACGACGAAGATGACGAAATTCCGCCAGCTTGTCCGATTCTCAATTCGTACAACGGAGAGACTGATAACATGGACAGTTACGAAGATGACGGAGGAACCACGATCCGACCTGGACCATCAAAAAAAAATAATAATAGAAATCCGACACATACATCGAAAGTAACACTACTACCGACTTGGACCATAAATAATGATAATAATAATTATAATAATGATAATAATATTAATACTAATACTAATAATTGAATCACACTCGGACACATAAATCAAGTATGCAATACCTACCATATTCAATTCCGAAAAAAGAACATCTGTGGATTAGGCCTACTGGGGATACCACAATTTAAAAAAACGCGCCATTTACTCTACCGCGTGGTGGTGTGGAAATGAGTTGACTTTGAATTTACAAAAT
Source organism: Podabrus alpinus (assembly GCA_932274525.1). Taxonomy (NCBI): domain Eukaryota; kingdom Metazoa; phylum Arthropoda; class Insecta; order Coleoptera; family Cantharidae; genus Podabrus; species Podabrus alpinus. Next base: position 24,179,187 of record OW026453.1, read on the forward strand.
TATCATAAATATGTAATGAACGGCATCAAATGATTCCTCAAAATCAGAAAAACGAGGAAATGGACGATTTTTTTAAAAAATTTTCATGTTTCGGCCGCTGTAACTCGTTACCCATTAGACTTACAAAAAAAGTGTATTTACAAGAAATGTAGAGAATTTAGTCCTCTTCAAATAAGTATTGAACTTTTTTGTCGTAGGAACAACCGTTGAGGAGTTATTTTGAAAAAACCTATTTTTAGTACCTTTAATCCAAGATGGCGGACTACGCGGCGCCCCCCCAAGGTCAAAACCTTGGATTTTTCATCGGGGCCCCGAACTAAACAACATATCCAAAATCCAGAAGTACGCCACCTTTTGCAAGGCAAAACCCCCTATTGACTGGACTAATATACTTTTTGACCGTTACTACTATGTGAATACGAATTTGACGAAAAGTATGTACCTATAAATGTTTTTCTGTCAGGAATTTAATTAGCTTTAATTTTATAAATATTAGACTATTTTGTCATAAAGTTCAAAGAACCTTAATAAATGGGCGAAATACTGAATTTTGTCCTTTTCTGACTATACGTAATTTAATTTTAGTAACCGAACTCATAATCATCCCATGATTAAATTTGGTACGCATGCTCAGCTCATTTGTAAAAAACAACTGTTAAAAATGAACAAAAAATTACCCTTTAGAAATAGGGGTTGAAATAGGGATAATATTAAAAATCTAAACCGGTTAGGAGATAAAAATATGAAATGTGGTAGAGTATTTAATAGAATGTTCATTTACCTTTACAGAAAATTTTTTATTTTTAACTTTAGACCACTGAGGATGACGTTACAGTCGTTTTCATAGAAGTCTACACATCAACTTTTGACTATTTGAAGGACCAAAACAAGGAAACGAATGCCTTTTTGGGCATATCCATTAATTTGTTGTTTTTATTTCTTCCTATGATAGTGTGTAACACATTTCGCCAAATTAGACGTGGATCAAGCAAATTCATCATTCTATTTGAGATGGAATTACCCTATTAGCTAACTAACTTCACTAGTGAACCATACAAGCAATTAATAGTAGAAAACAAAAGATTGGGAAGTCCTCCCGGGACTCTATTCTTCTATCATGGACACAGAAATATAAGCGATGTTTAAAAATATTACGCAGGGCCGTGGTTTGACTTCGACATACAACCGCGATGTAAAAAAAGCAAGCTATTGGAAAATAAAAACAAAGGCAAGATAAAAACCAAAAAATATACGTAGAAAATTATAAAAGTGGAGCTTAATTGCTCTATTATAATTAACACGAGTATTGAGCCAAACAACAAAATACCATCTGAAAAGAAGAGATTCCGAAATCACACCAGGGCTCTGCTCCTGGCTCACGGACACAGAAATATAAGCGATGTTTAAAAATATTGCGCAGGGCCGTGGTTTGACTTCGACATACAACCGCGATGTAAAAAAAGCAAGCTATTGGAAAATAAAAACAAAGGCAAGATAAAAACCAAAAAATATACGTAGAAAATTATAAAAGTGGAGCTTAATTGCTCTATTATAATTAACACGAGTATTGAACCAAACAACAAAATACCATCTGAAAAGAAGAGATTCCGAAATCACACCAGGGCTCTGCTCCTGGCTCACGGACACAGAAATATAAGCGATGTTTAATAATATTGCGCAGGGCCGTGGTTTGACTTCGACATACAACCGCGATGTAAAAAAAGCAAGCTATTGGAAAATAAAAACAAAGGCAAGATAAAAACCAAAAAATATACGTAGAAAATTATAAAAGTGGAGCTTAATTGCTCTATTATAACTAACACGAGTATTGAACCAAACAACAAAATACCATCTGAAAAGAAGAGATTCCGAAATCACACCAGGGCTCTGCTCCTGGCTCACGGACACAGAAATATAAGCGATGTTTAAAAATATTGCGCAGGGCCGTGGTTTGACTTCGACATACAACCGCGATGTAAAAAAAGCAAGCTATTGGAAAATAAAAACCAAAAAACATACGTAGAAAATTATAAAAGTGGAGCTTAATTGCTCTATTATAATTAACACGAGTATTGAACCAAACAACAAAATACCATCTGAAAAGAAGAGATTCCGAAATCACACCAGGGCTCTGCTCCTGGCTCACGGACACAGAAATATAAGCGATGTTTAAAAATATTGCGCAGGGCCGTGGTTTGACTTCGACATACAACCGCGATGTAAAAAAAGCAAGCTATTGGAAAATAAAAACAAAGGCAAGATAAAAACCAAAAAATATACGTAGAAAATTATAAAAGTGGAGCTTAATTGCTCTATTATAACTAACACGAGTATTGAACCAAACAACAAAATACCATCTGAAAAGAACAGATTCCGAAATCACACCAGGGCTCTGCTCCTGGCTCACGGACACAGAAATATAAGCGATGTTTAAAAATATTGCGCAGGGCCGTGGTTTGATTTCGACATACAACCGCGATGTAAAAAAAGCAAGCTATTGGAAAATAAAAACAAAGGCAAGATAAAAACCAAAAAATATACGTAGAAAATTATAAAAGTGGAGCTTAATTGCTCTATTATAATTAACACGAGTATTGAACCAAACAACAAAATACCATCTGAAAAGAAGAGATTTCGAAATCACACCAGGGCTCTGCTCCTGGCTCACGGACACAGAAATATAAGCGATGTTTAAAAATATTGCGCAGGGCCGTGGTTTGACTTCGACATACAACCGCGATGTAAAAAAAGCAAGCTATTGGAAAATAAAAACAAAGGCAAGATAAAAGCCAAAAAATATACGTAGAAAATTATAAAAGTGGAGCTTAATTGCTCTATTATAATTAACACGAGTATTGAGCCAAACAACAAAATACCATCTGAAAAGAAGAGATTCCGAAATCACACCAGGGCTCTGCTCCTGGCTCACGGACACAGAAATATAAGCGATGTTTAAAAATATTGCGCAGGGCCGTGGTTTGACTTCGACATACAACCGCGATGTAAAAAAAGCAAGCTATTGGAAAATAAAAACAAAGGCAAGATAAAAACCAAAAAATATACGTAGAAAATTATAAAAGTGGAGCTTAATTGCTCTATTATAATTAACACGAGTATTGAACCAAACAACAAAATACCATCTGAAAAGAACAGATTCCGAAATCACACCAGGGCTCTGCTCCTGGCTCACGGACACAGAAATATAAGCGATGTTTAATAATATTGCGCAGGGCCGTGGTTTGACTTCGACATACAACCGCGATGTAAAAAAAGCAAGCTATTGGAAAATAAAAACAAAGGCAAGATAAAAACCAAAAAATATACGTAGAAAATTATAAAAGTGGAGCTTAATTGCTCTATTATAACTAACACGAGTATTGAACCAAACAACAAAATACCATCTGAAAAGAAGAGATTCCGAAATCACACCAGGGCTCTGCTCCTGGCTCACGGACACAGAAATATAAGCGATGTTTAAAAATATTGCGCAGGGCCGTGGTTTGACTTCGACATACAACCGCGATGTAAAAAAAGCAAGCTATTGGAAAATAAAAACCAAAAAACATACGTAGAAAATTATAAAAGTGGAGCTTAATTGCTCTATTATAATTAACACGAGTATTGAACCAAACAACAAAATACCATCTGAAAAGAAGAGATTCCGAAATCACACCAGGGCTCTGCTCCTGGCTCACGGACACAGAAATATAAGCGATGTTTAAAAATATTGCGCAGGGCCGTGGTTTGATTTCGACATACAACCGCGATGTAAAAAAAGCAAGCTATTGGAAAATAAAAACAAAGGCAAGATAAAAACCAAAAAATATACGTAGAAAATTATAAAAGTGGAGCTTAATTGCTCTATTATAATTAACACGAGTATTGAACCAAACAACAAAATACCATCTGAAAAGAAGAGATTTCGAAATCACACCAGGGCTCTGCTCCTGGCTCACGGACACAGAAATATAAGCGATGTTTAAAAATATTGCGCAGGGCCGTGGTTTGACTTCGACATACAACCGCGATGTAAAAAAAGCAAGCTATTGGAAAATAAAAACAAAGGCAAGATAAAAACCAAAAAATATACGTAGAAAATTATAAAAGTGGAGCTTAATTGCTCTATTATAATTAACACGAGTATTGAACCAAACAACAAAATACCATCTGAAAAGAAGAGATTCCGAAATCACACCAGGGCTCTGCTCCTGGCTCACGGACACAGAAATATAAGCGATGTTTAAAAATATTGCGCAGGGCCGTGGTTTGACTTCGACATACAACCGCGATGTAAAAAAGGCAAGCTATTGGAAAATAAAAACAAAGGCAAGATAAAAACCAAAAAATATACGTAGAAAATTATAAAAGTGGAGCTTAATTGCTCTATTATAATTAACACGAGTATTGAACCAAACAACAAAATACCATCTGAAAAGAAGAGATTCCGAAATCACACCAGGGCTCTGCTCCTGGCTCACGGACACAGAAATATAAGCGATGTTTAAAAATATTGCGCAGGGCCATGGTTTGACTTCGACATACAACCGCGATGTAAAAAAAGCAAGCTATTGGAAAATAAAAACAAAGGCAAGATAAAAACCAAAAAATATACGTAGAAAATTATAAAAGTGGAGCTTAATTGCTCTATTATAATTAACACGAGTATTGAACCAAACAACAAAATACCATCTGAAAAGAAGAGATTCCGAAATCACACCAGGGCTCTGCTCCTGGCTCACGGACACAGAAATATAAGCGATGTTTAAAAATATTGCGCAGAGGGCCGTGGTTTGACTTCGACATACAACCGCGATGTAAAAAAAGCAAGCTATTGGAAAATAAAAACAAAGGCAAGATAAAAACCAAAAAATATACGTAGAAAATTATAAAAGTGGAGCTTAATTGCTCTATTATAATTAACACGAGTATTGAACCAAACAACAAAATACCATCTGAAAAGAAGAGATTCCGAAATCACACCAGGGCTCTGCTCCTGGCTCACGGACACAGAAATATAAGCGATGTTTAATAATATTGCGCAGGGCCGTGGTTTGACTTCGACATACAACCGCGATGTAAAAAAAGCAAGCTATTGGAAAATAAAAACAAAGGCAAGATAAAAACCAAAAAATATACGTAGAAAATTATAAAAGTGGAGCTTAATTGCTCTATTATAACTAACACGAGTATTGAACCAAACAACAAAATACCATCTGAAAAGAAGAGATTCCGAAATCACACCAGGGCTCTGCTCCTGGCTCACGGACACAGTAATATAAGCGATGTTTAAAAATATTGCGCAGGGCCGTGGTTTGACTTCGACATACAACCGCGATGTAAAAAAAGCAAGCTATTGGAAAATAATAACAAAGGCAAGATAAAAACCAAAAAATATACGTAGAAAATTATAAAAGTGGAGCTTAATTGCTCTATTATAATTAACACGAGTATTGAACCAAACAACAAAATACCATCTGAAAAGAACAGATTCCGAAATCACACCAGGGCTCTGCTCCTGGCTCACGGACACAGAAATATAAGCGATGTTTAAAAATATTGCGCAGGGCCGTGGTTTGACTTCGACATACAACCGCGATGTAAAAAAAGCAAGCTATTGGAAAATAAAAACAAAGGCAAGATAAAAACCAAAAAATATACGTAGAAAATTATAAAAGTGGAGCTTAATTGCTCTATTATAACTAACACGAGTATTGAACCAATCAACAAAATACCATCTGAAAAGAAGAGATTCCGAAATCACACCAGGGCTCTGCTCCTGGCTCACGGACACAGAAATATAAGCGATGTTTAAAAATATTGCGCAGGGCCGTGGTTTGATTTCGACATACAACCGCGATGTAAAAAAAGCAAGCTATTGGAAAATAAAAACAAAGGCAAGATAAAAACCAAAAAATATACGTAGAAAATTATAAAAGTGGAGCTTAATTGCTCTATTATAATTAACACGAGTATTGAACCAAACAACAAAATACCATCTGAAAAGAAGAGATTTCGAAATCACACCAGGGCTCTGCTCCTGGCTCACGGACACAGAAATATAAGCGATGTTTAAAAATATTGCGCAGGGCCGTGGTTTGACTTCGACATACAACCGCGATGTAAAAAAAGCAAGCTATTGGAAAATAAAAACAAAGGCAAGATAAAAGCCAAAAAATATACGTAGAAAATTATAAAAGTGGAGCTTAATTGCTCTATTATAATTAACACGAGTATTGAGCCAAACAACAAAATACCATCTGAAAAGAAGAGATTCCGAAATCACACCAGGGCTCTGCTCCTGGCTCACGGACACAGAAATATAAGCGATGTTTAAAAATATTGCGCAGGGCCGTGGTTTGACTTCGACATACAACCGCGATGTAAAAAAAGCAAGCTATTGGAAAATAAAAACAAAGGCAAGATAAAAACCAAAAAATATACGTAGAAAATTATAAAAGTGGAGCTTAATTGCTCTATTATAATTAACACGAGTATTGAACCAAACAACAAAATACCATCTGAAAAGAAGAGATTCCGAAATCACACCAGGGCTCTGCTCCTGGCTCACGGACACAGAAATATAAGCGATGTTTAATAATATTGCGCAGGGCCGTGGTTTGACTTCGACATACAACCGCGATGTAAAAAAAGCAAGCTATTGGAAAATAAAAACAAAGGCAAGATAAAAACCAAAAAATATACGTAGAAAATTATAAAAGTGGAGCTTAATTGCTCTATTATAACTAACACGAGTATTGAACCAAACAACAAAATACCATCTGAAAAGAAGAGATTCCGAAATCACACCAGGGCTCTGCTCCTGGCTCACGGACACAGAAATATAAGCGATGTTTAAAAATATTGCGCAGGGCCGTGGTTTGACTTCGACATACAACCGCGATGTAAAAAAAGCAAGCTATTGGAAAATAAAAACCAAAAAACATACGTAGAAAATTATAAAAGTGGAGCTTAATTGCTCTATTATAATTAACACGAGTATTGAACCAAACAACAAAATACCATCTGAAAAGAAGAGATTCCGAAATCACACCAGGGCTCTGCTCCTGGCTCACGGACACAGAAATATAAGCGATGTTTAAAAATATTGCGCAGGGCCGTGGTTTGATTTCGACATACAACCGCGATGTAAAAAAAGCAAGCTATTGGAAAATAAAAACAAAGGCAAGATAAAAACCAAAAAATATACGTAGAAAATTATAAAAGTGGAGCTTAATTGCTCTATTATAATTAACACGAGTATTGAACCAAACAACAAAATACCATCTGAAAAGAAGAGATTTCGAAATCACACCAGGGCTCTGCTCCTGGCTCACGGACACAGAAATATAAGCGATGTTTAAAAATATTGCGCAGGGCCGTGGTTTGACTTCGACATACAACCGCGATGTAAAAAAAGCAAGCTATTGGAAAATAAAAACAAAGGCAAGATAAAAACCAAAAAATATACGTAGAAAATTATAAAAGTGGAGCTTAATTGCTCTATTATAATTAACACGAGTATTGAACCAAACAACAAAATACCATCTGAAAAGAAGAGATTCCGAAATCACACCAGGGCTCTGCTCCTGGCTCACGGACACAGAAATATAAGCGATGTTTAAAAATATTGCGCAGGGCCGTGGTTTGACTTCGACATACAACCGCGATGTAAAAAAGGCAAGCTATTGGAAAATAAAAACAAAGGCAAGATAAAAACCAAAAAATATACGTAGAAAATTATAAAAGTGGAGCTTAATTGCTCTATTATAATTAACACGAGTATTGAACCAAACAACAAAATACCATCTGAAAAGAAGAGATTCCGAAATCACACCAGGGCTCTGCTCCTGGCTCACGGACACAGAAATATAAGCGATGTTTAAAAATATTGCGCAGGGCCATGGTTTGACTTCGACATACAACCGCGATGTAAAAAAAGCAAGCTATTGGAAAATAAAAACAAAGGCAAGATAAAAACCAAAAAATATACGTAGAAAATTATAAAAGTGGAGCTTAATTGCTCTATTATAATTAACACGAGTATTGAACCAAACAACAAAATACCATCTGAAAAGAAGAGATTCCGAAATCACACCAGGGCTCTGCTCCTGGCTCACGGACACAGAAATATAAGCGATGTTTAAAAATATTGCGCAGAGGGCCGTGGTTTGACTTCGACATACAACCGCGATGTAAAAAAAGCAAGCTATTGGAAAATAAAAACAAAGGCAAGATAAAAACCAAAAAATATACGTAGAAAATTATAAAAGTGGAGCTTAATTGCTCTATTATAATTAACACGAGTATTGAACCAAACAACAAAATACCATCTGAAAAGAAGAGATTCCGAAATCACACCAGGGCTCTGCTCCTGGCTCACGGACACAGAAATATAAGCGATGTTTAATAATATTGCGCAGGGCCGTGGTTTGACTTCGACATACAACCGCGATGTAAAAAAAGCAAGCTATTGGAAAATAAAAACAAAGGCAAGATAAAAACCAAAAAATATACGTAGAAAATTATAAAAGTGGAGCTTAATTGCTCTATTATAACTAACACGAGTATTGAACCAAACAACAAAATACCATCTGAAAAGAAGAGATTCCGAAATCACACCAGGGCTCTGCTCCTGGCTCACGGACACAGTAATATAAGCGATGTTTAAAAATATTGCGCAGGGCCGTGGTTTGACTTCGACATACAACCGCGATGTAAAAAAAGCAAGCTATTGGAAAATAATAACAAAGGCAAGATAAAAACCAAAAAATATACGTAGAAAATTATAAAAGTGGAGCTTAATTGCTCTATTATAATTAACACGAGTATTGAACCAAACAACAAAATACCATCTGAAAAGAACAGATTCCGAAATCACACCAGGGCTCTGCTCCTGGCTCACGGACACAGAAATATAAGCGATGTTTAAAAATATTGCGCAGGGCCGTGGTTTGACTTCGACATACAACCGCGATGTAAAAAAAGCAAGCTATTGGAAAATAAAAACAAAGGCAAGATAAAAACCAAAAAATATACGTAGAAAATTATAAAAGTGGAGCTTAATTGCTCTATTATAACTAACACGAGTATTGAACCAATCAACAAAATACCATCTGAAAAGAAGAGATTCCGAAATCACACCAGGGCTCTGCTCCTGGCTCACGGACACAGAAATATAAGCGATGTTTAAAAATATTGCGCAGGGCCGTGGTTTGATTTCGACATACAACCGCGATGTAAAAAAAGCAAGCTATTGGAAAATAAAAACAAAGGCAAGATAAAAACCAAAAAATATACGTAGAAAATTATAAAAGTGGAGCTTAATTGCTCTATTATAATTAACACGAGTATTGAACCAAACAACAAAATACCATCTGAAAAGAAGAGATTCCGAAATCACACCAGGGCTCTGCTCCTGGCTCACGGACACAGAAATATAAGCGATGTTTAAAAATATTGCGCAGGGCCGTGGTTTGACTTCGACATACAACCGCGATGTAAAAAAAGCAAGCTATTGGAAAATAAAAACAAAGGCAAGATAAAAACCAAAAAATATACGTAGAAAATTATAAAAGTGGAGCTTAATTGCTCTATTATAATTAACACGAGTATTGAACCAAACAACAAAATACCATCTGAAAAGAAGAGATTCCGAAATCACACCAGAGCTCTGCTCCTGGCTCACGGACACAGAAATATAAGCGATGTTTAAAAATATTGCGCAGGGCCGTGGTTTGACTTCGACATACAACCGCGATGTAAAAAAGGCAAGCTATTGGAAAATAAAAACAAAGGCAAGATAAAAACCAAAAAATATACGTAGAAAATTATAAAAGTGGAGCTTAATTGCTCTATTATAATTAACACGAGTATTGAACCAAACAACAAAATACCATCTGAAAAAAAGAGATTCCGAAATCACACCAGGGCTCTGCTCCTGGCTCACGGACACAGAAATATAAGCGATGTTTAAAAATATTGCGCAGGGCCGTGGTTTGACTTCGACATACAACCGCGATGTAAAAAAAGCAAGCTATTGGAAAATAAAAACAAAGGCAAGATAAAAACCAAAAAATATACGTAGAAAATTATAAAAGTGGAGCTTAATTGCTCTATTATAATTAACACGAGTATTGAACCAAACAACAAAATACCATCTGAAAAGAAGAGATTCCGAAATCACACCAGGGCTCTGCTCCTGGCTCACGGACACAGAAATATAAGCGATGTTTAAAAATATTGCGCAGGGCCGTGGTTTGACTTCGACATACAACCGCGATGTAAAAAAAGCAAGCTATTGGAAAATAAAAACAAAGGCAAGATAAAAACCAAAAAATATACGTAGAAAATTATAAAAGTGGAGCTTAATTGCTCTATTATAATTAACACGAGTATTGAACCAAACAACAAAATACCATCTGAAAAGAAGAGATTCCGAAATCACACCAGGGCTCTGCTCCTGGCTCACGGACACAGAAATATAAGCGATGTTTAAAAATATTGCGCAGGGCCGTGGTTTGACTTCGACATACAACCGCGATGTAAAAAAAGCAAGCTATTGGAAAATAAAAACAAAGGCAAGATAAAAACCAAAAAATATACGTAGAAAATTATAAAAGTGGAGCTTAATTGCTCTATTATAATTAACACGAGTATTGAACCAAACAACAAAATACCATCTGAAAAGAAGAGATTCCGAAATCACACCAGGGCTCTGCTCCTGGCTCACGGACACAGAAATATAAGCGATGTTTAAAAATATTGCGCAGGGCCGTGGTTTGACTTCGACATACAACCGCGATGTAAAAAAAGCAAGCTATTGGAAAATAAAAACAAAGGCAAGATAAAAACCAAAAAATATACGTAGAAAATTATAAAAGTGGAGCTTAATTGCTCTATTATAATTAACACGAGTATTGAACCAAACAACAAAATACCATCTGAAAAGAAGAGATTCCGAAATCACACCAGGGCTCTGCTCCTGGCTCACGGACACAGAAATATAAGCGATGTTTAAAAATATTGCGCAGGGCCGTGGTTTGACTTCGACATACAACCGCGATGTAAAAAAATGCAAGCTATTGGAAAATAAAAACAAAGGCAAGATAAAAACCAAAAAATATACGTAGAAAATTATAAAAGTGGAGCTTAATTGCTCTATTATAATTAACACGAGTATTGAACCAAACAACAAAATACCATCTGAAAAGAAGAGATTCCGAAATCACACCAGGGCTCTGCTCCTGGCTCACGGACACAGAAATATAAGCGATGTTTAAAAATATTGCGCAGGGCCGTGGTTTGACTTCGACATACAACCGCGATGTAAAAAAAGCAAGCTATTGGAAAATAAAAACAAAGGCAAGATAAAAACCAAAAAATATACGTAGAAAATTATAAAAGTGGAGCTTAATTGCTCTATTATAATTAACACGAGTATTGAACCAAACAACAAAATACCATCTGAAAAGAAGAGATTCCGAAATCACACCAGGGCTCTGCTCCTGGCTCACGGACACAGAAATATAAGCGATGTTTAAAAATATTGCGCAGGGCCGTGGTTTGACTTCGACATACAACCGCGATGTAAAAAAAGCAAGCTATTGGAAAATAAAAACAAAGGCAAGATAAAAACCAAAAAATATACGTAGAAAATTATAAAAGTGGAGCTTAATTGCTCTATTATAATTAACACGAGTATTGAACCAAACAACAAAATACCATCTGAAAAGAAGAGATTCCGAAATCACACCAGGGCTCTGCTCCTGGCTCACGGACACAGAAATATAAGCGATGTTTAAAAATATTGCGCAGGGCCGTGGTTTGATTTCGACATACAACCGCGATGTAAAAAAAGCAAGCTATTGGAAAATAAAAACAAAGGCAAGATAAAAACCAAAAAATATACGTAGAAAATTATAAAAGTGGAGCTTAATTGCTCTATTATAATTAACACGAGTATTGAACCAAACAACAAAATACCATCTGAAAAGAAGAGATTCCGAAATCACACCAGGGCTCTGCTCCTGGCTCACGGACACAGAAATATAAGCGATGTTTAAAAATATTGCGCAGGGCCGTGGTTTGACTTCGACATACAACCGCGATGTAAAAAAAGCAAGCTATTGGAAAATAAAAACAAAGGCAAGATAAAAACCAAAAAATATACGTAGAAAATTATAAAAGTGGAGCTTAATTGCTCTATTATAATTAACACGAGTATTGAACCAAACAACAAAATACCATCTGAAAAGAAGAGATTCCGAAATCACACCAGGGCTCTGCTCCTGGCTCACGGACACAGAAATATAAGCGATGTTTAAAAATATTGCGCAGGGCCGTGGTTTGACTTCGACATACAACCGCGATGTAAAAAAGGCAAGCTATTGGAAAATAAAAACAAAGGCAAGATAAAAACCAAAAAATATACGTAGAAAATTATAAAAGTGGAGCTTAATTGCTCTATTATAATTAACACGAGTATTGAACCAAACAACAAAATACCATCTGAAAAAAAGAGATTCCGAAATCACACCAGGGCTCTGCTCCTGGCTCACGGACACAGAAATATAAGCGATGTTTAAAAATATTGCGCAGGGCCGTGGTTTGACTTCGACATACAACCGCGATGTAAAAAAAGCAAGCTATTGGAAAATAAAAACAAAGGCAAGATAAAAACCAAAAAATATACGTAGAAAATTATAAAAGTGGAGCTTAATTGCTCTATTATAATTAACACGAGTATTGAACCAAACAACAAAATACCATCTGAAAAGAAGAGATTCCGAAATCACACCAGGGCTCTGCTCCTGGCTCACGGACACAGAAATATAAGCGATGTTTAAAAATATTGCGCAGGGCCGTGGTTTGACTTCGACATACAACCGCGATGTAAAAAAAGCAAGCTATTGGAAAATAAAAACAAAGGCAAGATAAAAACCAAAAAATATACGTAGAAAATTATCAAAGTGGTGCTTAATTGAGGTGCATTTCGCCAGCGCCCTCCCATTTCGAATTTCTGATCAAAAATAGTGTAAATCGTTTGTACCTCGTTTGTACCTATTGTACCTCTTTTATTTTCGTTTGTACCTCTTGCGTTTTTGAGATATTTCAAAAATTCGTTAGGGGGGGGGCTGGCGAAATGCTAGCCCCCCCTCCCATTTCGAATTTCGGATCCAATATAGTGTAAATCGTTTGTATCTAGTTTGTACCTATTTGTACCTCTTTTATTTTCGTTTGTACCTCTTTCGTTTTCGAGATATATCAAAAAATGGTGGGGGGGCTGGCGAAATGCTAGCCCCCCATTTCGAATTTCGTATCCAAAATAGTTTCAATCGTTTGTACTTCGTTTGTACCTATTTGTGCCTCTTTTATTTTCGTTTGTACCTCCTTAGTTTTCGAAACATTAAGGAACATCACCATGACGCTCATTTGGATTAACGAGATTCTTCGCTCGCTTCTTCTTAGTAAATTTAATACACCGTTGTTTAATGTTAATACTAATAACTTTCTTTAAATCATAACAGATAAGCATAACAAAAAGTTTACGGTTGAATGTCCATCAGAAAACAAGAGAGTTATCTGACGTTCCTTTCTGATCCGTGTCGTGGCACCTAGATGTTTCGTATAGTAGTAATCCACTAATAAAAACCGATATTATTCCAAATGCAATAATAGAAGTAAATATGAAGATTTATAGGTATCAACAACGGATTTTATTCTTTTAATTTAATAACTAAATTTTAATCTTAAAAAACTTGAAGTTAACGCGTGTTGCTCGGAGTTATCGAAAATTTCGAATAATAATAACTTCATAAAAAATAACTTCTTTGGAACTAATATCCATATCATCGCGTATTTTAAATCGAATATTTGCATTTGTTTCAGTATTATCATTTTCCATCGGTATACCCAATTATAGATCTCGCATTGCGTCGATTTTGTTTTAATATTGAATATATATATTTTGGACTGATTTCAGAATTAACACTATCCGCAATTTTTTGCCACCCTGGTGCCGTGCATTTGATGATTTTCTTTTCAACTTCGTCATAAATTTCTAAATTCGAAATTTTCGATAACTCTGAGCAACACGCGTTAACTTCGAGTTTTTAAGATTAAGAAAAGTCTACGTGCTATAAGTTTATAATTTTTCAAATTTTTCCTGTACATTGATACGTTCCTCCTTTTAATATTAGAGAAAACTTGACTGCAGTTTTTGTGACGAACAGGCAAGTTTTAAATGAATAAAATAACTCTTGAATAATAATTTTTGAATATTTAAAATGCAGTTTTTAATAGAAAAATATAGTTTTCTGCAGGAAAACCTTAGGTTTTCACTGATTTCAACAAGGAAAATCAATTTTCATAAGTAAAAAATATTTTTAGGGTAAGAAGTTAACGCGTGTTGCTCGGAGTTATCGAAAATTTCGAATTTAGAAATTTATGACGAAGTTGAAAAGAATATCTTCAAACGCACGGCACCAGTGTGGCAGAAAATTGCGGATAGTGTTAATTCTGAAATCAGTCCAAAATATATATGAGTCGTCTAGATGCAAAACTTACTGTTTGCATATTTTCTAGTTTTGGTAAAATAAAGAAAACTATTTTAGCTATACTATTATGCCGTATTATATTGAGCTTTGGTATACTTAAGTGAGAATACTTGTCTAGAATAACAGTAATAATAACTTGCTTCAAAAATGTCCAAAAATACCAAAAAATTCATTTTTAAAAAGGCAAATAGTGAGTTTTGCATCCAGTTGTTGTAAATGGTGCGTTTTGCCCTCAATTCTATCAAAACAAAATTCATTTTACTAGATAATAATATTTATTATGGTAAAGGAAAAAAACATTTATTCTAAAAAAGTATGAAATACAAAAATAATAGTATAGGTGCAAAGTACCTATCTAATAAAATTAAACTTCCAGGTCTACATATTGCTGGTTCATGCATTTTTCTTCGGCTTAACGGCTGATTGGGATTGGCTGGAAAGTAAATAGTGTGTTTTGCAACTAAATGTCAAAAGCAAAGAGGGAGTTTTGCACCCAACCAAAAATTTCACTTGAGTTTTAAGATAATAAATAGTGACTTTTGCTACAATCTTATATTATACAATGATTCTTTATAAGATTTTGCATCGGATACCGCGTCTAACTCAAATTACGCAAAATTGCAAACAGTGAGTTTTGCATCTAGACGACTCATATATTCAATATTAAAACAAAATCGACGCAATGCGAGATCTATATTGGGTATACCGATGGAAAATGATAATACTGAAACAAATGCAAGTAGTATTCGATTTAAAATACGCGATGATATGGATATTAGTTCCGAAGAAGTTATTTTTTATGAAGTTATTATTATTCGAAATTTTCGATAACTCCGAGCAACACGCGTTAACTTCAGGTTTTTAAGATTAAAATTTAGTTATTAAATTAAAAGAATATAATACTTTGTTGATACCTATAAATGTTCATATTTACCTCTATTATTGCATGTGAAATAATATCAGTTATTATTAGTGTTTTACTTGTTTTCTGATGGACATTCAACCGTAAACTTTTTGTTATGATTATCTGTTATGATTTAAAGAAAGTTATTAGTATTAACATTAAACAACGGTGTATTAAATTTATTAAGAAGAAGCGTGATACAAAATCTTTCCTTACTGCTCTAATGAGAAGTCAGCTCGGAAAAGATTAAGTCCACGCAGAAGGATAAACCATCTACTTTAAATTTGCGTGGGGCCCTGGTGTTAGGTTTTAAACTAGCTCGTTATAGCCTGGAAGCGAGAGTCGTGGATCGTGTGAAAGAAACACCCCGGAGAGATCAAGGAAACAGCTTTGCTAACACAACACAATTAAAATTAACAATAAGAAGTTCATTGTCAGAAGGCAAAGATATACGCGATGTCGGATGTAAGAGGTGTTAGCCGACCCAAAACAAGCACAGTAGCAACGACATTGCCACCGAAAATCACTCCCAAACATAAACCAAGGGCACATTCGAATGGTTATATAAAAATCCCACGATAAAGTGGAACCATATCGAATCCCCAATGAAAAACAAACGAAAGCAATCTCGATGAAATGTCGCACCCTGTATATGGGTCGAACATCGTAGCCTTACATAAAAAAAAAAACATAAAAACAAAAATAAACACACAAAAAATTGTTCAACATAGAATTTCAAATATGAAATTCGAACGTACTACGATCATTTTGGAATCCCTTCGTCAATGCATTTTACCATAAGCTATTCGATGTTATAAGTGGAAATAAATACCCTGAACAAGTTAATTAAATAAAACACAAATATCAATAATTAATAATTAAAAGTTTATTACATATCAACCTGAACATTCGATCCATTTCACACTTGCGAGTGCGAACTGGATAAGATAAACTGATATCACCTCGCCGCAGGAATATAAAATTGCAAGGCTATCGCAATCTTGGCGACCACTATAAGAATAAAAAATGCAAGACAAAAAGGCAAACCAAAATGTTACACATAAAAAATACATAAATTGGTCAAGGGTGAACTCCAACGTCATCGTTCTCCAGGTGTACGGAAGAACATTTGGCCAAATTAATTATCACGTAACTGTGAAGCAATTAACAAAATTATTAGGTGACTTACCATGGTGAAATGAAGTAATATTTCACAGGAAGTATTGACCATGGGTCCAACAAAAAATGTACGATCCGGGAAAAATCAACCATCCCTCAAATCACGAATGTCACATCCCCATGAAGGGTTTTGGAGCGCAAGATCCAAAAAACCATTCGTATTGATGGATGGGAACCCTCACAAAATCGAATCATCCCTTTTCAAAATTTTGAACCAAAAACTGATAACCATTTCACAGCACTTTCAAACATGACCGGAGCGTTCGAGCGCCCACCAATGACCTCTTATCATAGCATGCGCGAGTTTTGATCTCCGTCAAATACGTTCGCTATACAGAGTGCTACGAAATATGTCGCTAGATGTTAAAAGTTGAATTTATAAATTCAACGTTGTTGCGAAAAGTGAAAATTTTTCGTAACACACCCCCGAAGTAAGATATCTGACCGGAGGTCAAGATAAAAAAATCAAAAAATTATCAGACAAGCGAAGCTGGAAACGAACTGTGAATTGACGGAAAAAAACTTATTCATTTACTGTAGTGTGGAGGTAGTTTGTAGCAGTACTTGGTAGGAAAGAAATATTAAGCGTTGCTAATAAAAAAATGAGCTTAAAATATTTCAAAAAAATAAAAAAATCAAAATCTCTAAAAGATTGAGATCAAAAAAATAATAATAATAATTGTATGGTTTATTTACACAATTGACGAAACGCCATCGTAAATCCGCAGAAGCGAAAACCATATGGTAGAGCTAACAATAGCTACTGAAAACCATATAGTGTGTGATTTTGTCTCAGATAAAAATCAATGAGTACAAAATTGGCAGCCCGCATTGGACCTGCACCGAAAAAAACTGTGGGCAGCCCGCATTGGACCTGCACCGAAAAAACTGAACAGCTAGGAAAAAAAACATCTAGACTGTCGATAAGGAATGGCTCGCATCGGACCCATTCGAGAATAGTCGAACAAAAATTATCTTCGAACTAATTCTTCTCTTCCAGTATGAGACAGTCATGATTCTCAACACATAGGAAGGGTAATTTGTCAAAACGACAAAATAATTAATAATTTGATCAAGAAACTTGACCAACAGATCGTCCTACCAAGACTTAAACAAATTTCCTCAAACCGTTGGAATAAATTCCGATGAAATAATTAATAGCTTGATGTTATGCTATAATTATGACGGGTTTTAATTATGTGCAAATATGATCTTAGATGTAATTAGATCAGTAGAAAATGCATTACCCAACCTCCTGTTAGGTAATGGTTATGATTTAAGTTGTTGTTAAACCATTAAGTGAACAAACATTACCCATCCTCCACCCTTATGTAATGTATGATTCAAGATGTTATTGAACCAATTAGTGACAAACATTACCCAGCCTCCACCCTTGGTGTAATGTATGGTTCAAGCTGTTATGGAACCAATATGTGTACAAACAATTACTCCATCCAACCACCCTTATGTAATGTATGATTCAAGATGTTATTGAACCAAATAGGATACAAACAAATACTCCATCCAACCACCCTTATGTAATGTATGGTTCAAGCTGTTATGGAACCAATTTGTTTACAAACAATTACTCCATCCAACCACCCTTATGTAATGTATGGTTCAAGCTGTTATGGAACCAATATGTGTACAAACAATTACTCCATCCAACCACCCTTATGTAATGTATGATTCAAGATGTTATTGAACCAAATAGGATACAAACAAATACTCCAACCAACCACCCTTTGGTATTGTAGATCCACGGCAAGCTAAAGGGATTTCACCCCCAGTAGCTTGTGGAAAACCAAAAAATAAAATTCGCTACACATAGCAACGAACAGTACACATATCAAGGTAAAAAAATTTACACATAACACTTTACCAATAAAATAATAATAAAAATTTTAATTTAAATCGAAGGTATAAAATAATTATAAAAAATATCTTTCATAACCCTTCAAACACTCGGCATCAAGGAATTTACACAATCACCAAAAAAAATATACGTTGAAACAATCCAATTACGGTGCGCGACTTAAACAACAACAGTCGTAACAGCAACCAAGGATCAACAAACGCAGTTGGCTTCAAAAAAATAATTCCGCCGGTATAAACAACAATGTTTCATTCAAAAAAACATAATAATAAAATTGACAACAAAACAAAATTGCCAATAAAATAATGCAAAAGCTGTTCCTGAAATTATCTCCGGGCATTCACCAAAAATACAGATGGAAATGAAGCAAACAGTAGCAAACAGAAGCAAATACGGAAGCTCCCACGCTTTGGACGCCAGTGATACATAATCTTTCCTTACTGCTCTAATGAGAAGTCAGCTCGGAAAAGATTAAGTCCACGCAGAAGGATAAACCATCTACTTTAAATTTGCGTGGGGCCCTGGTGTTAGGTTTTAAACTAGCTCGTTATAGCCTGGAAGCGAGAGTCGTGGATCGTGTGAAAGAAACACCCCGGAGAGATCAAGGAAACAGCTTTGCTAACACAACACAATTAAAATTAACAATAAGAAGTTCATTGTCAGAAGGCAAAGATATACGCGATGTCGGATGTAAGAGGTGTTAGCCGACCCAAAACAAGCACAGTAGCAACGACATTGCCACCGAAAATCACTCCCAAACATAAACCAAGGGCACATTCGAATGGTTATATAAAAATCCCACGATAAAGTGGAACCATATCGAATCCCCAATGAAAAACAAACGAAAGCAATCTCGATGAAATGTCGCACCCTGTATATGGGTCGAACATCGTAGCCTTACATAAAAAAAAAAACATAAAAACAAAAATAAACACACAAAAAATTGTTCAACATAGAATTTCAAATATGAAATTCGAACGTACTACGATCATTTTGGAATCCCTTCGTCAATGCATTTTACCATAAGCTATTCGATGTTATAAGTGGAAATAAATACCCTGAACAAGTTAATTAAATAAAACACAAATATCAATAATTAATAATTAAAAGTTTATTACATATCAACCTGAACATTCGATCCATTTCACACTTGCGAGTGCGAACTGGATAAGATAAACTGATATCACCTCGCCGCAGGAATATAAAATTGCAAGGCTATCGCAATCTTGGCGACCACTATAAGAATAAAAAATGCAAGACAAAAAGGCAAACCAAAATGTTACACATAAAAAATACATAAATTGGTCAAGGGTGAACTCCAACGTCATCGTTCTCCAGGTGTACGGAAGAACATTTGGCCAAATTAATTATCACGTAACTGTGAAGCAATTAACAAAATTATTAGGTGACTTACCATGGTGAAATGAAGTAATATTTCACAGGAAGTATTGACCATGGGTCCAACAAAAAATGTACGATCCGGGAAAAATCAACCATCCCTCAAATCACGAATGTCACATCCCCATGAAGGGTTTTGGAGCGCAAGATCCAAAAAACCATTCGTATTGATGGATGGGAACCCTCACAAAATCGAATCATCCCTTTTCAAAATTTTGAACCAAAAACTGATAACCATTTCACAGCACTTTCAAACATGACCGGAGCGTTCGAGCGCCCACCAATGACCTCTTATCATAGCATGCGCGAGTTTTGATCTCCGTCAAATACGTTCGCTATACAGAGTGCTACGAAATATGTCGCTAAAAAAAACATAAAAAAAAAACATAAAAACAAAAATAAACACACAAAAAATTGTTCAACATAGAATTTCAAATATGAAATTCGAACGTACTACGATCATTTTGGAATCCCTTCGTCAATGCATTTTACCATAAGCTATTCGATGTTATAAGTGGAAATAAATACCCTGAACAAGTTAATTAAATAAAACACAAATATCAATAATTAATAATTAAAAGTTTATTACATATCAACCTGAACATTCGATCCATTTCACACTTGCGAGTGCGAACTGGATAAGATAAACTGATATCACCTCGCCGCAGGAATATAAAATTGCAAGGCTATCGCAATCTTGGCGACCACTATAAGAATAAAAAATGCAAGACAAAAAGGCAAACCAAAATGTTACACATAAAAAATACATAAATTGGTCAAGGGTGAACTCCAACGTCATCGTTCTCCAGGTGTACGGAAGAACATTTGGCCAAATTAATTATCACGTAACTGTGAAGCAATTAACAAAATTATTAGGTGACTTACCATGGTGAAATGAAGTAATATTTCACAGGAAGTATTGACCATGGGTCCAACAAAAAATGTACGATCCGGGAAAAATCAACCATCCCTCAAATCACGAATGTCACATCCCCATGAAGGGTTTTGGAGCGCAAGATCCAAAAAACCATTCGTATTGATGGATGGGAACCCTCACAAAATCGAATCATCCCTTTTCAAAATTTTGAACCAAAAACTGATAACCATTTCACAGCACTTTCAAACATGACCGGAGCGTTCGAGCGCCCACCAATGACCTCTTATCATAGCATGCGCGAGTTTTGATCTCCGTCAAATACGTTCGCTATACAGAGTGCTACGAAATATGTCGCTAGATGTTAAAAGTTGAATTTATAAATTCAACGTTGTTGCGAAAAGTGAAAATTTTTCGTAACAAGCGAGCGAAGAATCTCGTTAATCCAAATGCGCGTAATGGTGATTTTCCTTAATGTTTCGAAAACTAAGGAGGTACAAACGAAAATAAAAGAGGTACAAATAGGTACAAACGAGGTACAAACGATTGAAACTATTTTGGATACGAAATTCGAAATGGGGGGGGCTAGCATTTCACCAGCCCCCCCAACATTTTTTGAAATATCTCGAAAACGAAAGAGGTAAAAACGAAAATAAAATAGGTACAAACGAGATGGTCTGAAATAGCCCATACACTTAATTCATATTCATAGATTTGTTTGTTTTTAGTTAGTTTTCTAAAGAAATATCAAAAACTAACACTAACCTAACGGCAGATCCACTTCTTCGCGGCAGATCCACTTCTTCGCGGCAGATCCACCTCTTTGCGGCAGATTTAACTTTACGCGAAGATTTATTTGTTTTTAATTAGTTTTCTAAAGAACAAAAACTAACACTAACCTAACCACTAAAATCACAAACTTGACGTTGTATTTCTGATTTTAATAAAAAAGTTCAATAAAAAACCTGACGACGGCCCTGTACTGATTATCTCACAAATCTACTCTAAAGCTGTGGTAGTTGTTTTTTGAGACACCCTGTATTGCTTCGGTGTAGGACATTTGACCGCGGCCGAATTACCGCGGCCATATCACCGCAGGGACATTTTACCGCAAGACATTTTACCGCAGGGACATTTTACGGCAGGGACGTTTTACCGCAGGGACATATTATCGCAAGCTAAAATGCCACGATATTATAAAATATCATGCAAAAAAAATTACCGGAAAAGTGCACTTGACTTCCAAATATAATACCTAATTAATGGTATTTGTACAGCAGTACATTGGAAGATATGTAGACTGCACTGATGGTCAGTATTTAATCCTTTTTTTTGGGGAAATGACCGAGGGTCACATGTAGATTGCACCGCCGCTAGTTTGCAGATTGCACTGATGGTCATGGCAAGTAGTGAATTTTTTTGGGCAATAATGATTAGGTACTTTTAATATTCAACTTGCGAAAAAAGATCGTTTCCCAACTCCAACCTAAGCTCGACCAAGCTGATTCAAATAGTACTTGATGAGATTATACCGGGTGACCGGCCGAAAACTGAACATAGGGAAATAACATGGGAAATTGATTTTTTCTAAATTCTTGCTTCCCATTATAACTGATATGAATAAAAAAAATACCAAATTAAAGAGATTTTTTCCGCGCCTAAAGATACCAAACACTTAATATTTTGTTTTTTAATTATTGTTAAAAAGTCGATAGTAAAATTAAGAAATAGCGCTTCTTAAAAAAATATTAGCAGGCTGGGTCTTTGCATTACGTCTAATGTGCCGCATTGCTATTGTATGAAAGCCAAATATTACAAACAAAAGTTACTTTGACAGATTAAAATTAATTTTGGTAACAATGAAGTGGTCTGTTGAAGAAAAAGTTTTCATGGTAAAATATTATTACAGCGGTAATAGTTTACGCCAAATACGTGACTTATTTTCTGTTAAATTTAATAATAGCCAAATTCCATCAATATCGGCCATACAGAATATAATTAAGAAATTTGAAGACACTGGTAATACTTCGACAAATTTAAATAAAGGTAGGTATTAACCAAAATTATTAATTGAAGTTGTCTTATCATTATTTTTTAAATAGGATATCAGAGAAACAACCATGAATTGGAAGAAACTATATTAAGTTTAATTTCTGCGAATCCAAATGCAAGCATTAGATCCATTGCAGCTGAGTGTAATGTTGGTAGAGAAAATGTTCGAACAATTTTAAAAAAGCACAAGTACCATCCTTTTAAATATCAATGTCATCAAGAAATATTTTTGTTTGACGAAGAATCCAGGCTTGTATTTTGTGAGAAAATGCAAGAACGTGCTAACAGAAACCGAAACTTTCTGAAACAAATATGTTTTACAGACGAATGTACATTTACATTAAACAATGAGCCAAATGTACAAAACCATCGCTATTGGGCTATACAAAATCCGAGACTAAATTTAATGACCGGCTCACAATATCCTCAAAAAATTAATATTTGGGCTGGCATTTATAATAACCGTGTTCTTGGTCCATTTGAAATACTTGGAAATTTAAATTCAGATATGTATTTAGATCTTCTTATAAATAATATTGGTCCTGCGTTAGACGAAATAGCTTCTGAACACCATGAGGTCTGGTTTCAGCAAGACGGTTGTCCAGCACATTTTGGGGTAAACGTTAGAGATTATTTAAACCAAGCATATCCAAATCGATGGATTGGTCGTGGTGGTGCTATAAACTGGCCAGCCCGATCTCCTGATCTGGCACCGTGTGACTTCTTTTTGTGGGGTCATATTAAAAGCAAAATTTATAAAACTCGTCACCCAAATATTGATTCTTTGAGGAACGCGATCTTTGCAGAATGCAATCAAATTACTGCTAGACAGCTAGCAAATGTAAGAGAATCATTTTATAATAGATTGGGTTACTGTTTAGTGCATAATGGAGGGTTATTCGAATACTTGTTATAATATTATTATTATTTGGTTACTTTCGTTCAGTATTTAATAATCCAATTGATATTTTTCTTATTCTTGGGTTTTGTTGACTAAATAAAACTACTTTTAACTTTTAATATTGGTCAACTTGTTATAATAAAATAATATTCAAATTGCGTTCTTATTATTTTTAAAATTAAAAAAAAAACAAATTTAAAAAGTTTAAAAACAATAGCAATGCGGCACATTAGACGTAATGCAACGACCTAGCCCGCTAATATTTTTTTAAGAAGCGCTATTTTCTAATTTTACTATCGACTTTTTAACAATAATTAAAAAACAAAATATTAAGTGTTTGGTATCTTTAGGCGCGGAAAAAAAATCTCTTTAATTTGGTATTTTTTTTTATTCATATCAGTTATAATGGGAAGCAGGAATTTAGAAAAAATCAATTTCCCATGTTATTTCCCCATGTTCAGTTTTCATAAGAAACAACGTAACTCCCTATTATATTTATTTTAATATTATTTGATGAGCACTTATTGAATATTATTCATTAATAATTTTGTTGAAGACAGTTCAATATATATGTATCTATTGACAATTTTGCTTTTCAAGAAAGTGGATATTTTTACCACCAATTCCAAAATGTGAAACTCCTTCGCACACGTGTTCTTATAAAACCTTGAAGTTGCTAAAAATTAAATTAACAAAGACGTATGCAAAACATATTATTTTATTATTAAATAATTTAAAAATTAAAAAAGTGATCAAGCCTTGCATTGAAAGCATGCCAAGACGCATAAATGCAGTTATTAAAGCCTAGGGTGGAAATACCAAATATTAATTTTTGTAAAATATTTTAGTACCTATAATAAAAATAATTATAATACAAAAATAGTTATTTTAAAACCCAAAAATCAATTAATTGGTAGATTTACTGAGCGTTCATATTATCTTGTCCAAGGACTTAGTGACAAGCTAAACTGACACCCCTATTCACTAACTTCAATCGAAAACGTTTCCATCATCGAAAAGTAGGTGATCGAGAAGTAGGGGTGCGCGATTATGAAATTTCATAATCGATTATCGATTATAAAAAATAATCGAATTTTTTCGATTAATCGATTATTGAAAATAATCGATTATTCATAATCGATTATGAGTTCATAATCGATTATGAACTCAAAATCGATTATGAACTCGTAATCGATTATGAACTCATAATCGATTATGAACCCATAATCGATTATGAGTTCATAATCGATTATGAACTCATAGTCGATTATGAACTCATAGTCGATTATGAACTCATAGTCGATTATGAACTGATAACTATAATAGGTAAGGCTATTAAGGGTTACTAAATTACTATATAATTTATTATTTTGCTAATTGTGTTACGGTGGTGCTGATAAGAAGTGTTGCTAAGCACCAGTTGATAACATAATTGTCTTTTATTTTAATTTTTCATTTATTTAGGATATACCTAACCAAGTATTTAGAAATAGTACATGCATTTTGTCTAGATTACGAACACTTTTCATTTTTAAACCTGTGGAACGTAACTAATAAGTTTTATAATGTAAATAATAATGAATTTACTACGTCACGAAGAAAGACGGACAACCAGACATGACTTTGTAATATTATGTAGTACCAAAGATAAACATGTCGTGCAATCTCAAAAGTGCAAACCCACAGTAATTCTAGCCACTAATTAACGAACTCGATCAAATTATGAATTGGAATTAAATTTTTATTTAAAAAACATTTAAAAATTATTTTGATCTGGAATTGAAAATATTTAAATAAACTTACATTAATTAGTTAATCTACATACATTAATTTAATTTCGAAAATTTTGTAGATCATTTTATTGAGTTTGAATTCTGGAGATTCGTATTACCGTGGGTTCAAATTATTCAGATTGCACCACATAACCTCCAACCAAGTACCTGGAAGCATATTTATAATGTTGCGATACAAAAATTTGTAATTGCAGGTTTATTTTCATAATCGATTATTTCCACAATCGATTATTTTCACAATCGATTATTTTCACAATCGATTATTTTCACAATCGATTATTTTCACAATCGATTATTTTCACAATCGATTATTCTCACAATCGATTATTTTCACAATCGATTATTTTCACAATCGATTATTTTCACAATCGATTATTTTCACAAGCGATTATTTCTATAATCGATTAATCGATTATTATAAATTATCATAATCGATTATGAAATAATCGATTATTCGAATTACGGTGTCGATTAATCGATTATATGCGCACCCCTATCGAGAAGTGTCATTTATCGATTGTGGTAAACATTCGTATTCTGTAAACGTAAATCGTATTCGCCCAATTGAAAAATGTTGACATCAAACTAAACAAATATTTAATACAACTGAAGATACAAAAACGGACGTTGCCTTTGTATGTTCAAAAAAATATATACAAAAGCTGAAGACTCATTCGTAAATGATGAAATAATGAAAAGTATGAACATTTTGCGGTAATATGTCCCTGCGGTAAAATGTCTTGCGGTAAAATTTCCCTGCGGTGATATGGCCGCGGTGAAATGTCCGATCCCGGTATTGCTTGGAGTGCAGTTTACCATTTTTATTTTTACCTGGAAAATGTTCGGAGTGCAGTTTACCCGGTGTGCAGTTTACCATTATCAGGTGGTTTTGGAGTGCAGTTTACCTTACCCCATTAGGTCTACTTGTTTACTGTTACTACTACGTATGTTAATACGAATTTGACGAAAAATATGTATAAATGTTTTTTGTAAGGAATTTAATTAGCTTTAATTTTATATTAAACTATTTTGTCATAAAGTTCAAAGAACCTTAATAAATCGGCGAAAAACTGAATTTTGTCTGTTTCTGCCTATACGTAATTTAATTTTAGTAACCGAACTCATATATAATCATCCCATGATCAAATTTGGTACGCATGCTCAGCACATTTGTAAAAAACAACTGTAAAAAATGAACAAAAAATGACCCTTTAGTAATAGGGGTTGAAATAGGGATAATATTAAAAATTTATACCAGTTAGTGGTTGAAAATATAAAATGTGGTAGAGTATTTAATAGAATGTTCAATGTTCATGTACCTTTACAAAACATTTTTTATTTTTAACTTTAGACCACTGAGGATGAAGTTACGGTCGTTTTCATACAAGTCTACACATCAACTTTTTGAAGGACCAAAACATGAAAACGAATGCTTTTTGGGCATATCCATTAATTTGTTGTTTTTATTTCTTACTGAGATAGTGTGTACCAAATTTTGCCAAATTAGACGTGGATCAAGTAAATTCATCATTCGATTTGAGATGGAATGACCCTATTAGCTAATTAACTCCACTAGTGAACCAAACAACCAATTAACAGCAAAAAAGAAAAGATTGGGAAGTCCTCCCAGGATCCTCTATCGTAGACACAGAAATATAAACGATGTTCCAAAATTGCGCACAGCGCCCTGGGTTGACTTCCACAAACAACCAAGATGCAAACAATGGATCATAATTATGTTTAACCTAACTTTTCGTAGGGCACCCTCATGTATTAGGTAGTGAGTTACTATGTTAAGAAGAGGTGGAATGGTTTAATAAATAAGTTAGTTCATCACTTACCGGTAGATGTTAACCCACGACGTAGGACCTACCTATAACAAAAAAAAAGGTTTAGTATTTATTCTTTATTATAATAATAAATTAAATAATTTATGTAATTTAATAATATTTCGACGACACAATATTATTTAATAACTTTACAATATTTAAATAAATTGTGAATTAAATAGTATTATAAACTACCGAGATTATTTATTGTAATAAATAAGTCCTTCCAACCCAGACTTAATCAAAACAAAAACAATCTATGAAGAGTTTGTTGCTACTTTGTTGCAAAGAACAACAATGCAGCTTAGTAGAAGTTAATATTATTTTAACGAATTGAATTTATAACATGTTGCAAATATAATAAAATTGGTATTTTGCAACAAGGGCTTTCAAGTAAGTGTTCATTAATTCAAGGATGTAACAGTACTGAATAAGATTCAGATTAGTGACCACCGATTGGTAAGGATACGAGTAAAGCTGAACATGACGTTGGAAAGAAGGATGCTAATACAGTATGAAAACAAAATAAAAACAAAATAAAAACCCATGAAGTCTTAAGCACGCAAAAAGAAAGATACAAAGAAAACCTAAAGGAAGCACTGAAAATAATCCCATAAGAACTGGTAATAATATAAGCGTAGATAAACTTTATAACCACATTGTTGAATCAATAACACAGGCTGTTACAGACTAAAAAAACGTCCCTAAAAGAAGAGCATACAACAAGCTAACAGTAGATACTAAGAAATTAATAGCAGAAAAGAATAGACTAAAATTAAATATGACGCATGAAGAACAGATAAGGGTTAATAAGGAAATAAGAAAAAAAGTTAGGAACAGACGTAGCAGCATACACAGAACAAATTATAAGAGAAACTATAGAAGAAAATAAGGGTCCAAAAGTGTTTAGAAATAGAACAAAATTGGGAAATAAGGAAATTATATGTCTGGAACATGAAACGGGAAGACACATGAAGAGTCGTAAGGAAATCCTGAAGCATATGGAGGAATTCTATAGGAATTTATACTCATCCAAAACACAAGAACCAATAAATATAAGCCCTACAGATAGAAGGGCGACTTTTACTCGACATTATACGGAAGATATTCACAATAAAAACCTTTTGTTTGAATTTAATAAACAATTTTGTTTAAAAAATTATTTATTTAAATCAAACAGAATTTGTTGCTATCACAATTATCAAGCACAAGAAAATATTTGGTCATTTCAGACAAAAGTTTTCTTGATTAACAAAATTTTTATTTTAAATTAAACTAAATAACTTTTTCAAATGAAATAAAGTATTTAGTCATTTTATACATAATATTCTTCTTTTAAGAAAACATATCGTATTTTTGATTCGAGTTCAATTTATTGTTATTTTAAATAAATAATAATTGTTCACATCAAATAAAATATTTCAGCATTTCAAACTTGAAGTTCTTCCTTTAAGATTTTTTATTTTTAAATGAAAGAAGGTAATTGTTTAGAAAAAAACACAAAGTATTTGGTCATTTAGAACATAATTTTCTTCGTTTAAGTTTTTTTTGTTTTTTTTTAATCAAACACAATTTTATTTCGATTTAAAGTCAATCTTTTATTTGAAGTAATGAACAATTATTTAAAATAAAGAAAAATTTGTTTAAAGCTAACAAATTTGTAAGATTAATTTTTATTTGAAACAACAAACAGTTCAGTTTGATTGATGGAAATAAATTTATTTAAATCAAAACAAATGTTGTTATAATTTTTCAAACAAAATTGTTTATTAAATTCAAACAAAATTTGTTTTGATTTAAATAAATTTATTTCCATCAATCAAACTGAACTTGTTGTTTCAAATAAAAATTAATCTTGCAAATTTGTTAGCTTTAAACAAATTTTTCTTTATTTTAAATAATTGTTCATTACTTCAAATAAAAGATTGACTTTAAATCGAAATAAAATTGTGTTTGATTAAAAAAAAAAACAAAAAAAACTTAAACGAAGAAAATTATGTTCTAATAGCCCCTACACACGATCCGATCTGGTTGGTACTAAAATCCAATCTCGTCGGTCGGGTCTCAAGTTGGACCGTGTGGAGGCTTGTCGTCCTACAAATTTCGCAACATTTCCTTGTAGGAAATGTAGTCACCGATGTAGCCATCCGACCGCGTTGGAATTTGGCGAGATCGGACCGTGTGGAGCGTTGTCGGATCGCAGATAAGGCGAGCTAAACTTGATAAAAACTGTTTTTTATGCCATTCCTTGTCGGATCATGTAGGAAGCTTCAGACCCACCAACCCAACCGACTTGTTATCTACCTACTTTATAAAAACATATTATTTTTTTATTAAATACCTTCAAAATATCACACGAAATATTAAAATTATAATGCATAATTATAATTATAATGAAAAGTGGAGGTAATAATCTGACCAAAATCTATGTTTTAAATAATCATTTAAAAAAATTTAGGATTTCAAAATGTAATTAGGTGATAATTTTTGTAGTTCTCACGAAAAGATATGAAACGTCTAAAAGGGTTTCTCGAATAATATTTAAATATTTTCACTTTCAGTTCATATAAAATATTTTTATAATAACTCGATAACAAATTGAAAATTATTTCATGTCAAAATATAACATTTTTATAGTTTTCTATAGAAAGCACTTGTTATATATTTGATTGATGAACATAATACAAAATTTAAAAAATGCGTAACTGTTTGTTATTATCTCTATACGCAGAATTTTTTTCGATCGCGTAACGATTTTTTGACCATAGCCTTTTTGTACTGCTTGTACTATTAGTGTTTATTGATGCCGCTAGCGCAATTCCTGCTATACTAAATTTCGATAAATTCGGAGCCATGTTAATCGGTTCAAAGCTTTAAAGAGAATGAATGCCGTGGTGTTTGGGAGAAAACTGATAAGTTTAAACATATGGTACAAATATGACAGTTATTAATTTCAAAAAATTACTGGATTATTAAACATTATTATTATTATTACATTCTATTAATTACTGGATTATTAAACATTATTATTACATTCTAAGTATATAATTAATAAATGAATAAATAAAAATAAATTGATCTTTTATTGATATTTTACTATTTATTGAACGATATTGAACTTTACTATATTGAACAGCTATAGGTACTGAAAAACATTACTTTTGCACGTATCAGTTTTCTCCCAAACACTACGAATTATTTAATCATTATATTTAATACAAGAATAAATTTTAAGTTCGAAATAATATCAGGCGCAGCTGGTGTCGGGCCGACGAGATTGGATCGTGTAGAGGCAAACTCCAACGCGGTCGGATCGTGTGGAGGCAATCTCCAATCTGGTCGGGTCGCAAGTTGGACCTAGAAATCGGATCGTGTGTAGGGGCTATAAATGACCAAATACTTTGTGTTTTTTTCTAAACAATTACCTTCTTTCATTTAAAAATAAAAAATCTTAAAGGAAGAACTTCAAGTTTGAAATGCTGAAATATTTTATTTGATGTGAACAATTATTTATTTAAAATAACAATAAATTGAACTCGAATCAAAAATACGATATGTTTTCTTAAAAGAAGAATATTATGTATAAAATGACTAAATACTTTATTTCATTTGAAAAAGTTATTTATAGTTTAATTTAAAATAAAAATTTTGTTAATCAAGAAAACTTATGTCTGAAATGACCAAATATTTTCTTGTGCTTGATAATTGTGATAGCAACAAATTCTGTTTGATTTAAATAAATAAAATCTTGAAAGAAGAAAACAATATTTTAAATGAACAAATAGTTTATTTCGCTTGATAATTGTGATAGCTATAAATTCTGTCTATTGAAATAATTTTTAGGACATTGATTAATATATGTAATAAAAAAGAATTATTATTCTAATAATAGTTTAGTGTTCAAAGCAATTTAGAAAAATTTATATAGTATAGTTTATCATCAGAAAATCTATGTAATTTTGTTGGAACGACGCTATTTAAATCAGTAAGGGACAAAACTATATTGTCGTTCGGTAAAACATTCTCAAATGCAAATCAAAACAAAGTGTACGCAGTTTTGAGCAAACAAATTTGAAAAGAAATTACTCAAATCGATGAAATTTTAGACGGTACGAAGAAAATTTATTTAAATCAAATAAAACATTTGGTTGTATTCAAATAATATTCTTTTAGGTAAACAACTCAACATGCTTGAATCAAATAAATTTTTTTGGGCAACTAAAAAACCTCAAGAAAAATATTTACTAGGACCAAGAAAAGTTATGGTTGGCTATATAATATAATGAAATTTTTCGTTTGCTCCAAATAAATTTATTTGAACCAAAGAAACATTTTTTACTGTGTACTAGAAGATGTGTTCAAAAATTTAGATTGGGAGAAAAAAGGATTTTTTCCCATGTATTCTCCATACGATATTATTATAGTCATGACAGATAATATGAAGGAACTACAAACCATGATTACGGATCTTAATGAAATCATGCAGAAGGTGGGCCTAAAAATGAACATTAGTAAAACAAGACTAATGTCAAATCGCGATGATGCCACACCGATCCAAATATCGAACGAAGTCATAGAGGTGGTAAACGAATATATATACTTGGAACAAAAACTGACAATGGACGCGCCCCAAACTGCAGAGATTAACAGGAGAATAAAACTTTCATGGGCAGCGTACGGAAACCTAAGAGAAGTATTCAAATCCTCATATCCGCAACATCTCAAAACAAGAGTATTTGACACGTGCGTCCTTCCAGTGCTTACGTATGCTTCCAAGACTTGGAGCTTTACAGAGACCAATCTGTAAAGATCTATGTTAGGAGTGAGGTTACAGGACAGAAAAACAAACGCCTGGATTCGAAGTAAGGCCAAGGTAAAGGATGTGACGGAACGCATAGCCGACCTTAAGTGGCGATGGGCACCTAGGAAGAAGACAAGATGATAGGTGGAACAGAAAGATCGGCGAATGGAGACCAAGAACTGGGAAGAGAATCCGTGGAAGACCTCGAGCGAGATGGAGAGATGATATGCAGCGAATAGGGGGCAAGCAGTGGATGGAACTGACAGCGAATAGAGCAGAATAGAAACAGCTAGGAAAGGCGTTTGTCAAAAGATGGAACACATAGCATAGCGCTGGTACATGATGATAATGAATATTTTTAAAAGAATTTTCAATAGTCAAGAATATTCAAAAACCGTTATAATAAACTATTTCGGGAATATTCTAGATCTACACTCAAATTCTTTACAACAACAAAAACGAAGCATTTGCACATGACCTTCCATAGAATATTCTAAGTTAATTAACGTAATCAATGAACAAGTAATTACCTTTAATCCCGTTAATGTTAATCCTTCCATGTGTCCAATTCTGCTAATCTGATTAATGCACGCACTTAGAAAATCACAAATCACAAAACTTTCACCTGAACTTAGAACTAACTAACGCGAACAAATTTCCTGACGCGGCTTCCATCATGACTTGGGTTGGAGTTTTCTTGTAATTTATTTTAATTAAGTCACCTTGTTCCTGCAACAAAAACAAATTGTATTAAATCGATGAATTAAACTTCACTAATTATAAATTATTCTGTGGACCTGTGATATTACGTCCAAGTAGTAACAAATTTTTAAACTAAATTAAAAGCTTTTATCTCCGCTCCCACAATTCAGTATGTTCCCGGCAGCACCTAGTAAGCGTTTATTGGCTGAAGCGACCGTTAAAACATACCTTTCCAACTTTATAAAAAGGGTTTATTTTGTTTTATTTAAAACGAATACTTTAATAACAAAATTTTGTAAGAATTCCACTTACTAATTTTAGTTATAAAGAGCGCTCATCATTGCATTATTGGACAATTATTAGATTATGATATTTATGTACATCAATTTATATAGTATACAGAAATTTGAAAGATCGCTAGTCACCAACAATATCGAAACTTCCGCGAGTGCAAACATCAGGGAAATAATTAATTTTCTTTTAAAAAAATTTCGCCAGGTGAAAACTAGTCTCACGAGTTCACCAAATGTTTTGTACAATTTTGATTTCCGGCTGTCGATAACTTTAAGCTTACAGAAAAATTAGAAAAACCAATATTTTTATGCTCTTCAATTTTAAAGCCTGTCTTACATCAGGACATTTCTGGCGTCATTTCTTGGGCCATTTCTGCGCAGAGACGAGTTCATAGTATTTGCGCGTGCGTATACCGTTGTGCGCAGAAATGGCCCAAGAAATGACGCCAGAAATGTCCTGATGTAAGACGGGCTTAATACAACAAATTCATGTAATTTTTACAAATGTAATGTAATAATACAAATAATTTATCAAATATTGTGAATTATTAAAAAAAGATAGGTTCTGCATTTTTTACCTCAAATAAAGTTGTGAAATTGTAATTCTGAGAAATTCAGCACATCTGCATTAAACAATTTAATTGCCACTGATTTTAAAACTTTGAGACC
Organism: Podabrus alpinus; assembly: GCA_932274525.1. Classification (NCBI taxonomy): domain Eukaryota; kingdom Metazoa; phylum Arthropoda; class Insecta; order Coleoptera; family Cantharidae; genus Podabrus; species Podabrus alpinus. Next base: position 24,213,013 of record OW026453.1, read on the forward strand.
TTACGTGCAGATCTGCACGTCCGCCAAATTCTAAGAACCCTTTTCCGTTAAATCGTTATTTTAAAAATAATTATATTAACAATGTTTGTTGCTTGGATTACAACAAATTTGAATTAAAATCTATAATTAAAATAAATAATCGTTCTTGGGCGCCATTTTTTTAAACCTTTTTTGAGTAAAAATCAGATTTGATTATAAGATCTTCGCGTAAAATGAAATTTCGTACCCTTTGAATGAAATTTGCAAACACAAATTTATAAAACACAGAAAAAAAGAGAAAAACAAATTCAAAATTGAATATCTTCTCATGGAATGCCTTCTACATCAAACGCAACGCTTTTGAATCCAAAGTTACCTAGTAAACGTAATCAACGAAAGACTAATTACCTTTATCCCGACTAGTCAGCTAATCCAATGGGTGTAATCACTTAAAAAAAATTGAAACAACCGCGTCCATCGTAAGCTTACAAAAATTTAAATCATCACAAAGTTCAACCGCTTATTCAAATGTTTTTATTGATTTAATTCCAAAATTATCTGCACTAATAAATAATAATTATTCTGCGGACCATATGAATTACTATTGTACAGAATAAAATTTTTAAACTAACTGAAAATAAATCGGAAGTTAATTCCCATCCCCTCCGTAAACTTCAAAAGCAATTGGATTGGCTGAAACACGGCTAACTCAAGTGGTGTATTTTTGCCGCGATAGCATTTCTTAGAAATAATTTGAACCGAAATTTGTGCAAGTGTTCATTTAAAGAAACTTTTAAGCAATTTTATATTACCGCAAAAATTTAAATTATTATTGAAAGTTATTAAGACTTTTCATCAAGGCAATATTTAGTTATTAGTGTTTTATGCAATTAACTTTAAGAATTAAAAAATCGTCATTCACCAACAATATGGTAGTCTCCGTGATTGCAAACCCAACGAAATATTTAATTTTCATTTAAAAGAATTTCGCCAGGTGAAAACTAGTCTCACGACTTCACCAAATGTTTTGTACAATTTTGATTTCAGGCTATCGTTAAGTTTTAGCTTACAGAAAAATCGTGAGAAAATTTAGAAAAACTGATATTTTTATGATCTTCAATTTTAATAGAAAAAATCATGTACACCCCAAGTTTGATTCTTATCTTTGTGCACCAATGCCAGTCTATTTCTGATTAATATTAATATAAGTTACAAATTACGTAAAAATAATTTATCAAATATTGTCAATATTTAAAAAAGATAGGTTCTGCATTGTCTACTTCAAATAAAGTCGAGAAATTGCAATTCTGAGAAATTCAAAAGACCTGCATTAAATAAATTAATTGCCTCTGATTTTAAAAAATGTGCAGATCTGCACGTCCACCAAATTCTAAGAACCCTTTTCCGTTAGATTAATTTAAAAATAATTATATTAACAATTTTTGTTGCTTGGTTTACAACAAATTATAATCTTAAAATAAATAAACGTTATTCGGCGCCATTTTTTTAACCTTTTTTTTTTATTTAAAATCAGATTTGATTATAAGATCTTCGCGTAAAATGTAATTTTCTTACTCTTTGAATGAAATTTGCAAACACAAATTTGTGAAAAACGAAAAAAAGACAAAAACCTAATCAAAATTGAATATCTTCTCATGGAATGACTTCTGCATCAAACGCAACGGTTTTGGGGCCAAAGTAACCTAGAAAACGTAATCAACGAAGGACTAATTACCTTTATCCCGGCGTAATCCTTATAAGATCTATTTAGCTAATCCAATGGGTGTAATAACAAAAACTTTAAACGCCAAAATTACAAACAATAATACAAAATCAACTTTAGGGGTTGGGGGATTTACAGGAGTTTTCTGGTCTAAATCTGACTAATTTTGAAGTTATAATGAGTTTATATCTCAGATTTGTTCTGATTAATGTGAACTCCGAAAATTTGAGTTTGACGTAAATATTGTGGGACAGAAAGCACAGTTCAAAGGATACTTCCCTTTCTGAGTACAAGCAAATTCTCTTAATCATACATGGAACAAGTCAAAACCAAAGAGATTCTGGGGCAGATCCACTTCGAAAACCAGCGGCGGCAACTTCACCCGTACTCAAAGAGGTGGAGTGCAGAATGGCTGTAGAAATGCTAGCCGACCTCCCTTTTATTTTAATTTTTATTATTTATTATTTTATATTAAAAATAATACCTATTGTTGATGGTAATATCAAATTAGAACATTTTCAAAACTGAAATTTTTTCAACGTTGCTCCGAGCAAGTAACATTTAAAATTTTAGCGTCCTTACCATATTATGCAGTTAACTATAAATATAATAAGTACTAACAGTTGGACTATTTGAGGTGAGATGGGGGTGAAATGTAGTACCTACATAAGTACCAAAAATCGTAATTAATTGGGGTTCTGTGTACGGCCAATCTGAGATATTATTCGACAAATTTATCCGTTTTAGGCAAAATCGAATGCTAAAATTTTTTAACAATTAATAGTAACAATGCTTTACATTGAAATAAATACGATATAAAGCGTACAGTCTTCAAGATGACAACTCCATGTTTGATTTTCCTCATTATCCGTCAATGACAATGACGATTTAGATGTTTTTTGTTTTTAAAAAAAGAGACGTTTGAATTTTGTATCCAAAATAATGTGAAAGCATTGCAATTCTGAGAAATCTCGAACACTTGAATTAAAAAGATTAATTTCGTCTGATTTCAGAACACATGTTCGAAAATTCGAGAGGTTATCTGCATGCAGATTGGCAAGTAGGCCTAACTCTTAGATCCCTTTTCGGTTATTTTATTTATTTAAAAATAATTATATAATTCCCCTTCTGAGTTAAAGCAAATTCCCTTAAATATATTTCTGTACCTATGTACATGGAGAAAGATTAATTTTCAACGTGGGAATTTTTACTTTTGTGGATTTTGTTATAAAACAAAACCATCAAAGATCAAATTTATTATCAACTTATTTCAATTGTTATTAATGCAATGAGAGGAAGAGAGATAGCTATAGTGGTATAAATGTGCAATTTCGACGAACTTCGGCGAACAAATGACAACCGCGTCACCTGATTGGTCCTAGTCGGCAAAGCACATAATACCCGAATTACGAGTTTAATGAATACTGGAAAGGACGTCAAATTTTACGCCCGACAATAATTAATAATTTATACATGATTTTGTTATTTGTTCGCTTTAATTACATCTTTTAGTAAAAAAAAACCGTTCGTTTAAAATAATGGGTGCACCATAATTTAAATTACTTATGTAAGTTAATTAATTGTTTTGGTTGATGCGAACATTTATGAAAAGTGTATTGGAAAAAATATCAAAATAAATGTTTAGAAAATTAATTTTCGAAATTGACAAAAATTGCTCGCTCACTTGTTGGTGGGTATTGCGTGATTTTCAGATTTTTATCTCTACGCACTATGGTCGAAAAATTAACTTCAAAAGGCGCGCTTAACATTTTTATCGAAAATTTTTAATTGTTTTTATAAAAGCTTGCCTTGGTTGTTTTGCTTTAGTGTCGATATGGTAATTTAAATATGATATTTTGAAAACGTTCAGTTTCTTACGCCCGCCCATTTTCCATCAAAATGATTGAAATTTTGTTAAATTTTTAAAATAGGGATCAAAATAAATGTTTAGAAAATTAATTTTCGAAATTGACAAAAATGGCGCGCTCACTTGCTGGTGGGTATAGACAACGAAAGTGTGACGTCAAAATGGGGCGTATACTTGTGGTAACCTTTCCAAACAAACTGATATTGCCGTGTTAACTGCCATAAGAGAATTTGTTTTTGCTTTTTTTTATATTGTGTTTTAGTTTTAATAGTTATTAGTTAAAGACCTTAAATAGTGTATTTTTATAGTATAGTGTAATTTTTTTTTAAATTTTTTTAAAAATTAATAAAAATAAAATTTTTTTATGAAAATACACTATTTAAGGTCTCCAACTAATATCTATTAAAACTAAAATGCTTATTAATTAAACACAATATAAAAATCAGAAAAAATAAATTCTCTTATGGCAGTTAACACGGCAATATCACGTCAGTGAAGTACTAATACCTCGTAAGCCCAAAAACACGATTGTTCAGGAGAGACAAAAAACTATTTTTAATCAGCAGTTTTGTCAAAATCTTTAATTTTTTCTCCAATATGTATTTACTACGATGCGTTTTTCAAGAAATTCATATTAATTTAAATTACTTTATTTATTTTCACCTTTTTCTTGTGGTTTACGAGTTATTACTTTAATAAAATTTGTTGCTGATGTGGGATAAAAGGTATTTTTGCTACAAAAACCGTCAATATGAATAAAGAAATTGTGGCTTACGATGTTTAAAAGCGCACTAGTCAGCGGTTGTTCGTGGGATACGATGATTAGAACTTAGTCTATGATTGGTTACGAGGTATTGGTTTAATGAATTATTTCTATTTACAATACAAGGTATTAGAAAACTCGTATAATTAATACAGTAAATTTTTGCGGCTTACAAGATATTGGTAGATCGTTAAAAGCGGCTTACGCTATCCAATAGTAATAAAAAAGTGTTTTTGAATTTTTGTGGGTTACGAGGTATTAGTACTTCACTGACGATCAGTTTGTTTGGAAAGGTTTTCACAAGTATACGCCCCTTTTGACGTCACGACTTTCGTTGTCTATTGCGTGATTTTCAGATTTTTATCTCTACGCACTATGGTCGAAAAAAACGCAACTTCAAGTCGCGCTTAACATTTTTATCGAAAATTTTTAATTGTTTTTATAAAAGCTTGCCTTGGTTGTTTTGCTTTAGTGTCGATATGGTTATTTAATTATTATATTTTGAAAACGTTCAGTTTCAATTATATACATAGATAATTATTAATATTAATACTACTGAAAGTACATTTCTGTACAGTGAAATCCCTGTTTTAAAGGTGGCACGCGTGGTGGACTTCATTACGAAAGTCACTCGAATTGTTGAGGATAAACCATCAAATTTGCAATAACTCGATAACGGCGCTAGATATCGAAAAACTGAGCAAAAAATCCACCCCCCCAACCAACCTTGTCACTACTACTCCCGGTGAATTGTCAGTACGAAGGCATATACAAAAATTCAGATCGATCGCGCGCAAAAAAAATTTTTAGGTTACTTTCTAATTTTAATTTAATTTATTTTTTTTAATTGTTTTCGTTTACTCTATGTTTTCCGATAAAATAGTATACTGACCTCGACGATAAAATTCTTTGTTACTGGACTTACAGCTTTAAAAAGCTCGCTGTCGCTCGCTTTTCAATATAGCTGTGCGTCCAGTAACGACGAATTTTCTCGCGTCGGACAGTAATATACTATTCATCGACTAAGATGATTGTTTTCTTGATTAATTTGTAAATGGATGTTGGATCGTGGGTTTTTTGGGTCAACCAAATAAAAAACTATTATTACAACTGACCGGTTTCGGCTGTAATCTGAGCCTTCTTCAGAGTCTAGAAATTCAAATTTATTAACATTAAAAAATTTGTGCAATACATGTGGTCCACAAAAAAATATTAGACCGAATCGGTTCAAAAACAAAGGCAGGCGTCCAATATTGCAATAATCATTGTGACTTTGCTTTATTACTTGGTATGTGTGCCCTTTTCGTTTTCAGTTTGTATAATTTATGCCTTTGTTTTTGAACCGATTTGGTCTAATATTTACTTTCCGAACCCCTAGGTAAGGAAAGTATTGTTATCAGGCAAAATTTGACCCCCCAATATTTTGACAGATGTTCACGTTTTGAGGTCCCCTGAATCCATTTTTATCATTTTTGGAAGGATGTCTGTATGTATGTGTGTGTGTATGTAGGTCTGTGAACACGATAGCGTCTAAACGAAGCAAGCAAATCATTCCAAATTTTGCATATATAAGCTTTTTCCTGTCGTAGGACGAAGCCAGATGAAAATAAATTAAATCGTGTAACGGGAAAGGGGGGTTTACCTGGAGCTATTATGACATTATGCGTCATAATTTCGAAACGAAATTAAATATGTAAAAATATTAATAACAAAAAATTAGCGCTATGAAATTTCCTACAATTTTTGTCCTACAAGTTTTTCTCTAAAATATACAGGGCGTTTCAAAAATTTTTGTATTTGTAAATAAAATAGTAAACCTCATTCTACTAACGAAAATAAGATGAAAAGTTTCTAATAACATGGGTCCAAAAATGCTTCGTTTGCAAGATATAGGCATTCAAAAGTTTTTTTCTTCCTATTTTGGCAAAATATGAAATTTTTCATCGATTTACTGTTGAAATTATGTAACCATTTTATTTAAAAATATATTAATATAAAAATTTGCGTCTGTTCGGAAAGTTATGCGATGGCCACATCAGATTTTTTTTTGTGGACCACATGTATTGTAAAAATTTTTTAATGTTAATAAATTTGAATTTCTAGACTCTGAAGAAGGCTCAGATTGCAGCCGAAACCGATCAGTTGTAATAATAGTTTTTTATTTGGTTGACCCAAAAAACCCACGATCCAACATCCCTTTACAAATTCATACTGGTGTCACGAGAGTTCATATTGGTGTTTTTTGATTAATATTTAAAAAAATAAGAACTATTTTAATGATAAGCTGGTATCAGTAGTACTAAAATTCTGCGCGCTACTTGCTCGGAGCAATATTGACATAATTATCGATATTTGAAAAAAGGTGGTCAGTTAAACGCCCCTACACAGAAACCTCGTAGAAAAGACAATGAAGTAAAAAATTACCTTTTTCACTGTGGGCCTTTGCCCTAATCCATTTAGATCGAATCACATTCATTTTGGTCACAACTTTTTCACAATTATTTTGTTAAAACTTTACCAAACACATTCATTTCACTCCGACTTCCAGCACTTCCGATCTGAAACTCCAATTACTCTGGAGTTCAATATTAAAGGTAGATTACGTCTTTAATTATTAAGCATCTTCTAAAATCTTAACAATTCGATAGCGCGGAAATTAATGGTCCAACCGTGGCCACATTTAATATTAGACTAACAAGATGTGGAATAAAATTATAATGTTATCTAACTTTTTGCAGGAAAGGGTAAGTAATAGAATGGTGCAATTCGTCTGGAACTTTCGTTCCAAGAATGAAACCTACTAAATTGAATAAAAAAGCGTCTGGATTTTTATCAGCAAATGGTTGCTGTTTGCAAATCACAGAAACAATAAATTAAATTACGTATTATTAGTGTAAGAAAATTACGAAAAAAATATCCAAAATCGGTTTTCTGCGATTTTCCACGGATTTCGTTAGGTAATTGTTCGTACTTTAACATACTAAAAAACTTCCTCTCGGAACCCTGAGCTTCTTACCGAATGTTTCGTCTGAAGTTGACATTTTTTATGAAGAAGTGAAAATTATGTTTTTCTATGTTTACATTTTTCTAATGTTTTTTTATGAATCCAACCATTTTTATTTTAATTAACGATAATTTTGTGCTACAACAATTATTATTATTTTTCTGCATTTTTTGCATCAAACACTCGAAGGTGTTCAAGTTTTGATTTTTTTATAGTTTTTGCAACAACTTTAAGGGTGGTTTTCAATGAGCCTTTAAATATGCTATTTACATTTTTCTGGTTACTTCAAGAGGAAAAATGGGGGGGAGTCACAATAAACGTGAAATTTGCAGAAATATAATATCAAATAATCATTATATGTAAATATCATTTGTTATTATTGATTAATATAATAATATTAATTATAAAATTAATATTATAATAAATTAAAGTAAACATAAATTTCTGTGATAATTCATAATTGTTATTTGCAATAAATCATCATGAGCCATCACGGATTAATCCAATTGGACTGTTCCGATTCTCTTACGAATTCAGATTTACCTTTATTTCTGAATTGGCTCCTTGCAATAAATAATTATATTTATTATCAAATTATTACTATATAGTATAATATTACACACCGAGTGGCTAAAGGAGGCCATTTAATCTCGTGTGCGAATTGTGATCCTGCGGAAGTGGGGGTAGCGGTAGCTACCCCCTTTGCCAAGGGATCGCAATTAGCACCAGAGAATTAATGGCGCTTTAGCCACGAGTTGTGTATACTATTTTATGCAATCCTAATAACTACCGACAAAAAATAGCCGAAAAGAAAAATTGAAATAAACAGGTACAAATTAAAGTATATAAATTGAAGTGGCTGTTAAAAAAGGCATTGCAAAAGATAACAGTGTATGCAAAATAATTTGTAATTTTGCAATCTATAAAATTGTCTATTAATGTATCCCATTACAAATAATAGCAGCGGTTGTATGATTAAAAGAAAGAGCGCATAATTATATAAAGCTTTGGCGGCATACAACGCCTACACGTCGAAAGAATATCTCATTGCAATGTAATAACGCATTCCTTTGAAGGAAGCATAAATAATTCTAACGTAAGATAAAATATAGCATGTAGACTTTTGTTGAGTCAATAATTATGAGGTCATACTATGATCCCTTGGGAACAAATGATCCGATAGGAGCAAATGATCCCATAGGAGCAAATTTACTAATAAACAACACGTGGGACTAAAGAAGGTCATTACGAACTGCAGAAGTAGTAATAAATCCATGATAAACACGCTAGGATTGCATAAAAGTATTATACTTCTACAAATTTCAAGGTTTTAATCCCCTCCCTACCATTCTTCACGTGCGTGTTTTCCTCTTCTTCTTGGATAGATTTCTCCTCTTGAAATAACTACAATTTTAATAATATTTTAAGAGGTCGTACTCAGGATTATGAACTCTTGAAAGCAGTGGCGGATCACAGCAGAGGCGCGCACCTGGGGCCTTACAATCGGTGGGGGCCTCAGAATCATCGGTGGGGGCCTCAGAATCATCGTTGGGGGCTTCAGAATCTCGTTGGGTGTCTCGGGGTTGATAGATGTCACTTTGAAATTTACGTTCCGTTTAAAAAAAGACGAAAGAGGTTTTTTTTAGGAGGCTTCCAGATCAGATTGCGCCTGAGGCCTCACAAAATCATGATCCACCGCTGCTTCAAAGGATATCTAAACAAAAGCGGTTGCTATTTAAAACAATGTGGAAGACGTCATCTAGCTGATACGGAAGACGCCACCGATATACCATCGAGATTAAAAGTTGGGCAATAATTCAAATGAGATCATGTGCTCTTGCAGTCTTTCAAAAATTGTATATTTTCTGAGATTTCCTATTTAAATAATCCATTCTGGATTAACAAATTTTAAACATAACTGACGAATGGTTGAATTTACGAATAAACTACAAGGAAACAAAATTGCAGAGAACTTTGTACTTGTACATACAAGTATAAAAATGTGTATTATTCTGTAGCCAGTACCTCCCTAGCCCTTTCAGGACGGTTGACGTAGTACATGTACGTTTTGCATTTGATGGTATTGACGGTCTCGCTTGAATAATTTCCCAAAAAATGGTTCAATAATCTTTTAGACTCGGTTTGTGTACAATACCCATCAATACACATATAGCACGAAAGCAACAAACTTCAGAATTAACTGTGTCTTCCCACATTCAACGTTAGATTTCTAGTTGCTTTCATTTGATTTGCATATTTGTTTTTTTCTGTAGTATAATAATTGTTATCAAATTTGGGCTATTAGGGTTCGCTAATGGTCACCACCCAAATCAAAATTTCCTATTGACTATTAGAAAGGTTTCGATTTATATAGTATACTGTAGAAATTTTTTGACTGAAGGGGGTCAAACTTTTGAATAAATCGAATTTGAAGTTAGCAAATTTTACACTTTCAGTGACGCGCATGATAAAAATTTATGGAATCTCGCCCATTCTGTTGTGGGTTCGCTTGCTTTTATATACCCTAACACTTAGAAATTTTCGCTCCGGCAGTTAGACTACGCCTTTCGTAAGAGTAACATGCACGAAAGGTTACTGCTTTCACATTATTTTTTGTTTTATTCCATTTTTTGGGGGTGAAACGTAAAACTTTACTGCCCCATACCGCAAACCTCCATCAAGTTAGCCCCCCTTTAATCGAATTTTTAACTTTTTCTTATGCCAAATGTTTGGTAATCGTTAGGTGAGGATTGGTAGTCCGATTCAAAGTTTTGGTAGTTCTTGTTTTTTCGTAATTAACTAATCAAGTTTTTTTGTAAAGTTAGCCCCCCTTCAATCGATTTTTCAACTTTTTTGTAGCTCATTTGATGGATTATAATGTGTAGAGGTTTGGTAGTCCTATAAAAAGTTTTGGTGGTCCCGAATTTTGTCGTAAATAATTAATTAAGTTGGAAGTTTACTTATGCGCATGCGCTAAATTTCACGTGAATAGAACAATAATAATTATCGAAAATTTTTAATCGTTTTTATAAAAGCTTGCCTTGAAATATTTTGAAAACGTTTAGTTTCTTACGCCCGCCAATTTTCCATCAAAATGATTGAAATTTTGTTAAATTTTTAAAAAAGGGATCAAAATAAATGTTTAGAAAATTAATTTTCGAAATTGACAAAAATGGCGCGCTCACTTGCTGGTGGGTATTGCGTAATTTTCAGATTTTTATCTCTACGCACTATGGTCGAAAAATTAACTTCAAGGCGCGCTTAACATTTTTATCGAAAATTTTTAATTGTTTTTATAAAAGCTTGCCTTGGTTGTTTTGCTTTAGTGTCGATATGGTAATTTAAATATGATATTTTGAAAACGTTCAGTTTCAATTATATAGTACATAGATAATTATTAATATTAATACTACTGAAAGTACATTTCTGTACAGTGGAATCCCTGTTTTAAAGGAGGCACGCGTGGCGGACTTCATTACGAAAGTCACTCGATTGTTGAGGATAAACCATCAAATATACGCCACTGATGAGATCTAATAAGATCGAAACATGTCTGTCGTTGTTGGAATGATTTGGTTGTGACTACATTTTTATGTTAAATTTTCTGCGGGAATGGTTAATAAATTTTGCCTAAACCCCATATGTCTGTATGGGGTTACGTTTGATGGTTTATCCTCAACAATTCGAGTGACTTTCGTAATGAAGTCCGCCACGCGTGCCTCCTTTAAAACAGGGCTTTCACTGTACAGAAATGTACTTTCAGTATTATTAAATAACAGGCCGCATCACTTCACATTATAAGATATCGCGCGAATTATTGGTCATGGATTATCTTTAATATGATAATCCGACCAGTAAGATATCTTATATAATGGAAGCAAATTCTTGTCACAATCAAATCATTTCAAATATACGTCACTGAGGAGATCTAATAAGATCGAAACATATCTGTCCTTGTTAGAATGATTTGGTTGTGACTACATTTTTATGTTAAATATTAATACAATATAATATTATGGAATAATATAATAATAATATAATGTAATAATAATAATTATTATTACTAAGTCGGAAATTATATAAAAAGATACATTTTGAATTTTCTATCCAAAAAGAGAACGAATTGCAATTAATTCTGAGAAATCTCCACCACCTGCATTAAAACATTTATTTCTTCCGAATTCATGACAAATGTTTGAAACTGCGAGGGCTAATCTGGAGATTGGTACATACGCCTAATTCATTTGGCGTAATGAACTTTGTTGCTTCCTAGGTTTATAGGTTTGTTTTACAACAAACTATAAAATTAAAATAAATTTTGAAAAGAAGCATCCGATTTGATTGAAACTTCATTTGATCCTTCAAATGAAGTTTGCAAAAACAAATCAATAAATAACTCGTAAGTGGCTTGAAAAACAGAAAAAAAAAACAAAAAGCAATTCAAAATTGAATATCTTTTCATGGAACGCCATCTTTATCAAACACAACGGTTTTGAGTCCAAAGTAAGCCCGGAAACGTAATCAACGAAAGATTAATTACCTTTATTACGGCGTAATCCTTATAAGGTCCATTCTGCTAATCCAATGGGTGTAATCACAAAAACTTTAAACAGCACTTAAAAAAATTAAAACGACCACTTCCATCGTATTCTTACAAAAATTTAAGCATCACAAACCTCAACCGTTTATTCAAATGTTTTTTTACCGATTTAATTCCGAAATAAACTGAACTATTTAGTAATAATTATTCTGCGGACTATATAATATAACGGTCTCTACAGGATAAAATATTTAAACTAACTGAAAATAAATCAGAAATTAATTCTAATCCCCACTATAAACTTCAAATCGAATTAGATTGGCTGTTGCAGCCGCCGCGCCGTTAAAACAAATAGCGAATATTTTTCGGCGAATGCATTTCTCAGAAATTATTTAAACTGAAATTTTGCAGGTATTTATTAAAAGACACATTTAGTAAAAGAAATTTATATTACCGCAAAAATTAAAATCATTATTGAAGGTTCTTATCTTATCAACGCTATATTCCGTAATTAGTGTTTTTGTAATTAGCTTTCGGAATTAAAAAAAAAATTAAAAATCGTAGTCACCAACAATATCCAAGCCTCCGTGAGTGCAAACAAAAGGAAAATGTTTAATTTTCATTTAGAAAAATTATGCCCGGTGAAACCTAACCTTACGATTTCACCAAATCCACGCCAAATACTTTGTTCAGTTATGACTTTAAGCTATTAGAAACTTTTAACTTGCAGAAAAATCGGGAAAACTGAGAATTTCATGCTGTACAATTATTGGATAAAATTTCTGTCAATCTTTTCAGCTTCATTTGGGCTTCATCTGTAAAGGACTAAATAGTGGGGGGGGGGGGGGGGATTATTAAAAATTCCAAGAACGCTCCATTTTGACCCGAGTTTCTTATGATTATCCAAAACTGTTTAAAAAACTTTCCCACAAAAACTTAGTGCCCCCTGCTCACTATTAACTATAGTTAATCAAGAATGAAATAGAAATAGCTCTAACTACAACCTAAAGCTGCAAACCTTATTTTTCAACTGGAAAACGACATAACTTAAATAAACAATTTTTAACACTTATTCAACGTAAAAGCGCCTATGGCTAATTATTATTATGAAAATCAATAAAAAATTACGGTAATTAGCTTTGGCAGTTAAGCGCGCCCACTGATAATGCGAAAAGCTCGGTTCGAATTCGGACAGGGTATGAACTTTATTGTGGCCAACTCTCTTCGGAAGGCAATGGTAAACCACTGAGGTAATCTCACGGGCGCCGAATATCTTAGGACGGCCCTGTTAGAAGAAGAAGTAATAATAAACAGTTTTTAAAGCAGCAATAACCGTTCGCTTTAACTACATTTAAAAAATCGCCTGCGGCACGTTTATTTAAATTTTTTATTTTTTCAAATTGATTATGTTCCCAAAATTTTAAAACCACTTTACTCCTGGCCACAAAAGCACGAAATAAAACCTAAAACTACATCCCTTATTCCTCGCGAAAGTAAATAACCTAATCTAATTTGGCTATTCTTGACGGTTACTAGAACAGCAAGTGAATTTAAAAAAAGTCATTTTAGTTACATCTCATCAATCAAAATTTTGTTTCCGTTAATTTAGTTCGGTTCCAAATTTTTCAGCAGATGCACTGTTTTCGAAATAATTTAAATTATACATCGTATTCACCATTTGAGGGGTAATTTATTGAATTTCATGCATGAAATGATTTGAGATGGAATGAAATACTATTAACCAGATTTAGTTTGTTAGATCATGAGTGGAATTTGAATATTTTTGCTAAATCCCGCGAAGGTTCATCTTCAGTTCCAAGTATTTTCAGGATTTTCAAAAACATTATAACTTCATTTTCAGTAATTTCGACTTTCAAACAAAAATAGTCCAGCTAAAGCATTCAATTACTGGTTGCAATAAAATTTTGAGCGCTGGTTGCTCGGAGCAATGGTCGTAAAATTTACAATTTAATAGTCGTCTACATGCTCTAATTTGTTTATCTTTCGGATTCAAACGATGAGAATTGAGAATAGAAACCAGTTAAAACTCAAACTATTATAGAACGATTTGTATTTATAATTTCATCAAAAAAAAACCCTCCCGAAATTATTCTAAACGGAATTTTTCTTAAAAATCTTTGAAGCTCAAACCATTGACCCAAATTTTATCAAAAAATTTTCAATTGCGCACGGGGGGGGGCCAAATTTGCATAAAAAATAGAAAATTATTGGAGTTCTAAGGACGGCCACTCCATAATTTGTAATTATCGAGATCTTATTTAACAAATTAACCCCTGTTCCGGGCAGAATTAAATGTTAAAAAAATTTTTTTCATTATCTAGCAATTAATATAAAGCGTAGAAGCATTCTTCTATAAATATAACTTATTATTAATAATTATTATATTTGTAAGTCATAAATTATAGAAAAGTATTTAATTAATTATTATTGTAATTATTATTCAAAAAAGATACGTTCTGAATTTTATATTCTGAGAAATTTCGAGCACCTGCATTAAGAAAATTATTTCGTCGGATTTCAGGACACATGTTTGAAACTTCGAGAGCTTCCAATGTATTTTGCGAACACGAATTAATAAATAACTCATGAGTCGCTTGAAAAACAGAAAAAAACTCAAAAATCAATTTAAAATTGAATATCATCATGTGGGCTTCTCTATCCAAAGTAACCTAGTGAACGTAATCAACGAAAGATTAACTTTATTCCGGCGAAATCCTTATAAAGTTCTAATTCTAAATTTTATATTTTGTCCCTTAAATAGCTCAGATGATTGTTTTACGAGGTTCAGCTGGATGCACCCCCTTTTTTTTATCCTAATCGTTGGCCGTACAAAAAAAACGATGGAAATAAAATATTTGTGATTGAATTTTACGCTAAAATTTGGTATGCGAACTCATGAGCACTGTTTCCCTTCCCTCTGCCAACTATATCCCAAAAAATTCTCCAACGCCCAATATGTGAGGTTCCCCCCTCCCATCGCGAATGTTTCATTGAAATTAGTGTCTATAACGTTTGAGTTTTCATTCAAATCATTCAGTCAGCCATCCGATCGCGAATCTTGTTATTAAATTGGTGTCAATAATTTTAGATCGAATGACCTTCTGTTCGGGTCGTTTACGCTTTAAAGGTTACTAGCTGGCACGGGCGGCATTCGCCGCCCTTAGCCATCTAGACCCAGAATAGATCCGAAAAGGCCATAGTTGTTCGGCCTTCGGCCTCACAGGGGGAGGACCATAATAGATTCGCGAAGGCCACAGTTGTTCGGCCTTCGGCCTCACAGGGCGGACCATAATAGATCTGTGAAGGCCATAGTTGTTCGGCCTTTGGCCTCACAGGGCGGACCATAATAGAACAATGAAGGCCATAGTTGTTCGGCCTTCGGCCTCACAGGGCGGACCATAATAGATCCGCGAAGGCCATAGTTGTTCGGCCTTCGGCCTCACAGGGCGGACAATAATAGATCCGTGAAGGCCATAGTTGTTCGGCCATGGGCCTCACAGGGCGGACCATAATAGATCCGTGAAGGCCATAGTTGTTCGGCCATGGGCCTCACAGGGCGGACCATAATAGATCCGTGAAGGCCATAGTTGTTCGGCCTTCGGCCTCACAGGGCGGACCATAATAGATCAATGAAGGCCATAGTTGTTCGGCCTTCGGCCTTACAGGGCGGACCATAATAGATCCGCGAAGGCCATAGTTGTTCGGCCTTCGGCCTCACAGGGCGGACCATAATAGATCCGTGAAGGCCATATTTGTTCGGCCATGGGCCTCACAGGGCGGACCATAATAGATCCGCGAGGGCCATAGTTGTTCGGCCCTCGGCCTCACAGGGCGGACCATAATAGAACAATGAAGGCCATATATTTTTATCAGCAAATGGTTGCTGTTTGCAAATCACGACAGGAACAATAAATTAAATTATGTATTATGTATGTTTTATTCGGAGGAACAAGGCATTAATAGTGTAAGAATATTCAAAATTCAGCGTCTGAAGCTGAAATTTTTTATGATGAAGTGAAAATTGTATTTTTTGGCAAAATATTTTTAAACAAATTTCTATTTCAGCTATATTGTTATCATATAACTCATTAAAAACACTTAAAATATTTTAACAACATCCTCGAAATTACGAAAAGAAGAGTTTCCTAAAAATGATCAGGGGGTTCTGATTTTTGGATATGTTTTAAGGTTTGGGGTCCTAACAAAAACTCTGAGTTGGCGACCTCGGTGACCTCCCGAAAGTGCCGCCATTTAAACAAAAATGGCGAAAATAAAATGTTTCTTCGCAATATTTCCTTACCAGTTGACTTTAGGACAAAAATGACTGCTATAAATCTTATAGAGAACAAAATTTACTAAAAATGCAATAAAAATGCATTCAGTTTTTTCACACTAACACTAATCTGTAAGTTACGCCACTGCTGCTAAGTACCACAAAATATTGGAAGCATCCTGTACATGTAGGTGTTATATTTTTAAAAACTTAGTCGACTTATATCGCTTCCTTTAGTACAGTAGTTTTTAAACTTATGTAGTTTAAGGATTCGTATCATGCAAAATTATTTGACATGGAACTGTGGGGGGAGGGTCGTGTGACCTGTGTTTGGCTTCAGAGGGCCTTTAAAATGTAGCTGGCAGCACAAACAAAACGAAATAAGAAAACCATAATATCTAGCTTAGGTTTATAATATTCAGATATCAACCGAATTATTTTAGCATTTTTTATGTTAGGTACTGTTTTTTGAATTTCGATTGGTTTCGCTTCTTGAATAAATTTTTAACGAATAGCGTAAGGGCCTCACGCATCATGATTTAACCCTGGTCTCTTTTGCAGGCCCAGCTCAAGAAAATTTTTTTACCATGGGCTAATGGAAAGAATTGCACCCAGTGTTCGAAAAAAACACACGAAAGTTTTAATGGAAAATGTAAATTTTTTTAGTTCAATCACAGGTCGAAATTGTTGCTATTACAAAAACTGATTGGGGGTCGTCCATAAAGGACATCCGCTTTTTTTCCCCACTTTTCAACCCCCCTTGTCACAGTTGGTCACAATCTTCGAATCCCCCTCCCAGGACGTCCTATGGTCACAAATTGAAATTGATCTTTTAAACTAAAAATCCTACTCATTAATTTTTTTTTAATTTTTATGGCTGTAGTAAAATTGAAATTAAACAAGCAAGAATTTAGGTGAACTTTATTTGACTATCCAAAAATGGGATTTTTACGCGGACGTCACATTTCTCTAACCCTCCTGGTTACTCTTGGTCACATTTTGTACACCCCTTCGCCCCTCTAGGCGTGGACGTCTTTTATGGACGTCTTTTTTTTAAATTCCGAGTTTTAACGTGGGAGGTATTTCAAGTCACAGATGTCTTTGAATTTTTTCGGATTTCTACGGTTTTGCAACTTTTGTGAGTGAAAAGTCTCGGCACTTTATAACTAATCGGTCAATAATAGTTTGATGTTGAAAAGAACAATTATTTGTATATTTTTAGGTTTTAGAAGGTTTAGACCCCACTGAAAAAGCACGGCGAATTTTTAAAATTAAAATTTAATTATGTAATTAACATGGTTGTGCGGCCTATAGGCCGCACTGGACATTTTAAAGCTGATGACTAAAAAACTAACGAATAAAACGTGCATTACGCCGTGACAAATTGAAGATGTTGCACATGCTTAAATAGAGAGTGTTCTACGATCAGCGGTGGCTCGTGACTTGTTTCAATGGAAGGCTGAAAAGGAAAATCCTAAAAATATATTTTTGTGTTACTTTGAAAATATTAATACTCTTCATTGTAAAATTAAATACTCAAATCAATAATAGAAAGTGAAAATAGAAACCGGGGGGGGGGGGAGTCTGGTGAAATAGAAAGACCTCGGAATAGTTTATTGGAAAATGTAATATTTGTTCAATCATAGGTGGAAATTGGTGTTTTTTAATAGGAAGTTTTCACGCTAGAGTTACGGGTACTTCAAGTCACATTATCACCTTCTTAGTTCTTATCCGCGACTTTGAAATCCTTGAATTTTTTCGGATTTTTGCAGTTTGCAGTTGTTAGTGAAAAGTTGAGGAAATTTACAACTTTTAGGTTTTTCAGGTTAAATGTGAGACCGAGTGTGGGGGGGATAGACGTTACTCGCTATCACTTCATCAATTTTTAAATTATCGTTCTATCTATGACATTATTAAATTTAAATTTAGTTATTTAAACTAGAAAATTATTATGGTTGAAACCTGCAGACCTTCTTATGTGTATTTAACGTTAATGTGCGGCCTGAAGGCCGCACTTGAACATTTCAATGATGGTAACTAAAAAATTAAGGAATAAGACCTTTATTACGCAATGATAAATTTGAAGATGTTGCACATGTTCAGAGCGAATCTGGGTACAAAATTTAAAGATAAGGAAAATTCTAAGAATATATTTTTGTGTTACTTTAAAAATGTCGGTACCCTTCATTGTCAAAAAAATATACAAATCAACAGTAGAAAGTGAAAATAGAAACCGCGGGGGGGGGGCATATAGAATAACCTCAGAATATCTTATTGGGAAATATTTTATTATTATATTATATTTATTTAAACTAGAAAATTATGGCGGTCGAAACTTGCAGAACTTCTAATGTGTAATTAACATGGTTGTGCCGCCTGAAGGCCGCACTGAATAGTTTCAAGATGGTAACCAAAAAATTAACGAATAAGACGTGCATTATTATGCTAAAAAAAATTTAATAATGTAATGCACACAAGGATACAAAATTTAAAGAAACGGAAAATTTTAATAATACATTTTTGTGTTACTTTGAAAATATTAATACTGTTTATTGTCAAATTAAGTATTCAAATCAACAATATGAAGTGAAAATAGAAACTTTGGGGAGGGGGGGGGAAGATCCTGGGGATATAATAGAATACCCCGGAATATCAACATGAGGACCATCTCGATATCGATACGCTGGGGGTATTTTTAATTTAAAAATTACAAATTTAATATTTAAATTGCACTTAAAACAATACAAAAAAATATTTCGACAGAATTAACTAAGAATAACAAAATGTGTACCTGGGGGGTATTCCATACCCCCCAGACCCTCCGGTCTCAACAGCTGTCACCTGTATTGGTATTTACTTATTTATTATTATTTTTAGATATTTGTCGTTTCCGATTTTGGATAGGAGGGTACGCGCCTTTTAAAACAAGCCATTACTGCTTGTCACTAAACATAACATCAGAAAAACAAAGTACATATTCCCCTATCGTTTTTTTCTTGAGATGCACGACATACTGTCGCCCTGACTAGGCAGCATTTGTTTTTCTTTAAATGAATTACTTGGAAGGGGGGTGACGAATAAACTAAACCCAAAAGAGGTATTCAAGGATTTATTTTACGTAATTACAAGAAAATTCGACACTGTTGTTAGGTATTTGAACTTCAGTGCGGCCTTTAGGCTGCACAACCTGGACAATCACGAATCAGTACGGTCTTAAAACACCAGTTCTGTGTTTATTTTTTAGTTACAAACCTCAAAAAAGTGTCAGCGATTGTCATGGCATAACCAGGCTAATCACGCACTATTATAGTCCATCTGTTGGTTTAAAAATGCAGAACTAAATTGTACTAAAACAGTGAGCTTCCAGCGTGATTGGATAAAAATTATGGCTTAAGAGCTGGCTCACGAATATTTTTCCTACAAGTTTCTGGCAACTTTATAAAATTTGTACAAGATAAATTGTTATTTGTCATAAGAATACTTTTTAATGCAATTTTTCCAAGTATCAAATAAGTTACATTTTATTTGCTGCTCATTCCCGTAAGGTATTTGAGGTTTCCCTGTTTCAAGGCGACCTCTATTGCAGACTAGACCCGATGGACAAGTAGAAAAGGCAATGAATAAATAAATGACGAAATAATTTATAATTTATAGAAAAATAATTCTGAATCCAAAACGGAAATTTTTTCAAAATATAAATACTACAATACGGCATAAATATAACCGCCATCTAGAATGTGACTGCCTTGGCTGTTAAAAGATAAATTAACGAATCAATTTAGGAAGTGAAAACTTAATTCAGAATTTATTATTCAATATAGTAACGATATCACCTTGCGTGACACCCTGTCCTGGGAATTTTTTTATTACAGAGAAAATAACACATTTGTTTTTCCGATTGAGAGGGGGGGGGCGTTAAATAAATATAATGCCGGAAATCTACAACCTTAACGGTTGTTAAACTAACCTGCCTGCCAGTAGAGGCTTACGGTTTGCTAGAATTACTTTTTTCATTTTTTAGAGGAGTGTTTTACATCCGGACCACCGTTTACAGTTCAAACGACGTCACAAATATTCAGTGGCGCGCTAGCACGGTGCATTAGCATTAAACAATATTATGCAAAGGTGCTATTATTCTATTTAGGGAGGGCGGCTGCCCTTTGCCCTCCACGTTTCAGCCGCCACTGCCATCGACCGGTCGTTGAGAAATTTAAAAACATAAGAAAACATAAATTTTTTGCTGCGAACATTACAAGATTTTTTTTGTGCCTCTAATTTCCGGTTTCAGAAAACGTTTCTTCTTCTTCTTTAAGTGCCATGCCTGATTTCAGACGTAGGCGACCTCTCTCCTATGCATGTGTTGTACGTTTGAAGTATTATCACACACATAGGGGACCTACTGCTTAACGCGGGCTCCGAACCGCGGGAAGTGTATACACTTCATCTCCAGAGAGGCTGTACCAGGCAGATTACATCTCGGTGGTTTGCCATTGCCTTCCGAGGGGAGACGGGCAGAATAAAGTTTTACTGAGCCCGGAGTTGAACCAAGTATTTAGCATTAGCAGCAACGCACTTAACCGCTAAGCTGGCGACCGTCTCCAGAAAACGTTTAACTTTTTTAAATATTTGATTTTGTAATTATGGAAAATTAATAAGAAATTAAACTTGAAAAATAAAATAGTTCATTAAACGAGTAAGATATTTTTAAAATTTTTGCATACGGAAGCTATCATGTAAATATTTTACTCGTTTAATTAACTATTTTATTGTTTATTGTATTTTATTCTATTATGAAAACCTACTCGAACAAGCTGTAAAATTCAACAGATGATTTCTATTTACTTATTAGTACCAATAAACGTTTCGGACCTGCTCTTTTAATTTTTTTCAATGCTGTCTACGAATATTACTCCAAACACTAAAACTTAAAATAAGTAGGTCAACGTTATTGCGCATGGTGAAAATAAATTAGCACACATCTGATTTTAGTGGCAAAACAAAAATATTATTCGCATCGTAAAAATATCACAAAAAAAATTTAAAACCAAGTAAGCTGCTACCGTATACAAGATGGTCGGCGATCCATCGTTTCGTAATATTTCTGGGAACCACTGGCTCATATTTAAGATAACGCAAGCGCGGGTAACACCAATCATCAAAGTAGAATTTAAAACTTTTGAAGGAAATTAATGTAATTCGTTTAATTTGAAAAAAAATTGAATTAGTTACTACGCGTTAAATTTCAATTAATTTTTGTTTTAAATGACGCTACTTGGCGTGCCAAGATGGCGACTACAGAAAATGCTATAAGTTTTTCCGCACATCGGACAAACCGCAGAAAATTTTTGCAAAATTTCAAAAGAACATGCATTAGCACAAAAACATTGACCATTAAAGCATAACAGGCCGTTCGAAACTGCTTTTAAATTTTTTGAAAAAAGGTGACTAAGAATTACTCACACAAGAAAATTGCCCCCTCAATTTCATATCCTGGGGTCTAGCTTGAATCTCCAACGACACTCCATGGTTTCACTAAAACACCCACAATAACCCACCATTAAAATTTTCACAATTTTCCACTTAAAATTTAAAATGAAACAGCCGATATCTGCGTGACGTGTTCACATCATATCAAAAGGCACAAGTGAGCTACTACAGCGCTCAATAGCGGATCTGGTCAAAGTTTATGGAGGGGGTAAATACATGTTTTGTAATTAAATTTAGGGAAAATTAAGTTATATTTTTAAAATTTAATTGCGATGAAGATTCATGGGGGGGGTAGTTACCCCCATTACCCCCCCCCCCCGTAGATCCGCCCTTGACAGCGCTACCAATATGTCAAATGTGCGAATTCTTCGAAATAGAACTGTTTATTAGTAGGTGAATAAATAAAAACTTACGCACAACATTTTTTTAAAACGATTTAACAATTTTAGGAATTAAACTAGGAAGATCGGGAACCAAGTTATGCTCCTGGAATCATCCGGTTACAACAATGCAGAGACGATGAAGTTCCGGCTGTAACTACAGATGTCGCTAGGTCCAGCTAGGTATTTTTTGAAATTTTTAATATTTAACACGCACTTTTTGAATATTTATTGTACCACTTTATCATTATTTTTCTAACTTCCGAAACGTTTATTGTTGTTGTTATGTAGAAATTATAAAATTGTTGCTTTATTTTACCATTTCATACCAGCTGTTGCAGTGGTATGGAAAGTTTAATTAACATTCAATGGGGGGTTTGATATTAATGGGGAGGGGGTGTAGAAACTTCTTGTGGTATTTTGAAAATATTAATTTTCTTCATTGCCAAATTCAATATTCAAGTCCATAATAGAAAATGAAAACTAAATACGAGGAGGGTCTTGGTGGGGGAGCGGGGGGGGTATTTCCCCAACTACTCCTAAATTATTTTAAAAAGAAAACTAAGCATATGGTCATAGTCAGAAAAAGTAAAGCAGGATCATAAAATATTTTATGTTATTTCATCGGTCGACTGCCCTATTCTGGGGGGTCTAGGACTTTTCGGTGCAGCCGGTTCGGCGTAGCCGGTTCGGCATAGCCCTTTCGGCGTGCACCCGATTCGGCGTAGCCAGTTCGGCGTAATACCGTTTCGGCGCGAGGACGTTTCGGCGTGAGGACGATTTGGCGTGAGGACGGTTCGGAGTGAGGACGATTCGGCGCAAGACCAATTAGACGCAAGGACAATTCGGCGGGAAATGATTTTCCGATTCATTTTAAAATATAATTAAATTCTTGTAATGGAAAATTAATGCATTATTTCGCAGTTTTTAATCACAAATTAAACTTTAATTCACGTTTGTAAAACTACATACGATCATTAACTTGAATATGTAATGTTTTTAATATACATATTATGTAGTTGATGTATTAGCAATTAAATTACTAAATTTTATACTATGAAATTTTATCCTTTGATTATTTATCGTAGAATCATTTCTAGGTGGTAGATTTAAAAAATTCAAATTCTAAATGCAGAGGTGGGCTAATACTTTTCGTATTAAGCTGTATTTATAGAACAAAAATGGTTTCATTTGTAAATCATGAGGTTCTATAATTTTTAGAAATATTGTAAAACATTTTTGTTGTATTATACTTTAAGATTTCTTTAAGGTGGCCGAAAAATTCGCTGTTTTTGTTCGGTGCAAATCTTAAAAACGAATAAATTTAATGATATTCTAAAAACACCATCGAAATGGCTTGAAATTACAATGTGGATGGTTTTCATAAAAAAATTTCGGAAAATTTATTTTTCAGTGTCATATTTTTATTTATTTATTACTCATTAGTAGTCATCGGATTTTAGGCACTAAAAAACTACAAAATATGCTCTAAAATTTTGCAAATAAGCTATTCAAATTTACTAGCTCAAATTCAATAGTTGATAATGTAAATTTAATCCATTGTTATTGATTATTTTTGTCTTTTAATATTAAAAGACCTATACCCAATTTTAAAAAATATCTTATAAATTAACAAATAAAGGTCAACTATAATACAAAAATTTATTACAAATTTATATTACTCTAATCTTGAGATCCTGAATAACCTTAACAAAATGAAAACTTAGTTTGAAAACCAAGATCATGTAATTTAAAAATTAAATCTTTAATAATTTGAGACGCGTCTAGAGAATTTAAAATATTCTCATCTTCGGTCGAAAAGAGGCTGTAGGATAAAAAACCCGAAAATTAGCCAATGAAAACATTAACACATAACATTATTATACTTACACACAGACAGTGAAACTTACGAATACTACTAACAGAAATTCTAAAAATTACAAAAATATAATTTTTGTAATATTTCTATAGTCTCTCTCGACTGAAAATGAGGATATTTTAAATTCTTGAAAAGCGTCTCGAATTACTAAAAAGGTTAGCGCTGAATCGTCTTAGCGCCGAATCACTAAATGGGCTACGCCGAATCGTCCTCGCGCCGAATCGTCCTCACGCCGAACCGTCCTCACGCCGAATCGTCCTCACGCCGAAACGTCCTCGCGCCGAAACGGTATTACGCCGAACTTGCTACGCCGAACCGGCGGCGCCGAAAAGTCCCATTCCCTATTCTGGGGGTATACCAAACTCCTCAGCCTCCCGGTCTCTGGAGAAGCTAAAATTTTAGAAAATCACTTGCAGTGGGAATTCTGAGCTATTTCAATGGGAAGGCACCAAAAAATGTACTGGATTTTTATTTACTTAACATTATTATTTAGTATGATAGTTTTTTGATAGTTGCTGGTTAGGGTTTTAGACGGGGGAGGGGACGTGTTCTGACGCCTCTGGAAGCCGGGGGGGGGGGGCACAACGCAGCATATCATAATAGCCAAGAAAAATAAAGCAGTACCATAATATATTTTTTAATGTTTTGCTGCCTGACTTCCATCTGCGGGGTGGTATTCCCGCCAATACCTTCCGGACACGGCAATCGGTAATTTATGATAACTTAATTTGCAGAGGGGGGTTGTGGTATCTTTCAATGAGAAGATCGCAATATTTATCCGACTTTTTCTTGACTTAAAATTAGTATTTTGATGATTGTTTTTAGATAGTCGTGTTTTAATGTTTGAGAAGGGGGGGGGGTACGTGCCCAGGCACCCCTTTACAACGTGGGGTCAGGGAGTACGGAATACCATTTATCATATCATCACAGCCAAGAAAAGTAAAGTAGTATCATTTTTTATGCTCTACCAGCCGATTTTCATGTGCTAGGGGTATTCCATACCCCCCAGACTCCCGGTCCCGGAAACCGCTAATTTATTACAACTTAATTTGAAATGGGGGGGGTCATGATATGTTTTAATGAGAAGGTCACAAAATTTATTCTATATTTATTCACTAAAAATTATTATTTTTATGATTAATTTTAGATAGTTGTTGATTACGGTTTTAAATGTTTGGATTGGGGGGGGGAGGCGCCTTTTTAAACATGGGGTCAGGAGGTATGGAATACCTTTCAGCATATCATCATGGTTAAGAAAAGTAAAGTAATATCATAAAACATTTTTTATGCTCTACCGGCTGATAGCCAAGTATTGAGGAATTCCATACCCCCAGCCCCCCCCCCCCAGGTCCCGGAAACCGCTAATTTATTATAAGTTATTTTGAAATGGCGGATCATGGTATGTTTTATTGAGAAGGTCACAAAATTTATCCTATCTTTATTCACCAAAAATTATAATTTTTTGATTAATTTTAAACAGTAATTGATTACAGTTTTAAATGTGCGGAGGAGGGGGGGTTGAAACGTAGGGTCACGGGGCATGGAATTCCGTTCAGCATATCATCATAGCTAAGAAAAGTAAAGCAGGATCATAAAACATTTTATCAGCTGATCGCCATATTATGCGTGATATTCCATACCCCCTCGACTCCCTGCTTTCTGTAGTGGTTAATTTCTTACAATTTAATTTGCAGTGGCGGCTCCTCCTTACTGCTTTCAAATGAAGTCACAAAATTTATTGTATTTTTATTTATATAAAATTATTATTTTTCTGAATATATTTGGATAGTTGTTGGATACGGTTTTAGATGGGGGGGAGGGAATAAAAGTTATTCGTCGGTTTCTGATTTTTGTATCCACTTTTAGAAAGTTGAAATTGTGTTAATACCCCCAGTTGTAGCGATTTAAAGGTTTGGCAGTATAATGTACTACTTTTTAGTACATGTGGAATGTAAATTTTCTGATTGGTTACAAGTAAACTTTGTTTGTTTTTCTAACCAATCAGGTCACTAGTCTTTTACTTTCCATATGAAGGGGCTAGTGGCGATACCATTTTTCTATCTAGCCATATTCTATATTTTTATCTTTATAATTCTTATATCTTTGATAAAGTAGAGTACTTACTCGAGAGCCATAAGGAACTACATATTCCTTTATTCCCATGTGATGTAATATACCACTAATGTAATATACCACTATTGTCATAATATTGGAGTTCGGAATCTGTAAAGTTAATGTGAATCAATCATCAGTGTATTAGATGCAGAATTTGAAAATTCAAGCATATTTGAAGTTAAGGTGGGGAATTGACAAACATCGCGGAAATGGCCGCCAACGTCGCTACTGTCGAAAATAGTTTTAATTTAATTCAGTTTCACACCTTTTGGAATAATCCATTTGTGGTATTCATTTCCAACAGATGTCGCACCAATATGTACATTAGTGACAAAGACAAAAATTATGTTCATAATAATTGAACATAATAGAGGAACTACCTCTATTATATTCAATTAAAATATGCTCATATAAAATATTTTAACTAAAAATATGCAGGTAAATTCCGATCCGACCAGTCCGACTGAGTACAACGCCATCACCATGACACACCGTGAATTATTTTTCGCAAAAACTGCCTAAATTGGTAGTAATGATAAACGAAACTGTAGATTGATTATAACTGTTATAAATAAACTTTTATCAATTTAATTTGATAATCTGTAAACTTCACGATGGCGATGGTTTGGAAATTTTTTTTTTAGTTTTTAAATTGAATTTAGCGCAGTTCATAATCCTGCTTTGATAATATAATAAATTTTTGCAATCACAAACGCGTGAGCGGCAGACATATGTTTCAAGCTTTTTTGCTATCATCAGTACCGCATACACATGGAAAAACACTACACTTGTAACTGCAAAATGACACTACGGCAAATCGTTCATTCAGGTAAACAGAAGCACAATTTGCCCACTGCAAAACCGTCTGAACTAAAGCCTACGTGTTCAACAACCAATAGGTAATTAATGTTTAAATTGAATTTAGCGCAGTTCATAATCCTGCTTTGATAATATAATAAATTTTTGCAATCACAAACGCGTGAGCGGCAGACATATGTTGCGGTACTGATGATAGCAAAAAAGCTTGAAACATATGTCTGCCGCTCACGCGTTTGTGATTGCAAAAATTTATTTTTTTTTTAGGTTACAGTTTTAATTTTTATGACTATATTTTAGGCACAATTTTAATAATTCATCTCTAGAAACACAGATCATAGTTTTTTCTACAGGAACCTGATTTGCTAAATGTCATAGTTATATGATATAGTTTTTCTTAGAATAACGAAATTCAAAGGGTCTGTATAGCGTATATTTATACATTCATTCGCACCCTTAACAAATTTCAAACGAAGTTGTGCATCATTTTATCAATGCATTTTGCTTGAACTCAAGACCAAGAAATATGTTGAAATGCTATCTCTGGAAAATTAAATTACTAAATCGACTCAAAACTTTATTTACTTTTACTTTAAGTTCACATGCATACAAATTTTAATTAAAAAAACAATAAATTGGAATTTCAGAAATACCATAATTAAAATTTAAATAAAAAAATATGATATGAGATATGAATTGAAGGGGGGGGGGGGGGTATTAAAGTAAAATAGAGAAAAATAGCGTGCTATAATTATTATAAGTTACATCGAGTTTTTTTATTTGAAAATCAAAAATTAATGAAACTAACGGTAAAAGTAAAACGAAAATTGGGATAGTAGTGAAAATGTACTGAAAATTTACATCATATACAGGGCGATCTTGTCGTGACCATTAAAATACTTTTATGTGGTGATCTATAGAAGAGAAAATATTTTGTCTCAAGTCAAACCCTTGGGGCCAGTCCTCTTACAACGTTTATTTTAAATTCTGCTTTCAAATGGCTTTATCACCGAAACTATTGATTTTGGAGTGTTAATGGTTTAGTGATTTTTTAAAGAGCGTGAAATGATCTAAAAACTAGATTGTAACCATTTATGGTGTACAATCACAGGTTTCCGAGTTATGGATTAAATTAAGTAAAGAATTGTCGTCGAGACGGTCGTCAGCTAAAGCAGTTAAGTGCGTTGCTGCTAAAGCTGAATGCCTGGTTCGACTCCGGGCTCAGTAAAAACTTTATTCTGACCGTCTCCCCTCGGAAGGCAATGGTAAACCACCGAGGTGTAATCTGCCTGGAACAGCCTCTCTGGAGATGAAGTGTATACACTTCCCGCGGTTCGGAGCCCGCGTTAAGCAGTAGGTCCCCTATGTGTGTGATAATACTTCAAACGCACAACACATACATAGGAGAGAGGTCGCCAACGTCCGGGAGACCGGATATGGCACTTGAAGAAGAAGAAGAAGAAAGAATTGTCAAAAATCAGAGATTTATTTTTTAAAATTGTTACAAACCTTTTTTTCCGAAGGAGGGGGAATCTTCCGACTCGTGTGGGTGGTTGTGACGGATTTTTACCATCTAAACCTTACATAGGATTTGTTCTATAGGACCGATGGTGGCTATTTTTTCCTTTTGAAAACTTTAATTGCCTTTTGGTATAACTTCGATTCAAGTGTCATTTCACTCTTTCATTATAGGCCGATTATTTTCACTTTCACTATGCCGTGATCATATTCATTTCCAATTTGCATTGCTTATCTTCTTCGTCCCTTAAGAGTTCAGTGGTTTAATGTTATGTAGTCACTGGTTTAGCGCTTTGCTACTTTCTTTCACTGTTTCTTGGTTGACATCGCGTCCACTTTCAATGTCATCATTAAAGTATTGACTTAGCCAAGGGATCAAATGGGGGAACTCGTATTTATACACTTCTTCCATGTGTTTTAAGCGGAGTTCTCGATTCTCTGCTCTAGCAGATTTCTCTGTCCATTTTTCTCCGAATTCAGATGGACTTTAGTCTCCTTTATTAACTGTTTCACGTTTGGTGGGTCTGTGCGGTATCCATATTCCTCCATCCGCTTTTGACCAATATTGTGTTTATTTCTGTCCAAATGACGGTCTTCTTCTTTGTCTCGATAATGTCCTCTCCCTTTGGGGATTTTCTTCTTCCCTCTGCACCTTCTCTGGCTTGTGTTCCATATAAACTGGTTATGTAATATTTTTCTTTCTCGATTCAAGAGAAATGTTGCTACCTGATACCTCTTTTTGTCGTTGGTCCATAGCTACCTGTTGACCAACACATCCTGCTGACCACCCTGTGTCCCCCACTTCCGAAATTTCCCCAAAACAGGGGTTCTCATCAGTCCCTGGCAAACTACCCTTCTTGGCAACAGTTCCATCAGTTGTCACCGCTGTCTTCTGTGCCTGCCTGGCCACATCTTCTATCATCATGGTCTGCAACCCAACACTTGGAACAACGGTAGCAACCCCTCACTTTGCATACGTTGGTGAAGCTTATCCTAATTTCGGGGGCCTCGTTGTGGTTTCCTCTTTCCTCTCGTGTGTGGTAGCCTCCGCCTTCTTAAGCTCTTGAAATGCTAATTTTTATTCCTCAATGTTTTCGCCAATAATGTCAATTTTCTTCTGAATGTTTTATATCTTGTTATGCTAGTAACTATTTGATCCAGGACTTTACGCTGGCTCTTGATTTATGTACGTCATCATATCCTTGGCAAAACCAGTAAACTCTGGTGGTGGTTGAGTACTTCTTCGCGATGACCCTACGGTTCTTCCAACGTCATGCTAAAGTTATTTTGGATTCTCAGTTTGACTCCATAGAAGTGCTACGGTTTGTCTTGTGTCTGAAAATCTTAATCATTTCCATAAACACATCGTCGATGACTTTCTTCATGTAGTCGTGTCCGGCCGATGTTCTGCTTTTTTTCTTCTGATTTTGATGACGGTCGAGAGGGGTCCACTCCAAGGTCACCATCCCCGACTGGTATTGAATTTCCGGGTTTCTGCACCGTAATGTTTTCTACTTTGTGTCGCTCATATTTTCATTCTGAAAAACATGATAAACGTGAAATTTGCAGAAATATAATATAAAATAATTATTATATTATGTAAATTGTTATTATTGATTAATATAATAATATATAGGTAGTACATTATAATAAATTAAAGTAAATATAAATTTATGTGGGGCCTATGGGGGTGTGATGCGCAATACAAGAATACCATCAAGAGGTATTCTCTAGCCTCTCCACCCCAACTTCACTCTCACCTTCACGATGGTAGGTCCTGATACGCTGAGCAACTCTGTCGGAGTTTGTGGTTTTAATCCCAGAGGAAAACAGAGTCGACAAGCATACGAGAGACGGGGGTCGTGCTGAGGCCACTTCACATTTAGTGAAGGAAGGGCTCAGTAGGATGGGTATCTTCTGAAATGGGTGAATACCCTAGATCGGTGGCGGAAGAATCCAAGTCTAAATGGATCAACGGCAGCGATCACAGTCAGGGAAATATGACTACCAAATACTCGCCAACACGCATTGGCAAGCGTGGCGTTTTAAAGCCTACTAACCTCTCAAATACTCAATGAAATGTTGAATTTTAAAATGAATTTACCACAGGCGGGTAGAGCTCAAAGCTCAGAATCCCACACTGTAGTACCAGTCAGCCTCATGGATTCTGGGGGAGGCAAAGATTCAGCTAGTGGACCCCCGAAGCGAAATTCGGAAATCCAAGTCAAAAAGAAGCATCACCGAATAAAGAAATTGTTTGTCTGCACCTACAACATTCGCACAATGAGAACGGATGAACATCTAGAAGAGCTAGAAAAGGAACTAGAACAGATAAAATGGGACATCCTTGGAATTAGTGAAACAAGACAACCAGGAGAAAAATATACTATAAAAAAATCTGGTCACGCTCTCTATCAGAATAACAGTGATGTAAACTCGCATAAGGGGGGGTTAGCACTCCTCATTAATAAAAGAATAAAACACCTGGTTACAAAGACATGTGCGTTGTCGAATAGAGTGATATACATTCTGCTACAATTGACTCAGAAGTACAGCATGCAGATAATTCAAGCGTATGCACCTACCAGTACATCGAACGAAGAAGAAATAGAACAATTTTACGAAGACATTACAAAGGCAAGAAGATCAGAAAGGCCACATTTAACAATGATTGTCGGAGACTTTAATGCAAAGATTGGAACAAAAGATGACGAAGACACCAAAAATATAGGACCCTTTGGCGTGGGTACTAGAAATGGCAGAGGTGAAGTAATGCTGAATTATCTGCAAAGTGAAAATCTGTATTGCATGAATACGTTCTTTGGAAAACCATTACAAATGAAATGGACGTGGAAAAGCCCTAACAACGGAACCAAAAATGAGATAGATTACATACTGTGCAATAAACCTCAAACTGTAACAGACGTGTCAGTATTAAACAAGTTTCATACTGGTAGCGATCATAGATTGGTAAGAGCCGCCGTCCGAGTCAACATAACAACGGAAAGGAAAAGGTTAATCTCTAAAACTAATAACCGCGTAATAACAGACCAAATAAACCGAAACAGAGATTTGTTCCAAAACGAACTCAATAACAGACTGAAAGCAACCCAAACTTTTAAAAATCTACAGATAGACCAAATAGCGGAGAGAATTGTCACAGCTATTCGAACGACTACGAAGAAAATATGTACCCAATATAAAAAGCAAAATCATGGAAAACTAAGCGACAATACAATTAAACTTATGGAGAGAAGAAGAAAAACAAATCGGGAATCAGATGAATACGTCGAGTTGAACAAAACCATTCGAAAAGAAATACGGAAGGTCATAAGATCTTATAACACGAAAATAATCCTAGACACTATTGAGGATAATTGCAATATGAAAGTCCTAAGATCAAAAATGTCGAATGCTAGAACAAATATTAACAAAATGAAAGATACTCAAGGTAATCTAATAACAGAAAAAGGAAACTAATAGAAACCATAAGATCATTTTATAAGGACTTGTATACATCGTCGATTCCCAAAGCGAGAAACCAAAACACGGTGATTATGAACGTAGGATCTGAAGATATCCCCGAAATAGATAGGACAGAGATAATGGCAGCATTAAACCAAATGAAAAATAGAAAAGCATGCGGGGAAGACCGAATCACCACCGAAATGTTAAAAGTTGGGGGAGAAGCAATAGTGCAGGCCATGGGGGTGTTGCTAAATAAATGTCTCGAAGAAGGAAAAATACCAACACTTTGGCAAAATTCGGAGGTCATTTTGCTGTTTAAAAAGGGCGACAAGACAAACATAGAAAACTATAGACCAATAAGCCTGCTATCACATCTATATAAATTATTAACAAAAATTATAACAAACCGTCTAACCAATAAATTTGATTTCTACCAACCTGTTGAGCAAGCTGGATTCCGCAAGGGATACAGCACAATGGACCATATCCAAACAATACGCACACTAATAGAAAAGTGCACTGAATATAACATCTCACTTTGTCTGGCATTTGTTGACTACCATAAGGCGTTCGATTCTATAGAAACCTGGGCTATATTAGAAGCATTACATGGAGCAAGAATCGATTCAAGATACACGAACCTTATAGGCTATATATACCAGAATGCTACACTCCATGTAGAGATAAATGAAGATATGAATACAAACAAGATACCTGTAAAACGAGGAATTCGCCAGGGAGATACAATATCGCCAAAATTGTTCACTCTGGCAATGGAAAATATATTCAAAAAACTTTCATGGGAAAATAAGGGTATAAATATCGACGGTACCTATTTGAGTCATTTGCGCTTTGCAGATGATATAGTACTCGTGAGCACGGACGCAGAGGAAATAAGATCTATGCTAAAGGAGTTGAGCGAAGCATCTGAACTTGTGGGAATGAAAATAAACCCAAACAAGACCAAAATATTGAGCTCAAACGAAGTGAACATAGAGATAAATGGTCATAACATCGAAAATGTGCAGGAATATGTATACCTCGGACATATTATAAAACTGGGTAAAGAAAATCAATCTTCAGAAGTAGGCAGAAGAATTCGACAGAGTTGGGCCGCTTTTGGAAAGTTGGGATATATACTAAAGAGCGCAGATATCCCAATAAATTTAAAAAGAAAAGTATATGCCACATGCATACTGCCTGTCACCACATACGGCCTGGAAACCATGGCGATGACAGTAACAAACGCGAATCGATTAAGAGTCATGCAGCGATCGATGGAAAGAGCTATGCTTGGTATATCGCTAAGGGACCGGATAAGATTAGTTGAAATCCGAGAAAGAACAAAAGTCCCCGACGTAATAGACAGAATATCCCAATTGAAGTGGAATTGGGTGGGACACGTGGCAAGGCATGACTATGCAAGATGGACATATAAAACCATTCACTGGCGCCCAAGAACATCTAAGAGAAGCGTGGGAAGACCCCAAAAGAGATGGTTAGACGACGTGAAGCGAATAGCGGGACGGGACTGGTTTCAGAAGGCAGCGGATAGGAAGGCATGGAGAGGAATGAGAGAGGCCTACATTCAGGAGTGGATGAATACAGGCTAAGAAGAAGAAGATAAATTTCTGTGATAATTAATAATACATTGTTATTAGCAAGAAATCATCATCAGCCATCACGGATTAAACCAATTAAAAACCAGTATAAACGAGGTTATGTTACGCAGAGTACGTGTTGTCGAGATTTCTGTTTAAATTTTCATTACATTATTCATAAATCGAAGGATATTATGTCTGTGGTGGATATTGGCACTTGTTTGTCCTGTGATAAGGTAATATCTTTCGGTGATAGCATAAAGTGTGATAAATGCAGAAAATGTTTGCATGGGCATTGTACCGGTTTGTCAAGGACAGTTGTCTCGGCCGTCTTGGAGAAAGACTCACACCTTCGTTTTGTTTGTAAGGCTTATTTGTCTGTGAATGAAGGTGTTGGATCGGTTGGTGAGATTTTGAATGCTATTAAGGTGCAGTTCAATGAACTCAAGAATGAAATTGCTGAATTGAAAAATTTAATGAATCCGGATGACAACGCAAGACCTTCCTGTGTTGAAGATATAATTGAGGAGATAAGGGAAAGAGATATTAGGTCCTCCAATGTAATCATGTATGGGATTGGTGAGCTTGATTCGAATTCTTCTCGAGATAGAATTAAACATGATAAAACGTGTGCATCGAAGGTTTGTGCTGATATTGCTGGAGGAGATGTTTCTACTTCAAACATTAAAGTGTACCGTCTTGGGAGGGTTTCTGGGGACCGTCCACGACCATTGAAGGTAATTTTGGATAGTGCGACCGATGCAAGGCGTATTCTTGCTTCCTCTCATAAGTTGCCTCGGGGTGGTGCTGTGTCGGTTGGATCCGATCGAACGATGGCTGAGAGAGGGTACTTAACCCAGTTGAGAGGACAGTTAAAGTCAAGAATTGAGGGTGGAGAGAGTGATTTAACCATAAAATACAATTTCGGGCGGCCTAAGATAGTTAAATCGGGGAAGGCAAAAAACGATATAAAAGACGGAGTGAATTTGTAGTATATTATCAAAATGTTAATAGACTTAGAAGTAAGCTTAATGTATTGAGAACTGAAATGTCGCTGGTTGATTTTGATGTGGTGTGCTTTAGTGAAACGTCTTTGACTTCTGAGTTTTGTGATGCTGAACTGGGCATGGATCGTTATAATGTTTACCGTGCTGATCGGTCTGTTTTAAGTAACAATAAACTTTCGGGTGGTGGTGTGTTGATTGGTGTAAACTCTAGGTATTCATCTCGTGCTATCGAGACTTGTAATCGTGTCGAGGAGCAATTTGTATTGTTGAAGATTGATGAGGTTGAGTTGGTGCTTTCTTGCGTGTATATTCCTCCAGCATCGAGTTCTGACATTTATGTATTGCATTGTCGCGAGGTGGAGCGCATTCGCTTGCTCTTTCCTACAGCAAAGTTTCTGATATGTGGAGATTATAATCTGCCGAACTTACATTGGAATTCTGGGTATTGCGGTGAGGGCGTTCTGGATGATTCGTCGAGATGTGTTGTGGACTTGTTGGAGTTTTTGAATCTTGAACAAATGAATGAAGTTAGGAATGGCAGTGGAAGAGTGCTTGATCTTGTTCTTACTGATGTTGTTGGTGCAACTGTAATGCTGTGTGATGAGAGCGTTTTGCCTGTTGATGTACATCATCCTGTCCTGATGGTTTCATTGACTTTATGGAATGGTGAGGGCATCGGTGCGGCAGGGACAAGATTGTTCAACTTTAAGAGAGGAGATTATGTTGCAATGGCGGAATATTTGAATGGTCTTAATTGGTGTGTGTTGCAGGATTTGGACATAGAAGATGGCGTCCGGTATTTTTATGATAATTTATATTATGCTATGCAATTGTTTATTCCTGTAATAGTGATTTCTGAAGGTAATTGTTTTCCAAAATATTATAGCACTGAATTAAAAAATCTTGTTCGGGAAAAGAGAAGGGCTCATAGGTTATTTAAAGAATTCAATTTGTACAGTGATTATTTGAAGTTTTCTGATTTGAGGACTAAATGCAAGTCACTAGCTCGTATATGCTATGAGTCGTATATTGCGTCGGTGGAAGCTTCTATACCCGTTGATGTGGGGGGGTTTTGGGGTTACATCAGGGAAAACAGGTCTTCTGGAGGTATTCCGTGTTCTATGTTTCTGGGTGACTCGAGTGCTGACTCGCCTGATCAAGTATTGAAGCTCTTTGCGAGTTATTTCTCTGGTGTTTACGGGGATGGGACAGTTTTTTCAAGAGATTTTAAATATGAAAAAACAACAAATTTGAGCCATTGCCATATTTCTGTTGAGGATATTTTGAGAAAAGTGAAAAATATTAAAACTGACAAGGGCCCTGGTCCGGATGATGTCCATCCAATTGTGATAAGATCATGTATGCATTCCCTTAGTCTCCCATTGTTTATTTTGTTAAACAGGTCGCTGTCAGTTGGAGTTATGCCGAGGGTGTGGAAACAATCGTTTGTGGTACCAATTTTTAAGAGAGGTGATAGGTCCGATGTTTCGAATTATCGCCCTATTTCAATTCAGTCGGTTATACCGAAAATATTTGAGGGCCTGGTGCTTGATGCGATCTCCTCTGATCTTTCGGATCTGGTTGTTCCTGAGCAGCATGGATTTCTACGGGGAAGATCCCCGTTAACAAATCTAATGATATATGAAGATTACATCTTTAAGTGCTTTGGGGACGGTTATCAAGTTGATTCCATTTATACGGATTTCAGTAAAGCATTTGACAGGATTAATCTTTCTATCCTGTCTTCTAAACTTGAGGCCCTGGGTATACATGGTTCTATGTTGTGTTGGCTTATCAGTTACGTATCTTACGTAATCCAGTATGTTAAGATCAAGATGCATTTGTCCCAGCCAATAGAGGTGTCTTCTGGTGTGCCTCAGGGGTCCCATTTGGGTCCCTTACTTTTTACTCTCTTTATTAACGACATTGGCAATGCTCTGGGATTGGGTGTTCGTTATTTAATTTTTGCGGACGATCTAAAGATATTTTATGCGGTAGGATCAAGCGATGATTCAGTTGAGATTCAGAATGCTTTATGTGCCCTCTTGGTATGGTGCAATTATAATCAACTTTTTCTGAATGTTAGTAAGTGCTGCGTCATGAGGTTTTGTCGGGACAAGTCGCCTTTCTTTTATAGGTACGCGTTGGAGGGGGAGGATCTTCGATCGGTTGACACAGTGTGTGATTTGGGGATAATTTTTGATGCTAGGTTGACCTTTAGGTGTCATATGGAACATATATCTTCCAAAGCAATGAGAATGCTGGGTTTCATAAATAGAAATACTATAAATTTTAAAAGTATTAATACCCTTAAGATCTTGTAGAGCTCCTGCCAAAGGTCAAAACTTATACATTCGTCGGCGCAATAACGAAAACGCGTCCAAATGCTAAAAAGCCCAACTAGAAAACATTCGTTGAATGTTTGCTTTCGTTTTGACAGTTTTACACAAATTTCGCGTTTTATTATTAAATGGTATTAGTATTATTTCATAATATAAATAACAATCAACCTTCTTTAAGGCTATTTTAGCCTTATTTACATTTTTTAAATTTTCGCGTCAAGCTAATGTTTTTACGTAGCATTTCATATGTATGTATTTCGCCCTCTTTGCCCCTCCTTTGCGCATTGTATAAGTTTTGAGCTTTGGCACATAGTCTACATGACCCTGGTTAGATCCCTTTTGGAGTACTCTTCTCCGATTTGGTCTCCTTTCTATGCTGTTGACTCTGATCTTATTGAGAGAATTCAGAGCAAGTTTTTATATTTGGTTGCATATAGACTCCATTTGGAGAGCGATCTTGTGGGCGTAAAAAGGTTTGTGCGAGATTTATTGTGTTTGTCAACCCTGCACGATCGAAGGGTTGTGGCCGATTTGACCTGCTTATTTAATATAGTGAATAGCAAATATAATTGCTCGGAGCTCCTCCAGCTGATTAATTTTCGGGTTCCTCGGTGTGGTGTTAGGATTGGTGGCTTGTTTTACGTCGACTTGGCTTTGACCAACTATAGCTACAACGCTCCCATTAATAGAATCCAGAGATTGGGCAATATTCACTTGAGCGGGGTCGACGTCGACCTGTTTAGTTCATCATTGCGCGGGTATAAGAGGCTTTTAAAGTTACGTTTGGATGGTAGCCAATAGGATGGGTCCAATGTATTTGCATTTTTACTTCTATTTTGTGTATTCGTTAAACATGTATGCTTTATTGTGAATGTAAATGTTTGAGTACTCTGCGATAATGATAATAATAATAATTGTGATAATAATTGTAAAAGGGCTGTAGCCCGTATTTGATAAATAAATAAATAAATAAATTGGTCTGTTCCGATATTCAGATTTACCTTTCTGTCTGAACTGGCCCCTTGCAATAAATAATTATATTTATTATCAAATTATTACTATAAGGTATCATACTTCTACAAATTTCACGTTTTTAATCCCCTCCCTTCCGTTTTTCACGTGCGTGTTTTCCTCTTCTTCTTGGATAGATTTCTCCTCTTGAAATAACTACAATTTTAATAATATTTTGAGAGGTCGTACTCAGGATTATGAACTCTTCAAAGCAGTGGCGGATCACCGCAGAGGCGCATGAGGCGCGCGCTTGGGGCCTCACAATCGGTGGGGGCCTCCAGAATCATCGTTGGGGTCTTCAGAATCTTGTTGGGTGTCTCGAGGTTGCCAGATGTCACTTTGAAATTTAAGTTTCGTTTAAAAAAAGACGAAAGAGGTTTTTTAGGAGGCTTCCAGATCAGGTTGCGCCTGAGGCCTCACAAATTCATGTGTCACCGCTACTTCAAAGGATATCTAAACAAAAGCGGTAGCTATTTAAAACAATGGGGATGACGTCATCTAGCAAATTCAAAAAATGGTCTCGCTTGAATACTTTCCCAAAATATGGTTCAATAATCTTTTAGACTCGGTTTGTATACAATACCCATCAATACACATAATATGTATAGCAAGAAAGCAACAAACTTCAGAATTAACTGTGTCTTCCCACATTCAACGTTAGATTTCTAGTTGCTATCATTTGATTTGCATATATGTTCGTTTCTGTAGTAATAATTGTTATCAAATTTGTATCAAAAATTAATTTGAAATATTCCGATTTCTGAAAATACTTAGTCATTTTCAATGCTTATCAAAATACTGCGTCTAGTTGAACATTTTATGCTCGACCTTCAATGTATAATAATTTCCTTTACCCGGCCAGTGCATTAGATAATGCATTATCGCGCCATTCCTGAACAGGCTAGATATTAACAATTGAAGCAAAAATTGAGGTGTTTATAGTGATGTAGCGGTTCCGCGCTACATAAACTAATCGCCTCAGAGGTGCAGTTGTTAAGCGCGCGTATTCGCACCTAATATGCCTATAGGTTTGAATCCAAGTTGATGAACAATTTTTCAGCAGACAATCTTGCTAAATTGGTGACCCCCAGAAGGCCCTTAGCTACGGCGCTGCTAATTTGTATATTATTGATATGCGTTAAAGTACCTTAGGGGGTTATTCTGTAACTCCTAAAGGAGCTTTACAAAAAGGATTCCTTTCTGAAAAGGATATGTAAAGGATGAACTTATTCTATAACTATAAAGAATCCTTTAATGACAGACTGTCCTTTAAAGATCGATCTTTATGGAGCGGATTTACAAAGGAATGCCTTTATGTTAAAGGATTGGTCAAGGACACATTTATGTAAAGAATTTGCTTATTCTGTAAATCTAACGGATTCTTTAACAGCGCCTTTATGTTGTGTTTTATGCCTTTACATAAAGCACATTTAAGATAAAGTACATTATAATATAATGAACCTGTGTTCATTCAAAATCTCAATAGATTATTTTATATCGGATAATCCCAGTATTAAACTTGAAATTTTTAATATAATTATATCAAGTAAAAAATGCAAAAAAAAAGTCATTTTTCAAAAATGAAAGAGATGCTGTACACTGAAGGTGTGAATAGTTGATTAAGCAAATAAAATTTGCGGTACATGGAATTTCACACGGTTTCTTGGCGATATTTCGATTGTTAAAATTAGTCCCCCCCCCCCCCATAAAATGTAACAGAAATTGGCGTTATTTTCGGGCTTTTTCGGTCCGAATGTGACTCTGACGCCGTTGCCAGCGTGAAACATTCACGAAGAATCGAAAAAATCCAAAAAAAGTGCGAAAATCCGCAACATTCTGTCGTGTTCCGTTTATATGAGATAGGGGGTATGAAGTAATTGGGTCAAATTATCATAACACTCTTAATTTAATTAAGTAAATAAGACCATAACAGGCAACTATTAGATTGTGTCTGGATCTTCTTTGATTGAAAGATTGGTTTACTGCTTCTGCCTCACATTTCCGAAATATGCAAACGTTGTTAAATTTGAAAAATATGAAGAAATTGTAAAAGATAAAATATTGGTGGTTGTTTTGAATAATTGGTAATAAGAGAAACAAATTAAATTAATTTGCTGTATTTGTTAAATTAGGAATTTCGTTTTAATTAAAATAAGTGACGATTCGTGACATTAGTGCATGCGCGGGTTTGAACAGTACAATTTAGTGGGGTTTTAAAATGATAACGGAGCGAAAAGGGATTCTCATGTCAGCCATCAGAGTATTAAGACGTGCTGTTGGTCGTTAGTATTTTTGAAATACGTTTTGGATTTGGATTCTGATACCAGCCGTCGGAGTATTAAGACGTGCTGTTGGTTGTTAATTTTTTGGAAATTAGTTTTTGGATTGAGATTCCGAAGCGAGCGTTCGAAGAGTAAAGACGCGCTGTTCGTATGATTATTTTGAAATTGAGTTTTGTATTTGGATTGGGAAGAATTTTCGAGTCAGTCGTCAAAGAAAAATGACGTCTTTATATTTTTGGATGAGTGGAAATAAATGAGAAGCTGTTTTTCAACGAGAATCCATGCTCCACGCAACATCGGCCGCATCGGAAAACTACGGTAAGAGTTCTTTTTTGTGCCGCACTAACTATTTGATAAATCGACAAGTCGTTTTAAAATTCGGGCGCGAATAAAAACTGTGGGGGATTTTCATTATGAATGTTTAACATTGTAAAATTTAATTTGTTAGATATAAGAAAACCAATATTTTGTTTAAAATTATTGAAGCTATGCTTCTTATCGCACGGGTATCGCACGGGTATCGCACGGGCAGTTAACTGAAAAAAATCGTACGTCACACCAAATTGTTAACGAAAATGTGTAACGTAAATGTGTAACGCAAATGTGTAACGCAATTTCGTCACACAAATTTCGACCAATGAAAAGAAAAGTATTTTAAATCAAGGAGGTAATTATTTTAAACGTCAAAATCTCAATTAAGCAATCTCAAAGTCAAAAATTATACAATCAATTATAAAATCTCAATTTATAACGTCAAAATATAACAAAACAAAACTAACAAAATTAAAAAATTCCCGGCCCCCCCCCTTTCTCCCTTTTCGTGGGTCGGCAAAAAACGTCGAAAAAATTTTACCGTATTCTTATAAGCAAGTTGGAGGCCAAAGGCCGACCCGTATTCTTAAATGCCAGTGGGAGGCCGAAGGCCGACCCGACCCGTGTTTTCTAAAGCAAGTGGGAGGCCGAAGGCCGACCCGTATTCTTATAAGCACGTTGGAAGCCGAAGGCCGACCCATATTCATAAATGCCAGTGGGAGGCCGAAGGCCGACCTGACCCGTGTTCTCTAAAGTAAGTGGGAGGCCGAAGGCCGACCCGAACCGACCCGACCCGACCCGACCCGACCCGACCCGACCCGACCCGACCCGACCCGACCCGACCCGACCCGACCCGACCCGACCCGACCCGACCCGACCCGACCCGACCCGACCCGACCCGACCCGACCCGACCCGACCCGACCCGACCCGACCCGTGTTCTCAAAAGCAAGTGGGAGGCTGAAGGTCGACCCGTATTCTTATAAGCAAGTTGGAGGCTGAAGGCCGACCCGTATTCTTATATTCTGTCCTTAATGAGTCTCAATGACTTCAAAATCGCATTTTTCAGATCTTCGGAATATTCTTTCGTCTTTACCATGATTCTTACTGTTTAAGCAACTACTCTTTTTGGACGCTGAATAAAATATAATTCAAACAAAACAAAATAATGGTGTCTAATAAGCGTCCACTTGGGCGCTTTAACTTCGCGTTCGGTTCATCCCACAACGCCAGTTCTGCTTACCAAAAATGGCCCACTTGGCACTCGGATTCGTAATTTTAAACTTGCGGCTTCAAAATGTCGAGACCGACGCGCCGCGTTGCCGCGGGGCCGGACCGGACGATTTAAGAAAGCCGAAATTCTCACCCATTTAAAGTTTGAGAATAGGTTGAGGACGTTTCGTCCCCAAGGCCTCTAATCATTCGCTTTACCGGATGAAACTCGCTTCAACTGAGCGCCAGCTATCCTGAGGGAAACTTCGGAGGGAACCAGCTACTAGATGGTTCGATTAGTCTTTCGCCCCTATACCCAGTTCCGACGATCGATTTGCACGTCAGAATCGCTACGGACCTCCATCAGGGTTTCCCGGTTTCACGGATCTATTATGGTCCGCCCTGTAAGGCGAAAGGCCGAACAACTATGGCCTTCACGGATTTATTATGGTCCGCCCTGTGAAGTCGAAGGCTGAACAACTATGGCCTTCACGGATCTATTATGGTCCTCCCCCTGTGAGGCCGAAGGCCAAACAACTATGGCCTTCACGGATCTATTATGGTCCTCCCCCTGTGAGGTCGAAGGCCGAACAACTATGGCCTTCACAGATCTATTATGGTTCGCCCTGTGAGGCCGAAGGCCGAACAACTATGGCCTTCAAGGATCTATTATGGTTTGCTCTGTGCGTAAGAAGCATAGCTTCTGTGGACGGTCCGACGACCGCTCTCATTTTTGGGAATGGGACTTTTCGGCGCCGCCGATTCGGCGTAGCTAGTTCGGCGCCGCCGGTTCGGCGTAGCCAGTTCGGCGTAATACCGTTTCGGCGCGAGGACGTTTCGGCGTGACGACGATTCGGCGTGAGGACGGTTCGGCGTGAGGACGATTCGGCGCGAGGACGATTCGGCGTAGCCCATTATATTTATTATATTTTTGTAATTTTTTGAATTTCTGTTAGTAGTATTCGTAAGTTTCACTGTCTGTGTGTAAGTATAATAATGTTATGTGTTAATGTTTTCATTGGCTAATTTTCGGGTTTTTTATCCTACAGCCTCTTTTCGACCGAAGATGAGAATATTTTAAATTCTCTAGACGCGTCTCAAATTATTAAAGATTTAATTTTTAAATTACATGATCTTGGTTTTCAAACTAATTTTTCATTTTGTTAAGGTTATTCAGGATCTCAAGATTAGAGTAATATAAATTTGTAATAAATTTTTGTATTATAGTTGACCTTTATTTGTTAATTTATAAGATATTTTTTAAAATTGGGTATAGGTCTTTTAATATTAAAAGACAAAAATAATCAATAACAATTGATTAAATTTACATTATCATCTATTGAATTTGTGCTAGTAAATTTGAATAGCTTATTTGCAAAATTTTAGAGCATATTTTGTAGTTTTTTGGTGCCTAAAATCCGATGACTACTAATGAGTAATAAATAAATAAAAATATGACACTGAAAAATAAATTTTCCGAAATTTTTTTATGAAAACCATCCACATTGTAATTTCAAGCCAATTCGATGGTGTTTTTAGAATATCATTAAATTTATTCGTTTTTAAGATTTGCACCGAACAAAAACAGCGAATTTTTCGGCCACCTTAAAGAAATCTTAAAGTATAATACAACAAATAGTTATTTACGATATAAGTGTTAAA
Source organism: Podabrus alpinus (assembly GCA_932274525.1). Taxonomy (NCBI): domain Eukaryota; kingdom Metazoa; phylum Arthropoda; class Insecta; order Coleoptera; family Cantharidae; genus Podabrus; species Podabrus alpinus. The sequence continues at coordinate 24,256,274 of OW026453.1, forward strand.
AGTGAGTTTTTATTTTGTTAGTGGGGTATTTTGCGAAACGAGCGATAGCGAGTTGAGCAACCCCCACGAACAAAATAAAATCACTTTTAACATGTATATCGTACAATATTTTTTATACAACTGTTAATAGGTCTTGTTTGATGAGTAAATTTTTTTGCGAATTGAAACATGACTACATCACGACATGCTGATTTTTGTGACTATCGCATTCACATATCATGTGACGAACATCAACTAATTTGATTTACAAATAAATTACTAAAACAAAACCAGAACCTGCGACAAATTAATTAATGACATTTGTGTGTATCAATGCAACCGAATATTATTTTTTTTGTCAATTTTTTGAATTATAGCTATAACTCGGGAACGACGTATCGAAAAACTGAGCAAAAAAATCCCCCCCTCGCTCTATTCAGCCGATTTGTCGGTAGGAAGGCATATGCAAAAATTCAGGGCCAATTGTTCTAATTCTAATGTGTATGTTACTATTTAGAAATAAATTATAAACTAATTACCACTAGTGTTAAAAAGCTTTATTTTACTAGTGTTAAAAATATTTTTAACATGCTACCTTATAAAATTGAATTTCTAACCTGGGTAAATTGAACTAAAAGTGTCATTTTTAATGTCAGTTGTATAAAAAATGTTTTACAATATTTCTAAAAATTATTGAACCTCATGATTTACAAATGAAACCATTTTTGTTCTATAAATACAGCTTAATACGAAAAGTATTAGCCCACCTCTGGATTTAGAATTTGAATTTTTTAAATCTACCACCTAGAAATGATTCTACGATAAATAATCAAAGGAGAAAATTTCATAGTATAAAATTTAGTAATATAATTGCTATACATCAACTACATAATATGTATATTAAAAACATTACATATTCAAGTTAATGATCGTATGTAGTTTTACAAACGTGAATTAAAGTTTAATTTGTGATTAAAAACTGCGAAATAATGCATTAATTTTCCATTACAAGAATTTAATTATATTTTAAAATGAATCGGAAAATCATTTCCCGCCGAATTGTCCTTGCGTCTAATTGGTCTTGCGCCGAATCGTCCTCACGCCGAACCGTCCTCACGCCGAATCGTCCACACGCCGAAACGTCCTCGCGCCGAAACGGTATTACGCCGAACTGGCTACGCCGAATCGGGTGCACGCCGAAAGGGCTACGCCGAACCGGCTGCGCCGAAAAGTCCTAGACCCCTCATTTTTTTTATTGTCTTAAATAAATTCTATTATTTTTGTTTTGATAACGTTTGCGTTTAATTTTCATCTATTAATAGCAGTAATAAATTGAAGAATAAACAGATACAATTTTCGATTTTATTAAGTAGTCTAATAAGAGAGTTTTGAATAATTTACATGAACCCAAGTTTCGGCCCTAAATTTTTGAGTCTGTCATGCATAGCTGGTCGGAGCATTAGTAAATTAAGTGCCATTACATCCCCGCTATATAAATCAAATTTTATCTGAACAGTAGCAATACATGGCAATTCATACCAGGGGATACAAGTCACATAGCAGCAGGCTCGCCTACTGCATTAGCCGTACCCGATTCGAATGAGTGAAAATTTTTCACCCGGAAATTGATATTTTCTTTGAGATTCGGAAAGCTGGGGGTGTGATTAGTATAGATTTAGTAATAAATATTAGCAAAATAATCGTAAACTACCCGTTCATTAACGGAAAAGTGTCGGCCACGCCCACCATAAATTTGGTGTAATTTTCGATTTTTTTAGGTGTGCATTCGATTTGAAGGTTGTTCCATTGTCAAAACCGCCCGGAGGGCCTAATGGAGCGGAGCGCAGCGTAGCGGAAGGCCCCCCCCCCCCGTAGGGTTACTTAGGCTAAACATACTAGAGGAATATTAATCCACCCCAACCGGGATTTTAGAAAAGCGGGATCCTAGAAATCCTGGATATAGCTTTTAAAGGTATAGTTGCGGTAGTAAACTTTTACGTATCACCCCCAAAAAATCTTCTCAAATTACTAACATAATTAAAAATCGCACATAATGTATAGTACGCCTATAATAAATTAAGTACCTTAATCCTCTAATGGGATTTTCACTCCGTTGTTACCCAAAAAGATTACCTATTAATTAACCATCGGCGCAATCTACATACTTACCCTAACCGAACCCGGCGCAATCTGCATGCTAGATTATGATACCCTTCAACAATCGGGCGCAGTCTACAACCTCCCAACTATCTCCCCTGTGCACGACCAGTGGCATAATGCTATCTATCTTTCAATGTCATAAATGTGCTGAAGTGTTTGATAAGCGCACAGCCACAATATATTGTAAATGTTCGGGTATTTTTACGTATGTTAAAATGGAAGATCAACAAAAAATAAACAATGTTATATATTATGCAGATTTTAATTTAAGAAATCCAATCTGCTTATAAGGGTTTGCAACTAAGCGATACGCCAACTAGCGGAATATATATGAAGCTTGGCATGATATACCACGTCAATTGTCACTTTCCGTGTTTATATGTAATTTATTCGTTGGATCATCATAATGATAGAACACATATACTTATAAAATATTTTAGACAGTACTGAGGTGTAAGGCCGCAGGCCGAACTAAATATGGAAGCTATAATAGAACCCAGCCTCGCACCCCAGTCAGGCCGCACCGATTAGAGATATTGAGAGTGCTATAATCGAAGAAGTTAGCAAAACTTGACTTGAGAAAAATTGTATTAGACCTGGAACAATTCACAATTTATATTAAGTAAACGCCACCATGCGGGAGAATTTCAAATTATTAAGTGACGTATCAAGTGAAATTAAAAATACGTTCTTCAGGCTCAAGGCATAACAAAGTGAACTAATTAACAAAACATATTACAATAAATTTAACAACACATTAAATACTTGCAAACTTTCACCATAAAATTACTTCGAATTTTGAGATACACGTCCAAACACCATGTCCAAACACAGTCATGTTGTAGTTGCTGGTGGCGCCACCAACGGTAATGTAAATCGTAAATACTTACACTACTGCAAGAACTTAAGCCTTTACAATGCGACGATGTTGTTTAGCACGAGTAAAGGAGCAAATATGTTGAGAATATGTCGACCACCACTTATTAGTTAAAAATCTTTTGGTAAAGATTTAGGATGCTAGGCCGAAGGTTGAGCTTAAATAATTTTATGTGTAATTTTAAAAAAAATTATTAATATTTTGTTTATTTAATTTTTATTAAATATATAGATTTTTATCAAATCTATCGTATTAGCCTATTTCATAAATCTCTCTACGGCCGCTATTGCAAATCTTGGCATTCGGCCTCGCATCCTAAATTTCTATTAAAAGTTTCTCGACTTCATTGTGGTCGACATATTTAGCCTGTCATCCGTCTGAAGCGACTGGTTTTTATAACACAACAAAAAATATTGCTCAACAGTTCAAAATAGAGAATATATACATTTCTACTACTCATCTACTACTCTACATAAATACACTACAATCAGTGGTACGTAAACTGTGGGCCGCGCTAGAATTTTTAATTTTCAATCTTACAAGAATTTATTATTTTAACCAGAAGATCACGCGACCTGGTGTGTGATTGCCATAGTTAAGGCCCCGCATTGAACCTTTTCTGGGTTAGAAAACTATTACTTTTTTAAATTAATAAATGTTGTTATTTTGAACATCCAGTATTTTTGTTTTTCCTGTTGAGGAAAAGGATTTTTTTACAATGTCAAGTTTAGTGCCTTTTGCCCTGAACCGAGGTTTTAACCTCAATATTAAGCCGAGGAACTTAAGAATGTTGTGTCACAGTTGGTCACAATCTTCGGCCCCCCTCCCCCCTCAGAAAAGTCATGTGTTCACAAATCAAAGAGCTTCCCTCATTTGTTTACAATCGAACATGACTATTTAAACTAAAAACAATTATTCATTAATTTTTAATTTTTTTTTAAATTTTTATGGCTGTAATGAAAATTGGAATTAAATAAGCAAGAATTTAGATAAACGTTATTTTATAACCTTTTAAACATATTCAAACACAATTTTCTTATAAATCCCAAAAATGGGATTTTTATGCGGACGTCATATTTGTCAACGTCCCCCCCCCGCCAGAGGAGTGGACGTCCTTCCCGTTAGTGACAAAAGAGAAGTTCTGAGGCTCATACCAGAAAGTCACTTTACCAAATAATAGTGTTTTATTTTAAGAACAGAATTCTACGTTTGGGGATAATCGATCGAATCAGATTTATTCATTTTTAGAGTAACTCCAGCCGTTCCTAGGAAAAGTAGTTCCAAAGGACGATCGGTGGTTACAATGGCTTAAATTTAAGCAATCGCGTTCTATTCTATGATCAATTAAAATTTTAAAATACTTAATAGCCTAGATTTACCTATGTAGCTGTAACGTTAATCAGTGCGGCCTTTAGGCCGCACTACCGAACAATATCAATACCAACCTAAAATTGAAAAACTGTAGTTACTTGGTTTCAGCTGTGTATTTTTTATATGCCTTTTTTAAGGGTTTTACCATACAAACAAGTTGGAACTTGCTTTAGCAGCGGTTCGTAGGCTTCTATACAACTACTTTTCTGGTAGTTGTGGTAGTGTACTTTTCTGGTGGTGTAAAACTACAGTTATGAACGTCGACATTTGGTTCTACAACGTTACCTACTTCAAGAACAGCTGCGTTTTTACTTCGTGGATTTTGTCGGCGAATTGCATGACTACGTGAACGATGTAATATTTGCGAAGGGGTCATGTTGGCAATTTGCTTTCGTTTGCGATTTTGTTCAATTTGTTCTGACGTCATGTTGGCAATTTGATTTCTTTCGCGATGTTGAATAATTTGTTCTGACGTCATATTGATTTGCTTTCGCTTTCGAAATTCGCGTAATTTCCGGTCCATTTTTTGAGGTGGATCCATCCTCTTCCTTCTCTTTTATTTACAACTTAACTTCACTATCCACATCAAGCCACTGCTGTGGTTAAAATAAAATAATAAATAATTAGTGCAGATTATCTGATTATGTGATGTTACATTATATGGCGACCAAAAATAACCAGATAATAACAACTTTCCACACCAGAAAGGTAGCTGTATAGAAGCCTAAGAACTGCCGCTAAAACGAGTTCCACCTTGTTTAATTTTTGTTATCTGAAAACAGCTGTCATACAAGTTATTCACGAGGGTTAGATTTTTCATATCGATCGTCAGCTAAAGCGCTTAAGTTCGTTGCTGCTAATGCTGCTGCCTGGTTACACTCCGGGCTCAGTAAAACTTCATTCTGGCCATGTTTATTACTTTATAACTTTATTCTGGCCATATTCATTGTAAGTTTACTACAATGTGTTACACAAGAAAACATTTTACATCTGTTTTGAGAGGTGACATATTTTACATTCGATTTGTATTTTTTCGCTTGTTTATGTACATTTTCCTTTATTACAGTCTTGAAAATGACCCCGATAGAGGGTCGAAACTAGTCGATTCAAAACATAGTATTTCGTTAACACGTCCCCTGATATCCAATATCCTAGTAAATCATATCCTTGGGACAATACCTTATCTTCACTTTATTCTGGCCGTTAATCCCTGCGGCAGTTAGACCAGTAAGCCACGTATCAAAGAATAATTGGATCAACGAATAATCGTATCATGGTATAATCGTATCAGCGGATCATCGTATCAACGGATCATCGTATCAACGGATCATCGTATCAACGGATCATCGTATCAACGGATCATCGTATCAAGGTATAATCGTATCAACGGATCATCGTATCATGGTATAATCGTATCAACTTATTATCGTATCAAGGTATAATCGTATCAACGGATCATCGTATCAAGGTATAATCGTATCAACGGATCATCGTATCAACGGATCAACGTATCATCAGATCAATTTTCTTATATAGGACATCGCCCTATGTGTATAGTAGATGTAACAGTTTGGCTAATTTTTCGCGCGTTAAGTAAAAGTAAATTATTAACAATGGCATTAATCGAAAACTAATCTGCTTTCAAAACTGTAAAGAATGTGCAATTTGGCATTTTTAGTCCGGAAGATATTCGTAGCATTGTGCCAAAGCGGCTTGAAGTCGACACCCTCATTAACATTGTAACTAGTATTTAAGACAATGAAATTAAATATCAACGTATCAACGTATTTAAATTTCCTATATAGGTAAAAAGTTATGTAAATAAAATATAACTTATATTTGGTCTGCATTGAAAAAATAGAAGCCTAAATAAGGCTTCTTGTTATACTTTGTATAGAAGCCTAAAAGTAGCGCACTGGCTACCCAGTTCTTAGACCTCTATACACACAGAGTATTTCCAACACGATTTGAAACGCTCTGTATGATTTTGAATTATGCGGACAGACAGACGGACACGGAGCCAGATCATAAGGCTTCTTGCTATACTTTGTATAGAAGCCTAAAATTGGGGTCTTTAGGCCACACAACCTAGGCAATCCCTTACTAATCTATTATCAATAATAAAAATATACAGTTCCGCTCAAATAAAATGGCACTTTCCTCATTAGTAAATAAGGCTTCTTGTTATACTTTGTATAGAAGCCTAAAATAGTATGAATTAAGTTTAAAATCACTAGTCAAATAAATACATTTTAAAATGCATATTTTCTTTCATTTTAATAAAACTTACTATCCTCCCCCCTAACTACAAGGGTGACGGTAAATTGCACGAATGACTGCAGATAGCCGGAAAAAAGTAGTAAATTGCACTCCGGGTAAACTGCACAAAATTTTGCAAACTGGTAAACTGCACTCCGAACATTTTCCAGGTAAAAATAAAATAAATATATTTATTTTTATAATCATGAAATAGTAACGAGTTCGAGGGAGCGGTTAATCCACCTCTTTGCGGCAGATCCACCTCTCTTTGTGGCAGATTTAACTTTACGCGGAGATTTCTTTGTTTTTAATTAGTTTTTTAAAGAAATATCAAAAACTAACACTAACCTAACCACTAAAATCACAAACTCGACGTTGTATTTCTGATTTTAATAAAAAAATTTAATAAAAAAACCTGGCGACGGCCCTGTCCTGATTATCTCACAAATCTACTCTAAAGCTGTGGTAGTTGTTTTTTGAGACACCCTGTATTGCTTGGAGTGCAGTTTACCATTTTTATTTTTACCTGGAAAATGTTCGGAGTGCAGTTTACCAGTTTGCAAAATTTCGTGCAGTTTACCATTATCAGGTGGTTTTGCAGTGCAGTTTACCTTACCCCAAACTACAATTACAATTATCTGTCAATGTCGTAATGTTGGATTGTGTAATAAAAATGTGTATAAGGAACCCTTATCCATTTCATGAAATTGCAATTTACTGATTATTAAAATAAAACTGTTGACATGAAAGACGTTAACAAAGAAGAAATATATTAAATGAACAAACTGTTCATTTATTCAACTGTTAACCTCAAAATTATACTCTTTGAATAAAATTTCAATTAGGCATTCCACATCACCTGACATTTTTCGAATTCAATATGGACCATCGTTGTAGACAGAGAGTCGTCGGCTTTGGAAGCCAAAGCAAACGCATCGATAGCCACCATAAACACCTGGGCGGGCAGCCGCGACTTACTTTGGTGCCGGAGAAATCCGAGGCAGTCGTAATCCGCGGCAGAAGAAAAGCCCCCACTATGAGGCTGCTTTTGGGTGGTTCCCCAATTGCAGTCAAAGACTTCGTCACCATACTGGGGGTAAAGATAGACAAGAACCTGAATTTTGCCGATCACATCCGTACGGCGTGCAACAAGGCGACGGCGATAGTTACTTCGTTCGCTAGACTAATGCCCAACATCGGTGGCCCAAAACCGACGAAGCGAAGGATGTTGGGCACCGTCGCACAGTCCGTGATGTTGTACGCCGCTCCCGTTTGGCAAGAGGCCGTCAACGTCCAGCGTAACCGTAAGAGGCTGCAAGCGGTCCAGCGCAAGATGGCACTTCGAGTAACTTGCGCTTACAGGACCGTGTCCGGCGAAGCCGTGCGAGTCTTGGCCTCCATGCCTCCCATAGAGCTTTTAGCTAGAGAGAGAGCAGACGTACGAGCGGGACCGGACCCCACCATTAAGCAGCGGACGCTCGACGATTGGCAAAGGAGCTGGTCCTCCGGCACGAATGCCGCTTGGACCAGAAAGCTCATTCCGGATCTTCGTCCTTGGGTAGCGAGAAAGCACGGAGAGGTGAACTTTCATATAACACAAGCTCTCACCGCCCATGGATGCTTCCAGGCATATCTCCACAGGTTCAGGCTGACCGAGTCACCTGCCTGTCGTTACTGCGGGGACGAAGATACGACGGAACACACTCTTTTCGGATGCCTAAGATGGGAGAGGGAGGGAGTGATGATTTCGCTCCGGATGGGCGACACACTAAGCCCGGACAACATGATTGCTTTCATGCTGTCCGGCGAAGACGAATGGCTGGCTGTAGCGGTCTTCATCAGTCAAGTGATGAAGACCAAGGAGGGGGACGGACGAGCTGAGCAAGCCGCAGCTCGAGTCCTCGCCCTACAGTTAAGTCAATGACAGCCTTTTTAAGTTCCCTTGAGAAGTTCCCGCGAGAAGATGCGCGAGAAGTTCCCAAGAGAATTCCCGAAGAATATCGTCATTGATCGGCGGGTCGGGTCGGGTCGAGTAGTGACGGTCGTTCGACGGGGTAGGTTAGTGTCGGTACGACGATAGCGCGTAGACCCTCTGTGGACACAAACTCTCGTGCTAATCCAGAGGGGGACGATCGCGAAAATAGTGCCGTCAAATATAAAGACGAGTGGACTGGCACTTTGCCAGCGACCACAAGTTTTTCAAGATGACCCGGTCGCATCGCGCTCTGTGATTTAATATGATTTGCAGGGTCGCTTGGGGGCTCGGAGTCTCCGGTATGGATGACGGTCGGCTCGGCCTTGACTTTGTCGCCGGAATTTCCGCCTATTAAGTTAATGACGAGTGGACTTTCACCTATACTGACGATTGCGGACCACTAGGTGACCCGGTGAGACGTGTTGGATCGCGGCGAGCGGTGTGTCCGGTTCAATTGGAAAAGTAGAATCAAGTGATAGTGCCTGACCTCCCGGACACAAACTTTCGTGCTAAACCGGGAGGTCATCGGGAGCCTGCATCATCGATGCAGCATGGAAGATCGCAGACGACAGCGGAAGTAATGCCGAGAAGGTAAAGCCCGCTGTCGTCGGGGAGGGGGTTTTAGTCAGTTAGAATCTGACACTACCATCCCTGATGGGGTGGTGCCTATGAAGGTTTCCCCCTTCCCTGCAGAAAAAAAAAAGAATTCAATATGAACGCCTGATGGCAATGTCAAACATTGTATGTGTTTATATAGATTTATAAGTGATTTTTCGTAGTTTTTCTTTCGTACATTTAAGTTATTTTTACTAATTTATTTATTTAAATACAAAATTTTGCCAAACCAAGACAAATATTTTGCCAAAAATGTAAACAAACATTTTAACATCATTTGACATAAGGTTGGAATGCCTAATGCTGGTATTCCACTATGCAATTTATTGTACAAGAAATGATAACATTTCAGCGCAGAATGTAATGCGCCGTGCGCGACATTTCTAAACTCGTTTCTGCGCTGAAATGGTACCATTTCTTGTACAATAAATTGCATAGTGGAATACCAGCATAATATGCGACTCATTACAGATACTAATTTTGCTTTGGGGGTCGTCCATAAATTACGTCACGCTCCTGGGGGGGGGGGGGTTGCAACCCTTGTGACCATGGGGGGGGTAAAAATTGTGACGTCACAAAATATATAGATTAAATATTTTATTATAAGTATTTGAAAAAAGTATTTTTTGAGCTTTTAAAATTAAAATTTTTTTTTTAATTAATTTATTGTAGTTGGTATTCTGTACGTGTATGTTTATGTATAAATATACAGAAGCCAGTGGCGTAGCTAGGGGGGGGAGTGCCCCGGGTGCCACCCGACCCTTCATAGATGTTTCCTCTTGGGTGCTACCCCTAAAAAAAAAGGTCATCATCCGAGGTGGGAATGACACCTATTAAATCCTCACCGGGTTTCTTTTTATTATATAAATTTGAAAAATTTGGTGGAGGGGGGTTCAAGAATATGTGACGTAATACTTGGAGGGGGGTCTAGGTTTGTGTGACGATGGGGAGGGGGGGTTAAAAATTGCTTAAAATTGCGTGATGTAATTTATGGACGACCCCTTGCTATGTATTATTAATGTATAATGTTGGTAACGTACGACTGTTATTGGACTTTACCGAAACGATATGCAAATATTTTTGTTCTCTTTTAAAAAAAGGTGAACGCTGTCCGAAATTATATGTGGGATGTTTTTTCTTAATCATAATTTTGTGACGTAGGTACCAATTTATTTTGTATAATAGCCTAAATTTATCTTTGCAGCTGTAACGCTAATCATTGCGGCCTTTAGGCCGCACAACCTAGGCATTCACGTGCTAATCAATTATCACTCAAAATATATAGTACCTAACCTAAATTTATGTGTGGGATGTAACGCTAATCTGCGCTGCCTTTAGGATAAAAAAAAGCATTTCGAGACACATCAAGATCAAATTGAAAAACTAAAAAGAAACAACTACTTTCTATTTGTATGTGCCCTGCAATTTTTGCGTTTGCGTACCACTGGGTTACAGGGTGTGAATACAGGGCAGTTAAGAAGTCCCCCCCCCGTGAATTTTCATAAAAACGTAGTTAAATGAACTAAAATTACTAAAAATGTGAAAAATTTAACTTAATTTTAGAACGTTGTTCCGTTACATTACTTTGAAGAGATGCTCACTTAACATAAACTTCATATCGCAAAGTACAGAGTAGAGATGAACCCGTGACGTGATTTTCATCGTGTCACGATATGTCACGGTCTTTTCACGTGACACGTGAGTGTCTATAATAAGAAAATCGCAACAAAAATCGTGACTGTGCATGGGTAAAATTAAACAAATGTGATAGCGCGTGAGTCGCTAAAAACCGTGAGTAGTCGTGAGTCGTGAACAAAGAAGAACTCTGTCACTTGCAGACAGTGGCGTAGCTAAGGGGGGCGGAGCTCCCCGGGTGCCACCCGTCCCGGGGTGACACCCGACCCCAAATTAACTGACTCCCATCCTGCCTCATACTGGTTTCCCTAGTAGTCCAGTCAAATTAGGTTTTCAGCTCGGAAAAATTCCCACCTAGCTGAATTTTGGTACACATCTTTATGACATCGTTGTAAACAAAATATGTAAAATGTCGACCTCGATATCATGTACGCGTTAAAGGTTATTCGAGGTCAAAGGTCACGAAATTGGCCTTTTTTTAATATCTCGTTTTTTATTAGTCGTACAATAAAAAGTGTTAGATACAATTTGTAGAGGAGGTAATTATCTACAAAAATGGTCTTATGACATTTTCACGTTAAGTTGATAGTTTTTGCGTTATAAGGCCTACAAAATGGACACTTTTAATGAAATGATTTTTTCGCTAAAAACAAGTAGCCTTTCAAAGTGGTCCCAAAATTTGAGAATTCATTTTGGAGGGTTGAAATTTTGCAGGCAGCCCCGGGCGGCGGCGGAGGGGGCGAAACAATTTTTTTTTTTTCGAATTTTTTTTCGGGCGCTCGGCAAAACGGCGCAGCGCGATTTTTCGTATTTTTGTATCTACTTCCGGGGTTTTCGTCCGATTGACCTCAAATTTTCGAGAAGGGTGGGGGCCGCGAAACCGAAAAATCGGTAGGGCCAAATTTTCGTAATTTTGTCCCGTTTCCGTTTTAGGGAGGGGAACGCGTTTGTTTCTTCTTTTGCACCTGGTTCGCTTATTTTCAGATTAAAGTTTCGATTTTTTGGTCTCATTTGGATCCGCCCGAATTTAGATTTGCATTTCTGCAAAAAAACCGCAGGTCAAAGGCTACTTGTTTTTAGCGAAAAAATCATATTTCATTAAAAGTGTCCATTTTGTTGACCTTATAACGCAAAAACTATCAACTTAACGTGAAAATGTCATAAAACCATTTTTGTAGATAATTACCTCCTCTACAAATTGTATCTAAAACTTTTTATTGTACGACTAATAAAAAACGAGATATTAAAAAAAGGCCAATTTCGTGACCTTTGACCTCGAATAACCTTTAACGCGTACATGATATCGAGGTCGACTTTTTACATATTGTTTACAACGATGTCATTAAGATGTGTACCAAAATTCAGCTAGGTGGGAATTTTTCCGAGCTGAACCCCTTTTTTCGTCTAATTTGACTGGACTATAGGTGCAACCCCTAAAAAAAAAGTCATCAGCCGAGGTGGGGCTGGCACCTCACCCACCTGCCTGGGGTGACACCCGACCTCACAGCTGTTTCCTTGAGTGCCTCCCCTAAAAAAAAAAGGTCATCAGCCTAGGCGGGGGTGAAACCCATTAAATCCGCCCTGGGTGTCACCCATGCTAGCTATGGCACTGCTTGCAGAAAACACCGATAAACTTTTGTTTTTGAATAACAATCTGGAATTGTATTTTCAGACCATATCTCATGCAAGAGTTCTAAGTTTAGCCGGCGTGGAGTGGCGCTGCGATTTTAAAATCAAACCCCAATATTTTTATTTTTTTTTTATATTTTTATATTAAATTCAATACCCATTGAAGAGGTAGATAAAGGGCCGTTAACAAGTGGATCTCTCTTACTTTTAACCAATTATTGTTTTCTGCTATTTAGGGACCCCACTTTTTCCATACACGTGGGCTAATCTGTAGTAAATTATTTGTGCTATTAGCTTTGATTGTATAGTATCAGATTAGCAAACCTTATGGAAGTTTTGAAAACACTTGTTGTAGTTGAAAAGGTAATCAGCAGATGGCGTGACTCAATTTGAAGTCGTAATGAATTGCTTTAATATTTTAATTTTTCATTTATATTATTGCCACAGATCTTGAAGAAGTCCATGATTGGTACTCAAGCCGTTCATTCCGCCTTCCAATTTAATAGCGTCATCTCTCATCTGTTGATAACATTTTGAAGTCTTCCGGGTATTTCCAAACCCCCCAACAGGGTTTAGTTTAGGAGTAACCCAATTTTGGCAATTTTATTTTATATTGAGAACCGCTCATCTAAAAGTCTGGTACCACTGAACGCGATTGTTTCTTTGAGCTGTCAAACATTTTATCTGTCAAGTATTTTATTTTTATCAATGATTTTTATAAAGTTGTGTGGATATTGTGATTAAATTATGAGTAATCTTTGAGTATTAATTTACATAAATTAGTATGAATCTTACCGTTGAGCAATTTGTTTCAAAGGCTTAAAAAATCGACGTTTATCTGTAAGTTTTTAAATTTTCAAGACTTTCGATGATAGAAAAGTTTACATTAAATACTTATAAAGTCACACCAGAGGTAGTCTTAACTTATTAGACAATTTTTCTAGTTAAAATGTCAGGAGACGAAGTTTCCAGTTCCTTGTTGGACTCTCACGAGATTCTTGAGAATTACATCAAAAAACAAAATAAAGAAGACGAATTGGATATTTCAGGTTATTTAGAAGATTTAAGGTATCCCCCAGTGGAAGATTTTCCGACCGGTAAGTTAAACTTCGATCACCTTCATCAGTTATTATCAGTATCCTATTTTACAGATCTCGAGTGGTTTAATGTGTCAGAACCTTTGTCATTCGCAAAGCATCTTAAAGGAAAAGTTGTTTTATTGGATTTTTTCACATACTGCTGCATAAATTGCATGCACATTCTACCCGGCCTCAAAGAAATTGAAAATGAATTTTCTGTTGAGGATGGACTTGTCGTGGTAAGTCATTTTATTAAATTATGGTTTGTCCCATTTCTTAATAATTTTTTTTAAAGAGTAGATTGGAGTTCACAGTGCCAAGTTTGACAATGAAAAATTATCTAATAATATTCTGGCTGCGGTGCAGCGATATAACATATCTCATCCTGTTGTCAACGATCGCAACAATTTTATGTGGAAAAGTTGTGGAGTTTGTTGCTGGCCTACTTTAATTTTGGTGGGTCCGCATGGAAATCCGATAGTTCTCTTGATGGGAGAAGGACATGTTCAACATTTACAATGTTACATTCATAGCACCATCAAGTACTACAAGTCAAAGAATGAAATTTCAGATCACAAGCTACCATTTGAGTCGGCTTTCCATCTACTTCCAGATTTAAAAGGGCCCCTTTTGTTCCCGGGGAAAATTACTAGCTACATTGAAAGTAATCTCAATGTGGAACTTTTAGGAATATCAGATACGGGCAACAATCGCATTTTAATTGTTAAAAGTGATGGTAGTGTGGTTAGAAAAGTAGGTGGGAGTCGTTGTGGCTTCAAGGATGGAAGTTTGGAAGAGGCACAATTTAATGCCCCTCAAGGCTTGGTGTTTCAAAATGAGGATACCTTGTATGTAGCAGATACAGAAAATCACGCAATTCGTAAGATTGACCTGAAAAACAATTTGGTTACAACTGTGGCTGGTACTGGAGAACAAGGGGAAGACTACAAAGGTGGAAAAAGTGGAATTTCACAAGAAATTTCGTCGCCTTGGGATGTTTGCATATTCAAAACTTGCAATTTAAATGAACCTAATGATGGATCCATGGTGGATGTGTTGTTGATAGCAGTAGCCGGTACCCATCAAATTTGGGCGCTATTTTTGAAAGACACTGTCTGGTGGAAAAATCAACGATATACTGCAGGGACATGCATTTGTATTGCAGGATCTGGAAAGGAAGAAAATCGAAATAACCAGTATCCTCATGCTGCTGCTTTTGCTCAGCCATCTGGTTTATCATTGTCACTGAAGAGCAAAGAAGTATACATTGCTGACAGTGAAAGCTCAAGTGTTAGAAAAATGTCTTTAATTGATGGGAAAGTCAGTGCTGTTGTGGGTGGAGAAAGCAACCCAAATGTAAGTTTTACTTTGATTTTTTTACTTTTTTTTAAATTTAATTATTGTTAATTATAATTAGCACCTTATGATATTACAATGACAATAATCATGAACTCACTTTTATTAATGTTTCATTATATCGATGAAGTAAATTCATAGTATCAATGAAAATGGTTCATTGTATCTTAGGCTAGTCGACAAGTGCTTTATTGCATAAAAAAATGGGGACAAGCTGGAATAAATTTTATTATCTTTATTAGCTCTAAATTCAGTAGTCATTTCACCCTTTAGCTATCCCGGATTTGGCCGGTATAGTAAAAAACACTCGAAGAGTAACATTTTGGTGAATATTCGTGAAAATTTCGGTTTGGATGCCCTTGCGATCAAAATGTCAAGTTTTTGAAAATTAAGTAGACTAAATTATCTGTAGAAAAGATCTGAAGTTTTCAGATCTTTTAAATAAATAAATTTTAAAAATATTAAATAAAAAAATTTAAAAAAAAAATATTAAATAGATAAATCAAAATTTACTTAGGAAAGAAAGTTATAGCTTATAATTTTATCTATCGATTGACATATCAAGAGTTAAAGATATTTCTTGAAATAATGCGTAGAAGGCCCCTTTTGTTCAAAGCCCCGCCTTTTTAGAACTCAATCACGCCCTTTTGTTCTAAACCATGCGCCTTCGTCTTAAACCACGCCCCTTTCACAACAATAAAGGGGTTGTGGTTCACCCCCGGGTAAAACAAGATGAAGCAAAATTGCAAAGAAACAATTTGGTAGTCGGTAAAATTTTCGGTGCCGGTGACATCGGCCCAAGTGACAAGGAATATCCAAAATTAAAAATCCTTCGGTATATAGGTCAAAAAAGGGATAAGATACAAAATAAGGTGCGGATATTTGAGGATTTTTAAGAATTAATACCGAAAATTTAGTAAAAACCCTATGCGGTGCCCGGGATAGGCTGCCGGCCTAAATTTCGCGTGGTTTGAAGAACTACGGACACGCCCCCAACATTTAATTTTGCAAAATTTTATGTTTATCACGGCCTTTTTGGCAATGTTTTGATGCGAATGTATAACTTTTGTCGTCGCGGAGGTGATCATAAAAAAAAATCCGAAAAAAGTGTGAAAATAAGAAAGATGCTGCGAGTTGAAATAGTACGGGTCGCTGATGCACAACGAGGCTTTGTGACATCGTCCGGCCGCGGTCCCTTGAAATCGAGTGAAATTTTTTCGCTCCGATTTGAAATTTTCTTTGAAAATCGGGAAGGTGGGGGTGTGATTATAGCCCATGTCCCGGGTGATTTTTTGCCACTGTTGGTTCCAATAATTGCCGGACTGATGAAACTTCCAGAGATGGTGTTTTCCGATGTGAAAACAGGTAATTAATGTTTTGCATACAAAATTTTGATCGGGAACGGTCGCCATATTGAAAAAACGTTGAAAAAATCGTTTATTTTGGAGTTATCCGGAAATAGCTCTAAAACTTTTCATTTTTCGAACTTGGACGTTAAGTACGAAAATGTTGGTGCTGAAATTCTGCACAATTTCGTTTTTTATTCATCTTTCTACGACTAATAGAACCGAAGATAGAATTTTTTGAAAAATGGTCAATTTTTTCACTTTTCGAACAACTGCGATCTCTTTGCTCTTTACGCGCAAATTACTGTATGATCGCGGCTCGTAGGCAAAAAATGCTTTCAATAACATCGATGGACAATTAATGTATCTACAAAATGCTTTTTTATACAACCTCGTACGACCAAAACTTGCCGAGATATGATTATTTGTTGTTGTACACTTTACGGCATCCGTCGTGAACAGATACCGAATTTTTTTCTTTTAAAAATGACAATTTTAGACTTGATTCGCGAAATGTTTCGATTCCTCTCTGTTTGACACTCACGACGTTTTCTGTCAGAAGATTTTCGCAAATAAAACATTTTTCCGCTACTTCTTCAGCCATTTCGCCTACTGACACTGACTACCGTGAAAAGTACGTTAGACTGGAACGCGTGTTACTCAGGTAGAGGATGTATCGTATAATGACATGCAATGTTGCCAGATCATAAAAAGGGGCCCGAAAATTACACAGTTGCCGCCAAATATTGGAATTGAAGCTACCTGGGCGACCCTCACAGTACGCGGTGCCCAGCGGTGCCACGCTGCAGAGGGAACATTCTACCATTTCTCGAGTAATATCACCTCGAAAAATCTGAAATTGTGGCAAATGTATCTCAATATTATATAGATTGAGTTCCATACTTTACATTTCCAAAAAAAAAAATTGTTATGTTCTTTTTTTAACACTTTCGTACGTGTTAAAATTGTGCAGTAAAAATCATCGGAAAATATACTTCTGTTGCACGGCTGTAGCTCATCAGTTAAGTACGGAAATTAAATGACACAGGGACCATTTTATCGGAAATTTTCTAAGCTTCAACTTTGCTTCAGAGCATTTTTGACGTAAACCTCATAGAAACAGAGCTATATCGAAAAAAACGAAAAAATATCCGGTTTTTTAACAATTTGGCCAAAAAGTGGCATTTATTCAATGACAATATGTAAAATCCGATTACATCTGGCTCGTTTTAAACTTCGGGGTCGTTTAGACAGTTGTTTAAAGTAGTAAAAAAGTATAGAACATAATTTTTCCAACGACATTATTACACTTTATTTTACAGATGACTCCGTTTTTGTTAAATGTATTAAAGAAATTAACGAATTTGTAAAGGCTATAAATCGACAATATTCAGACGTAGACGGTACTACAATTTTTTTTTACTTTTGTACATTTAGTATTATGCAAATATTCAATTTGCCATTTAAATAATCACCCGAATGTAAATAATTGAATATATACATACGGATAAACCATCGTATTTAGCTAATGTAGGTACATTTCGGAAATATACGGCTAAGCAAAGAAACGTGACAGGGCGCAAAATGTAGCAAATTTAAATACCTTTCGATTATCTAAGAATGATTTGTGCCGTAGAAGTAGCCGTTGTCCACTTTTTACCAGAGGAAATGAAAATTTTTCATAAAATTTTGCGTCAAAATTTGTTCCAATCGGCCGTATCTCAGCAAGTTTTGGTCGTACGAGGTTGTATAAAAAAGCATTTTGTAGATACATTAATTGTCCATCGATGTTATTGAAAGCATTTTTTGCCTACGAGCCGCGATCATACAGTAATTTGCGCGTAAAGAGCAAAGAGATCGCAGTTGTTCGAAAAGTGAAAAAATTGAAAATTCTATCTTCGGTTCTATTAGTCGTAGAAAGATGAATAAAAAACGAAATTGTGCAGAATTTCAGCACCAACATTTTCGTACTTAACGTCCAAGTTCGAAAAATGAAAAGTTTTAGAGCTATTTCCGGATAACTCCAAAATAAGCGATTTTTTCAACGTTTTTTCAATATGGCGACCGTTCCCGATCAAAATTTTGTATGCAAAACATGAATTACCTGTTTTCACATCGGAAAACACCATCTCTGAAAGTTTCATCACTCCGGCAATTATTGGAACCAAAAATCACCCGGGACATGGGCTATTAGTAGATATTAGTAATAAATATTCGAAAAAAATGGAAAATAACACGTGTATTGCCGAAAAAGTGAAAAAATTAAATTTTTAATTTTGGGGTAAATAAACATAATAAACGTTGGCTTGGCCAGAATTGTGAGCAAATTTAGCTACGCGGCAGAGCTAAAGAAACGAGAAGGCGCCACCGATCAAGAACACCGGGATTAAGGCAACCGGGATGTTAGGGACCCTTGAAAATGCATTAAAAAGTATAGTCGAGGTATGCGGCAGTTATCTATTACGTTTAACCCCCAAAAAAGCGCGTAAAAACAAAAAATAATCGATGTTACATGTAGGAGTGACGAGCTGCATCTGCCGGTCCGCAAACGGCTAAGTCTAAGACTAGTTCAACTTGCGCGGACCGTCAACAAAATGAGTGAGATTCCACCCGCGAGTCAGTGAATACACGTAAAATTATCGATTTTCAAAGTCGATTTTCTCTATCAAAAGTTGGTTTATCCTCCCTAAGGAGTGTTACCAGTGTCTTTTAAAAACATTAAACTATCCGAAAGTCACTAAAAAATATTGAAATTCGATGATGGAAAAAGTCACGCGTGCCAAATTTTCTACAAAAACGTTGCAAGTGGCAACCACACCCATTTATACATTAGTCACGCCCTTTCATTCGAATTGAACTGCTTTTGAGGCCCAAGCCACGCCCCTTCGTTCTAAGTCACTCCCTTTATACATATTTCTTAATTATTTTTTACATTTATTCTAGAAGAAAAAATTATAATTTTTCATGAATGCAAGTACGGGATGAAAATTTTATTTTCTTGTGAATTCCACAAATCACTAGTCTCTATTTTTTGTTTCAATTTAAAGAAAAAAAAAAGTTTATCAAACGCTGTGTTGCGATTCTGCGAAATACACGTATATTCGTATTACACTACGCTTTATTTAAATGAGTATCATGAAATTTTTATAAATCATTGCATAGATAAAATTTTAACTTTTCTTGATTGGTAATTTTTGATTTATTGGGCCATTCTGAAGTAATTTCGCAAAAATGTGAGGTTACAAAGTAGCTACTTACTTACCGTACTTTTTTTGGTGGAAGTTATTTCTGCGGATTGGTGCAAACCGCAAGTCTCTGTCTTCCCGTTTTTGAGAAATACAATAATATCTGCAATTGCGCGCGGTGAAAACGACAAAGCTTTGCACCGTGTGCGCTTTCAACGCGTTCATAGGGAAAACTTTTCAAGATGGAGCAAAATTGCAAATAAACAATTTGTTAACCGTGAAATTTTCTACAAAAACGTTGATCCGTAAGAAGCGTCCGAAAATGTGATACCTTTTATTGCGTTAACCGGATTTTAATTTTTAGACCAAAGCCCCGCCCATTTCACCTACACCACGCCCTTTTATACCTAAACAACTCCATTGCAGACTTAAACAGCGCCCCTTTCGTTTTAAAATCCTCCCTTTTAGACATCGGCCAAACCCCCTAAGCCACGCCCTTTCGTTATATGACTTGGCATTTCTTACCTAAATTACGTAAAATTTTCGACAAATACGTTGCGGCTTTAATACGTGATCCGTAAGAAGCGTCCGAAAATGTGATACCTTTTATTGCGTTAATCGGATTTTAATTTTTAGACCAAAGCCACGCCCATTTCACATACATACAGACTTAAACAGCGCCTCTTTCGTTTTAAACTCCTCCCTTTTAGACATCGGCCAAACCCCCTAAGTCACGCCCTTTTGTTCTATGGCTCGGCATTTCTTACCTAATAAGTCACGCCCTACCGTTCTAAACCACATCCCCCTCCCTGTGGGGCTCGACATTTCGGATATAAGCTAATCCCTCTTAGCTTTATGTTTAGAACGAACGAGGCGTTGCATGGGTTTAAAAGGGAGTAAATGCTATTTTTATCAAGTAAAAACTAGTTTTAAATAACAAAAACTGGTTTTCAATAGCAAATAATTCTAATTTTATTAGTAAATACTATTTTTATCAAATAAAAACGAAGTTTTATTAGCAAAAACTAGTTTTGAATAGCAAATACTTTTAATTTTACTAGTAAATGCTATTTTTATCAAGTAAAAGCTAATTTTTATTAGCAAAAACTAGTTTTGAATTGCAAATACTTTAAATTTTACTAGTAAATGCTATTTTTATCATAAAAATGTAGTCACAACCAAATCATTCCAACAACAACAGACATGTTTCGATCTTATTAGATCGAAAACCTAAACCCCATATGTCTGTATGGGGTTACGTTTGATGGTTTATCCCCAACAATTCGAGCGACTTTCGTAATGAAGTCCGCCACGCGTGCCTCCGTTAAAACAGGGACTTTCACTGTACAGAAATGTACTTTCAGTACTATTTTTATCAAGTAAAAACTAATTTTTATTTGCAAAAACTAGTTTTGAATAGCAAATACATACATACTTTTAATTTTACTAGTAAATGCTATTTTTATCAAGTAAAAACTAGTTTTTAATAACGAAACCTGGTTTTCAGGTCATCAATAGCAAACACTTTAAATTTTATTAGTAAGTACTATTTTTATCAAGTAAAAACTAATTTATATTAGCAAAAACTAGTTTTGAATTAGTGAATTAGTTTTGAACTAGTTAGGTCAAAAAAGAACCTGCTCATAGAAAGGATAATCAAGCCTCGGAACCAGGACTGCCCCATAAAATGACGACCCAAGCGCGAAAATGGAAAAAAGATATTTCACGTGTTGCAAGCTGGAATGTAAGATCATGGAACAGGAATGATCAAGAAACAATAATAGAACTTAATAGGCACAACATAGATATCTGTGCTATATCGGAAACCAAGAAAAAAGGACAAGGAACATCAAGATATCAAAACTATATTCTGGTCTACTGTGGAAAAAAGAAAGAAGAGAGAGCCCAATCTGGAGTGGGCCTGCTGATACACCAAAAATATGAAACAAACATTGAAGATATCAAATACATAAACGATAGGATCCTGATGACAAGTAGACCAAAGCAAGAAACAGAAGAGTTCTACAACAGGCTGCAATCAGAACTAGACGGCTTAAATAATAGCAACAAAGTAATAATAATGGGTGATATGAATGCGCGAGTAGGAAGCGAAGTTATAGACGGAGTGAAACAAAGATTCAATGAAGACGAAATTAATGAGCACGGACAAATGCTAATCGAGCTATGTGCCCATAACCAATTACGCATAAACAACACCTACTACCAGCATAAACAACAACATAAATATACATGGCTAAACACCCGCAATCAAAAATCAACAATAGATTACATCGTAACAAATAGGGCAATAGAACCACAACAAATTTTGGATGTGCGAAGCTTAACATCCCCTAATATAGGATCGGATCACAACATGATACTATGCAAACTACGAATTAAATTGAGACCAATAACAAAAAAGAAGATACCCATCTACGCTGATAAATTGAATATCGAATCACTGGACGACGACTCAACCAAGCACCTCTACGAAAGCCGCCTAAAAAGCAAAATATTATCTAACCCGGTAACAACAACTAATACAACGGAAGAAGGGTGGATTAAGATAAAAACAAACCTCCAGCTCGCAGCAAAGGAAGCTCTGGGGACAAGAAGAGTGAACATAAATGCAGTACATAGCACGAAACCTTGGTTCACAGGTGAAATAAAAGAACTGGCAAACGAAAAACGACTAGCCCACCTCCAATACAAGAGTAACCAAAACGAAGTGAACCAAAGAATATATACGGAAGTACGAAACCAAGTTAACTCAAGAATAAGAGAGATAAAGAAGGACTATTGGCTTGGATTTACTAAAGGTATGGAGAGAGATCTATATGGAGCACAAAAAAAGATATGGAAGCTGCTGAGAGGAAGGAAGAAAATTACAAATGAATACCAAGAAATCAATGGTATGGGAAAGGAAGAACTGAGAAAATATTTCTATCAACTATATAAGAACGCGGCAAACGACAAGGAAGAACAACAGGAGATGGTATGGGAGGAGAACGAGGAGAAGGTAACAATGGAGGAGGAACAAGTGAGGGAAGCAGTGAGAAAACTCAAAAACAGAAAAACACCATCCGAGGATCACATCAGCAATGAGCTTATTAAGTATGGGGGAGAAGATATTGTAAAGGAAATTACACTGCTATTCCAAAAGATACTAGAAAGTGGTACGATACCTTCAGACTGGAGAAAAAGCATTACAATACCTGTATACAAAAAGGGAGATTAGAAAAACCCAGAGAATTACAGGGGAATAACGTTGCTCGAGTCAGTGATGAAACTGTTTACGAGCATAATAAAAACAGAGCTAACAAAATATGTCACATTAAATGAAGAACAACAAGGTTTTAGACACAATAGGTCGACCACGGATGCCATCTTCATTGTTTTTTTTTCCTGTTTTCTCTCAAGAGAGAGAGAGTATATTCATGCAATTCGATACAATCTTAACAATAAAAAAACTTAAAACTTAACAATAATTGATTAAACTAAAATGGTGGTGATGAATGTTGGTGAAATTAATGTTGATGAATTAAATATGATAATTAATAACTGGATAAATATTAAATTATAACTAGAAAGACAAACGAGCATTACAACGGCAGCGGGTAAAAGACAAAAATTAAAATTTAAGATAAATTTGAAGTTGTTTGAATTTTAATTTAAATTTAAATTTGAACTGGGTTTGGTTAGTTTAACAGTTTTTTTTTTATTTATGTAACATCAGTGGGGCATAAATCCATTTTAGACAGACTAAGGGGGGGTGTTAAATTGTTTTAGAGTGTTGATAATTGATTTACAGAAAGTTATAAAAATTTGGGTGATGAATTTATTTGATATGATTTCAGAAATTGTAAAAGGTGAAATATTTAAAAAGGAACAATGTGAAGTGTAGGTATGGCGTTGTTGGACGTATTTCGGGCAGGAAGACAATAAATGATGCAGAGTCTGCCTACTTTTTGAATCGCAGGGGCACACGTCAACAGGACTGATCTTGAATCTGTATAGATACTCGCGCGCAAACGAGTGACCCGTCAATACCTGCGTCATTTCAAAGGAGGTATCAACGGCACTTCGGAACAAGCGAACATCATGTAGCGTAGGTAAATGCTGCCGGGTGGTCGAACCTTGGACGGCATTTCTGTACTCGGTATCCCAAGTACATGCCGCCTCAAGACGAATCACCCTTCTTGCATAGCTAAGAGGGAACTGGTTGTATGCCATGCGACTGTGTGAAACAGCCGCATCTTTGGCACATTGGTCTGCAACCTCGTTCCCTTCAATGCCGCAATGAGCCTTTACCCATGCAAACCTGATGATCGTTTGGTCCTTCAGTTTGAGCAGTGAACGATGGATGGAGGTGACCAAAGGTACGGTGCTACTCCTATTAGCGATGGTAACAAGCGAAGAGAGGCTGTCGGAGAAAATACACACTGAGTGTAACCTCCTGGGGGAGATCCAAGTCAGGGCGGCGTCAATCGCATATAACTCGGCTTGAAACACGCTACAAGTACCGTTTAACCGGTACTTGTGGGTCTCTTGCCGAGCTTCACGGTATATGACGATTGCCGCGCCGACCTCCCCACCTTCCTGCTTGCTGCCATCGGTAAATATAGCAACATCGACCTGGTCGCATATTCGATCGACTTCCAGCGAGTCGTTTGCTTTTACGAAACTGATCGTTTGTCTATAGCGGGGATGTAACATCTCCGCTGGCGACGTACGATTTTGCAAGACGACGTCGTCCGGAAGTCGATCGAAAGTACCATCCATTTTCACTTGCTCTACCCTTGCCACCTCCTTT
Source organism: Podabrus alpinus (assembly GCA_932274525.1). Classification (NCBI taxonomy): domain Eukaryota; kingdom Metazoa; phylum Arthropoda; class Insecta; order Coleoptera; family Cantharidae; genus Podabrus; species Podabrus alpinus. Next base: position 24,280,553 of record OW026453.1, read on the forward strand.
ATCCTTAGCTCGATTGGAGTAAATCCAGCTAAGGCCAACGCAGATATTGCCGAGACCGTATGAAATGCGCGCGTAGCCCTGACGGCGAATGCCCGCTGAAAAGATCGCAACCAACCCAGCACGTACTTGTATCTTAGCACTCCACTCCAAATAAAAGAACCGTAAGTAATGGTCGGTTCGATGACCGCGTGGTATATTGTCTCCACATTTCGTGGATTAATACCCCACGTGGGCCGTACGAACCGACATAAAGATTTAAAAATTTTGTTGGCTTTGACTATGATGTGTCGAACGTGTTCATTGAATTTCAAGTGTTGATCTAAAATAATACCTAGAATTTTAATGTGAGGCTCATAAGTCAAAACAGTGTTGCCGAAGGAAATTCTACAAAATTTGGTTTTTGGAGTGAAGGCTATTGCTTGAGTTTTCGGAGCGCTAAATGTTAATTTAACACCTGCGCCCCACTCACTGATCGCAAGTAGAGCTGCGTTGGCACGACTTTCCATCTGCATTACACTGGGCGAACTCACGATTAGAAGGACGTCATCCGCGAATGCTTGCAGATGACATCCCTCCGGTAAACCTACATCGAGAAGTTCATCCAGTATAATGTTCCAAAAAGTAGGTCCGCAAACATCTTCATTGTTAGACAGATCCGAGAAAAGGCACTGGAATACAATAAGCCGGCATATATGTGTTTTATCGATATGACGAAAGCGTTTGATAGGGTAAGGCTAAAAGATGTAATACATGTGTTAAATGAAGAACAAGTACCGAATACACTAACACGCATAATTAGAGAATTAAACACCAAGAATACCACAAAAATAAGATTCAACAAAGAACTAACCGACGAGATACAGATGGAGAGTGGTATAAGGCAAGGAGATAGCTTAAGCCCTTTACTATTTAGTCTGATAATGAATAAAATCATAGAAGCGGTGAAGGTATTAAACGGCGGATACAGATTTGGACCCGAAGAGATAAAGCTAATATGCTACGCGGACGATGTAGTGCTAGTGTCAGAGAGTGAAGACAACCTCCAAAGATTATTACACTGTTTTAAAATTGCCGCAGGAAAATATAACATGACCATAAATGTAAATAAAACAAAATGCCTGACCATCGCCAAAGATCCAATACGATGTAAGCTAACTATTGACGACAAGCCTATAGAACAGGTGATGAGGTTTACATATCTTGGGGTGGAGGTGTCTAGCTTTGGAGACCTATATGAAGAAGTGAGGAAGCAAACTATGAAAGCAGCAGCAATCTCTGAAGCAATGAAAGACATAGTATGGCGAAACAGAGATATGAACATCAAAAGTAAGACCAGAATATACAAGACGGACATTAGGCCAATAATGACGTACGCTATAGAAACAAGAGCCGACACAAGAAAAACAAAAAATCTCCTTAGAACAAATGAAATGAGAATATTGAGATCTATAGCCGGTAAAACTTTGTATGACAGAGTACGAAGTAGCAAAATACGTGAAATGTGCGGAGTGGAAGATATCGTAAGATGGGGAAGACAAAGGAGAAGAGTTTGGAGACAACACGTGGAACGAATGGACGACAATCGAATAGCAAAGATCATGATGACAAGACCACCTAAGAGATGGCGAGACAACTGGACATCTACATCACAAGAACAGGCTTGATAATCACAAAAGAACAGGTCAAAGACCTAGAAGAAGTAGAAGAAGTAGAAGAAGAAGAAGAAGAGTTTTGAATAGCAAATACTTTAAATTTTACTAGTAAATGCTATTTTTATCAAGTAAAAGCTAGTTTTTAATAACAAAAACTAGTTTTTAATAGCAAATACTTTGAATTTTACTAGTAAATGCTGTTTTTATCAAGTAAAAACTAGTTTTTAATAACAAAAATGGTTTTCAATGGTTTTCAAAAATGCATAAATAAAATAAACGCATTTAAAGGAATATGAGTTGCCTTGAATAATTTTGATCTGTCAAAGTGATTTGTAATGGTTTGTGTGTATCTTGTAATTTATTATTTTAAAAACAAATGTTTTAATTATTTATCAAAAAATTAATTTTGACGTTTTGTGACCATTGTTAAAATTTAATTGCATATAGTCGGCTTCCCGTAAATTTCTTAGTTTTTGTACCAAATGACATTTAAAAATATTTTTTAATGCGAAAATGAAAAATAAATTTGAGTTTGAGAATTGAGAAAATTATAGTGTATTTACTTTAAGAAATCTATATTTCTCAAAGTTTGTGTGTGTGTGCACATCAAAATTGTGTCAATGTCAACGTCAAAAAAATGTCAATGGATAATCGGATTAATCGGATACAAAAATCACGGGTTCACGGGAAAGATGGGAAATATTTCAACCTTTCACACGGGTTCACGGGACAATTCTTTGAGTGGCATAAAAATTCATTTCGGGCAAAACAACGTTTGCCGGGTCAGCTAGTTTAATATAAAATGAAGTTTAATCTAGTAAATGTAGTAAAAGTAATCTGTTGTCACATCAGATTTTTTTAAATTGGGTAAATATAAACACTTGGAAAAATATGACAGTCTTTTTTAAGGGTACTTTAAGAGTTAATAAAATTTATTCCAGCTAGCCAGCATTTATTTACACAATAGCCGTTTTAGAAAACGTTGTTAACTTTCATAAATTTATTTAAGTACAGTACAACTTCGACAGTCCGGACATGCGCCAGTCCGGTCACTCCAATAATTCGGACGCTTCTACATTTCGGACAATTTAAAATTTTTACCTCAACAATCCGGACAAATTTTTTTTATGCAAGAATAAATATTAAAATTCGGGGGTTTCCCGTTTTTTACTCGCAAGTTTTGTTATTCATACTTTGATTTACATTTTGCACTATCATTACTTCAGTTTCGGTTCATTCTTTCGCAAGCGTGTTTGTCTAATTCCATTCCAAGTGCCATGTTTTTAAATAATAAACGCAAACATAAAACACTAACCTTAAAGGAAAAGTGTGATATTTTACAAAGTCTTGATGACGGAAAAACTATTAGGCAGGTTGCCGAAAAATTCCATGTTCCTAAATCAACGATTTGCGACATTAAAAAAAATAAGGAGAAGATAAAACAATTTATTTCGAATACCTATAATGGACCCGGTAACATTTGAACATACATTACATATTTTAATAATTTAATATAATAATCAAATATAATAATTTATTGTTTTTTAATAAATCATAGTACAATGCATGTATGTACATACAATTTAATTCACTTAGATTATTTCAATATTTTCACCTACTATAGTCCGGACAACTCGTTAATCCGACCGACCCTAAAACTATATGTGTCCGGATTGTCGAAGTTGCACTGTATTTGAAATATTTGTTTTATGTTAATTTTATTAATTATTATATTTCATGCAGAATTTATTTGCATTTGGCGACAAAGATGGCAAAAAGTATGATGCCAAGCTTCAACATCTTCTGGGATTAGCAATGTCAAAAGAAGAAGATGTTCTATTTGTCACCGATACTTACAATCACAAACTAAAAATGGTAAACGTTTCGACCAACACAATAACCACTTTAACCATGGTTCACAAATTCAATGAACCCGGTGGTCTTTGTGTAAGTGCCGATGGAAAAAAATTGTATATTGCTGATACAAACAACCACACCATTAAGTTACTAGAACTTGGAAATGATTACTCCATAGCTAACACAAAAAATTTTGATATAAAATTTGACACAACCCCGACCACTTTTAAAATTGACAAGTCAAAATATAAGGATAAGCTTTCGGTTAAGCCTCTTCGTGTGAATGAACAAGGTGGAAAAGTGATTTTAGGAACTTCTTTTGAATTTCCTGATGGAATGACTTTGACAACTGACGCACCACAAAGCTGGTTTATTCACTTGCCGAACGATTCTTGGTCTTGTGTACCTAATTGTGGGGATGATGTGGAAAATGTGGATATTGTCGTTACTATTCCACCAAAAGAAATTGATAATGTATCTTTAGATGTGATATACAAATTTGTAGTGTGTACTAATGGTTTATGTACACCAAAGAGCTTTTTATTTCAAGTTCCCATTGTTTATTCCAAAGATGCAACTCTTACAGCCAATGTTTATGCCAAAATTGCAATCACGCCTTAAAAATTAAGAAAAACATTATTTGATGTTTATTATTTTATTTTAGTCTGCAAATATTACGTAACTACAATATTGAGATTTTAAAATGTTAGCGATTTGTGTACTTAAATTTTTATATAAAACATGTATATTTTATAAGAATTTTTAGTAATATAAATAAAATTGCGTTTTTCGTAATTTTTAATTAAATGAATCCTTTCATATAGTAAAACTCCCAATATAGTTAATAAAAAGATGCTGGCCAGTTTTAGTTTCTAAGAAAATTTTTAAAATAAATGTAGAGCAAAAACTTTTCGCAAACGCCTTGTATTTGGTACAAAAAATTGCATACATTCCATGCGTCATTTATTGTTGCATCTTGTGGCACTAACTAGCGACGAACGCCAAAAGCAAGTATTTGTCATACGATGAGTCAGAATAAGACATTTTGTAAAGTTTTAATCGCAATATTTACATTTGCCTTGGTTTTAAAATGATTTTATAAATTCACAGTTCAATTTGTTTTCATAAATGGTTTGTTTTAAAATTACGAACGCAGCTAATTATTCCAAACGTCATACAAATGAATCGACAAGTCGCTCAGAGGATTTCTTTGAATGGTAAGTTCTGATTAGAATTCAAAGCTGTTTTTTAAATCTGCATAATTTATGCCTTTCGTTTTGTTGATCCATTAACGAACAGTTTATGAAAGTGAACAACTGTTAATAATGGTCTTTGTTGTTTCAGTGCCATGAAAGTAAATCGTACAAGGAAGTGAACATTCATACGAACAATGGATACCGGAAAACCAAATTGAAAATGTTTTTAAAATGCAGCAATACCATCTTCCCAAAAGTAACTGCTTTTTTGAATTCTGCAACAATCTTTTGAGGTTACGCACATCCCATTTTCATTTGCATTCAATCTTAACTTTTTTTATAAGGATAAATTGCATCTCAATTCAGGTTAGTTACTTTCGAATAATAATAATATTGTACATTCAAGTCAATTTAAGCAACAATTTGTAAATTAGAGGAAAGTTAAATTTTGATCTTTGCTAAAATTAATATTTGTTAAAAATATGACTTTTCATATTACGACTGTAAGTTTTGAAATAATTCTTGTTTTGTCAGGTAATCTGGTCTATTCCCTAACTTTTCAAAATCAAATAGAGGTTGACAAGTTGTAGTTGAAATTTCAGAAATCCAAAAACGTTTTCAACTGCAATAAGGTCGTCAAATTGCGTTTCTATCGCTCGGGCGTGTTGCATTTCTAATACAATCGAAATTCAAGGTGTTGTCGGATTTTACAGCTACGAACAATTTCTATGATTGTGTTTGTGGATATATACTACTATATTTGATTTGTTCATCTCTATTTGATTTGAAGTTAGGAAATGGACCTGATTGCTGATTGCAACAGAATGTTGTATCCTAATCTGTATCTACTAAGTGCTATGGGCTTTATGTGGCAATTTTATTTAAAGAGCGGCTTGACAAGGAAGAATGAATTTTTCAATAAATCCGGCGAATCTGAACTCGTTTCAAATCCACGTCGACTTCATTTTTTTTATAATAAAATGATATGTCATAAATAGCGCTGTTTTTCTTATTATTTATAAAACGTTTATCAAAATTCAATTTTTCTTTGATTTTTGTATCTGCATATGTTCTAAAGTTAATTTAAGAAATCTATATTGGCTAGATTCTTTGGATGTTCCACTTACATTAATTTTTAATGAGTTTTGCATTGACCGTTATTATAAAATACTACTTGTGCAGGCATAAAAAAGGTGATTTTGAATAAAAGGGAGTCCTACTTGGAATTTTTTTCTTTGGGGTTATCTTTTTGTATATTTTTGATGTCTACAAGTTCAGTATTGGTATATTTTGGCAAGTTTTCCAATTTTTAAACAAAATTTATTTTTATTCCTCCTTAAAAACTACCCTGTAGCTTTTAGAATTTTTTAATTCTCTGACATTTAGGGGTTCAGTAATAATAAATCGGCAAGTTTCAAACCGATTAAACAACATATAACTTTCGTCCCTCCTAAATACCGCGCTCTAGTTTTTACATTTTTTTTAATATTGTTCTGGCAATTAGCAGTTCGGTATTAATAATCTCGAAAAGTTTCAAACCGTTTAAACAACATTTAATTTTTCGACGCTCCTTAGTACCGCTCTGTAACTTTTAGATTTTTTCAAGTATTTTTCTGGCATTTAGCAGTTCGGTATTGATAATCTCGAAAAGTTTCAAAACGATTAAACAACATTTAATTTTTCGACGCTCCTTAGTACCGCCCTGTAACTTTTAGATTTTTTTAAATATTTTTCTGGCATTTAGCAGTTCGGTTTTAATAATCTCGGTAAGTTTCAAAACGATTAAACAACATTTAATGTTGCGACGCTCCTTAGTACCGCCCTGTAACTTTTAGATTTCTTCATGTATTTTTCTGGCATTTAGCAGTTCGGTATTAATAATCTCGGAAAGTTTCAAATCGATTAAACAACATTTAATTTTTAGACGCTTCTTAGTACCGCTCTGTAACTTTTAGATTTTTTCAAGTAGTTTTCTGGCATTTAGCAGTTCGGTATTGATAATCTCGAAAAGTTTCAAAACGATTAAACAACATTTAATTTTTCGACGCTCCTTAGTACCGCCCTGTAACTTTTAGATTTTTTTAAATATTTTTCTGGCATTTAGCAGTTCGGTATTAATAATCTCGCAAAGCTTCAAAACGATTAAACAACATTTAATTTTTCGACGCTCCTTAGTACCGCTCTGTAACTTTTAGATTTTTTCAAGTATTTTTCTGGCATTTAGCAGTTCGGTATTAATAATCTCGGAAAGTTTCAAATCGATTAAACAACATTTAATTTTTAGACGCTTCTTAGTACCGCTCTGTAACTTTTAGATTTTTTCAAGTAGTTTTCTGGCATTTAGCAGTTCGGTATTGATAATCTCGAAAAGTTTCAAAACGATTAAACAACATTTAATTTTTCGACGCTCCTTAGTACCGCCCTGTAACTTTTAGATTTTTTTTAATATTTTTCTGGCATTTAGCAGTTCGGTATTAATAATCTCGCAAAGCTTCAAAACGATGAAACAACATTTAATTTTTCGACGCTCCTTAGTACCGCTCTGTAACTTTTAGATTTTTTCAAGTATTTTTCTGGCATTTAGCAGTTCGGTATTGATAATCTCGAAAAGTTTCAAAACGATTAAACAACATTTAATTTTTCGACGCTCCTTAGTACCGCCCTGTAACTTTTAGATTTTTTTAAATATTTTTCTGGCATTTAGCAGTTCGGTTTTAATAATCTCGGTAAGTTTCAAAACGATTAAACAACATTTAATGTTGCGACGCTCCTTAGTACCGCCCTGTAACTTTTAGATTTCTTCATGTATTTTTCTGGCATTTAGCAGTTCGGTATTAATAATCTCGGAAAGTTTCAAATCGATTAAACAACATTTAATTTTTAGACGCTTCTTAGTACCGCTCTGTAACTTTTAGATTTTTTCAAGTAGTTTTCTGGCATTTAGCAGTTCGGTATTGATAATCTCGAAAAGTTTCAAAACGATTAAACAACATTTAATTTTTCGACGCTCCTTAGTACCGCCCTGTAACTTTTAGATTTTTTTTAATATTTTTCTGGCATTTAGCAGTTCGGTATTAATAATCTCGCAAAGCTTCAAAACGATTAAACAACATTTAATTTTTCGACGCTCCTTAGTACCGCTCTGTAACTTTTAGATTTTTTCAAGTATTTTTCTGGCATTTAGCAGTTCGGTATTAATAATCTCGGAAAGTTTCAAATCGATTAAACAACATTTAATTTTTAGACGCTTCTTAGTACCGCTCTGTAACTTTTAGATTTTTTCAAGTAGTTTTCTGGCATTTAGCAGTTCGGTATTGATAATCTCGAAAAGTTTCAAAACGATTAAACAACATTTAATTTTTCGACGCTCCTTAGTACCGCCCTGTAACTTTTAGATTTTTTTAAATATTTTTCTGGCATTTAGCAGTTCGGTATTAATAATCTCGCAAAGCTTCAAAACGATTAAACAACATTTAATTTTTCGACGCTCCTTAGTACCGCTCTGTAACTTTTAGATTTTTTCAAGTAGTTTTCTGGCATTTAGCAGTTCGGTATTGATAATCTCGAAAAGTTTCAAAACGATTAAACAACATTTAATTTTTCGACGCTCCTTAGTACCGCCCTGTAACTTTTAGATTTTTTTAAATATTTTTCTGGCATTTAGCAGTTCGGTTTTAATAATCTCGGTAAGTTTCAAAACGATTAAACAACATTTAATGTTGCGACGCTCCTTAGTACCGCCCTGTAACTTTTAGATTTCTTCATGTATTTTTCTGGCATTTAGCAGTTCGGTATTAATAATCTCGGAAAGTTTCAAATCGATTAAACAACATTTAATTTTTAGACGCTTCTTAGTACCGCTCTGTAACTTTTAGATTTTTTCAAGTAGTTTTCTGGCATTTAGCAGTTCGGTATTGATAATCTCGAAAAGTTTCAAAACGATTAAACAACATTTAATTTTTCGACGCTCCTTAGTACCGCCCTGTAACTTTTAGATTTTTTTAAATATTTTTCTGGCATTTAGCAGTTCGGTATTAATAATCTCGCAAAGCTTCAAAACGATTAAACAACATTTAATTTTTCGACGCTCCTTAGTACCGCTCTGTAACTTTTAGATTTTTTCAAGTATTTTTCTGGCATTTAGCAGTTCGGTATTAATAATCTCGGAAAGTTTCAAATCGATTAAACAACATTTAATTTTTAGACGCTTCTTAGTACCGCTCTGTAACTTTTAGATTTTTTCAAGTAGTTTTCTGGCATTTAGCAGTTCGGTATTGATAATCTCGAAAAGTTTCAAAACGATTAAACAACATTTAATTTTTCGACGCTCCTTAGTACCGCCCTGTAACTTTTAGATTTTTTTTAATATTTTTCTGGCATTTAGCAGTTCGGTATTAATAATCTCGCAAAGCTTCAAAACGATTAAACAACATTTAATTTTTCGACGCTCCTTAGTACCGCTCTGTAACTTTTAGATTTTTTCAAGTATTTTTCTGGCATTTAGCAGTTCGGTATTGATAATCTCGAAAAGTTTCAAAACGATTAAACAACATTTAATTTTTCGACGCTCCTTAGTACCGCCCTGTAACTTTTAGATTTCTTCATGTATTTTTCTGGCATTTAGCAGTTCGGTATTAATAATCTCGGAAAGTTTCAAATCGATTAAACAACATTTAATTTTTAGACGCTTCTTAGTACCGCTCTGTAACTTTTAGATTTTTTCAAGTAGTTTTCTGGCATTTAGCAGTTCGGTATTGATAATCTCGAAAAGTTTCAAAACGATTAAACAACATTTAATTTTTCGACGCTCCTTAGTACCGCCCTGTAACTTTTAGATTTTTTTAAATATTTTTCTGGCATTTAGCAGTTCGGTATTAATAATCTCGCAAAGCTTCAAAACGATTAAACAACATTTAATTTTTCGACGCTCCTTAGTACCGCTCTGTAACTTTTAGATTTTTTTAAGTATTTTTCTGGCATTTAGCAGTTCGGTATTAATAATCTCGGAAAGTTTCAAATCGATTAAACAACATTTAATTTTTAGACGCTTCTTAGTACCGCTCTGTAACTTTTAGATTTTTTCAAGTAGTTTTCTGGCATTTAGCAGTTCGGTATTGATAATCTCGAAAAGTTTCAAAACGATTAAACAACATTTAATTTTTCGACGCTCCTTAGTACCGCCCTGTAACTTTTAGATTTTTTTTAATATTTTTCTGGCATTTAGCAGTTCGGTATTAATAATCTCGCAAAGCTTCAAAACGATTAAACAACATTTAATTTTTCGACGCTCCTTAGTACCGCTCTGTAACTTTTAGATTTTTTCAAGTGTTTTTCTGGCATTTAGCAGTTCGGTATTGATAATCTCGAAAAGTTTCAAAACGATTAAACAACATTTAATTTTTCGACGCTCCTTAGTACCGCCCTGTAACTTTTAGATTTTTTTAAATATTTTTCTGGCATTTAGCAGTTCGGTTTTAATAATCTCGGTAAGTTTCAAAACGATTAAACAACATTTAATGTTGCGACGCTCCTTAGTACCGCCCTGTAACTTTTAGATTTCTTCATGTATTTTTCTGGCATTTAGCAGTTCGGTATTAATAATCTCGGAAAGTTTCAAATCGATTAAACAACATTTAATTTTTAGACGCTTCTTAGTACCGCTCTGTAACTTTTAGATTTTTTCAAGTAGTTTTCTGGCATTTAGCAGTTCGGTATTGATAATCTCGAAAAGTTTCAAAACGATTAAACAACATTTAATTTTTCGACGCTCCTTAGTACCGCCCTGTAACTTTTAGATTTTTTTTAATATTTTTCTGGCATTTAGCAGTTCGGTTTTAATAATCTCGGTAAGTTTCAAAACGATTAAACAACATTTAATGTTGCGACGCTCCTTAGTACCGCCCTGTAACTTTTAGATTTCTTCATGTATTTTTCTGGCATTTAGCAGTTCGGTATTAATAATCTCGGAAAGTTTCAAATCGATTAAACAACATTTAATTTTTAGACGCTTCTTAGTACCGCTCTGTAACTTTTAGATTTTTTCAAGTAGTTTTCTGGCATTTAGCAGTTCGGTATTGATAATCTCGAAAAGTTTCAAAACGATTAAACAACATTTAATTTTTCGACGCTCCTTAGTACCGCCCTGTAACTTTTAGATTTTTTTAAATATTTTTCTGGCATTTAGCAGTTCGGTATTAATAATCTCGAAAAGTTTCAAAACGATTAAACAACATTTAATTTTTCGACGCTCCTTAGTACCGCTCTGTAACTTTTAGATTTTTTCAAGTATTTTTCAGGCATTTAGCAGTTCGGTATTGATAATCTCGAAAAGTTTCAAAACGATTAAACAACATTTAATTTTTCGACGCTCCTTAGTACCGCCCTGTAACTTTTAGATTTTTTTAAATATTTTTCTGGCATTTAGCAGTTCGGTTTTAATAATCTCGGTAAGTTTCAAAACGATTAAACAACATTTAATGTTGCGACGCTCCTTAGTACCGCCCTGTAACTTTTAGATTTCTTCATGTATTTTTCTGGCATTTAGCAGTTCGGTATTAATAATCTCGGAAAGTTTCAAATCGATTAAACAACATTTAATTTTTAGACGCTTCTTAGTACCGCTCTGTAACTTTTAGATTTTTTCAAGTAGTTTTCTGGCATTTAGCAGTTCGGTATTGATAATCTCGAAAAGTTTCAAAACGATTAAACAACATTTAATTTTTCGACGCTCCTTAGTACCGCCCTGTAACTTTTAGATTTTTTTAAATATTTTTCTGGCATTTAGCAGTTCGGTATTAATAATCTCGCAAAGCTTCAAAACGATTAAACAACATTTAATTTTTCGACGCTCCTTAGTACCGCTCTGTAACTTTCAGATTTTTTAAAATATTTTTCTGGCATTTAGCAGTTCGGTATTAATAATCTCGCAAAGTTTCAAAACGATTACACAACATTTAATTTTTCGACGCTCCTTAGTACCGCCCTGTAACTTTTAGATTTTTTTAAATATTTTTCTGGCATTTAGCAGTTCGGTATTAATAATCTCGGAAAGTTTCAAATCGATTAAACAACATTTAATTTTTAGACGCTTCTTAGTACCGCTCTGTAACTTTTAGATTTTTTCAAGTAGTTTTCTGGCATTTAGCAGTTCGGTATTGATAATCTCGGTAAGTTTCAAAACGATTAAACAACATTTAATGTTGCGACGCTCCTTAGTACCGCCCTGTAACTTTTAGATTTCTTCATGTATTTTTCTGGCATTTAGCAGTTCGGTATTAATAATCTCGGAAAGTTTCAAATCGATTAAACAACATTTAATTTTTAGACGCTTCTTAGTACCGCTCTGTAACTTTTAGATTTTTTCAAGTAGTTTTCTGGCATTTAGCAGTTCGGTATTGATAATCTCGAAAAGTTTCAAAACGATTAAACAACATTTAATTTTTCGACGCTCCTTAGTACCGCCCTGTAACTTTTAGATTTTTTTAAATATTTTTCTGGCATTTAGCAGTTCGGTATTAATAATCTCGCAAAGCTTCAAAACGATTAAACAACATTTAATTTTTCGACGCTCCTTAGTACCGCTCTGTAACTTTCAGATTTTTTAAAATATTTTTCTGGCATTTAGCAGTTCGGTATTAATAATCTCGCAAAGCTTCAAAACGATTAAACAACATTTAATTTTTCGACGCTCCTTAGTACCGCTCTGTAACTTTCAGATTTTTTAAAATATTTTTCTGGCATTTAGCAGTTCGGTATTGATAATCTCGAAAAGTTTCAAAACGATTAAACAACATTTAATTTTTCGACGCTCCTTAGTACCGCCCTGTAACTTTCAGATTTTTTAAAATATTTTTCTGGCATTTAGCAGTTCGGTATTAATAATCTCGCAAAGTTTCAAAACGATTACACAACATTTAATTTTTCGACGCTCCTTAGTACCGCCCTGTAAATTTAGATTTTTTTAAATATTTTTCTGGCATTTAGCAGTTCGGTATTAATAATCTCGGAAAGTTTCAAAACGATTACACAACATTTAATTTTTCGACGCTCCTTAGTACCGCCCTGTAACTTTTAGATTTTTTTAAATATTTTTCTGGCATTTAGCAGTTCGGTATTAATAATCTCGGTAAGTTTCAAAACGATTAAACAACATTTAATGTTTCGACGCTCCTTAGTACCGCCCTGTAACTTTTAGATTTTTTTTTAATATTTTTCTGGCATTTAGCAGTTCGGTATTGATAATCTCGAAAAGTTTCAAAACGATTAAACAACATTTAATTTTTCGACGCTACTTAGTACCGCCCTGTAACTTTTAGATTTTTTTTAATATTTTTCTGGCATTTAGCAGTTCGGTATTAATAATCTCGCAAAGCTTCAAAACGATTAAACAACATTTAATTTTTCGACGCTCCTTAGTACCGCTCTGTAACTTTTAGATTTTTTCAAGTATTTTTCTGGCATTTAGCAGTTCGGTATTGATAATCTCGAAAAGTTTCAAAACGATTAAACAACATTTAATTTTTCGACGCTCCTTAGTACCGCCCTGTAACTTTTAGATTTTTTTAAATATTTTTCTGGCATTTAGCAGTTCGGTTTTAATAATCTCGGTAAGTTTCAAAACGATTAAACAACATTTAATGTTTCGACGCTCCTTAGTACCGCCCTATAACTTTTAGATTTCTTAATGTATTTTTCTGGCATTTAGCAGTTCGGTATTGATAATCTCGAAAAGTTTCAAAACGATTAAACAACATTTAATTTTTCGACGCTCCTTAGTACCGCCCTGTAACTTTTAGATTTTTTCAAGTGTTTTTCTGGCATTTAGCAGTTCGGTATTGATAATCTCGAAAAGTTTCAAAACGATTAAACAACATTTAATTTTTCGACGCTCCTTAGTACCGCTCTGTAACTTTTAGATTTTTTCAAGTGTTTTTCTGGCATTTAGCAGTTCGGTATTGATAATCTCGAAAAGTTTCAAAACGATTAAACAACATTTAATTTTTCGACGCTCCTTAGTACCGCCCTGTAACTTTTAGATTTTTTTAAATATTTTTCTGGCATTTAGCAGTTCGGTTTTAATAATCTCGGTAAGTTTCAAAACGATTAAACAACATTTAATGTTGCGACGCTCCTTAGTACCGCCCTGTAACTTTTAGATTTCTTCATGTATTTTTCTGGCATTTAGCAGTTCGGTATTAATAATCTCGGAAAGTTTCAAATCGATTAAACAACATTTAATTTTTAGACGCTTCTTAGTACCGCTCTGTAACTTTTAGATTTTTTCAAGTAGTTTTCTGGCATTTAGCAGTTCGGTATTGATAATCTCGAAAAGTTTCAAAACGATTAAACAACATTTAATTTTTCGACGCTCCTTAGTACCGCCCTGTAACTTTTAGATTTTTTTTAATATTTTTCTGGCATTTAGCAGTTCGGTATTAATAATCTCGCAAAGCTTCAAAACGATTAAACAACATTTAATTTTTCGACGCTCCTTAGTACCGCTCTGTAACTTTTAGATTTTTTCAAGTATTTTTCTGGCATTTAGCAGTTCGGTATTAATAATCTCGGAAAGTTTCAAATCGATTAAACAACATTTAATTTTTAGACGCTTCTTAGTACCGCTCTGTAACTTTTAGATTTTTTCAAGTAGTTTTCTGGCATTTAGCAGTTCGGTATTGATAATCTCGAAAAGTTTCAAAACGATTAAACAACATTTAATTTTTCGACGCTCCTTAGTACCGCCCTGTAACTTTTAGATTTTTTTAAATATTTTTCTGGCATTTAGCAGTTCGGTATTAATAATCTCGCAAAGCTTCAAAACGATTAAACAACATTTAATTTTTCGACGCTCCTTAGTACCGCTCTGTAACTTTTAGATTTTTTCAAGTATTTTTCTGGCATTTAGCAGTTCGGTATTGATAATCTCGAAAAGTTTCAAAACGATTAAACAACATTTAATTTTTCGACGCTCCTTAGTACCGCCCTGTAACTTTTAGATTTTTTTAAATATTTTTCTGGCATTTAGCAGTTCGGTTTTAATAATCTCGGTAAGTTTCAAAACGATTAAACAACATTTAATGTTGCGACGCTCCTTAGTACCGCCCTGTAACTTTTAGATTTCTTCATGTATTTTTCTGGCATTTAGCAGTTCGGTATTAATAATCTCGGAAAGTTTCAAATCGATTAAACAACATTTAATTTTTAGACGCTTCTTAGTACCGCTCTGTAACTTTTAGATTTTTTCAAGTAGTTTTCTGGCATTTAGCAGTTCGGTATTGATAATCTCGAAAAGTTTCAAAACGATTAAACAACATTTAATTTTTCGACGCTCCTTAGTACCGCCCTGTAACTTTTAGATTTTTTTAAATATTTTTCTGGCATTTAGCAGTTCGGTATTAATAATCTCGCAAAGCTTCAAAACGATTAAACAACATTTAATTTTTCGACGCTCCTTAGTACCGCTCTGTAACTTTCAGATTTTTTAAAATATTTTTCTGGCATTTAGCAGTTCGGTATTAATAATCTCGCAAAGTTTCAAAACGATTACACAACATTTAATTTTTCGACGCTCCTTAGTACCGCCCTGTAACTTTTAGATTTTTTTAAATATTTTTCTGGCATTTAGCAGTTCGGTATTAATAATCTCGGAAAGTTTCAAATCGATTAAACAACATTTAATTTTTAGACGCTTCTTAGTACCGCTCTGTAACTTTTAGATTTTTTCAAGTAGTTTTCTGGCATTTAGCAGTTCGGTATTGATAATCTCGGTAAGTTTCAAAACGATTAAACAACATTTAATGTTGCGACGCTCCTTAGTACCGCCCTGTAACTTTTAGATTTCTTCATGTATTTTTCTGGCATTTAGCAGTTCGGTATTAATAATCTCGGAAAGTTTCAAATCGATTAAACAACATTTAATTTTTAGACGCTTCTTAGTACCGCTCTGTAACTTTTAGATTTTTTCAAGTAGTTTTCTGGCATTTAGCAGTTCGGTATTGATAATCTCGAAAAGTTTCAAAACGATTAAACAACATTTAATTTTTCGACGCTCCTTAGTACCGCCCTGTAACTTTTAGATTTTTTTAAATATTTTTCTGGCATTTAGCAGTTCGGTATTAATAATCTCGCAAAGCTTCAAAACGATTAAACAACATTTAATTTTTCGACGCTCCTTAGTACCGCTCTGTAACTTTCAGATTTTTTAAAATATTTTTCTGGCATTTAGCAGTTCGGTATTAATAATCTCGCAAAGCTTCAAAACGATTAAACAACATTTAATTTTTCGACGCTCCTTAGTACCGCTCTGTAACTTTCAGATTTTTTAAAATATTTTTCTGGCATTTAGCAGTTCGGTATTGATAATCTCGAAAAGTTTCAAAACGATTAAACAACATTTAATTTTTCGACGCTCCTTAGTACCGCCCTGTAACTTTCAGATTTTTTAAAATATTTTTCTGGCATTTAGCAGTTCGGTATTAATAATCTCGCAAAGTTTCAAAACGATTACACAACATTTAATTTTTCGACGCTCCTTAGTACCGCCCTGTAAATTTAGATTTTTTTAAATATTTTTCTGGCATTTAGCAGTTCGGTATTAATAATCTCGGAAAGTTTCAAAACGATTACACAACATTTAATTTTTCGACGCTCCTTAGTACCGCCCTGTAACTTTTAGATTTTTTTAAATATTTTTCTGGCATTTAGCAGTTCGGTATTAATAATCTCGGTAAGTTTCAAAACGATTAAACAACATTTAATGTTTCGACGCTCCTTAGTACCGCCCTGTAACTTTTAGATTTTTTTTTAATATTTTTCTGGCATTTAGCAGTTCGGTATTGATAATCTCGAAAAGTTTCAAAACGATTAAACAACATTTAATTTTTCGACGCTACTTAGTACCGCCCTGTAACTTTTAGATTTTTTTTAATATTTTTCTGGCATTTAGCAGTTCGGTATTAATAATCTCGCAAAGCTTCAAAACGATTAAACAACATTTAATTTTTCGACGCTCCTTAGTACCGCTCTGTAACTTTTAGATTTTTTCAAGTATTTTTCTGGCATTTAGCAGTTCGGTATTGATAATCTCGAAAAGTTTCAAAACGATTAAACAACATTTAATTTTTCGACGCTCCTTAGTACCGCCCTGTAACTTTTAGATTTTTTTAAATATTTTTCTGGCATTTAGCAGTTCGGTTTTAATAATCTCGGTAAGTTTCAAAACGATTAAACAACATTTAATGTTTCGACGCTCCTTAGTACCGCCCTATAACTTTTAGATTTCTTAATGTATTTTTCTGGCATTTAGCAGTTCGGTATTAATAATCTCGGAAAGCTTCAAAACGATTAAACAACATTTAATTTTTCGACGCTCCTTAGTACCGCCCTGTAACTTTCAGATTTTTTAAAATATTTTTCTGGCATTTAGCAGTTCGGTATTAATAATCTCGCAAAGCTTCAAAACGATTAAACAACATTTAATTTTTCGACGCTCCTTAGTACCGCTCTGTAACTTTTAGATTTTTTCAAGTATTTTTCTGGCATTTAGCAGTTCGGTATTAATAATCTCGGAAAGTTTCAAATCGATTAAACAACATTTAATTTTTAGACGCTTCTTAGTACCGCTCTGTAACTTTTAGATTTTTTCAAGTAGTTTTCTGGCATTTAGCAGTTCGGTATTGATAATCTCGAAAAGTTTCAAAACGATTAAACAACATTTAATTTTTCGACGCTACTTAGTACCGCCCTGTAACTTTTAGATTTTTTTTAATATTTTTCTGGCATTTAGCAGTTCGGTATTAATAATCTCGCAAAGCTTCAAAACGATTAAACAACATTTAATTTTTCGACGCTCCTTAGTACCGCTCTGTAACTTTTAGATTTTTTCAAGTATTTTTCAGGCATTTAGCAGTTCGGTATTGATAATCTCGAAAAGTTTCAAAACGATTAAACAACATTTAATTTTTCGACGCTCCTTAGTACCGCCCTGTAACTTTTAGATTTTTTTAAATATTTTTCTGGCATTTAGCAGTTCGGTTTTAATAATCTCGGTAAGTTTCAAAACGATTAAACAACATTTAATGTTTCGACGGTCCTTAGTACCGCCCTATAACTTTTAGATTTCTTAATGTATTTTTCTGGCATTTAGCAGTTCGGTATTAATAATCTCGGAAAGTTTCAAAACGATTAAACAACATTTAATTTTTCGACGCTCCTTAGTACCGCTCTGTAACTTTTAGATTTTTTCAAGTATTTTTCTGGCATTTAGCAAGTCGGTATTGATAATCTCGAAAATTTTCAAAACGATTAAACAACATTTAATTTTTCGACGCTCCTTAGTACCGCCCTGTAACTTTTAGATTTTTTTAAATATTTTTCTGGCATTTAGCAGTTCGGTTTTAATAATCTCGGCAAGTTTCAAAACGATTAAACAATATTTAATGTTTCGACGCTCCTTAGTACCGCCCTGTAACTTTTAGATTTCTTAATGTATTTTTCTGGCATTTAGCAGTTCGGTATTAATAATCTCGGAAAGCTTCAAAACGATTAAACAACATTTAATTTTTCGACGCTCCTTAGTACCGCCCTGTAACTTTCAGATTTTTTAAAATATTTTTCTGGCATTTAGCAGTTCGGTATTAATAATCTCGGTAAGTTTCAAAACGATTAAACAACATTTAATGTTTCGACGCTCCTTAGTACCGCCCTGTAACTTTTAGAGATCTTAATGTATTTTTCTGGCATTTAGCAGTTCGGTATTAATAATCTCGGAAAGCTTCAAAACGATTAAACAACATTTAATTTTTCGACGCTCCTTAGTACCGCCCTGTAACTTTCAGATTTTTTAAAATATTTTTCTGGCATTTAGCAGTTCGGTATTAATAATCTCGGAAAGTTTCAAAACGATTACACAACATTTAATTTTTCGACGCTCCTTAGTACCGCCCTGTAAATTTAGATTTTTTTAAATATTTTTCTGGCATTTAGCAGTTCGGTATTGATAATCTCGAAAAGCTTCAAAACGATTAAACAACATTTAATTTTTCGACGCTCCTTAGTACCGCCCTTTAATTTTAGATTTCTTCATGTATTTTTCTGGCATTTAGCAGTTCGGTATTAATAATCTCGGAAAGTTTCAAAACGATTAAACAACATTTAATTTTTCGACGCTCCTTAGTACCGCCCTGTAACTTTCAGATTTTTTAAAATATTTTTCTGGCATTTAGCAGTTCGGTATTAATAATCTCGGAAAGTTTCAAAACGATTACACAACATTTAATTTTTCGACGCTCCTTAGTACCGCTCTGTAACTTTTAGATTTTTTCAAGTATTTTTCTGGCATTTAGCAGTTCGGTATTGATAATCTCGAAAAGCTTCAAAACGATTAAACAACATTTAATTTTTCGACGCTCCTTAGTACCGCCCTTTAATTTTAGATTTCTTCATGTATTTTTCTGGCATTTAGCAGTTCGGTATTAATAATCTCGGAAAGTTTCAAAACGATTAAACAACATTTAATTTTTCGACGCTCCTTAGTACCGCCCTGTAACTTTCAGATTTTTTAAAATATTTTTCTGGCATTTAGCAGTTCGGTATTAATAATCTCGGAAAGTTTCAAAACGATTACACAACATTTAATTTTTCGACGCTCCTTAGTACCGCTCTGTAACTTTTAGATTTTTTCAAGTATTTTTCTGGCATTTAGCAGTTCGGTATTGATAATCTCGAAAAGCTTCAAAACGATTAAACAACATTTAATTTTTCGACGCTCCTTAGTACCGCCCTTTAATTTTAGATTTCTTCATGTATTTTTCTGGCATTTAGCAGTTCGGTATTAATAATCTCGGAAAGTTTCAAAACGATTAAACAACATTTAATTTTTCGACGCTCCTTAGTACCGCCCTGTAACTTTCAGATTTTTTAAAATATTTTTCTGGCATTTAGCAGTTCGGTATTAATAATCTCGGAAAGTTTCAAAACGATTACACAACATTTAATTTTTCGACGCTCCTTAGTACCGCCCTGTAACTTTTAGATTTTTTTTAAATATTTTTGTGGCATTTAGCAGTTCGGTATTAATAATCTCGGTAAGTTTCAAAACGAGTATACAACATTTAATGTTTCGACGCTCCTTAGTACCGCCCTGTAACTTTTAGAGATCTTAATGTATTTTTCTGGCATTTAGCAGTTCGGTATTAATAATCTCGGAAAGTTTCAAAACGATTAAACAACATTTAATTTTTCGACGCTCCTTAGTACCGCCCTGTAACTTTCAGATTTTTTAAAATATTTTTCTGGCATTTAGCAGTTCGGTATTAATAATCTCGGAAAGTTTCAAAACGATTACACAACATTTAATTTTTCGACGCTCCTTAGTACCGCTCTGTAACTTTTAGATTTTTTCAAGTATTTTTCTGGCATTTAGCAGTTCGGTATTGATAATCTCGAAAAGCTTCAAAACGATTAAACAACATTTAATTTTTCGACGCTCCTTAGTACCGCCCTTTAATTTTAGATTTCTTCATGTATTTTTCTGGCATTTAGCAGTTCGGTATTAATAATCTCGGAAAGTTTCAAAACGATTAAACAACATTTAATTTTTCGACGCTCCTTAGTACCGCCCTGTAACTTTCAGATTTTTTAAAATATTTTTCTGGCATTTAGCAGTTCGGTATTAATAATCTCGGAAAGTTTCAAAACGATTACACAACATTTAATTTTTCGACGCTCCTTAGTACCGCTCTGTAACTTTTAGATTTTTTCAAGTATTTTTCTGGCATTTAGCAGTTCGGTATTGATAATCTCGAAAAGTTTCAAAACGATTAAACAACATTTAATTTTTCGACGCTCCTTAGTACCGCCCTTTAATTTTAGATTTCTTCATGTATTTTTCTGGCATTTAGCAGTTCGGTATTAATAATCTCGGAAAGTTTCAAAACGATTAAACAACATTTAATTTTTCGACGCTCCTTAGTACCGCCCTGTAACTTTCAGATTTTTTAAAATATTTTTCTGGCATTTAGCAGTTCGGTATTAATAATCTCGCAAAGTTTCAAAACGTTTAAACAACATTTAATTTTTCGACGCTCCTTAGTACCGCCCTGTAACTTTCAGATTTTTTTAAATATTTTTCTGGCATTTAGCAGTTGGGTATTAATAATCTCGGAAAGTTTCAAATCGATTAAACAACATTTAATTTTTCGACCCTTCTTAGTACCGCCCTGTAACTTAGATTTTTTTAAATATTTTTCTGGCATTTAGCAGTTCGGTATTAATAATATCGGAAAGTTTCAAATCGATTAAACATCATTTAATTTGATAAGACAAAAATCTCTTCCAACTGATTTAACCAAAGAAAAGGATATCGGGCTATTGGAGTAAATGAAACACTTAATGCTTTTTTAAGTCGACGTTTCGGCTACTTTTTTAATCGGCTACTTTATGTCGCCTTAAAATGGCGACATAAAGTAGCCGAAACATCGACTTAAAAAAGCATTAAGTGTTTTATTTACTCCAATAGCCCGATATCCTTTTCTTTGATCATTTAATTTTTCGACGCTCCTTAGTACCGCTCTGTAACTTTTAGATTTTTTCAAGTATTTTTCTGGCATTTAGCAGTTCGGTATTAATAATCTCGGAAAGCTTCAAAACGATTAAACAACATTTAATTTTTCGACGCTCCTTAGTACCGCCCTGTAACTTTCAGATTTTTTAAAATATTTTTCTGGCATTTAGCAGTTCGGTATTAATAATTTCGGAAAGTTTCAAATCGATTAAACATCATTTAATTTTTCGACGCTCCTTAGTACCGCCCTGTAATTTTAGATTTTTTTAAATATTTTTCTGGCATTTAGCAGTTCGGTATTAATAATCTCGGTAAGTTTCAAAACGATTAAACAACATTTAATGTTTCGACGCTCCTTAGTACCGCCCTGTAACTTTCAGATTTTTTAAAATATTTTTCTGGCATTTAGCAGTTCGGTATTAATAATTTCGGAAAGTTTCAAATCGATTAAACATCATTTAATTTTTCGACGCTCCTTAGTACCGCCCTGTAACTTTCAGAAATTTTATAATATGTTTGTGGCATTGAGCAGTTCTCAATTTTCTATATGTAGGTCATTGCCCTAATTTGTTAGCGAAGTTTGGATAAGTTGTCTGTTATAATACAATTCTGAATACGCAATTAATTTACAATAATGTATTGATTTTTATAAAAAAAATCTTACCAGTAAAATTTATATAAATTGATATTAATTAATAATATTTAATTAAAATTTTTTTACAAGCACCCCGTATATTGTTATAATAGGGTTATTGCATGAATTTCTAAGTATTTTTTTTTATAAAGTTTAAGTATTGTTCAACAGTACTGTATAGATCAAAAGTCTAAGAAGACTTTGGTTTTCCGTAAAAAATTTATTAAAAAAGTATTAATTTGAAACAGGAATTTCGCGCGAGTGACATCACACTCTACTTTTGAAAACATCTGGCAACATAGTAGCAGTTAGCTGTCAAGTTGTTTTGTGATAGCCTTATAAAATTTAAACTTTAATAAAAATGAGTTCAAACAAACAGATTAAAAAGTGCTTATAAAAATGTGCACAATAGGAAGATTATCCGAACTAGCTTTTACAAAATTTGAATCCAAAGAAGCCATTTTTAATAAAATAATTACTTAGAACAATAACCAATAACTGTCAATGAAGTAAATATTAAATAATTCAACGTTGCCAAATAGATCAGAAAATTATTCGGCAAAACGCGTGTGACGTCAGAGGGGCCGTCGGCAAACCGAACGTATTTTGAATTTTAAATTCGATTTTCACGTTCAAAGGCACTTTTTAAAAAATTTTTGTTTCTTGTTATAAGTTTATCTTTCTATGTTTTACAAGGAATAATAAGCGTCATCGCTAAATTCGATATCATGCAACAACCCTATTGTGACAAATTGCTAAAGTAGCGCTATCGCGGTAAAAATTCGAAATTCAGTTGTAACAAATAATGACAATTTGTAAGAGAAACGCATAATTTGACTCTTTGACTGTCAATTTTATTTTGAAAAAGTGTGAAATTTAATTAAATCATAAATCTTTCATTTTTAAGGTAAATTCAA
Organism: Podabrus alpinus; assembly: GCA_932274525.1. Lineage (NCBI taxonomy): Eukaryota > Metazoa > Arthropoda > Insecta > Coleoptera > Cantharidae > Podabrus > Podabrus alpinus. Next base: position 24,303,370 of record OW026453.1, read on the forward strand.
GTTGGTTTATGCTTTACAAAATTATTTACAATGCTCAAGTTGTTCTTTTTATTTCAGTTGTCAACAGTATAAGTATTTGGATGACGAAAATGCATATAATGCATTACGATGATCAAATGTTTCGGTGGATTGGAACGTTCTTCATCTTCCCTTGGAAATTGGAACTTCCAAAGCAATTTCGTTACATTTTAAAATGGTAGGTTTGCACTCGTAACGGATTGGTTTTTGAAATTTTAATTACGGTTATGTTTTTAAAATTTTGATTGCCTGATGGCCGTTTGAAATATTGGAGCGTCTTATTTTAAACGAACACATTTCAAAAATATTATTTACCACTTTAAAATCAAACAAGCAGTTTTTGTTTTACTAATTATAAAGGTAAAACTGTTTTTATTTTTTGCAAACTTGCATTTATACCAACTTGAAATGAGAACTATATCGTCTGTGTAATTCTAATACCTCGTAAGCCTCAAAAATATGAAAATCGGGTTATGATGTTTTTGTATGCTGTAAGCCACACTCGACCATTTTAGTTTTACACGTAGCCCAAAAAAAAATTAGTTTAAGAATTAAAACGGTTTTCTAATACCTCGTTTGCAAAAGTGCATATTATGCAAACTTATACAGTTTCTTTCATTTATCTCAAAACTTGCATTTTGGGTATACGAGGTATTAGAATCACACAGACGATATATTATTATGTAGTGATGAAACTCAATTTGTTTTATTGCTGGCTTTTCTTTCTTTAAAATGGTCAAATTTTTTAAATTTCTTGCTACAAAATCTCATACATCTTTGTTTTTCAGAATTTATAAAAGAAACAATGTGAAAACAGCTCCAGGCGAGAGAGAGAGGCTTTGCAAGTGGGAAACAAAAAGTTTTGGTGTAAATTTATTATCGAAGTTGATGCAAAATTCGCAGACAACTCTAAAATCACTTTTAAATTTTGAAGATGGATTGAGGATAATGGCTGTATAGGAAAGAAAAGGTTGGTTACATTTAATTTTTGGTGTCTTCAAATTGCTAGTTGGATATGTTAATTTGCACGCAATCGCAAGTTTTAAAAGGTAATTTAATGTTGACATTTATTTGCGGCCATCTATCGGCAAAACGTAAAAACTTAGAAAGATCATACGGGTATCTTTATATTTTGTGGGTAAACGTGAAAACTGCGAGTGACTATGTAGGTTTCTTTATAATTTGTGGTTACCGACAACTAACGGGAGAACTTTGAATGACAGTAAAGGTATCTTTATATTTTGTGTGTACTGCCATCCAACGTGAAAACTTCGAATGACAATATAGGTATTTTTATATTTTGTGAGTGCAGCCATCCAACGTCATAACTTCGAATGACAATAGCACAGATTAATATACAGATGGCTAACGCTTATGGGAACTTGTGCAACATATTTGTGGTCTCAAAAGGAGACTAGAATATTTAGTACTGGAGACGGCCACGGGTAGCGTACTTGTCGAGGAGACGATGACTGAAAACTATGATGGCTATTGGAGACACTTGATAGATGTCGCCTCTAAAATTTTCCGGGGAATTACACGTTAAAAATGATATTATACATTATCATACCTTATGCCGTGAAGTAAACTTAACAAGAAATGTATACGGTGGTTTAAATAATCTTCTTTTACGACGTTCGTCTCTTTGGCGCCAAGCTGTTATAACTATCCCCTATAATATGTGAATGGCACTTCATTTTCTTTAAAAACTCCAGTTTTTAAACAAAAATTTTTAGTTGGAGATTTTGAGTAACCAGAACAGTTCGTGCTTTCTGTGTTTTTTTTTGTTTTCTGCATTTTTAAAGTACTTATACTGTGCTACGAATATTATAGAACGTTGATGTGTTTTTGATGTGATGTGAAGAAAACTCTTAAGAGCGCAAATAATAATTATATGAGTATTATCTGTGATATCAATAATTAGTGTGTCTTGGTAAGTGCGTAAGTGTAACACGTATATAAAATGAGTGGAAATACATGCAAATATTTAAATTGTGGAAAAAGTCAACGAAATTCAAAAGAGAAGTTAAGTTTTTTTCGATTCCCTGTATTGGACAAAAATAGATGTGACGAATGGATTTTGAAGTGCGGTAACATTTCTGTTGCAAATTTGTCGCCAACAAGTTTAAGAAAAAAGTTTATATGTGGAAATCATTTTACAAATTCTCAATTTTTTGGTGATAAAAGAGATCGCCTTTTACCAACAGCTGTACCAATATCTTATAATGAAATTAGATTATCATCAGAAGATTCCATTCATATTGATGATACAATTCAGATACGGCAATACCCAAAAGAAAGTGAAATATTTCCTTTACATTCACCTCGATCTACTACAAGAAACAAGACTGATTTTGAAAACAGCGAAACCCCTTCAACATCAAATTTTTTATCTAGTTTAATTGATTTACCATCTCCTACAGTACAAACTGCAAAAAGATCAATAGCTACTAGTCATCATGAAAATACACCAAAAAGGAGAAAATTAGAAAAACAAGAAGCTTTGATTAAAAAACAAAGAGTATTGTTGAAAAGTAAGCGATCTAAAATATGCAAATATACAATATGCACAGTAGAATTGAACGCTTTACCAAAATATGTTTAAAACAATTTTATAAATTGTTTAATAAAAATCCCGAAAAAACTAGCTTAAGTTACAACATTGTAAAAACACTTTCTAAAGATATAAAATGTTTTTTTAATGACGAGTTTTGTTTTGAACATTTCCAATATTTTATAGAATTAATGGTCAGAACAAAAATTTATAAAGAATGTAAGTGGAAATACGGGAAGAAACCGATTAAAAATATTCATGGGAAGCCTAATTCAAAATTACGTATTTTGCAAAATAAGTAATAAGAATCATTATATTATATTATGTACCTACTATAATTTATATTACGCACATTTTTTATGTAGATCTATTTTATTGTACAATTTTTCAGACTTTTAAACCCTGATAAATTATTAAAACTGTTTTTATCTGTACCTATGTACGAATATTTTCATACGTAACTACATTTGTAATATTGTCATATATAATACCACAAGAGACTATCAAATTGTCGGCAATAATTTTTGAAACTGGAACTGAGTGTTTGTCGCCCTTAAAATCACCATGAGTGCTTTAGCACGAATGGTGATTTTAAATGGCGACAAACACGAAGATTCCATGGTTTAAAAATTAACCGACAATTTTATAGTATCGTGTGGAATTCGTTTGACAATTTCGTAAATAAAATTTCAATTTTTTCTGACAACAAATAATTTATAGTATGCGTTCACGTAGTTTCCATCGTTACTATGGAAATTTGACAATACAGACCACGGTGGTCGTATTGCCGCGACAATACACCACCGTGGTCTGTATTGTCAAAGGAAGTAGATTATGATTGGTTCAAATTGATGAGATTGTAACATCCTATTGGTTGAATTATTATGAACGAAATTGTCATTAAAATTTATTTTAATTTCCTAGTTTATGTTTCATTTATGTACTTATAAAAATGTAGATATATCGACACCTGATATGAATAACATTGTAACTCAAGTTACAATGTTATCCAACTATGCTGTAAACGGCTTCCCCAAAGAACAAACTATAATTTTGGTTTATGAATCGTCGTCCTATCTCAATTAAAAATACTGTAATTTAACAAAATAAAATCATTGTTACTGCAAATTATAATTATGCAGCAAAATATCTTTAAAATGCTCTCCTGTAAAATAAGCAAAATTGAGTTACAATGTTATTCATATCAAGTGTCGATATGTAGAGTAGATCCGAAAGGTCAAAAGTTATACTGTCATCGGCGCATTAACGAAAACACGTTCAAACACTAAAAAGCCCAACTAGAAAACATTCGTTGCATGTTTACTTTCGTTTACTTTCAAAATAAAATAAATAACAATAACTTTTTTTATTAAATTACATGCCTAGTGATATTTTTTTCATATTAATTTTCAAGAACGAGTAATGACGTCTTTTTTTATTCACATTTTTTAAATTTTCGCTCCAAGCTAATGTTTTCACGTAACATTTATATGTATGTATTTCGCCCTTCGCGCATTGTATAACTTTTGAGCTTTCGCACGCAGTCTACCTACCTACTTAATTTTTTAATGTCTGTTCAATCTTAAACCATTTTGATCAAGAATAAATCTGAATTTAACGTGATTTAACCTAGTGTTGTTCAAATATGTAGGTATATGGCAAGTTATAAAACTGCCGACTTGGACGAAGTCTTAAGTTACATATCAGGTGATATCAGACACTAGCTGCAGACACCGTATGTATTTCTTGTTAATTTTAGTTCACGGCATATTGTCATTTATTGTATAATAAATATTTTTCATCTCTGTTTCAATCTTTTTATCTCTGTCAAGGTTGATTCTTACGATCTTACCTTCCTATGTAGATTTCTATAATGACTTAATTATCTGTGCAATTATTATAAAATCGCAGATGGAAACATTCGTGCTCCATCTTGAATGCTTATAATGAACTAAAAAATGTGTTGCCAATTTCAACATGGGTATTAGCTATCTGTATATTAATCTGTGACAATAGATTGCTTATCGAGAAAGTCAATATCCTAACCAAATTTCATCTTTTATTTTATATCTAGCTGGCACGGGCGGCATCCGCCGCCCTTAGCCATCTAGACCCAGAATAGATCCGAGTAGGTGTGACGCTTACCAACTAAATTACGATAAATGTTGCTGCAATTTCGCGAAGTCCGCAATTCGAACCCACAATTTCCGCAACGTAACTCAACCAGCGATCACACCAAACCACGTTGGTCGCCACTTGTGACGCTTAAAATTCCTCACGAATTTTTCCCAAATGTGACGTTAATACTCGATGTTAAAATAATTTCTATCCAATAGGTGTTAATTGAAAACGACGAAGAAAAAAAAAGATGGAGAAGGCGCCACTCGATTTCGTTCAAATGTACCATACGTCGTTCTGATAGAATAGATAACTCGATCCAAAGAAAATCGAGAAAACACGAGCTATCGTTGTAAATCTTGCCGGCTAGCTTGGAAAGATAATTATTCAAACAAAATCCAGCATGAGATCAGGGCATACGGAAAATTTTGAACAACGAAGAAAATTTTATAAACTCAAAATAATAACAGAAACGCAGATATCTTACGCGCAGTTCCACAAAGAACTGAACAAAAATAATGGCGTACTACAAACTTTTATCAAACATATGTTGATTATCACCCAAAAACGACGGAATATTTATACAAAATGTACAAATTTTGAGAATCAAATCAATCAAATAATTAATAGTTATTACAATAAATTACCATCCAAAAAAAATGATACCTCAAATTTCGTTGATCTGCGGCATATGCAAAATTTGTTCAGCTTCGAATCCCATAAAGGCGGATGAGAGCTCCCGGTAAAATAATCAAAAAAATGAGCTTCCCAATCCTACGGATTCGAGAAGATAATCCCAGTTCGCTACTGGATGGTATTAACTAACCAATTCTTCTCCAAAATCCGGCTTCACAAAATTTTTGCACAACACACACAAAATCACCTCTTACTCGAGCAAACGTATCAAGTCAAGTCTCTCGTACCGACTCCTGCGCATTTTCCTCACTCGTACCAACGGTCACTGGTTCCAAAACCCAAAGAATTTGGCGGCAAATTTTAAACCGTTACATAGGCCATAGTTGTTCGGCCTTCGGCCTCACAGACCGGACCATAATTGATCCGTGAAGACCATAGTTGTTCGGCTTTCGGCCTCACAGACCGGACCATAATAGATCCGTGAAGGTCACAGTTGTTCGGCCTTCGGCCTCACAGACCGGATCATAATAGATCCGTGAAGGCCATAGTTGTTCGGCCTTCGGCCTCACTGACCGGACCATAATAGATCCGTGAAGGCCATAGTTGTTCGGCCTTCGGCCTCACAGACCGGATCATAATAGATCCGTGAAGGCCATAGTTGTTCGGCCTTCGGCCTCACAGACCGGACCATAATAGATCCGTGAAGGCCATAGTTGTTCGGCCTTCGGCCTCACAGACCGAACCATAATAGATCCGTGAAAGCCATAGTTGTTCGGCCTTTATCTGTCATCGGTCATCTGTCATCCGTCACCTGTCATACATACATACATACATAATCTTCACGTAAAGTTACATCTTCATGTAAAGTTAAATCTTCCGCAAAGAGGTGGATCTTCCACGTTCTGCGACCTATATAAAGTGCGGTCTTATTCGCGGCATTCAGATTAATTTGTTAGTGTTTTTTTGTTAGTGGTTTGCATTTTTCGAATTAAAGCCGCCATCCCCGCCATCTGTTGACAGTATTTTCAGATTAATTTGTTAGTGGTTTTTTGTTAGTAGTTTTTTGTTAGTGGTTTGCATTTTTCGAATTTGATTTTCGAAAAAAGCGGATAACTTTTTCCCCGCCACTGACTGTACGTCAGATTAATTATTTGACAAATTAAATTTTTTGTCAAACTTGTGATTTGATTTTCGAAAAAAGCGAATAACTTTTTTCCCCGCTCGAAGTTCTTCTCCATTTTATAAAAAAAAAACTGCGCCTGGAGCTACAAAATAACTGTGCAAAATTTGGTTGAGATCGGTCCACGGGTCTAGGAACGTATAATGAACAAACAAACAAACAAACACGCAGATCTTCTCTTTTATATATTTAGATGTTTATTAAAATTAGGCAGATAATATTTGTGTGACAGGTGTTTATCGTTTTATAGTGTTAGTTTAGAGAAAATAAAAATTTGTAATGCATCATCGGTTCCATTTATGGACGCATATGTTGTAATCCAAAGTTTAGGTTTTTTTGTTGAATAATTCGACAATTTCTTGTACTTTCAATTTAAAAAAAAACTACCGAAAGCTTCTCCACCTGGACCAATTTGAGAAAATCAAATTGTTGCTTATTATTGTCGCAAAATATCGCTAATAACAATAAATTATTTAAAAAGAGTGTCTTTCAAGTTGTCCCATTTCCCACGAGGACACCAAGTACTTGTCCCGTTTTTATTTCTATTAATAGATACAGAAAATACCCAATGATTACACATTTGCCCCAAATCTTTGGGGAAGTGTGTAGTAACGTCTTTTATTTTATTTAAATAAATATCAAAGAAAAATTATTTTCTATGTAATTGTTTTATACACTACAATATTAATTGGACTGTAAAGAAAGGAGAGCAACATCAAAAATGTTATTTTCCTTCTCGGTTGATTTGTAATTACTGTCTAAATTCAAACTAATAAGCTGAATTTACTACCCATTTCACTATATAAACAAGGTGGAACTCGCTTTAGCGGCAGTTCTTAGGCTTCTATACAGCTACCTTTCTGGTGTGGAAAGTTGTTATTATCTGGTTATTTTTGATCGCCATATAATGTAACATCACAAAATCAGATAATCTGCACCAATTAAATTTTTTGCGATTGGTAATTATCATTTACTATATAATTAATAACAATCAAACTTTTCCATTCTATTAGAAATTTTACTTCTCTGTAATGTATGGTCCTTTTTTTGAGGTGGACCAATCCTCTCCTTTCTCTTTTATTTATAACTTAACTTCACTAACCACATCAATAAAAAATTATTTTTTCACATCAAAGTAAAACAAGTAGTTTATATAGGGAGACCTCTTCGAAAATATCTTTAACTTAGTAAATTTCTTTCGAACATTTGCGTATTTATAAATTGCATTAGCGAATCGAAGCAACGGATTAACAGATTAACGCAATACTATATAGACGAAGTATTTAAAATATAACAACGTATCAGTTGATCAACGTTATGATTGGCTCTGAAACATGCGGACGGACACGAAGCCAGACCATAAGGCTTCTTTCTATACCTTGTATAGAAGCCTAAAAGTAGCGCACTGGCTACCCAGTTCTTAGACCTCTATACACACAGAGTATTTCCAACACGATTTGAAACGCTCTGTATGATTTTGAATTATGCGGACGGACAGACGGACACGGAGCCAGATCATAAGGCTTCTTGTTATACTTTGTATAGAAGCCTAAAAATGTAAGCAATTTTGTAACTCGTGCACTCCTAAATGGAACATCCGTGAGGTTGTTCATCAAATCAGGCAGGTTTTAAAATTTATTAAAAACAAAATTCAACATAAATAGAGGACCCCCTCGTGTCGTGTCAATATATTACGATGATTTACATGTTTTTGTATTATTATTTGAAATGACCTTGACGCACATCATCTCGAAGTTAGCATTTCTCCTTTCTCTGACCTACCACAACGCCGCATGATGATAGGACGACTTCAGATCACAAGACGGGGTCCAAATTTAGAATTATTCAAATGTAGTCATGGGAAGTCGGGGAAATTAAAACTTAGGTCCAAGGAATATTTTTTAAAACTTAAAAAAAAGTTGTAATAAAATTTAATTTTGAATATACAGTAATACCCCGTTTAACGCGGGGGATACGTTCCAGCAAAGTAGAGCGTTATAGAAAAAATCATAGATTCTAAGTCATCATTTACTTTTGAGATCATTCAAATTCTTCCGCATTTCCAATTTTCTGTCTTTTTATCAAAAATGTGTCTAATGTCATTTGCGTTTTTCGTTTGCGCTGTGTAAGAAGTTGTCGATAAGTGGATAAGGCATCAAATGTTAAATAAATAATAATGAATGGGTTATAATACAGTGACTCAAAAAAATCTCCATACGGCACCATTTTTGCTATTTAAATTATAATAACTCCGGTTTTTATTCCTTTTTTAATGACGAAATATATAATAAATAATTTGTAAATCCATACATACATACTATAAAGAAAATAATTCTAAAAAAATCCCATCATTAGTAAGAAAAATTTAAACAAATAAAATAAATCAGCAAAATCTAATTAAAACAAGGTGGAACTCGCTTTAGCGGCAGTTCTTAGGCTTCTATACAGCTACCTTTCTGGTGTGGAAAGTTGTTATTATCTTGTTATTTTTGGTCGCCATATAATGTAACATCACATAATCAGATAATCTGCACTAATTATTTATTATTTTATTTTAACCACAGCAGTGGCTTGATGTGGATAGTGAAGTTAAGTTGTAAATAAAAGAGAAGGAAGAGGATGGATCCACCTCAAACAAGGTTGTCGAGAGACAATTGTAAAACCGACCTTAAGGTGACTTAACATCGCAATAAGAAATTATCACATCATCTGTTAATCGATAACTAAAACATTCTATATTATAACCGTTCTTAATTTGACACTATATATTTATATGGAATATTATACGCAATAATATATATATTTTTACTTGATTTTCAATGTTTAATTAACATTTAACGGTTGTAGAAAACCATAGAATCATAATTGGTTGTACGCGTATCATCGGATTATCGGATAATCGTACCATAGGATCATCGTATCATCGTATCATGGTATCATCGTATCATCGGATCATTGTATCATCGGATTAATAGATTAATCATCTGTATATAGGTTGATCTAAATCTAACAAGAAGTAAACTAATTATTTCAAGTAGAACTCCACATATTAAAATTCAACATACCTGAAGAAGAAACTGTAAACCATCACGAGCTTCACTTGAAATAATCAGATAATCTGCACCAATTAAATTTTTTGCGATTGGTAATTATCATTTACTATATAAGTAATAACAATCAAACTTTTCCATTCTATTAGAAATTTTACTTCTCTGTAATGTATGGTCCTTTTTTTGAGGTGGACCAATCCTCTCCTTTCTCTTTTATTTATAACTTAACTTCACTAACCACATCAATAAAAAATTATTTTTTCACATCAAAGTAAAACAAGTAGTTTATATAGGGAGACCTCTTCGAAAATATCTTTAACTTAGTAAATTTCCTTCGAACATTTGCGTATTTATAAATTGCATTAGCGAATCGAAGCAACGGATTAACAGATTAACGCAATACTATATAGACGATGTATTTAAAATATAACAACGTATCAGTTGATCAACGTTATGATTGGCTCTGAAACATGCGGACGGACACGAAGCCAGACCATAAGGCTTCTTTCTATACCTTGTATAGAAGCCTAAAAGTAGCGCACTGGCTACCCAGTTCTTAGACCTCTATACACACAGAGTATTTCCAACACGATTTGAAACGCTCTGTATGATTTTGAATTATGCGGACGGACAGACAGACGGACACGGAGCCAGATCATAAGGCTTCTTGCTATACTTTGTATAGAAGCCTAAAAAGTCTCCGTACGCAAATGCATATAGAAGACGTTTCTAGTAATAGAAACTTGATAAGCACTTCTTAGAAAATGTGCAACGTTTTATCATGCATTAGAATGATAATTAGATGATAAAGTCGTGTATTAATATTTTTATTTTATTATAAATGTGACATAATCATTAAATTATGCACCTAATTTTTTTATGTTATCTTTTGAATTGGCACGTTTTACGAGCAATAATCGAAGATGAGTAAAGAAATTTCCGTTGAAGTACATCAGATAATAATAAAATTGTATTATGAAGGCAAATCAATGGGCGAAATCGGGGAAATGATCGGGAAACCGAAGTCAAGTGTTCAATACATAATTAAAAATTATGGAAGTACGGGTTCCTTGAAAAGTAAGCCCCGTTCTGGACGCCCCAAGATACTAAGTGATCTTACGAACTGCAATATTATACGCGAAGTGAAGAAAAACCCCAGAAAAACTGCCGGAAAAATTGGGGATGAAATTCGTAATAAATTTAATATTAGTGTTTCTGACCAGACAATTAGAAATGTGCTCAGAAAAGGCAATTATAATAGCCGTTTTGGATGACGCAAACCTCTAAGTTCAAAAATTAATAAAAATTAAACACTAAAGTTTGCAACAGGACATCGAAACAAAGACATGGAGTTCTGGAATCGAGTGATTTTTACAGACGATAGTAAATTTAATATATTCGGTTCTGATGGTGGAGAAAAATTGTGGAAAACCCCCAACGAAGTACTTAATATTAAGAATATTAATTCAACAGTCAAGCGTGGTAGTCGAGATCTATTAGTTTATGGGTCTATTGCGGCATCGAATGTTGGAAATTTGCATTTTATTGATTCAATAATGGACAAGTGGGTATATTGGGATATTTTACAAAAAAATTTGAAAGATAGTGTTACTAAATTGGGCCTTCCAAACAATTATATGTTCCAACAAGATCAAGATCCCAAGCACACATCAATAATTGTTAAGGAATGGTTACTTTACCACGTGCCAAAACAGTTCCATTCACCCCCACAAAGTCCCGACTTGAATCCCATTGAGCACCTGTGGAATAAATTAAATCGGAGAATTCGCAAACACGATATAACCAACAAAAATACTCTTAAGAGGGTATTACAGGAAGAATGGAGTAAAATTGGGTCAGATGTAATAAAAAAATTAGTAGAGTCGATGCCGAGACGTATGGAGGCAGTAATTAAAGCTAATGGCTATTGTACGAAATTTTAAATATTAATATAAACGTTTATAGGGCCGTTTTAAATCAGCGTACGGAGACTTTTTTTAGTTCGATTATGACGAATAATTTTATTTGTTTAAATTTTTCTTGCTAATGAGCGGATTTTTTTGGAAATATTTTCTTGAAAGTATGTCTGAATGTATATATTTATTTGCAAATTATCGTATTTCGTAATAAAAAAAATTGTAAAAAACGAAGTAATTGTAATGTAAATTGCTAAAATAGTATCGTACGGAGACTTTTTTGAGTCACTGTATGTAAATGTACGATGCACTCTTATCAGTGGCGACCGGCATACTAATCTTCCGCGTTACGCTTTGGATATCGGGGAATCCCACGCGGTGTGCGATTTTCGGGGAATACCCTATTCAAATAAAACAGCGTTAAACCGAAACAGCGCTAAGCGGAGCAGCGTTAAGCGGGGTCTTACTGTATTTAAATTCTATAATTTTGTTATAATCATTTCTATTAAATTTTATTTCCGCATGTATTTCATTTAGTCGATCCATATTTATGGAAAATTTTTAATTAATTAGGGAAAATGTGAAAAAGTCGGATTTTTTTTAAGACATAATAATTCGTGGATTGTTTTGCTCCAAATTAATTGTATTTAAATATATTTTACAAGAGCGCGATAATGAGAGCTGCTATAGGTAGAAGTTTTTGTACGTCGGGTTACATCAGGTCCAAATTTAAACGTTTTTTATTTCGTTTTTAAAAATCAACTACTACACAAGAAAACTTTAATATTATTTACACTAAAAAACTTAAAGCTTGGAATCGGGCAGATTTTAAAATTCATTAAAACACAAAATTAATCATAAATAGAAGACTCTCGAATCGTGTAAATATATAACGATTATTTACGTGTATCTGCATTGTTATCTGAAGTGATCTTGACGCACGTCATCTGTAAATTAGCAAAAGCCTTTCTCTGACCTACCGCAACACCGGACGATAGAAAGAACGACTCCAGATCGCAAGACGGGGTTTAAATTTAAAATTATTTAAAACGTTCTGCTTATTAACTTCCATTAATTTCCCACCAGAACTTAAATGACGCCCCCACACAAACTAGAAAAAATGACCTCCGTGGCTAAAAGTTGATACCGGCACAATCAAAAATATAGTAGACTAGCTGGCACGGGCGGCATCCGCCGCCCTTAGCCATCTAGACCCAGAATAGATCCGAATAGGCCATAGTTGTTCGGCCTTCATCTGTCATCTTTCATCCGTCATCTGTCATCCGTCAACTGTCATCCGTCATCTGTCATACATACATAATCTTCACGTAAAGTTACATCTTCATGTAAAGTTAAACCTTCCGCAAAGAGGTGGATCTTCCACGTTCTGCGACCTATATAAAGTGCTCCGGTCTTATTCGCGGCATTCAGATTAATTTGTTAGTGGTTTGCATTTTTCGAATTAAAGCCGCCATCTGTTGACAGTATTTTCAGATTAATTTGTGTTTTTTTGTTAGTGGTTTGCATTTTTCGAATTAAAGCCGCCATCCCCGCCATCTGTTGACAGTATTTTGAATCACTGACTGTACGTCAGATTAATTATTTGACAAATTAAATTTTTTGTCAAACTTGTGATTTGATTTTCGAAAAAAGCGAATAACTTTTTTCCCCGATCGAATTTCTTCTCCATTTATGCACGAATAGTTGCGCCTGGAGCTACAAAATAACTGTGCAAAATTTGGTTGAGATCGGTCCAAGGGTCTAGGAACGTATAGCGAACACGCAAGCAAGCAGATCTTCTCTTTTATATATTTAGATAAATAGGTAACCTCTAGGGCAGTTTTTCGTTTTCGGGGTATTTAATTTCGCGTTCCTTTTTTTAGTTTAAAACAACGTAGGGTACATAATTTTTGATATAGAATTTTGGACAACTTAACAATAATTAATTACGACTTGGAGAAATTGACTATGTTTTTGATATTTTGTAATTCTCAATGTGTCAAAAAATGTTCAAATTAGATCATGGAAAGTCGGGTCAATTAAAATAGAGCCAGGTGCAATTCTAAAAACTAAAAAGAAATTATAATAGAATAAAATTTTTGATTTACTTATTCAAATTCAATAACTTTTTTTTCAATTGTAATATTGCTACAGATATTTCATTTAGGAAAATCCAGAAAAGTCGGCGAATTTGTTTTGAAAATAAATTTCATGTACGTAATTATAGAATCAAAAACCAAAAATTCCCATATTTGTTTTTCCCCAAAACGTATTGTGATCAAAAACTTCCGACGCATGGGCATTTTTGTTAGTCAACGTGCACCAGGTTTCAAACTTTTAAAAATTAACTACAAGAAAACGTAATTTTATTATACTCAAAAAATCTTATCACTTTGATTAAGTGCAATATTTTGTTATAATATTTTATTCAATAATTTAGTTTACGTTCAACACAGCTGTTCCAATATATTGCCATATTGCACAATATTACTCACACATGGTGCAATACATCGGCACTTTTTCGTGTTCAATGTGTCGAATTTTTTCATACTTTTTTAGTTTAAAAAACGTAATGTCGATAAAACCTGCTAATCTTGTCGACGATTTTCCACAACTTTGCTCTAAATATTTTTCTTGGCCGTAAAACTTTAGTTTTGACCAGCAAATAATCTTCGTTAAGATTACGTGGAGATCTTTTAAATAATTATAACTTGGAAAAATTTGCTGAATTTTTAGTATTTTTTAATTGGCAATATATTTTACGCTTGCGCTTTTTGCTTACTTACCCTTGCTTTATTTTCACGTTGATTTTGTCTCGTCTAATTTCGCATTTATGTCCATAAAATATAATTTGTTGGCTGTTGTAAAAATGTTGGATCTTGTTTCGTATTCAAATTAATAAAAATAACAATGAAAAATTATGCTAATATTCTATTAACGATTTTTTACGGGCATATAATTTCAAATTCAAGATGATCACAACAAGACCAAAAAGTCGAAAATCGATTGAGTAGTAGAAAATTTTGCCAAGTTGTTAAATGATATGCGAAAAGTAGTTCGTAAAGTGGGGCCCAAAATTAGAATTCCTCAAATGTTTATTAGAAGAAATAGTTTATAAAACTTTTATATTTGGTAAATGAGATCACGAATACAGATGCAAAAAGTTTCCACGTGCCCGGAGATGAAACATCTTTTTTTTTGTAAAAAACCAACCCCAATAGAGACTATTTTTGTTTTTGGGAATTGGGTTTTCTTCTGAACCATAATCGGACTAAGGAATGCAGGGGAATGAAAATATTTATTATTAAATTCTACGTTAAACGTCCAATTCTCGCAAACAATTTTCCAAGTTAGTATAAATTCAAATTAACTTCTAAAAGCCATTTAGACGGAAATAAAATATACAGTTTTGTAATTTGATAGTCACTCTGGAGTACACCGTAGAATATTCGTCGAATTTCCCTCTCAGGTGAACGCTTTTTCACATATGATTCAAAGAAAGCAAACCCAAAACGGCGAATACGTGAAGTTTTTCGTAAACGGTGTATCGCCTGATAAATTTTAGGAGTTAAGGTAGTTTGGCTCACAAGTTCTACTTCGTGCGGTATGGAGGCTACATTTTTGTAGAAGTGAGAGGAATAAATTTCGTAAATAACTACCAAACAGTTTTTTTGGACGTGAAACTCGGCGAATATGATTCTGAATTTGGAATCTAATATCAATAATTGGGCAATTATTTACGCACCATCCAAATAGAGAATTTATCGATTCACCCTCACTTCCAGGCTCATTATCGATTAAACTATAGCTTTTACGTCAAATTCTGTTATTTAATTTTGTTGCCATCAATTTTAACCGATATAAAATTTTCCAGGCCATGCAATTGAGAAAAACAACACATATTCACCATTTAGGGGGTGTTTTTACAAATGTTACGACGGAAATTCAATTCTACAGTACTACCCTAAATTTTAAAACAATACATTGTATATCTATCGATACGCCTTTTAGAAACTTTTATGCAACTTTGAACGTTGTTTGCGAGTTGAATGGAGATTATTATATAGGAATTATAAATATTTTCATTCCCATTATTGTTTTCGTCTAACGGACTGCAAGAAAATGAGAAAAATTTACGTCCAAGTTCGTATTGGGGAGTGGGTTTTCACAAAAACGGGGATGTTTCATCGACTTAGGAGGTGCGAACTTTTCTAATCCTTATTGAGGGTGTGTGTACCAAATATAAAAACTTGGTAAACTATTTCTTCTAATTGCATTACCTTTGCCTAATTTCCGTAGAATAAATCAAAATTTTATCATACTGTAGCTCAAATATTTTTGCTCAGAAGTCACTGTGAATAAAATATTCCCAAGTTAACAGTTTTTTCTGTTTCCAAAATTCATAATACAAATTCCCGTTCAATGATGGACACAATATCCAAAACGTGATGCGATTCCCTGTGACACGCACAAACTGTGGTTCCCAGGGTAGATTTGTGGGTAAAGATGGAGAACTGATGGTCCCCATATTCAAAATGCGAACAGATTTTGTTGATAAGTTAAAAAGTTGGGAGCCATCCGTTATAATACTGAACACATCCAAAACGCTATCAAAATCTTGTAATTCGTTCGAAAAGTTAAGTCATGTCATCCGTTAGCTATAAGTTCTCATTTAGATTTGTCGGTTGGGTTAAAGAGGCCGTCGGCAATTACCCTCATTGCCCGAAACGCGAACTTGATCAGACGAGTATTAAGAAATTAGATCTCCTAACACATAAATCGGGAAGTCCCAGCTTCAATTTGTTCGCGGGGCAGGGGTGGACATGGGCTGATAAACGTATTGCCAAAAACGTGATCTAAATCAGACGATTTGTTACAAAATTGGAACCTGTAACGCAAATACTGTTGGCCCTGTCTCTACTTTGTCAATAGTGTTGGCTCATACTAAAATAGTATGATGCGGATTGGGTTAGCAAGGTGATTTGGGATGTCGACATGTCGTTTGATATCAAGCTGAGAGCGTTCTTTTTCGTTAGATATATTACTGTAAGCGTGACGTTGAAATAACAATGTACTAATGTTGATGAATATCTTGGAAAAGTTTTGTAATGTGTATTTTCTACTTTGCAGGTTCGAAATATGACGTCGACCAAAACGACAATCCGCCAACGAAGTGTGTCGTCAGATGTATTCAAGTTGGTTCCACCTCTATTCTAAAATATAAACTTGTGTACTGTAATAACTTGTCATAGTACATTGACAATAAACCAAAAATAGAATATGTTCCGTCTTTCTTTATTAGCAACACAATTTGAGTCATACGAATGATAAGCATTCAAGGTAAGTTAGTGACATCACCTGCACGGGAGTGGGTAAGCACTTGCTCGGAGCGGACTTGGAAAATAGTTCAATTATAAGCATTGAAGGTAAGTTAGTGACATCACCTGTGCACTTAAGTGGGTAAGCTACTTGCTCGGAGGGGACTTAGAAAATATTTCAATACTTTACTTCTCCCACTTCCGTCATGGCCCCACCAAGTATTCCGAACGAAACCGAACTCGGTTCGGTTGGAAGTGGGGGAGACCAATTTGGTATATAAGTAATGTATCGCCTGGGTTTGAGGTGGGTGGGCGAAGGCCGTTAGCCATCAAACACATAGCTGTTCCAACTCGATTAACAAGCCGCGAAGCGGCTTGTTATAGGGGCGCGCTTCGCGCGCCCCCAGTCGATCGAGTTGGAGAGCTAGATGTTTGCTGGACTACTGTTCATCCCGCCCCACCCACCCTACAATTAGAACATTGCTTATATACCAAATTTGTTTCCCCCACTCCCAAACGAATCGACTTCGGTTTTCGTTCGGAATACAAGTGGGGCGCCATGAAGAAGTGGGATAACTTACTCATTTCAATGATACACCAATATCTAATTATAAACTTTATTGTAACGTACGTAAGTATTTTATTATTGTACATAACATTACTTTGAAAAATATACAACTTCAAGCATTGCGCATGTTATGTTAAAGTAAAACCATGCATTAATATAATAATTAAAAATTTAAAATATGTTACGATAGCCTGACTCACATTCGATTCAGCAGTCTATCGCATTCCTTTTAAAGTTCAATAACTGTAAAATTAGCAATAAGCAATATTTTTATTATAAATAGTCACAATTGTAATTATAGATTATTATTATGCTGTATGTCTAAAATCGATGTCAGTCGTAATTTTCAATAAATTTATTTAAGTAATTTTGATTTTTTTTAAATAATTTTGTTAAGTGAAATTAACTGGCGCAGTCGGTAGGATACTCAGAAGGGCTTTAGATCAAATTCTCTAAAATAACCCTTTTTGTGTTAACAATCAACTGAGAACCAACATTAAATTTTAAGTGATAAGAAGAAACAAATAAAAAGTGCAACAAGAAGAAACAAATAGAAGACAATCAATCAATCCAATAAGAGGGAAGAAGTTTCGAAAGATTTATAACCAAGGGATGAAGAAATTCACAACGTTCTTCATTTGCTTAGCGTAAGTTTTTGCTCATTATTATATTTCCTTTATTCCTTCCTGAATGTCAGAAGCAGAAATAACCGAATTATTCCATAATTTAACCCTATCATCGGAATCAATTTTACAAAGTATTCCAAATATTCTATCAAACGATCCCCCTAGTAATAATTACGAAATGGCACAACTAGATAGATTTAACTGCGAATTAGTACCAAAATATGATGGCAATCCAGCGACTTTATCGATATTTATTAATGCATGTGAACATTTATTGAGAAGATTTGGTACAACAAATTCAGATGATGTTGTCAACGGACAACTTATACAAGTTATACTGGGCAAATTCGAAGGACGAGCACTCACATTAATTGCTAGTCGAGAAAATTCAAATACCTGGGGTAACATAAAAAAATTATTATTACAACATTTTGGAGATCAACGCGACGAAAATTGTCTACTACGTGATCTGATGAGCCTCAAACCATACAAAAACGAATCCTCATATCAATTCGGAATGAGATGTCAGGATGTACGAAGCTTACTTTTAACCCATCTACAATTACATGAAGCGGACCCAAACGTCAAGTTGGTAAAAACGAAAATTTACGATGATTTATCACTCCAAACATTCCTTCAGGGTTTGAACGGTCAAATTGGCCTAGTTGTAAGATTAAAACAGCCACCCAATCTAGAAGCGGCAATGGCGTACGTAACAGAAGAAGAAAATTTCATGTACGCCCAAAATAAAACAAACATCTTAAATTTCCAACGGCAATATCAACCGATAGAAAAGAAACAACCATTTCATCCAACTCCAATGCCGAGTGTCAACCCACCTATGTTAACCAATTTTGGACAGCAGCCACTACAAACCCAAAATATACTTCGACCACCCGTATTCAAACAAGCTAGTACAACAAGGACACCAAATCCATTTGCCTCACAACCTCGAACTTTCGGAAGATTTTCAGGCCCATCAACGCAATCAAGAATGGTCCCACAGCAAACAAATAATTACAGTTACAAGAGAAACTATCAACAACCTAATTATAATGGACCACAATGGAACACATTTAAACCTCCACAACAACGCTACGAACCAGAACCAATGGACATTTCATCTGGAAATACCCGTCGATCAGGAATCCCACAACAAGAAACACAAGTATTGTACTATCAAGATATAGAACAAGGAGATTATGAAGATACACCCACATATGAACTAGCAGAAAATTGTGATGAAGTTTATGAAACAAAAGTTAGCCAACCATTGGAAAATTCCAACGAACATGAGTACGTCGAAAATTTCCACATGGAAGCCTACAGTACCAGCACGACAAATAATACAATAAACCTTAATATAACGACTCTTTCCAAATTGCCATATATTAAAATTCCAGAATTAAAGTTAAAATTTTTAATAGATACAGGATCAACAAAATCTTTAATAAATCAAGAAATCGCACATAAATATTTCCCTAACCAAATTAATTACGAATCGTTCAAAATTCTGACAGCTCATCAAGTAAGTCAACATGATGAAGTAGCATACATAAGGTTACCCGATTCAATCGATTCTACAATCAAGCACAAGTTCTACCTTTTTAATTTTAACAATAAATACGACGGTTCAATAGGTGTAGATTTATTAAAATTTTTAGAAGCCAAAATTAATTTCAAGGATAAGGTACTAAAAACGAAAAACAAAACGATACCGATCTATTTAGGAGACGACGACGATGACGACATCTCGATGGCAGTCAATCTAGACGAATCCGAAAACGACCTCAGAATAATCGATTTGGATACAGAGAAAGAATGGGCAGGAGCACCCATGCCTACCATAAGCGAAATCAACGGGTTACTGAACAATTCAAATGAACCGGCAGCGAAAGGCCAAGATGATGGAACTATTCATTCCAACATAAACGACGAACGAGTAACAGCAGTCCACATCATTAAAGAAGCTATAGATGATAAAAAACACCAATTCATAATTAAGACAACCCACCAGGGAGAGTTGAAGGTACAAACAAAAAACCAAAAATTTCTGACACTAATCGACAGTTTGGGAAAAATCGGACAAGCAGTTCCAATAACAAGTAGAAATATTACTGAACTTGCGAATGCCTTAATCACACATTTTTCATACTACGGAGTTCCAGAATCAATAACAAAGGATAACGGGACGGAGATAAAACACGATATCGTACGAGAATTGTTAAACTTACACAAGGTAAAGGTTCATTTTACTACACCAAGAAATTCACAATCAAATAGGATGATCGAAAGGATGATTTCAACCCCAATCGAACACCTACGAATTATGAGGGTAGATGGCAAGAAAACTAGTAACATAAGAAGAAAAACTAAGAAAAAATTTTACGGACCTTTTATCATTACAAAATTATTTAACGATAACACGGCGGAAATCCGGAATAAAAATAATCGAATACAGGAGATACATGTTAGATTACTAAGAAGACCTACTCTTGTTACAGATGCTGCTACGCAACCGTCGACATCCAAGACTTGAAGAACAACCCCGGAATGTTACCACTTAGATTAGGAATAGTTAATAATCAAATTAGTTACTGGACGCTTATTAGAGTAATAGATATAACACCACTTAGAAGGGAATTAGATGAATTAAATAGTAGTTTTAACAATTTAACCTTAATATACAGTAAACATGAAAACGGGAAAACACATCGATGGAATAATCAAAATCTACATAGCCTTTTGGAACATACCATAACCGAAACTAATACAAAATTCGAACAAATTAATCTTTACGAAAATCATAGAAGAAAAAGAGGTTTCATTAATGGATTGGGCGGACTAATTAAAACCATTACAGGAAATTTGGATAATGAAGATGCAGAAAAATATAACTATGCAATAAACCAATTGACCAACGATCAAAATAAAGTAAAGTTGCTATTTAAGGAACAAATCAAATTAACAACTTCAGCAATGGAAAACTTCAACAACAGCATTATTAAAATAGCAAGAAATCAAGCACTTTTACTAGAAAAATTAACCTTCATGGAACTTAATATAAATGCAACTAATTTTTACAAAACTAAAGTAGATGAAAAATTAACGATGACGACAATTTATCTAGAATTAATAACAGCCGCAGCAACAATACGAGATATTTTAGAAACACTCGAAGAAGCGATCACCTTTGCATCAGCAAACATTATGCATCCATCAATATTAAAAGCCAAAGACCTTAACCACGAATTGTTACAGATACAGCTATTATTAACAAATTCTAAATTGCCTATAAACCCAAATTTGGAAAATATTCACGAATTTCATAAAATCATAAATATTAAAGCCTTTATCCAAAATACCAAAATACATTTCATATTAGAAATCCCAGTCGTCGAAAAAATCGACTATAATTATTTTCATCTATTTTCCTGTCCAATATTTAATAATCCTTTATACTCAATAATCATTCCCAAAGCCAAATTCCTTGTAATAAACGAGCAAAACTTCGCATTAAGTAACCAAAGATGTAAAGATATAAATTTTAACAAATTTTTGTGCAAATTGGAAATTAACCAAATCGAAGAAAAGTCACCTTGCGAAGTTCATCTTATTCAACACACAAAGAAATACCAAAATTGTCAGCAAGAAAGTTTAAGTTTGGCCCACACGAAAGTCCAACAGGTCTCTAGTAATCAATGGATGGTAATAACAAAAGTAGAAGACGTAATCAAGAAAGAATGCGATGCAACAACAGAAACTATTTCGTTAAATGGAACATACTTAATATCACTAAATGGTAAATGCAGGATCAAAATACAAACAAAATTACTAACGACACAAGAGAAACGACTTAAAAATAACTTAGTGGAAATCCCGAAGTTAAAATTCGAATACACTAGCAACAGACACAATAATGTCAACATTACCTTCAGGCCAATCGAATTGGAACCGATAAATTTGGACGAAATTAAAGCAACAGAAATCAAATTGCATCAAATCGAGGAAAACATTGAAGAAACATCCCAAGCTCCTGTGTACTTCCATCAAGCAAGTGGATGGACCATCATGTTATATATGTTAATTTTCATTATTTTAATCACATATGTTTTAGTTAGAGTTTTTAAGAAGAAAACACCATCCGGAACAATCAAAGAGAAACCAATCGAACAGAAACCAATCGAACAGATCGGACTTCAAAATTTAAGGATACCCTAATTTTGGTCCTAGAGGGGAGGTGTTATGTTAAAGTAAAACCATGCATTAATATAATAATTAAAAATTTCAAATATGTTACGATAGCCTGACTCACATTCGATTCAGCAGTCTATCGCATTCCTTTTAAAGTTCAATAACTGTAAAATTAGCAATAAGCAATATTTTTATTATAAATAGTCACAATTGTAATTATAGATTATTATTATGCTGTATGTCTAAAATCGATGTCAGTCGTAATTTTCAATAAATTTATTTAAGTAATTTTGATTTTTTTTAAATAATTTTGTTAAGTGAAATTAACTCGCACTACCATTTCCACTTCCATCTTGGCTGCACCAAACTTCGAAGTCCGGTGTGACGCGTTCCGCTATGACCGTGGTTGATTCATCACCTTACCTGTAATATGAACAATGAATTACAATCATATTATATCTAATATTAATTTATTATTTACATTTTCTTATGCACGTAAATATTCCTTTGTGATTAAAATTTCATTTTATATCATTTAATAATATAACTTAAAATTTTACCACAGTCTATTATCAAATTTTGCGTACAATTTAGTAAATAGAACCACAATAAATTAACATGCAATTGTCAATAAGAAAATTCAACGCATTTCACAGGACTGACAAAGATACTACTACTGTACTCAAAAATAGCTAATTTTTGAACTGTGCTATATTTTAGACCACAATATTTTTTTATCATGTAGCTGGAGTTTAGTTCTTTGTGTGTTGACAAAATCGTGCGCGCCTTTTTGCGAAATATCTACTTCATTATTTTAAGTAATTTCATATCCATTTTTGAACTTGGCTTCATTATCCAACACTAACAAGAAATGAATGCGAATTTTGATCATTTTTGTACATGTCCAGTAGAGCATTGTTTAGTCGCGGATAGCCGGTTTTAGGGGATGCGTGTGAACGGTTCTCGCCACGACCCATAAATATTTTTACCACCCCCGAAGAGTTGACTTCCATTTCTTTTAAAGAAAAATGTACGTTAGTGGTTTGTGCTACTGCTATTTCATCCAAGTTGATATTTAAGGGGGAAAAAGTTCTCATAATTTGTGCGCAGCACCACTTGCAACTTAATATTAAATTAAGATACCGTTCCCGGAAGATTTTACTGACAGGAACTTCTGAATAGAAACAGTTCGTCATGTGAATGCAGAAAAAACCTAAGTCCAAATTTCTTGATCTACATTTTATTACAGAAAATTATTTTGGACTTAGGATTTTTTTGCATTGTTATTAATAAAAATCATTAATAAAATAAAAATCAAGAAATTTGGACTTTGGTTTTTTCTGCATTCACATGACGACTTGAGCTATCGAACGGCGAAATTTTGATTTTACGACGAAAAACTTACGTATGTTGTATCACGCATAGGTAAATTTTAAATGGAAAATCGGTTAAATTTGATATTTTACAGACGAAGTAATTTTGAACAATTTTACACGTTCCACTTACATGTGGTAAGAGCAGCGGCCAAGAATTTACATCCACTACTTTACACAAACATATCACTTAGAAACTAGGCAATAATTTCTACTGCATTTTTTGTTGGCCCTTTCTTTATTAGACCGTCTATTTTTGGTCTCATTTTGATCATCTTAAATTTAAAAATTTTATGTTAGTAAAAAAAATCCTTAAATTGTAACGAGAATTTGAGCATTTTTATAAAACTTTGCCTTTGAAAACGAAAAACCTGCTAAAATGTTTACAACCTACAAATTTTTTACAGATATAAATAAGCAATTTTAGATCAAAACGAAACCAAAAATCAACCGATAAATAACAAGTGCGGTAAAATTGTCAAGTTACAAAGTGATATGTGAAAAGTTGGTCAAATTGGCCCCATAACTACAATTTCTAAATTTTGGCACATTAAAAATAAATTAACCAATTATGTCGAAAATAACAATTTTAACTGTTGGCAAGATTTGCTTACTGTTCAGTTGAAAATAAATATCCAAAGTTTTGTCGATGTGATACACCTAGCAAAGGTAAGGCGTAAATTATTGGCATCGCTAATTTAACGTATAGTATAAAACGCATATAGCCAGTTTCGCCAACGTTAATTAAGGATTTATTAATCAATACACCAAGTTTTAAATTAAAAAATGATCGCAAAATTGAACAGCCCGGGAAAGAAAAAACTATTTATGCACTAATTTTGATTGTGCCGTTAGCCCCAACAACATTTTCTAACCCGTAGTGAATTATATATTTTTGAATAATAAAATTTCCAAATTAAATTGTATTATTGTAAAATTATAGTAATATTAATCTAAGCGTCATTCCTAATATTATATACGTAAGTAAAATGTAAACTAATAAGGACAGTTACTTTTAGCCAAAAATCACTGAAAGTTATCTCAAGTAAAATCTCTCACAAAATTTTGTGTGTTTTTTAAAACCTGTTCGAGTTTCAAACTCGTATAACAGAAGAGGTTTCTGTAATAGGTAATAATCGCGCATACCGTGTATTAAAAAATAAACTAAACCAATGATTATTGTCTAAAATCTTTTGAATTACACAACTTCGGTCAATTTTTCTAAATCGACCATAATTTTAAATTTCCCCTCGCAATCCCGGCGGTTATCACCTGTTCGTAAAATGGATCAAAACCCAAGTCGAGAATATTCTTTCTAGTGCAAAAGTTGTCGAAAACCGCATCAAAAATTATCTACACTACGTTTTAAACTAAAAAAAAGTATCACAAAACGAAATACCCCGAAAAAAGAAAATATACTAACTATTTTTGACTGTGACGTTATTAACTTCTGACCATAAGTCGTCGAGAGGTAGGAGATAAGGAGTTGAGGTAGGTCAGAGAAAGGAGAAATGCTAACTTCGAGATGATGTGCGTCAAGGTCATTTCAAATAATAATACAAAAACATGTAAATCATCGTAATATATTGACACGACACGAGGGGGTCCTCTATTTATGTTGAATTTCGTTTTCAATAAATTTTAAAACCTGCCTGATTTGATGAACAACCTCAAAGATATTAAATTTAGGAGTGCATGAAAAATAATTCAAGTTTAAAGATTTTTCAAGTATAAATAATATTAATTACGTTTTCTTGTAGTTGATCTTAAAAAACGAAATAAGAAAACTTGATCTAACTAAACAACAGCTCTCATTTTCGAGCTCTTATAAAATGCATTTAAATACAATTAATTTCGAACAGAAGAAATAAATTATTGGTTTCTTTTCCAAAACAAATTCTCCGAGTATTCCGGATTTTCCATTATTAATATTAATTAATTAAAAATTTCTCTGACTTTAATAAGCGAATAAAAATAATGTTGTTAAGTTTTAAAGAATTTCCATCAACCCAAGTTTTAATTTTGCCGACTTTCCATGACCAAATTCCTCACTTTTCCAGGTATTCCATAAATGTGAAAATCACGTTTATAGTAATATATTAAGGAATACAGGAAGGAGTCAATTGCATTAACTACTTTTCACATATCGCTTTGCAATATGCGGGTCGAGTTATGTAACCATCCCCGACCAAAAAAAATTTTCGTGTGCTACACACTAAAGAACATAGTTAATATAGTCTATAGAAAAATTATTTTGCGAGAATTCCTTATAAACAACCCCAATTTCGAATTTTTAAAGTACGTAAGACTCGTCCGGCTGTGCGCATCGAAAAACCCAAGCCTGCGCTCCTCCGGAGCTCCGGCCGGTTTTTCATCGCCGGAGCCGCTACGCGGCAGAAGCTAAACATACTTGAAGGCGCCATCCTTCAAGAAAACCGGGATTTGAGAAAATCGGGATTCGAGGACGTTCGAGCAGCATTTGACGAAATTTTCTAAGTGTTAGGGTATACCATTCCACACGTACCGCCAATAGAATGACGACGCGCGGAATGTCATATGAGATTCCCGCGCGTCGGTCGGCTTTTACATGTTAAATTTGCTAACTTCAAAATCGATTTATTCAAAAGTTTGGGCCCAATTCTCGCAAAATATTTTTACAATTTACTATATTAACCATGTTCTTTAGTGTAGAACACACGAAATTTTGATTTGAGTGCGGATGGTTACGTAACCCTAACCCAATATGCTTTTACTCTTTATTTACGCGTCGATTGTTTGGTCTCATTTTGATCCCCTCTAATTTCGCATTAAATGTTTAAACAAAAATTATTGTAGGTCGTTACAAAATTGCTTACATTTTTTGTAATCAAAGGGAAATTTATTTTTCTTTAAATAACCAAAATAACCAAATAACCACTATAACGCAAATTTTACGATCATGAAAATAAGACCAAAAACTCGACCGTCAAATAAATCCAGGATTAGCAAGCAATGCAGCAGAAAAACTTGAAAAGTTATATTATGCGAAAAGTACTTGGTCCTCGTGGGAAATGGGACAACTTGAAAGACACTTTTTTTAAATAATTTATTGTTATTAGCGATATTTTCCGACAATAATATGCAACAACTTGTTTTTCCAAATTGGTCCACGCGGAGAAGCTTTCGGTAGTTTTTTTTTAAATTAAAAGTACAAGAAATTGTCGAATTGTTCAACAAAAAAACCTAAAACTTTGGATTACAACGTATGCGTCCATAAATGGAACCGATGATGCATTACAAATTTTTATTTTCTCTAAACTAGCACTACAAAACGATAAACACCAGTCACGCAAATATTGGGTGTGTTTTTAAACTGTACCGGTTGCTCGAGCAATAATTGCTCGAACCAAATTCGAGCAGGTAAGGCACTACCTTACGATCCGGTGCATGAAAATTTGCTCGAGTAATGCGTTAGAGCAGAGTGGGGTAGTTTTAAAACGACTGATGACAATAAAATTGATGTAGTAGTTTAAAAACACACTTTTTTTGTTCGAGTACTCGAACAGCTGCTCGAGTAGTTTAAAAACACGCCCATTATCTGCCTAATTTTAATAAACATTATAAAATAAAAAGATGAAATTGGGTTAGGATATTGACTTTCTCGATAAGCAATCTATTGTCATTCGAAGTTTCGACGTTGGATGGCTGCACTCACTAAATATAAAAATACCTATATTTATGGTGACCATATTATTTTTATGAAAAAAAAGTACATTTCGGCGAAACACGGTAAATACCTAAAAAAAGGTCAACGGCGCACAGTGTGGTGGAGGCGGACAAATGGTGATTTTTAAAGTAATTCATTTGGTCTGTTTAATAATAGTTTCTTGCTAGGAACATCCCAAGGATTCAGGAACACAAAAAAAATCATTAAAAATTCGCTTGGAAAGTGTCGAAAAAATGGGGCCAAGTCAACCTTTTTTATTATATATGTACATATATGTACCGTATACATACTCGTTACTAGCACACAAGTGCCAAAACAAAACAAAGAATTACATTTTTAACGGTTTGTAGACTTAATTTCGACCTAAAAACTCGATTTTTTTAAATGTTAACTTCTCTTAAACTTTTAGTTGTGTGAGAACGCATGAGACACGCCGAAAATTTTTTTGTGGTATCATTGGTATCTCTAGTACTTGCCCTCCAAATTTTAGCTGCAGATACTTGCAGATGCGAACACAAGAGCGTTTTTACTGAGACTTGTCCAATTTTTACCGAAGGTATTATTGGATTAACAAATCAATAAATTTTTCCCAAATGCCCATGTAAACAATACATAAGCAGAACGGACGATACAGAAAGATATTAAAAACAATTGAAAACTATTTTAAAATGACGAACTTTAGCATTTCGAATCGTGGCTTATGCAATATTCTGTGGGAAAACACAAAAATTATTGTTTTCTTCCGTTATATTAAGGACTAGCTGGCACAGTCGGCCTACCGGCAGCCTTTAGCCATCTAGACCGTGTCGGATGTGGTTGTTCGGCCTTCGGCCTCACTCCAAGGTACTAAAGTAGCCTACGTTTTTAGTAGAGTTGTAAATAACTTCTACACCAAATTTGGCTAAGATTGGTCAAATAGAAACGTAAAGCATTGTCGATCGTTCGACAGCATTCATTATTGCTTTTAAGTTGATTTTGAGTAGCCTGCCTTCCTTTAAGGAATCTCGATAATCCATTCATGCGCGTCCCTATGGACGCGCATGAATGGATTATCGAGATTCCTTAAAGGAAGGCAGGCTACTCAAAATCAACTTTCATTTCCTTTGCGAATTTTTGCACTATTTCAATACAAAAACATGCGCAGGGACCTACATAATAAGTGTGCCAAATTTGGTTCCGATCGGTCAAACGGTTTAGGAGTCTATAGGGAACATACATACAGTGGCGGCCACATAATTAACAACAAACTGTTGCTATATAAAGAAATTTCAAAGTTTTTATTTGTCTATTTATGATAAATTCATGTTTAAATTACAGCAAGTTGTGATATATTTCACACTAATTAAATAGTAAAGGTAAGCTAGTGAAATTTTTAATGACAACCCATATAAAGCCATTAATTTTCTTTTGTTTAAAAAAAGGAAAGGGACATATAATTAACAACGAATTAATTTTGATAGAAAATTTTTTATTAAAACGTTAAAAGTAAACAAATATTAGTTAATATTTAGTAGGGAATCCTTTATTTTTAATTACTGCATCACATCTTTAGCTCATCGATTTAATGAGGGTTTGACAATACTCAATAGGTATTGAAACCCATGCTACTTCAATAGCTTCGTACAGTTCATCAAGATTTTTATATTGACCTTTACCCACTTCTTTTTTTTACCTGTCCCCAAAGATTTTCTATGCGTACTGCATGATGGCCAGTCAACTACAGATATAGATTTCTTTTTAAACCACTTTTTCACCATCTTTGCCGTATGCTTAAGATCATTATCTTGTACCAGTTTCCATGTGATAGGCAAATACTCGTCAGCATATGGTTCAAGAACATTTTCTAAGATATCGATGTATAGGTGTTGATCCATAATACCATTTATACGTTGAATAGGACCAACCCCTCTCCATGAAAACGAACCCCAAAGGAGCACACTACCCCCCCCCGGGTTTAACAGTTGGTATGTTAAATCGGGGATCAAATTCACTGTTTGGTGGACGTCGGACATATAATTTTCCATCAGAACCAAATCGATTTACTTTGGTTTCATCCGTGAAAAGTATTTTTCCATTCTTTTGTACTCCAACCAATATGTCCTCGAGCAAATTTTATACGACGATCCCTATTTCTTTTGCTCACCATTGGTTTCTTTCTTGCAACTCAACTGAATAGGTTTGCTTCGTTCAATCGTCTTCCAATAGTGCGGACAGATAATGCCTTCTCGTTTCCAGAAAATAATTGCCTGTGTATATCCACAGCTGTTTTTTTTGGATCAATTTTTGCGATACGAACGATCTTGCGATCTAACCATATAGACGATTTTCAACTTTTTTCTTTCCTTACAACAGTTTCTACAGCTCCATTTTTATTAAAATATCGTACAGCGTTAAATACCATTCTTTTAGAATACTGGATGTGTTCTGCAACTTGACTATAAGACCACCCTTTACTTATCAAATTTAAAATTAATTTCCTAACTTCTGGCGTGCAATTTTTTTGTATTCCTATGTTGAACTGAATGACACGATTTTTAATACAAGACTGGCACTTATTATATTACTTTCTTGTACTAAAGTATCAATTTTCATTTGGTTTTATCAACCTAGCAATATATTAAACACGTCGTTGCTAATTATGTGGCCGTGACAATTTTGCTGCAATTGCTAAGATACGCATTTACACTTTTCTTAAAAGAAAAATTAAAGAAAGATGTTGTAATTTGAATCGTCTTAGGGTGTATCATCATTTAAAAAAAAATTAAGTGGCTGATAGGAAAGTTTCTGTATAAATATTTTAATAATGAATGAAAAAGACATCGTTGTTAATTATGTGGCCGCCACGTACATACACACATACATCCATATTTATATATATTAAGGATTAAGGATATAGTAAGACAACTTCCAGATTTTTTGCCCTAAAATTGAAGGTTCGGCAACCGTTTGTCCACAAAATCCCCATTTCACCACACTGTGCGGCATACCTAAATATACGACGATTAAGATTGATGACCTTTTTTTTCTGGGGGTTGCACTGAAGGAAACAACCATGAGGTTTGGGGCAGCGTCGGGTGGCACCCCCCCCCCCCCCGGCGGGTGTACAAAAAATAAGTACATTTGTAAGTACTTGGAGAAGTTTTTAAGGGTGCGCTATATACGCACCCTTATATATTACCCTATAGGGTAATACGCTATACAGACCTTTCGAATTTCGCTATTCTAAGAAAAACTATATCATATATGACATTTAGCAAATCAGGTTCCTGTAGAAAAAACTATGATCTGTGTTTCTAGAGATGAATTATTAAAATTGTGCCTAAAATTTAGCCATAAAAATAAAAACTGTAACCTAAAAAAAAAATTCCAAACCAAAATGTCTTTCTCTAGAAACACGAATATACTCGTGAAGTTTACAGATTATCAAATTAAATTGATAAAAGTTTATTTATATCAGTTATAATCAATCTACAGTTTCGTTTATCATTATTACCATTTTAGGCAGTTTTTGCGAAAAATAATTCACGGTGTGTCATAGTGATGGCGTTGTACTCAGTCGAACTGGTCGGATCGGAATTTACATACATATTTTAACTATACATCTATTACTGAAATACTTAAATACTGAAATAAAATTAATTCGTATTTGACTTTCGATTTCATTTATTAAATGTTCTATAAAAAATTTATGCAAATTAATTAAGTGGCCGCAGACTTTTGCACAGTAGTGTACATTTTGGTGCGACATCTGTTTGAAATGAATATCACAAATGGATTTTTAAAATTATTCCAAAAGGTATGAAGCTGAAATAAATTTAATAATAATTGCGACAGTAGCGACGTTGGCGGCCATTTTACCAGGTGTTTGTCAATTCCCCACCTTAAGTACATAGGACATCGTTCTAAAAAAGAGTACTGTCCTACTAAAATAAGTACATATGGTCACCATACCTATATTGTCATTCGAAGTTTTCACGTTGGATGGCAGTACACACAAAATATAAAGATACCTTTACTGTCATTCGAAGTTCTCCCGTTAGTTGTCGGTAACCACAAATTATAAAGAAACCTACATAGTCACTCGCAGTTTTCACGTTTACCCACAAAATATAAAGATACCCATATGGTCTTTATAAGTTTTCACGTTTTGCCGATAGATGGCAGCAAAGAAATGTCAACATTAAATTACTTTTTAAAACTTGTGACTGCGTGCAAATTAACATATCCAACTAGCAATTTGAAGACACCAAAAATTAAATGTAACCAACCTTTTCTTTCCTATACAGCCATTATCCTCATTCCATCTTCTAAACTTAAAAGTGATTTTAGAGTTGTCGGCGAATTTTGCATCAACTTCGATAATAAATTTACACCAAAACTTTTTGTTTCCCACTTGCAAACCTCTCTCTCTCTCGCCTGCAGCCGTTTTCACATTGTTTCTTTTATAAATTTATTCTGAAAAAGAAAAATGCATGAGATTTTGTCAAATAACAGGCAAAAGATATTTAAAAAATGGGACCATTTTAAAGTAATAAAAGCCAACAATAAAACAAATTGAGTTTTATTACAACATAACAATATAGTTCTTATTTCAAGTTCGTATAAATGCAAGTTGGCAAACCATGAGAGGGGTGAAATAATAACAGTTTTACTTTTGTAATTAATAAAACAAAAACTGCTTGTTTGATTTTAAAGTGGTAAATAGAATTTTTGAAATGAAAAGCACAATTTTATAATGATTATCTGTCTCAAAACCGAAATATAAGCTTCCAGACATGTAAAGAATTGTAATAGTACTAAAATTACGGAATTAAAGTCAGTCATTGGATGCTCCCAATAAATGTAGTGTACTTACATTATTTATACTTTATAATATGAATGCATACATAAATCTAAAAAAAAATCACAATTTTGGATTTTTTTGAAGTATGGTGACCTTTGCAAAAACTTCAGAGACATGACCATAACAACATTAGTGTAAGAAAATTGCGAAAAAATATGCAAAATCGGTCTTCTGCGATTTTTCGAAGGATTTCGTTGGGTAATTGTTCGTACTTTAACATACTAAAATTACGAAAAGCAACTGTTTCTTTGCAATATTTCCTTACCGGTTGACTTTAGGATGAAAATGACTTCTATGAATTTTATAGACAACAAAATTTACTAAAACTTTTATCTAACATATTTCTCTTTAAGTTGAATAGTTGCTGAGCGTCAGCGCTGTTAATAGACATTTTTGAAAATTTCAAAAACGCACGATTTTGACCCGACTTTTTTTTATACCCAAGAATTTTTTCCGATTAGCATGTCTTGCTAAACCGAGCAATTGATGTAAACCAACTTTGATTCATTAAATGTCCTATTCATATTTTTATGGTTGTTATGAAGGTTTTCATTTGT
Organism: Podabrus alpinus; assembly: GCA_932274525.1. NCBI lineage: Eukaryota > Metazoa > Arthropoda > Insecta > Coleoptera > Cantharidae > Podabrus > Podabrus alpinus. The sequence continues at coordinate 24,336,027 of OW026453.1, forward strand.
TGCTAAAAAGTCACGCCACGTTTTAAATCAAAGTGGGACTACAAAGATGCCATTTCAGACAAACTTTGCTATTCAAATGTACCGTGTGCTCATTTAAAACCACTCCAATATTTCAAACAGTCACCAGGCAATCGATACTTCAAAAACATAACCGCAATTCAAATTTCAAAATCCAATCTGTTACGAGTGCAAACTTACCATTTTAAAATATAATAAAATTGCTTTGAAGTTTCCAATTTCCAAGGGGAGATGAAGAATGTTCCAATCCACCGAATCATTTAATCATCGTAATGCATTATATGCACTTTCATCATCCAAATTAATCAAATGTTGACATCTGAAATAAAAAGAACAACTTGAGCATTGTAAATAATTTTGTAAGGCATAAACCAAGTTGAATTTACCTTACGAATGCAAGATTTATTTCTCAATCAAATTCCACACTTTTTCAACATAATTCAATATAATTGACAGTCAAATTATGTATTTCTCTTACAAATAGTCATTATTTGTTAAAATCAGCGCTTCGAATGTTTTCCGTTACAGCGCCGCTGTGGCAATTTAACGATTACAACAAAATACGGGGTGCTTGTAGAAAGTTTTTAACTAAATTTTATTAATTATCAATTTATATGAATTTTACTTCTTCTTCTTCGCGTGCCTATCCGTTACCGGATGTTGGCGACCTCTCTCCTATGTATGTGTTGTGCATTTGTAGTACTATCACACACATAGGGGACCTACTTGTTTAACGCGGGCTCCGAACCGCGGGAAGTGTATACACTTCATCTTCAGAGAGGCTGTTCTAAGCATATTACACCTCGGTGGTTTGCCATTGCCTTCCGAGGGGAGACGGTCAGAATAAAGTTTTTACTGAGCCCGGAGTTGAACCGGGCATTCCGCATTAGCAGCAATGCACTTAACTGCTTCAGCTGATCACCGTCTCTTTGTTTGAATTTTACTAGCACTTTTTTTTAAATCAATAAATTATTGTAAATGAATTGCGTATTCGGAATTGTGTTGCAACAGAGGACTTTTCCAAACTTTGCTTACAACTTAGGACGATGACCTCAAATAGACCCGTGACTGGATCTAACACATTTTAACTATTAATCGTTTTGAAACTTTCCGAGATTATTAATACCGAACTGCTGAATGCCAGAAAAATATTTAAAAAAATCTAAAAGTTACAGGGCGGTACTAAGGAGCGTCGAAAAATTAAAAGTTGTTTAATCGTTTTTAAACTTTCCGAGATTATTAGAGTTTGTGCCACGTAAAAGTAGAACCGTCTATGATTGTAGGTCCTACCTCCAAGATATCGCGAACTAATCAAAAAAGACTAAGTGTCGCACCGTTGCTCTCTTGCAACTTGTTACGAATTGTTTGTTAGTTAAATCGTTTCGTAGTTTTCTTATTAAATATTATTATATTATTCTTCCGATAGTGAATTAATGATTAGTTCTGACAGCGTAGATTAATATTATAAAATCATCTAAATAAACAATTACCTTATAATCAAATAAGTCTTATACGCGGAAAGACTAAATTGAGATTAAAAATAAAATAAATTTTTCAAATTTGTTATCTTTTTAAAAATGATTGACCATATGAAGTTTAAACATCTTTGCACTTCATATTCGCGACTATTGCACCGGTCGACTTTATGGGCGTTTCTTTGCATACCTTGAACCACTGTTTATTAAGCGGCATGCAATGCAACTGTCTCATATGCACTCGGACGCATGTAAGTTGGGCCAGCGGTCAATGTATTTTAAAATTATTTTGGTGGGTAGCAATTTGGGCCAGCGGTCGGCGTGGGCAGCTTAAAGGTAAAGCCGTTAAATAATATTCAATTGTATTTATTAATATCGCAAAACGCAAGTAAGAAAAAAATTTTCGTGTGCTACACACTAAAGAACATGGTTAATATAGTCTATAGAAAAATATTTTTCGAAAAATCCTTAAAAACAACCCCAAAATTGAGTTTTGAAAGTACGTAAATTTAGGTGTTTTTTTCCGATTTTTGAGGTGTGCATTCGATTAGGAGGGTTATCCATCGTCAAAACCTACTCATCCGGGGCGCCGCTCCGCTCCGCGTTGCACCCCTCCAGAGCGGTTTTGACTCTGGTTTACTGGGCTAAACATACTAGAAGCGCCTTCCATCAAGAAAACCGGGATAAAAGAAACCGGGAACTTAGAGAACCTTGAAATAGCATTAAAAAGTATAGTAGCGGTTAGGGGTGCGCGATTATTCAATAATCGATTATTCATAATCGATTATGAACTCATAATCGATTATGAACTCGTAATCGATTATGAACTCATAATCGATTCTGAACCCATAATCGATTATGAACTCATAGTCGATTATGAACTCATAGTCGATTATATTAATAGTCGATTAAGAGTTACTAAATTACTATATAATTTATTATTTTGCTAATTGTGTTACGGTGGTGCTGATAAGAAGTGTTGCTAAGCACCAGTTGATAACATAATTGTCTTTTATTTTAATTTTTCATTTGATATACCAACGACTCTTATTAATTTAATTTGATATCAATTTTTGACACCTCTTACGTTTTTATGTAGTAAGTAAAATGTGATTTGTTGATGTTTTTACATTGAATAATTTTGCTCTGTTTGCCTTCAACGACCGAAGATGAGAATATATTGAGATTCTCGAAACGCGTCTCGTTTCATAATAAAGAATTTGGAGAAATAGACTATTTTTAATTTATTATAAAACTCCAAAAATATTGGAAAAAATAAAAATGATTTTTGATATTAATTTATTATACAAAAACGTAACAAAAATTAACAATTATTACAACTAGTAATTGTAACTAGTCTAGATTACGAACACTTTTCATTTTTAAACCTGTGGAACGTAACTAATAAGTTTTATAATGTAAATAATAATGAATTTACTACGTCACGAAGAAAGACGGACAACCAGACATGACTTTGTAATATTATGTAGTACCAAAGATAAACATGTCGTGCAATCTCAAAAGTGCAAACCCACAGTAATTCTACCCACTAATTAACGAACTCTATCAAATTATGAATTGGAATTAAATTTTTATTTAAAAAACATTTAAAAATTATTTTGATCTGGAATTGAAAATATTTAAATAAACTTACATTAATATTAGTTAATCTACATAGTACATTAATTTAATTTCGAAAATTTTGTAGATCATTTGATTGAGTTTGAATTCTGGAGATTCGTATTACCGTGGGTTCAAATTATTCAGATTGCACCACATAACCTCCAACCAATAGTCCAGTCAAATTAGGTTTTCAGCTCGGAAAAATTCCCACCTAGCTGAATTTTGGTACACATCTTTATGACATCGTTGTAAACAATATGTAAATGTCGACCTCGATATCATGTACATACGCGTTAAAGGTTATTCGAGGTCAAAGGTCACGAAATTGGCCTTTTTTTAATATCTCGTTTTTTATTAGTCGTACAATAAAAAGTTTTAGATACAATTTGTAGAGGAGGTAATTATCTACAAAAATGGTCTTATGACATTTTCACGTTAAGTTGATAGTTTTTGCGTTATAAGGCCAACAAAATGGACACTTTTAATGAAATATAATTTTTTCACTAAAAACAAGTAGCCTTTCAAAGTGGTCCCAAAATTTGAGAATTCATTTTGGAGGGTTGAAATTTTGCAGGCAACCCCGGGCGGCGGCGGAGGCGGCGAAACAATTTTTTTTTCGAATTTTTTTTCGGGCGCTCGGCAAAACGGCGCAGCGCGATTTTTAGTATTTTTGTATCTACTTCCGGGGTTTTCGTCCGATTGACCTCAAATTTTCGAGAAGGGTGGGGGCCGCGAAACCGAAAAATCGCTAGGGCCAAATTTTCGAAATTTTGTCCCGTTTCCGTTTCAGGGAGGGGAACGCGTTTGTTTCTTCTTTTGCGCCTGGCTCGCTTATTTTCAGATTAAAGTTTCGATTTTTTGGTCTCATTTGGATCCGCCCGAATTTAGATTTGCATTTCTGCAAAAAAACCGTAGGTCAAAGGCTGCTTGTTTTTAGCGAAAATATCATATTTCAGTAAAAGTGTCCATTTTGTTGGCCTTATAACGCAAAAACTATCAACTTAACGTGAAAATGTCATAAGACCATTTTTGTAGATAATTACCTCCTCTACAAATTGTATCTAAAACTTTTTATTGTACGACTAATAAAAAACGAGATATTAAAAAAAAGGCCAATTTCGTGACCTTTGACCTCGAATAACCTTTAACGCGTACATGATATCGAGGTCGACTTTTTACATATTGTTTACAACGATGTCATAAAGATGTGTACCAAAATTCAGCTAGGTGGGTATAAGTATATTATATTACAACATTATAAGTATATTATAATGTTGCGATAAAAAAATTTGTAATTGCAGGTTTATTTTCATAATCGATTATTTCCACAATCGATTATTCTCACAATCGATTATTTCGATTAATCGATTATTGTAAATTATCATAATTTACAATAAATCGATTTTGAAATAATCGATTATTCGAATTACGGTGATCGATTAATCGATTATATGCGCACCCCTAGTAGCGGTATGGGGCAGTAAACTTTTACGTTTCACCCCCAAAAAATCGAATAAAAAAAAATTAACCATGGCAGTTTTCTCAGTGTGCGAGAGCCTTTCAGAACTGCGACCAGTATTAATCTTTTGTTCTTTAATTTATTATATGGAATATAAATAATAATTTCAAAAGTCCGGCATTAATTAAAAACATTTAATAAAAATGTAATTTACAAAGTTGAATCAAAAAATAATAAGTATCAAAAAATAATAAAAAATACACGGACAAAAGGCAAAGGATTAAAATAATTACAGATCCTTTTCTGGCCCAATTTACATGGGACCCTATAATCTTTTGGCCCAATTTACGGGTAGGCTTAAAAAGAACCTGACCGCCTGGCCCAACTTACAAGCGCCGAAGCACTCATAGAAATACAATGCTCTGTCTTTCCTAACCTTTTAAAAATAATGTTACCAACTATTATAATTGACGCTTCTGATTTTACATGGCATAAGCTTGTAACCTGAAAACGCGCGAGCAGCGCATTTAAAAATTTCAACAAAATAGCATGGCAAACATATAACAAAAATTTCTTGTCGTTACAATTATTTTTCTAAGTCAAATATTTTTCGAATAGATATTTTTAGGTCGGGTTATAAAACGAAAAGATTGAAAGTATAAATTAACGTACGAAATTACATTTAATAAACGAGTAGTATTATTGGAAAATTTTGAAGAAAAGAAATAGCTGAGATTATTTTTATATACGTATATCGAACTTTACTATGAACAAAATACATTTACAAAGATTGACGTAGCATGTATCGTTCCTTCAAACCGTCAACAGACAAACCATTGTTCCAGGACAATTCAATCCGCACGTCAACTCACGTAGATATGTATTTATGACGTTAAATAGGACTCAGGGACACTTTTATTGAGATCTATAAACTCGTGCCTCGAGTTAGTATAAAAACAAACATATGCAGCGGTCGAACTGTGGGAATTATATACATTTTGTTCGTTATCTGCCCACGTGTCCAAAACAATCGACCAAGTGTTCATTTATTTACATGGAAGGTATAGGGATTTCGCAACTTTGTAACGCGACCGAGCACAGAACAAAAAGTTAAAAAGTAAACCTTTTTGATTTGAGAATTGAGCAAAAAGTTGTTTATTTCATGCACGTGTACCGCAAAACTTCACGATGCATTTTACATAGATGAGGATAGAAAAGGTGCCATCACACTCTCCCTTTCATCCAATTAGAATACGTCAAATTTGGTGTCTCGATTTTGCAAATATTAAGATCCAATTAAAATGATCCAAATCAATCGCGTAATGGGAATATTTATCCCCACGGCTAATTTTTGAGTCCAGAAATCATATAAAAGGCGCTACTGAACGCATTAGAACTCACGAATTATTCAGAAGAATCCGATTGCCGTTCTCACGTATAGTCGCGCTAGTGGTATCGCTGAAAAGCGGAAGTGAACTTAAAGTCTCGCAATTAAATTGAGATTTTTAAATCAATAACCATTTAGTTGTGCTTAACGTATGTGTCTTCATTACACAGGTATTATTTAAACAATTTCGAGTTTATTTAAACAAATTATTGAACATTATTTCGAGTTATTTCGTATTTAAACAATTTCGAGTTTATTTAAACAAATTATTGAACATTATTTCGAGTTATTTCGCATTTAAACAATTTCGAGTTTATTTAAACAAATTATTGAACATTATTTCGAGTTATTTCGTATTTAACATCAGTTCGAGATTATTTAAACAAATTGTTGGACTTTATTCGAGTTATTTCGTATTTAACATCAGTTCGAGAATATTTAAACAAATTATTGAACATTATTTCGAGTTATTTCGCATTTAAACCATTTCGAGTTTATTTAAACAGATTATTGGACTTTATTCGAGTTATTTAGTAATTAACATCAGTTTCGAGATTATTTAAATCGCTATTGACTTAAAGCAAATAACTTGCCGTCAACGGTGACTATTTATTACGTGCATCATAGGTCACGCGACTCCAGTGCGCCCAGATGGTCGGACCGCGTCTCGCTTCCGACGTCCAATTTTAAGGACAGGTGTCACATTATTGAAACATTTTTTGCATTCAAGCAGTTTTTTTTGTCGTTAACCGCATTTACGATAACGTACTTTCCTACAGTGCCGGCTTTAGAGAAATTCAGTTTCGTGAGTAATTATTTAGTGTCGTATTACGAACGTGCTTCCCCCTTTTTATCGGGAAACGGGGCGACTAAATCACCCTGTTGTTCCATTCGTTTCAACGTTACGATTTGGAGAGATTTTGGATTCTGGGAATCACACCGACTTGCTGGTATGGTTATCGGCATTTTATTCAACTCATTTCCGTATTGGGAGGACACAGCTGCCCCATCTGACGAGATTCTCACCTCTGGAGGTCCAGTCCAAAGACCTTGCCTGAAGGCCGAGCATCAGTAGCAGTATACGTAAGGATCTTTTGATTATTTTTAAGTTTCGTAATGTTAAGTGGTCACACTGACCACAGTTTATATTAACGGGTTTTCAACCCGAACCTCGAAGCCGATCGCACTCTCTTGTATTCCTTTTGGTTATTAATTGGTATTAGTGCCTAAAGGTAACGTAATTTTCATTACGCCAGTAATGCGTCCATATTTAGAACAAGTATTTAACGTAATATTTTACATTTAATATTAAAGCTTAAGTTTGCTTTCCCGTTCATGGGAATTTTGTATTCAATTGGACACGTAGTTCATAGCTTAATTTTTGTAATTAATACTTTCCGAAGTTGCATGTGGTACATTCAAGTAACCATTTGTATGGAGTGTGGTATTCAATACGCACCCCTCACGTATGGAATTTTCTGTCCATTCGCTACGAATTTTGTACAATAATACCTGTAAATTTGATAGTATTTTGTATATATATTTTGTCAAACCCCCCCCCCCCCCCCCATGTGAAATTATTTTCATTATATTTATGTTATTTCCCATTTCTGTGTTTTATTATTGTTGTGTAGATGTTTATTTAGTTATTTTCACCGAAGGAAAGTTCGCCTCTTGTAAAGGTAGGGTCATTGGACGAGGCTTTTCCGGGGTGAGAATCAGCAGCAAGATCATCAAGTTGTCGCGTACCAGCTTAGAAGGTGTGATACTCCGTCCCCTTCAAATAGATTCATATCTTCGTACGCGTGGCGCCCATTTAAATCTCCCTCGTGTATATTATCCCCACCGATTTGGATATACTACCCCCTCGTGTATATTAACCCCACCGATTTTGACCATTTTTCAAATCGCGATCGAGGATTGCCCGGTCGTCGATCGGAGACATACGACTCGCGACATCACGTCACACGACCCTTTGACTCTTTTCAACCACTCACCCCCTTCGCGGCTGGAGCTAGCCACCCTTATTTTATATCTGTTGAAAAGGTGTCGTGGAAGCGAATTGTATTGTAACAAGCTCTACTACCGAACTGCTAAATGTCAGAAAAATATTTAAAAAATCTAAAAGTTACAGGGCGGTACTAAGGAGCGTCGAAAAATTAAATGTTGTTTAATCGTTTTGAAACTTTCCGAGTTTATCAATACCGAACTGCTAAATGCCAGAAAAATATTTAAAAAAATCTAAAAGTTACAGGGCGGTACTAAGAAGGGTCGAAAAATTAAATGTTGTTTAATCGTTTTGAAACTTTCCGAGTTTATCAATACCGAACTGCTAAATGCCAGGAAAATATTTAAAAACATCTAAAAGTTACAGGGCGGTACTAAGAAGGGTCGAAAAATTAAATGTTGTTTAATCGTTTTGAAACTTTCCGAGTTTATCAATACCGAACTGCTAAATGCCAGAAAAATATTTAAAAAAATCTAAAAGTTACAGGGCGGTACTAAGAAGGGTCGAAAAATTAAATGTTGTTTAATCGTTTTGAAACTTTCCGAGATTATTAATACCGAACAGCTAAACGCCAGAAAATATTTAAAAAAATCTAAAAGATACAGGGCGGTACTAAGGAGCGTCGAAAAATTAAATGTTGTTTAATCGTTTTGAAACTTTCCGAGATTATTAATACCGAACTGCTAAACGCCAGAAAAATATTTAAAAAAATCTAAAAGTTACAGGGCGGTACTAAGGAGCGTCGAAAAATTAAATGTTGTTTAATCGTTTTCAAACTCTGAGAGATTATTAATACCGAACTGCTAAATGCCAGAAAAATATTTAAAAAAATCTAAAAGTTACAGGGCGGTACTAACGAGCGTCGAAAAATTAAATGTTGTTTAATCGTTTTGAAACTTTCCAAGTTTATCAATACCGAACTGCTAAATGCCAGAAAAATATTTTTTCTACGACCATCGGAGTAATCGTCGAATATCGCACAGAAGCCACGCCTAGTAACAATTCCATTACGCACGGTGTGACGTCACCGTTACGTAATATAGTCGATCGCACGGCTAGGGAATTTGATAAATTACTACAATTGTGTTGGCAGAACTAATTCATTTTAGTTTGACAGCTACAATATTATACGGCAAACGTGTGTTATTCCTTAATAAAAGATTCATTTGTATATTTATTTATTCATTTATTGGTCAAGGTAATATTAATTTAATGAATATATTATTCTAATTTCCTAACTTTTTATAATTTTAGTTTTAAAATCATGTCGAGCAGCTCCATGTCAACACCACCGGATATAATCGCACAACGTTCTTTCGTAGTACCTGAAACTTTTTATTTGACATGTAAAAAATACATCAACTTACGTCCTTTAGGAGACGATCTGAAATTGTTACCTTTTTTTCTAAATTATGTTAACGAAAAGTGCACCAAACAATGTGTCGGGATAAATAAGTTTACTTCACGATTAATTAACGTTCTGTTACGATTAATAATTATTATCATAAGATGTAAATATTTTAGATTAAGTTTGGGATTTATTTTTTGTTATAACTTTTAGTGTACTTTTTAATTTAAAATAAACCTTTATCGATAATTTGTTTGGCGTTCCGACAGTTTTAATTTATTTCGATTACTTGTTTACTTAAATAAATCCACACGGATTACATACTTATAGTCCATTTGCACTCAAGCTATGATGTGTGATGAATTTGACTTTTACTCTCTTGTTGAAATAAATGGAATAAATACAATTTTTTCGCATTTTGTGAGAATTTAACCAAAAATACGAATTTTGACGTTTGACTAAATTTTTTTGCGCGCAATCGATCAGAATTTTTGCATACGCCTTTCCACTGATAATTCATCAGGCTTTACGAGGTTTATACAATTTTTTCGCATTTTGTGAGAATTTAACCTAAAATACGAATTTTGACGTTTGACTAAATTTTTTTGCGCGCAATCGATCTGAATTTTTGCATACGCCTTCCCACTGTAAATTCATCAGGCTTTGCTTACGAGGTTTATACCATTTTTTCGCATTTTGTGAGAATTTAATCTAAAATACGAATTTTGACGTTTGACTAAATTTTTTTGCGCGCAATCGATCAGAATTTTTGCATACGCCTTTCCACTGATAATTCATCAGGCTTTACGAGGTTTATACAATTTTTTCGCATTTTGTGAGAATTTAACCTAAAATACGAATTTTGACGTTTGACTAAATTTTTTTGCGCGCAATCGATCTGAATTTTTGCATACGCCTTCCCACTGTAAATTCATCAGGCTTTGCTTACGAGGTTTATACCATTTTTTCGCATTTTGTGAGAATTTAATCTAAAATACGAATTTTGACGTTTGACTAAATTTTTTTGCGCGCGATCGATCTGAATTTTTGCATACGCCAATTATTTTATTGCGAATTCAAAGAAATACAATTAAAAAGTTAAAAATTTTACATTTGTGTGGTCGTAGAAAAAGTATAGTACTTAACTCGAGTTGTAAAGCCATTACACACTCGTGGAATTTACTTCACTCGCCGCTTCGCGGCTCGTGAAGAAACTTTCCACGTCGTGTGTAATACGCTACTTACAACTCTCGTTACGTAATATACTATTAAAAAAACTAAAAGTTACAGGGCGGTACTAAGGAGCGTCGAAAAATTAAATGTTGTTTAATCGTTTTGAAACTTTCCGAGATTATTAATACCGAACTGCTAAATGCCAGAAAAATATTTAAAAAAATCTAAATGTTACAGGGCGGTACTAATAAAGAGCGTCGAAAAATTAAATGTTGTTTAATCGTTTTGAAACTTTACGAGATTATCAATACCGAACTGCTAAATGCCAGAAAAATATTTAAAAAAATCTAAATGTTACAGGGCGGTACTAAGGAGCGTCGAAAAATTAAATGTTGTTTAATCGTTTTGAAACTTTCCGAGATTATTGATACCGAACTGCTAAACGCCAGAAAAATATTTAAAAAAATCTAAAAGTTACAGGGCGGTACTAAGGAGCGTCGAAAAATTAAATGTTGTTTAATCGTTTTGAAACTTTCCGAGTTTATCAATACCGAACTGCTAAATGCCAGAAAAATACTTAAAAAAATCTAAAAGTTACAGGGCGGTACTAAGGAGCGTCGAAAAATTAAATGTTGTTTAATCGTTTTGAAACTTTCCGAGATTATTAATACCGAACTGGGAACTGCTAAACGCCAGAAAATATTTAAAAAAATCTGAAAGATACAGGGCGGTACTAAGGAACGTCGAAAAATTAAATGTTGTTTAATCATTTTGAAACTTTCCGAGATTACTAATACCGAACTGCTAAATGCCAGAAAAATATTTTTAAAAAATCTAAAAGTTACAGGGCGGTACTAAGGAACGTCGAAAAATTAAATGTTGTTTAATCATTTTGCAACTTTCCGAGATTATTAATACCGAACTGGGAACTGCTAAACGCCAGAAAATATTTAAAAAAATCTGAAAGATACAGGGCGGTACTAAGGAGCGTCGAAAAATTAAATGTTGTTTAATCGTTTTGAAACTTTCCGAGTTTATCAATACCGAACTGCTAAATGCCAGAAAAATATTTAAAAAAATCTAAAAGTTACAGGGCGGTACTAAGGAGCGTCGAAAAATTAAATGTTGTTTAATCATTTTGAAACTTTCCGAGATTACTAATACCGAACTGCTAAATGCCAGAAAAATATTTTTAAAAAATCTAAAAGTTACAGGGCGGTACTAAGGAACGTCGAAAAATTAAATGTTGTTTAATCATTTTGCAACTTTCCGAGATTATTAATACCGAACTGGGAACTGCTAAACGCCAGAAAATATTTAAAAAAATCTGAAAGATACAGGGCGGTACTAAGGAGCGTCGAAAAATTAAATGTTGTTTAATCGTTTTGAAACTTTCCGAGTTTATCAATACCGAACTGCTAAATGCCAGAAAAATATTTAAAAAAATCTAAAAGTTACAGGGCGGTACTAAGGAGCGTCGAAAAATTAAATGTTGTTTAATCATTTTGAAACTTTCCGAGATTATTAATACCGAACTGCTAAACGCCAGAAAAATATTTAAAAAAATCTAAAAGTTACAGGGCGGTACTAAGGAGCGTCGAAAAATTAAATGTTGTTTAATCGTTTTGAAACTTTCCGAGTTTATCAATACCGAACTGCTAAATGCCAGAAAAATACTTAAAAAAATCTAAAAGTTACAGGGCGGTACTAAGGAGCGTCGAAAAATTAAATGTTGTTTAATCGTTTTGAAACTTTCCGAGATTATTAATACCGAACTGGGAACTGCTAAACGCCAGAAAATATTTAAAAAAATCTGAAAGATACAGGGCGGTACTAAGGAACGTCGAAAAATTAAATGTTGTTTAATCATTTTGAAACTTTCCGAGATTACTAATACCGAACTGCTAAATGCCAGAAAAATATTTTTAAAAAATCTAAAAGTTACAGGGCGGTACTAAGGAACGTCGAAAAATTAAATGTTGTTTAATCATTTTGCAACTTTCCGAGATTATTAATACCGAACTGGGAACTGCTAAACGCCAGAAAATATTTAAAAAAATCTGAAAGATACAGGGCGGTACTAAGGAACGTCGAAAAATTAAATGTTGTTTAATCATTTTGAAACTTTCCGAGATTACTAATACCGAACTGCTAAATGCCAGAAAAATATTTTTAAAAAATCTAAAAGTTACAGGGCGGTACTAAGGAACGTCGAAAAATTAAATGTTGTTTAATCATTTTGAAACTTTCCGAGATTACTAATACCGAACTGCTAAATGCCAGAAAAATATTTTTAAAAAATCTAAAAGTTACAGGGCGGTACTAAGGAACGTCGAAAAATTAAATGTTGTTTAATCATTTTGAAACTTTCCGAGATTACTAATACCGAACTGCTAAATGCCAGAAAAATATTTTTAAAAAATCTAAAAGTCACAGGGCGGTACTAAGGAACGTCGAAAAATTAAATGTTGTTTAATCATTTTGAAACTTTCCGAGATTACTAATACCGAACTGCTAAATGCCAGAAAAATATTTTTAAAAAATCTAAAAGTTACAGGGCGGTACTAAGGAACGTCGAAAAATTAAATGTTGTTTAATCATTTTGAAACTTTCCGAGATTACTAATACCGAACTGCTAAATGCCAGAAAAATATTTTTAAAAAATCTAAAAGTTACAGGGCGGTACTAAGGAACGTCGAAAAATTAAATGTTGTTTAATCATTTTGAAACTTTCCGAGATTACTAATACCGAACTGCTAAATGCCAGAAAAATATTTTAAAAAAATCTAAAAGTTACAGGGCGGTACTAAGGAACGTCGAAAAATTAAATGTTGTTTAATCATTTTGAAACTTTCCGAGATTACTAATACCGAACTGCTAAATGCCAGAAAAATATTTTTAAAAAATCTAAAAGTTACAGGGCGGTACTAAGGAACGTCGAAAAATTAAATGTTGTTTAATCATTTTGAAACTTTCCGAGATTACTAATACCGAACTGCTAAATGCCAGAAAAATATTTTTAAAAAATCTAAAAGTTACAGGGCGGTACTAAGGAACGTCGAAAAATTAAATGTTGTTTAATCATTTTGAAACTTTCCGAGATTACTAATACCGAACTGCTAAATGCCAGAAAAATATTTTAAAAAAATCTAAAAGTTAAAGGGCGGTACTAAGGAACGTCGAAAAATTAAATGTTGTTTAATCATTTTGAAACTTTCCGAGATTACTAATACCGAACTGCTAAATGCCAGAAAAATATTTTTAAAAAATCTAAAAGTTACAGGGCGGTACTAAGGAGCGTCGAAAAATTAAATGCTGTTTAATCGTTTTCAAACTCTGAGAGATTATTAATACCGAACTGCTAAATGCCAGAAAAATATTTAAAAAAATCTAAAAGTTACAGGGCGGTACTAAGGAGCGTCGAAAAATTAAATGTTGTTTAATCGTTTTGAAACTTTCCGAGATTATTAATACCGAACTGCGAACTGCTAAACGCCAGAAAATATTTAAAAAAATCTGAAAGATACAGGGCGGTACTAAGGAACGTCGAAAAATTAAATGTTGTTTAATCATTTTGAAACTTTCCGAGATTACTAATACCGAACTGCCAAATGCCAGAAAAATATTTAAAAAAAATCTAAAAGTTACAGGGCGGTACTAAGGAGCGTCAAAAAATTAAATGTTGTTTAATCGTTTTGAAACTTTCCGAGTTTATCAATACCGAACAGCTAAATGCTAGAAAAATATTTTAAAAAATCTAAATGTTACAGGGCGGTACTAATGGTAATGTACTCAGGGGTCGATTGGCCGCAAGGGCCTTTCTTGAACTGCGACCAGTATTGATCTTTTGTTCCCCTACTATTAGGTATTCAGGAAATTCAAATTTGCTAGCATTTATCTAGCACATCACAGAATATTCCTGAGAGTCTTTGTTGTACCCTAATTTCACTAATTTCAAAAAATTACTGGATTATTAAACATTATTATTATTATTACATTTTAAATATATAATTATTAATAAATGAATAAATAAATATTGATCTTTTATTAATATTTTACTTTTTATTGAACTTTAAAACAGCTATACGGAAAAACATTACTTTTGCACTTATCAGTTTTCTCCCCAACACCACGGATATTATAATGAAATTGATTTCGTTCGCTACCTGTAATCTGTGTGGTGCAGTGGTTTTTTTTAACAAGTTTTGATCCACCTGTAATTTTCCATGTCATTTTCTAGCTACAGCACAAAAATTACAAATTAAACTAATATAGATGTAATTGTTTAGTACTTACATCAACATGATCTTCGCATTCATAATAATTATTCCATTTTCATCCAACTGCAGCAAACCACAATTTCTTTGCACTATTCGTCTTTTGGCACATTTAAGAAAACTTTTATATTAGTTTTTGTGCATGTATTTCTACACATTGGAATTAAGCACGTTTTAAATGTATTGGACATTTAAAATTTATTTTAAACGATTACCACAAAATGTCAACACAATAAAGCGGTTATATTTAAATGATCTGTCACAGCATAATATACAAATGTCACTTTGCAGGGTTTCAAATATATCAAAATGAGTCGCATTTAGAAAAATTAATACCCCATTAATACAGCAGATATTGACAATTTGTATTATCCCCATTTTTTAAAATCACCTCATAAATTCTATTTGGCATAGAATCTATAAGCTTTTGATGAATTTCCAGTGGTATTTCCTTCCATACTCGACTAATTTCTGATTCGAGTTCACTCACGGTTGTAAATTGCCTCCCATTTTTATAAACATGCTGAACTAATAAACCCCATAGATTTTCTATAGGGTTTAGATCAGAACTAACAGCTGGCGATTTTAAAACTTCAATGTTTTTAGATAAAAGCCACCGTCTTGTCGTTTGTGAAGAATGGACAGCAACATCACCATGTTGAAAAATGAAATTTCTATCATAATGTTCGTCTAAATATTCAACGAAAACTTCATCTAATAGTTTTATGTACTGATCCAAGTTTATTTTCGCGGAAATAAAACACAAAGGCGTTCTACCGTAATAGCCGAAAGCTGCCCAAACCATCAACGATTCTTTTTCTTGACAGTAATATTGCATCCCGTTTGAACCATCTAAATAAAAATGTTTTTCACCGCTAAACACAACATTACGCCATTTGTTTTTCCATGACATGTGTTTCCGTGCAAACTCTAATCGAGCACCTTTATGATGTAACGTCAATGCAGGTTTTTCCATTCGTTTAACCCATTCTAGAGAATTGGAATCTTTTAAAATTTGTCGAATTCGTCTTGCAGTAACTGGTAATTCTAAATCGGCTTTGATTTGACCGGCAGAAATTTTTTTAGTCGATGCTGTTAAAATTATTCGTCGTTTGTCTCTTTCGGTTAATTTAGGAATTGGTCCTGTTCTCTTAATTGAATTGTAATTTTCACGTAATTTCAAAAAATTATGAATAACCGTGATCGATCTTGAAATCTTTTCAGCTATTTTGCGTATTGTCATTCCACCCTCCCTGTACTTAGAAATCTTGTTTCGCTCTTCCAACGTAAGCTTGGTACCACTCGGCATCACTGAGCCTTTGTAATAAAAATGTTTAAAACAAATTGTTTGTAAATGAAATTCTGTACTTACTTATTGCAAAATTATCAGGAAACTGGATTTAATACTAAAAGAATTATATTTGTAGCACAATGTTTTGATAACTTCCGGTAATAAACTGCAGCAAATGAATTACAATACAATTTAAATTCCACTTATGCGTAGATGTAAGTTTTTCTAAATAAAGACCTATGAGTAAAAACTTAATGTTAGTCCTGTCAAAACACGATTTGACAGGAAAATAATTGAAACTTTCAAGATGTCATTTTTTTTAGTATTAACAGTGGCGGCTCGTGATTTTATTCAATAGGAGGGCACAAAATTTAAAGAAAACGGAAATGTATAAATTTAGCTTATTTTTATATACTTCTTACTTCCTGAGTTATTTAATTATAAAAAGACTTGTAACGGGCCAAATTGGTTCCGTCAACAAACTGTGATCACACAGGTGAATGTGTGGCACCTACCTGGATTTGTATTGGATGCCGCTAGCTCAATCGCGTGGGTCGTGGTGCTTAAATCACTCCAATAACAATCCGGGACGGCAAAATCAAGGGAAGTCACAATCGGGTATTAGGGCGCCACTGAATTTGTCATAAACTTACCCCAAAAGTAATTCAGAACTTACCTATATAGAAATAGGGGGGGGGAGTCGAGAGTGAAATAAAATGTATCCAATAACGAGTAACAATATTTTAATTAAAAGACTTAATTTTGGTGAAGCTAATAAACTAATATGTGAATAATAATGACAGCGATTTTGACAATTTATGTCGATTAATAATAATAAACGTTGATGAGATTGTAAAATAATGACATATAAATACGATAAATAGTTGTCGGATTTAAATAACTTATGACTAATAATACACAATAATAAAATAATGATATAAAGAATAATAATACTTATGCTAAAGGTGAACATAAAATGTTCAACACACTGTATATATAACCTAAACACATAAAAGAACATAAATGTAATATAAACAAGGTTTCGGTCAGTCGAATCGAGATGAAAATTGACTCGGGTAGTATCCCACTAAAACAACACCTCGATTCCACGTTCGAGAACCAAAAAAAAGGGTTAGTACTTAAGATTATAATTAAATATATGAACATTTGATAAAACAAATAATGTTGAAAAGTTTGACGTGAAGATAACTAAAATGTTTAAAATATCGAATTACACAATGCACTACACCTGGGTACGGACCACAAGTGTTCACGAGATTTATGCTGAAGGTGAACGCAAAATTGTTTGAATAGCAACTCCGAAACACAAAAACTAAAGGGATGGGCGAAACACTTCATTCGGAGTTCAATTGTTTAAAACCGGTAGAATAAGTGATGATTAATTTATATTTAATTTGACGTAATTTAATGTTTGTAATATTTAGAATCGGTAGCGGGGTTAATTAAAATAAACTGATAAAAAGTACTTACGCAAAATTTAACATAAACAATAAATACACATTGACGATGGGGCGAAATACGGTCCTGCATTCAGGAATGTGCGAACAAAGGAATGGCGTCATCAAAATACATCAGCTTCGAATACCACAATATTTAAGGAAGAGATCGAACCTAATTTTGTAGCAAAAACTTCAACGGATTGATTGAATTGCGTGGTGATTGGTTTTGTCGTTAAAACTCCAGTAACATACATTTGCATAAAGCTGTTGATTGCATAACACCAAATATGCATTCAATATAACCAAATCTTGGCGAACGTAATAATTGTCACAAGGACGGCCTTTTTCATTAACACCCAGATGAACGAACAAAGGGATTACGCCAATTTCGGTAATTTTTACTAAGTTTTACAATAACACAAAAACACAAGCGTTCTTACTTGCTACGCCATTTTTTGTCAATCCCTGTGGTTGTGGTCGTGCGCGCGCCACATGAAACTCAACTAACTCCTGTCAACGCTAGATGGCGGACTTTAGAAACTTCAAAAATTATCGCGGGAAAAACGTAAATAGACGGGGAAAATAAAAATATCATTACAGACTTTAATCGATAACCATTAGGATTAATACTAGCATTTAAAATATTTAGGCTTGTATGCTTCCATTCCTTTTTTTTCCTTCAAATTTTGTGGTAAAAATAGAAACCATTCATTTTATAAAATTTTTATAAAATTATTTTATTGGGGTTCAACTATAAAAATATGGTCAACGTTGTCGGTTCGTCATAATAGATTTTCAAAACTTTTGTTACCATTTTTGTTACCAGAAATTGGTGAAAATATTCGATGTTAAATTATATGGAGATAATAATTTAGGAACAAGAAAACCACTAACGCCCTTTAGTTTTCGGATTAAATTTAATTATGGTACAAAAGTTTTCATAAGGTTGTGAATCTTGACAAGTCTATAATGAAAGGTGGCGCCACCAGCAACCAAACATGGCTGTGTTTGGACGTATATCTTGAAATTCAAAGTAAATACATAATGAAAGTTTGCAAAAGTTTTAGTGTGTTATTAATTAGTTCATTTTGTTATAATTTAAGCCTGAAGAACGTATTTTTATTTAATACGTCACTTACTAATTTGAAATTTTCCCGCATGGTGGCGTTTGCTTAATGTAAATCGTAAATATACCAAGGGACTTCAGTGCATTATTCATCCTGAATGTGAAGGTTTTTCCTGCGACGCAGTGGAGTGCAAAAAATCATACGAGGGATTAACAAACCACTTAAGTGCTGAGGTACCTTTATGCATTTCCGAGACAAACTGCAATTTATAATTATTTCATGCTGTAATTCCAACATAACCCTCTCAAAATAAATCTCAGTTTGACATTTTTTAATAATCAAGTTGCGTGCGGTCGACATAGAAATTAAATCCCCTGATATACAAAGTTAAACTTTCTTCTTTTTCGGAAATGGTTAAAATATTTCTGTAATCAGCAACGGCGCTTTACTGCTTCCGCAGAGACAACTTCTTGTGTTACTGGAAATATTAATACTCTTCATTGTCAAATTAAATAAGTATACTCAAGTCAACAACAGAAAGTAAACAATATAATCTGGGGGGTCCCCAGGACACTAACATAACCAAGAAAAGTATAACAGTGGCATACATTTATTAGAAGTTCATTTTCAAGGGGGCGGTGACACAAAATTTAAAAAAAAGGAAAAACATAAATTTACTGCATTTTTATTTACTAATACTTAAAATTACTATTTTCATAATTATTTTTGGTTAGTTGTTATTGTTTCCGGTTTTGGATAGAAGCGTAAGCCGCTACTTCACAACACAACAATAAATATCATGTAGCCAATCATAATAACGAAGTACATGGTACTGTCATATTTGTTTATAGACATGCACGTATTTGTTTATTTAAGTGAATCACTTGAAGGGGGGGGGGCGAGTAAAATAAACTAATGTTTTTATTAACTGTGATTATGCACTTTCAGATTTATTAGATCAAAATTATTGCGTACTTGTGTGGATTCTAAAGCCTAGAGCGATGATCCGGTATCTCAGTGCGGCCTTTAGGCCGCAACAACATAGGCAATCACGAATCAGCACGACATTAAAACCCCACTTCTGTCTATCTCTTATTGGTTTATCTTTTAGTTACTAACCTAAAAAGTTTCGGTGCCTTTAGGCCGCACACCTTTAGTGGAAAAGTAATCAATAAATGAGAAAATAATTCATATAAAAATAATTAAATCGATACTAATATATTTTGAATATTATGTTCTCTTGATTTTGAATTCAAACATGAATTTTTTATAATGTAGGTCGTAAAATTAAACAAAAGACACATCAGAATTCTTATTTACTATTAAAGAAGTCACCTTGCGGAACATCCTGCATAGGTGCGGTAAAATAAACTAGCAGCCGAGCGCTAGCGTCATAACGAACGCATTTGTTTCTTTCGATGGCGGGGGGGGGGATTAAATAATTAATTTAGCGAATATACTACCTTAGTAGCAGTTCGTGGTTTGCTATAAGAGGGGGGGGGTGTTAACTTTAACTACAAATTTAAATCCTAGCGCAAAGCGACGTTGTAATTTCGTAATAAATAATATTATTCATAGTTGCTTTTCTTTATTCCATTTTTCTATTTTTCGAGAATGGCGAAAAACGAAAGTCCCCCCCCCCAGAAGCGGTGCTTCACCTTAAAAACCACCCCTAAAGGTACCATTTTTCAGTTTTTCGCTTATAACTTAGTTATTTATAGATTCACGTCAAAATACGAAGATGGATAATTTGTAGAAAATTAAATTCTTTTACCAAAAGTGTATCATATGATATTTTTATATTTTCTTTTTCATCATAATAAGGGTTGAAAGCGCGCGTTAGTCAGTGGACTCTACAATGCTGATTTGATAATAATCAGTCCAGTCAAAATACGATCTGACTCGTAAATTATTAATAGATGTCATCTTTGTAGCATTAGTAACAACCGGTAAAAACCCGCCGCCCTCCCGGGGGGGGGGGTTATTTATCTTTTAAAACCATCCCCAAAGAAACCATTTTTCAGTTTTTTGCTTATAACTTAGTTATTTATGGATTTACATCAAAATACGAAGATAGCTAATCTGTAGAAAATTAAATTCTCTTTCTAAAGCCTCTTTAAAATAAGGTAAAGAATGGGGGACAAAATGCTTTTATATCGTTAATCCAATTTTTACTGTGAAAAAAAAACCATTATAATACACTAAATAAATCGAATTATTTAATTTTAAATTAAAAAAAAAAAGATTAATTCTATATAAAAAATACAACGTTCTATGCCGAGTTATATTCCCATAAGAATTATGTAACCAGGTGATTTTCCATAATGTGATGTAATATAGGGAAATGCAAACATCATAATTATTAAGTTACATTGCTGTTTAAGCAAATCGAATATTCTAGAACATCCTGGAAGCATGAGATTCGCTGGATCAACAAAATTGTTAAACACATAAAATCAATGTAACAGAAAAAGTCAGTTAGTATTCTCTAAGTATTCTTTAAGCCGTTATTATGTTAGTTAGTATTTTTAAGTCATTATTATTGTAGTTAAGCAGAAACCCTGCTAGTTTTAAGTTATATTGTGAAAATTAAATATTCAAAGAAAATAAATAAATAAAATTTGTGAGTGTTTTTTAAAAAATTAAGTGTTACCAAATAGAAGTTAACTTGCCGTCTTCCGATTTCCCTGCCTTAAAAAGATTAATTTATTACATTAAATATTTCTAATAAGTTAATAAATCAATACTTTTAGATAGTGATTATTATATATTTTTTGTATTAAAATATTTACAAATTGTTTGTGGAAATATTTTAAATCTATTCATACGCGTTAATTAATTAATTAAAATAATTTTTTTCGTTCAAGGTGGGGTAAGGGTGGATTGGCAGGGCTAATAGTTAAATAAAATTAATTCGTAAATGAATATAGAAAACCGTATAATGATCATCTTTAATAATTATATTCTCGAGGAGGATTTAATTAAATTGGTGCTATAAATAATATGAATTTAAAATTTACATAATTTTGATGATTTAATTTTAAGATAGAAAAGATAAACAAAGTGAGTAAGCGACAAGCTAAGTCATGTGGTTAGACTAAATTTGCTAAGCACTTAATTTTCTTCAAATTTTATACCAAATATTAGAATATCAATTTCATAATAATTATAAAATATATTTTTTTATACCACAAAACCTGTCGATTATATATTTTTTGAGTTAGAGTGATGTAACCTGTATCTAAACATTGCATAATAATTCAGTGAGATTTATGCATTGTTTGGATACAAGTTTGCTATACTACAAGCATTGATCTGACGATGACGTCATCATGGTTGCATTACAAATCTGTCCTGCAACTAATAATTTCGAAGTCGACTTCTTTAATTTTTAAGCTATATTTTTTATCAAGAAATAAATTGATCCTCCCACTCTCAGTGGGGCCTTTAGGCCGCACAACTTAGGCAATCATGTACTAGCAATGATAATTCAAATTAAAACTGCCGTTGGGGTCTCGGGGGGCTTTGATGTGTACGCATGCCAGTCCTTTGGGTTGAGTGGAAGAGCAGGTGGCCTTCGCTATGAGGGTCATTCTGAACTTCGCCCTTTCCTCATGTGATGGCGGTGCCTTAACCAAATGCAAATCATGTCCTTCGGTTTCATTATCTTTAATGTATTTTTTTTCTCTCTTTCATAATGTATAGGTGATGCTGAAGTATTGTTTTGTAAAATTTATCTATATTAAAAAATGTGTTATGCTGAACCGTTGTTCTATGAGGAATAAAGTCTATTATTATTATTATTATTATTAATAATATAATTATATCTTGAAAAATGCAGTCCAAAAGTTTATTGCTACTACGCCTTCAAGAATATTTGAATTTTTGAGTGTTCTAGTACGTGAACTAGTCGGCTTGTATCTTAAACAAAAATCAATCGAAAGCTGCAACGCGCAGCTTACCAAGCATTCGCTTGGTTACCAAGTCCGGGTTTGAATATTTATTTGGTTGCAATCCGACAAAAAATTAACTTGTAGACTCTCTCCCTTCCCTGTCTGCGTACACAAGTTTTTTTAATAATAGCTACACCTCAAAAATTTTAAATTACCCCCGGATGTTTCATCTCCCCCCCCCCCCCAACGGTATAAAAGATCTGAATTTAATATAACTGACCCGATTTGATGATTGATTTCCCTCGTCTTGACCTTTATATTCTGCAATGATTTTATTATAAGTATTTATATTATGATAATACCTATTACTAAAACGTTAAAAAAAAAGTTAATATAAATATATTATGTTCCGAAACGCTTAATTTCCAATGAAAAAGCGAGTTCAAGCAAAAAAATTGATTTTATCAGTTTATTTTAATTGAATTAAAATTTTATTATAAATAAAGTTACTGCAAATGTACAATTTGCACCCCCCTACGAACTTGTTAGCATCTCGTGTCTGTAATCGTCGGATAGATTGCCGTTCGTGATTCGTTGGCGTAGTTCATTGACATCATGATTGACAACAAAAAGTAAAAATCCATTTATTCAATTACCTTAAACGCGCCTCGATAGTTCCTAGGCCATCCACCTTCGCTGTCGTTTTGCCTCTCAACAGACGAATTGTGATCCATTCTCTTTATATTTTCTAAGCCATAAGATTCATTCTCTTCATTTGATCGATCAAGCAGTTGAATACCTCTTTACCTCAATTTTTGATTGCTCTAAGTCGGTTAAAAGAGATTCTTCCCCGGAGCACTCATTTTCTCTATTACCTAAAGCCAATAATAATAATAATAAAATTTATTAAACAATATGCAGTATGCAGGTTAAAAGGTAACTGGTTCAGCATGCTGATTTTCGACCAGTACCTGGGAGATTAAGTTCCACGAATTTGGACAGACATCAGTTGTTCCTTGACGTGAAATGTAAAGGAGAGTCTAGACTCGGCCTTTTGATACTGATCAATAAACATGTGCACCAAATAAAAACTTTTGGACCTGGTTCCACTTGACTTGGGAAGGAAGAAAGAGCTTCCACCTTTACAAGAACTTAAGCTTGAAATAACCGACCCTACAGATTTTTTGACGTGGGCGTCAAAGTCTAAGTCCGAGTCTCATATAACACCAAGATTTAGCATTATAACTGAAGTTGATCACATTGTTATTCAGCATGACACCATTCCAATGTGTTCCTTCGGCAGGTTTATTTTTTGTTATCGACTTGAAAAAGTTTCAGTGAGGCCTACACCATGGGCCTACACCCCCTACTCACTCTAGTCCATTTGGGTTTAGTCTGCAGTAGAGGTCGCTTTGAACGGCAAGTCAGACTTACACAAGGAAACGTCAAATAATTTAATTGAATGAACGACAAAAATAAATGTTACTGGCACTTGAAAAATCGAATTGAAAGTATTCTTGTATCAAATGGTAGCAATTTAACTTGTTAAAATTTCATAAATTTACCGGAAAATTTTAGGAAAAGTTAGTCGAAAGCCGTCAATCGGAAATAAAATTTCTGCAGTGTAAACGTGTATAAATTGTATCCAATCACGCTCGAAAGTCACAATTTTAGTACAATTTAGTTGTGTATTCTTAAAAAGGATGGAACTAGAGTAGAAAAATAATGAATACATAAGTGCAAAAATAATTAATTCTAAATCTAAAATGAAAATTGTTTTAAAACGTGATTCCCTGGCTGTGCGGCCTAAAAGCCGCTCTGCAGAAGAGATTAATGGATCAATTTAGGGTTATAGGGACACAGATTGATAGATAAATTAATAAAAGCAAACTTTGACTTAACAAATTAAAGTTATTATATTACTTATTAATAATTAAGTTATGAAATGAATATTCAAATAAAATTTTAAAATTGACAATCTAGCAATATCCTGTGTAGGTACTACCGTCATTTATTTCATATAAATCAAGGGGGGAGGGGGTTTAACTAACCTGCTTATCA
Organism: Podabrus alpinus; assembly: GCA_932274525.1. Lineage (NCBI taxonomy): Eukaryota > Metazoa > Arthropoda > Insecta > Coleoptera > Cantharidae > Podabrus > Podabrus alpinus. The sequence goes on from OW026453.1 coordinate 24,360,567, forward strand.
AATCATGATCAACGGCTACTTGTGATTATGGATCTTGACACTTTTTTAATTCTTTTAAACCCGTGCAACCATTTACGGTCAAGTCGACGTCTGATTGCCAATATTCGGCGGCGTAGCTACATTGGCGGTAAACAAAATTTTTCTGAATTGCTATTCGGTTTTGAGAGGGCGGCGCCTCGTCGCCCTCTCCGTGCCAGCCGCCACTGCTGTAGGTCCTATTAGGTGCATGCACGTATAGTCTGCAGGTAACACTGTGAACTTATAATTAATGCGCCAGGGTTCGTTAATTCAGTTTAAACAATAAAAAGTGTAAACAGAATCCGCGGAGTAGGGTTTGGGGGGTGGTAATTTTTTTGTTGATATAGGTGTTCAAGCCATTTATTCCGCCTTCCAATTTAGTAACGCCATCTGTTGGTAACTTTTTGAATTTTACAGGTATCTACCTAAAATTTTGTCCGTTTTTTTCCTATCCATATTGATAAATTTACAACTAAAATAACACCAATTTTCTTAAATAACGTAATTGCTATAATTTCGAAATGTGGCGGTTGTTGCTCGGAGCTTGACAAAAATTCATTTTCTCCCAGCTAGTTGAAATTCGATATTGAGACGACGGGAATAGAAACACAAACATACACAAACGATGAGTAAACGATTGACACCAAATTCGAGCAAAAATTCAAAATGGGCGGAGCCGGGGAAATAAACCTAGGTTATGTTTTTGAATATATTTCGTGAACGGTGCTAACACAAACGAAAATAATGAGCACACAAACGAACACAAACGAAACACAAATGATTGACACCAAATTCGACCCGACATTCGCGATGGTCGGGGCTGGCATTTCCCCAGCCCCGCCCACTTAAATTGAAGATATTTCGCGAACTCCTTCAAATCCGGGAACGGATGGCCAATCCATATAATTTAGCACTCTTCGTTTTTCATTTTCTCTCAAATAGTCTCTGGACAACTTCAATGAGTGCTTGGGATCATTTTCTTCTTGAAAAATAAAACCTCTCCCAATTAAACGTCGACCTCATGGCGATTTATAACCTTCTTTTTCAAAATTCCTTCTATTTTAATAATATGTCCGAGGAAATTGTTGCCAAAATCTTCAAAAACGTAAAGGTAAATTAATTGTAAGGCATAGCATTCGAAATTGGAGAATGACGGCACCTCAACTTACCGCTGAAATCAACGAAACTCGTACAAATAATGTCAGTTTGTCGACGGTAAAAAGAAGGTTGCAAACAGCTGCCCAGTAGAAGAATTGCTATGCGGAAAGTTTTGTTAAGACCTCAAAACATAGTGAAGAGACTAGCTTGTGCTAAAAAACATTAAATGTAGTCAATTAGTCAATGGAAAGAGGTTGTTTGGTCGGATGGGTCGAAGTTTCAAATCTTCGGTCCTCATCGACGAGTTTTTGTGAGAAAGCGCAAGGGAGAACGGGCTTTGGATGAATGTATTGTCCCAACGGTGAAACACGGCGAAGGGTCCGTTATGATTTGGGGATGTTTTGGCAAGAATTGTGTCGGAGATATTATTAAAATAGAAGGATTTTTGAAAAAAGGAGGTTATAATAAACACATATTGGAAAACAATGTGCTGACATCAGGTCGACGTTTAATTGGGAGAGGTTTTATTTTTCAAGAAGAAAATGATCCCAAGCACTCATCGAAGTTGTCCAGAGACTATTTGATAGAAAATGAAAAACGGAGAGTGCTAAATTATATGGATTGGCCACCCGTTCCCGGATTTGAATCCTATAGAGCTATTGTGGGAGGAATTGAATTGGATGGTTCGACTAAAGGGCCAAAATTCACAAACCCATTTATGGCAAGTTTTGCAAGATGCTTGAAATGCAATTCAATCTGAAACTTTGCATAAACTCACCCAAAGAATGCCTCGTTTGTGCCGAGCTGTTATAAAAGCGAAAAGTGGATTTTTGTAAGAAACAAGAATTTAGCCAACACAATAACATTTTTTCAGTTTTGAAGCTATGCTTCTTATCGCACGGGTATCGCACGGGCAGTTAACTCAAGAAAATCGTTCGTCACACAAATTTCGACCATCGCTTTCAAATTTCGAACTTCCCTTCAAACACCATAACTCCGGAACCGAGATGGCTAGGACCCTGGGAATGGTGGCTATGGATAGGGGGCGGAGGTGGCAACCCAAAAAAAATTTCAAAATTTTTATTTTTCAAAAATTTTGAAGCTAGTTTTAGTTTTTTGACAAAACTAACAAAATTTAAAAATCCCCCCCATTCTCCCTTTTCGTGGGTCGGGAAAAAACGTCGAAAAAATTTTCCCGTATTCTTATAAGCAAGTTGGAAGCCGAGGGCCGACCCGTGTTCTCTAAAGCAAGTGGGAGGCCGAAGGCCGACCCGTATTCTTATAAGCACGTTGGAGGCCGAAGGCCGACCCGTGTTCCTGAAAAGCAAGTGGGATGCCGACCCGTAGTTTTATAAGCAAGTTGGAGGCCGAAGGCCGACCCGACCCGTGTTCTCAAAAGCAAGTGGGAGGCCGAAGGCCGACCCGTATTCTTATAAGCACGTTGGAGGCCGAAGGCCGACCCGTGTTCCTGAAAAGCAAGTGGGATGCCGACCCGTAGTTTTATAAGCAAGTTGGAGGCCGAAGGCCGACCCGACCCGTGTTCTCAAAAGCAAGTGGGAGCAAGCATAACTCCGGAACCGAGAGGGCTAGGACCCTGGGAATGGTGGCTATGGATGGGGGACGGAGGTGGCAACCTCCCTCGACCCCACGCCGCCCCCGCCGCCTCCAACCGGTTTTTAGGAAAAATAGTTTTTTGACAAAACTAAAAACATTTTTAAATTCCCCCCCTTTTCGTGGGTCGGCAAAATACGTCGAAAAAATTTAAAAAAATTTTCACAAAAAGGCCGAAGGCCGAACAACCACTGGCAATCACGGACTAGCAGTCAAGACAGCTGAAGGCATATAAATATAATCTATTATGGTCCGCCCTGTGAGGCCGAAGGCGGAACAACTATGGCCTTCACGGATTTATTATGGTCCGCCCTGTGAAGCCGAAGGCCGAACAACTATGGCCTTCACGGATCTATTATAGTCCTCCCCCTGTGAGGCCGAACAACTATGGCATTCACGGATCTATTATGGTCCGCCCCGTAAGGCCGAAGGCCGAACAACTATGGCCTTCACGGATTTATTATGGTCCGCCCTATGAAGTCGAAGGCTGAACAACTATGGCCTTCACGGATCTATTATAGTCCTCCCCCTGTGAGGCCGAACAACTATGGCATTCACGGATCTATTATGGTCCGCCCCGTAAGGCCGAAGGCCGAACAACTATGGCCTTCACGGATTTATTATGGTCCGCCCTATGAAGTCGAAGGCTGAACAACTATGGCCTTCACGGATCTATTATGGTCCTCCCCCTATGAGGCCGAAGGCCGAACAACTATGGCCTTCACGGATCTATTATGGTTCGCCCTGTGAGGCCGAAGGCCGAACAACTATGGCCTTCAAGGATCTATTATGGTTTGCTCTGGGCGTAAGAAGCGTAGCTTCTGTGGACGGTCCGACGACCGCTCTCATTTTTTTTTTGTTAAACTTGATGCAAATAAATTTTATTACTTGATTTCTTTTAAAATAATCGATTTAAAAAGAGTTCAATGTTTAAAATTTTGAAAACTGTTAAATAATATAAGTGTACTTATCTTTTTGAGCTGTACTGTATACCTAAAAGTTGAAAAATCGATTGCAGAGGGGGTTGACAAAAAATTTCCTTGCTTAATCATAAAGAACTACCAAAACTTTTAATTGAACTACTAAACCTTGCCTAACGATTACAAAACGTTTGTCATAAGAAAAAGTTAAAAATTCGTTTGAAGGGGGGGGGGGTTAACTTGATGGAGGTGAAGTGGGCGGTAGTCACTTGGAAGATTTAATTTGATTTTTTTCTTTACAAATAATTTCTGCAAAAACCCTAATAATTATTGTTGTCAGTAAATTTATCGAAGTAATATTGATTAAATGGTTTTCGTAACTTTGGAACTGATTACCTACAAGGGCAAGTTATTATATAAAATTTTCTTACCCACAAAATTGTGCTCTCTCCAAATTCGTAAAGAAAAATAAGTGTTGCCATTTAAAAAAATTTATGATGACTTCACAGCTCAAAAACAAAACACGATAAAAATATGTTAACGACAGAAAAAAAGTGACATTTCACTGAAGTGACAGAAAATCTAAAATTTTTAACGAATTTGTTCCAAGCTTTAGGAGCTCGCTGTATATAAGTCTTGATAAAAAAATAATCTATTTTAAAATAGTGGGATAAATAATTAAATTTACCTGTGCGAAACGATTTTCGTTACTATAAGCTCTATAAGTTACCATGAATTAACCAGACTTTTCATCCATGTCGGTTCTACATTTCGCTATAAAAAAAAAACAACCAAAAACTTCTTCATCGTATATAATTTCTGAACGCTTGATCAATTTCGCCTGAGCCCACCCATGCATGTCTATCGCCTTTTGTTTCAATTCCTAAACAAACACCCCATACCTGGTTTTATTAAATTTATGTCATCTTAATTTACGATAAATGGTAATAAGTATTTAGTCAAGGTGATCGAAAAGGAAAGATCTCGTTCACCTAATAAAAACACATCTGCATAAATTTAAAGTCGATGTAGGTGTTCACGATATAAGGCAGTGATGAAGGCAGTGTAACTTTAAATGTCCAATTAATTATTTAAATAAATAATATAATAGCATTGCATGACGTCATGCCGCAGTTTGCCGTATTTGGAAGTGAGATCACCCTAGAGTAGGTCGCTCAATATTTCTCAGTTTGGTAACAACATTTTTAACATGCGACGATGAGTCATACAATTTTTCAGACCCGCTTTCCCTAAAAACTAAATTAATATTATTATTTTTTTTTTATTAACCACTGAATTTTACGAATAGGGATCGATTTTAATGGGAAAAACCCTTTAGTCGACCTCTGCAGCTGGCGGAAATAAAACATGTGCTACCCCTTTTTAGTTTTAGTTATTTATAAAACCGAGGAAAGTAAAACAGGAATAATTTATTTGTTCTTTTTCGGATGAGACTATTTTATCGACATTCTTGAAAGTTTATTTGAACCCTCCTATTTTTAACTTGAACTTGAAAGGGTTCACCGTATTAAATTTATCAATGTATTTGATTATCACAAATTTTATGACTCGTTGTTCATAATAATAATTATTATTCCAACAAATTCCATATTTAGAAATAATTATTTTAATTCCCTTGCCGACCACGCCATTGAGTGGAATGACCTTAATTTACACCTGACTGCAATTTTCAATTTAAACATTATTTAAGATTTTCTTAAGAACAAGAAATAATTTTATATCGATGATTAAACAAAAAATCTTTTGAAACGTCGAACAATTATAGGAAAAATTAGTTTGTTGTACCGTTAATTTTAATGTAAATTCGAAACGTAACGGAAATGATGGCGCATGACGACCAATCAGAACGCGTTATTTCAGGCGTTGGTTCTGACGTCACGAAGTAGATAAATACCGCGAGCACCAGCATTTGCCATTGATTTCGTTTAGAAAGCTGCATCACGAGCTACAACTAAACGATTTTACTAATTGTTCAAGTTTTTGTGCTAAAACTTTAAAACTACTCTTTCAAAATGGTAAGTAAATTGGTTTCGTTATTATTAGGTATTACAATAGTTTTATAAACGAAATTTTCAATTGTTTTGGGCGAATTAACAAGTTTGAGTCATACGTGGCGGTTACTAACCGGCGTCACCATTTGTAAATTTTGTTTTAAATCGATTTGATCTTCAATTTTTTTATTTTAATTCATCGTTTAATTTTCTTTTGTTTTTATAAACGTAATTTTCAATTGTTTCGGCGAATTAACAAGTTTTGAGTCGTACGTGGCGGTTATTAACCGGCGTCGCCATTTGTAAATTTTGTTTTAAATCGATTTGATCTTCAATTTTCTTATTTTAATTCATCGTTTAATTTTCTTTTGTTTCTTTGATTACAGCGTGAGTGTATTTCCGTTCATGTTGGTCAAGCTGGAGTCCAAATTGGTAACGCCTGTTGGGAGTTGTACTGCCTTGAACATGGCATTCAACCTGATGGTCAGATGCCATCCGACAAAACCGTGGGAGGTGGAGACGACAGTTTCAATACCTTCTTCAGCGAAACTGGAGCCGGCAAGCACGTCCCCAGAGCCGTATTTGTGGACTTGGAACCTACCGTAGTTGATGAAGTCCGAACCGGAACCTACAGACAACTTTTCCACCCCGAACAACTGATCACAGGAAAAGAAGACGCCGCCAACAATTATGCCCGTGGTCATTACACAATTGGTAAGGAAATCGTCGATTTGGTATTGGACCGCATCCGTAAATTGGCCGATCAATGTACTGGATTACAAGGATTCTTGATTTTCCATTCCTTTGGTGGTGGTACCGGTTCCGGCTTCACTTCGCTTTTAATGGAAAGATTATCCGTTGATTATGGTAAAAAATCCAAACTCGAGTTCGCTATTTACCCCGCTCCTCAAGTCTCGACCGCAGTTGTTGAACCCTACAATTCCATTCTTACCACCCACACCACTTTGGAACATTCCGATTGCGCTTTCATGGTTGACAACGAAGCTATTTACGACATCTGCAGACGTAACTTGGACATCGAAAGACCCACTTACACCAACTTGAATCGTCTTATCGGTCAAATCGTATCCTCGATCACCGCCTCCTTACGTTTCGATGGTGCCCTCAATGTGGATCTAACTGAATTCCAGACTAACTTGGTACCATACCCACGTATCCATTTCCCATTGGTAACTTACGCTCCAGTCATCTCCGCTGAAAAAGCTTACCATGAACAACTCTCTGTTGCTGAAATCACCAACGCATGTTTCGAACCAGCTAACCAAATGGTCAAATGTGATCCTCGTCACGGAAAATATATGGCTTGTTGCATGTTGTACCGAGGTGACGTAGTCCCCAAGGACGTCAACGCTGCAATCGCAACCATCAAGACCAAGCGAACCATCCAATTCGTCGACTGGTGTCCAACCGGTTTCAAAGTTGGTATCAATTATCAACCACCAACCGTCGTTCCCGGTGGCGATTTGGCCAAAGTACAGCGTGCCGTGTGCATGTTGTCCAACACCACCGCCATTGCCGAAGCATGGGCTCGTTTGGACCACAAATTCGATCTCATGTACGCCAAGCGTGCTTTCGTCCACTGGTATGTGGGTGAAGGTATGGAAGAAGGTGAATTCTCTGAAGCTCGTGAAGATTTGGCCGCTTTGGAGAAGGATTACGAAGAAGTTGGTATGGATTCCGGAGAAGGTGAAGGCGAAGGTGCCGAAGAGTATTAAATGAAGAGGACCGATCAAACGAAATAATTGAACATTCAAATTTTTTTTTCTATTGCAATGTTATGAACAAATAAATTTTTTTTTACATGCATTATATTTGTTGTATTTCTTTTATTGAATTTAAAATTTACCCTAATTTTTTGTGAAGAGAAAGTACTTTATGAGTCGATTTGGTGGAGCTACAAAATTGTGGAAGGATATTCCTTCAAAGGGGTCAATGGTGAGTTTGGCATTCAATCTTGAAGTTTGATAGGAAGGTAATGACCTTGTATAGATTCGTGCCATGTAATTTATACAAAAAGTAACGTTACAGAGGTTGAGCATGATTTATTAGATTGCAACTTTCCATCGGATGTCCTGCATTTTAGAAAAATGAATTCTGTAGGTATACGAAATGATTCGTCTATAAATACCAGTGGCGGCGCTAGGGGTTTTTAGTGAGTGGGCAGACCGACAAAAGCCTCCCCAACCGATAGTTGGGGAGGCGAAAACAAATGCAATTTTTTTAAGAAAAGGGGCGCGGTCAACTTTTGTTTTAGCTGCATGAAAACTTCAGATTGAAATAAAACATTAAAAAATTGATTGAACGTTTTTTTTTATGAAAGTAATTTTACTTAATGCCATTTAAGTTTTGAAAATGATTTCCGGCATGTGACCACCACGACTAATCGTTACGAAGCGCATCCGATCAATCCAATTTTTGACCATCTTTTCCGATATTTCTGGCTTTATTTCATAAATGGCTTGCTGAATATTGACCTCCAATGAAAATTTGACCACGATTTTATTTGCAAAATCGCCTAAAATTTCCTGTCGGTCATTTCCCCAAGTGGGGATTTGAATTCTCTACAGTAGTTTTTCGCCTATAACTCGCTTATCTTCACTTTTAGAGAAAATTATCATCAAATCAAAATTGAAGAGTACAAAATTTTCTATAAAACATATTAACAAAATTTACCTACATCATACTAAGTATGTATTTATGAAAGAAAATCCAGAGAAAACAATTGAAAAAGGTTTTGAATAATAATTCATATTGTGAATAATTATTTCGTACATTTTACCATCGATGGTGAACAAAACGGTTCCCGTCCACTGGACCGACTTTCAACCAACCGACTCAGCTTGAACCGACCGACTTTCAACGGGACCGACTATTTTTTCGACCGACTATCGGTACTACCCGAAGCATTCACTACAAGAATGATTTCCAATTCGACTATTTGTCACATCATATAGTTTCATTTTATAGCCATGACAACTGTAAGGTGTCTTGGAATCCTTCGGGAAACCTGGCCTCAATCGTTTATCTTTCTCATTAAGCAATATCGTGAGTTTTTGGTTAAAGCGTCGTTGGGGGGGGGGGGGAGTTCTAACCTTGGCAGATCCATAACTCTGTTGGTTTGGTTTTCGTGGAAATAATAGGGATGTAAGATGCAACTTTTGAATTTGAACTTCGCGCCAACGTCCTCTCCAGAAATCCGCCATCTCTTGAGAACTAACAAAGTTCAAACCTAAAATTACACTTCTTCGACGACACGGAAAATAACCTTGGACCACCACGTTGTGAAATACCTACGATCGTCATCTCGTAACCAAACTCTTTCTTCCGGTGTACAAAACATAGTGTCAAAAACAACTGTAACAAAAACAAATGATCGCTCCGAAAGAGAGACGAACATTAAACTTCCAACACAAATAAAACAACCATATTTTGGGCAATGTCAATTCTTTTTATTATCTTTAATATTCTTGTTTGAGGAATATAACCTGAAGCAATGATTTACCTAAATTGTGACCTAATAAATCTGTAGATTTAATTACCCTGAAAGTCGATTTGTTTTAAATCGCTTTATGTTATTTGATAACTTTTAAATTACTTGTTTGGATTCAATCCTTTGGATTGCTATAAACTTTTCTTCATGTACTTGGTACATTTTAGAAGATTGTGGGAAGCTATTATGTGTTTTGTTTTAACACTAGCTGTTAATGGAAAAATACCTTTTAAATCTACCTTTACACCACCACCCTTTAAATACAATTTACTACCTAATTTACCAATATTAAAAACCCAGATCTACGAGTAGCTTGCCTTCCTTTAAGGAATCTCGACAATCCATTCATGCGCGTCACTATTACCACAACTTAAATGAATACAAGTTTTGGGAACGGTTTAATGTAAACTTGCTTTATTGTTAGCCTTTCGTGGCTATGCAGTACTGAGTAGTTTATTTCCAGCCTGCCAGGGTTTGGGCACATTCATACAAAAGTCACCGGAAAGCTAAATTGTACTTTATAAACCGAAACCAAACCATCGTATTACCTAAGTCAAAATCTACCATGTATATAAAATTTGTGAACACCCGGTACATTATTTCCTACACCTTCTTTATAATTATTGTAAATAATGATTAATTAATTTGAAGCAACACCCTGTATATGAGACATAAATTAATTTAGCAACAGAAAATGAAACCTTTTATTTATAAATTAATCTTAGTTGAAATTTACACTCTTCCGGTATAAAATATAAATTACACTTCTTTGTATGAATAACAGCTTGCATTGATAACATTCAATGTAAGTTTTATTTCTAAGAAAAGTTTCTGCTGATGCAATAACCTTGAATTCCACCCACCTACCTACAAAGATTTGAACAAAGAAATGTCTCAAAGAATTCATTAAATCATAACCCATAATAATATTAGGATTTGTAAATAGCTTTTATAAATGAAATGAAATGATTTACCTTTAACTAATATTTAATAAAGATGATTTGTATTCTTTAAATTGATCTTAAAGTAAAACATAAAATAACCTGCAACAAAGTTTTGTTGTAATATTTGAAAAACCCTTAAAATAATATTAAAATCAAATCAATCTCATTGCCAAAATATAGATCAAATAATTATTTAAATAAAGTTTTATACCTGATTATTAAAACACCACTGTAAATTAACAAAATAGAATTTATCTAAATTGAACACACGAACTGTTAAAAAGTCAAGCCACAAGTGATGCTATTTACCGCTCGTTGTTGAGATCTCGTCGCGTTCTCCTACGCAGTGTTGTCAGATTTTAGAAATGTAAGGCGCCAACTCGTTGCCGAAAAAACGCCCAAAGGCGCTGTGTGGCGTCATGTTGCGCCAAAATTGAAATTTATTGTTAATTTCTACATTTTCTGTTATTTTCGAATGCAATCAACTTTTCATAGGTGTAACCAAATACTTTATAATTGACAATACGGGAAACTTATAGCTGTAAAAACCGGCGACACTATTCACAACGCCACCTATTGAGTTGAATTGCACACTACCGGTTAGTATGGAAGTTTAATGTAATTATAACAAGTTTTAAATGCCTACAAAATAATTATAATGCATTGCACAAATAATTATCAATGAAATAAAGTGTAATCGAGTCTAATCAATGCATAATACGATAATACAAAACATAAAATGACAATTTGTACGTGTTAATTGACAATTCAGGCCGGTAGAGGCGCTGTAAATCTTGTCGCCAATAATTTGTATAAGTTTCCCGTTTTGTCAATTATAAAGTATTTGGTGACACCCGGGGCGGATAATTTCTTGGGGTGGCACCGCCTCCTAGGTTGATGACCTTTTTTTTAGGGTTTGCACTCAAGGAAACAACCAATTTACAAATTTGGTTGTACAAGTGGTGGTACGCATTACGTAATGTACAACGCGCACGGTCGGTTTTCAAATTCAAAGTTGATTATTTATCGCACTAAATCGCAACTTCATTTCTCAGAAACCGCCCAAATTGCGGTTTGCGGTTTTTTAAAAATTTTTAGCGCAAATTATTTTCAAAAGTCGCCCAATTTGCGGTAAATCGCCCAATCTGACAACACTGCTCCTACGATCGTTACCGAACTAAACTTTTGAAACTACAAATATACATGGCGACATAAAATATTCTAACTTAAAACAGCGGCAAATTTGAAATTATATTAATTTCAAAATTGTAATCTTACAGGGAGGGAAATAAAATAATTTCAAAGAATTGAAATACAAGTTTCATTAACAATAGATATTTAATATATCTCATACCTGTATATAAATCAAATACCAGAGGAAAGGTTGTATTGAACAGCATCGAAAAACTCAAGAGGAGGTTTCCCTGCGATGTAAAGTTCTGTTTGAGTAACAATACTACTGTCAATATCTTGGTACTTCTGCTTGCGTTTGTCAACTTTCTTCCCATTATCTAACAGCAAAACATAATTTTTGAACCTAGTCTGCTCTTTTTGAATTCCTTTGATAAATTCGAAAAGAGTGGGGTGGGCTTTGCCTATTGATCTGTTGAGAGCAGAGTGCCATCCCTCCAAATCATTAGTGGTCCTGCGGCCGTAGTTTGCGAACTGATTCCAAAGTTCGCGAGGAAAACGAGATAAACGATTGAGATCAGGTCTCCATACGGATTCCTTGTCACCTCTCGTCAGGGCTGCCCACGGTTGAGGTCACCTAGACTTCCCAGACACCTGTCGCTATGGCATCTCCACGAAAACCAAGCCAACAGAGTTATGGATCTGCCAAGGTTAGAACTCCCCCCCCCCAGCGACGCTTTAACCAAAAACTCACGATATTGCTTAATGAGAAAGATAAACGATTGAGGCCAGGTTTCCCGAAGGATTCCTATACACCTCACAGTTGTCATGGCTGTAAAATGAACCTATATGATGTGACAAATAGTCGAATTGGAAATCATTCTTGTAGTGAATGCTTCGGGTAGTATCGATAGTCGGTCCGTTAAAAGTCGGTCGGTTGAAAGTCGGTCGAAAAAATAGACGGTCCGTTAAAAGTCGGTCGGTTGAAAATCGGTCGGTTCAAGCTGAGTCGGTCGGTTGAAAGTCGGTCCAGTGGACGGTCACGAACAAAACAAGGTGAAACCTCGCTTTGTAGAGAATTTTCTCCTCTTCAAATTTGGTCCAATGATAAGATAGGGGATTTTAAGAAAGTTGATTCCAACCCCGCGTTATTTTTTTCATTTCCTTTTAACTAACAGGGTAACCGGTAAAACTATCACGTCAACATCGCGACAGTTATTCAAATATATTTAAATTGAAAAGAAAAATTCCTACCGATAAAAATAGTCTCCATACCCGGGGGGGGATTCCGTTACGTTACCATGGAAATGGTGATTCTGATATACCATGTGTATTTTATATAAGACTAGCCACTTGAAAATCGGCCTTTCGGCCGATTTTTGTGGCTAGCTCTGCGAGGCGCGAGGCCTGTGGCCTCGCTGTCGACCTCCCGATTGTTTATGGGCTTACCGATCGATTTTTGGAACTTTTAAGGATTCCATGGTCTAATGTTGGTTTGCATGTGAGATCCCGGGTTTCTTTGATCCGGATTTGGCGTCTCAATGGTGAAGCGAACTCGAGTCGGCCTTCGGCCTCCCGATTGCTTTTAATAATAGGGGTCGGCCTTCGGCCTCCCGCTCGTTATTCCTGTTACGGGTCGGCCGTCGGCCTCCGATTTACTTTCGAATATTGCAGATCCGACATCCCATTGCATATCCGCGGTACATATTCAAAATTCGATTTGGCGACAAATTTCGGCCTTAAAAATAATTTTCAAGGTCACGTGTCTTGGAACAATTTAAAGTCAACGACGGTGTCTATCGAGAACCTTAATTTGGGCAATTTTGTAAAATTTCAAAAATTCGCCTTAAGGGCCGTAACTGGGCCCTCGAAAGAGATATCAAGGTCAAAATGATGGTGCTTTTAATATCTGCGCAAGGGCAATAAGATGTCGCACATTTCAAGGTCTCCCAGATCCGGGGTATCCGTCGGAAGTACACGTAAGCGTCACCGCGCTGTCGCACGAAAAACATCCAAAGACCTAATCGGGGTCGCCCAACATATCTGCACACGATTACGCAATATCGTCATTTTACCTTGTGGACTTAAAAAAAACAAAAAAAACCTGCAACTTACTTAGTTACCTGTCGAATACTGTGTCTACGCCCTACGTATTGCTTTGCGGAACCGCGAATCCAAATTTGAGGCCGTCGCGATGCGGCCCAAAAATCGAAATTTTAATCTCCACCAAAAAGGTCGAGGTTTGTAATCGAAATTTTTCAAAATTTGCATTTCCGCAATTTGCCGGCTTATCGGACGTCCGACGAAAAAAAGTGTTGATTTCGAAATGGCGTAATTTTCCAAAATTATTTCCATAGGAGAGTGCCTTCAAAACCGAATAGCAAAATTTTTTTTTTATATATAAAATTTTAACGTTGGAATCGGATTTGGCGAGCAATTTTAATAATAATATTTGATGCAAAACTTGTTGGGACATTATCCTTCCTCGATCAAAAAAAATCACTTCAAAGTTGTCGGCGTACATGCGTGACTTTGGTTTGTTTGGTCCGGCCTTGGCTTCTCGGCAACGATGAAACGAACGCGAGTCGGCCTTCGGCCTCCCCCCGTTTTTCAAGAGTACGGGTCGGCCTTCGGCCTCCCGCTTACACGGGTCGGCCTACGGCCTCCACATTTTTGCTCCGTCAAAATTTCATTAGCACGGACCCATCGATTTTACCGAAATTATGTGAGACGTCAAAATGTAATTTCAATGAATTTTTAAAATTCGCCGTTTTTTAATTTGTTTATCACGATTACTCGAAACCGATCCATTATGCGAGAAAAAGTATTTCCACAAATTTTGTCGGGCATACCGTCGGCTCGACGACGCCGTATTTTTTTCGCGATCCGTTCGACGCCGCCCGGCGTAGCGCAAAAACGGCGAAAAAAATGTAATAAAAATCGAAGGCTCGCTTAGCGGTCTAAATCGATCTAAGACCTACGTATTTTTTTGCAGAAATGCAAATCTAAATTCGGGCGGATCCAAATGAGACCAAAAATCGAAACTTTAATCTGAAAATAAGGGAGGTGGGCGAAAAAAAAGTAAAAAACGCGTACCTCCCCCTAAGACGGAAACGGGACAAAAATTCGAAAATTTGGCGCCAAGCGATTGTTCGTTTTCGTCGCCCCTAACCCTGCCGAAAATTTGAGGTCGATCGGACGAAAACCCCGGAAAAAGTTTCAAAAACACGAAAAACCGCGCTGAGCCGTTTTGCCGAGCGCTCGTAAAAAAATTCGAAAAGAAAAAAATTGATTCGCCCCCTCCGCCGCCGCCCGGGGCTGCCTACAAAATTTCAACTCTCTAATGTGAATTTTAAAATTTTGCTACCACTTTGAACCGCCACTTGACCCTCTCCGCAACGTCCCATTTAAAAACGGACAATTTTCCCGTTCAATCCTCGTAAAACCACACGGGTATGCAAAATTTCAACTCTCCACGACGTCCGTAGATATGCTCTGTAAATGGTAAGTCAGTGAGTGAGTGAGTGTCACGGTCAGATTTATATATTTTAAATTTTCAGAAATTCCCAATGATAAAAATCAATATTACACGACCGGGGGGTCTGGGGGGTATGAAATACCCCCCAGGTACACTTACCATTATTCAGAACCATCTTATTTTTCGTTGAATCTTTTGTCATTTTTCGTTTGTAATCCGGGAGGGGGGGGGGCAGCAGGTGATACTTTTTATAACTATCTCAGTACCGTTCTTCTTAATATCAAAGGACGTAAAAGTGAAAGTTTTTCTTTCGCAATAAATTAAGTGTACCTGGGGGGTAGCAGCCTAAATGAGTTCCTGTTAAGCATCCCTTTGTTTTCATATTCGGGGGGGGGGGAGATTCCGCTACGTTACCATGGAAACGGTGATTCTGACATAATATGCGTATTTTATATAAGATCTTCAGAAGTTCCCAGCGATAAAAATCGATATTACACGGGGGTTTGGGGGGTATGGAATAATACCCCAGTTACACTTGCCATTATTCAGAACCATTAAAATTTATTATTTTTCGTTGAGTCTTTTGCAATTTTCGTTTATAATCCGGGAAGGCAGGTGATATTTTTCATAACTATCTCAGTACCGTTCTTCATAATTACGAGTGCACTTGGAAATTTTACCGGTGAGGGGGACACTTGTCCCGATTTTTTTGGGTTGTAATATTTTTTTATCATAGAGAATCATTTACTTACTCGACAATGTTTTCAAATAATTTTTTTTCGAATTTTGACTTTAAGATTAAAAATATTTATAAATAACGAAATTTAATTATTTTTTCAAGAAGTAGTAATTTGGCGTAACCGAAACTGCACACTATATCAGAAGAGATTATCTGGATTATGGGTATAAGCAGGGGAAGGTCAAAAACCTCACACGCACTTAGGCCACTAAATCGGGCCCATTGTACTGCCTCCAAGAAAATATAGTGGCCCCCGTCCCGTCATTCCCCAAGACAGCGCCGTAGCAAGCTCTTCTGGCGCCTGAGGCAAATTTGAATATATGCGCCCCCCTCCCCAAAAGATTCTTATCATTTTGAAAATTTTAAACTATTATTTATTGATGTTTAGAGCCCTCATTGAGATGGCGCTTGCTTAGAGTAATGAAAACAAATGGATGCTTATCAGGAACTCAAAAACTTTAACTTTTACGTCCCTCGGTATTAAGAAGAACGGTACTGGGATAGTTATGAAAAATATCACCTGGTGCCCCTCCCTCCCTGATTACAAACGAAAATTGCATAAGTTTCAACGAAAAATAATAAATTTCGATAGTTCTGAATAATGGCAAGTGTACCTGGGAGGAGGAATTCTGTCAGATTCCAAATGCAGAAGGGAAATCCTTGCGGAGTAGCAGCCTTGATCGCCATCTCCTGCACATAAAGATCAAGTGGCGGGAGGCAGAGAAGGGTCTCAAGTGCTGCAATGGGAGTTGATCACATTACTCCAGTCACAACCAACAGATTGCTCTCTGGATCCGATGCAAGAAGGATGCCGCCGTTCTGGGCCACCAAACAAGTTCACCGTAATAAAGCATAGGTCTGACAACGGCTGTGTAGAGCCAGAGGTGATCCTAGGGGAAAAACCCCAGAACCGTCCCATTGCTCTTCGACACTGTCAAGAAACCATTCCCGCTTTTCTCAGTTTGATTTGTAGATGTTTTCCCCAGTAAGTATTTGAATATAAATCTTAGGAAATATAATAATTTGCAAGGTGCATTCTGCCGTTTGCACCTGAAAAATGCATCGAAAGTTTTCGATTTTTCTCGGCCCCTTACGTTTGTGAAGAATTTCAGTTTTGCACGTGGTTCAGAAAGGATTGAACATTTTGACGAATAAGTGAGTGAGTGAGCCAGCTACGTTCAACATTTAATAAAATGTTCTCACATGCTGTGCAGTTCCTGTTTCAGTTAGGCCAAATTGCTACTTTTCGGAAAAACAACAAAAAAAAAGTCTTTCCGTTTAGTTTCTGTTTAATATTGTTTATCGCAGTCTTCAAGTCAAAATTTATAAAAAAATTAGGTATTTCAAAATATTGTGGAGGAAATGATCCTCTATGATAAAAAATATTGCAACCCAGAATACTGACCTTAGCCCTTATGTCCCTAGTGTATTGCGCAAGTGTTCCTAGATACGTTCAAAGAGATAATTTCAAAGGTCAAGAACCCTAAACTGCGCAAGGACTGGAGCCAAGGGGAGCAAAATAAATACATATACGAATTTGACTTTTCTACGTCGATTTTTATTCAAAGCTAAAGAACCCTAATCTGTGCAAGGAGGAACCAAGAGGGCAAAATACATACATAGTATATGAATTTGAGCCTTCTGCGTCGATTTTTAGGATTGTTGACCCTTGAAATTATCTCTACCTTAAATGATTACATCTGGAATGTTTGCGTACTAAACGAATTTATTGTTAAAATTACATTAATTTTCCAAAATTTTCTTTTTATCATCGTAGTCTAAATTCAGATTTTCGGGAAATTACTGCGCTATCCGCCATTTTGAATTTAAGGAGAATTTGCTTTAGGCTTCTATAATACAAAGTATAACAAGAAGCCTTATGATCTGGATCCGTGTCTGTCCGTCCGCATAATTCAAAATCATACAGAGCGTTTCAAATCGTGTTGGAAATACTCTGTGTGTATAGAGGTCTAAGAACTGGGTAGCCAGTGCGCTACTTTTAGGCTTCTATACAAAGTATAACAAGAAGCCTTATTTAGGCTTCTATACAAGGTATAGAAAGAAGCTTTATGGTCTGGCTTCGTGTCCGTCCGCATGTTTCAGAGCCAATCATAACGTTGATCAACTGATACGTTGTTATATTGTAAATACTTCGTCTATATTGTCATGTCCTGTTTACCATAGGGGGTGGTCTAGCGTAATTGGGTTACTTTCCTGTGGAATGCTCATGTCGAAATGTTCAAGTTAGAGACCATCATGAGAAATAGAGACTTGCACCTACATCTTCTTAACTTCAGAAGAAACTGCTTGCTTCAAATAACCTGAAAAATACCAAGCGTAATTAATTTGTAAGCAAGAATTTCAAAAGTGTGTGAAAGGCGAAAGATGATTCAATTGTTTTAATTTAAGAAAATTTTGGGAATAAATTAAAAATAAATTTTTATTTGTAAAAGTATAGGATTTCAAATTTAATTAAAATAAGTGCGATAAAGAAAAAGTGCGCGGTCAGATAGACGATTTTTGGTGGGATTAGCGAGGAGAATGCAGAAAAGTCTTGTTCCGTCCATGAAAGCGGGAGGACGTAATTTTGGAAGTCTCGTTCCGTCTATGGAGACGTGAGGACGTAATTTGGAGTCTCATATGAGAGTAGATGAGAATTAAGAAGTCGAGTTTCAAAAGTATCAAGAAATTATTCGATAACAAGTTCAAATTAATTAAGTATTATTTGATAAAATTGGAAATTGTGAATGATAAAAAGATTATTACAAGTTTTGAAGAATATTTTAATGGTTGATAATTCTATGGTTATTTCATGAGTTATTGGAAATTAAAGAAGTTTATTGAAAATTGGACTTACCTGAGCGTCTATCCGGATAAAGGCAGAAACTTCATTGATCGTTAATTCACACTGGAAATTTTCATGGTATGGGAATTGGACCAAACTACGAGGCATCTTCACTTGATTCATCGCTACGTGTTCTACGCATCGATCGTGCACGATTACGTCGGTAAGCAATTTGTGTCGACACTTCTTTTTAGTAACATTTATAATAATCAGTTCGCGCGTGATTTAAAACTTTGGGGATTTATGAAATTTTTATTATTGATTGTTTTTGTAAATTTGATTTACTCCCAATTATTAAAAATACATCTTTTGTTTTTTTTTAAATTATTATATTTGTCAATAAATTACATTACTTAGTTTGCAAATGAGTACGTTTGATTTCATTTAAATCAACAGCAGTGAGGAAAAGAACAAATAGGTGTAAGGTACAGTAAATTGTTGTCCGGTGTATTTCTTAGAAATTATTAAATTAAGAAAACTTATATGAGCATTCAACAGATTCATGAACCCACTTTTGACCCTAAAATTTACAGAGTTCTCATGCATAGCTGGTCGGAGCATTATTTAATTAAGTGCCATTTAATTTCCCTCGCTATATAAAATAAATTTTAGAAATTTACAGTAGCAATACATGGCAATATAGTATTGCGTTAATCTGTTAATCCGTTGTTTCGATTCGCTAATGCAATTTATAAATACGCAAATGTTCGAAAGAAATTTACTAATTAAAGATATTTTCAAAGAGGTCTCCCTATATAAACTACCTGTTAGGCTTCTATTCGCGATTCCAAATAAGAATGCGACCCCTGGTGGCAGAATTGAGAACAACTTGACGCGGGTACTAAACGGTAAACGAGGCTCATTGTTTATAAGTTTCTTTGCTTTAGTTGCATGTTAACGTGTTGCAATTATTAAATAATTAAAGCGTTTAAATAAATTTTTGAAATGTCAACCGTTGTTGACATTTCAAAAATTGACTACTCGTGTATGACGGCCATTTTGAAAATTTAACAGAGTCACCTATTGTTAATTTTAATCGCGAATACAAAGTATAGCAAGAACCTTTATGATCTGGCTCCGCGTTTGTCCGGCTGTCTGTCCGCATAATTCAAATCTAATCAGAACCTTCGAAATTGTGATTGTAACCGCAAAAATTTAATTAGTGCAGATTATCTGATATTACATTATAATAATATGGCGACCAAAAATAACAACCTTTTTTTTCAATGCAGACCAAATAATATAAGTTATATTTTATTTACATAATTTTTCACCTATATAGGAAATTTAAATACGTTGATCCGTTGATCTGTTGATCCGTTCATCCTTTGATTCCTTGATCCGTTAAGACGTTGATACCCTAATAAGAAGTTATCTCTTCTTCTTCTTATTCTGTTATAAGATCTGTTGATCTGTTTTTAAACCGAATTTTGCTGATTCTCCTGTGAAATGGACTGCCAGCTGTCTCTCCATCTCTTGGGTGGTCTACCCGGTTGTCGGTTGCCTACCGGTTTTCCCTCCCGATTCCTCCCGCGCAATGCGCGGAAGTCTTGTTGGACCCATTCTGGTGACGTGCTCATTCCAGTATCGCCTTCTTTGTCTGCCCCATCTGACTATATCTTCGACTCCACATTTCTGCCGTATCTCTGTGTTTCGCATTCTGTCTCTCAGTGTTTTCCCCGCTATCGGCCGCAGTGTCTTTATCTCGGCTGCTCTCAAAGTGCTCTTTGTTTTGGACGTGTCCGCTCGGGATTCTATGCCGTACGTTAGAATAGGTCTTACGCAGGTTTTATAAATGCGTGTCTTACTCTCTATAGCCATATATTTATTACTCCATATTAGATCCCTCATGCTTCCTGATACCACTGCCGCCCTATTAACTTGATTTTTTATCTCTCTCATTGGGTCATGGTTGCTAGCTATATCCACTCCAAGATAATTAAAAGACATAACTTGTTCGACGGCTTTGTCATCTACTACCAGTTTGCATCTTTCTGGGTCTCTTGAAAAAACCATACTTTTTGTTTTATCAATGGATATGGTCATGTTTAGATTTTGAGCACATTTATAAAATTTGTATAACTGCCTCTGCAGGTCGTCTTCTGTTTCTGCTACCAGTGTAGCGTCGTCGGCATAGCATATCAAGCCGATGGTCTTGTTGCTCATCTTGTAGCCCAAATTTAGAGCGGCGACTTCTTCTATAATTTTATCCATTACAATGTTAAAGAGAAATGGACTCAAACTGTCTCCCTGTCTGATGCCTCCTGGTGTAGCTATATCCGTGCTTGTTTGATTATTCACTCGGACTCTCGTTGTGGTGTTGGTGTTTAAGGCCTGTATTGTTGTGATTATATTTAACGGAATCTTCCTTTCTTTGAGCATCTTTACTAAATCGTCTAGGCGGACTCTATCGAACGCCTTAGTGAGGTCTACGAAACACACAAATGCCCTTTTGTTGTATTCGATTGATTTCTCTTTTATCTGTCGCATTGTGAATAATGCGTCGGTCGTCGATCTTCCCCTTCGAAACCCCTGCTGTTCTTCTCTGTTGCATATATATTGTTCCAGCCTAGTCTTCAAAACACTTGTAAACAGCTTCATAGTTGAGCACAGGAGAGTTATTCCTCTGAAGTTCTCGGGGTTTGTCTTTTGACCCTTCTTGAAGATGGGGATTGTAATGCTTTGGAGCCACTCATTTGGTATTGTTGAGATTCTCAAAATTTTGTTGAAGATTAGAGTCAACTGTGTGCAGATCTCAGGCCCACCATATTTTAGGAGTTCATTTGGGATTTTGTCTATTCCAGAAGCTTTTCTATTTTTCAGCTTTCTGATTCCCTCCAACACCTCCGCATGTTGTACTTCTATCCTTTCCTCTTCCGTGCTTCTTTTATCTTCCTGCGGCGTCGTCTTCTCGGATTTATATAGCTCTTTGAAGTATTTTTCCCATTTATCAAGAGAGATACTTTTAGTTTGTATGTACTCGTTTACAGGGTTTTTCTTCTCTTTGAGCATTTTCCATACCTTTCTTTGTGCACCGTACAGGTCGTGTTCCATTTCCTTTGTAAACCTTTCCCAGTATTCTGTTTTTATTTTTTTTGATGCTTGCGTTAATTCTATTTCTAATTTCTTTATACCTGGTATGATTTTCCTGTGAAGGGGAGCTCTTATATGCTTGATAAGCCTTTCTCTTTTCTTCTGCCAGTTGTTTAATTTTTGGGGTGAACCATGGTTTGGTTATCTCGAAGAAGTTATCTCGAAAAATTTAATTGGTGCAGATTATCGAATTATCTGATGTTACATTATAAATATTATGTCGACCAAAAATAACTATCAACAACAACTTTTCACACCAGAAAGGTAGCTGTATAGAAGCCTAGGAACTGCCGCTAAAGCGAGTTCCACCTTGTTTATTAAATAACTCACCCATTATCAACATTTGACTAAAATAGTCATGTCCAAACTTGTAGGAAATTTAATTCTCTAAAACTTTGGTCATTATCAATAAAAAAAGTGCTAAATATAAATTATTTTTTCAGGTTAAAGTTGAAAAATATCGATTGTAGACGTAAAATGGTAATAAGCAAAATTGTAGAGAATCAAATTTCCTACCAGTTTGGTTGTGACTATTTTTAGTCAAAAGTTGAGAATTTGGTTTTATTAAATAACCCACTCATTTTCAACTTTTGACTAAAATAGTCAGGCCCAAACTTGTAGGAAATTTAATTCTCTACAACTTTGGTCATTATTCATTATCAATAAAAAAAGTGGCAAATTAAATTATTTTTTCAGGTTAAAGTTGAAAAATATCGATTGTAGACGTAAAATGGTAATAAGCAAAATTGTAGAGAATCAAATTTCCTACCAGTTTGGTTGTGACTATTTTTAGCCAAAGTTGAAAAAATGGGCAAGTTATTTAAAAAAACAAATTCTCCTTAAATTCAAGATGTCGGCTAGCGCAGTAATTTCCCAAAAATCTGGATTTACACTTCCAATGACCCCACCCTACGATTTGAAAAAAAAATTGTGGAGTTGAATTAATGCAATTAATTTTGGCGTAAAAAATGGTAATAATAAAGTTGGAAAGAATTAAATTTTCTACAAGTTTGGTCCCGATTATTTTTATTCAAAAGTTGAAAATGAGCGAGTTAATAAGTAATTAATTACAAATAGCGGCTGGAGTAACTCCCCAAATGATCCAAAGCCATTTTTATACCTTATTTTTGAATCACCGGGTAGATAAAAAATTATTATACAATTTTTACTTTCCGAACTCCTAATAGGTAAGGAAAGTATTGTTATCAGGCAAAATTTGACCCCCCAATTTTTTGACAGATGTTCACGTTTTGAGGTCCCCTGAATCCATTTTTATCATTTTTGGAAGGATGTCTGTATGGGTGTGTGTGTATGTACGTCTGTGAACATGATAGCGTCTAAACGAAGCAAGCAATCCAAATTTTGCATATAAGCTTTTTCCTGTCGTAGGACGAAGCCAGATGAAAATAAATTAAATCGTGTAACGGGAAAGGGGGGTTTACCTGGAGCTATTATGACATTATGCGTCATAACTTCAAAACGAAATTAAATATGTAAAAATATTAATAACAAAAAATTAGCGCTATGGAATTTCCTACATTTTTTGTCCTACAAGTTTTTCTCTAAAATATACAGGGCGTTTCAAACATTTTTGTATTTGTAAAAAATGTTTGTATTTGTAAATAAAATAGTAAACTGCATTCTACTAACGAAAATAAGATGAAAAGTTTCTAATAACATGGGTCCAAAAATGCTTAGTTTGCAAGATAGGCATTCAAAAGTTTTTTTCTTCCTATTTTTGCAAAATATGAAATTTTTCATCGATTTACTGTTGAAATTATGTAACCATTTTATTTAAAAATCTATATTATAAAATAATAAGGAATTTAAGAAAAAGCGTCACAAAAACGTGCGTAGACGTCTTATTTACGGACCGATTTTTACGTGCGACCTCTTAAAATGACCGGTTCGACGGGCCCGAGGTGGTGGAGTAAAAAAAATTGGCGGGGCGGGGAGGAGGCGGCGTGGAGGAGCGCAAAAGAGGCCGTTTTACGCCGAAATTCCTGGAACAGAACCACAGAACAACCCACCGTGTCGAATTTCGAATGAGCGGTGGCGATCGACGCCGGAAGGTCCGAAATTGTGCAAAGTTGGATTAGAGTCTCTGGAAAATGAGCCGGCACTCCACGGTGAATTTTCAAAGACGAACAACTTTTAACGTGGAAATTCTTGTGAAAATGCCTCTGGAGCGTAAACCCGACGTGATAAATTAGCCCGCAAAGTCTTAAAATGTCGACGCCGACGAGGTCCATCCGATGACGGCGAAAAATTCGAAATGGCGGTTACGGGGGCGGCGGAGAGAGCGGAAAAGCCTTCTCCGCGCGGTAACGCGAGTACTTCCGAACCGCGTGACGGATTTCGACCGGATCGGCGCCGATCGACGGCCAAAGGTCCCAACTTGCATTTAGGTTGGGCGAAGGATTTTTAAAATACCGTGGGACGGCGCACCGCCTCCCCAAAAACGAAGAATTTTAAAATTGCGTTTTTTCTCTTAAAATTTCGGTCCAAACTAGATGAAATTGTCGACGACTTGAAAATTTTATCCTCTAAAGACGTAAAGCGTGAAATTGTGAAGGTTAAATCTGTAGGCGACGAATAAATTAGGTCAATATTGGGCGTGGCAAAGAAGCGAAACGTTTTCTAAAATTTGCAAAATTTGACAAATTAAATTTTTTTTTCCGTTTAATACGTCGAGGGGACAAATATAAATCGAAAATGTCTAATGAAATTTTCGCGAAAAAATTTGATTTACGACGAAAATACGCATTTTGGCATATTTTCAATTTTGCCCGAAATTGCCTTCGATTTTGGTCGGAAATTTTGTGAACGATATTAATTTGCAAATGCTGCCGTTATTTGTCGTTTTTCGTCCACCATCGTCATACACTAAATCAAAGACCGTCGAAAACCGCATCCGACTCTTCCATAAGTTTTACTAAATTATCGACGGTTCTCGCGCCGCAGGCGAATTAAGGCGAAAATTGTGCAAAAACTTTCAACGTCTCTGGAGCTCTTATTTACGAACCGATTTTTAATTTTTAAGATGCAACGGAAGCCAATCGCGAAGCTCTACGAGAGCCCTTATATAACCTTCCTTCGTATTTTCAACACCAAAGGCGTGAAATCGAATTTAAATTTCAAAAATTTTTTCAGAAGGGGGTAGCCTTGCACGATTTTCGAAAAAAAATTACTTTCGAAAAATTGGAAATTGGCGCCGGAAATGGACGGGCCCTTACTTTTAGATAATTTAAACGACAAAATTTCTCATACACATCCCGCTCCTTCTGCCAAAAAATCGACAAAATTGTAAAACATTTTTGCAAACGTGCACGAATTTGTAATATTTTGGCGAGAAAAAAGGGTCACATCGAAATGAAAATTTAACATGTCCAACGTGTATTCGTCGGCAATCCACCAGCGTGATTGTTAAAAATCTATCCGCAACGTAACGGTCCTTTCGAAGAGCTCAAATCGAAAAATATGCTACATTTTTTGAAGAAATTTTCCAATTTCAAATTTTTTTTTCTTTCAATCGATAAAGTGAGCAAATCAAAAGCGAAATGTAGAATAACATTTTTTTCGAAAAACCCTTCCCTTGCCTTCAAAATTAATTTTAGATTTATCGAAATTATTAAATCTACCAAAGGCGCTCTTGATTTCGGGCCCCTTCATCTATATTATAAAATAATAAGGAATTTAAGAAAAAGCGTCACAAAAACGTGCGTAGACGTCTTATTTACGGACCGATTTTTACGTGCGACCTCTTAAAATGACCGGTTCGACGGGCCCGAGGTGGTGGAGTAAAAAAAATTGGCGGGGCGGGGAGGAGGCGGCGTGGAGGAGCGCAAAAGAGGCCGTTTTACGCCGAAATTCCTGGAACAGAACCACAGAACAACCCACCGTGTCGAATTTCGAATGAGCGGTGGCGATCGACGCCGGAAGGTCCGAAATTGTGCAAAGTTGGATTAGAGTCTCTGGAAAATGAGCCGGCACTCCACGGTGAATTTTCAAAGACGAACAACTTTTAACCTGAAAATTCCTTTTTTTTTTAGTCCCCAAGGTCAAGTGATTTTATTGCGAATTCGAATACAGCTTTATTAGGTGACCTCAGGAGGGTAATAAAGTTTTTTTGTGCGACCGCGCGGTCACGCTTAAGTATTCTGCCGACAGTTATTCTCAATCTGGCGGAACTTGAATTGCAGTATTTCCTAGAGGTCTTATGTAGTTGTTAACTATCCGTCCATTGTCACCTTGAAAAACTGTTGAAGGTCATAGTTATGGCGGCAACAGCAAAATTAAAGAATTTTACAAAATTGCCACAATTAAAGATCTCGATAGATACCGTCGATAGCTTTGATTTGTTCCAAAACATGTGACCTTGAAAATCGATTTGAAGGCCAAAATTTTTCCCCAAGTCGAATTGTGGATTGGTATGACAAATAAGAAATGGGATGTTACTTGTATGCCATGTGATTGTTATGAATAGAAAAAAAAAATTTCTAAAAGTTTGTAATTAAGTTGGAATTACTCATTGAAAAATTATTATTCCTAGATTTGTCCTTATTAAAGTCATTGGAATAGATTTTGCTATGAGAATATCAATCTGTAGTACCTTATTTATTATTGTATACGGCTTGAATAATGTGAGAATGCCACGGTCGCACCCTTAACCTTAAACATCTAAAAATTTGGACAATTGTGTTACTCAACAACATAATTTCGTCGCTTACTACTTCTTCGTCATCATCGTCGTCTGAGAAAATATTAATAAATCCATTTTCTGAGGTTAGAAATGTTTCACTGACAGAACTGACAGTTATCTTGTACTTTCACCGGCTACAAACTTAACTTAAAGATAAACCAAAACTGACAGGTATCTGACATGAAGAAAACCAAAATTTGATTTAACCTACAGATATCTATCGGTTAAAGTTGTCCGCAAGATAATTATAGGTTAAGTATTAATGAAGATATCGGGCATTATTTTGGCAAAATTTTGTATTTAAATAAATAAATTCGTAAAATTACCTTAAATATACGAAAAAAAACTTATAAATCCATATAAACACATACAATGTTTGACATTGCCATCAAAGGTCCATATTGAATTCGAAAAGAATCACGTGATGTGGAATGCCTAATATAACTAGATTGTTAAACAACCATATTGTTATGGAAAATCATAATCGCAGCGACTAATTACGTTTTGACGTCTGTTATAATTTACAATAGGGAGGCCGAAGGCCGAGCTGTATTTTTAAAATCAATTTGGATGCCGAAGGCCGGCCCGTATTCTAAAAACCAAGTTGGAGTCCGATGGGCGACCCGCAT
Source organism: Podabrus alpinus (assembly GCA_932274525.1). Taxonomy (NCBI): domain Eukaryota; kingdom Metazoa; phylum Arthropoda; class Insecta; order Coleoptera; family Cantharidae; genus Podabrus; species Podabrus alpinus. The sequence continues at coordinate 24,387,298 of OW026453.1, forward strand.
TCTTACAATCAAGTTAGAGGCCGAAAGCTGACCCGTATTCTAAATTCCAAGTTGGAGGTCGAAGACCGACCCGTATTTCCAAAACCAATTGGGAGGCCGAAGGCCGACCCGCATTCTTAAAAGCAAATTGGAGGTTACAGGCCGACCTGTATTCTAAAAGCCAGGTTGGAGGTCGAAGGCCGACCCGTATTCTTAAAAGCTGTTGGGAGGCCGAAGGCCGACCCGCATTTTAAAAACGACGTTGGAGGCCGAAGGCCGACCCGTATTTTAAAAACGATGTTGGAGGCTGAAGGCCGACCCGTATTTATATAAGTAACAGGGCGGCCGCAGGCCGCCCGTACTCACAATACAACAGGGCGGCCGCAGGCCGCCCGTATTCCTAAAAGTAAGTGGAGGCCGAAGGCCGACTCGTTAGGAATCCGCGTAGCGGATTGCCGCCGGCAGGCCTAGCGCCAGAAACCCGGAGGGTTTCGCAGCGCTAGTATAATATAAAAATTTGCGTCTGTTCGGAAAGTTATGCGATGGCCACATCAGATTTTTTTATTCTCATTCACGGATAGCACCTGCACGTATGCAACCAGTTATACATAAATGTTAATTCTACAAATAAAGTTTTTGAAAATCTTCAAATTATTATTGCATCAGGAAGCGAAGTTCTTCTTCTTAATTAAACAGCTCCCCAAAATAATGTTATAATTCAAATTGACCTTCAATGAAATGACTTGTCCAAAAGCGATTAAATAACAAAACAATTTTGGATTTACTTAGTTAAGGTATTTTATTATATTATGAAGGACTACTTTACATGAACCAATATGGCATACAATTAATTTCAATCAATCTATGAGCTCATACCAGCTAATTTTTCTAATTCTTTAATTTCTAACTCGGAACGCATTTTTCTTTCCTCTGCCAATTTTACATCCCGGATGGCCTTCTGTTTTTGTTCAATTTCTTGGAATGCAGCTTCCTTTCTGGATAATCTTCTTTGGTGGTACAATCCGTACAGTATTCCTGCACTCAATAAACTCCATCTTCCGAACTGTAAAGTTAAAACAAGAAGGTTATGTAACAGGTTAATAAAATTTCGAGATATCCGAGAATTCGTAAGAAAATCAAGTTACCTTAATTAAAGGTGATACTCGAACTGGTGCTGCTAAATCGGCCATTTCGTATGAATTACTTTGTACAATAATTAACAAATGGGATAAATGGAGAAATAATCGAGTTACGATGGTTATTCGCGAACTGTCAAAATTGACCGAAAGCTGAAAGACGAAAGTCCCAACAACTTGGCGGCAGGTTTGAAACTTAATTTATTTCTAACTGTAAAATTTAAATAAAAAGAAAAACTTAATAAAACGTTATTATTGTACGTTTAGAATAAATATTCAAAGCAATTTTTATTGCAAAATAGTAAAATTAAAACGATTAGTTTTAAAAAATTGTCGGGAAATTTTTGTTTTGTTGCGGTGGTACGACTGACGTAAAATTTTAAAGTTCGTGGTTGACAGGAACGCAAAAGTGGTAAAGCGTCGCGATCGGTCGTGACGTGAAGATGACTGTATTTAAGTAGTGGAAGGGAATCATTTAGCAAAACTCTCGTGCAAAATTTTATAGTCAAAATCATGGTTTTGTTAACTCAGGCCGTTTCGATCATTGGATCAATACTTGTAACGCCACTGTTAATGTTTATTTTGTGTATAATATTTTTAGCATCAATTGGCAAATCTATAGGTGTAAGGCGATTATATGTGAAAATACTTCTTTTAATTTTCGAGGTGAGTTTATTTAATTTGTTATTGTATACGTCTGTACTAGGTATGTTTATCTAATGTTGCGACACGATTTTTTTAATTAAGTGCGTGATCGGGGTACAATTATTTTAAATGTGTATAATTTTAATGAGGGAAATCCTTTTTTTTTAGACCTCTAATTTAGTTTTCATAAAAAACGTCTTCAGGTATGCAAAAGATTCTGATTTGGTTGTTTTTGTTTTCCTGCAGACGTCTGGGTCTTTGTACGTTTTATAAGGTCAAAATTGACGTTCTTTTTTATTGAAAAAAGGTTGCTCTTCTTTAGAAACTTATTTTTAAATTATTCCTACATCAATAAATCTTCAAAATTACAGACTCCTTTTTTTACCAGTGGCTTACTTAAAGTACCCGTACTTGGGTTTTCAAACTGCTATTGTTCATCTACGGCGCGGTTATTCCAGTACCGGTTGATCAGCCTATTGTGTCTAATGAATAGTCAAAGCTAACTGTTTCTAAGCATCTTAAATTTTTGTAATTTCATGGTTTGTAATTGTGAATATCATCGAGAAATTATTATAATGTACATATTATTTAACTGTATCAGTTGTATTGTTCCCACTGAATAATTACTGCATTGCAATAATCTTCAAACGATTAAATTTAAATTATATCATTATAATTTCACACCTTTGCTCTTTAATTATTTCAATTTGTTGTAAATACAAATAAATTCCATTATCTGGAGTGCTCGACTTGAGAACTAATTAATAGGCTTTTAGATCTTTGAGCTTTATTGTGTTTGTAAGTGATAGATAAGCGAAACAAATAACACATTTAAAAAAATATTTTTTTTTGTTCAAAAAATGATGCATTTAAGTGTTTGGTCCTTTCCCTCGTCAAGAGAGAACAAAGCTCTCGGAAAATGTTTGACAGTTTTGATATTATTTTAGACAATGGTCAGATAATAGATTGGCACGCTAACGCTGATGAAACTCTTCAATCATCCACTCGATAAACTCTGGCGAAATTTCCGAATTTCGTTAATGATTCAATATGATGGGTCCGAGGTTCATCTGTTGCAATAAAAATTTAAACGAAAAATTTTTATATAATAAACTGGAAACCATCTGTTTGGTTATTGAAAACAAAGTGCATTCAACTGTTGAATTTTTCCTCCCGAGACAATGACAGTTTTGAAAGTATGCCAAGTTGTTATTTCTTGCTCTCTTTTTAGAGTAATTTTTAATTGAATCTTTTAAAACTATAGAAAAAGTTAAGGATCATCATCTACCGTAATTGTAATAGTAATACTTGAATTTATAAAGAGATTGAAAACATTTTCGTGTCGTATCTACTTTAGATACACTAGAAATCCAAATTGAAACAATTGTTAATCGTAAGTTCATGTTTTCAACACGCAATTTTCATGATTTTGTTATTATGTATAATAAGATATCATTTATTCGGTTAATGTTTTTAAAATTGCCAAGTTACAACATGAGTTTGTTTTGAAATTATTATCTTCAATCTTCAAGTTTTATATGAATGTATTCAATCCAAGGAATAAATTGATTTAGCGTAATTTTTTAATTATACAAATTTGAATTGCGAAAAAAACTTATTTGTTCATCGATTGCATACAGAGAACTGATTCTATTAGGCTGAGATCAGTTGCTAGGCTAAACTACGATTTTATTTTAACACATTTTAACATAATATATTTTAAGTGGAAGAAAATGATTTATTGGGCTAAACCATAATTACTTACTTCCGTATAAACACATGTTAAAATTAAAAAAAATGAGAGCGGTCGTCGGACCGTCCACAGAAGCTATGCTTCTTACGCACAGAGCAAACCATAATAGATCCTTGAAGGCCATAGTTGTTCGGCGATCGGCCTCACAGGACGAACCATAATAGATCCGTGAAGGCCATAGTTGTTCGGTCTTCCGCCTTTTTGTGAAAAATTTTTAAAATTTTTTCGACGTTTTTTGCCGACCCACGAAAAGGGGGGGGGGAATTTTTAAATTTTTTACTTTTGTCAAAAAACTATTTTCCCTAAAAACCGGTTGGAGGCGGCGTGGGGTCGGGGGGAGGTTGCCACCTCCGCCCCCCATCCATAGCCACCATTCCCAGGGTCCTAGCCCTCTCGGTTCCGGAGTTATGCTTGCTCCCACTTGTTTTTGAGAACACGGGTCGGGTCGGGTCGGCCTCCAACTTGCTTATAAAACTGCGGGTCGGCCTCCACTTGCCTCTCAGGAACACGGGTCGGCCTTCGGCCTCCCACTTGCTTTAGAGAACACGGGACGGGTCGGCCTTCGGCCTCCCACTGGCATTTAAAAATACGGGTCGGCCTTCGGCCTCCAACGTGCTTATAAGAATACGGGTCGGCATTCGGCCTCCCACTTGCTTTAGACCTTTAGAGAACACGGGTCGGGTCGGCCTTCGGCCTCCCACTGGCATTTAATAATACGGGTCGGCCCTCGGCCTCCAACTTGCTTATAAGAATACGGGAAAATTTTTTCGACGTTTTTTGCCGACCCACGAAAAGGGAGAATAACTAGCTTCAAAATTTTTGAAAAATAAAAATTTTGAAAATTTTTTTGACGTTTTTTGCCGACCCACGAAAAGGAGGGTTTTGTTTTAATTTTTTTAGTTTTATCAAAAAACTATTTTACCTAAAAACCGGTCGGAGGCGGCGTGGGGTCGAGGGGCGGTTGCCACCTCCGCCCCCTATCCATAGCCACCATTCCCAGGGTCCTAGCCCTCGCGGTTCCGGAGTTATGGTGTTTGAAGGGAAGTTCGAAATTTGAAAGCGATGGTCGAAATTTGTGTGACGAATTTGCGTTAACAATTTGTGTGACGAACGATTTTTTTCAGTTAACTGCCCGTGCGATAAGAAGCATAGCTTCAAAATAAATCTTAGCTTAATAGCCGATGTCCGTTCAGAAACAAAACAATTTTTTCAATAGCTCTTTTGCGAGTAAAAAGGTGCCTATCAGTGCCCCCTTCCCCCCAAATCGATTTTAAAGTAAAATTGGTGTCGAAGACGACGGAGTTATTAGCGAAATTTTGAGAGGGGGAGCTCTAAACATGTTTGGGTGAAATTGGTGTCAAACGTTTGAGCATAGTTTGCGATTTAATAGGCTTCCATTCCATAGCGGAGTTATTCGTGAAATCTATGGGGGAAGCTGGAAACATGGTTTTCCATTTTCCTTCTCACTTTGAATTTTTGTGTAAAATTGATGTCAATCGATAGGGCTTCATTTGAGCTTGAATAACCATTATTTTAATTTATTTTATTTTACAAAGTTATGGGTATTTGAAATTTTCGACAACTCCGAGCAATACGCATTAACTTCAATCTTGTAATATTAAATACGTAATATTCAGTCATAAAATGATCTAATGAATTTAATGACCAAGAAGGCAAAAGTGCAAATTCCGTGATCGCTAGTGAAGAGCTCAGCAACCAAATTTTAACATCCCAACATTTGTGCATTTTTGGGCGGCTTTTCGAAGAGTTTTAGATTTAAGAAATTATATTTTGTATAAAAATGTTCCAAATTTAAGTGGTATTTTGTAGTGAAGCTTTAAAATTTAAAAAAAGTTCTCAAGTGTTCCTAAACTTTTGAGCTGCAGTGTATTAACTAAAGTATTATAATATTCTTTGAATTTTAAGATTACAAAATTGAAGTTAACGCGTGTTGCTCGGAGTTTTCGAAAATTTCATATACCCATAACTTCGTAAAAATATTAAATTAAAAAATATAAAAGAATTTAGATCATTCGTGTCTTGATTTCAAGTCGCAATGTTCAAAAGAAAAAAATTAGAGACCCTCCATATTGTTCTCAATCTATGAATGATGAAAATGATGTCTTTTGACATGATGACACAGCTCTTATGGAACTATCTGTCAAAAAATTTTGTATATTTTCAGTTCGATAGATGGCTTTTTCACGCCACCTGGTGGTCAGGGTTATCTCTAAGTTATTATTATGCGATTATCAGCTATTGTTAAATTTGAGCATAACAATAACTTAGAGATAACCCTGTCCATCAGGTGGCGTGAAAAATCCATATATCGAACTGAAAAGAGTGCAAAATATTTATTTCAATTTTTCTTGGCTACAAACGCATTTTCATTATGATGAATCTTGATAATATATTATACCAACCTTTTGAGAGAGTTGCCTTGATTCAGAGGCCGTACCCCTGGTTTTATGTTTCTTTTCTTCTCTTCCCTGTATGCTTTCAATTTTCCACTTTCCAAATTTTTATTTCATCATTTTGGTAATCCTTTTCAGGATTTTTTATCCTTATTTACACCCCATCTTATATTCAAAGTCAATCAGAACCGATTAAACCGGTAAGTTTTCCGTTTTCTGTTAGTTTTTCTGCAATTCTTTCCGATTTTAATTTAATTTATTTCATTTTATTTTCATTCCACCAGTTTCCTCATTTATGGCACGATCAAGGAAATGACTTGCTGTACTTCCATCTCATTAGGTTGGTTTATCAATATTTAAAAAAAAAATGCTCTATATTTTTTGTTGTTACCAATTTTTCCACATTTGTTATAATTTCTTACTTATTTTTCGGTATATATTTTTTAACCTTGCTAATGGACGAATAAAGACCCGAAACGTCGGACAAGTAATTTAGTCTTTTACTAACCCCCTATTCTCGACAAATTTTATAACTATGCAACAGTTAAAATTTCATTTTTGTAATGGCAATAAAAATCAAATTAGTTCAGAAAATCTTTATTATGAGAAAAAAACTTTGCATTATTTTGCACAAAAATTAAACTTATCGCTGTTAAAAGAAGATTGACGAATGCCTAACTTTTTGGACGCGTAGATGTACGGAAACCGTTTTTGAGACCTCAAAACCATAAGAAGTGTTTATATAAAGATTGGACAGAGGGGAAAAGGTTCTTTGGACAGATGAATCCAAATTGAATTATTTCGTACCAAAAGAGGTTTCCGTTCGTAGACGGAAGTCTGATAAAATGTTACCTCAATGCCTGGTCCAACTGTGAAGCATGAGGATGGTTGTAGGGCACTGGGTAGAAATTGAAGGTATATTTCGTAAGGAAGACTATGTACGAATGATAATGCAGCAGGATAACTATCCGAATAAGAATTCACCTCGCTTTATGTAACGACTATTTAGAAGAGCAGGAGCAAATGGGTGGTACCCTCAATAACATGGTTTGGCCGGCACTGTCTCCTGATCTGAACCCTATCGAGCAGGGCCTATTTTTGATTCAATTGGGCCCCAAGGCCCAAGCAAAATTTCGGCCCCCTATCCTATATATACGACTTTCCAATAAGAATTTTTCTGTTTACCTTTGGCACCTTTTCTTCATGAAAAAAATGTTTGATGAAAATTAAATTTTCAAATGAATTGAAAAATGGTTTCAATGATTGTAAACAATTAAATAAGAACTTTAATTGGACAAAAACATAAAATAGGTAATACAAAAAACTGATAATATTTCAACAATATTCAAACAAAATCAACAACACAACAAAAAATAAAAATAATAGAAATTTCTGCTTTTGGGGTACAACGAACAAAATAAAGAATTATCAATAAAAGAAACAACTAATTAATATTTTTTTTTACGTACTTTCATTTCAGAAAACTTATCTATGATACCATTAATTTCTAATGTGTCCAGAATATCGCTTTCTACGTTAAGAATGGCCAAAGATGAGACATTTTCTTCATTCAGTGAGTTCCTCAAATATGATTTCACCCTTTTTAACGTAGAAAATGATCTCTCGCCGGAAGCATTACTGATAGGAATAGTTAAATATATACTCCAACATTTCCTGAGGGTCTTTAGAGGAAATGTCATTTGAATCACAAAGGGCTTTGAATTGTACAATTTCATCCACTAAATCTTCAGTAGCATCCACATCCATTTTTTTTTTATTGACTCCAAAATCATACAATCTGTCTTTACATTGACAATAAGTACTTGATATGACTTAATTTAGGACATGTGGAGTGACTACCCAGTGGTCGTCCTCCTTTAGAACTAAGTTACTTTACTTATATGTGAAAAATTAATTAATTAATTAAATCCACATCCATATGGTAATATTTTTCAATATTTTTTATAGATACATAAAATCTATCATCCGATGGTTCAGTAAAAAATAGCCCAAAAACTTCATTTACACAATCATAGGCTTGCATTCTCATTTTTAACTCCGAAATCAACTTGTCACATATAGGAAAAAAAGTATTTATTTTAAAGTTCTCAGCTACGCTCAAAGTGATGTCTTGTGCAGGGCTTTCATCAAAACACTGCTTTCTCTTACGAACTCTTGAAATCTCATCCTTATAAACATTATTATTTGGCTGATTTTTTTGGCTTCTTCCTCAATTTCATCAAACTGTTCTCTAAAATGCTTGACAAATTCAATCAATCCACTATATAGTGTACAAGCTGCAGTTAGATTGGCTTGATTTTCTTGTAGAGATTTACTGGTGGAGTTTATCCTGTCTAGGATTCTTTTCCAAATTGCTGTCATCAGGGCAAATTCAAATGTGTTCATTTTGTGAAGTAGATCTCCAGCTTCTGTTCTGGTGGATTTTTTTTGGTTTGCATCGTCATTTAGCTCTACTAACGCTGATTTTATCTCACAAAAACCAAGCGCAATAGATTTAATAGCATCAGCACGTGCTGACCATCTTGTATCACATATTTTCTTAACCAATGGTAATTTAGTTTTTGAAATAGATAGACATTTTTGAAGTACGTTCCATCTGTGTGTCGAAGCCGAAAAAAAGTTATACAAGCATTGTACATTTTCAAAATATCTAGAAGCTCCTGAACAACTTTCCGCAGCACTATTACCGACCAAGTTTAAAGAATGACTGGAACATGGTACAAAATGTGCATTTTTTGCCTGCAATCCGTTATATTTCCCTGACATGTTCGATGCGTTATCATAACTTTGGCCTCTGTAGTGATCAATATTGATATTAAGGTCACTTAATTTGGTTAGTGGAACATTCAAAAGACTTTCTGCAGTATGAAAAAATATTGCCACAAAACCTAAGAACCTTTCTACTGGTTGACCATTAGGTAAAACATATCTTAATTACAGTTAATTGATCGATATGAGAAATATCGGGCGTTGAATCGACGATAATGGAAAAGTATTTTGCGACTTGCAATTCTGTGATAATAACATTTTTTACCTCATTAGCAAGAAGGTGGATAAATTCATTGCAAATGGTTGAAGAAAGATAGTTAACATGCCCACTTCCAATTATGTTACTATATTTCTGGAGGTGTCCAGCTAGAAACTGGTCAAACTCACTAAGAAATTCCAACGAACCTAAATAGTTTCCCTACATCACTTGAAAACTGAGCTGAGACTGAACAGAACAAAAATCTAAATAAATGATATCTACAAAACTACCCCACTATAATACTGTCGTCACCATAGATTGCTTGGTATTATCATGTTTTTGCCTTTTAAACGCAACAAAAATACGCTTTGTCGGTATTGTCAAACACGCGCAAAAATGTACCATATACCGCCAATAAAGATCACCTTAGGCGACCGCCGCGCCGTAGCATTTTTTTCCAAGTAATTCGTCGTCAAAAGCTCTTTCGGCTGATGGCGGCTGGCGGCATAAACAGAAACGCCGCGAAAAGACCCGCCAGCGCCGGTGCCGTTTGGTACCTAATGCATTTTTTTATTTGCCAGAATTGACTAATTGAGAATGAGTGACGCTGAATTATAAATCATCATATCATATCATTATTATACCAATTTAAGCCTAATTCTATTTAATTTCCTTTATCAGATTTGGCTTGTTTTGGTGTTCAAATTGAAATTGGAATGGTTTATAATTATTTTTTGAAGCCTTTTTCGGGCCCCCCTTTCCACCGGGCCCAAGGCCTGGGCCTTATGTGCCTTATGGTAAAATAGGCCCTGCTATCGAGCTACGTTGGGATGACCTCGATAGTCAAGTTAGAAAAACTCCTGTGACATCAAAGCACCACCTTTTACGTAAATTGTAGGAATCCTGGAATGCTGTAGCAGTAGTTTAAAGGGCTCGTCACATAGCCTGTGCTGTGCTATGCTATGCTCTGTGTTATGCAGTGTTATGTCAACACAAACGTTGAACAATGGCATGGTCCATTTTGCGCATGACCATGCCATTGTTCAACGTTTGTGTTGACATAACACAGAGCATAGCATAGCACAGCACAGGCTATGTGGCGAGCCCTTAACTTGAAAAATTTGTTGCTCGGATGCTCAGGATTGTGCAACTGGTTAATAAAAGTAAAGGAGGCTACTTCGATCTAACCATTTTTTTGAAATTTGGTAATATAATTTCTGGAAAACTTTTAAAATAAATAAAATCAAACATGTAAATAATAAAAATAGCTAAAAATATTATATTTTATCATTCGTTTTCAAACTTTTAAGTGGTAGGTACACAAATGTTTTTTTTACCTTTTATCAGTTTGATAAAATAATGCAAAACTGCAAAATTATCACATGAACAAAAAAATTTAATGAGGTTAAAATACAGTATAAGTTCCCGACAAAAAAATATTGTCAGTTGTAAAATATTAAGGAAAGCTGTAATTTAGTGTCCAAATGATCCCTAAATTCCCATGTCAGTTTCTCATCCAATTGGGGATTTTAGTTTCTTCAACCTAGTTTTTCACCTATTATGATTATTTTCATTTTTAGGGAAAATTAACATTATAGACCAAAATTCAAGAACATAAAAATCTCAAATTAACGTATACTAAATTTGAGTTTGCTCTGATTTTGGAATAAAATCAACGGTATTAAATAAAGTAAAAAGTGGCTCGTTAAGAGTAAAACGATGCTTCAAGACTTGACACCAATTTCGCACAAAAATTTTACTGGATGGAACCCCAAAGATTGCACGAATTAAATTTTTGAATAAAATTGATGATTTAGCGTTTGGGCCTCATTGAGGTTCGAAGAAAAAACCGAAGCGAAGTTATCCACGAAATTTTTAGGGGTGACACTTTTTTCTGTTTTCTTTTCCTGCAGGTTTGTGCAAAATCGATAGGGGTTTAACCACTTGAGCTTTAATGAGTTTGTATAATCATCATTATAAATTGCAATTTTTTGAAAGTTACGAATATTTGGTATTTTCGACAACTCCGAGCAATATGCGTTAAAATTGATTTTGCCAGATTAAAATTTCGTAAATAGCTTCGTGACAGTTGAGGCTTAATTTAAAAGAATAAAATGCTGCTCTCACCAATTTTAATTTTGTGTGGGAATTTTTGGGTGAAATTGATGTCAATTTTCGTCTTTAGAATTTAAAATTGGGCTACATGAAATTTTGTAGACATACGTATATTTTTTGTCTTTCAGATCAAAATTAAATACCATAATATTCCCAAAATAAAGTAGTTTAAAAATTAATTTTCTACGTTATATTTACTATAACAAAAATGAAAATCAATTTCTGAAAAGAATATGCTTTGTTTTATACGTATTAAAAATTTTAAACTGGGAGTTAAGTTTTTTAAAAATTCGTATTTCGAATAAAAAATTTTTAAATGCCATCTGAAATTAATGCTGAAAAATCTATTTTGTAGAGAATTTTATACTTTTCAAATTTTCGAAAAACCAGGTTGAAGAAACTAAAATTTCTCATTGGGGGAGAAGCCGACATGGGATTTTAGGGGACTTTTGTCCCCCTTTTTTTAATAATAATTTTGTAGTTGTTCTTATATTGAATCGATCAGGGCAAAAATAATTTATACGTATCTACTCAAGTATTGTATTCCTTTAATTCTATGAATTTTATTACCAAAGAACAGGTCTCCAGCTTCCCCCCCCCCATATATTTCACGAATAACTACGCGACAGTTCAAATACTTGACACCAAATTGTCTAAAAAAAATTTGATTGGTGGACATCATATCTACCCCCTTCTCCAGATTTTCGCCAATAAATATGCGACCTTTAGGACTCGAACGTAAAAATGGAAGCTAATTAAGGCTCTAACGATTGACACCAATTTTATTTTTTAAAAAGCGATTTGGCGAGAGGACCTGCACCTCAAGTAAAATGATGGGTTCTCGTAAAGAACATTCGGCCTTATCACCTGATCCTTTGAGCCATTGTTACTCCTTCAACATCAGCGTCACCACATAACTCATATATTTTTTGCTTTGTTCTTTTTTGCCATATCTCATCAAACACTCTTTACTGGAAGTTTGAGCTTCCGAACGAAAAAAAGCCAGCATATTTTTTGTTGAAAACTAGAAATTGCTTAGTGCAGTTTTAAGTTTGCCAATGCAGATGATGCTGCAAGAGATTACAATACATTAAATCGCTTGAACGTAGAAGCAGAGAAATTGGATGTTTATGTAAATGGTTCAACAATAATTAATTCAAAATCACGAATAAGTGAATTAATTTGAGCAGAATCTTTGAAGAATGTGTATTTTGTAAAAATGGAAGGATATAATGTGGTTGATGGACAGGTGAATACGCACGAAGCATTGTAAAGAATGAAGTAGTGTCGGAGAAGTGAGAAATGGCAGTGTACTAGAGTGTGTTGATGACAATTTGGTTGTATGAATCTGAAGCGTAAGTATATTAGGAGAAGCATAAGAGGAAGGTGTAGGCGGTTAAAATTAAGTACCTACCATTAAATAAACTTATGTGGAAAAGCTATAATGTACAATGCCAGTAATATATGACTGAATGCGGCCTGAACGTCACTCCAATAGATTAGTATGATTTATAGTGATTTATGATGATAATAATAATAATATACAATCTTTCATACTGTATGAGAGATCACCTGCTCTGATGGATTTTACCGAAGCGAAATAATTATGCAAGGATAGGAAATTGTGAGATAGGTAGTGAGTCTTTCTTACTTGTAAGGAACTACGTAACTAAGACGTGAAACTGTGTTCTTATGCACCGTCAAAAGTGGCGCCACGATAGAAAAAAAGCTAATTTTTGTGGATCAAAATCTTTTTACCAAGATAGAATTCATGTAAATCATATAAGTCATATAAATAACGGCAGGCTATAATATAATAGTTTTATAACTAAGGAGTACAAAATTGCCTTGAGTTGTGCGGCCTGAAGGCCGCACTGATTTTTGATTGGCTAGATTTTGCGACCTGAAAGCAACATCGGCTCAACAGGTCAATTTAGCGTTCCAGACACACAAATGTAGGCTATTATAATATAAAATCGATGGATTTGCGGATTCCATTTTCACTTGGAATTTTTTTCGACTCCACTCCAGCAGTTGTAGAAAATAAACTTCGCTATATTATGAATGTATGGAAGTTGATCTCAAGAAAAATGTTTTCTCGTCGGATTTAGATAAATAATATTACTAGAGTAGACGTGGTTTTCAGTAAAAAGTTTCATTAAATTAAATTCTTGAAAATCTAGAATACGTAAAAATTGATTTTCTCAAGTATAAAAAGCAAACGGGCGCAAAATTTCTTTGTACTTTAAATATATCAAAAGGCAAATAATCCCACGCACACAGTTTTAGCTTTTATAATTTCACATACCCTTCTTAGCTTTTCATTTTCTGCTGTGTTGGTCTGCAATTTGATTTTTAATATTTTTGTTCAAGTTTTTGTTTCCTTTAAGTTGTCCAGTAAATCGTATAAAATCTCATGGAAAATTAATTAATTATGTCCAACCATTTTCGTGTTAAAATAATTTTAATTAATATTATTATATTTTATTTTGAAGAATATAGAGGTGAGCGAATGGTCGAGCGGTTAGCGTGTTAATTTCTCGTGTCAAGATTCACCGGTTCGATTCTCATGGTTTACCATCTATAGAAGGATTTTTCGTTTACGAGTGCTGTTCCCAGCGACAAAGGTGTAAATGTTTCCTACTGGTTCGGAAGGAACGGATATACGGTCTATTACTGTGGTTCGGAATCCACGTTAAGCTGTAGGTCCCCTTCTGCTAGGTAGCTAGGTCCCTCACATAGTTTCAGTTCGAGATATGTGCATATTAAATTTTATATCGGCTATACTGGAATAAAATTTTATTGATTGTAGGCTCATAAACATTTTACCTGCTTCTAAAAAATCCAAGATAAAGAAATTCATTAGGGTAATATAATTATTATTAGGAAAATATAATTATTATTAGGAAGATTGGGTACGGTAACCTAACCCTGGTCACTCCAAATAAATTTAAAATTTCCTATTGCAAAGAGGAAGGTTTATATAGTTTACTGATATAATTTAAACATGCGAAAGTATTATCAAAATTTTGAATAAATCGAATTTGAAGTTTGCAAATTTACATGTAAAATTAACGAGATTCCCGCGCGTCGCTCATTCTGTTGACAGTCCGTGCAATTATAATGACCCTAACACTTAGAGTATTTCGAACTAATTTGTTGTTATGTAAATGTAAATATGTTTATTCAATAAAGAGTTTTATTGTTATTGTTTCGCACCGGAGGGGTTTTGCACTCGTTTTCTCCCCGAATAAAATCAATCATAATTAATTCAATTGTTTGCACAAAACCAATCTAACCTGATAAAATCCAATGGATAGGAACAGGCTAAGAGAATACCATGTAATATTAGTTTAGCATAGTTGAAATATTTAATATTAATGTATTTATTATTTAATTATTGTTAAAAACTGTATATACGATATTATTTCTGATTATTTCCTTCATTATAATATACGCCAATCAGAACGCGAAACATCTAGGCAACCATTTTATTATAGTAGATATTTACGTTGCTATGGAAAATATTCAGCGGGTAAATTTATGTCAAAAAATAATCACTTCCTAAAATTTTTTCGGACATTATCAAACGTGCTTAGACAAACAAACAAAAAAATTGTAATTTTTTCATTAATTGCAGCAATGTAAATTGTAATAAATAATTCAATCGTTCCAAGATACATTTATTCAAGAAATAATCATGCCGAATATCCCACGTGCTTAAAAATAGCCTGAATAAATTTTGACGTTTTTTGAAACAAAGTTTTGCTCTGAAGAAATATTTCTCGTAAATTTTCCACCCAAAATCCCTCGTGCTACGCACTCGTGATTTTGTTACGTGACAAATTTACTCGACATATTGCTTAGCAAAACTTTGTTTAAAAACGTCAAAATTTAATCGGCTATTTTTATGCACTTGGGATATTACTGTTGATTAGAGTATTTTGTTTGTTTGTTTTCGCATCGGCAGATGCAGTTCGTCTCTCGTACATGTAACATCGATTATTTTTTGTTTTTACGCGATTTTTTGGGGGTGAAACGTAATAGTTTACTGCCCCATACCGCAACTATACTTTTTAATGCTATTTCAAGGGTCTCTAAGCTCCCGGTTTCATTTATCCCGGTTTTTTTTGATGGGAGGTTCTCGTATGTTTAGCATAGTAACCAGAGTCAAAACCGCCCTGGAGGGGTGCAGAGTGGAGCGGAGCGCAGCGGCGCCCCGAAAGGGTAGGTTTTGACGATGGATAAACCTCCCTATCGAATGCACACCCCAAAAATCGAAGAAAAATTCGCTGAATTTACGTACTTTCAAATTGATTTTTCTCGAAATTTTATGTATACTTTCGCAAGTGAAATTTTTACAGTATACTCTATAAACCTTCCTCTTTGCTATAGGAAATTTTCAATTTTTTTGGGGTGACCAAGGTTAGGTTACCGTCCCCGGAAGATTGCTAGAAAATATTAGTACATACATACAAAACTGCAGGTTCTACCTAACAAACGCCATAGGCGATTTGTTTGAAAATTCGCAGATTCAAATCATACACAATCAACTTGATGATGAATAAACTTCTTTCATCTGGTGTTTCAATAATCTCAACTAAATAATTTGCAACAGTGTAATATTACTTCCATATTTACATAACATTTTATTATTATTTTTATTCTTAATCTCCTCTTTTTTTTGAACGAAGTGATTGCTAAATGTGCGGGTTACTAACCGAAAATAATAGAATAATTGTGTTTTCAGGGCCGTTATCATTAAATATTATTTTTGCATCTCGACAAATTACATCATTTTGTAAACTTTAAAAATTTCGGATCAAAAATAAACCGAAAACATTTTAACATTGGCCTAATAACTAAAATAAACATATCTTACAGCGTCGTCGAAAAACTTTCTTTTGAACTTTTTAATTTTTTTTTGTCGTCCGGGCTGTATTTCTTTTGAAAACCCAAAAGTGATTCAGGCTAATTTTAATATATATTTCCTCATTCATTTATCGAGTGACGTCTAGATTCTAGCTAATAAAAATTCTGATCAAAATTAGACAACAAAATTTTTCGTGACTTTCTATTTAAGTTGTGTCGTTTACTTTCGATGATTGCAAAATTTATACTATATGTATAAATAAAATGTTCGCATAATTAATATCTGAATGTAAATATTTTTTACGATGGGTTATTAACAATTTTTTTTATTCCATTTAAAATAAATTATTTATTTGCATAATATAAAATATTATTATTTAAGACTGTAGAAGGAAAGTAGAAATTTCATTTAAATTTTCTATGTACACTTGTTGCATTTTAACTGAACTCTGTTTTGGAAATTGTACGTAAATGTGTGTGCTTATATTAGATGACAAATCAAGGTGACATCACTTTGACGCTCGTGAGGTTGTTAATATTCACTGTCGATCCATAATTTTGGTGTAGTTTCGGTGGTTGTGCGTTCTTGTTTCGATCTGATGCGAAACACTTACAATTTTATCAAAACTTTGATCAAGGTGTAAATTATGTAGCCTTGTTTTCACCATTGATTTCGCTGAATGCGCAATAAAATTTGATAAATTCGGCACAATTTGCATTGCAGTATCAGCATTTATTATGTTATTGTTCTGAATACTCACCATTGTCCCTATTAAAATTTTATTAATTTTATTTCAAAAACAACCTTCGAAATGACTTGTTTTATTTTTAAACCTAAGGCTATGTATGTTATTGAGTTATACACGAATTATTTTTTATACAATGTAGATTTTGAACGTTGAATTATCTGTCATCCACTTCATTTAAATCGTTTTAGTTGTTACTATATATTGACAAATTAAAAATGTTGAAACTTGTTATCTTTAGACTTTGATTGGGATTTTTGTCAAAGAGATTCCGTTGTTGGCGTAAAACGATGATTAAATTGTAAATCGTAACGCTACCTTTTATTATAAGTAAATTTGTTTTGATTTTCACAATAGAGTTTGAGCAGGTGTAATTTTAGTAAGAGGCAGGATAACGAATGCAAACACAGCATTGGCCCCATTCTATGAGTATAATGAAGTCAAGATATGATAGATGAATTGGTGCTCCTTACGTCACGTGGAGCCTGAACAATATCACATCTTTAGTTCATTATATTTTAAGTGCTACCATTGACAATAATGATATTTTCGCAAAACGTGTCCCCGCGTTGCAGTACAAAATGCGCAGTGCCATGCGCACATCCTTAAATTTCCACTAATCGTCCAATAGAAACTACAATTTAGGATTTAGTAGTTTTCGACTTTATTTATTGTTTAATATTATTTATATTACTGTAATATCGATTCCAAATACCAAATTTTTATTACTTATTTTTAGAGTGTTTATGTTTTTGCGTCGTAATTTGCTTGCAAATAAATATAACCCAACACAAATCATTTTTAAATAAATTCTCATCCAAAATAATATTATGTAGGTCACTTTTAAAAAAATTATTTCCAATTATTATTTTAGAAATAATTGATGGGTAGATTATCGCTTCGATGCGGTGAAAAAGAAAGATATTTATGATTCCATTGGCCCGACCTTCAGACTTGTAGAACTAATTTATTAGTTGTATATTATTTGGTGCATTTTTATACTTTTGCTGTTCTAATTTCTACTTTTGTTGTAATAAGGAGAGAAACTCGTACATACGTTTTTAGGACACGCCCTTGCCTCTAAATAACTCACAAACTACTGATTTGTGTTAGAAATACAAATAAATGAAATTGTAGAAAATTTACCGCCATATAATTTATTTACATTTTTAATGAAATACTAGTAGTTTCCGAATTATTCACAAAAAATGAAGGACGTAAAATTCAATTCTCACGTTTTCTCAGCGCCTTCAACGACACGCGAACCGAAGTTTCTACAGCAAAATGGTTATTCCATATTACTGTATTAATTATTACAAAATGCCCAATCAATTTATTTCGCAAAACTTTATTGTGCGTTGATTTTCTTGACCTATACCTTTGAGTCCACGAGTTTGTTACAAAGGTACATGCCAATTTGTTATCGATTAGTGGATTATCTTAATGCTTTTATCAAACTACTTAAAGTAATTCTCACGTGAACAATATCTAAATGTTACATAAATTTAATAATTAGATATTATTTTATCGGCATGCTAAACGTTGATAAGCTATTTTTAGTTAAATGAAGTAAGACCGCGTGTGTATTTAATGAACGTTTTTGTTGTTATTTATTTCTTTATTTCTTTTTTAATCTGAGGAAATCACATTGAACTTGAAAAGTTAATTTGTCGATACGTACTGCGTATTTCCGACCTTGTTGCGGTATACGAGTACATTATGCATAACTCATCTGCGATTTTTTAAAATTTGCAATTAAATCTAAGTTAATATTGCAATTTGTTAAAGAATGTTTGATCAATTAAAATGCTTTTTAACTTTATAATTATGTAGCTATGTACCATAAATGTTCTAACTGCATCACACTCGACAGTAGTTTTATATGTTTTTTTGTAATCATTTTCGTAATAAATAATTAAATGTTTGTTAGGTTTAAAGTTTACTACTATTTGATGAATAAACCAAATTAGAAATTTTACAACCCATTGTATAAATACTATTTTATGTGTAAGCTAAAATTTGCAATTGAAAATAATAATAATTTGTTATGTATTTACTTCTGAACGCAATTTTTTATTGGGTTATCATTACAGCACATAAATTTGTGACGAAAGGTCAAAGACTTCTCACCAAGGGATTACAAGAGAAAATTTCTATAAGATCACTATATTTCTTGCAACAAAAAGGACTTTATAGGATATGCGTGCTTGCATTAAGGAAGTAACAAATTTGTTTTAATTTACATCCTCAATTATTTTTCCTTATTGTTTATACACTTCTATGTAAATCAATTATTTTGGAAGATTGATAATCAAAAATCTATTCCCATGAAAACAGAAATTAAGAAGGACCCACTGAAGTTCATCGAACGAATGTAATTTTCACGATTTATCTTGGAACAAAATAAAAAAAATAGAGGACATTGTCCCAACTCCTGAAGCCTCTGAAGATTTTATCCCCAACGAGCTTGTATAAATAAGATTAAATTTAATCTCAGATTTTCTTAATCGATTCGAGGCTTTGGTGATGTGATTATAATGTAGGAAAACTGCTGTAGGCTTTCATTAAACTAAAACGTAATATCGCACTTGATAATTTATAAGTAATTCGTTATAATTATCAATTTGTTATTCATTTCGATTTAATTCGCTTGTCATCACAGTTTTTCGTTTATCCTTGACACTTCAACTTTGATGAAAATTTAAAACCTCCAACAAAAAGTTGGGTCAAATTGACTGTGTTGAAAACTGTTTTAATCGTGTCGTTTTTTACCTGGCATTAAAATTTAAAAAATGTTCTAATATAAATTTTTAATGGAATGCCAACGATTAAACATTGAGTGACGGAAAAGTTAATGTAATTGAATATCGAAAATCGATGAGAAAATTTGGAAAAGTTTAAGTAAACAGTTGTCCAGCTATGCGAGCAATGGCGGAGTTCACTTTTAAATATTTGGTTTTCTTATCTTGCCTTTTCTTTACTTCGCTTTTTTGAGCAAATATTGCGATTACGAAGTAGCCTAGATTAGATACACCTTCAACGATTTTGCAATTTATTTTTAATTTGATTAAGTAATTATTTTGTTTTGTTTTTCAACAAAAGTTGCAAGGAGAAGGAGGAATATTTTTTAAACAGTTTTTTTAGATAATTGAAAAATACTGTTTGGCATCATCCAATTTTGCTAGTTTTTGCCGGCAAATTAATCTGTCAAATGCCAGGAAAGCTTCGCAATCTCGAAAGTTACAAGGAATTTAGTAGCATTTAGCTTTTTGTTGGATTCCGATTATTCAATCGGGTTTGTTAACACCAATTTTGAAATTTTAGGAGACTGGGGTTGGTTGGAACACATCAGTTTGTAATTTTTTAAAAGGTTTTTTAGTTGTCAATTGTCCATACTACCGGGTCAAGATGGGTTTTTGAACAACAAATTTCGGTTTATGCATGACTGCATTTTTCTACAATTTTTAATATATACCTTCATTGAATATGGTAGACACGCGAGATTAAAAGTATCATTTAATCTCTTATTGTGTGACATGCTATTATGCAACGGGGAGAGTGAAACTGATCCTTATTCGTGCATCATTTATGAGACATGACAATTTAATCCCATGGTTATTTCTTTCAGTCGGCACTTGCTATGATATTATATAAATTATAAATAAATTCTTTCAATTTATGTTTTATGGCATTTAAAATCTTATTTAGAAATTTCAATATGTTTTAAATGCACTTATCCTAAAATTAATCCAAAGTGATTGAATAAAAGATTTATACGGTTTAATTCTGGGAAATATGTTCGATTTCAATTATTTTTAGGGTTTTTGTTGTTTCACTCTCCGTTGCATAAAATAGTGTAGGTTATATAACTCGAAATTGAAATGAATTATTAATCTCTTGTGTGAGTTTTTGCCCGCGGTTGCTCTTCGGGCAAAACTTCACGCGCGAGGTTAAACGTGTCACTTCAATCTTTTACAGTAAAACTAGGATTTAACAAACCTCAAGGGGCTTTAAAATTTATTCGCTATTAGCAACTCTAAATAAGAAAACGCCACCACGTGGAATTTTATAGAACTATTAAAACATAGCTTAAAATACAGGCGCTATTTACTTGTGCATGTTTTCGTCGTAGTTACGAGCGATAAAAGTGGTATTTAAAGTGATTATAGGATATCTTTCTTATTGTGACTTATTTATTTACGTAAACCTATTTAAAGCGGCCATATTTGTTTACATATGCAACGCCACCAACGTTAATTTCAGTTCCCAATAATTATAAGAGAAAAACTAAATTTATTATCAAAACTAAAAAATAATCGTACTTTAACTTATACAAATAATCAATGATTATGAGAAATGTAATTGATTATGAGTATATTGCAATTATTACTGATAAAAACATAT
This sequence comes from Podabrus alpinus, assembly GCA_932274525.1. Lineage (NCBI taxonomy): Eukaryota > Metazoa > Arthropoda > Insecta > Coleoptera > Cantharidae > Podabrus > Podabrus alpinus. Next base: position 24,408,351 of record OW026453.1, read on the forward strand.
TACATAATTTGTGCTACAAATTACCCATATTTACTGTAAATAATTAAATTTGTAAAAAAGAAAATTATGGAAACAAACAATTCGAATTTTTATATGAACCTTGAACTTCGTTTTTCTTTAACATACCGATGTTAATTTTATTACATTATTATGTCACACTCTTTTTTTATTAATAGAAATTGAAAATATTACTAGAAAAAGTTTTACAAATCACTAAATACTATATTATAAACTGAACAGATAAATGCATAATATTAATAAGTGTACCGAGATAATAAAACAGTATTAGGTCCCCTATGTATGTAAATACACTTTCAATGCTCTTCACATAATATATACTGTTGTGTCCACTACAAGCTCCCTCATAAATGTGTACGGGATACACAATCGAAATAAGAGGGAGGATATGTCTAATTTATTGATAAAGTTTTGTTCAGTATGAATGTGAATTATAAATAAAATGTTACTAGATTTAAGTTTTGTTTGTGATTATAAAATTTGTATAGTATGAATGTGAATTAAAAATAAAATGTTACTAGATTTAAGTTTTGTTGATGCTGCTAATAAAAGGAACCACGTAGGACAAAGCGGTATCGTTAGAAGAACAAACGAAAAACAGAAGCATGAAGATGCAAGGGTAACCAGGCCAATAGATAATAAAGGGTCGTAGGGCAGTTCCAAATTAGATGAAGCGCAGATCAGTTGTGTTTAGAGAGCTCAATAATTAGAGAATACTTGTACAGTTGTGTTTAGAGGCAATTAATAAATAAATAAGACGTGGACGGACGTGTTTAGAAGAGTCTCTAGTCGAATAGAAAACGACATGGAAAATCGTTGTGTACAGAATCTGGATATATTCGAAGAAGTTGATTGGTGTAAGATAAAAGAAGAGTGAACTGTGGTGCAGTATAAGAGTATAGGAGTGTTGGATAATTGGACCAATTTGAGATTGGAGAAGTGGATAACGGAACGTGTAGAGCTAGTACGTGGAGCGAATTGGGGTCAGAGTTGAGTACCGGAACGCGAAAAGCTAGTACGTGAAGAAGAAAGAAGAAAGTGTAGTCAGTTCGTCAGTGCGATAGATAACGTGCGACGGAATAACGGTCGGTCGACAAAAAGAACACAAACAGGTAAAGCTTTACACTATCATTAAAGAATAGGGATGTTAAGTAGTTTAGTTATATGTTGATTGAGGTAGAGATTTAATTGTTGTTGTCTGTTATAAAAGAAGAATGTTTTTTAATAAATTATGTTTGATGTATCCTGTTTCTTATTTGATTGTGTATCACGTCTGAAGGATCTACAAAAATAAGCGACCTGAGAGCGGAAGAGGACACAAAACGTGGCACCCAACTAGAGGGCGAGAAGTCACTCAGTAGAGGACACAAAAATACATAGAAAAGAGACCTACGATGCTCGTTAAACGAACAGTCTGACTCAAAAGAAGAAGAACAAACAAAACCTTGCTAATGTGTCAACTTGCTCCAACAATTGAGCTGTATTTATTTAGACCCGCAACATTTTTTGGTAAAATTTAAACGATTGAAATTTGCTTGTTGTAAAAAATGCCCTGTTGTACGCAAAACTTGCGCAGTAATTGTAAAACATTAATTTGAAAAAATAGCTTTCCATTTGCCATTCCATTATATAATGGAGTTCAGTGGCCCCAACACGATCTTGTTGACAATTTGGCAGATACGATCTCAAAACTCGGTCAAGCAAATTTAATGACTTCATAATTTACCGAATATAATTTCGGAAATTACAATGATTGATGTCCCACCTCATCAAACAGCACGGTATCAAGTTTACTGATAACTTACCCCTATAGCCAACTAGCCCCGATCTCCACCAATGAAAACATAATATCAAATTCGACCAAACTTCAGCCCGAATTGCTAACAAAATTCCAAGCTATTGACATGCTAGTCGGATCAATCAATTTGGGCGGTGTAAAGTTGTGGGAAATTTTAATGCATCACGTGTCTATTCACACAATTTTCGCTTATTAATAAATCATATTGATCAATTTAGAGTTGGTGTAAATATTAAATATTGACTTGGAAACATTATTAATTTATCAAGTTTGTTTCATAATGCCTACATTTTTGTGCATTGTGTTGCCATTAAATAATTAAATAAACATTACGGGATGTTTTTCTCTACTTTTTGTGGCGGGGCTGAGTTCATTGACAAACTTGTCGGATTAGGAAAAAAAGAATCGTAGAAATAGCGGATTCAAAGTTCGCTGGCAAAAAATCCGAACACAAGTTGATCGGGAACTACAATTAAGTGAAACAATTGTGATGCACCCGTTACCGCCTTCTCATATATTTCGTGTGGTCCGTAATTATCGCGAAAATTAAATTAAATAGTAATATTTTAAAATTGCAAATTTCGCTTTCTTAATAAATTTTCAGTCAATTATGATTGCCAATTACATGACTGGCAGTTGATAAATTATATTAAAAATAAGTAATAATAAATTGTTGAGAATATATTGGATTTATATAACGACAATAGGATGTATGTTGTTAAATATATTATTTGTTATTATTTTCTTGTTATTGGCTAAAATTACGTTTTTGTTTTTAATTTCAGTATGGTCGGGTAAACATAGAAGCGCAACAAAAGAAACGAAATCTTTACGATGATAGCGACGAAGATGAAGGATATAGTGAAGATCCCAATCCGGAAAACTTAAATTCACCGACGAGTGAAACTCAACCAAGCAATCACATAAATCATCATCAAAATGGTCAGATTCCACTCCATAATGGAAACAGCCTTATAAATAGGGACGACAAATTGATACTCTTACCAGATCCGCCGAATAATCACAAAGTCGAAGATGAAGCCAACTTTCCCGAGGTTTCTAAAAAATATGGCGACTTTGAATTGTCCAATTGTTTCGAATATATCAAGGGAGGACTGGAAGCAATAATCGAAGATCAGGTTACCTCGCGTTTCGAAACGGAAGAATTGAAAAATTGGAATTTGCTTACACGAACGAATACGCATTATGAATTCATTTCGTGGAAGTTGACGGTTATTTGGGTGTTCGGTTTCTTCATTAGATATTTCTTCCTATTTCCATTGAGAGTCTTCATCTGCTTCTTTGGCGTAAGTACACTGCTTTTATTCTACTTTTCTAAATTCAATTTGACCATTTTTCGTTGTTGTTTCCAAAAAACCTATTAAAATAAAAGATAATCCGTTTAATTTATTTCATGCAGTGGTAAGAGCACTAATTTGGTTTGTGACTCAAGAATTGATAGACGCAAATTTATTATGTGGTAATAAATTTGCGAACCAAACGACCAAATTTTTTAGTATTCCCTGCAGGCTGGCGGCTTGGTAGTTATTTGCTGAGATAGCTATAGATTCCAATTTAACAAGAAGATAGATTATCTTCATCTTGGCTTTTGTTACTTATAAACTATACTGCTATCGAAATTTTGTTGGTAGAGTTTTTGGCAGTTTAGTTTTTGGACAAAATGAGCGATCATTTTTTTAGCTGTAGCCTTTTAAGTTGTTTAAAGCTTTTTTTTTTATTTAACAGGTAATGATTTTAATAGTTGCAACAGCTATAATAGGGTACTTGCCGGAAGGTTCAGTAAAACGTTGGATCAACGCTAGGGCCTATTTAATTTCTTTTCGTGTAATGGCACGCTCTCTTTCGGGCATTATTAATTTTCATGACAAACATTATAGGCCACGTAGAGGTGGAGTTTGCGTTGCAAACCACACTTCTCCAATAGATTGCATTGTTCTCTCTACCGATACGAATTATTCTTTGGTGAGTTTGTATTAATTTTTAAACAGGTTTCGATATTGCTGCCGCTACACTTTTTGTCACTACTACTACTATTACTGTTGCTATAAAAAGGGTTAATGTATCAATCAGCATGTGCTCTTGCCGTACCCGCTTACATTGTGTCTGTTCCTATTCTTTTCCCAAATTGTTTATTTACAGGGTTTTTTCAACAACAAAAAATACGTTTTTTAACCATTGGTTTTTTTGTATAGTCTTGTTTGTGAGCTTAAAAGTTATTGCAGGTTGTGTGGTTGACTTTCTGCACCGCGATAGTCGGATGCATCCCCAATGATCATATGAAGCAGTGGGTTAATCGATATGTGTCTATTATGTGCTTTGGGGTACTATCAAGTGCGTTATCTTCCGTTGTTAACTACCATAATCCAGAAAACAGGCCTAAAAATGGTGGCATTTGTGTTGCAAATCATACGTCACCGATCGATGTCTTGGTTTTAATGTGCGATAATTGTTATTCACTGGTAGGTTAAGTAACAATAATTGTTTTTTTTTAATTTGGAAAACTGGAAAGTTGGAATGATTAAGTATCGGGGGTAAACGCGTAAAATGACTGCAACTGAATGTAAAACAATGTTGTTTTTTTTTATTAGGGCACATGCAGAATTTTGCTACACAAAACGTTTTCGTCGCGATCAGAACTGATGATGTCGTAATGACGAAAACGTTTCACGCCAAGTTTTGCTTGCTAGGGTGGTGCTTGTAGATTTTTGGAAAATCCCGTAGGGTTTGTACAATTTTGAGTTGCTCACTAGTTTTGTTTTTAAGAAGACAAGTTTTGCTTTTGCGCATGTTTTTGCTTCGATTATAATGGCAAATATTTGTGTTGCTTATTTTATTTGCTAAAAAAAAATGCCGTTTTAATGTTGTTAGAATTTATTTTTATAAAAGTTTTTAAAATATGTACTAGTATATAAATTTTTTGACCAGCGAAATTAATTTGGAATTAAAATTTAAATATAACAAGTTAATTTAACATTAAAAATCAAATTATTCTCATGAGATTCAGCAATTATAAAACGAATTAAAATATCTGATGATAGCAATAACCCAGCGCGCGAGAATAATTTGATTTTTATTGTTAAATTTAATTGTTTTAATTATTTTATTGTTAATTTTATGTATAAGTTTTTAATATTTATAATGCTGTATGTTATTTTTTTCAGGTTTTTTCTTGGGGGGGGGGGAGTAGTTATCATATAAACATAAATTAATGAAAAAGTGTCCTTCTATTATTTTTAAGTCACTGGCTTAATAATTTTTTTAATTTGTTGATTTATTAACTGTTCATTTACCTATGTAAGTCGTCCTTTTAGCGACGGTCATTTATTTATTAACAGTGTCGCAGGCGATTTTTTCATTGAACAAATTTTCACTTTGAAGTAGTTTTAGTGGGGTCCCAAATTTTAATCAAGTAGAACAAAAAGAACACAGTAAGATGGCTAAATTTTCTTAAGTGATTTTTGATATTAAATCTTTGACTTAAACTTTGATAAAAATGCAAGCGTTAAAAACGCAGCTGAACACTTTTATAGCTGTTTTAATACAATTTTAAAAACGGAACCTTGTTTGCATTTTGGTGTTCTTGACCTGTTTTAAATATTTCAAAAACAATTCTGTATCTCTGATAAATATAATTAACAAGATTACAATATGCATATTATGCAAACATTGACGACATTATTATTGATTCTGCATAATATTAATATATTGACGTATTGTTTTTATTATTACATAGCACATCTAGGAAGGCAATAAAATTAATTTTTCTTTAGTTAATAACATACATTAGTAGGTACATACTAAATAGTACAATTTGAATTTATTTTATTGCTTTTATGAATTTTTCAATACTTTCATACTCAATAACTTTTTATAGAATAAAAAATTAGTGCCTCTGCTGATTTTGTATTTTGAACATTGATTGAAAACGTACTGCTAAATTTGGCTAAAATTGAAAGGAAGTTTACAGCTGAGCACGCCATGTGTCGTAGAGAATCGCACAACGCCCACCAATGGTATAGTTCGTACTTATTGTTGTTTTTAAATCGCCCACGGCTCTGTTTATTTAAATGTCTTTCTGCAAATTATTTTTCCATCACATTGCGTTGTTCTAAAGGCCGCTCCAAAATTTGAATACTGCTTCTGTTAAAATTAATTATCTGTGATTAATTTTCCCATGTTAGTAACCTATTAATATATTCAATTTTTTTTCTAAACTTCTATTGAGTTTTTAGACATATTTATACTTTCCTGTTGTTTTGTTATAAAAAAATCGAACTATCATTGTTCTTTATAACTCCCCGGTTTTGAGTCACTGCTTAACTCAAATATTCTAAGGGGTCGTCCATAAATTACGTCACGCTCCTGGGAGGGGGGGCCGACCCTCGTGACGATGGGGGGATTTAATATAGAGATTAAATATTTTATTATAAGTATTTAATAAATACTTATAAAGTAAAAAGCTACTAGCGTAGCTAGGGGGGGGGGAGATGTTTCCTCTGGGGTGCTACCCTAAAAAAAAGGTCATCAGCTGAGGTGAGGATGACACCCATGAAATCCGCCCCAGGTTTCTTTTTATTATATAAATTTTAAATTTGAAAAATTTGTGGGAGGGGGTTCAAGAATATGTGACGTAATACTTGGAGGGGGTCTAGGTTTGTGTGACGATCGGGGGGGAGGGTTAAAAATTGCTTTAAATTGCGTGACGTAATTTATGGACGACCCCTAATCTTATGTATCTTTTTTGGTATTTTTCGTACCCTGATTAAAAACTACAATTACTGATTTATTGGCGACGAAGAGGGGTTTTTAAAAATTTTTTAATCCGTAGATAATTATAGGGTTTTGATTTTCTCTTAGTTATGGCAGTAATAATTGCACCAAATATCATTTTTTCAGCTTCATTTATTTGAGTTGGAAAATCTCTGATATTCCACAAATTTTTACCAAACAACAACCTCAAAATATCGTACAGTACTGTTTTAGGGTTTTCAAATCCCACATTATCGTATTCTTTACTTTCGAAATTTTCAAAAATCGCCTGTGGCACTTATTGCTGTAAAAGTAAACTATGGTCCTTAAAAACAACAAAGAAATGCCTAACTTCATTAAAAATATCGTCTGCGTTAATGTTTCATCTTCAAGCGAATTAATATTTTTATATTTTGAAATTACTAGCTGCTGAAATTTTTACCCCACCTATATTCAAATTATATTCCATTTTATAAATGCAATTAAGTAAAAAATTGCAAGTATTTATGTTTTCACAAAAACCTTGAGGGGAGATTAGAAAATAACAAGAAAATGCACTTGATTATTATAATGAACATAAAAGTAACGAAAGGTTAATTAAGTTTTTGATACTGAAAGGTGCCAATGAAATATCAAAGCACTCTTTATATGTTTCAATCTTGAAAATTAATCAATACTTTCCAGTTCAATATTTTCATTGAGAAAACCAACCTTTTATTATCGATTTGGGGATTTTTTGCACCTAACACCAATATTTTCTACATTTTTATCCAAATTATTAAAGAATTTTTGTTTCCTTCAGTTTCATTAATTCTTGTACTATATTTTATACTTATTACATATTTTTCCTGTAACTGACACAAACTGTACATTTAAAAATTAATTTTATTTTGCATGTGCATACTAACCACCGGTGCTCTTTGCACAAAACTAATAAATAATTACAGGTGTTCAATTATTTTAGTCATGAAGATCGATTTAAAATTTACCCTCTAACACCTTAATTGCCAACATTTCCAAGCTTTCTAAAATTTGCTTACAATTGCTACACAGCTTGTAACATTTTCTGGATTATTTGATGACGTGGTGTACATTTTTAGATCGGACAAAGTCATGGTGGTTTCTTGGGCATCTTACAGAGAGCCTTGGCTCGAGCTTCGCCACACATTTGGTTTGAAAGATCAGAAGTGCGAGATCGTCTTGCCGTTACGACGAAGTGAGTCGTTTATTTTTTTTATGTTTTAATCATTTGATTTGTGGTTTATGTAGTCCACTTTTGTGGTGTCCATATCTGTATTTTAGAACCATTGGAAACACTGTAAGTATATTTCCTGACGTTTTCGTCATACTATGACATCATCAGATGATTATGGAAAAAACGGATTAACCTCCTTTTCCAAATTTAATCAGTAGCACAACTGACTAAGGTGGGCCTGTTCAGCCCAGAGATAAAACGTTTATATTTACAATGCAATTATAAATTTTATTAAATTTTTTTTAATTTAAATCGAACAAAAGCAATGAAATGTTCTGAATTTTACGACGGAATTTGCTTGGGAGGCTATTTTAGAATAAATCAAAAAAGTAAATAAACTTTTGATAATCCTAAAAAATAGTCGAGTTTTGCATAATTGAATTATTTATTTGAATATATAAATAATTTTTAGCCTGCTAATTTTTCTTTCCTCCAAAGTTACAATCGCCATGAAAAATCACTTTTAGGGCCGATTGTACCAACGTCATTAAAGAATTGAACATAAATTTAACTTAAAGGAGGTTTACAAATCAGGTTCTAGCAATACATTTTTTGATTAATAGGCTTTTGAATTAAATAGATTTTATAAAGATTAAATTATGGAATTATTTCATTGTTGAGGGGTCTGACCACACTGGAAGTTTTCAAAAATTGTTTTTTTTTTTCAAGTTTCGCCGTTGTCAACTTACAGTTTTGCGAACAATTTATTTTTTATTGACTTTTTTGGCGTATATATCGAAATTACATTTTTTTAACTTGGCTGCAACTTTATCTCGAAAACTACCGAATTAATTAACTTCAAAATTGAACGCAATACTCTTAGGTCCAATATCTAAAATGTAGCGTACGATTTTTGCGACAAGTTTATTAGTTTTTTTATTATTAATTTTTTTTCGTGAAAAATTTGTATAAAAAACTGCCTTTTTATTTTCTCCACATAAAAATTTGTATATAGCACGACGGCCATATTCATCAATATGCCGATGCATTTTTTTAAATTTTAGAATGCGCCATTGCCGCGATTTTTATATAGCCAGAACCTCCATGGCATCAGGTGTAGCGCTGCCATTTTTAAATATTTTATTAAAATCTTTATTTTACATATTCTTCAAATAATAAGCTACCCTACAGTACAAAAATAAAAGATATTTTCGGTTTTATTAATTTTTCAAGTAAGTCTATTTCTCGAGCGGTTAGGGTCCTTAATTAATTAATTAAGTAATAATAATAGGAAACTTTTTAGTCAACATATTACATAAATACTGGACTTTTCTAGAAAAGATAATTTGATTAATATAAATTTAATATGTACAGAGTTCAAGTAATTATGTTTAAAGAAAAAAAGTTGGAAAATTTCACCGTCTGATTAATTGATGATTAATATATATTTTATATTAATGTAACAAAATGGAATATTTACATTAGTAAATTAGTATAGTTTTATTGTATATTAATTGTTTTATATCGATTAGTATATTTACATACCCACAGCATATATCTCCGTTTTGAGAGATTTTAGATAACAAAAAAAATTATTTATTATAATTTCAAATTAATTAAACTAGTGCCAAAGTCAAATTAGCAATTATACATTAATTTATTCACTCTTTTTCTGATAATTCAATATCAAATCGATTGTAATTAAACTAGTTTTATACATAATCTCCTTGCATATAATCCAAAATCCAATGTCATAATTAAATGCTTATTTTGGTTGGGGGAATCAAAATTTCTAAAAAAAATTATATAGTAAAATTTCAATACTAATTTAATATATTCAAATCCCCCCCCCCCCCCCGTTGTGCTTCTTAGCAGTTTTTAAAAGTTAAAAGCATTCCCCATTGATGACTATTATTCTGCTGTCTTTAATTAAAACTAACAAATTGTTTGTAGGAGAAAAATGGGTTTATATGGATGTTATAACGCCAGTTTCATTTAACTTTAATCACAATAGGCATTAAATTTTTTTTTCAATTTTCTGCCGAAAACCAATCTATCAGTTAGGATGTTTTAACTAAGGACGACACTATTAACTTCCCTACAAACATCCTCCATCTATTTTTTCAAGCAAAATTTAAATGAATCTTCTCAGGTTTAATTAATTTCCTGGTGATGTCATAATACAACAAAACGTTACTACAGTGTATTTTACTTATGGAACTTTGTAAATTTCAGTTTTGAATATTTTGGTGATTCTAAAATACATAAATGGTTAGAATATTTTATCAGTTTATGCAACTAATTCATTACAGATTGAAGCAGCACGTGTCGAATCCTAAAAATCCGCCTATTCTAATTTTTCCTGAGGGAACCTGTATTAATAATACATCTGTGATGCAATTCAAAAAGGGCAGTTTTGAAGTTGATAGTGTAATATATCCAGTAGCAATAAAATATGATCCCAAATTTGGTGATGCTTTTTGGAACAGTAGTCGATATTCCATGATGAATTATCTGTACATGATGATGACAAGTTGGGCAATAGTTTGCGATGTGTGGTACTTACCCCCGATGTACAGAAACGAAGAAGAAAGTGCAATTGATTTCGCCAATAGGGTAAAAGGTGTCATTGCCAAACAAGGCGGTTTAGTTGACTTAGTGTGGTAGGTTTCGACTTGATTGTTGCCCTTCTCTTGTTCAACTAATTTTTTTTTAATTTCAAGGGACGGTCAATTAAAGAGAACCAAAGCTAAAAAAGAATGGAAAGAAAGACAACAAGAGGAATTCAGTAAACGATTGAAGTTAGAATAAATTAATTAACGTTATATTTTTATTAATTTATAAATTTGAAGAGTAATAATTGTGCATCAAATGGAAGACCAAAGTGTTATCACTTTTCGTGCTTAAAATTTTAATTTAATTTAAAAAAATTTAATGACAATATGCAAGAAAAATGGCTGTGATTGACTAACATTAAAGAAATTACAAAGTCAAGGTATTTTTGACAATTTTTTGCTAACCTAATGTGCTACTAATATTTTGTGTATTAACAAAACCCGCCCTTTGATGCACAATTGATTGTATATCGTTTTTGATTTAAAGTTTTTAATTATTTTTTTGGATTTGTACGCATTTAATTTTAGCAAATTGAAAGTGAAATTCATATTTTTATGAAAATTTATCGGCTTAATTGAAAATTCTAATGGAGGTCGTTGAAATTTGTTACATGTTTTACGTTTTTATTTTGTTGAAATATAATTTTTGCATTAGATTTTTCACTTAAGCTCAACATACTTTTCACATATCTATCTAGTCTTAAGTTTAATAGTTGCAACAAATATTTTGTTGATCATAATTTATTATTTTTGAATAGGCCAAATGTGTAAATTGTTGTAGTTAGTCTTTCTTTATTATATTATGATTGTTATAATTAGCATTTGTATTAATTTTGCACTTTTTTAGAAGTAATGTGGTAATAATGGTATAATTTTGTGCCTAACAGTCTATTCTGTATTTATAGAGTAAGATAAAAATGTGATTGTATAAATATTAATGGTACTTGAATGTTTATGGCGATATAAACATTTGATTATTTTAAAATGCATTTAACTGAGGAAAAATGAAAAAAAAAGTGCATTTAATATTTAATGTAACATTAACTTGTAAGCACATAATTTGTAACTACAAGAACTGTTTTGTATATAAGTAATTATTTTTTTGTACATATGAGTTTGTTGTCATTTTTATTTCCGAAAATAAAGTGGAAAAATATTTTAATTTTATTATTCATTACAAGCATGCAAAGTGTTTTTAATTTACCAAGAAAATTCCCAAATGACTGGAGTATCTGGATTTGCTGTTAAATTCATAGCAGAGGTTTATTAAAAAAATATTCCAAAAAACCTTTTAATTGGTAACCTTTTCCCAAAAGGTACAGAAAAGGATATGTTTTAATTTAATTTAAATTTGAATAATCGAATTTAACAAAGAGTTGGCCATCTAATAAAATGTATATGACTAAAGCCATTGTAGTGTTACGGATGTATTTCATTTTAAAATTGATGCTGTAATACTAAAATTGTTATTGGTACTAAAAATACAATACTCTCAATATATTTTGAAAATTGTTTTATTTTATGGTCAATAGTATCTACACATCTGTGTTGTTGAGGAAAAGGGAAACGTACCTTTATTATGAATTTTACAGGACAATAATATTTAGGTGTACAACTGTAGCAGATTGCATAATATTCAAATTATATATTGTCAAGTTTTATTTGCTTCTAGTGTATAAAATATTATTTTATTTAATATTATTTTCGAAATTTTTGTACTTTTGTTAATTGTTCAAAACAACGTTAACACTAAAAAAATAAACAATAACCGTGAGAAATGTGAATACATTTATTGCTTGTTATAGACAATTTTGAGAAGAATTAAAAAATGCCCTTTATCTTCAATAGTTTACTCATGAGAGCCATTCAAAGTCATGAAAATAATTTTTAATGACTGCTTATTTAAGTAATTGCTTTGCAAAAAAGATATGCATAAAAATAATTTCAGCCCATATTAGTATTTCCTGCTACAGTCCATAGAATCAATTTTTGCCCAAGAAACGTAGTAGTTTTTGATGTAATACACCTTTTTCCTAGTTTTTATTTAAATTTTCAGGGTTTTATTTTAGAAGCAATTGCCATCTTGCAATTATTGATTTCATGGACGTTTTCATTAAAGGGGGTTTATTTTTAAAAGAGTTAACTTTATTATCTATATTATTTTGGGCTGTTAGTATAAATTGAGCTCGTCAAGTTTAGAACAAATTCATTAAAATATTTTACATAGAGGAATTTCATCAGAAAATCCTCGGACACGTCAATTTTTAAGTCGCTTTTTTTAATCATGTTTTCTTTTTGAGGTATGATGTCATTGTAAATTGCAACCTTTATTTTATCGAGATAATTTGACCTAAAGTTCCAAAAATGCATGATAAGATTATTAGAGTATACCCGGGGGGGGGGGGGGCAATATAAGGCTGCATGCAGACTGATAAAGCAAAACATTTTGTTTGATCTAAATATCTAAAAACATGATAAAATAAAACGTCAAACAAAATGTTTTATCTTGTTTTACGGCGTTTTGTAATATACACATAAGTGTATATTTTCAAACCAGTGATTCATCCCCCCCCCCCCCCGAGTATACCAATTGTTTATCAAGAAGGTGCTGGAATAAATAGCATGGGTCATCTCAGTAATTAGAATTTTGTAATCTGTGGTTTAGTGTTTTGTTAATGATTAATCGTTGCCTAAATTGTATTTGTAACAGAAGAGGTATGGCAAACTGCAAAGAGAGCCATATCAGAAACATTGGAAAAGAAAAAGCAAAACCCCCATAAACATCAGCATTGGATGACGGACGAAACTCTCGAACTAGTGAACAACTGCGAGATAAGGGTATAAGGACGAGAGCAGAGCGAAACATATACGCACTGATAAATAAGGAAATACGGACAGCCTGCAGAAGAGACAAGACTAACTATCTACTTGAGATGTGCAAGGAAGCCCAGGCACACGCCGAGCATAATAATACGCGAGATTTATACAAGATCATAAAGAAAATAAACAAAACTGGTGCCCCAAAATCATGGACAATAATAAACAAATCAGGAGACAGAGTTACGGATATAGCGCGGGTGCTGGAAGTTTGGAGAGCCTATTGCGAGACACTATATCATGACGAAGATCAAGACCATGAGGAAGTGAACACTGAGCAGAATGGTGAACTGGAACCAGAAATACTTAAAGATGAAGTAAGAAGAGCAATCAACAGACTGAAACTGAACAAATCACCAGGAACAGATAGCATTAACGCGGAGGTCTTAAAGGAGATGGGTGAGAATGGCATCAAAATAATGCATGACATATGCCAAAAAGTGTGGAAAACCGGAGAATGGCCAAAGGATTGAATAGAGTCCAAATTTGTACCTATATATAAAAAAGGCGCTAAAGATAAATGAGAGAATTACCGAACAATAGCGCTAATGTCACACGCTAGCAAGATTCTCCTAAGTATCATCAATGAAAGACTAAAAGCATATCTATCCTGGCAAATACCACCACAACAGGCCGGTTTCGTTGCAGGGCGTGGCACTAGAGAACACATTCTGAACCTGAGACAGATTATGGAGCAATCCCGTGAATTCAGTAAACCTGTATATATGTGCTTCATTGACTATCACAAGGCTTTCGACAGCATTAAATGGACAAAGCTGTGGCATATAATGAAGGAAATGGGAGTCCCCTGCATCTTATCATGATTATAAAACGACTATATACGCATAATACGGCTTTAGTAAAAATAGACCAATACATGTCGAGACCTAGTGCTATACGTAGGGGTGTTAGACAGGCTGCATACTGTCGCCGCTTCTTTTTAACATATATGGAGAATATATTATGAGAGGAGTAATGAAGAGCTGGACGGGAGGTTTCGTAATAGGCGGTACTCGTGTAAGCAACCTGAGATACGCTGACGACACGGTTCTATTCGCGAGCTCGAATGAAGAACTGACAGAGCTGATGAGGAGGATGGAAGTGGAGAGCGAAGCGTGTGGACTGAGGATCAACAGCGACAAAACGAAAGTCATGATAGTGGACAGGGCAAATGACAACAGACGGGACCTAACCCATATAGGTGACTATGAAGTTGTAAATCGATATATCTACCTGGGAGCACTGATAACGAATGAGGGTGGAAGCTCGGAAGAGATAAGGAGAAGGTGCGAAATGGCTAGAAGAGCTGCAAAAGGCCTCCAAAAAACATGGAAAGACAGCGATATTACTCTAAATACCAAAAAGAAAATAATTAAAACATTAATCTTTCCAGTATTTCTGTATGGGGCAGAGTCCTGGACACTAAAGGCTAGAGACAGAAGAAGAGTGGACGCTTTTGAAATGTGGTGCTGGAGGAGAGTGCTGCGCGTGCCATGGACAGCCAGAAGAGCGAATGTCTCAATCTTAGAACAAATAAGAGAGCCACAGCGATTATCGCAAGTAGTATATGCTTGCATACTGAAATACTTTGGTCACATAGCTCGCAAAGAACGTGACAACTTGGAAAAACTGGTGGTCCAGGGAAGAATTGAGGGAACCAGGCAGAGAGGAAGATCCCCGAAGCGATGGACTGATCAGGTTAAGCAGTCAACCAACACTACGGTCCATCAGGCCACAAGAAGTGCCCAGAACCGGAATAGATGGCGCAGTATTATCCATCAAGCCGTGAATAGAAGGGTATGAGATGCGACCACGACTCCTCTGCAAAGAGGAAAACGAAGAAGAAGAAGAAGAGAAGAAATTGTATTTAGAATTCATTTTCATTTTTTAACTATTTAAAAATGGTTTGTCACTTATCTGAAAGACAAAGAATTGAAATTCTGATAGTTATCCTAATGAGGAACCAATCATGCGTGCCACAGTTGGCAAAATAGAGAAAATTTTTTTTGCAAATCTCCAGTTATTCACTCGACAAACAACGCGATAGTTCAGAGCTCCGTTATAAAATATTTTTAAAAATACGAAAGTGGCATCCGTATAAAATGGTTCTGGTTCAAGAACTAAACGAAGACGAACCTGTCCGGAGGTTACAGTTTGGGTAACCATATTGCAGCGCCAAGATGTGCTTGACGGATTCCGAAATAATATAATTTTTTCTGATGAAGCTACCTTTTATCTCAAACTTAACAAGCAAAACTGTAGATATTGGTCTCCTGTCAATCCTCACTGGAAAATGGAAACTCCTAGCCAGTTTCCACAAAAATTTAACGTTTGGGCTGGCATTGTAGGTAACCGTATCTTGGGCCCAATTTTCTTTGAAAGCACACTAACAGGTGAAATACATAAATTTTGACTTTTTAAAATACCAATTAGTTTCTGCACTGGAGGTGCTATACCCAAATGTAGGAGATTCAGATCTGCCCAATAACACACACGATATGGTACCAGCAAGATGAAGCTCCACCCCACTTTGCAGTGATATTTTATAAATATTTACACCAAGTTGTTACCAACAAATGGATTGGTCGCAGGGGAACTACTATCGAATGGTCACCTAGATCTTGTCATGAATTCCAGGTTATATGGGTCCTGCGCTACCACAACCTGGTCGTCTGCAAAGCTCAGTGTAAAACAGATGTTTATAATTGATGGGAAGACCAATGTCTTTTTCCAGTTTTGAAGAGCACTCTCAATGAAAAAAGGCTACATCTCTGTATGAAACCTTTGTTGGATTTATTGGATTACACAATTGACGACCTATTTTTAGGTGTGAGGTGTTGTTGTTGTACATTTTTTTCGAGAGTCTAATTAATGCACGGCTTATATTCAAGTTGTGTAGGACTTGCCACAGTTTTACATCTGGGTACCGAGTCATAGGCTTTTTCCAAATTTATAAAGGCCAGGTAGACTTCTTATCCTATTGCAATTCTTTTTTCTATTAGTTGTTGGAAAGTAAACAGCTTTGATCTTCTCCTATTCTGAAAATCTGAACTTACAACTGAAAACAAGCTGCTGATTTACAAAATGGTCGTGAAACCAGTGTGGACGTACAGAATCGAGCTTTTTGGGGTTCTGCAACTAACTCCAAAATATAAATTCTGCACGCTTCAAATTCAAGATTTTGAAACTGATTATTGATGTCCTCGGACTTTAAAACAAGATTTGAAGACTAAATTCATCTAACTGAAATCGTGTGGGGGGGGGGGGGGGGGGCTTTGGTGCGTCCTTGTTTCGGATTATCTCTGTGTATAGTGAGGGGTGTGATTCTCCCTTGCATTTATTTTCAAAAAAAGTAATATTGAGCTCTATTATATTGTCAAACTGTATTTTATTAGACACAAGTAATGCAACGCAAAGGATTTTACAGATTTCATGTTAATTTATAGTCATAATATTTACTCAATGTTTTAATAAAATATATTGTAAAATTCTAAATAGTCAATAAAAAAATCTTTAATACGTACTTAATCCGTGAGCAGCGTCCAAAACTATGATATCAGCATCATCCATCGTCGGACATAAAAGCCTCTCCTAAAATTCTTCAGTCCTCCCGGTCTTTTGCTCTTTCCCAGACAACACTGAAATCTAATAGTGGATATCCAGTGGACATCCAGAAGCTAGTGAATATCCACTAGATATCCATTAGTTATTAAGTGTTGTCTGGGTTGTAACCAGTCGTACCCGACGAATCTTTTCAAATCGTCCGTTCACCTGGTCTGTGGTTGTCCAATACTTCTTCTTTGCCATCGAGGTCGCCATTAGAATATTTGCCGAGTCCTTCTGTTACCTTTCATTCTGGCGATGTGATTGGCTTAGTTCAACTTTAACTTACACATAAGCCGTATCACATCCGTTACTCTGGATCTATATTGGAAATTCGATGTAGCGTAACTCCAATCATACGTCTTTCCATAAGCTATTTGCACAACTTGTAATTTTTTTATTATGTTATTATTTAAGGCCCACGTTTCAGTACCATAAATTGGACCCCCTTCTGCAATAAGGAACCAACCATTTTCCAATCATTTGTTTCCAACAATCATTTTGATGCTTTCCATTATACAAAAGAGAACCAGAATATAAATCCATTTTAAAGGCATTTATTGAGCATGGGAACCAACGTTTTGTTATATGTTTTGCTAGATACTGAAACCTTTAAACGCCGATTACTCAGTTCCCTATTGCAGAAGGGGGTCCAATTAGTACCGGTAAAATATACCAAAGTTTGGTATCCTGGATTTCGAGACCTTTTGTAGTTTCCCAAATGCTGTCCACGCTAGGGATATTCTTCTGCATAGATCGGCTTTCAAATTTTCTTTAGATATTGTGATTTTTTGGCCAAAATATAGTAGGAGTGCACTTTTTCAATTATTAGATCTCCTGCGTTTAATTGTGCTATATTATTTTCATTTTCTGCATAATCATTGGTCATGTATTTGATCTTGGATGTATTCAAAGGAATATTTCCGGCTACAGTCCCACTTCCGAAACCACCTAAATCAAAATTTCTTCTGCTACACACTAAAGAGCATAGTTAATAGAGCAAATTGTTAAAATATTTTGGGTGGTAGGGGGCCAAACTTTTGAATAAATCGAATTTGAACTTAGCAAATTTACATGTAAATTTTAACGAGCTTTCTGGCGCAGAGCGCCGACGGCCATGAAAAATCGGCCGGCCTGGCGGAGCCAGGACGGCTTGGGTTTTTCGATGCACACAGTTATGGCCGGGCCGGATCCACCCAAAAAAGTAATTAGCGCCATAAAAACCGGCCCCGGGGCGAAGCCCCGCAGGACCTAGGTTTTCCCCATAGTTGTTTATGTCGTTTCAATGCTAATTTTACGTACTTTTAAAAAGTCGATATTGGGGTTGTTTTTAACATTGCCACCTAAAATATTTTTTCTATAGACTAAAGGGCTCGCCACATAGCCTGTGCTGTGCTATGCTATGCTCTGTGTTATGTCAACACAAACGTTGAACAATGTCATGGTCATGCGCAAAATGGACCATGCCATTGTTCAACGTTTGTGTTGACATAACACAGAGCATAGCATAGCACAGCACAGGCTATGTGGCGAGCCCTTAATATAAGTAAGCATGTTCTTTAGTGTGTAGCACACGAAAATTATTTTCGGGTGGTTTCGTTTGTGGGATCGTCCCCATATTTCCTATGTCTAAAATAATTTTTTTCAGACGTGGAAAGAAAAACTTTCTGTTCTATTATTTTTAACACAACTGCTAAAAAAATAATAGTCTGAAAATGTTCAGCGTTCGTGTATTTTTTCTCAATTCTGTTGTATAAATATTCGATCTCTTTACTTTTCATCGTAGGGTCAACCGTTGTACCGTAAAAAAATATATAGCACCAAACGCACTAGGTCAAAATAATTAGTTTTAAAAATGGAAAATTTATGCACTTGACATCTTCCGTCCAACATCCTATTCACGTACCTCACATATTGCATTCTATCACATACCTATTCTGAGTAAATGTGCACCTTTGTATTTGAATGGTGTTATTCTTTCACGTTTGTATAAAAATTTGCTTTGTGTGTTTTTCATTATAATTTTTTACGATTCTAATGCCTCGTAAACACTAGCGAGCAAAACTGCGAGTCGAGCGCTTCCGCGAGTTTTTTTGTGAGCATTCTGGCGAACTTACAACAAAAGCGTGACCGGTCGACGTCGGTATCCGACAAACCATCAAAATCCAGTGCAGACTACCGAGCAAAACTGCGAGCTTTTCGGGGAACTGCGCGCAGTCGTGCGTATTTAAGTATCTTCTACTTCTTCTCAACAAAGTGCGAGCATTTCGACGAGCCATGCAATGTTGGCATTTCAACGAAACTTCAAAGAGTGGAGGCGGGGTTTGTTGCAATTTTAGCACTTATTGCGTCTATCCAAAAATATATCTATAACAAAATGGAAAATTTGAAGTGAAAATCTTAAAGCATAAAATAAGGAGAAATAAAATCTGCATTTATTATTTGTCCTGCCTTTCTGGTGGGATCATTTTATTGACACCAAATCAAACTTCACAAATCAATTAACTATTTTAATATTTCTTACTGTCCAAGAATCCTTCCAGTAATTTTTCTCTTATAATCTATTCTCACAACATTTGCAAAATATTCTCCGGCTCATTTACCTAACTGTATGCCATTCTATTGTTATAATTTGATCCCATCGGCAAAAACAGATAAATGTAAATCAGAAAGTAGCAAATGTATGTAATTCAAAAAGCATAAATTCTGTGGCTTACAGTTGTCTATTTTGCAAAATACTTGAATATAAATAAAAAATACAACTTTTATCATGTTTGTGGTGGCTCATAATAAGATATAATAAGAAATACGGTTTTATTTTTCAATTTTTCAATTCTTAGAAGACTTTATTCCGATAAGACCGACTTGATGCTTTCTGAATTTAATTTGACGTTTTCTGAATATCAGTTGACGATTTCTGATTTTTTGGTGGAAAACGTGTAAGTAGACGCTTCAGAAGTCTTATCTCATATTATATAATATTTTAACTTGTCAACTTTTCTAGACACGGCACTTTTTCATTGCTTTTCGACGTGTTAAAGAAGAAATCGTACGGTTAATTCGGAATAAACGTAGTTTTTATTGCTCATCAGTATTACTGAACTCCCTACGCTCATCTGTCAAACTCTACGTTCTCGTTACTAAAAGTGACACTTTTTAATTTAATTTTGATGCAATTAAATAAATAAATTAACACTTGAACAACGCTACCAAATTGTGGGAATTTATTTTCAAAGTCAGAGTTCAGTTTGCGAAACTTATGGAGCTCTTCGCCCATTTTATGGTCGACATAATCGACCTTCTGAGCAGGCTATTGGTGCGGTGATGGATAAATTTCGTACCACTTCTTCATTGCATGATGTAAAACCACCAACAAGACAAAGAAATGTGCGTACCGAAGAAACTATCGCTACTGTGAATGAAAGTGTAAGAGAACCCAAACATTTCAATTCGCCATCGTGCTCAACAACTTGGATTTTGTCCGTCCACTACATGGAAAATTTTACATCAAGATCTTGGTTTACATCATTACAAGATCCAGTTGGTTCAAGAATTGAAGCCTAATGATCATCGATTAACAAACATCGCACGTTTGTGGCGATCCCTAAGAAGACCCATCCAAAAAAGTGCGACGATTATAGACTAATATCTCTTATGAGTCACCTCCTGAAGACCTTCCTGAGAATAATACACGCGCGTATAAGAAATAAGTGTGAAATAGACCTGGACGATGCCCAGTTTGGCTTTCGAAACGCGTTTGGAACGCGAGAGGCGCTCTTTGGATTGATAGCGTTGTTGCAAAAATGTCGAGATCAGCGCAAGGACGTTTTCGCATGCTTTATTGACTACGCAAAAGCCTTCGACAGTATTAAACACAGCAATCTAATAAAAATACTACACGAAATTAATTTAGATGATAAAGACATCAGAATCATCGAAAATCTATATTACCAATAGACGGCTGAACTACAATTTGCAGAAATAACAGCAACGAATATCGATATCCAGAGGGGCGTGCGACAAGGCTGCATACTTTCTCCACTACTGTTCAACCTGTACTCGGATCGAGTCTTTAAGGAAGCCCTAGAAAACATGGAAATAGGGATAAAGATTAACGGCGTAGTTGTAAATACTTTTCGCAACGCAGATGACACGGTAGTCATTGCAGAAAATACTGATGATTTACAGAGACTACTGGATGCAATCAATACAGCTGGAGAAAAACTAGGCCTTAAAATAAATACGAACAAAACGAAATTTATGGTTTTTAGCCGCGACGAACACCAACATGCAAACTTACAGCTAAACACGCGTAATATTGAAAGGGTGCACCAATTTAAATACTTGGGCAGCATAATCACAGAAGATCTCAATCCCGATAAAGAGATTAGGCCAGGATTGAGATGGCTAGGTTGACATTCGGAAAAATGAAATCCTATTTTAACAATGACAACACTAACCTTAAATTAAGACAACGACTGGCTAAAAATTACATCTGGTCAGTGCTCTTGTACGGCGTGGAAACATGGACCTTGAAGGTGAATATTTTGAACAAACTGGAGGCACTAGAAACATGGATACACCGCAGAATGCTGAGAATCTCCTGGGTGCACCGCGTTACAAATGAGGAGGTATTTCGACGTGCTGCGACGGAGCGAGAATTGGTGGCAACGATAAAGTGTAGGAAGATGGGATACCTGGGTCATGTGCTGCGGGGAGAGAAGTATGGGCGGCTGCATTTGATTCTGAAGGGCAAAGTTGAGGGCACGCGAGGAGTGGGAAGAAGACAAATGTCCTGGCTTAGGAACATACGGGAGTGGACCGGAATTCGTAGTGCCGGAGAACTGTTTAGACTGGCGGAAGATCGTGAGGCTTTTTCCTTAGTAATCACCAACGTCCGGGGGATTTGGGACGAGGGACCGGATATGGTACATAAAGAAGAAGATCATCGATTGAGTCGTGGGTTCGCAGATTGGGCTCACAACCAATTGGAAGTGGATCCATTTGTTTTACCGCCAAATTTTGTTCAGTGACGAGGCACATTTCTGGTTGAATGGGTATGTAAACAAACAAAATTGCCGTATATGGACTAAGACCAATCCGGAACATTATCTTGAGACTCCATTGCATCCCTTAAAATTGACTGTTCAACGGCATCATCGGTCCATATTTCTTTCGAAATGAGGAAGGAGCTACCATTACGATGAATGGTGTGAGATTTCGATACATGCTCAATACATTTTTGTTTCCAAAAATCCAAGAGTTAAACATCAACAACTTATGGTTCCAACAGGATGGTGCTACGTGCCACACAGCCACCGAATCCATCGATTTATTGAAAGGACAATTTGGTGACAACAATATTTCAAGAAATGGTCCTATCAATTGGCCTCCAAGATCGTGTGATTTGACGCCTCCAAATTATTTTCTTTGGGGGTATGTTAAATCCATGGTTTATGCTAACAAACCAACAACTCTGGAAGCATTGGAGATCAATATTCAGCAAGCCATTTATGAAATAAGGCCAGAAATATTGGAAAAAGTGGTCAAAAATTGGACTGATCGGATGCGCTTCGTAACGATTAGTCGTAGCGGTCACATGCCGGAAATCATTTTCAAATCAAAAATGGCATTAAATTTACTTTCATAAAAAATGGATCATACCAGACTACCAAAGAAACTGTTCCAATATAAGCCCAGAGGAAGAAGATCTGTTGGCCGCCCCAGGAGAAGGTGGCAGGATCAGATTGAGTGACGTAACGGACCACTGGTCTAAAACGTGCAGATGAAGAAGAAGAAGAAGAAAAAAATGATTTAAAAAACCTTCCATCAATTTTTTAATGTTTTATTTCAATTTGAAGTTCTCATGCAGCTAAAAACCACCCTATATTATTAGCAAACGAGTTTTCTCTGTTTTTACAATTTCGTTGTTGCCATGTTGATGATAGAAGTAGATTTCTTCGTTGACCTCTGAAGAAGATATCATTACAAATATTTTTCTAACAGGGAAACCTTTTTGCCACTTAGGTAATTTTTGTTCAAGAATTTTGGTTACGCTGAAATTTTGCTTTTTCTCGACCTTTATTAATTCAAAGATATCTGAAAGTGTAGAAAATGGTTAATAATTCTTCGTTACCTCAAACCTCAAATTTTCTCTAAGCAAGAATTTAAAAAACCATTTAAATTAAAATGCTGATTGCAGAAATATAAAATAAAAATAAATTAGAATTAAATTGTTGACTTGTTTGTTTATTCCTAAATGGATTAAATCTTAACGAATTGATAAATAATATATCAAATTGAGGTCGAATTAAAATAATGCATCGCGTTATTAATTTTTAGTCAAATTATATTATATTTTTATAATTGAGAATCGAACCATGAAACTCCGCTATCTTTGTTGCTCACATATAACTGCTTTCATATGAGAACAGAAAGAAAAAGTTTCAAGAATGAGTTATGTAAGAATAAATTTATACACTGTTTCGGGTCGAGATTTTCTGTGGTATGTAGAGTGGATTCTAAAAGACTTCCATTGTTTGCCGCAACAGTCGCGGTTTGTGTTGCATGCGATAAGGTGGTCTCTCCGGTCTCAACGGGGTAAGCAAACATTTTTGTTGTTTATATTATAGTTTTACGTGGAATTTTAACTGAATGCCGTTTATATTCTAACAAAGAAAACTTTTGAATATATTTTTTAAATTAAAAAAAAATTCGCGGAATTTTTTGAAAAACTTGATTTTTATTATTAACGATAAGGTCTTCGACTGTTTGTAAGGGCACGCTCAAGTATTTTTTTATTACAAGATATTTGGTGACCATAAGGCGGAAATAAAACTATCCCGCATTTAATCGCGAAAACGGGGGTCGAGGTTACTTTGAAATTTTTGATAGCTTGTAATGTGAAATTTTATCTTAAAACGTTTAAAAAATTGGGTAATATGATATGTACTTATTTGAGATATCAATGAATCGAACTTTTGAAAGTCACACACGCATTTTCTTAATCTTACCTCCAGTATCGATTTTACCCAATTTCTTAGTTCATTAATTTTTAATTAAACATAATTAATACGGGATAAGCACAGATAGTCATCGTTGTTTAAATATTACTTTATTATTTTTTGTAAGTGGAAATCGAAGAAAAAATGATGTTACTAAATTTTGTTAACGTGTAGGACGTAATTTAATCTAAACTTCCGTTATTTTAAAATTACATCTTAACAGGAAATTAAAATAGTGCAATGATTAAAAAGACAGTTTTTGCACTTAATATTTGTTTATAATAGTGGTAACGTATTTGCGCAGATATTTCAGAAGAGTATCCAATAATCACATCAAATAACTGTTTTAGACAAGCGACACTTTTTAAAATTTTGCTATCATTTCTTCAATCTTCTTTCGTTTTTCTTCTTTTTTAACCGTGCTATTCAATTCTGTGGGGAAGAAATCCAGAATTTAAACTATTCGTTTGGATTGCTCGAAGGGGAAAACTAGATATAAAAGAAATAATAGGATAGCTATATGGAAAAACTGATGGAAACCCTACAAATTTTCATACGTTTTACCTATTGGACTATCCATCAGTGGCGGTTTGTCCTGAAGGGCACGTGTCCTCCTATCCAAACTGTTTATTGAAAGAAGTCACGATCCCCCACTGAAAATTAAGTTCTAAACATTGATGGGAAAACAAAGACCGGGGGGGGGGTCTGGGGGTATGAAATACCCCGTAGCATACGGTGATCAGGCGGTAAAACGTTAAACAATGTTTTATGATACTGTTACACTTTTCTTGACCATGATGATATGCCGGACCCCCGGATTCTATTTTTCACTTTCTATTGTGATGAGTATCAATATTTTAAAGGTGCCACAAAAATTGTCGCTACACTCGGTAATCAGTGGGAATAACACCCCCCCCCCCCACTGCACCGAGATCGCATTGTAAAATTATACGTAAGCCAAAATTTCTTAAATATTCGCATTTATCCTAGGGGTTGTAGATTAAAACTTCTTTGGAATTAAATTACTGTGGAAGTAAATAAGTAAATTAAAATAGGGTTCTTCTTCTTCAAGTGCCATATCCGGTCTCCCGGACGTTGGCGACCTCTCTCCTATATATGTGTTGTGCGTTTGAAGTATTATCACACACATAGGGG
Organism: Podabrus alpinus; assembly: GCA_932274525.1. Lineage (NCBI taxonomy): Eukaryota > Metazoa > Arthropoda > Insecta > Coleoptera > Cantharidae > Podabrus > Podabrus alpinus. Next base: position 24,433,386 of record OW026453.1, read on the forward strand.
ACCTACTGCTTAACGCGGGCTCCGAACCGCGGGAAGTGTATACACTTCATCTCCAGCGAGGCTGTTCCAGGCAGATTACACCTCGGTGGTTTGCCATTGCCTTCCGAGGGGAGACGGTCAGAATAAAGTTTTTACTAAGCCCGGAATCGAACCAGGCATTCCGCTTTAGCAGCAACGCACTTAACTGCTTTAGCTGACGACCATCTCATATGGTCCAAAATAGGGTTAACTTATGTTTTTATTTAAATTTCGAGCCCTTCCATTGAAAAAGTAACGAGTCGTCAGTCGAGAAATCTCATTATGTGTTCTAGATTGTTTTCTACGCAAATTAATAATTAGTCTGAGTGATTAAGCGCTTTTAATTGCTAAATGTGGTCATTATGTTGTATTATTTCAGATTTTATAATCCATTGAGTATTTACGTTATAATTCCATTCCATGTTAATGTAGTTGGAGTGAACTTGGTTGAAACCAAGATCACTGGGTAGTAGGGAAATGTATAATTGATGAGGTGGTTTTCAGGTGCCTTCGCTTTGTCACTTGTTACAACTGAGACGCGAATATTAATATATTTTGGGACCCCCTATAATATATTTAGCTTTAAGCCCCCAAAGCTAAATCCGACATTACAGGGCATAGAACCGCGGTTTCCTGATCCACAGCCTGTTGCTTTATGCTTTAAGTCACAATTTTGGTCATCACTATTCACTAGAGAAAAACATTGGTTCCAAGATTTCAAGGAACCGAAATATGTAGTCTCTACTGGTTTTGAACTTGGACCTTAGGCTAAGTTTGTTTCAATCTTCAGGTTTTCATTTTTATGAAAAGGGATAAAATTTATTAAAACTCCATTTTTAATCCAAGATCCAGATGTACAAGGGGGGGGGGGGCCGTCAATCCCTCTTTTAATAATATCGTAATTCGGGGACGGTTACCTATTGGTGACCACCCCAAAAAAATTGAAAATTTCCTATAGCAAAGAGGAAGGTTTATAGAGTATACTGTAAAAATTTCACTTGCGAAAGTATACATAAAATTTCGAGAAAAATCAATTTGAAAGTACGTAAATTTAGCAAATTTTTCTTCGCTTTTTGGGGTGTGCATTCGACAGGGAGGTTTATCCATCGTCAAAACCGGGTGTAGGCCAGCTCGGCAAATGGTCAGATATTTAATCCGGGTCCAAATTTTCTACCTGGAAATACATAGACCAACTCGGCAAAGTAATAAATTTTGGCTTGGCCAGAACTGTGAGCATCAAAAAACCTACCCTCCGATGCTCCGCATCTCCGGGCGGTTTTTCGTGCTCCGAGCCGCTACGCGGCGGGCGCTAAACATACGAGAGGCGTGACAGATCAAGGAAACCGGGATAAATGCAACCGGGATGTGAGAGACCCTCGAAATAGCATTATTCAGCGCGTTTGCCGAGCTGACCTAAAATTAAAACGGCCTCTGGTTTTCATTTGCCCAGTTGACCGGTAGGATTAACCTATCCCTTGTACCTTCTGCCGAGTTGACCTACTCCGTCAAAACCTGCCCTTTCGGGGCGCCGCTCCGCTCCGCTCTGCACCCCTCCAGGGAGGTTTTGACTCTGGTTACTATGCTATACATACGAGAAGGCGCCTCCTATAAAAAAAAACCGGGATAAATGAAACCGGGAGCTTAGAGACCCTTGAAATAGCATTAAAAAGTATAGTTGCGGTATGGGGTAGTAAACTATTACGTTTCACCCCCAAAAAATCGCGTAAAAACAAAAAATAATCGATGTTACATGTACGAGAGACGAGCTGCATCTGCCGGTGCGAAATTTTCGATTTTCTGGACTGACCAAAATGGAGCATCCCGGCGTAGCCGGCCTTCTCCTTCATCTGAAAGTATACATTAGTGACATTGGAAATTATGGAGGCCGGTGGGCCTCGCGGAATAGCGCTGAGCTAGACTGACTGGGCCGGTGCGAAATACTCTAAGTGTTAGGGTCATTCAAACTGCACGGACTGTCAACAGAATGAGCGACGCGCGGAATCTCGTTAAATTTTACATGTAAATTTGCAAAGTTCAAATTCGATTTACTCAAAATTTTGATAATACTTTCGCATGTTTAAATTATATCAGTATACTATATAAACCTTCCTTTTTGCAATAGGAAATTTTCAATTTATTTGGAGTGGTCACCAATAGGTTACTCGACCCCGTAATTCTATTACTTTTTTGTTTAAGTTTTTTCAACAATATTTTATGTGTATTTTTTTCAATAAATAGTAGTAAAAAACTATATGTGATGTGGGGGGGATTTAGATCTACGCTACATCTGCCACTAGTAACCCTTCTGGAAAAGTAAGGGAATTTTTATTTTCTAATTTCAGGGAAATGAAAACTTTGTTTAGAGAAATATTTTAAATTTTGAAATTTTTGTTTAAAATTAAAATTATTATTTTTAATTTTAAAATTTTGTTGGTATATTGCACTAAGCTACGAGGTACGTTTCGTCCCCCCCCCCCCCCAACGCGATTTTTTTAATGAATTTAGTATCAAATGTGAGCTTCGATGAGCTCTCATTTAAATCGTTTGAACTACGATTATCGCGAAAACTTTTTGGTCGCAAAAAAAATGTTTTTTTTAATTGATGTCAATTGTTTGAGCTTCAATGAGCTTTTACATGCAAACAAGTTGGAGCGTGTTAAAGATTGTGAAATTGTAAAATTGTTACCATCAGCAACGCTCCGAGCAAGTAACGCTCAAAATTTTATTATTGTTGCCATGTGCAAGAACGTACTATATAAATATATTAAATGCTTTAGCTGGACCACTTTTGATCGAAATTCGAAATTACTGAAAATAAAGTTATAATTTTTCTAAAAAACCTAAAAATACTTGCAACTGAAGAAGAATCTTCACAGGATCTAGCAAAAATATTCAAATTCAATTCACACTAAATCTGTTTATTTTGACATAATCAATATTAAATCCGGGGAATTATTATTTAGCAGCAATTTTAATCCAATATTCGTTTGATGGGCCATGACTTCTTCTTTAGGTTTTTTCTTAAAAATTATTATTGCTTTTGGCGCTACTTGCTCGGAGCGATGTTGAAAAATTTTATAATTTCACAGACTTGAAAACGTTCCACCTTTGTTACCTATGATGTTCAAACAATGAAAATAAAAGCACATTGAAGCTCAAACAATTAGTATTAATTTTAACATAATAATCACGATTGGGAGGGGAGCTAGGAGCTAACATTTCTATACCCCTTCCCAAAATTGTTCTATAGAATTGAATTTTTATATAGAATCTTTGAAGCTTAAACGACGGCGACGCAAATAGAAGCTCAAACTATTTACACCAATTTAGTAAAAAAAATTCGTGATTTGACTCCCCCCCTCCGCATGGCCTCCCGGGTTAATGTATTTCTATGAAGCTACTCCGGTCAGTTCATTTTATTTTCCGATTTACTGAAATGGTCAGGGAAAAGTCAGGGAATTTGCTTTGAAAAATTCAGTGGGAACTTCGTTCTCCTGGCGAGAATTCCTGTCAAACTGTATGTCTCCTATGTGTGTGATAACCAGGGCTCTCCTGTTAAGAATATTATCTATTATATTATCATCATGAACTCTGTTGACTTCTGTAGCCCTTGACAATTTCATTTCAACTACTTGAATCCTCCTTTCGCCTCTTTTCCCTATAATCCACGCTTCATATCTAGGTCAGTGTTGGAATTACTTTAGTTTTGTAGAATTTGAGGCGGGTATTTTTTGCAGTTTTGTTTTTCAAACTTTTGTGGATTGTGCCACATTTATGGTATTATCAAATCCAAGCTCTGGCAACACCTCATGCTCACATCATTGACGGAGGGGTCGGAAGGTCTGACGTTGGATTTTAAGGCACCACCAAAAATAGTACATTATGCACCAAGGTAGCAAAGTGACACTTTTTTGGCCCGAGGGTAAAGGATTGTTTACACGAGGCGCCAGCCGAGTGAAACAATTACCCATGGGCCAAAAGTCACTTTACTACCGTCGTGCATATACTGTTTTTTGCCATTCCGAGAGGTAAAGTAGGAACTTCGCCAGTTTAGAAACTTAAAGCAAAAATTTAACGCTTTTTTTTTATAATACCTACACGTGGTCGATAAATCGCAAAATAGCACTAGTAATATTACCAACTATACTACTAAAAATTACTAAGAAATAGCAGTTGGCACCCCTGATTCTACCAATGCCATTGATTCCAATGCTTCATTTCATTTAAATTTGTGCCTTTGAAAGAGCAACACGTACCATGAGCGAGAACGTAGAAATTGCCGAAGCAGCGAAGATGGCGTTGGTGGAACTGTTGCCGGCAAAATCAAGAAAAGTTTACCAAAAACAGTACGACGCTTTTGTGTAGTGGTGCCAGAATAAAGAATTGTCAGATTATTTTAGTGAAGACGTGTTTTTGGAATTTTTTTACGAGAAGGCTAAAACGTTGAAGTCATCGACCTTGTGGTCGCACTATTCCATGGTTAAGGCCGTTACTAAACTAAAGTCACCAGTCATCTGGTGACTTTATTTCCCGCTCACCCCCCTATTTTTTAACTTTACTCCCGCTCACCCCCCTATTTTTTAACTTTACTCCCGCAGGGTAAAAAAGTGCCCCTTTACGCCCGCAAACCGGGGTAAAAAGTGAGTACTTTACCCCCGGAATGGCAAAAAGATATTTTTTCAATGGTATTTCATTTTATTATAATAATAAATTGAAATAATAGCTGGGATTCAGCAGTTTAGTGCGTTGACTCCTAATGCGGAGTATCCGGTTTAACTTCGGGCAAAGTGAGAACTTTATTCTGGGCCAGAAAAAATTGAAAAGCCAATTGGGAGCCCACGTTATACAGTAAGTCCCCCTTGTGTGTACGTCCAACACAAAAATAGGGCAGAGGTCGCCAACATCAGAAAGACCTGAACACTTGAAAAACTACATAAGAGAACCGATTCCGCCTTGAAAATCTCAGAACATTGTTCCAATAAGTTGAAAAGGTTTAAAATTCACTGATATTGAGGAGATATTATTTTGCGAAAAATTGTATATTTACAGTTTGATAAAATAAGAAATATATTTTCTAAATCCAATGACATTCTTGGAATCTGCTGATAATGAAGTATCAAAGCAAACCTTGTAACTAAGATCTGCCAGAAGCAGTTTTTATTACAGTGGTGAACTCAGTGAGGGTCATGAAATCTACCCAGCATTTTTGACCAATAATTTTTCCACTCTTCACAGTAAATTCAAACTAGGATTTTCCAGCTGTAACTCAACTACGCATTGACGTGGTCCATTTCCCGTTTAGCTCAGTTTGGTAAAAAGCCTTGTCGATTAAATTTAAAATTTACAGTGTTCTTGAGCTTTCCAAGAGCCATCTGCTGCAAATGCATCATTTTTTTTTTTACTTAAATTATTATTCAAAATTTTAACCATTATAAACATTTAAAAATATTTGTAAGTTTCTCAGCATCTCGAGCTCGAATCTTTGATCAGTTTTCTCTTGTTTAGGAATATCTATATATGATTTAATTATAAAAATCTTGGCGTTATCAAATGTACAAGTTAAAAATAAATAATTTCTTAATGATGTTAAATTGATAACCCAGAAAAAAGTTCATGAACGAGGAACCATCTTTATAGCTATGGTGATATTAATTTACCAGACAAACCTACTTAATTTATTTGTTACATCATGAACAGATGTTCAACAAATTCGATTTAATAAAAAAATCTGTTTTAATTATTAAAATGTGCACTTAATAGCTTTCCTAATGCACAGTAAATGGTCTGTACGAGGGGCGTTCAAACGAACTCGAAACGCATTGGAGTCTGAAGATGATCTCAACACTATTATAAAATAAAACACGCGAATTGGGTTACAATAATTTGTGAAAAAATGATGTAGGTGTTGCGAGTCGATTAGATTTTCTTTGTTATTTAGAGGAAGTTAATGCAGTCTGCTTCAAAAATTACTGTTAAAATTATTATCTGTGTAATTATAAATTTATTTTTAGACTTTGAGCTTTTAGCTCATAAAGTTTTAGCACGCATTCTCGTATTTAGAATTCGATTTATTTATTCAATACTAAAATAAGCTTTTAATGGACTCACAGATGGAACGGCAGCTTGATCTTGCGTTTCTAATGGTTTTGTCGTAATTTGTTACTACCAAAATAAATAAGTGTTTTTTCCTGAACATCAAAGCTTCCGGCCCAAGGCAGAGCCGGGCTTGTTCCAAAATATTGGGGTGAAAAGACTTGAAGGGACCTAGATAACTTTTTGATTGATGACCAATAATTTTTATTAGAGAAAAAATCTAGGTTAAAAAACAGAAAAAATTCTCTAACCAAATAATCTGAAAATTTCACAAATTTCTTACAATAATTTTATTATGTTTTATATTTGGAATAATGAATGCAATGCGGTTGAGTAGGTGATGCAAGTTGATATTTTTATCAATGATGTAATTTTTATTCATATTTATTTAAACATACGTTTTATCATTGCTTTCGTTTAACATGAAAACATTTAAATATTTATATAAATTTCAACCCAATTATTTATAAATATGAAAAGTTTTATGATTTTGCAGTTTTTTAGTAATCAGTGAATAATTGGAGGCTTGAATTTGATAAATTCTTATTTTCAACAGGATCGTGTGGGTTTCCAGTAACGAAAAGACCTTTAAAAATGCCTACCTACACAAAAGCAGTTTCCCACGTTTTGCTACTACTATTTATAATATAAAATTTAATGCTTACTAAATTTTTTTTTTCACGAAATACTTTTTTAAAAATTGAAATACCAAATTGGATTCATAACAACTTCTATTCAGATTTCAGCTTGTTGAAAGCAGAACTGGCATTATGTGGTTTTATGAAGAAAAAAATTCGTTGAATCACGGGAAGATCGCCTAAACAAATTAGGCAAAATATTCAATTCGGGGATTACCTAAATTACAAAAGATTTCTTTTCAAGCGAAGTTAAAATTTCAAAATTGCTAAATTATAACTTTTCGGAGTTATGGAAAAACATAATCTGAAATTTAATTCTATAAAATCATTTCATTGCAAAAATGACTTCAGGTATATACTTTTATTTTGCACTTTTTAGAAATTATTTTGTTCTTAAATTAAAAATTTTCAGAAGGTACCTACACCAATCTTTTACAGTCCACCACTGCTCTTTATTGATTTCGTTTTGCAACGAACTTACCTTGCAGTTTTATTGCCCATTTATTTCAAATTGTTTGTTTTGTTTCTATTGTTGTATGTATGTTCATAAAACACATCGGAACCGGTTTGTAAAATGCGATAAAGAAAGTTACTTGTGCCTTTTCTATTCAACCGTTCTTGAATACTAAGCATTTGGGGTGATTCGACCCCTTCATTAACATTTTAAACTGTTTTGTCAACTAACCTGCTTGATTTTCTTCCAAAAACATTAAAAAAATATTATTCTACCTAAATCTTTTTTTTTCAGGCGTGAACTCTTCAACATGAAGACTAGCTTCTTAATTTCTGCAGTTCTGCTTGCATTGTTGTTCATCGACGTTTATGCGGAACAATCAGTACGTACATTATCATAAATTGGGCTGTGTTTCATTTGTACAAAAATTTATTTTATAGATAAAACGTAGGAGGGTACGCAAACATAGGGTTAGCACCACATCAACTGAAGCTTATCTGGAAAATGAAGTCGATGGTGAGTTCCATGACGATTTGGAAGGTCCCGAAGAACCATCTGTCGAGGTTACAGAGAACAGAGATTCCGTCGTAGGTATGAAACTTGAATTTTATTGTAATAAAAACTGTTGACTTCATGTTATATCCAATTTCTACTGGATTTATTTTATTATAAGACATTGAAGTTGCAATAAAATAATTTGATGAGTTTTTCTTTAAATTAGATCCTTGCACGTCTGTGCATTGTGGTGCTGGAAAAGTATGCGAAACGGACAAAGACAATGAACCGCGTTGTGTGTGCATTCCAGAATGCCAAGAAGAAAGCGATTCTAGACGCAAAGTTTGCTCCAACCACAACGAAACGTGGTCTTCCGATTGTTCCGTTTATCAACAACGGTGCTGGTGCGAAGTAGGAGACGCTCGATGCAAAGGAAGCGAATATAAACACATCCATATCGAATACTACGGTATTTGCAGACAAATGCCAGTACGTACCATGTTGTTTTGACGAAAACTGTAGCCATAATCCATTTTTTGCTCTAGGAGTGTCTACCTGACGAGATGGCCGACTTTCCCAGACGTATGCGTGATTGGCTCTTCAACGTAATGAGAGATATGGCTGATCGCAGAGAATTGAATTCCCATTTCTTAAAATTGGAACGTGAAGCCGAAACTAACATGACTCGAAGATGGACCAATGCTGCCATATGGAAATGGTGCGATTTAGATGGAAATCCTCCAGATAGGTAAGAAATAATGTACTAAACCTTGAAAAAACTCGAGCATTTTTTTTTGTAGATCGGTATCGCGTCATGAACTTTTCCCAATTCGGGCGCCATTGATGGCTTTGGAACATTGCATCGCACCTTTCCTAAATAAATGTGATGACGATAACGATCACCACATTACATTGGAAGAGTGGGGTACATGTTTAGAATTGGAAGAGGTAAGATTATCATTATAATTTCTCCATTTCTGATGTTTTTACTATATAATTTTTTTTCAGGATGAGTTGGAAGATAAATGCGACGAAATTGCTGAAGGTTAAGTTGTTTTAGCAAAACACGGTGTACATTTTTTATTTAGATTTAATTACAATGGTGCTAATTATTATTGTATTTTAATTATTAAGTTTCTTAATATTTTTCATTTATGATGCTTTAGGATGTCTTCTAATAGCAACACTGCCATTAAAGTAAAATTTTATTATATTTATGCAATTTGCTTACCTACTTGATAAAATTGTAATCATATCAATAAAGTTTGTTTAGTGCTTGATTTTATTTATTTATCAACATTTGAAAGGACATTAATTTAATCATAACAACTTGTAAGAACTTGAATATTTTTGTTTGAGAAATTTAAATGTATTAAAAATGTTTTTAAATTGGTTCAATATAGAAACTTTTTGACGATGTTGTGGTGCAATGTCCTATTGGAATCTCAATCCTTTTTGAAATCTGCTCATTCCATGTCGAATCAACAAAGGTATTTTCATGACCCTCTTCAATTTTGCTCAAATTTGGTATACTCTTTAAGTTATTCCAAATAAACGGATTCATATTTTTTTGTTTGCTCCTCAAGTGGTCCGTTTATATTGTACAACCCTTCAAATAAATCAAATTTCTCTTATATGTAGAGGTTCAATAAGTAATTTCTACCGGCCCAACTAAATTTTTTTTGTATACTACAAGTAGCCTAAAATATAATAAAGATAATATATTTTTCTGAGAATTATAAATTACTTCGTTTTTGCAGGAGTGGCACTCTAGGTCAAAATTTGATTAGGGCCCCCATTTTGTAACCCTGAAAATGCCTATTCAAATGCCTAGTCCGCACTTCATAAAGTTGTGGTATGTATCGAGAAATCGCTACAGATCCAGGAATCTACCCTAGGAGCGTTTATATATATCGAAGGGGCATTTGATAATGCCACCTTCGAAAGTATTAGCGCATCCCTACAAACCCACAATGTGCCCGGCACCATCGTGAGATGGATTAGCTCCATGCAGGGCGGTTGCGATTGGAGTAGGAGATGCAAATATTAAAGGTGTTGTTACCAAAGGCTGCCCGCAGGGAGGTGTACTCTCCCCACTTTTGTGGGATTTTGTGGTAGACAGCCTTTTACGACGCCTCAACAGGAAAGGTTATTATACCTTTAAAGGTTATGCAGATTATATAACCATACTGCTCAATGGGAAATTCGAGAATGTCCTGTGTGAACTGATGCAGGACGCTCTTAGAATTGTAGAGAAATGGTGTGCGGAGCAATCTCTCTCGGTTAACCTGGCCAAAACTGAGCTTGTTCTGTTCACCAAGAAAAGGAAACTATTAAGGCACATGGTAATGCCTAGTTTAAGAGGAACCCCTCTTAAAATAGCAACTGAGGTCAAGTATCTGGGTATAATACTGGACAGGACGCTAAATTGGGGTAAACATGTCAACTTTAAGACCACGAAAGCGGGCATGGCCTTCTGGCAGTGCCGCAGGGCGATGGGAAGATCTTGGGGTTGCTCCCCGAAGATTGCCCTTTGGCTGTACACTGCCGTTATAAGGCCCATGCTATGCTATGGCGCACTAGTTTGGTGGCCCAGAACTAAACTGGTAACAGCAGCATCCTCCCTTCATCGGCTACAAAGGGCTGTGTGCCTGGCTATAACGGGAGTGATGCGAACGGCACCTACTGCGGCCTTGGAGACTCTCCTCTGCCTTCCTCCGCTGGATCTCCATGTGGAGGAGCAGGCGGTGAGAGCTGCTCTTAGGATGCGGGTATGAGGCCTATGGACCTATAGGCAGGGAACTGGTGGGCACACGCGGATTCTGAAGGACTACCTGAATAGGCTGCCTCTTTTGGGTCTTGATGCCGACAGAATACCTCCTAAATATGTGTTTAGCAGAGGCTTTAACATCCTGCTGAATACGACAGGAACCGACGATGCAGACATATGTCTGTACTTCTGTACACAGATGGCTCCAAAACAAATACAGGCTCAGGTGCGGGGGTCTTCTCCTCGGAACTGCAGCTTGATATAAAACTATCGCTGGGTAGATGTGCTCCTGTCTTCCAAACGGAAATTATGGGCATACTTCGCTGCGCAGAAATAGTCCAAGAAATGAATATTCGGGGCAAAACAATCAAGATATTTGCAGACAGTAGGGCTGCTCTTATGGCACTTGATCGGCATAGGATCGGCTCGGGCCTGGTGCTTCAATGCATTCAGGCATTGGAAGTGATATCAACACACAATGTCCTAACTCTCAATTGGGTAAAAGGACATGATGGAAATGAGGGTAACGAGAGGGCTGATGAATTGGCGAGACTGGGCTCGGACAACCCACCATGTGGTCCTGAGTCTTTTATTACGCCGAGCATCAAAACCTTGGATACAATCATAAAGGAGGAAACTCATAGATTGCATGCAGAAAGGTGGTTGAATGTGGATGGGTGCCGACAATCAAGGGCGGCGATACGTGGACCATCTGGTAAGCATGCAAAATATTATATACAATTGTCCCGGGACAGTCTGCGAACCATCGTGGGCTTTCTCACGGGACATTGTAAGTTAAACAAACATCTACACACAATGGGACTGGTTGACAGCCCAACGTGTAGGGGGTGCAACGAAGCAGACGAAACGATGGAACATGTACTTTGCAAGTGCCCATCGCTTGCGTCAAAGAGAAGATCCATGTTAGGGGACTTCTGGCCTGACATGGCCAGTATTAGTGGCATGCTGCCCTCCAAAATACTCGAGTTTGTCCTGAGTCTGGGATGGCTGGAGGAATAGGAGGGACGGTGGGCCGCTGATGCAAAGGAGGTAGCATAATGGGCCCGATATGTGGCCTGAGTGCGCGCGAACCTAGGTTTGCCCTCCTAAATCGATCCAGAATCCAATCCTATTCAATTCACAAAAAATTCTTGTCTCTGTGGTACGGCTCGAAATTTTCTAAAAATTGGAAATAAAGCTATTTTTTTTAAGTGTATGTTCTCATAAAATTTAGTTTCACCTTTTTTCAACACCCTGTACATAGAAGTAGTGGCGTAACCAGGGAGAGGGCATGGGAGCTCGCCCATTCAAGCCTTGGAAAAGCCATAAGAAAAGATTAAGCTGGTAATGAATTTTCAATATGTAAACTTCCTAAAGATTTCAGCCCCCCCCCTTCCTGCAATGAGGTTTTGGTTACACCACTTCATATAAAGCAGTTGTGGTGTTTTCCTATAAAAGTAGAAGGTTTTTTTGTGCCCTGTGCTAGATTTTATTTTTATATGATTAAAAAATAATAATGGAAATAAATGCGATTTAAAAGGTAATCCGAACTTTCAGCAATCCAAACTCGATAAATTTATGTACCACAATTTCTAAATTAAATTTTTAATTTAAAAAAATAAAATGTAAATTTATTTTTAATACTTATATTTAAAATTTGTTGAATAAGTCATAGCTACTTTATTACACATATTATCAGCTGCTTTATTGATATTTTTTCGTCTGAGAATTCGAACAATTTTATTATAATCATAATCATACAATATTACTATTGCTTGATGTGAATTGGCTGCATTCCTTTCTATCTTGTTTTGGTTTTTATCAAATAACTTTGTGATTATAAATACCAAAATTGGTTAAAAGTGTAATGGTACTCTGATTTTGTTATTGACGTGCTCCTGCCAAAACGACACTTGTAATTACTTCTTAGTTTGGTGGTTTGATTAGCAAACAAATAATTAAAAAATAAAACCGAGAGCACATACAAAATTTATTTGTAGTCAAAAATCAAAAGATAATGTCTACAAAAATTACTATCCCTAACCAACTAAGCAGTTACGGCAATGAATCAATAGCTTTATTACTAATAACTAAACTAATCTAATTTAGCTTCCTGTGATGATTGTACCAGCGTAAAACGAAAAACACTTTGCAGTGTGACGCTGAACGCTGGTAGTCCTGGAGATTACTGGTTCGGTATTGTTCTTGATTTACCCCAATTGGTAGGGGTAATACCCAAATAAGACCGTCGCAAAACTTGGTGCTAGCACGTAAAATGGCACCACTAATTTGAAAATTTCCTATAGAAATTCGGAAAGCTGAACGCTTTTATAGTAGAAATAAAAAATAAAAATTGCGGAAAATTCATATTTAACCCTAATAAACGGCTTTTAAAGGGTAGTTGAATAGGGATCACCCGTTGGCTCTTAGTCCTCATATGCCACGTCCACTCCGACCTTATATAAAAACAGCACTTGGAACAATAATTTCACTTTAGCAGTTTGCATCATTTGCAAACAACCCCCAAATTAGGGGCTACAAAAACTTTTTATTGGGGTACTAAACCTCTGCGTATTATAATCGATCAAATGAGCTAAAAAAAAGTTAACAAATCGATTGAAGGGGGCTAACTTGACAAATAAATTTGATTAATTAATTACAAAAAACTAAGAACTACCAAAACTTTTAATTGAACTACCAAATCTTACCAAACGTTTGGCATAAGAAGCAGTTAAAAATTCGATTGAAGGGGGGCTAACTTGATGGAGGTGGTTTTCCATTATTAGTCTTATGTAATTTCAAGCGAGGTCTTCATCTAGGATGGTTTTCGTCAACCCCTCTCTTCTTAGTATGTGCCGCTATGAGACCACCATGCATGAGATCCGATGGGTATATGTTTATCCCTCTCAAAATGGGTGTCCCAAGTATTACACTATTACATTTGACCTGTCCCAACTATACGTAAGTGATAAACCCTACAATGAGATCAGTACTATTCCCAATTTACATTACTACCTCCAGTACTAACAGTCGGTCTCACAGACCGACGACTTCTATTCTTAACTGTAAATTTAAAACAATAACAGCTAAGGGATGGGGGTTGTCAGTACCTTCAAATCAACTAGTTTAGGACGTTTCGTGACATCCGGCAAGTGAAAGTGTATTTTGAATGGGTCCCACAGACCGACGTTAGTAATCTTGCTATATAAAAACATGTTAGTACTGGAGAGTTAAGCAAACTCCACCATGCGGGAGAATTTCAAATAAGTTAGTAACGTATTAACTGAAAATAAAAATACGTCTTTAGGCTGAAGATATAACAAAGTTAATTAAATAATATAAGATACTACAGTAAATTTAACAATGCCCGTGAAACTTTTGCAAGCTTTCACTATAAAATGATTTTGAATTTCGAGATATACGTCCAAACACAGACATGTGTTCTGCCGTCATAAGTAAGAAGGCAGTAAGTCATTTTTTTTCGAAATTGAGTTTTATATACTAGATATAGATGCGGTTTTTTACACTGATTTCAAAAATATAAAAAACTCAATTTCGAAAAAAATTGACTTACTGCCTTCTTACTCGTACTTATGACGGCAGTGTTGTTGTTAGTTGCGTCACCAACGGTAATGTAAATCACGAATTGGTTCATAACCTGTTGTTCTTAGGCAGCGCCGTAGCAACCTCTTCTGGTGCCTGAGGAAAATTAGAATCTATGCGCCCCCCTCCCAAAAGATTCCTATCATTTTGAAAATTGATTATTTGTTAGGTTTTGTTAAAGTTTAGCGGCCCCATTGCGATGGAGCCTGAGGCAAACCCTCAGTGGCCTCTTACTGACTGTATTTATTCCGCAACATCCTGTATACGCATTTTAATATCAACGGCTATGGTACGCATGTCTGTTGATGGGAAGCCATTATTATTTTTGGTTTGTTACGAGAGACGTCAACTCGTGCAATTTTGCTATTTCTTTGGATATAATTAATGTTTTAGTTATAAACATTATTATTATTTACTGTTACGCGTTAGCGGAATTGAATATATTCAGTACATCACTTGCAAGAGCTGTCAAATTGACCTGTCAAATTGACCTGTCAAATTGACCTGTGATATTTTCCTATCAAAATCAGTTTGACATTTTACAATCAAACTGTTAAAATATATCTACCAGTCAACAAATATCAAAGTTGACTGTGTTTGCTTGAGATTTACCACAATATCAGGACGACCATTATCTTTGATGACCAGGTTGATTTTTCGGCAAGATCCAGTTTATTTGCTTCAATCCGAAACCAGTCGGCGAAAAGAATCTCTCATCGTTTCAACTTTTGGTGACTGCAGGAAGATTAGAGGAGATTCCCGCAATTGTATTGCGTTGTGTTTTGGGCATTGTAGAACCGAAGAGCGCTTGGAGGTTTGTGCCATTATTTTTTTCTTTTTTAATCTGTACTGCAGTGAATTTGTACACCATATTTTTTTATTATCACAATTGCCTTCTGCAATTGTGTTGATCTGTTGATTCTGCCTTTGACTTGGTAGCATTAATCATTAATATAACTAACTGTGCGTACTGTACATTCAAAATCGATGTTTTAATTTTTAATAAACGATTAATTGTTTTTGTCATTGGATTTATTCTTCCGATAAGTGATTACCTGAGGATTCTGAACCTACGGCCTTTTGCCTCCGCAAAATTAAGAGCTGGTTGTATACGAACATCAGGGTATACGTCTGTCATAGCTAATTTACTGTTGATAATTGTCGTTATTGACAGATGTCAGCTTGCGCTACTTCACACTCCTCAAGTCTCATTAGCTTGTTGTGAGTTACGAAGAGCGAAAAAGCTTACAGCTTATCTGGAACTCATTTAGGCTGCCGGGACCAGGGGGTCTGGGGGGTATGGAATAAAAAATGCGAAAAAAAAACTCGGTCCTCAGTATTAAGAAGAAAGGTACTGGGATAGTTATGAAAAATATCACCTGCTCCCCCCACCCCCCTTCCCGGATTTCAAACAAAAATTGCAAAAGATTCAAAGGATAAAAAAATAAATTTTGATGGTTCTGAATAATGAAAAGTGTATACACGTCCCCCCCCCTCTCGAATATTGAGATTATTTTTATCGGTAGGAATTTTTCTTTTGAATTCACCATCGGGGGTTTGTGGTAAATTTTGGGGGTCTGAATAAGCTATATATTTTTGAGACCCTTTCCCACAAGTCGACCCATAATCAAAATAAATGTTCTGAATAAACTAAAATTTATTTATTAGAAATTTTTCCGATTCTCCAGCTTTCGTGTGAAAATCTCCTAAATATCGTAAAATGTTATAAAAAATAAGTCAGGTGCCAATAAAAGTTTGTCCACCGAAATGTAACGTAAATATTAATGTTATCTTTTGATGATTAGGCATACCACGAATTCTGCATTATAATAATTTTCTGATGCATCAGGTTACAGTATGGGTTACAGTTGTAGCTCTTTATCTACAGAACACACTGATAAGCACATACGTAGGTAATTTGAATCGCCATCCGGAACGTGAAACCGGCAAAATTGTTGGCAGATAACTTTTTGCAGTGCAATAATATGTAATTAATAAATTTACAAACGAAGGCAATCTTCAAAATAAGACCGAACGAGGGAGAAAATAAAACGAGGGAGAGACTGTATTGGGGCAGGTGGGGTGAGTAGTTGGTATTTATCGATACTATCGTGACTAAGATTGGTTATATGAATATATCCCAATCGAACTTGGAACCCAGTGTCGAAAAATTAGGGTTGAAAGGTGGATTTATGTTTCAACAAGATAACGATCTGAAACATATGTACATCGTATCTTGTGAATGAATGGCTTTTGTATCACGTTCCAAAACAACTCCACACGCCACCCCAATCACCTGAGCTGAATCCCATTGAAAATTTATGGCAATAATTGGAAAGGCAAATTCGACATCATCATATTTCCAGTAAAACAGTATTAAAAACTGTATTACTGCAAGAATGGGAGAAAATTTCTAAAACTACTACCCAAAAATTTTGTGAGCCACTGTATATAAATTACCTCTCTTAATTTTATGGGGGGAGGGGGCATAAATCTACCGCTGTCTTCAATGAAAAATATTTCGAACAAAAGTTCGTTAAAACTTAAAAGTTGGTAAAGGATTAACTGTTTAGATTTTTTCTAAAAAAGGTTCAAGAGGTTTCTACCCTGTACCCTCTACCTGTTTTTAAATTTACCTGTATAGATTACTAAAAGTACCCCCACATTTTTCAAGTACAACACAAAATTATTTTATATTTTAGAATTCAGAATTTCTATTCTCAAGCCATGTTCTCAAGTGAATTTCTTTTTCTTTGCTGAGCCATGAGGGGGAGATAATGTGATTTGCATAAAATCGAAACACCTATAAAATTTATATCTATTCGATCTCTATTCTCAATGGTTTTCATTACTTCTCCTGAAGCCTGGGGGGTATTTCATAATCCCCCGATCGGTTTGCAAATTTTTGATTTTTCTTTAACATTACTTTTTATTTTAATAAATTAATAAATTGTACTCGTAATTTTAAATATTTATTTGAAACGCATTTCGATCTCAATTGATCTTCCATCGGATTAAGAAATTATTTATTATTATTATTTCGTTGGCCTATTGTACTATAATTTTTTAATCTATTAATTGTGCAGAGGAAGATCTTTCGTGATCGAAACGCGTCACAAATAAATATTTAAAATTACGGGAAGAGTGCAATTTATTAATTTAAAATAACCTCGTAGAAAAACTTCAAAAAATGTAATTATTATTTTTAAAGTGGACTGGTCAACTTTAAACTTTCTCTGGAATATAAACCAGATTTATACTATTTATAGTCTTCCTCACCCCCAGCTGAATGTAATCAACAGTCTCTAAATTAGAAAAATATAAAAATTTATTTATACAAAATTAAATGGTTTTGAAAAATTAAAAAATATCCTTGAAGCTTGTGAGTTATGGTAATGCCGTGGCTTTTTGGTCATACAAAATATGGCGTCGGTTTTATTCAAACCCTACCAGAGAACGCCCACCGTTATTCGTTATCTGCACATTTTTCCGAAGATTTTGACGTATCCCACAAAATTGCACACAAGATACATATTAATAGGGATGAGATTTTTAGGTTTTGACCTTTTTTTTAATTTTAAGTCCTATTTTTATGATATTAGTACCAAAATTTGTTTCGTGGAAAACTACGTTATATTTGTTTTGACCTTTTTTTTTGCCTTTTTTGGGCTTTTTCGGCCTTTTTGACCTTTTTTCATTTTTACGACCTATTTTAACATTTTTGAAACTTTGCAGTTGAAATTGAGAAAAAATTTTATTTAATTCAAATTAATTAAAATTTTTTAAATTTTTTTTTCATTTAAATTTGGTCCCCGGTGGTGCAAACCCACCATGTACTAACCTAAAAAAATTTTAACACGTTGGGGCACGTGATTAAGTGCAGCAATTTTTTATTGTGAAAATTTTGATAAAATTAAAATGGTTATTTTGGAATTGGATGACGAATCCACCAAATCAATTATTAAAGCAAAAGAATGCTTTAAAAATGCAAGCTTACAATCGGACCTTAATAACCTAATTGGTGGGTTTAGGTACATAAAATCACTAAAACTTTACAATACCAACCTAAAATAGCATTTTTTTAGTACCTTTTTTTGAATTTATACGACCCAAGTTGACTTTTTTAGAACCTTTTTAGTACCTTTTTTTAATTTATACGACCTAAAATGACTTTTTTTAGAACCTTTTTAGGTGCCTTTTTTTGAATTTTTACGACCTAAAAATCTCATCTCTACACATTAATGACGGACTATCGCTTAATTTCAGATTTATGGAAAATACTCAACAGATCAAAATTGAAAACAATAAAATTTAATTTAAGAAAATTTAAATGCGTTTTACGTATTTTAAAAAATTTAAATTGGATCCGAAGTTTTGGTACTTCGAATACAATTTACTCACTTCATGATCTGATCTGAATTCTGCCGTCTAAAGGCCGTGTGACACTTGTGTAAATTTGCGTGTAGATTTACGTGTAGATTTCTACACCGTGTAAAACACGTAAATTTGCGTGTAGATTTTGTTGCAAATCTGCTAGCAAATAGTGTGTTTGCCACTTGTGTAAAAATTTACACGTAAATTTACAATTTGCACACGCGCATTCTGGTCAATTGAAAATTCGAACGGTAAGTTGCTATAAGAAGTTTGTATGTCTGGTCGCCTTGTGTTGTTTACCTAATACTAAAAGAAACGTGATAATGGATTCAAATTGGCAATTAACCCATTAATACCCAAGGGTCGAAAATAAAACTAATTTTATGTTTTTACTGCATTTTATTACTTATCATGTACTTAATAAGAAATTTATAAAGTTAAAAAAAATTATACATTTGTAGTATTTTTACAAAATAATGTTGCATAAAAATATTTATTATTGGCAGAGCACGGATTTGTCAACCCGAATTTCGAAATTACCTAGAGATTCTGAAAGCTGACGGTTTATATAATACCTACAATAAAAAAAAAATTTGCCGTAAATTCGGAAGTTTTTGAATAAATCGACGTTGAAGTTTGAAAAATTATGTAAGTGACGCGCAGGAATCTCATGTACCTAACCTGTATGAAATTTCATAAATTCATAATCATAAATATGCAAAAATTAAATTTTGTGATTACCTATATTGACATATTTCATAAAAAACATAATTAATGTTCTGTTGAGAATAAATTTTAGCAGCTGTAAAGTAATTTTGTTCAATAACATAATAAAAAATTAATTATTTTAAAAATGTTGCGTATACGCAACGTTGGGGATTACTGGGTTAATGCCAATTCAAACTTTTACCAACTGACAAAAACACAACACAAGAAAAAATAGACCACACCTTCGAATATTCTTCTGCGCAATTTTACACGCACAACTTGCGAATAAATATAGAAATATTTCTATAAAATATTTACACGTAAATCTACACGCAAATTTACGTGTTTTACACGGTGTAGAAATCTACACGTAAATCTACACGTAAATCTACACGCAAATTTACACAAGTGTCACACGGCCTTAAAGTAAAAAGGGCGTAAGTACACTTGAGACCGTCTTGAGTAAAATGAATCATACATTGTCTCTTAATCTAATATAGTTAACTATGTACATAAATAATATTTATGTTTTGTATCAGTACCATTCTATTCTAGAGTTTTTCTAACGTTCTCTGCAAATTTTTAAGAAAATATATGAATTTTTGTAGTTAGCACAAGCAAAATTGTAATTACGTCTGTACAGCCTGTTAAATATTAATAGGATTACAAAGCAAAACTGCAGTAACTGACTATTGCAAAGTAAGAAGGGCGTATTTACTTTGTATGTTGTAGTTACGGCTTTCTTACTTTGAAAAACCTGGAATTACTCTATTTTGAAAAAAATGTACTCACTTTTACTTTGACTAAAAATCTATTTTGATGAGAATTTTGTGCTCTTCAATTTCGGTTTAATGATTATTTCTCAAAAATGAAATTAATCGAGTTATAAGTAAAAACACGTTAGAGGAATTAAAATCCCCAATTGGGAGAGAAGCTGCTAGAAGATTAAATATTACGTCACCCCCCCTCCCATTGATTTTACAAATGTAAAATGATAAAAATCAACAAAATATTAAAATTACTATAATTAAAGTTGTGACGTCACAATTTCAGAAACTTACCCCCAAACCCATCGTCGCATATCATCTCGCAGGTCTGACCCCCTCCCCCGCCTCGGGAAATATTGAAACTCCTAGAAAGTGTGTCCACAGGTAGTGGATGACTCCTTTCGACCGTCATCAAGTGACCACTATGCGTCCATGTATCCTGAAAGCACAAAGAACAAGGAAGACCGTAACAAGAAGAAAAAACATCGGTTGGACACGATCCAGTTGACGCGTTTGAAATTATGACGAACTGCATGACCTCCAAGGAGGTTAAACGCAGTTAACACTGGAACTCCCTGAGGTGATGAAGAAAAATCGAAATAGTGAAAATAAAACCTTACTGCGAAAAAGGGCAATCAAAGATAAAGATAGAGACACTGTAACAACAATAAACTGGTTTATAAACGAAGCGATCATTGAGTACATCCAGAATAACAGGGATGCAACAGGTGAAAAGATCGTTGCGCTGAAATCAGCCTTCGAAGAGTTGGAGCTCACGGTTTCAACATCACACTAAAGGAATTTTTAGATCTCCTTCTCCATTGAGTAGACGTCCCAGCTACAAGATCTGGTGATGCAGATGGGGGATTTTGAAGTATAGTGAAAGAACTTCAACAAATACTTGATAGGATCGAAGTTAAAGTGGACAGGCTGGTGTTGGTCAAGATGAGGTCACACCAAAACCAAGCACAGTAAGAAAGAATAATCCATGAGCAAAGGACATTATAAACCGGCTTATTAATATAGAAGAAGACACCTGGACTGTACTAGGTTAAAAGACCAGGAAAATGAAAGGCAAGGAAAATAGTAAAAAAGAATAATAAAATAGCAAAAATAACAGCATGATAAAAGAACAACAGGTTAAGGAGCTACCAAGGAGGAGAAGGCTACCCGCACTCATCATCAAAGTGTTGAAAAACCTCCCATACCGAGAAACCCTTCAGAGGATAGAATTAATCGACGAGGTATCCAGGGGAGGGGGGAATCAATAGAGTGTGAGCAACACGCAATAGGGGAATTATAAAAAGAAAACAGAGGCCAATGACAAAACTCCTAATGGTCCATATATTACGGGACATTGAAGACCTGCTACAGGTCTTCGTCTGTGGACCACGATGACGAAAAATTTTACCAAAACCAAATTACAGGAGTAACGTTCCTTTTCTTGTCGACATTGATGAAAATAAGACAGATAAACCGTAGCAAGAAGCGGAAAACAACAAACGCGAACCAGAACGAAACGACAAAGTCAGTGAGACGAAGAAATGATTTTTTTGCGATGTTTCTTGCCTGGATTAATATTAAATATTAAATTAGAAATGAAGAATGGTAAATATTATATACCATTACCTTAACATAAAGATCAGCTCAGAGGTTGAAGGTGGTTCAGAGAGCCATGTTGGGAATGACCAGAAGAGAGAGAATATCCAACGCCGTCGTACGTCAGAGAACAGGAATGGTGGATATTAGTGAAAGAATGACGAGGCTGAAATAGAGATGGGCAGGAGACGTGGCACGAATGGAGGATGAATGGTGAAGGAAAAATGTGGTGGAGTGGAGACCAACCGAAGATAAGAGAAGTGGAGGCAGGTCACTGACTCGTTGGATGGACTGCATTAAGAGAATAGGGTCTAGGACGTTTCGCCGTCGCCGTTTCGCCGTCGCCGTGGCCGTTTCGCCGTCGCCCATTTCGCCGTCGTTAATTAAAAAATATAAATCAAAAGTTACAATTAAAGTTTTATTATAAAATTTTATAATAAAATTAATAGTTTTAGAAGAAGAACAAAATGTAACCTAACCTATGGGAATTTTTTTTGGGATTTCAAACCCACTCACAATATGAGGCTGTTTCATTTATATTATAGTAAAAATTTATTACCAACTTAAAATGTTGCGATAATCCAAAAAATTTCAAATGGAGTGAAATTTTTTCTCTCCGATTTGAATTTTTCTTTGAAATTCAGATAGATGGGGGTGTGATTAGTAGATATTAGTAATAAATATAATCAAAAAAATGGAAAATAACTCGTGTATTGCCAAAAAAGTGAAAAGATTAAATTTTTTTTGCCTTCCAATTTTAGGGGTGTGCATTCGAAAAGGAGGGTAATCCATCGTCAAATCCTACCCTTACGGGGCGCCGCTGCGCTCCGCTCCGCTCTGCACCCCTCCAGGGCGGATTTGACTCTGGTTACTAGGCTAAACATACTTGAAGCGCGACAGATCAAGAAAACCGGGATAAATGCAACCGGGATGTGAGAGAACCTCGAAATAGCATTAAAAAGTGTAGTTGCGGTATGGGGCAGTAAACTATTACGTTTCCAATTTTAGGGGTGTGCATTCGAAAAGGAGGGTAATCCATCGTCAAATCCTACCCTTACGGGGCGCCGCTGCGCTCCGCTCCGCTCTGCACCCCTCCAGGGCGGATTTGACTCTGGTTACTAGGCTAAACATACTTGAAGCGCGACAGATCAAGAAAACCGGGATAAATGCAACCGGGATGTGAGAGAACCTCGAAATTAACGACGGCGAAATGGGCGACGGCGAAACGGCGAAATGGGCGACGGCGACGGCGAAACGTCCCATTCCGAAGAGAATAACCACAAATTGAATAACCAGGGCTCATGAAAGATCAGAGTTGAAGATTTTAGAGGAGGCCTACGTCCTGCAGTGGACAAGAGTGGCTACGCGATGAGCACGTTCTGATGACTGTAACTCTCCAACCTATTTTTTTAATAGAGAATTTTGTGTACTTTATTTCTTCACATTTTGTTCTAAATTGAACCGAAACCGAGATATTCAAGAATATTTAGAAGATAGGGGTCGTCCATAAATTACATCACGCAATTTTAAGCAATTTTTAACCCCCTCCCCCCGATCGTCACACTTCGTCACACAAACCTAGACCCCCTCCATGTATTACGTCACATATTTTTGAACCCCCCCCCCCCCACCCACAAATTTTTCAAATTTAAAATTTATATAATAAAAAGAAACCCGG
Source organism: Podabrus alpinus (assembly GCA_932274525.1). Taxonomy (NCBI): domain Eukaryota; kingdom Metazoa; phylum Arthropoda; class Insecta; order Coleoptera; family Cantharidae; genus Podabrus; species Podabrus alpinus. The sequence continues at coordinate 24,456,583 of OW026453.1, forward strand.
GGCGGATTTCATGGGTGTCATCTCCACCTCGGCTGATAACCTTTTTTTTTAAGGGTAGCACCCCACAGGAAACATTTATGAAGGGCGGTCCCCCCCCTAGCTACGCCAGTGGCTTCAGTGGCATAGCCACTCAAAAAATAGTTAATTTTTAAATACTTACAATTAAATATTTAATCTAAATATTTTGTGACGTCACAATTATTGAACACCCCCCCAGGAGCGTGACGTAATTTATGGACGACCCCATAGTCTTTTTTGCACGGTTTTTCCAATATGGTGACCAAATTCGAAGTCTCCAACCATTGCAAAAATAGTTTTAGAGGTCTAAATTAAGATTGTAAAATTTATTCCACCTTTCCACTAAATTATTTCCACAATAAAACCCGCCTTGTCGATCGACCTAAATACTGGCAAAAGGAAAACTGTTTTTAAAATAAAGTAAATAATGGAAGATTGAGAAGCAATCAAGTGATGACCAGAAATGCAAAACTAACAGAAAACCTGAGAACTAAATTAATTGAAATTGTAATTGCATACGTCAAGTTACACCAGCCAGAATCAATAATCCAAATAATTTTCAAAATATATAAAAACAAGGTGGAACTCGCTTTAGCGGCAGTTCTTAGGCTTCTATACAGCTACCTTTCTGGTGTGGAAAGTTGTTATTATCTGGTTATTTTTGATCGCCATATAATGTAACATCACATAATCAGATAATCTGCACCAATAAAATTTTTTGCGATTGGTAATTATCATTTACTATATAAGTAATAACAATCAAACTTTTCCATTCTATTAGAAATTTTACTTCTCTGTAATGTATGGTCCTTTTTTTGAGGTGGACCAATCCTCTCCTTTCTCTTTTATTTATAACTTAACTTCACTAACCACATCAATAAAAAATTATTTTTTCACATCAAAGTAAAACAAGTAGTTTATATAGGGAGACCTCTTCGAAAATATCTTTAACTTAGTAAATTTCTTTCGAACATTTGCGTATTTATAAATTGCATTAGCGAATCGAAGCAACGGATTAACAGATTAACGCAATACTATATAGACGAAGTATTTAAAATATAACAACGTATCAGTTGATCAACGTTATGATTGGCTCTGAAACATGCGGACGGACACGAAGCCAGACCATAAGGCTTCTTTCTATACCTTGTATAGAAGCCTAAAAGTAGCGCACTGGCTACCCAGTTCTTAGACCTCTATACACACAGAATATTTCCAACACGATTTGAAACGCTCTGTATGATTTTGAATTATGCGGACGGACAGACGGACAGACAGACGGACACGGAGCCAGATCATAAGGCTTCTTGCTATACTTTGTATAGAAGCCTAATATAACGACAATAGAAAATATGGGTTCTTACTAAGGGGTCATCTATTAATTACGTAAGGGTTTTTTGGGGGGGAGGGGGGTATTGGATATGTTACGGACCCTTACATAGGGGGGGGTCCGACGTATTCCTTACGTAAGTTTCTTAAAATATTTTTTTAAATTAAATTTAAAAATCAAATATAATTTTTTCTTTTTATGTTGGTAATTATATCCAGGTATAATGGAAATATAATATATTGAAATATATAGTACTTAAAAATCATTAAACATAGTGGCATAATAGTGTGAATTATAGAAAATGGCATCAAACTTTGGCGATCTTTACGAAAGGTTTTTCATCTATGTAAATAAAAATTTAATTTAAATTTTTGTATTTATTATTATCTATCTATAGGGCTCGCCACATAGCCTGTGCTGTGCTATGCCAATGTCAAACATTGAAGTAGAAACATAGGGTTTCAATAGTGACGTTCACATAGTTATGAGTTGCTATGCTATTTTGCGCATGACCATGACATTGTTCAACGTTTGTGTTGACATAACCCAGAGCATTGGCGATTTACATTACCGTTGGTGGCGCCACCAGCAACAACAACATGGCTGTGTTTAGACGTATATTCCGAAATTTAAAACCATAATCTGGTGAAAATTTGCACATTTTTCAGTATGGTGTTAAATTTATCTCTTATTATAAAAGGCCAAGTCTTTCTTTCTTTCTGTCCGTCCCACGGAAATACCCGAAGCAAACCGAACCGAACCGAACGCACAACGTATCATCGGATCAACGTATCATCGGATCATCGTATCAACGTATCATCGTATCATTTTGTCTATATAGGACAGCTATTTCCAAAAAAGCATTATGTGAACTTCCATAATGGATAATGAAAATTTTGAAAATCCTGCTGCAAAGCGACGGCGATTGAATCGTGAGAGAAAAGCACGTACAAGAGCTAATAACACAGAAAAACAGCTTCGATCACAGCGACAAGCTGACGCTCGGTCTCATGCGATACGTCGACAACGTGAAACTTTGGAACAAACTCAAGCGCGGCAAGCTGCTGACGCTCGGTCCCATGCGATACGTCAACAACGTGAAACTTTAGAAGAAACTCAAGCGCGGCAAGCTGCTGACGCTCGGTCCCATGCGATACGTTGATCCGATGATACGTTGATACGATGATACGTTCATCCGATTGGTTATGAAATTATCCGTTATGCGTTCGGTTCGGTTTGCTTCGGGTATTTCCGTGGGACAGACAGAAGGAAGAAAGGAAGGAAGGACTTGGCCTTTTATAATAAGAGATTTTTCACCTATATAGGAAATTTAAATACGTTGATACGTTGATCCGATGATACGTTGATCCGATGATACGATGATACGTTGATACGATGATACGTTCATCCGATTGGTTATGAAATTATCCGTTATGCGTTCGGTTCGGTTTGCTTCGGGTATTTCCGTGGGACAGACAGAAGGAAGGAAGGACTTGGCCTTTTATAATAAGAGATGAGAACAACATTAAATAAATAAACAAAAAACTTACATATATTTTTTTAAATTAAATTAAACTTAATCAATATTTAAAATTTTTTTACTTATTTTAAACTAGATGATACCCCGTCCGAGGACGGGCAGCTAGAAGGACGGGCAGCTACCCAAGGTAACTTAAGTTGAATGAAGATTAAGGAAAGCTCTCAGTGCAATCCAAAAGCCATATGACCTTGGGTAGCTGCCCGTCCTTCTAGCTGCCCGTCCTCGGACGGGGTATCATCTAGTTTTGTAATATGTTTTGTTAATTAATTGATTTTGTTGTTTTGAGTCTGAAGAACGAATTTTTATTTTCATGTAATACGTCATTTACTAATTTTAAATTCTCCCGCATGGTGGCGTTTGCTTAATGTAAATTGCGAATAGCATAGCACAGCACAGGCTATGTGGCGAGCCCTTAAATATAAAAATGGATGTATGTGTGTATGTACTATGCAGCGGCGGTTTGTCAATGGAGGCAAGGGAGGCTTAGCCTCCTCTCAAATTGTTGGACGGACTTGCTATTTATATTTCGTTTTAAATTAGTATTTTTTCCAATTTTTAATTTTTTTTGAATTTGTTTAAAACAAAATTTAATTTAATAATGAAATTAGCTTAAGAACTTGACTTACGCCTGAAATAAATTCGAAATAGTACATATCCAGCGGCTAGCCTTTCTTTATCTTATTATAGTTTATTAGCACAGAGTTAGGCAACCCAGAATACGGTAGTACGTCCGAGATACGTCATAGAGGCTACTCGTTAGTAAATTTCAGTATCAACATGAGCGAATAACAGATTAATTCTAAGTAATAAGCTTGTAACATAAGCGCATACTAGTCTGTGTTATCTTACTAAATGTACGAACATAGTAATTTTACATGCGTTTGAGGCTGAGCTCATATGCGTGGGCCTCTTATGGAGACGCTTGCAATTCTTTGCATTATCATGCATAATAATTTTATGTTCTAAATATAATCATGTAATTCGAATAAGGATTCCCGAATTTTTTTTTCAAATTTGAACGGATTTTCCACATTTTTTTCAAAATCGACCAAACGGACCGATGTTTGAAATGAAATTTGTGGCAGTAAATTTCGACAAACGTTGCTACACGTTGGAATTTTACCTCGCGAGCAGTATTTACAGTGCAATTAAGAAAACAACATTTAATTGACGTATTTAATTTTCTAATCGACAGCGATGATTTTAAAAACGACTCTCAAACTATTAGAGAAGCGCTGGTTTAAGACAATATTTAAATGAATCAAAATTTTGCTTTTTATTAGAAACTTTTAAATTAATTTTTGAACAGACAGACGTAGTATTTTCAATTTTACAAAGTAAACTTACCGATATTAATTTCGCCAAATGTCGTTTAACAAAATTAATCGAAACTCGGCACAGATACCGTATTGATGATTTGTATTTTGACAACATATTTAACAGTTTAGAATTAAATTGCTAGCCGGCTCAGCAAAAAACGAAAAACGACATTTGATTTATCAGATATGCGTCAAAATTATAAACAAATTTTTGCGGAAATTTTGGATACGGTTATCGTGCAAATTGAAGTTAGATTTGCAGACTTACATAAATTAAAATTTTTTGATTTATTAACATTTGCTAAATTTTCAGATTATAGGAAAAACTTTCCTCAAAATTTATTAGATAGTCTATTAGAGCAGTATCTCTAGTTTTACTAGAGTTTTATTTTATAAGGTAGTTAAGCTGTAAAATTAGCCTCCTCAAATGGAAAAGTCACGAGCCGCCGCTGGTACTATGTTCCCTATAGACTTCTAAAGCGTTTGGCCGATCGGAACCAAATATGGAAGAGTTATTGTGTAGGTCTCTGCGCATGTTTTTGTATTGAAATAGTGCAAAAATTCGCAAAGGAAAGGAAAGTTGATTTTGAGTAGCCTGCCTTTCTTTAAGGAATCTCGATAATCCATTCATGCGCGTCCCATAGGGACGCGCATGAATGGATTATCGAGATTCCTTAAAGGAAGGCAGGCTACTCAAAATCAACTTAAAAAACAATAATGAATGCTGTCAAACTGTCAACCGATCGACAATGCAAATACGCGTGCACGTGCTTTACGTTTCTATTTGACCAATCTTAACCAAATTTGCTGTAGAAGTTATTTACAATGCTACGAAAAACATAGGCTACTTTAGTACTTTGAAGTGAAGCCGAAGGCCGAAAAACCACGGTCTACACGTATGCCTGCGATACCCTTGAGTGAGGCCGAAGGCCGAACAACCACATCCGACACGGTCTAGATGGCTAAAGGCGGCCGGTAGGCCGACTGTGCCAGCTAGTATAATATATTAGTATTATTCATCTTTTATAAATATAAGGGGAGGAGAGGGGGGTCAAAATTAATTTTCTTTTAAATAATCCTTACGTAAGATGTGGGGGGGGGGCTGCCACAATCTTACGTACCCTTACGTGGCGGGGGGGAGGGGGTCCAAAATTACAAAAATCATCCTTACGTAATTAATGGACGGCCCCTAATTGATTATGGTAACTCTTAACCATCAGTCGAAATTGCAACCACCCGTAAGAAAAATTATAATTATGGCTCTAGAATTTGAAATCTTTGCAAATACTTTAAAAATGGATTAATTACAAATACGAAAAGACGACAAAGTAATGCAGATGATGATTTTAATTGCGAAACATCCTGTATATGTGTGGAAAAATAAACATTTTGTTTTTTCTTCAATATTGTTTTGTTTTCATTAGACTGTATTATTTCCGGTTTTCAGTTTCGACGCTGAAAAAGCGCAGCGACGAATTTAAAATTTTTTCGTAACGTCTGAAGATCGCAAACGTTCTTCTAAATTTTAACGACCATCGTATTCCGTCTGTTTATTAAATGCAACTGTTGTTAAAACAAATTGCATGGTAATTTAAGTACTATATTTATGTAAGATCTTGCAAAGTTTTTAAATTTCAAATTCTTCACATATTTTTTGAAGGAAGAATTTAATTTTACAGTAATTTTTATCCAACATTAAAAAATTATGAAATCTAATGAAATTGTATGGTGACCTTGTAGCAATTTTGTGTACCTAATTAGCCCTGTAATGAACACACTAATTAATAGTTAATTAGAATCGCAACGATGCCTGTAAAATTCAATCAAAACAAACAAAATTAAATTGAATTTTATGAGATTGCAACCGAAACAATAATTTTTGTGATACTAATATTAATTAAATTATAATTTATAAAAATTTAATTTTTCGTAACGAACAAATTTTAGAACAATAATTTGGTCGAGCGGGTTTCGTTAAATTTTGCATAAAATATGTTAAAAAACGAAAAAAAGCGGTTCACTTTTGGACATTTTATAGTAACAAAAGTTGCTGGAAAATTTATCAAGCCACGCTCAGTGTCGGTTACATCGATTGCATTCGATTTGGATGTTTGTATTTTTGTGATTGGTCGAGAGCGGCACGTGATCCATTTACGTTTGCGCATTACCCCGCTTGCTGTTTGGCGCGCACAGTTTATCGAGAACTCTCAAGGTGGACGCTTTGTTATATTCGCGTGACCGTTCGTTTCGTTAGTAAACAAACTAAAGTAATTAAAATGGTGAGTTGATGATTTACTTTGCACAAATTTAATTTTGTTACGATCGATTTCGTGTTCCTCTAAGTGATTTTTTGTGTTATTTTATTTTTAGGCAGGAGGTAAAGCTGGTAAGGATTCGGGAAAAGCAAAAGCCAAAGCGGTTTCGCGTTCTGCTCGTGCCGGTTTACAAGTAAGTTAACTTTGCATTGATTGTTTCGTCTTGTTATCAATTAATAATCGAAAAAATGTCAAGTTTTGTACGGCTTGTCGGCTTTTTTTTTTTGGTTGCGGTTGTTGTGTGAACGCGGCGTTACTAATTTTGTTTGAACCGTTTTCTTTTAGTTTCCCGTGGGAAGAATCCACAGACATCTGAAAAATCGTACCACAAGTCATGGACGCGTAGGTGCGACCGCTGCTGTGTATTCCGCCGCTATTCTTGAATATCTTACTGCAGAGGTGAGTAATGTTGGAAGCCATCTTTGTTATGGTTTGCTGTTATTTTCCCGCCCATTTTTGAAATATAAAAATAAATTGGGTTAGTAATTTTAAAATTGTTGTTATAGGTACTCGAGTTGGCCGGCAACGCGTCCAAGGATCTTAAGGTGAAGAGAATCACCCCACGTCATTTACAGTTGGCCATCCGTGGGGACGAAGAATTGGACAGTCTCATCAAGGCGACCATCGCAGGCGGCGGTGTTATTCCGCACATCCACAAATCGCTCATCGGAAAGAAAGGGGCACATTCACAGCCAGCTTAAGGCAACAATTTTTTAAATGTTTTCTTTTTTCTCAAATGTATAGATATTTTTTTTTATTATTACAACTTTAGAAATAAAAGTGTCTCAATGATGTGTTTTAATATTGTTGAGCACGTCGGTAAACGAATTTCTCTAAGTAAGGAAACGCTCATTTTGTAATCTTAAAGAAATGTTTTTGTTTTTTAAATAAAATTGTTCACGTGACCATTACTTTTTAAGCATGTAAAAAATTCCGTTATGTGCCTTTCATATAATACATTTAAAATATCGACTTAAAAGTTCTTACAATTTGCATTCGTAAAATTTGTAATCTAGTTAAATCAGTTTAGTTTTAAGGTGTATGTTCAATATGCCACAATTTGTGTTCTTAATAAAAAAATTTTCCTAAATAATTATGCTTTTTAATTTTTTAGTCGAGATGTACGAACGACACTTTTAATTTCAATTACGTTTCAATCTTAATTTATTCTCTACTTAGCAATCCAATTATTTTTGGTATTAGACTTGACGATGTCTGTTAAGTGGGCTAATTGTAATTAGAGATACCTTTTAATGAAGTGGATTTGATTGAGTACTGATAGATTTTATTAATTAGTTTTATATTTAAATATAAGAAACTGGGATGCGGTCATAACTGAGTAGTTAAGTGTATTGACCGTTATTGCTGAGATACTCGGTTTGATTTTATGTGAAACAAGGACTTTATTCTCGGAAAGCAAAGACAAACCCTCACGGTGTAATCTCCAGACGGGCTCCACAAATTTTATTTTCTCAATTTTTATCATTTATTTCATAGGTACCTTTTTGTGGTGCCTATGTTACCGAAGGTTGGTGATCATCGTAGCTATTCTTATCTTATCAGTTGCTACCTGCAAAAGACCGCAAAAATCCTCATTTGGGCTTGGGATTTTTATGAGACATTTTGGGGGTTTATTAGAACACTTCAATATACATCTTTACCAAATTTCAGCTTGCCCGGACCTTCTGTAAGCTCAAACCAAAATTTCGGTTTCGCTACTTGGATACTATTAGCTTGGGCAAATTTTGAGAAAATCTATTTTTCTCTTTATTTTCCAACCTTGGCCACAATTTCAATTAATGTATTATTAAAAGCATTTCCCGTGCCCGAAAACATTTCTCTCCCTGCAACGAAGCAATATTGTGCCATTTTAAGGGTGGGTCGTGTTTTCGGTAAATAATTTAAGTATTAGTGTGCCATGGAAAAATATGAAAAAAAACTATTTTATAGAGAATTTTATGCTCTTCAATTATGGTCTGATCATAATTTTTCATACAAGCATAAATAAGCAAGTTATTGGCAAAAAATCGCATTGTGGGAGCTAAAATCCCCGATTGTGGGGGACGCCGGCGTGGGATTTTATGGGACTTTTAGGGGGTTCATTAGAACACTCCAATGCACATCTCTGCCAAAATTCAGCTTGCCCGGATTTTTTGCAAACTAAAAACCTTCCCTTGCCTGGACTATTAAGAGCAAAGATCGAAGAGAGATTTTTATTTATTTTGTTTAAATTTCAAAATTTAAATTTTCTTATGATTTCCTGTATTTTAAATTTTAATATCTACTACTACAGTTAATTTTATTTATTCTATCTCTATTTTTCTCTACCCTCTTATATAGATTAAATATTTTATTATAAGTTTTTAAAAAAAACTATTTTTTGAATGGCTACGCCACTGAAGCCAGTGGTATAGCTGGGGGGGGAGGGCGGACCGCCCTTCATAGATGTTTCCTTAGGGGTGCGACCCCTAAAAAAAAAGAAATTTAAAAAATTTAGGGAAGGGGGCGGTTCAAGAATATGTGACGTAATACTTGGAGGGGGTCTAGGTTTGTGTGACGATGGAAGGGGGTTAAAAATTGCTTAAAATTGCGTGACGTAATTTATGGACGACCCCTTTAAAAAAAAGTTCAAGTGTCCCCAAACTTTTGAGCCGTATTGTAAATCTTCATATCTCGTTCCTTCCTTTAGCTTTTGAAAATCCTCGTTTAGTTCTCTTTTAACTATGTCGTAGATCTGTGGTTCTTTTAATTGTCTTAAGAGCGCGCTGCGGAAAGAGAGAGAGGGAATGATGTTGAAAGAAGCCTCTAATTTTTTGTACAAATTTAAAAAACTAAACGTCGTATCAATGTAATTCTTTTTTTATATTAATAAGAAAAGACTATTGAAGGCAATAACCAATTTTGAGCGTTTTAAATTAAAAGTAAATAGGTCAATTTAATTTATAAAAACTGAAACTTCGTTATTGCCTTCTGCAGATCATTATAAGGACAAAACCTGATTTTGAAGCGATTTCATCATCAATTATAGAAAACTTGTAAATCAAAAAGTGCCCTTAGTCATTGATTTTATATACTTATAGATTTGGCATGTAATAGGAGTGTAAGTTATAGAAAATTATTCGTCAAAAAGTTGTCATCAAGTGCTGCTACCTAGCTCATTTTTTAAACAACCCCCCCCCGACCCCTATCGTCACAAAGGTCGGACCCCCCTAGGAGCGTGACGTAATTTATGGACGACCCCAAAGCGTATTCCATAGGAGGAATCCTGGAAATCTTTGAAAGTCGTTGGAATTCCTTCAAATATTTTGCAAAGTAAATCCTTGGAATTCTTTAGAAATCCTCGGTGTTCTTTGTAAATCTTTCAAATTCTTTGGAAATCATTGGAATTCCTTGGAAATATTTGAAAATCATTGGATATCAGCGTACACGTAAATCTTTGAAATTTTGTTTTCCGAGTTTTGTATAAATATTTATTTATTTTGTTTTTAATTCGTTGAAAATCACGGGGAATTTTTTTGCAAATCACTAGGAATTCCTTAGAAATCGTTGAAATCTTGCAATACCTTGAAACTCTCTGGAATGCCTAGTAAATTGTTGAAAACATTTGTAAATTCTTGGAGTTCCTTGCAAATCTTTAATAATCCTTGGAATTCATTGAAAATTGTTGGAATTACGAATTCTAAACTAAAATGTTCAAAACAAATAGGAAAAAGTGATCAAAAAGAAACTTTCTTGAAAACCGTGCTATTTTATTACGAATTTTTGAAAATAAAAATATTTGAAAATGCCCATATCTTGCAAACGAAGCATTTCTGGACGCATGTTTATTTAGGAACTTTCATCTTTTTATTAGTAGCATACGTTACAGAATTTGCAAAAATTTTTGAAACCTGTATATTTTCGAAATTTAGAGAAAAATACCTTGGAGGAAGCTATAGTAAATTCTATAACGATAATTTTTGGTTCTTAATATTTTTACATATTTAATTTCGTTTCGAAGTTATGATGCATAAAGCATAATGCCAAAATAACTTCAGGCATTAGGAGTTCAGAAAGTAAAAATAAATTTTAAGTGGAATCTTAGCAAACAGTATTGTTAAAATCAAAAAGGAATGTTTTTGTTAAAAGAAACCCTAGTTATAATCTACATAAACCCCCAATAAAGGATTTACCTATTACCTGCTCTAAGTAAGTACATACCAGTACATACATATCTAAAGCCCGTCTTACATCAGGTTATTTCTGGCGCCATTTCTTGATCCATATTTCTGGCGCCATTTCTTGGGGCAGAAATGACGCCATTTCTTGATCCAAATATAAAGCCTGTATTATATCAGGCCATTTCATCCGCCATTTCTAGCGCTGATCTTGCGCAGTAGGTAATTTTAGCAAATTACCTGAAACATTTTGTAGGCCAAATATATAGAACCCGTTCTATTTTGAGGCTATTTTCAACGCCATTTACCTGCGAGCGTGCCCAGTAAAATTAAACGAACGTCAAATTGTGAAAAGTTGTGCTACACATAAAAATTGAAATGGATAAAGAAAGCGATTTAATTGCAGAAAATGTGATTGCAGCAAACATAATAGTATTATTTTTTTTACCAACACAAAAAAATTTTTAAAAAAAATAAATTTTCAAATTTGATTTTTTAATTTCAGTGAAAAACAAAAACATTTGCGATTATTTAAAAATACGTAAATTTTAGTGATAAAAGCAACTCATTCCTAGCCCTGCATTTGACAATTACTACCTGCCACAGAATCTACCTGCGCATTCAATCTGTACTGCGGCCGCTCACAGGCAAATTGTTCAAAAATAGAGCACGTGTCAGGACATTTCGAGCCAGGACATTTTCCAAGACATTTGCTGTTTTAAACTAGGCAATTTATTTGGCTTAAGAAATGGATCAAGAAATGGCGCCAGAAATAACCTGATGTAAGACGGGCTTAAAGCTGGATTTATAGTTTGACGTACTGTAAGCGTAGACGCACTGGATACGTAAGAAACGGACTGTAAGAAATTTTCAAATTTATAAATCGACGGAACGTAATACATGTCTAGTTAGTAATAACTTTGTACGCTGCGTGGCGATGTGGTGATTTAAAGCACCATCTGACGTACAAAGTTCTCCAACTTATAACCAAATTTAACATTGCGTGCAACATCTATACAGGGCCTATTTTACCATAAGGCACATAAGGCCCGGGCCTTGGGCCCGGTGGAAAGGGGGGCCCGAAAAAGGCTTCAAAAAAATAATTATAAACCATTCCAATTTCAATTTGAACACACCAAAACAAGCCAAATCTGATAAAGGAAATTAAATAGAATTAGGCTTAAATTGGTATAATAATGATATATGATTTATAATTCAGCGTCACTAATTCTCAATTAGTCAATTCTGGCAAATAAAAAAATGCATTAGGTACCAAACGGCACCGGCGCTGGCGGGTCTTTTCGCGGCGTTTTTGTTTATGCCGCCAGCCGCCATCAGCCGAAAGAGCTTTTGACGACGAATTACTTGGAAAAAAAATGCTACGGCGGTCGCCTAAGGCGATCTTTATTGGCGGTATATGGTACATTTTTGCGCGTGTTTGACAATACCGACAAAGCGTATTTTTGTTGCGTTTAAAAGGCAAAAGCATGATAATACCAAGCAATCTATGGTGACGACAGTATTATAGTGGGGTAGTTTTGTAGATATCATTTATTTATATTTTTGTTCTGTTCAGTCTCAGCTCAGTTTTCAAGTGATGTAGGGAAACTATTTAGGCTCGTTGGAATTTCTTAGTGAGTTTGACCCGTTTCTAGCTGGACACCTCCAGAAATATAGTAACATTGGAAGTGGGCATGTTAACTATCTTTCTTCAACCATTTGCAATGAATTTATTCACCTTCTTGCTGATGAGGTAAAAAATGTTATTATCACAGAATTGCAAGTCGCAAAATACTTTTCCATTATCGCATTATTCAACGCCCGATATTTCTCATATCGATCAATTAACTGTAATTATAAGATATGGTTTACCTAATGGTCAACCAGTAGAAAGGTTCTTAGGTTTTGTGGCAATATTTTTTCATACTGCAGAAAGTCTTTTGAATGTTCTACTAACCAAATTAAGTGACCTTAATATCAATATTGATCACTGCAGAGGCCAAAGTTATGATAACGCATCGAACATGTCAGGGAAATATAACGGATTGCAGGCAAAAATAAAAGAAAAGGCAAAAAATGCACATTTTGTACCATGTTCCAGTCATTCTTTAAACATGGTCGGTAATAGTGCTGCGGAAAGTTGTTCAGGAGCTTCTAGATATTTTGAAAATGTACAATGCTTGTATAACTTTTTTTCGCCATCGACACACAGATGGAACGTACTTCAAAAATGTCTATCTGTTTCAAAAACTAAATTACCATTGGTTAAGAAAATATGGAGACGGTGACCAGCTTAAGCGGTTAAGTGCGTTGCTGCTAATGCTGAATGCCCGGTTCGACTCCGGGCTCAGTAAAAACTTTATTCTGACCGTCTCCCCTCGGAAGGCAATGGCAAACCACCGAGGTGTAATCTGCTTAGAACAGCCTCTCTGGAGATGAAGTGTATACACTTCCCGCGGTTCGGAGCCCGCGTTAAACAAGTAGGTCCCCTATGTGTGTGATAGTACTACAAACGCACAACACATACATAGGAGAGAGGTCGCCAACATCCGGTAACGGATAGGCACGTTAAGAAGAAGAAGAAGAAAATATGTGATACAAGATGGTCAGCACGTGCTGATGCTATTAAATCTATTGCGCTTGGTTTTTGTGAGATAAAATCAGCGTTAGTAGAGCTAAATGACGATGAAAACCAAAAAAAATCCACCAGAACAGAAGCTGGAGATCTACTTCACAAAATGAACACATTAGAATTTGCCCTGATGACAGCAATTTGGAAAAGAATCCTAGACAGGATAAACTCCACCAGTAAATCTCTACAAGAAAATCAAGCCAATCTAACTGCAGCTTGTACACTATATAGTGGATTGATTGAATTTGTCAAGCATTTTAGAGAACAGTTTGATGAAATTGAGGAAGAAGCCAAAAAAATAAGCCAAATAATAATGTTTATAAGGATGAGATTTCAAGAGTTCGTAAGAGAAAGCAGTGTTTTGATGAAGGCCCTGCACAAGACATCACTTTGATCGGTGCTGAGAACTTTAAAATAAATACTTTTTTTCCTATATGTGACAAGTTGATTTCGGAGTTAAAAATGAGAATGCAAGCCTATGATTGTGTAAATGAAGTTTTTGGGCTATTTTTTACTGAACCATCGGATGATAGATTTTATGTATCTATAAAATATATTGAAAAATATTACCATATGGATGTGGATGCTACTGAAGATTTAGTGGATGAAATTGTACAATTCAAAGCCCTTTGTGATTCAAATGACATTTCCTCTAAAGACCCTCAGGAAATGTTGAAATTTTTAATCGATAACAATATTTTGTCAACCTTCTCTAATGTTGAGTTATTGTTGCGTATATATTTAACTATTCCTATCAGTAATGCTTCCGGCGAGAGATCATTTTCTACGTTAAAAAGGGTGAAATCATATTTGAGGAACTCACTGAATGAAGAAAATGTCTCATCTTTGGCCATTCTTAACGTAGAAAGCGATATTCTGGACAGATTAGAAATTAATGGTATCATAGATAAGTTTTCTGAAATGAAAGTACGTAAAAAAATATTAATTAGTTGTTTCTTTTATTGATAATTCTTTATTTTGTTCGTTGTACCCCAAAAGCAGAAATTTCTATTATTTTTATTTTTTGTTGTGTTGTTGATTTTGTTTGAATATTGTTGAAATATTATCAGTTTTTTGTATTACCTATTTTATGTTTTTGTCCAATTAAAGTTCTTATTTAATTGTTTACAATCATTGAAACCATTTTTCAATTCATTTGAAAATTTAATTTTCATCAAACATTTTTTTCATGAAGAAAAGGTACCAAAGGTAAACAGAAAAATTCTTATTGGAAAGTCGTATATATAGGATAGGGGGCCCGAAATTTTGCTTGGGCCTTGGGGCCCAATTGAATCAAAAATAGGCCCTGCATCTATAAGTATATAAAATCAATGCCTAAGGCCCGCTTTTACAATAGTCGGTTAAGTCTCAGTTACTTTACACTGGTGATAAATCTAACATGATGTCCAATGAGAAGACGTCAAACCTCAAATTAAACACCAATGTAAAGTAACTGAGCCTTAACCGACTATTGTAAAAGCGGGCCTTAGTGGAGTTTTAAACTACTATATAAAATCAACTTAATGCACAAAGCGTTCAAGGGTTCCCTTAGATATGGCGCAAATAATTTTTTTAAATCTCTACAAAAGATAAGAGGCTTTTTTCAACATCATATCTACTGCTTCCCTCTTTCTCTTTCCGCAGCGCGCTCTTAATATGTCTATGTATCTCTTCAACTTTTTCCTTGCCTTTCCAATGTCATTCATCTTCAATTGGTATAGTATAGGGCAGAGCCGTAGCAAGGGTGAGGTGCTAAACGTTGATGAAACCCAATAAACAATAGTTTAAAATTTTCAAAAAGATAATAATCTTTGGGGGGGCCGTATTTCGTTTTCTCCACACTATTTGTCTTCCATCCGAAATAAATACTAGATTATATTTGCTCTCGTCACTAAAAATAATCATTTTCCAAAAATTAAAGTCCTCTTTAATATATTTTTCAGCAAGTTCTACTCTTCTCTTTCTATTGGCCTCACTTATAAATGATTTCTTACGACCAACTCTACCGTTGTACCATTTTTTAAGTAAGATTCTTCGTACAGTTTCTGTTGAAATTAGTTTTTCAACACGTATTGAAACGTTAGGTGTTAGTTTTGGGAAAATTAAACTTAATTTGCCTAATAATATAATGTTTGTATCTTGCTTAGAGAATAAATTTTCTCCCTCATTCTTATTTTGAAGATTGCCTTTGTTTTAAAATTTATTAATTACATATTGCACTGCAAAAAGTTATGTGCCAACAATTTTGCCGGTTTCACGGTCCGGATGACGATTCAAATTACCTACGTGAGTCATTCCACGTCAACCGGGACAAAAACGGGTCATTTCTGACCACTAGTTCTATGATTTTAAAATAAATTTTTTTACAGATTCTGTGGACAAAATGAATCGATCAAACTTTTTTTATTTTATTTTTATCGCCCCTAGTTTAGAAGTTACACGGGGTTGAAATTTGGAAAAAACGACTATAAATCGAAAACACGCTCTCCTTCAACTGCTTATATCTCCGGTTCTATTCATCCTACAGACTTCTACAAAAATGCATTTTGTAGCTCTTGAATGATACTTTCGGGACATAATTCATTTCATTCCACAATAATTAAAATTTTGTTTGTTATATAAAATTATATTTTTCAAACGTGGTTTTCGAGGTTTTCGTCACTTTTTAAAATTCTAAAAAAAATATCAGCGTGTTGCTTGATCAATTCTCTATAAAATCCTACAATTATAGATTGGAGGATTGATAAGAACTGTGTCAAAACAGCGAATGATTCACAGGCGACGCAGGTGGCGCCCACTCTTTAACAATGGGGTCACCTCATTATAACTACTTATTACTTAATATGTTGTTTGGGGTTGTAACACCCACTTTTTATTGTGGGTATTACTTAATAAATATATAATTACTTATTTATTTGTAACCCTGTATAAATATTAATATTATTCAAGTTGGTATAAACCATCCATTTTTACTAGTATATATTATTATAAGAAAAAACCATTTTTTTAAATAAACACGATTTTTTTAATATTTTGCTTTATTATGGAATCGAATTTACATCATCTCTGTTTCAACCCGTTCAAGTTACCGAAACACAATAGAAGACCGGTGCGCAATTTGAGAAAAATATTTCCGCCGCTGCTAAAAAAATTAAGACCGGAAAATCAACCTCCATCAGCGGAATCGAAAATCTGTGACACATGCCGGCTGAAACTGTCCAAAATACCTAACTTAAGTGTAACCACTGACAGTTCTTCGCTTAGTGATAATGGACGACCCAGCACAAGTGCAATACGGGAGCCGGACCGTGAAGGAGACACAACATCCACTGAGGATTACGTTGATATTGAAACATTGAACGCGACTTTACTTGAATTGGGCGAATCACCAATTAATAAACGAAAATTGGCGCAGAAGAAATATTCTGGAGATAAATATAAAAAGCTACAGAAGACATTGGCTTCGAAAGTATTTCACGTGGAAGAAGAGACTGAAGAAGAGATCCAGGGAGCAGAATCCTCAGTAATAGAAAAATTGAAAGAAGGGTTTGCTGGAACAAATGATCGAAATAAAAAAATTGCAATCTTGACGATATTTTCCCACTGGTCATTTTCAAAAATTCAACAGAATTTCGACGCTTCCAATCGTATGATTGCCGTTGCCAAGAAGACGACGGCACGGTTCGGGATTTTGTCTACTCCTGATGGCAAATCCGGTAAGCAGCTGAACCAAGCTACTAAGGATTGTATTATGAATTTTTATACTTCCGATCATATGAGTCGTGTAATGGCGGGAAAGAAAAATTATGTTACGGTTAAGGAAAATGGCGAAAAAATTCAAAAACAGAAGCGGTCAATACTCAGCAACTTGAAGGAATCGTACCGAGCCTTCAAAGAAAAGTATCCAGACTTAAAGGTCGGCTTTTCAAAGTTCTGCGAATTGCGACCGAAGCACTGTGTAATTCCTGGAGCTAACGGAACTCATTCAGTTTGCGTCTGTGCAATTCACGAGAACGTGAAGTTATTGTTAGATGGAGCAAGAATAGCACACCTTACAGCCAACACACCTCAGCCAGTCAATAATTATAAAGATTGTTTGGCCCGAATGCTCTGTAATCCACCGTCCACAGATTGTCATTTGAGACAATGTTCAAATTGCCCAGGAACGGAAGGTTTGATAAATCAGCTGGAAGAGGTATTCGAAACCGAATTTATTGATACCGTGGTGTACAAACAATGGACATCAGTAGATCGAACAAACTTGGAAACCATTCAATCGACTGTGGAAGATTTATTGCTAAAACTTCAAACAAAACTGGAAGCATTGGTAACGCATTCGTTCATCGCTCAGCAACAGTCAGCTTATTTTGCCGAAAAAAAAGAGCAGTTACAACCAGGAGAGTGTTTGGTAGTGTGCGATTTTGCGGAAAATTACGCATTTGTAATTCAAGACGCAATTCAGGGTGTGCATTGGAACAATGACCAAGTCACTTTACATCCTTTCGTTGGTTATTACAAAGAAGGTGACACAATAAAGCATAAAAATTATATTGCGATTTCCGAGTCTAAAACATGATACTGTCGCCGTTCACCTTTTTCAAAAAAATTTTGTACATTTTTTGAAACAAGAAATACCAGGTTTGAATAAGGTCATTTACTTCTCCGATGGAGCCAGCGCGCAATATAAAAACAAAAAGAATTTTTGAACGTTTGCCTTCACGAAGAAGACTTTGGGGTTAGTGCCGAATGGAATTTTTTTTGCCACTTCACATGGAAAGGGACCTTGTGATGGTATAGGAGGAGCTTTAAAAAGACTAGCAAGTAGAGCCAGTCTAGAGCCAAATTTACGGGAACCAATCAACACTCCACACAAATTTTTTTCCTGGGCAAGAAATAATCAAAACATTAAAAACATTACAGTAGACTTTTTTACGCACAATGATTATGCAAATGAAACCGCTGCATTGAAAGCTCGATTTGAAAAGGTAAAATTGGTCCGTGGCACACTAACATTTCATTGCATTAGGCCAATAATGCAAAAGAAAGTATTAGCCAAAAGATACTCAAACGCAGAAAGCTCTGTCGAGGCCCTTGTTTCTAAGTAAACGTTAATTATAGTCGCTACTTAATTATATTTATGTATAGATATATTTTATAATACTTTTAGTCATATGATTTATTTGATGATACCTTGATATTTTTTAATAAACAAATATAAATTAAATCGTTATTTGGTTCATTCGATTCTTTCAGTACTTATTATATAAGGCGCTCCATACTCTCCATTTGCTCTTTACTCCACGTCACAGGCCCGGCCGTGTCGATTAGCGCCAGCGCGCGCCGTCACTTATAAATCAATCACTGTTTTGACACAGTTCTTATCAATCCTCCAATCTATAATTGTAGGAATTTATAGAGAATTGATCAAGGAATACGCTGATATTTTTTTTAGAATTTTAAAAAGTGACGAAAACCTCGAAAACCACGTTTGAAAAATATAATTTTATATAACAAACAAAATTTTAATTATTATGGAATGAAATGAATTATATCCTACAAGTGTCATTCAAGAGCTACAAAATGCATTTTTGTAGAAGTCTGTAGGATGAATAGAACCGGAGATATAAGCAGTTGAAGGAGAGCGTGTTTTCGATTTTTAGTCGTTTTTCCAAATTTCAACCCCGTGTAACTTCTAAACTAGGGGCGATAAAAATAAAATAAAGCAAGTTTGATGGATTCATTTTGTCCACAGAATCTGTAAAAAAATTTATTTCAAAATCAGAGAACTAGTGGTCAGAAAGCTGTCCCGTTTGACGTGGAATGACTCACCGTACGTGCTTATCAGTGTGTTCTGTAGATAAAGAGCTACTGTAAAAGCTGCATTTAGACGGGTCGACTTTTGCCGTTCGACTTGGTCGTTCGACTCCAAGTCGACCACAAGTCGACCGTGTAAACCTATATTCTGCAAAGTCGTTCGACGTACGAGTCGATTCGACCAAAGTCGAACGGATGTCTACTTTAGTCGCTTCGACGAAAATTCGAAGGCAAAAATTTTTAATTTTTTTGCTTTTTCGGCAATACACGGGTTATTTTCCATTTTTTTGATTATATTTATTACTAATATCCACTAATCACACCCCCATCTATCCGAATTTCAAAGAAAAATTCAAATCGAAGCGAAAAAATTTTACGCATTTTCAAGGGACTCGAATGCTACTCGATGCTACTTTTCCGTACTTTTCAAAAGTCGATATTGGGGTTGTTTTGACCAAGTTCACACTTTTTATTGTTTTAATAGACAGATATAAGCATGTTCTTTAGTGTGTAGTACTCGAAAAAATTTTTCGAGTGGCTTTTTTTCTGGAATTTTTTCGCTTCGACAGCCGTCGCCATATTTAAATACTACCTTCGACCTTCGATTCGATTTCAGTAGAACCGTGTAAACGAATTTCCTTGTTCGACTTGAGTCGAACTGCCAAGTCGAACAACAAAAGTCGACCCGTCTAAATGCAGCTTTTTATTAGGCGAGGAAGGCAGCTGTCTAGGGCGGCAAAAATAATTATTAATTTTAATAAAAAATTTAACAAATAAAAATTAAACATAGAAATTAGTAGAACCGACGGCCACAAATACATTAAAATATTATATAAAAACAAATATTATTTTATTTGCTAAAGTAACATACTACGTAAATAAAACTTTATTGTAAATTTTACTTATTTAAATATCTGGTTACTCAAGAGAAAGAAAAATATCTCGTATGCGTCATTTCGTTTGTATTTGTTATGTAGTTTGATCCCACAAAATAGGCATTGCTTCGAATGTACATAACTATAAAGTCGTTCTCTGACTGTATATCGGCACGTAATGCTGACTTAGCGTCTCGTCTGTAGCAATAATTGCTGTGTCGAGATTTACTGACGCCAGACTGATGAAAATTATTAAAATATTTAATAATCCGTTAGTCTTGTATGCATAATAAACGCATTATACGATCAGTTTTTTACCACGGTAATTTGTCCATAGCTTTAAAAAATTAATTAGTAACGTTTTCCGATTTGGATATTTGATAAGTGAAAATTTTCATTTCCATTCCATTTCACTAGCCATTCTTTTGACTTTTTTCAATCTCGTAACAGGAAAACAACTTGTAATTTCCAAGAAACCACATGTAGCTTTGGCTTTTTCTATGTATTTCTTAATTCCTTCTTTACGTAGGTCTTCAACTTTTTTAGCGGACAGTAACTTAACAATCTGGAATAACATTCATTTCAATAACGTGAAATTTTTGTCCTTAGCAAAATGCACTATTCTAAAAAAAAATTATTTTTCATGGCCGATTTTGTGCCCCCCCCCCCCGGTAGCTGCGCCCTTGGCGGGCGCCCATCTCGCCACCGTCTAGATACGGCGTTGTATGAAATACTCCCCAGGTACACTTGCCATTATTCAGAACCATCCAAATTTATTATTTTTCGTTGAATCTTTTGCAATTTTCGTTTGTAATCCAGGAGGGGGAGGGTCAGCAGGTGATATTTTACATAACTATCCCAGTAATACCGTTCTTCTTAATACCGAGGACCGAGTTTTTCTTTCGCAATAAATTAAGTGTACCTGGGGGGTATTCCATACCCCCCAGACCCCCGGTCAAGGCAGCCTAAATGAGT
Organism: Podabrus alpinus; assembly: GCA_932274525.1. NCBI lineage: Eukaryota > Metazoa > Arthropoda > Insecta > Coleoptera > Cantharidae > Podabrus > Podabrus alpinus. Next base: position 24,477,558 of record OW026453.1, read on the forward strand.
TCCTGATAAGCATCCATTTGTTTTTATTACTCTAAGCGAGCGCCGTAGCACGAGTGAGGCGACTGAGGTTTGTCTCAGGCGCCATCGCAATGGGGGCGCTAAACCGTGACAAAACCTAATAAATAATCAATTTTCAGGCACCAGAAGAGGTTGCTACGGCGCTGCCTAAGAACAACAGGTTATAAACCAATTCGTGATTTACGTTACCGTTGGAGACACAACTAACAACAACAACATGTCTGTGTTTGGACGTATATTTCGAAATTCAAAATGATTTTATAGTGAGAGTTTGCAAAAGTTTCACGGGCATTGTTAAATTTACTGTAATATCTTATGTTATTTAATTGACTTTATTATATCTTCAGCCTAAAGACGTATTTTTATTTTCAGTTAATACGTTACTAACTTATTTGAAATTCTCTCACATGGTGAGGTTTGCTTAATGTAAATTAGGAATAATACTGATCTCATTGTAGGGTTTATCACTTACGTATAGTTGGGATAGGTCAAATGTAATACATTGTACTAGTGTAATACTTGGGACACCCATTTTGAGAGAGATAAACATATACCCTTCGAATCTCATGCATGGTGGTCTCATAGTGGCACATACTAAGAAGAGAGGGGTTGACGAAAACCATCCTAGATGAAGACCTCGCTTGAAATTATATAAGATTAATTATGGAAAACAACCTCCATCAAGTTAGCCCCCCTTCAATCGAATTTTTAACTTTTTCTTATGCCAAACGTTTGGTAATCGTTATAGGTAAGATTCGGTAGTTCGATTAAAAGTTTTATAGTAGTTCTTTATTTTTTGTAACTAATTAATCAAATTTTTTTGTCAAGTTAGTTCCCTTCAATCGATTTGTTTTTAGCTAATTTGATCGATTATAATACGCAGAGGTTTGGTACCCCAATAAAAAGTTTTTGTAGCCCATAATTTGGGGGTTTGTTTGCAAATGATGCAAACTGCTAAAGTGAAATTATTGTTCCAAGTGCTGTTTTTATATAAGGCAGGAGTGGGGCGACCTATGAGGACTAAGAGCCAACGGGTAATCCCTATTCAACTACCCTTTTAAAAACCCTTTATTAGGGTTGAATATGAATTTTCCGCAATTTTTATTTTTTATTTCTATTATAAAAACGTTCAGCTTTCCGAATATCCATAGGAAATTTTCAAATTAGTGGTACCATTTTACGTGCCACTCCCCTAGCACTAAGTTTTGTGAACTGAACAAAATTTGGCGGTAAAAAATGGATCCCCTTCCAATTGGTTGTGAGCCCAATCTGCGAACGCACGACGCAAACGATAATCATTAGGCTTCAATTCTTGAACCAACTGGATCTTGTAAGGATGTAAACTAAGATCTTGATGTAAAATTTTTCATGTAGTGGACGGAAAAGCCCAATAAGTTGTTGAGCACGATGGCGAATTGAAATGTTTCATCACCGCACCAATAGCCTGCTCAGAAGGTCGATTCTGTCGACCATAAAATGGGCGAGGAGCTCCATAAGTTTTGCGAACGGAACTCTGACTTTGAAAATAAATTTTCACAATTTGGTAGCGTTGTTCAAGTGTTAATTAAATTTATTCATGATTAAATGGCAAACCTTTCTGGACACAAATGTCAAAGAACTGTCACTTTGACAAAGATCTCATGCAGCATTAGAAATGCCAAGCAAATGCGCTGAAATTAATTTAGGATTAATACGAATAGTGTTGGGTTTTAAAGATTGCGCAGTTTTAGTTAAAAGAATTATTTATTAAAGCAAAGTGTTTATACAGATACAGGAATAGATGTGATCAGTTACATTAAATTAAAATTATTATTATTTTATAGTTGAAACATAAGGTAAACATTAATTAGTGTACTACTTATTCGTTTTAAATAATTATTTAACCACTCAATTAGTACTTTCCACTTATATGAATTTATAAATACTTTTAGAATAAATATTAAATATAAGAAATCTAAGTCGAGAGTAGTTCTCACGCATCAATTAGCCAAAGTGGCATCAATAAGTGTTTATACCCAAGTTGTGAGAACTGTCGAACTTAAAGACTAACATAAACATTCATACTAAAGTTATAAAAGAACCAAAATATATTTAGGTACATTTCGCCGTTTTTTCCCCATCGCAAATTTTGTAATTAAATTATTGTCATAGGTTTGAGCTTCGTTTGAACTCCAATGAACTTCCATAAAAATCGTTTGTACTTCAAAGGTTTTTTCAATTCTTTAGAAAAATTTTGGGAAGAGCTGTAGAAATGTTTTTTAAGATGTGATTGTTTTAATAAAAAAAAAATACCGATCGATCGAAAATCGTTTAAGCTCCAATGAGCTTCAATTTCCATCGCTTGCACCCCAAAGGTGGAAAAGTTGGAGCGTTTCAAGCTCAAAGATTGTGAAATTGCTAATTTTACCAACATCGCTTTAGTGTTGCTGATAACAATTTTGCGCACTTACAAACGCTTTAGCTTCGCTTCATTGCCCACCCATTTCGGAGCTTGAAACGCTGTTCCAATTTAAGCCGTGTTCGGCCTCGTGCTTTTTTCGCTTTGAAGCTCCGCCGAACATATTCTGATAACTCTATTCGGAGCTGTTCCGCGCTTGCAAACATCCAAAAACATCATCAGTGTCAGACTACCTTTCCATCTTTTTAAGTGACTAAAACGGCATTTTTGGCATTCATTTCGGGCCAGAAAGATTTCGATCATACCGAAGGTTTTGCTCTTAGATAATTAGTCCAGGCAACGAAGCCAAAAAATTGGCCCCAGCTTGCAAAAAATCCGGGCAAGCTGAATTTTGGCAGAGATGTACATTGGAGTGTTTTAATGAACCCCCCTAAGGCCCATAAAATCCCAATCCGGCGTCCCCCACAATCGGGGGTTTTAGCTCCCCAACGCGATTTTTTGCCGATAACTCGCTTATTTATAGTCGTCAAATTAGGTTTTCAGCTCGGAAAAATTCCCACCTAGCTGAATTTTGGTACACATCTTTATGACATCGTTGTAAACAATATGTAAAAAGTCGACCTCGATATCATGTCCGCGTTAAAGGTTATTCGAGGTCAAAGGTCACGAAATTGGCCTTTTTTTTAACCGACTTCAAAAAAGGAGGAGGTTATCAATTCGTCTGTATTTTTTTTTTTTTTTAAATGTTTGTTACCTCATAACTCCGTCATTTATTAACCGATTTTCAAAATGTTTTCACAATTCGAAAGGATATAGTTTCAGATTGGTCCCATTTAAATTTCATCAAAATCGGTTGAGTACTTTGGTTTTTATAAATTAAATAAGACGGTCATCTGCAATTAAACACTTCAGGTCAACGTCGTTGTCATAGTTACGTTGCGATTTTGACACTAGAAATTTAATTAAATGACTTTGACAGACATATAGTCAGTGGCGTAGCACAATACAAAAATCAAGTTATAAATTAAAATAATGTATGACAAGTTTAATTAAATAATGATACGTTGCGATTTTGACACTAGAAATTTAATTAAACGACTTTGACAGACATATAGTCAGTGACGTTGCACAATATTTTTAAAATTAGCAAAAATCAAGTTATAAATTAAAATAATGTATGACAAGTTTAATTAAATAATGACATTTACATATAGTCAGTAGCGGCTCGAGAATAGGGGGCACAACTTTGACATAATAATGTTAACCTTAAAAATTAAATGACATTGACGGATAGTCAGTAGCGTTGCACAATATTTTTAAAATTACCAAAAAGTACAGAAAACCAAAACAACTTTATAATTTGTATTTGGATCAATTTGTACGTGTTAATTGACAATTCAGGCCGGTAGATGCGCTGTAAATTTTGTCGCCAATAATTTTTCCCGTATTCCGTTTCCCGTATTGTCAATTATAAAATATTTGTTGTAAGCCCGCATTTTCAACTTTGAGATAGGCGTTTCGCCCTTTCTTCGCTTGTCTCATTTGAACGGCGCTGTCGCATATGGGCAGCGCGTTTAGTAGGTCTACCCATATTCGCTTTCGATAAATCAGTTAAGGAACGCAAGATTCACTAAAAAGCAAGAAATAAAAAAATTTTTAAAAAAAAACAAAAACCGACTTCAAAAAAAAGCAATACAAAAAAATTGCACTAAAAAGTAAAAAATAATTAGAAGTTATTAGAAGAAGATTTAACAGAAATTAGAAGTATATTTTTACAGTGCTGAGCATAAAAATTAATGTATTACGTCAATAATATACAATTATTGTTATTTTTGGAGTCGGTGCCAGCCAAGCTGTTAAGAAATTTACAAAATGTATTTGAAATCACATTAATACGACAATGTAGCAATACCGATGTCGTGTTGTTTAACGCCAAGCGCCTGCGATCTTGTCGACTGTGAAACTCTTTGCAGTCAAAGTGATATAAAATGTATACCTACTGGTACTCCGCTACTTCGTTAATACACGTTTGTTAACCTTGGCTGGCACCGACTCCAAAAATAACAATAATTGTATATTATTGACGTAATACATTAATTTTTATGCTCAGCACTGTAAAAATATACTTCTAATTTCTGTTAAATCTTCTTCTAATAACTTCTAATTATTTTTTACTTTTTAGTTCAATTTTTTTGTATTGCTTTTTTTTGAAGTCGGTTTTTGTTTTTTAATATCTCGTTTTTTATTAGTCGTACAATAAAAAGTTTTAGATACAATTTGTAGATGAGGTAATTATCTACAAAAATGGTCTTATGACATTTTCACGTTAAGTTGATAGTTTTTGCGTTATAAGGCCAACAAAATGGACACTTTTAATGAAATATGATTTTTTCGCTAAAAACAAGTTTGCGTTAATATCTCGCTTTATACTGGTTGTACAATAAAAAGTTTCAAACAAAAATTGTAGAGGACCAAATTATCTACAGGATGGTTATATATTGTAGCGTCTGGTGCCTTGAAGATACACGAGTACGCACACAATCGGTTTATGGACACCTACCTTCTTAATTCGACTGTCACTTCTCAGGCTAATGCGTCGGGATCTGATTCAACCAACACTTTTTGATACGAGCTTATGTCGAACGAATTCTTGTCTCCAACAAAGATAAAACTACAGTTGGATTCCGTTAACAAGTTTTTAATCAAATAAACAAATTCCAACATATAACATATAACCCCAAACAATCAAACAATCTTTATATAAAATACTACTCTACGCACTGATTAATAAATGGTAGCTAACCTGCGATTTGTAACGTGCGCACTATTTTCTTTCTTCTATTTTCTCATTCCCAATCTCGTCACGATCCAATTCTCGTGCGGATATAATCGTTCCACTCTTTCTCGAACTGCTTCTCCTAGATCGGATAATTTGGTATCCGGATCTCCCCTTTCGTATCTGTATGACACGATCTCAACCACAACCTTCGTTGCCAACACCTTTCGTATCCCGCTATCTTACGGAATCTTAAATTTTCCAAGGAATTAATCTTCTCGGGTAGCACCACCGTATTTCGTTCACGAATATAATTTATCTCAGTATATTTTATTTGAATCTCACTTGAATTCGCGAGTTTATCTCACCGTACTAAATACACGACCGTCACCTTTCGTGATCTGGATGATACTTCCTTATTTACTTTTATGTAACGTTCGTTACTATATATTTTGTTTAAAAAAAACCGGAGCTTCTTATATTCTCGGCTTGTTGTACATGGCCGACGGTTCTCTGCACGTTTGATTAATTTCCACATGTTGTATATCCCGTTTACATACAACATGTAACACGAACAAACTTAAAATTAAATTCAAACGACAAAAAAAAACAAACACATGCAAACAAATGTGTTTGAACCTCCGGTCTCCAACTGTACTTCTCTCCTTGTTGGTACGACTCTATCCTCAACATGGATAGCGCGTATCACAACAATATATAATATAGGTATATCCAATCGCACTTGCGGTATACGAATTTTAATGTTTATCATACAAAATTACATAGTCCAGTCAAATTAGGTTTTTGAGCTCGGAAAAATTCCCACCTAGCTGAATTTTGGTACACATCTTTATGACATCGTTGTAAACAATATGTAAAAAGTCGACCTCGATATCATGTACGCGTTAAAGGTTATTCGAGGTCAAAGATCACGAAATTGGCCTTTTTTTGCCAAAGTTTTGGCAAAAACTTTTTTTTTGCTGATTTTTGGTCGTTTGTCTTGATACACAATTTCTTTAACCATTTTTCAAACTTTGTAAGATGAATTTGTAGTAGTGCGGACGCCGTTAATGGATCAGGATGAGACGCCAAGATTGCGGTATCATCTGCAAAAGTCGCTATAACTGTATCTCTTGTTATTGGTAGGTCAGCTGTGTATATTAGGTAGAGAATCGGTCCAAGTACACTGCCCTGAGGGACTCCTGACTCGACGGTTAAGAGCGAAGAAATTTCTTCCTGAAATTTCACAAAGAAATGCCTATTGGTAAGGTACGACTTGAGTACTTCGTAGTAGGTATGTAGCAGGAGTTTTTTAATTTTGAAGTAGAGATCAGTATGCCAAACCTTGTCGAAGGCCTGGTTATGTCGAGAAATGCAGCTGTACAATAACTTTTGTTCTCCAAGTCCTGTCTGATTTTGGCAGCGATTCTGTGTACCTGCTCAATTGTTGAATGTTGCTTGCGGAATCCGAACTGGTACTTTGGGATTATTTTCTGTTCTTCGATTATTGGCATCAGTCTTCTCAGGAATAATTTTTCGAATACCTTCGACAGAATAGGTAGCAAGCTGATAGGTCTGTATGAGCCAGGTTCCGTTGGAGGTTTTCCCGGTTTAGGGATTAAAATAATTTGGGCAACCTTCCATTGCAAAGGAAAGTATCCCATTCTCAGGATCGAATTGTAGATCATGGTAATAATTCTGATTCCGTTTTCTGGTATTTCTTTTAGAACTTTTGCAGTTATCAGGTCGGCTCCTGGGGATTTTTTGACATTTAGTTCTTTCTCGAAGTATGTTGAAACTTCGCTCTTTTTGATTTTCTTAATTGGCACCTCCAATTGGAATGGAGCATCGAGGAAATCGTTGATTGAAACATCTTCGTGGGGAACTTCTGCTTGAAAGGGTTTAAAAACTTCTGCTAAGTGAGCGGAAAATGTGTTTGCCTTTTCTTTGTTACTTTTTGCCCATTCTTGGGAGGGGGTTCTGATAGGTGGAATTGTCTGTTGAGGTCTTTTGAGTTTTTTTGTTGCGCTCCACAGCGAATAGTCCGTTGCCTCAGTTGCTGTCAATCCATTTAGGTAATTTTGAATTTCCTGGTTTTTGTGTTCCTTCAGTAAAAGTTTAAGTTCTCGAACTGCCCTGTTAAATTTTGTTCTATCGCCAGGTGCACGAGTGAGCTGCCATTTTTTTCTAAGTTTTCTTTTTTCTCGTATTTTTTCCTGAATACGTTTTGGGCAATAGTTTTCTATTTTTTTATTAGAGTATTCTGGAGTTGCTTCCCAACCTGCTTCTTGGATATTTTTAGTTAGGAGTTGCACTGCTTCATCTATTTCGTAATCAGTTTTTGGGAAGAATTACCTAACCACCGCCACCCCAAATTTCCCCAAAATTTTTTTATAGCAAAAGGAACCTTATTAGAGTGTCCTGTAAAAATTTCGCCCGAGAATGTATAGTCAAAATTTTGAGAAAAATCAATTTGAAAAAAGCTAAATTTTACATGTAAATCGCAAGTTTAGGCCACGCCCATAATGTAATTTAACAAAATTTTGGGTAATTAACTACCTTTTTGGGTATGTTTTGATCGGAATGTATAACTTCTGTCGTCGCGGAGGTGATCATAAAAAAAATCCGAAAAAAGTGTGAAAATAAGAAAGTTGCATTTGTACGGGCCACTGGTACACGACGGGTCGATGCACATCGTTCGCCCGTGGTCCCTTGAAATCGAGTGAAATTTTTTCGCTCCGATTTGAAAATTTCTTTGAAATTCGGGAAGGTGGGGGTGTGATTAGTAGATATTAGTAATATTCGCAAAAAAATGGAAAATAACACGTGTATTGCCGAAAAAGTGAAAAAATTAAATTTTTTTTGTCTTCCATTTTTGGGGTGTGCATTCGATAGGGAGGGTAATCCAACGTCAAAACCTACTCTTCCGGGGCGCCGCTCCGCGTTGCACCCTTCCAGAGCGGTTTTGACTCTGGTTCCGAGAAAACCGGGATATAAAAAACCGGGATGTTAGGGACCCTTGAAAAAGCATTAAAAAGTATAGTCGCGGTATGCGGCAGTTATCTTTTACGTTTCACCCCCAAAAAATCGCGTAAAAACAAAAAATAATCGATGTTACATGTAGGAGTGACGAGCTGCATCTGCCGGTGCGAAATACACTAAGTGTTAGAGTCATTCATAGCGCACGGACCGTCAACAGAATGAGCGACGCGCGGGAATCTCGTTAATTTTACCACCGAATTACATGAAAATTAGCTAACTTGTTACGTTATTAAATTTTAATATTCTTTTTCGAACTACGACGATTTTCTGTTTCCAAATGGTGTTATATTCAATTATATCCCACAGTCATAATTTTTATTTTATTTCAACATTCACAGAAACTACCCCTATTATACTAATTTATTTGGTTCAGATTTTGACAAGAAGTAAACAATTTTAAAATTAAAAAGTGTTCTGAGAACACATGTTAGATACAAAATAATTTTAGTGAATAGGAGTAATACAAAAAATCAATTAGTTTCACAGAATTTTTAGTTGCCTGAAGTCAGTTAACGTCATATCGCACCATTTGGAGAACAATAAATTAGTCTATTTATTGCCAGGTTTGAACGGTTTATCGTCACATTACATCTAGTTAAATTCAATTGTCGGTTACGTATAGAACCAAATTCTGTGATTGGCTTTATAAGAAAATGTTAATATCATTGGTTCCCCTATTTTAAAAAAAGATTTCTTAAATTTTAAAAAGAAAGAATCAAGCATTAAGTTGACAAACTCTGAAGAGCTAAGATGTAAAATTTGTACATCTTATGTAAAAATCAACTTAGTCAATTTTACACAGTTTTAACTATTTGTTTCAAAGTTAATCAACGACTAGAATAAACCAATAATAAGTTAATCAACAGTTAAGATAAACCAATTATAAGTAATCAACAAATGTGCGAAACGCCAATATAAAATAAATTATATTGATTAAAAACGCGTTTCTAATGGTAAAAAAAGAGATAATTTGAATTTTTCCTAATTAAAGTGGAGCGAGAAAATTATAAATTAATAGTTAATAAATGTGCGCGACGCTAATACAATAATTTAGTTGATACAAGTGCGAAACAAATAAATAAACAATCTGAATTAAAAATATGTTTCCAATTGTGAGAACAAAGAATATTTTAAACTTTTACGTATTGGAATAGTGCAAGCAATAAGAACTGGCAACTAATGAAGATTATTCTAAGTTATCCAAAAACTTACCAAGGTAAATTTTTAATTTAATTTTAAGATAAATAGTGAAGATATAGGACATTCTTTTTTATAATTTTTAATATTAAACTTTTAGTTAAATTATAAACGCCACTTAGGCATACTTTTATAATTATAATTGTTTTTGTATAAATTAATTTTTATTTGTTTATTATATTTAAATTTTTGTAGTTGTTATGTTTTTTATTCTTCGTATAACCTTTACTTATTTAGTGAAACTTATAAACATGGGAGCCTGAGATAAGTAAAAACCGATGAGTATTAGCCAGGGGATAATTCATATTATATGAGATTATAAGAATCTCTGATTGCCAATTAAAGTCAGGGGTACGCAACAAACTTCAAAATCGATTTACTCAAAATTTTGATAATACCACAGATAACTTACTACAGATAGCTCACGCTATACAATTTCCTCAAATTGTGCAGGTTGCCTATGCAGCAGGGATTTTTAGTTATCTTTAAATAATAAAGGTAACCCACAGTAACAGTAAAGGTAAAAGCACGGTAAAAGGTACTTAACAAGATTAATATTTGTACCTGTCAAGGGTTAGTTTTGCATGTACAGTTATTACGGTATTAATTATCAAACATTTATTTGTAGATTTAAGGTTTCCAAAAATAAATAAATTTTTTAACATTTTATGTGTATCAAAATAAATTTTATTGTACATTATAAGTTTATTATACAAGGTCATTATTACAAACCAAAAAAAAACAAAAAATGAAGGAAAGATATTTATACATTTTTGAAAATGTTTAATTTTTGATTCTTTGAGCAATTTGATTTACTACAATGCTTAAATAATTTAACATTTAATAATAAGTCTATAAAATAGTTTTCATGTTCGTCTATAGAACAAATTACATTTTTCATATTTTTTCTTTCAAAGAGTTCTTTCATGTTTAATTTAATTCTTATGCTGGACTTATCTACATCAAAAACTTTATGAAAACATTTTATAATGCTTCTTGAGTATTCTATAATATTTTTGTTTGGATTTCTCAAACCTGTCGAAAACTCTTGCTTGTTTGTATATAATTTTTTCAAAATAAATAATTCATTAACAAATAATTCACAGGGGGGGGGGCAATAATAATTCTATTTACGTTCCACGCAATTTTAAAGTTAAAATTATTACTAATTAAGGTACTGTGATATTATTAAGGGGCGGTATTTCAGTCTACATTTTAACTTTTTCTAATAAGGAAAGAAAAGTCACTAAGTTTCCAAATGGAATCAAGAACGCATTACAGGGGGGGGGCAATAATAATTCTATTTATGTTCCACGCAATTTTAAAGTTAAAATTTTTTATTGTATTGTTATATTGTGAGGTTGGTATTTCTGATATCATGAACAACAACAACAAAATTTTGCCAATGAAAAAAAAACCTCTATTTTTACAGACATACACCGGAATCATACAACAGCAGTCGGCTGCTAATGCAATTTTTTTCAATGTTTAAAAAGGTAGGTTATTTGACTTGACTTGTATTCGAAACTCCCCCCCCCCTCTTGACATAGGGGGGTCTAATTAAGATACTGTGATTTCTCAACTATAAAAGTGATAAAATTATTCTACTATTATTACTTTGTTGTTAAAAACATTTCGAACTTTTAGATATTCCAAATTTATTTCCCTTTTTCCATTTGACTTGAGGTATTTTTATATTCATACAAGACGTTTACAGAAAATTCTTATTTTTATTGACTAGTGTTTCATGTAACGCTGATACGGCCCTGAAGTTTATGTGAATTAAAAATTAATTTAAAAAACAATAATTAAAGAACAAAATATCCAGTATTGGGTATCTTTAAAAGCCAAAAAAAAAGTCTTTCAAATGATACCTTTTCATTTTTATCCGTTAGAAGAAAAAAATAAAAATAATTTTTTATATGTTCATTCCAAAATTCAAATCAATAAACAGAAACACAAAATGTTTGTAAAGACCCAACAGTTTTTACTACCTGAGTTAGGTAGGTAGTGCCCGAGCCGCCTGGGGTTATTTTTGCCTGAGGGCTGGAAGCAAATACATGCAGCGCCTCTCTTACTTTTAACCATTGGCTTCCAAACTAATTTTCATTCGCTTCCAAATATAACTGAATAGGGACACCCATTTCTCCATAAGCGTGAGCTATCTGTAGTAAGTTATCTGTGATAATACATTCTCAGAATTTTTTTGTAGTAGGGGCCTATATAAACCTTCATCTTTGCAATAGGAAGGTTACAAGTTAGTTCGTAGTGGCGGTGGTTATGACACTCTCAACCAGTTTTTAATGGGATATATATGTTGAGGGAACTTAGTGATTAGTATTTCTTTAAATAGGGCCCAGTCAGTTTGTTTGTTGTGCAGCGTTACAGGTTTAGGCTGTTCAGCAATTCTAGCAGTGAGTGTGGCTATGATTGGAGAGTGATCCGAGGAAAGCTCGAAACAAGGCTTGATAGTGAGGTAGTTGGACGAGATGCCTCCAACAACACAGAAGTCCAGCACATCAGGAAGCTTTTCTCTGTCTGTGGTCCAACTAATTTGCCTATTACAGTATGTATTGTAGTACTAACTATTGCAGCGCCACAAGTTATAGAAAATTTTATGTTCTTCAACTTTGCTTAATGGTAATTTTTCGTAAAAGTAAAATACGTGAGCTATAATAGGCGAAACACCGCACTTAATTAAGGTGACCATTTTTTTCAAATCAAAAACCAGTACACATTTTTACCCAACGCACAGGTTTTTCAGGAGGGGGGAGGGGTTATTTGGCAGTTGATCTCGACATGTCAAAATCGGTATTTATCATTATCATTTGTCGGATTACTAATTACTGCAATTACAATACCTACCTTTTATTCTGAAATCATCGATCGGTAAAACAAGATATATTAAACATTTACATATTGCTATGACCTCCCCTATATAAAACTTATACACGTTGATTAAGTTGGGCGCCACATTCGAATGAATGAAAAAAAATATAAAAATGTAAATATTAAAATTTTACGTGGTAAATTTTATTGGAAAGTTCACCAACTTGACCCTCTTGTATAGCTCAGCCTATAGTCCATCCGTTTTAAGAATGCAGAACTAGATTGTACTAAAATTGTAACATCGGAACGTGATTGGTTAAAATTTATTCCCGTTTACAGTGTCGAAATTTCGTTTGCGATTGATGACTCACGAATATTTTTTTCTAAACGTTTTTGGCAAATTTAAAAACTTTGTACAAGATAAATTGGCATTTGATAAAAAAATACTTTTAACTCGACTTTTTTAAGTATCAAATAAGTGACATTTGATTTTTGTCGCTCATACACTTTAATTATTTGACGTTTCCCTGTGTAAATCTGACTTGCCGTTCAAGGCGACCTCTACTGCAATCCAAAACCAGATGGACTATAGTGGCGTGTCGTGACTAGTAACTATTTTTTTTAAATATCTACATATTTCAGTAAATTTCAAATTTTTATTCAAATAAAGAAAGGAATTTAAATTGATAAAAAATTTAAAAATCGTAAATTTTAAATTATATAAATAAGTAATTTTTGTTTTTAATTTGGCAAGGCAAATTAGGGAAGCGCAGCTTCCCTAGCTTCCATAGAGAACACCCCACTGGCTCAGCCTAAGGCTCTCTCAGAGTATTGCAGGTATTTAGATAAATTAAGGGATGCAGCTTATTGAGTTGAGAAAATTTAATTTTATTGAGTGATAGAAAAATGTTTGTTGAGTTAGAATGAAATGCTTAACTGTTTTGACCAGATAAAACGATCCACTTTTGTTTTTGAATGATCTTAAAAATTCAGAATACTAACCTGTAAAAGTTTAATGATAATAAAAAGATTGGATTAATTCAGAAATGCTTTTATATTCTAAATAATATCGCAATGCGCAAATAACAAAATTTATACAGATAGCCTATCTGTTACCAGAATGTTTACAATAATCAAAAATCAAAATAACGTAGAATGACGATCCTCTTCTTCCTTCAAATGCTTAAATAAATTTAAGTCTTGCCGCTGTACAAAACGGGTTAAATGTTTATGTAATAAAATTTGTTGCTCTTGGCGAAGCGTAGAAAATTAAATAATAAAAAATGTTTTGTTGATGAATGTTTATAAAGTAGGGTAGCCAAAAATTCACCTGCTAAGGTCTTTTCTCGGCATCCTTTATGTAAAATGCTGAAGGCGTAAAGTTAATAAAAATAATAATTTTCAAATACCTTTGAATTCTTTAATCCTGACTTGTTAATAAGTCTGCGTAGATAATACACAATCTTCGTTATCACTCGCGCACTATGTGACACTTCCAATCTCAGATGTTGAATGGATACCCGTTTGATGTGACGCTTCCAATCTGCTCCCGTTTGAATTGAGTTGTTGTGTTAGTAATCATCCAAATTTGACTTTCTAATTGTGTTATTTACTTAGGTTATATGCTGGTAAGTAATTTCGAATTAAATTATTCTCAGATATTCGAGATTTGAGTTGAAATATAACATTCTTAATTTTCAGTTGATGCAACTAACATTTGCCATCTTGGATTTCTTATCGACCAAGTTTTGATAAAATTATTGGATCACGCTGCACGTCTGTCCACTTCAAATATTCTAGTCCAACTAACTTTGCTTGCGCAAAATACCAATTTGAGTTGATTTTCAACAACTTGTGAGTCAAATTTATTTCTTTTGTAAATTTTATTTTAATGATGTTTTCTGCAATTTTCAGAGTCGGTTCCATTATTGGAGAGATCACTTATATGCTGCTTTTCTGTTGATTTCCATCACAGTCGATTTGGAAGCCATTTGAAGTAGTGGATTTGAGTATTTCCGTTATCACATTTCTCTTATCAAACTTTAATGGATTTTGAACCTTATTTACCTTTTTACAAATTTCGGAGATCAATTTATGGTTATTACATACAGTTAGATATGACATAATTTTGGTTGTAAACAGATTTTCACATAATAAGTTATTTACAGAGATATTTCAATTTAAAGTTCACAAATGTAAAGGTTATGTTTTACAGATAACAAAATTGTAACAAATTTCATCATTTCTGATTTAAAGTATCTTATTAGAAGATTTTGGCTTGTTCATCTTCAAATTGAATCTATTTAGCAGGTTTTAATATAGCATTCTTATCTTTAAAGATCTCTATTGGTCTACAATATCATAAAATAAGTTGGATGTGTTTATCTGTTCAATCTAAAGTTAGAAGTTAGCTTAATTTTTCTTAATATGACAATTAATTCAGATTTACAACTATTTGCGTTGTGTGGGGTCATTTTAAATCACAGCAATATGTATAAGGTTTTTTCACAGTTATTAGATTAATTTTGACAGGTGTCAATAAGTTGCATGGAAAATTGTGCTACCAAAATGTTTCAATCAATAAATTTAAATTTCAACAATCAAAATGTTGGCTTAGGCGGCTTCTGCAAATATAACTCAAGGAAAAAAATAATGTTATTAGTCTAATAATTAGACGTCAGCCAGAACAATATTTAGATATGGGTAAATCTGTACTGGTTTTATTTTACAACTGACCAGGACCAATGCCAAAAAAACCAGTACTGTACTGGTAAAACCAGTACGAATGGCCACCTTAACTTAATGGGCTAAAAATCCTCATTTGAGGGAACGCCGGCTTGGGATTTTTATGAGACATTTTGGGGGTTTATTAGAACACTTCAATATACATCTTTGCCAAATTTCAGCTTGCCCGGACCTTCTGTAAGCTCAAACCAAAATTTCGGTTTGGTTACTTGGAAGATACTATAACTTGGACAAATTTTGAAAAAATTTATTTTTCTCTTCATTTTCAAACCTTGGCCACAATTTCAATTAAAATATTATTAAAAGCATTTTCCGTGCCCGAAAACATTTCTCTCCCTGCAACGAATCAATATTGTGCCATTTTAAGGGTGGGTCGTGTTTTCGGTCAATAATTTAAGTATTAGTGTGTCATGGAAAAATATGAAAAAAAAACTATTTTATAGAGAATTTTATGCTCTTCAATTATGGTCTGATCATAATTTTTCATACAAGCATAAATAAGCGAGTTATTGGCAAAAAATCGCGTTGGGGGAGCTAAAACCCCCGATTGTGAGGGACGCCAGCGTGGGATTTAATGGGACTTTTATTAGAACACTCCAATGTACATCTCTGCCAAAATTTAGCTGGCTCGGATTTTTTGCAAACTAAAAACCTTCCTTGCCTGGAAATTTTTAGAATTTCTAAAATTTTACACCACCGTTCTTCAATACCCTACCCTGTATATACAACATTTCAAATTCATTCTGTCATTTAATTTACCGGTCAAATGCTAACCTAAAAAATAGAAACAATTTAAAACTTCTAAAATGGACCTTGTAGTGAATCGCACCAAGTTACCATCTTATTTATTGGAGCTTGAAATACCACACGACGATATCATTCTCGTCCATGGCAAAAATGTAAGTCCTTTTTGTTTTATCATTTTCCACTTTGAACCCAACATTTCCCCTTTTCTAGAAAAACGCCGTCCCAAATAAAACTTTAGACGAAACTTTGGGTAATTTAAGTATAACATCGACCAGTGCTTTCAATAATTTGACAGGTTCCCCACTCGAAGTAGATTTAAACGTTGTACCGTTTGATGTTTGTAGTACTCAACAAGAGGAAGAATCCCACCTGCCCGTTGACTTAAAAGTTGCAAGGTAAATTTATCAAGTAGTGGAAAAAATTAATGTTTCCTTTTTGTTGTTTTATTCTACAGGAAATTTATAAACGATAGCAATAATAAACATAAGAAGTTATCAGATGCGATATTTTGTGTGTGTAATGGTCAAGATGAGAATCGTACCGTCATGCTGGGATCACACGAATCAGCGGGGGTAGTAACGGGCACATTGATTTCAATAAAAGATTCGGTGGATTTGACAAGTGTTGAAAATAACTTGAATGGATTGTTAAAGGAGCATTTAGAAAATGTCGGAACTTCCACACCTAAAGTAGTTCTTTTTAGTGGATAATGTTTTTTTGTAAACTCAAGGTTAAATTTTTAGGTTGATACTAAAATTAAGTGCCTGTATGAATTGTATAATTCTAAATTAAGTACCGATTGTGTACTCTCTGGATTGTGGAACGGCAGCGTATTAATTGAAGCCATGTGGAATAGTCTCAAATTTAATATTTCCGAGTCTGGCGCATCTATTAAAATGGTATAGTTGGAACTTTTTCTTTAATTTCAAATCGAGTTGAAACGTTTTAGATGCTTCAAATTGTGCTTGGATACAAAAACTCGATATTTTATCCATTCTTTGAAGATTTGTTATTTTTACAAACCTGTTTTGATGTGCTCGGTGATCCAGAGCAGTGCCAGCAAGATACGCCAATCAAATTTGAATTCAGTAATCGGAAGGAAAATGTTGAAAGCATGTCAGATTTGTTGCAACTCTTAAATGTCATTGTAATGCCAATGGGTGTACCTACAAACATGGTCGAGGCCATTCAACATTCTGAAAATTCAAGTTTTATAGACAAACTGTGGAACGTTATTAAATGTAAGTTGTAATGTAAATTTATATTGTAGCAATGGAACAGAAATGGTATTGCTGGGGGATCATTCCATCTCGAATCCACTGAAAAATGGCCAAAATTGATTTTACCCATGGGTCATTCCATCTCAAATCAACTGAAAAATAGGCAAAATTGACTCGACCCCCACCAAACTTGACAAAACTTGGTACACACCATCTTAGTAAGAAATAAAAAATACAAATTTTAGGATTTGTCCAAAAAGGCATTTGTTTCCTTGTTTTGGTCCTTCAAAAAGTCAAAAAGTTGGTATGTAGACTTGTAGGAAAACGACTGTAACTTCATCCACAGTGGTCTAAATTTAAAAATAAAAAATGTTCTGTAAAGGTAAATGAACGCTCTATTCAAATATTCAACCACATTTTATTTTTTCAACCCCTAACTGGATTAATTTTCTAATATTAACCCTATTTCAACCCCCACTTCTAAAAGGGTATTTTTATTTTGTTAATTTTTTTACTATTGTTTTGTGGAATTGTGATGAGCATGCATACCAAATTTAATCATGGGATCAGCATGGGTTCGGTTACTAAAAATAAATTAAGCATAGCGAGAAACGGACAAAAATCAGTTTTTCATTAGCAATATTTTTTTTCTGAACCTATAATTGTCGGCCCAAAATGAAATGTGGTGAACAGGTTGACCATATTAGTCCTAATAATATATATTAATTTTTAGGGGAAAAAAAGACTCATTTGGGGAGGGGTGCAAAACTCACAATTAAAAAAATA
The DNA here is from genome assembly GCA_932274525.1 of Podabrus alpinus. Taxonomy (NCBI): domain Eukaryota; kingdom Metazoa; phylum Arthropoda; class Insecta; order Coleoptera; family Cantharidae; genus Podabrus; species Podabrus alpinus. Next base: position 24,495,316 of record OW026453.1, read on the forward strand.
TTTGTTCCAGCAATCTAAATTAATAAGTTTGTTGAAAATAAATCAGCCCACTATGTTCATTAGTTCCAAACAGGCCCGTAGCCAGGAAGGGGCACCTGGGGGCACGTGCCCCCCCCCCCGAAATGTTCAAAAGAATCAAAAATTTTGAAAGTAAAACATTTGAATTTCGAAAATAAAATAGGTATACTTTGGAAAAAATTTTTTTCTAAATTTATTTGGCCTAATTCATTCCTTCGACCTCACTCCAAGGTTCTAAAGTAGCCTATGTTTTTCGTAGCGTTGTAAATAACTTCTACACCAAATTTGGTTAAGATGGTCAAATAGAATCGTAAAGCACGTGCACACGTATTTGCATTGTCGATCGGTTGACAGATTGACAGCATTCATTATTGTTTTTTAAGTTGATTTTGAGTAGCCTGCCTTCCTTTAAGGAATCTCGATAATCCATTCATGCGCGTCCCTATGGGAAAATTTCAAATCGGAGCGAAAAAATTTCACTCGATTTCAAGGGACCACGGGCGAACGATGTGCATCGACCCGTCGTGTACCAGTGGCCCGTACAAATGCAACTTTCTTATTTTCACACTTTTTTCGGATTTTTTTTTATGATCACCTCCGCGACGACAGAAGTTATACATTCCGATCAAAACATACCCAAAAAGGCCGTTAATTACCCAAAATTTTGCTAAATTACATTATGGGCGTGGCCTAAACTTGCGATTTACATGTAAAATTTAGCTTTTTTCAAATTGATTTTTCTCAAAATTTTGACTATACATTCTCGGGCGAAATTTTTACAGGACACTCTAATAAGGTTCCTTTTGCTATAAAAAAATTTTGGGGAAATTTGGGGTGGCGGTGGTTAGGTAATTCTTCCCAAAAACTGATTACGAAATAGATGAAGCAGTGCAACTCCTAACTAAAAATATCCAAGAAGCAGGTTGGGAAGCAACTCCAGAATACTCTAATAAAAAAATAGAAAACTATTGCCCAAAACGTATTCAGGAAAAAATACGAGAAAAAAGAAAACTTAGAAAAAAATGGCAGATCACTCGTGCACCTGGCGATAGAACAAAATTTAACAGGGCAGTTCGAGAACTTAAACTTTTACTGAAGGAACACAAAAACCAGGACATTCAAAATTACCTAAATGGATTGACAGCAACTGAGGCAACGGACTATTCACTGTGGAGGGCAACAAAAAAAATCAAAAGACCTCAACAGACAATTCCACCTATCAGAACCCCCTCCCAAGAATGGGCAAAAAGTAACAAAGAAAAGGCAAACACATTTTCCGCTCACTTAGCAGAAGTTTGTAAACCCTTTCAAGCAGAAGTTCCCCACGAAGATGTTTCAATCAACGATTTCCTCGATGCTCCATTCCAATTGGAGGTGCCAATTAGGAAAATCAAAAAGAGCGAAGTTTCAACATACTTCGAGAAAGAACTATATGTCAAAAAATCCCCAGGAGCCGACCTGATAACTGCAAAAGTTCTAAAAGAAATACCAGAAAACGTAATCAGAATTATTACCATGATCTACAATTCGATCCTGAGAATGGGATACTTTCCTTTGCAATGGAAGGTTGCCCAAATTATTTTAATTCCTAAACCGGGAAAACCTCCAACAGAACCTGGCTCATACAGACCTATCAGCTTGCTACCTATTCTGTCAAAGGTATTCGAAAAATTATTCCTGAGAAGACTGATGCCAATAATCGAAGAACAGAAAATAATCCCAAAGTACCAGTTCGGATTCCGCAAGCAACATTCAACAATTGAGCAGGTACACAGAATCGCTGCCAAAATCAGACAGGACTTGGAGAACAAAAGTTATTGTACAGCTGCATTTCTCGACATAACCAGGCCTTCGACAAGGTTTGGCATACTGATCTCTACTTCAAAATTAAAAAACTCCTGCTACATACCTACTACGAAGTACTCAAGTCGTACCTTACCAATAGGCATTTCTTTGTGAAATTTCAGGAAGAAATTTCTTCGCTCTTAACCGTCGAGTCAGGAGTCCCTCAGGGCAGTGTACTTGGACCGATTCTCTACCTAATATACACAGCTGACCTACCAATAACAAGAGATACAGTTATAGCGACTTTTGCAGATGATACCGCAATCTTGGCGTCTCATCCTGATCCATTAACGGCGTCCGCACTACTACAAATTCATCTTACAAAGTTTGAAAAATGGTTAAAGAAATTGTGTATCAAGACAAACGACCAAAAATCAGCAAAAAAAAGTTTTTGCCAAAACTTTGGCAAAAAAAGGCCAATTTCGTGATCTTTGACCTCGAATAACCTTTAACGCGTACATGATATCGAGGTCGACTTTTTACATATTGTTTACAACGATGTCATAAAGATGTGTACCAAAATTCAGCTAGGTGGGAATTTTTCCGAGCTCAAAAACCTAATTTGACTGGACTATGTAATTTTGTATGGTAAACATTAAAATTCGTATACCGCAAGTGCGATTGGATATATACACTACAGTTCAAAAAGATAAGTACACTTATAATTTTTAAGAGTTTTCAAAATTTTAAACATTAAACCCTTTATAAATCAAATATTTGAAATGAAATCAAGTAATATAATTTATTTACAACAAATTTAACCAAAAAAAACTGAAAAAATGTTATTATGTAGGCTAAATTCTGGTTTCTTACAAAAATCCACCTTTTGCGTTTATAACAGCTCGGCACAAACGAGGCATTCTTTGGGTGAGTTTATGCAAAGTTTCAAATGGAATTGCATTCCAAGCATTTTGCAAGACTTGCCATAAATGGGTTTGTGATTTTGGGCACTTTAGTTGAACGTTTCGGTCCAGTTCCTCCCACAATAGCTCTATAGGATTCAAATCCGGGAACGGATGGTCAATCCATATAATTTAGCACTCTTCGTTTTTCATTTTCTCTCAAATAGTCTCTGGACAACTTCGATGAGTGCTTGGGATCATTTTCTTCTTGAAAAATAAAACCTCTCCCAATTAAACGTCGACCTGATGGCAGCACATGTTCTCCAATATTGGTTTATAACCTTCTTTTTCAAAATTCCTTCTATTTTAATAATATCTCCGAGGCAATTGTTGCCAAAAACTAAAAAAACGTAAAGATAAATTAACTGCAAGGTATAGCATTCGAAATTGGAGAATGACGGCTCCTCAACTTACTGCTGAAATCAACGAAACTCGTACAAATAATGTCAGTTTGTCGACGGTAAAAAGAAGGTTACAAACAGCAGGCCAATTGAAGAATTGCTATGCGGAAACTTTTGTTAAGACCTCAAAACATAGTGAAGAGACTAGCTTGTGCTAAAAAACATTAAATATAGTCAATTAGTCAATGGGAAAAGGTTGTTTGGTCGGATGGGTCGAAGTTTTAAATCTTCGGTCTTCATCGACGAGTTTTGTGAGAAAGCGCAAGGGAGAATGGGCTATTAATGAATGTATTGTCCCAACGGTGAAACACGGCGAAGGGTCCGTTATGATTTGGGGATGTTTTGGCAAGAATTGTGTCGGAGATATTATTAAAATAGAAGGAATTTTGAAAAAGAAGGTTATAAACCAATATTGGAGAACAATGTGCTGCCATCAGGTCGACGTTTAATTGGGAGAGGTTTTATTTTTCAAGAAGAAAATGATCCCAAGCACTCATCGAAGTTGTCCAGAGACTATTTGAGAGAAAATGAAAAACGAAGAGTGCTAAATTATATGGATTGGCCATCCGTTCCCGGATTTGAATCCTATAGAGCAATTGTGGGAGGAACTGGATCGGAAGGTTCGACTAAAGGGCCCAAATTCACAAATCCATTTATGGCAAGTCGTGCAAGATGCTTGGAATGTAATTCAATCTGAAACTTTGCATAAACTCACCCAAAGAATGCTTCGTTTGTGCCGAGCTGTTATAAAAGCAAAAGGTGGATTTTTGTAAGAAACCAGAATTTAGCCAACACAATAACATTTTTTCAGTTTTTTTTTGTTAAACTTGATGCAAATAAAGTATATTACTTGATTTCTATTCAAATAATCGATTTAAAAAGTGTTTAATGGTTAAAATTTTGAAAACTATTAAATAATATAAGTGTACTTATCTTTTTGAGCTGTACTGTATATTATATATATATATATATATAACCATCTTGTAGATAATTTGGTCCTCTACAATTTTTGTTTGAAACTTTTTATTGTACAACCAGTATAAAGCGAGATATTAACGCAAACTTGTTTTTAGCGAAAAAATCATATTTGATTAAAAGTGTCCATTTTGTTGGCCTTATAACGCAAAAACTATCAACTTAAAGTGAAAATGTCAAAAGACCATTTTTGTAGATAATTACCTCCTCTACAAATTGTATCTAAAACTTTTTATTGTACGACTAATAAAAAACGAGATATTAAGAAAAAGGCCAATTTCGTGACCTTTGACCTCGAATAACCTTTAACACGGACATGATATCGAGGTCGACTTTTTACATATTGTTTACAACGATGTCATAAAGATGTGTACCAAAATTCAGCTAGGTGGAAATTTTTCCGAGCTGAAAACCTAATTTGACTGGACTATAAATAAGCGAGTTATCGGCAAAAAATCGCGTTGGGGAGCTAAACCTATAATTGTCGGCCCAAAATGAAATGTGGTGAACAGGTTGACCATATTAGTCCTAATAATATATATTAATTTTTAGGAGAAAAAAAGACTCATTTGGGGAGGGGGTGCAAAACTCACAATTAAAAAAATATTTGTTCCAGCAATCTAAATTAATAAGTTTGTTGAAAATAAATCAGCCCACTATGTTCATTAGTTCCAAACAGGCCCGTAGCCAGGAAGGGGCACCTGGGGGCACGTGCCCCCCCCCCCGAAATGTTCAAAAGAATCAAAAATTTTGAAAGTAAAACATTTGAATTTCGAAAATAAAATAGGTATACTTTGGAAAAAATTTTTTTCTAAATTTATTTGGCCTAATTCATTCCTTCGACCTCACTCCAAGGTTCTAAAGTAGCCTATGCTTTTCGTAGCGTTGTAAATAACTTCTACACCAAATTTGGTTAAGATGGTCAAATAGAATCGTAAAGCACGTGCACACGTATTTGCATTGTCGATCGGTTGACAGATTGACAGCATTCATTATTGTTTTTAAGTTGATTTTGAGTAGCCTGCCTTCCTTTAAGGAATCTCGATAATCCATTTATGCGCGTCCCTATGGGACGCGCATGAATGGATTATCGAGATTCCTTAAAGGAAGGCAGGCTACTCAAAATCAACTTTCCTTTCCTTTGCGAATTTTTGCACTATTTCAATACAAAAACATGCGCAGGAACCTACATAATAACTGTGCCAAATTTAGTTCCGATCGGTCAAACGGTTTAGGAGTCTATAGGGAACATACATACATACACACATACATCCATTTTTATATACATAGATATAGATTATGTGTTATCCAAATAGCATAAACAAATTTGTAGGTATAGGTGTATATAAATCTTACGTCGAAGCTAAAGATATTCATTGACAGTTGTTTACATAGTAAATAGAGATGTATATACTATATACAAAGTAATTTCTACTCCGTTCACAGGCGCTGAAACGTAGCACTTGAATGATACAAATACGGTGTCAACGATTTATAGTTTTTTTATGCATTATATTTAATTTTTTTTATCAATTAGGTATATTTTAGTTTTTGTATGCATTATATTATACCTATTTCGTAAATAAACCTTAGTTTTAAACTTTTGTTTTTAGTCTTGAATAAATTTTAGAACCTAACCCCCTTTTTTCTATTGCTTCTTTGGTTCCATTTACGCGAATTCCATGTACACGAGGTTTTTGGCGAACGGAACCCGCGCGTACATGAAGGGTCTAGTGTATTTGATGGAGAATTTTATGCTCTTCAATTATGGTCTGATCATAATTTTTAATACAAGCATAAATAAGCGAGTTATCGGCAAAAAATAGCGTTGGGGGAGCTAAAATCCCCGATTGTGGGGGACGCCGGCGTGGGATTTCATGAAACTTTTGGGGGGGGGGGGGTTCATTAGAACACTCCAATGTACATCTCTGCCAAAATTCAGCTTGCCCGGCTTTTTTGCAAACTAAAAACCATCCTTGCCTGGACTATAACGTTTGTTTTAAATAAAAATAAATTAAGAAAAATAAAATATTGAAAAAATTTGTTTGTAATAAAAATTCCCGGAAGGGGAACCCCCGAAAATTTTACTTTTAAAATATTTGTAATAAAGTAGTTTAATATATAAATAAATAAAACTTTTAAAAAACTTGTAATAAAAAGGGGAACCCCCTTTACAAGTGCCCCCCCCCCCCAAATGAAATCCTGGCTACGGGCCTGGTTCCAAAGTTATACACCCTGATGTTTGAGGGTACAAACTGAAAAGTGTCACATTTATCTGGCCTTCATGCAAACAAATTAAGTTTTCAAAAAAAAAACAAATAATGTATTTTTGATTTAACTGCTTTGTGGTAGTATACTAAAATTTTTATCAAAATTATAGATGGTGTATATTTAGAAAATAAATATTTATGATGAAAGTCTATACAATTAATTGAAAATCGATTCTGACCATTTTAAGTAAATATAACCGTGGTTGCGCAACTTAGCTCCACTTTGAATGGTTATTACTATGTGAATACGAATCTGACGAAAAATATGTATAGAAGTTTTTTTATAGAGAATTTAATTAGCTCCAATTTTATATTAAACTATTTTGCCATAAAGTACAAAGAAATTTGAAAAATCGGCGAAAAACCGAACCCATACTCTCATACTCATCCCATGATCAAATTTTGTACGCATGCTCAGCACAATTGTACAAAACAACAGTGAAAAAATTAACAAAATAAAAATACCCTTTTAGAAATAGGGGATGAAATAGGGTTAATATTAGAAAATTAATCCAGTTAGGGGTTGAAAAAATAAAATGTGGTTGAATATTTGAATAGAGCGTTTATTTACCCTTCCAGAACATTTTTTATTTTTAAATTTAGACTATTTTGGATGAAGTTACAGTCGTTTTTCTACAAGTCTACACACTAACTTTTCGACTTTTTGAAAAACCAAAATAAGGAAACAAATGCCTTTTTGGAAAAATCCTTAAATTTGTATTTTTTATTTCTTACTAAGATGTTGTGTACCAAGTTTCGTCAAATTTGGTGGGGGTCGAGTAAATTCTTCAGTTGATTTGAGATGGAATGACCCCATGCCATATTTGACGACATTTACACACCATCATAGTAATAAATAAAAAATACAAATTTAAGGGTTTTTATCAAATTTTGCTTGGGTCAAGTCAATTCTTCAGTTGATTTGAGCTGGAATGACCCTGAAGTAAATTTAGGTATTTTGAAATTGACTTTGTTTAATAGTCCAGGCAAGGAACATTTTTAGCTTGTAAAAATCCAGGTAAGCTGAAATTTGGTAGACACGTGTATTTTAGTGTCCGAATGAATTTCCTATGATCCTTTGTCGGCTTCACCCCCAAATTGGGAATTTTAGTTCTTCCAACGTGGTTTTTTGCCTATATCTTGATTAATTTCATTTTTAGGGAAAATGAACATCAGACAAATTTTTTTTTATGTGAACCCAATATAATAAATATAAGCTACTCAAGAGTATTTAGTATTTTTTTATGACGATGCATTGACATGTAGAAGTCGCATAACTCCCATAACAAGATAGTCGATTAGTACGTAGTTTATAATTTGAAGCTAGTTGTTAGGTCTACAGTGTTAAACCCAGCGCCGTAGCAAGCTCTTCTGGCACCTGGGGCAAATTTGAATATATGCGCCCCCCCTCCCAAAAGATTCTTATCATTTTGATAATTTTAAACTATTATTTATTGGGTTTTGTCGAGGTTTAGTGCCCCCATTGCGATCGCCCTTGCTACGGCGCGGCGCTGACTTAGAATAATGAAAACAAATGGATGCTTATCAGTAGAGATGAGATTTTTAGGTCGTAAAAATTCAAAAAAAGGCACCTAAAAAGGTTCTAAAAAAAGTCATTTTAGGTCGTATAAATTCAAAAAAAGGTACTAAAAAAATGCTATTTTAGGTTGGTATTGTCAAGTTTTAGTGATTTTATGTAACTAAACCCACCAATTAGGTGTTAAAATAATAACGGCATTAATTATTAAAACATTTATTAAAAAATTTAAAACAATAAAAAAAATTATTTATTTAAAGTATTACAGTAGCTGTAACAAACTAACATTCTTTCAATATTTTCACTGGTAAGGTTGTGCCTTTTGTTACTTTACTTTTACTTTTTATTGTGTCATCGTAACATTTTGTTAAATAATTTTTACTCAAAGTGGTACGATGAGGAACGACCTTTTTGCAATATTTTTCCAAAAAACTTTTAAATTCTGGACAATCTAATTTCGCCCAGGGAATATTTGCCGCTATTAAGGCATTGCATAAGTCCATAGAAAACGAATCATTGCCAGAAAATCCTAATTTTTGCGTTTGCTTCACAGATATTTCTGCATTTTTCTTGTGCTTTTCAGATGCTTCGTGTTGAACAACATGAGCTTGTTTTTCACAATTTAAAATTTTACCACAAACTTTACAAAACAAACCGTCATCGTTCACTGTATATATTTTTGTGTCCTCACAGTGCTCAGGGTCGCTTATTAGTGAAGATTCTTCAGACGTGACACACAATCAAAATAAGAGACAGGACATATCTAACACAATTTATTATCAACATCCACATATAACAACAACCAACAATACAAATATATTACTAACTACAATCAACATATAATCAAACAACTTAAAATCCCTACTGATTTTCTGATAGAATATTGTAAAGCTTTACCTTATCTGTTTGTTTCCGTTTATCGCACTTAATTTCGCGCACTGACGAACTTTAGACCACTTCTTCCTTCACCTATCCTCCTCCACGTACTAACTTCTCGTGTTCCGTTATCCAATTCTGAACCAAATTAACCAATTCTTTTAATTTAAATCGGTCCAATTCTGCAACACCCTTACTTCTCCTGCTATCTATTTGCGTCAAACCCTACTGGTCTGAGACTCTCTTTATCTTTGGAACTGCTCCACAATTAATTCTCCTTCTATCTATCGGATTCAAACACAATTGGTCTGATACTCTCTTTATTTTTGAATTTATTTATCAACTGCTTTCAAACACAACTGGTCTGCATGTCGTCTAATCAGCAACTCTTAAACACGACCGGTCTGCGGGTCATCTATTTTGCAACTGTCTTACCGCTCTTTATTATCTTGGCATGGTTACCACTCGCTTTTTTCCTGCTTATGTTTTATTTCCATTCTTCTAACGATGCCGCATTATCCTACGTGTATTCTTTTTATTATATCGTGACAAACAAACTTTAATCTAGCAACTTTTTTTTTTATTTTATAATCACATTCATACTGAACAAATTTTAATAAATAATATTGACATATCCTCCCTCTTATCTTGATTGTGTATACCGTACACATTTATGAGGGAGATAGCTTGTAGTGGACACAACAATATATTTGTTTTTCCAATAATCCATCCTTCCATTTTCGACGATAAGCTACGTTTACGCTTAGGCATTTTGAATAAATATTATGCTGATTTAAGATTAAGATCACGTTTTTTCACAATTTTACAATTTAAAGCTTGTCCTTACTCCTTATATACCATGGATTGGATCGCCTAAAACTTTTACGCCTAACGCACTTACGCCTAAGTCAATACGCCTAATCCTTTACGCCTAAAGGAATTTATGCCTAATGGTTTTAATGCCTAAAACCGACTACGCCTAAAACTTGAACGCCTAACGCAATTACGCCTAATCCTTTACGCCTAAAACATTTACGCCTAATGCTTAACATTTTCTAAAAATCGTACAAACATAAAAAAATTTAGAAGCCGAGATAATATGAGATTTATAGTAAAAGTTTATTAATAGTACAAGCCCTTACTTCTAAAAAATTTATACTTAATCATTTTTTAAATTTTAACCAGTTGATACTTATTTTCATAGTTTATTATTTTTTCAATAATTCACAATAATTAATTAATCGTAATAATAATTTATTTACAAGCAAAAAAAGTACAAATGTTAAACAGCTTGAAGCTCAAAGTTGTGCGCGATGCCTCGAAGGTAAACGTCGATTTCGAAGTTCAATGGACCTAGACCATCCCCATTGGACTCCACGATTCTCTTGATGTTGGCAGCGGTTGTTCGGTAGCGCACACGACCTGTTGGAGGTTCCAATCCTGCCACGTACTGCTCAATTTTCAATTCGTTTGCACTCTGTTCCATTTTTAACACCTCTATAAATTTCCAAATAGAGGGATGGCATGCACTCAATAAAGAATGAAAACTCCGGTGCCACCCTTCAACCGAGTTGTTTGTCTTGGGGAGGTCATTCAAACTGGCCTCGTAACAGTTCCAGAGTTGGATGGAACCAATCTTGGGGTTTTTTCGGGTTCCGTTGTTACGAAGCCGGCCAATCCAGTTATCCTCAAAATATTCAAGAAAAGGATCGAGAATATCTCCATTATCAACATAAAATGGAGATTCAGTTAATTGTACGAATGCCATAACTACATCATCGGGAGGGACGAAAGCAAGTGCAGCCAACTTTCTTACATGAAGAGAAAAATCTGGGTTCACCACATCGGCGTATTTTTCTCTGAGATCAGGTATTGACGCAATTTTTCGCCACAAACTTTGACTAAAGCGGAAGAAACAACCCCTGTTCTGTGAATTAGGAAACACGTGTTGAAAAGCGTTAATCTGAGCCTTCTCGAAATCTGTCATGATGGAAGTTGGAGCAAGGTTTGGTTTTATAGTCTTTAGTGCCTCAAGAACTCGGACGTAGGTCTGCTGTCGCTTATTTGGCAAGAGACAGAACACAGAAGGAATCACATTGCGGTACTTGACACCATGAATTGTGAAAAGTTGCTCAAATAATGGCGGCACAGTCTTGAAAGTACCATCAGCGTACCAATGGCTACACCCAAGTAACATTTTACCGTCATAAATGTACATATACCTTACAGAAATTTCCGTAACGGTAAAGCATTGATTTGCCCCTTTTGCAGTTACTGTATTGATGTATCATTTATGCACATATAAGGTACAGGTATTTTCGCAACGGTACGGCATTGATTTGCCCCTTTTGCAGTTACTGTATTGATGTATCATTTATGTACATATACATTACAGGTATTTTTGCAACGGTTCAGCATTGATTTGCCCCTTTTGCAGTTACTGTATTAGTACATCGTTTTTATACCGATTATGTGTTGATTTTTTATGAACGAGATATTTATTTAATAGAAAAAATAATTTTTATAAAAGATAAAATTTTTGATTTTTAAATATTGCTATTTTTTACATACTGCTAAATTGTTTCCCTGTTGTCTGCGCCAGAATCTGAAAATTGACATTATAAATGTGATAATTTTTACTTACTTTTTTTTTTCGAGGCCAGGTTTTGAACCCAAGCTGTACTGTACCTATACGTCTGAAAACCAACTGCTAAGCCAACTCGACTACCTGGGTATACGGTATAAACTATGATATTTCTTATTTGATGGTCAATTTTATTTTCAATTCATAGATTAAAAATATTACCTAATATTGAATTAAAATAAATCAAATATTTTGCTTTGGTACTTTAAAATTTATTACATTATGAATTATTTTAAATAAAAGTTGTTATTTTGCACGTGTTTTGAAGAAAAATGCTACGACGCCGGCGTCACTTTAATTCGAATCGACAGCGGTGGTGGGATTAAATTTATTTAATTTAAATTTATTAAATTTTAATTTCCTGACTTTTAATTTCCAGAATTTTTATTTCAAATTTGGAGATTTTCGAAGATTTTTGATTGTTATTATTTGCGCCGTAGTTTTTCTTAAAAATCCGTATTGAAGTAACGAAGTTAGAAACTTTTTCAATATTTATAAAATCAAAAATTTGATACATAGTTGAAATAAAGATTTATGATTACTAGAAAGACATAAAAGACCGATTCCCCAACTATAATATTATTCCTTTCTCATTATAGGAAAAAAAAAAATTGGAGAATGTAAGAAATCTCGATGGCGTAATGGTAAATAGGCACGATGGTACCTTTGGCAATCCGTTGTACAGTGGTTCAACTCCCAAGCCGGCAAAGTTATTTTAAAAATAAATTTCCTAATTAATTAATTTTTTAATATTTTTATTAATAAATATTATAAACACAGTTATTTATCGGTCTTAAAACTTTAAAAGGGCCTTTAGTTAATTAGCTATTAGAAAACATAAAATATTTAAAATACACGTTTTACATTAGCTAGTTAACTAAAGGGCTTTTTATATGGGTTGATAATACCGGACGTAAGAGGTTTAAAATTTCCGCCCCCAATTTAGAAATTTGACCGCCCTTCTTACCCCAATAATATCTCATATAATAATTATTGTAATATAAAATGCTTATCATAATTTGTAACCAATCAGAAACAAGAGTTTTTCTAACGGCGAAATTTTTTTTTATACATAATCTTGATACATAAATAACTATAATGTTACATATTTTTTACATTTCAATATTAATAAAAATTATAAAAAGCGCGTCTCGAAATTTAATTTAATAAAAAGGGATTTTGGAGAATAAGACGGATTTTTATTTATAAAATTATTATATTATACGAGTATATATTTCATAATATTTTATTATGTACTTATTAAAGTAGTCATGGACAATATCAAAACCGTGAAATAAATATCACAAAGTTTAACTAATAAATCATCTTTACATATTATATACCGGAATTGTAAGCGACTAAAACTTTACTATTTAATCTACACTTTCAGGTATCAAACCGGTGATGAAAATATCGTACCGTCCATCTTATAAAATACCTGTATATGTTAGACATTGCTTTTATTGTAACAAAACGAAACGATTAAAACATTACCTAATCGGTACCGTATGTTCAACTATATTTTAGTTAATAAACTTTCAGTGCCGATCCGATAAAGCAATTGCCTTCAGAATAACGGTGCGAAAATATGTACATTGAAACTATACCTAAACAGTACAGTGTAAATATGAACTAAAATTTATGTGCCGCTTAGGTACCATTTTGGTACTTAATTTTCAGGTAATAATTGTAATATAAAATGCGTATAATAATTTGTAACCAATGAGAAACAAGAGTTTTGCTAACGGTGAAATTTTTCTTCGTTCTGATTGGTTACAACTGTTTTAAAACGTAATTAAAATTCATTGATCTTTAAATTACTTATTTTTATAATAAATATTTTAATGTTACGTATGTTTCACATTTTAATATTAATAAAAATTATTATATTATATAATATATTTCATAATATGTTATTATGTACTTATTAAACCTGTCATGGACAAATATTATTATGTTGAACAATATCAAAACGGTGAGGTAAAAATCATAAAATTTAACCAATAAAGCATCTTTACATATTATATACCGGAATTGTAGCAACTAAAACATTACTATTTAAACTGTACTTTAAGGTATCAAACCGGTGATGGAAATATCGTACATTCCATCTTATAAAATACATGTACATGTTAGATATCGCTTTTATAGTAACAAAACAAAACGATCAAAACATTACCTAAACGGTACCGTATGTTCAAATATATTTTAGCTAATAAAATTTCAATGCCGATCCGATACAACAATTGCCTTCAGAATAACGGTCCGAAAATATGTACATTGAAACTATACCTAAACAGTACAGTGTAAATATGAACTAAAATTTATGTGCCGCTTAGGTACCATTTTGGTACTTAATTTTCAGGTATGAAAATATATGTACATATTCGTTATACTTCAATGGTATACCGGTATAAAACCGACGTTGATGTTACTTGGGCAACTTGCCATCAAATCTAAACCCAATTGAGTACCGAATATTAAAATGCGATCTTCTTCAGGTCCACTGTCAAAAATAAGGAACTGCTGAATGGTTCCATTCGGATTAAATTCGATGACATAATCTGGAATTTCAAGTTCCGTAAGGTTCGAAGGTGTTGGAAGTGCAGCCCCAGCCACTTGACGCGCTCTTTGAATGTTGCGCTTCAACCGATCTTTCGAAGGAAGTGCGGCTTTTACCGCAGCTGGAAGTCCAATACTGGTTACGGCAATATTCTGGTGAGGTGTGTCTTGACTGTTCCGAGCTTTATCCTTGATTTCTGCCAGGACTTGCCGGGTTTTGACCTCCGCTGCCCGTGGTACGTGGTTGTGCTCTTCAGCACTCTCATAAACGATTAATTCACCTTTTGTGTGAACAACGGCTAGACATATACTTTTGTTGTATTCTACACATTTCCAAAAAAATTTTATCGTTAACATTCCTGTTTTTGGTATACACGAAGCTTTTGTGTAGTAATTGATCATTCCCTTTTCGACTTTTGATAAACGTAAGAACCATTTTTTATTTAAACTTAATCAGGGCTAGGAATGAGTTACTTTTATTACTAAAAGTTATGTAGGTCTTATAATATAAGACCAAGTAAATTAATTTCTTACCAACACAAAAAAATTTTTAAAAAATTAAATTTTCAAATTTGATTTTTTAATTTCAGTGAAAAACAAAAACGTTTGCGATTATTTAAAAAAAAAGTAACAAGAAGTAACCGTTTTGAACATAATAAAAATAATAGCCAAAATTCCATCAAAATCGGAGCAGTGGTTTTATGTTTGTACGATTTTTAGAAAATTTTAAGCATTAGGCGTAAATGTTTTAGGCGTAAAGGATTAGGCGTAATTGCGTTAGGCGTTCAAGTTTTAGGCGTAGTCGGTTTTAGGCATTAAAACCATTAGGCATAAATTCCTTTAGGCGTAAAGGATTAGGCGTATTGACTTAGGCGTAAGTGTGTTAGGCGTAAAAGTTTTAGGCGTAAGTACGTGATACCCCATGGATTTGATACTTTTTTTAGGTTGGTACATGGTGTTAAAATAGGTAGTTAAAACGAAAAAAGGCAAATAAAGGCAAAAAGGTCAAAAAAGCTCAAAAAGGTCGTTAAAACGAAAAATGGCAAAAAAAGGTCAAAACAAATAGGGCTTATATAACGTAGTTTTCCATAAAACAAATTTTGGTACTAATATCATAAAAATAGGACGTAAAATAAAAAAAAGGTCTAAACCTAAAAATCTCATCTCTACTTATCAGGAACTCATTTAGGCTGCTGGGGCCGGGGGGTCATTTAATTTATTGCAAAAGAAAAACTTTCACTTTTACGTCCCCTGGGTATTAAGAAAAACGGTACTGGGATAGTTATGAAAAATATCACCTGCTGTCCCCCCCCCCCGGATTATAAACGAAAATTGCAAAAGATTCAATGAAAAATAATCCCCCTTCCCCGAATATGAAGATTATTTTTATCGGTAGGAATTTTTCTTTTCAATTTAAATATATTTGAATAATATTCTCCCAAGGGGTCGTCCATAAATTACGTCACGCAATTTTAAGCAATTTTTAACCCCCTCCCCCCCCGATCGTCACACAAACCTAGACCCCCTTCCAAGTGTTACGTCACATATTCTTGAAACCCCCCACCCACAAATTTTTCAAATTTAAAATTTATATAAAAAGAAACCCGGGGCGGATTTCATGGGTGTCATCCCCACCTCGGCTGATGACCTTTTTTTTTAGGGGTAGCACCTCAGAGGAAACATCTATGAAGGGCGGTCCGCCCCCCCTAGCTGCGCCAATGGCTTCAGTGGCTTAGCCACTCAAAAAATAGTTTTCTTTAAATACTTATAATCAAATATTTAATCCATATATTTTGTGACGTCACAATATTTGAAACCCCCAGCCCTCCATCGGCATAAGGGTCGGAACCCCCCCCCTATATAATGTGATATTTTTGCCGGTTACCCAGTCAGTTAAAGGAAAATGAAGAAGAACGCGGGAATTGAAATCAACTTTCCTAAAATCCTCTGTCTTCCCCTAGTCATTGCACCAAAATTGAAGAGGAGAAAATTCCCTACAGAACGAGGTTTCAGAATTTACTTCAGATCTGAAGTAAATCCTGAAACCTCGTTTTGTTTTGTTCACCATCGAAGGTGAAGTTTAAATGTACGAAATTTTTATTCAGAATAAGAATTATTCAAAACTTTTTTCAATTGTTTTCTCTGGATTTTCTTTTTATTTCATAAATACTTAATATAATGTAGGAAAATTTTGTTAACCTGTTTTATAGAGAATTTTGTACTCTGCAATTTTGATTTGATGATAACTTTCACTAAAAATGAAAGTAAGCGAGTTATAGACGAAAAACTACTGTAGAGGATTAAAATCCCCATTTGGGGAAAAGGCTAGCAGGGAATTTTAGGCGATGTTGCAAATAAAATCGTTGTCAAATTTTGGAATTCAGTCTTCAGAAAATTCAGAAAATTTTAAACTATTATTTATTGGGTTTTGTCAAGGTTTATCGCCTCACCCTTGCTACGGCTCTGGTTAAACCTCTCAGGTCTACAGCTGGACTGGTCTTCCAATAAAATTTTTACCAGTTGATTTGGGTGAACACTTCGCCGTTCTCTATATTTAACACTAAAGTTTTTAATTTCTTGTCTTACACTTTTAGGTCCGAACAAATTACTTTGTTAGGCACGCACCATTAACCGTAGCATTTTTTATTGGATTTGTTTCAGAATCTCTGTATCGGAATTTGAAGTTGATCCCCACTAGGGGTGCGCATATAATCGATTAATCGATCACCGTAATTCGAATAATCGATTATTTCATAATCTATTATGATAAGTTATAAGTTATAATAATCGATTAATCGATTATAGAAATAATCGATTGTGAAAATAATCGATTGTGGAAAATAATCAATTATAGAATACTTTATTTTTTATTGATAGCAGGTTTATTCTATATAAGCATAATATCTTGTTTTAATACATACAACTTTTTAAACTTAAACGTAATCCCAACCCCAACAGCAATAAGAACGACCGAAATAATCGATTATTCGAATTACGGTGATCGATTAATCGATTATATGCGCATGCGCACCCCTATTAATAGCCCTACCTATAGTCCATCCGTTTTAAGAATGCAGAACTAGATTGTACTAAAATTGTGAACTCGGAACGTGATTGGTTAAAATTTTTACAGGTTTACACTGCCAAAATTTTATTTGCGATTGATGACTCACGAATATTTTTTTCTAAAAGTTTCTGGCAAATTTAAATAATTTGTACAAGATAAATTGCTATTTGATAAAAAAATACTTTTAACTCGATTATTTCAAGTATCAAATAAGTGACATTTGGTTTTTGTCACTCATACACTTTAATTATTTGACGTTTCCCAGTGTAAATCTGACTTGCCGTTCAAGGCGACCTCTACTGCAATTCAAAACCAGATGGACTATAGTTATGAGTTCATAATCCGGTTATGAGTTCATAATAGAGTTATGAGTGCATAATCGATTATGGGTTCACAATTGATTATGAACTCATAATCGATTATGAATAATCGATTATTGACAATAATTGATTAATCGAAAAAATCGATTATTCGATTTTCGATTATGAAATTTCATAATCGCGCACCCCTAATTCCCCACAGTTGCATTCCGTACGTCCACATTTGGAGTTTGCGATTTAATTGTTTCCGTTTAGTGAATATATATTTTTTCCACGTTAAGCGTAGATCAAGATGCATCTAGATACTTTGCTTCTTCAGCCTGAGGTATGTTTTGGTCGTTCAATTTGACAGGAAAGCAACATTCACTGCGCATTGTGAAAGTCACCTGAACATTGGCCTTAATTCGCCATTTCTTCATTCTTTCATGAAGCTCATTCATATTTTCTTGTAGGATATTAGCCGCAATCTTTGGGCTTTTGTGTATGGCTTGCAGTGTCGTCAGTAAATGTTGCAGTCATCATTGCAAGGTATAGCACTGGCCCCAAGATACTGCGTTGAGGAACGCCCGACTGGATTGGTCTAAGATTTGCATAGGCTTCTCGAAATTTCACTCGGAATTGACTATTTCCCAAATAACACTTAAGAATTTGATATATGTTATCAGGAAGAGATCTTCTAATTTTGTGTAACAGTCTCCTATGTCCGACTTTATCAAAAGCGTGGCTTATATCAAGGAAGACCGCTGTGCAGTTTTTTTTCTTCCAGTGCTCTACCGATCTTAGTCGTTATATGATGGACATGTTACACTATTGTACGCTCTTGCTTGAATCCAAATTGGTGGTTAGGGATTATGTTTCTCTTTTAAAATTGGTTTCATTCTCCTTAGAAGCAACTTTTCAAAGAGTTGGGACAGTATTGGTCTCCATTAGGTTTTCCTGGTAACCGTAAGGTTAACCTTCCATTGGCTTGAAAAGTGTCGTGTATTTAAAATAGTGTTAAACAGTTTTGTGATGAATCTTATGCCAACACCTGGAAGTTCCTTTAGAATTTTTCCTGTGATAAGGTCAAACTCAGGGGCTTTTTTAGGATTGAGGTTTTTAATGAAAGAACTTTTGAATATTTTAATAGGTATTTCCAGTTGTGGAGGAACCTCCAATATTGATTGATTTAATATTGATGGTCAGGGATAGTTAGGAAATTTTGCGTTTTTTAGTACAAATGTTTAATTTATTAATCTCCAGTTAGACTTAACTGGCAGGTAAGTGAGGTCTGATATCTTCCCGTTGCACTTAACATATTAGATTTATCTGACAGGTAAATTTAATTGGAGATTGATAAACTAGACCTTAAGTCAGAGAAATTAAAACTTTGCTCAGGGAAATATTTGAATATTAATTTCTTACTTTTATTTTTTCAAATTATAAAGTCATAGTAAGTATTGAGCACTGACTTACCTCGATCAGTGCATTTTTGTTTTCCAATTAACTGAGAAAGACTGGAAAATTTTTAATTTTAGTCAGGGAAAACCTAAAAACGTCTGGAATTTAGTGAGAACCCTATTCAAATTATGAAGATCTGTATCAAGTTGAGATTTATTTTGAAAATCAGAACTTCAAATTATGAAGATCTGAATTTGCAGTAAATAATTTCAAGTTACCAAGTTAAGATTTATCTTAAAAACCATAACTTCAAATTATGAAGATCTGAATTTGCAGTAAAAACTTCAAGTTACCAAATTGAGATTTATCTTGTAAATCAGAACTACAAATTATGAAGATCTGAATTTACAGTAAAGAATTTTAAGTTACCAAGTTAAGATTTATCTTGAAAACCATAACTTCAAATTATGAAGATCTGAATTTGCAGTAAAAATTTCAAGTTACCAAATTGAGATTTATCTTGTAAATCAGAACTACAAATTGTGAAGATCTGAATTTGCATTAAAGAACTTCGAGTTACCAAGTTGAGATTTATCTTGAAAAAAATGAAATTTAATGAGTTATAGATGAAAAACTGCGCTAGCGGTGCCAAAATCCCCAATTGAATTGGGGAAGAACCTATCAGAGGATTTTGGTGGTTCACACTCAAATACACATTTCTGCAAAATTTCAGCTTACTCAGATTATTTGCAAAATCGAACTATTTTGTTGACTTCCTTAAAATTTTGAAAAATCTATTTTGTAGAGAATTTTAGTACCTACCTAAATTAATTATGAAAATGAATGAGAATTTTTCATAAAAATGAAAATGAATGAGAATTTTTCATAAAAATGAAAATTAGCGAGTTATAGGAAAAACACTATGTTGAAGGAATTAAAATCCCTAATTGGGGGGAAGCAGACAAAAATTGAAGAGACTTTTGGGGGATTCATGCAGATACTCAGGACTTCCACTTGTCTTACAATCCTAAAAATATCTAAAATTTTAAAATGTATCGTAAATTCCCAAAATTGTCCTAAAATTCGTGCAAAAGATACTACACCTAAAATTACTGGATTTTTTTCAAAATTTAAATAAAATGGTTTTAAAAGATAATAAATATAATAAGAACCTTCTTATAACAACGAAACTAAGGTAAATAGGCGCAACTAGATCCAACATTTTAAGGGGGGAGGAAATTTGTTTTTGATTTGATTTTCGATGTAGAGCTGTTTTCTTATTCATCTGATGTATAAATGTTTTTAAATGAGTAAATCTCAATATAGAACAACTTTTTAACTCTTATGAGATCCTAAGTAGTCGGGGGATTTTAAAGTTCATAATTTTTTACTCTTTGAAGAACGTTTTTCAGGATTTACGACTCTCAAAATTTATTCGATTTAGATGCATCACAATCTTGGTAAAAGTGCTATAAATAGCGCAGGATTAAGTCTTTTTTTACAACTTCAGTTTATCACATTCCTGATAGGATTCCCAGAAAAAAAAA
Source organism: Podabrus alpinus (assembly GCA_932274525.1). NCBI lineage: Eukaryota > Metazoa > Arthropoda > Insecta > Coleoptera > Cantharidae > Podabrus > Podabrus alpinus. Next base: position 24,515,660 of record OW026453.1, read on the forward strand.
ACAATTTTCAAAAAACTTGAAGAAAACTATGTTTTTCTGGAATTTTTTTAAAATTCGGTAGTTTAATTTTGACAATAAAATTTTTTAATTTAAAATTAAGAGAAGAAAAAATAATAGAACAGGAACGTTGTACAGAAATTATTATCAACTAAAGAGGTGCGTGAAGAGAATGGCTCATGTTGGGGAAGTGATTGGATTGGAAATAAATTAAATGAAAATGAAATAACACGAAGAAGTACGTGTTCATTGTAGTTATTGTTATTATTGTAAAAGGTTTATTGTAAAAAAGGTTTAGCCGTAGATGAAAAAAAAAAAATAAATAAAATACGGGATGTTGGATGACAAACTATGCAACAGAAAAACCTTGAGATTCAACTAGAAAGCGAAAAGATGTTGAATATATTAGAAGAGGAAGAATGAGTAGAAAAATCCTAAGGCGGATATTTGGTAGAAAGATGGTTGATGACACTTGGTATAAGAGAAACAACAAAGAGGTGATGGATTTTTATGATGAACGAACCAGACATAGTAGATGTAGTGGGGGCCCAGAGATTGAGATGATCGGGTCACTTGATAACAATGGGTGGAGAGAGAGTGGCAAACAAGATATTATGGAATAGGAAGGAAGGAGACGACGTGGAAAACCGGTGTAAAATGGAGTGGGGAAGTGCAGGAAGACCTACAGCTACTGTATATGATAGAGTGGATGTGATAGGGGGGATAGAGTGTAGCAAAGAAAGTTTGTAAATCTTTTTTGCTTGGTGGGTATGGTGGTACCATAAGATGTTTCAATTTTTTTTATTGCTTTGCATAAGGAGCAATAATTTGCCTTTGTTGCTGATAATTTACCAATGTAATCGTTAAAAGATTGAATTTTTAATAGACGTTCTTTAGCCGTTTTATTAAATTTTCTATTGTCTTCCATTATTTGCGAACATTTCGTTTTTCTACAATTTTTGGTTTTTCGGTTATTGGAGTTTGTTCTTTTATGTGGGTTTCATTACAATCGGAAGTGACCAACTATTCTGCATTATGGATAGTTTTTGTCAGATGTTTGACTGCATTTTCTAGAGAAAAAAGGATTTCTAAAGAAATCAAGAATGAAGAAAAAAAGTAGTAAAATTTGTTCCGATAAAACCTTGATAATTTCAAAGAAATTTTTTTGTTTTAACCAATTTTATCTTATTTTCAGATAGCAAAACTGTCGGCGATGTGAAAAATTGCTTCGATGAGTTGTTTGAATCCATAGAAAGCATTCCACTCAGGTCACAGGTATGTCATATTCATTTATATACAATTTTTCTAAAATTTTCTATTTAGGTTTTAGATGAAGATGATATGGAAACAGTGATTGGAAAATTAATAAACAATATGTTTAATGACTTAATTACAATACCATTTTTATCATATAAACAGTCATTGGAGATGCTTATTAATTTAGGTATTCACAAGTTGAAAAAAAATTATTTGTATGTAATTAATTGGTGTGATTTTACGATTGGAGAACGACTGCAACATATGTGGATGTAAGTAGCTAACAATTGAGGAAAATCAAATTTCATCATTAAATTTGTTTTAGCAATGATGTTTCAACCACCACGGGCGAATTTCAACGAAAAACGTTAAATGTATTACATTTTGCTAAGAGTTCCTCTCAGTTCAATTTTATTGTGTGGATTCATGTGATACTGGAATTTTTACAATTGATTGTTGAATATAGCCGTTCATTTTTTGATGAAAATAAATTAATGGTTTTAAAGTATGCATGCGACAAATACATGAACAATAAAGCGTGGTCTTCGAAGTCTTTAAGATTAGAAACAACACAGCTTTTTGATTTGTCTTTTCCTTTAACATATGATGACGTTAAAGTTATTAACAGGTGAGATTAAAAGGTTATTTTGTTGTGGTTATAACTATTGAGCTTTTTCAGTAACATTCCGGCCAAATGGCAGTTGGAATTAATTTCTAATAACAAAAATTGGTCCGTAACTACAATGTTTCATTTTTCTAAGAAACCCGTTTTTCCTAGTATAATATATGAAAGCCTTGGTAAGGAATTTGTACATTTACACAAAGTTTTGATTATAAAATGTTCTTTTTAGGTGAAGACTACTCATCTACCAATTTAGGCAATAGTTTTTATTTTACATTGTTGGAACGTTTTAGCGATCGAATTTCTTGATTCAGGTTGATATTTTAAAATTCTTACAATAAAAAGTTATCATAAATGAGTGGTTCCTTTCAATCATTTGCCTTATATTATGTAAAAGATTGATGATCAAATTAATAATCACATGAAGAATTTTTATAGAAATTTTACAAAATTTGCATTCCCATAACTGCATGACACACTTTTTAGGGAAATTGTTACAGGTTCATTTGGACAGTCGAATGCACATGCTTTCCAAATTTCAGTTTGCCTGAATTTTTGGGTATTTATAAACCCAATATCAATGCTAACAAAAGGAGGAATAAATATCAAAAAAATTAAAATATTGTAGAACATTATTTTTTCAAGAAATACCTGGGAGAAATGTCGGAATTTTAGCAAGTCCTTTTCAGCAAATAATGATCTTGCCAAAAGGGGGGAAAATTTCTGGAAAATCATAATAAAGTAAAACGTCACCCAAACCTTTGGATTCCCAAACATAAAATCTAGGACAAATTGCTATTGTATTAATTTTATTAATCACTTTTCTCAAATAACTAATATACTATATTTATGGTGACAATGGAAGGGCGGATAAGAGCTTTCTTTTTAACAATATTTTCAAAATTTCTGTATCAAAGTCGCGGAGTTTAAAAATTCAATTTTAAAGCCTTTATTTATAGACCACAGGGACGTGCTCAACCAACTTTTTTCAGGGGAGAGCAATCCTCAATTTGCCAACTGAATCAATTAAACATTGCCAACTTTTTGTAAGTAATACATTGGATATAAATTGGGACATAAAAAAATAGATCATTTTATAATAATAATAAAAATATAATTTTCCCTATTAATCCATATTAAAAATTCTTAAACTTAAAAAAAATAAAAACATTTTATTTTAAAACATTTTATTTGTTGTTTAAAAATTTATATTTATAGATAGCAAAACCGTGTTGTAGTAAAGCAATTTTTGAGCAATCTTACAACTTTTAGGACAAATATTTGTCCTTTATAATCGCGGCCCTAAATAAAATAATTATGAATACTTAAATTAAAATTTATTATTACATTTTACATTGAATGTTGGTTTCAACAACTAAGCAAAACTTTTACGCATTATTTAATTATTTCAAAATTAGTAACATTGTGTAACTAAAATAACGCGTTTAGTTACAAAATATAATTAAACACGTTATTTTAGTTACAAAATATAACTAAACACGTTATTTTGTACAGTTGGTATGTACAGTACAGTTGGAGAAAATAGGCATATTATTTTGTTATTACTTGAAATGTTTTTGAATTGATAAAATTTTTACATTGGCTTTTGCCAACTTCACCAACTTTTGGGTGATTTTGCCAACTTTCTAAAATATTGGGGGGTGGGCACGTCCCAGATTGACCAATATCTGCTTTGAACGTATTCTACACCAGTGGAGGCTGGTATGGGGAAGGCGACGGGGCGCCTCCCTTCCAAAATTAGAATAGAATATTATTATTTCTATATAATTATTGTTGAAATTATAACATGAAATAATTATAAATTTTAATTTGAAGGGGAGGTAGTAAAATTTGCGATTTGCAGTGCTTGTGCCTATTCGAAGCTGTTGTTTTTTTCAGCGAAAGATAATTTTTTACGGATTCTTTCAGATATTCTAGGTTGATATCGATGTGAATCTGGCGATTTGTCAAAGACTATTTTGGATAGCAAAAATTCTTTGCAGCGAATCCGTTTGGTAGCCTTCAGTGACGGCTTGCCAAACAGGGCATAAACAAAGTTATCCAGTAAAGGGGTTAAAGTAATATTTGAGGTTGCTATACACCACAATTTGGTTTATTGATTGGAGATCTGAGGAGTCTAAATCATGTTAGAAAAAGCTGTTTAAAGGGACTTGAGGAATCCTAACCCAAAGGCGATTATGCAAATAAAGTTTAAAAAAATAAACTATGGGATCCTCCAGGTTACATGGTTTACATTTATTGAACATTTTGATGGCCCAGCTTGCTGGAGGGGAGTATTCCATATCCCTCAGACCCTTTGATTTTTATTTATCACTTTCAATTGTTGACCTTAATATTTAATTTTTCAATGAAGATTATTAATAGTTGTATGAACCGTATCATCGTGATCCAGGATCCGAATCCTGATCACAGGTGATTATGTAAACGAAGTTTAAAAAAATTACTACCACAGAGACGGGCCTGGGGGATATGGATTAACCTGAGATTCCCTGAGCAAAGTTTTAATTTCTCTGACTTAAGGTCTAGTTTATCAATCTCCAATTAAATTTACCTGTCAGATAAATCTAATATGTTAAGTGCAACGGGAAGATATCAGACCTCACTTACCTGCCAGTTAAGTCTAACTGGAGATTAATAAATTAAACATTTGTACTAAAAAACGCAAAATTTCCTAACTATCCCTGACCATCAATATTAAATCAATCAATATTGGAGGTTCCTCCACAACTGGAAATACCTATTAAAATATTCAAAAGTTCTTTCATTAAAAACCTCAATCCTAAAAAAGCCCCTGAGTTTGACCTTATCACAGGAAAAATTCTAAAGGAACTTCCAGGTGTTGGCATAAGATTCATCACAAAACTGTTTAACACTATTTTAAATACACGACACTTTTCAAGCCAATGGAAGGTTAACCTTACGGTTACCAGGAAAACCTAATGGAGACCAATACTGTCCCAACTCTTTGAAAAGTTGCTTCTAAGGAGAATGAAACCAATTTTAAAAGAGAAACATAATCCCTAACCACCAATTTGGATTCAAGCAAGAGCGTACAATAGTGTAACATGTCCATCATATAACGACTAAGATCGGTAGAGCACTGGAAGAAAAAAAACTGCACAGCGGTCTTCCTTGATATAAGCCACGCTTTTGATAAAGTCGGACATAGGAGACTGTTACACAAAATTAGAAGATCTCTTCCTGATAACATATATCAAATTCTTAAGTGTTATTTGGGAAATAGTCAATTCCGAGTGAAATTTCGAGAAGCCTATGCAAATCTTAGACCAATCCAGTCGGGCGTTCCTCAACGCAGTATCTTGGGGCCAGTGCTATACCTTGCAATGATGACTGCAACATTTACTGACGACACTGCAAGCCATACACAAAAGCCCAAAGATTGCGGCTAATATCCTACAAGAAAATATGAATGAGCTTCATGAAAGAATGAAGAAATGGCGAATTAAGGCCAATGTTCAGGTGACTTTCACAATGCGCAGTGAATGTTGCTTTCCTGTCAAATTGAACGACCAAAACATACCTCAGGCTGAAGAAGCAAAGTATCTAGATGCATCTTGATCTACGCTTAACGTGGAAAAAATATATATTCACTAAACGGAAACAATTAAATCGCAAACTCCAAATGTGGACGTACGGAATGCAACTGTGGGGAATTAGGGGTGCGCGATTATGAAATTTCATAATCGAAAATCGAATAATCGATTTTTTCGATTAATCAATTATTGTCAATAATCGATTATTCATAATCGATTATGAGTTCATAATCAATTGTGAACCCATAATCGATTATGCACTCATAACTCTATTATGAACTCATAACCGGATTATGAACTCATAACTATAGTCCATCTGGTTTTGAATTGCAGTAGAGGTCGCCTTGAACGGCAAGTCAGATTTACACTGGGAAACGTCAAATAATTAAAGTGTATGAGTGACAAAAACCAAATGTCACTTATTTGATACTTGAAATAATCGAGTTAAAAGTATTTTTTTATCAAATAGCAATTTATCTTGTACAAATTATTTAAATTTGCCAGAAACTTTTAGAAAAAAATATTCGTGAGTCATCAATCGCAAATAAAATTTTGGCAGTGTAAACCTGTAAAAATTTTAACCAATCACGTTCCGAGTTCACAATTTTAGTACAATCTAGTTCTGCATTCTTAAAACGGATGGACTATAGGTAGGGCTATTAATAGGGGTGCGCATGCGCATATAATCGATTAATCGATCACCGTAATTCGAATAATCGATTATTTCGGTCGTTCTTATTGCTGTTGGGGTTGGGATTACGTTTAAGTTTAAAAAGTTGTATGTATTAAAACAAGATATTATGCTTATATAGAATAAACCTGCTATCAATAAAAAATAAAGTATTCTATAATTGATTATTTTCCACAATCGATTATTTTCACAATCGATTATTTCTATAATCGATTAATCGATTATTATAACTTATAACTTATCATAATAGATTATGAAATAATCGATTATTCGAATTACGGTGATCGATTAATCGATTATATGCGCACCCCTAGTGGGGATCAACTTCAAATTCCGATACAGAGATTCTGAAACAAATCCAATAAAAAATGCTACGGTTAATGGTGCGTGCCTAACAAAGTAATTTGTTCGGACCTAAAAGTGTAAGACAAGAAATTAAAAACTTTAGTGTTAAATATAGAGAACGGCGAAGTGTTCACCCAAATCAACTGGTAAAAATTTTATTGGAAGACCAGTCCAGCTGTAGACCTGAGAGGTTTAACCAGAGCCGTAGCAAGGGTGAGGCGATAAACCTTGACAAAACCCAATAAATAATAGTTTAAAATTTTCTGAATTTTCTGAAGACTGAATTCCAAAATTTGACAACGATTTTATTTGCAACATCGCCTAAAATTCCCTGCTAGCCTTTTCCCCAAATGGGAATACTTTTATTTTTTCAAATTATAAAGTCATAGTAAGTATTGAGCACTGACTTACCTCGATCAGTGCATTTTTGTTTTCCAATTAACTGAGAAAGACTGGAAAATTTTTAATTTTAGTCAGGGAAAACCTAAAAACGTCTGGAATTTAGTGAGAACCCTATTCAAATTATGAAGATCTGTATCAAGTTGAGATTTATTTTGAAAATCAGAACTTCAAATTATGAAGATCTGAATTTGCAGTAAATAATTTCAAGTTACCAAGTTAAGATTTATCTTAAAAACCATAACTTCAAATTATGAAGATCTGAATTTGCAGTAAAAACTTCAAGTTACCAAATTGAGATTTATCTTGTAAATCAGAACTACAAATTATGAAGATCTGAATTTACAGTAAAGAATTTTAAGTTACCAAGTTAAGATTTATCTTGAAAACCATAACTTCAAATTATGAAGATCTGAATTTGCAGTAAAAATTTCAAGTTACCAAATTGAGATTTATCTTGTAAATCAGAACTACAAATTGTGAAGATCTGAATTTGCATTAAAGAACTTCGAGTTACCAAGTTGAGATTTATCTTGAAAAAAATGAAATTTAATGAGTTATAGATGAAAAACTGCGCTAGCGGTGCCAAAATCCCCAATTGAATTGGGGAAGAACCTATCAGAGGATTTTGGTGGTTCACACTCAAATACACATTTCTGCAAAATTTCAGCTTACTCAGATTATTTGCAAAATCGAACTATTTTGTTGACTTCCTTAAAATTTTGAAAAATCTATTTTGTAGAGAATTTTAGTACCTACCTAAATTAATTATGAAAATGAATGAGAATTTTTCATAAAAATGAAAATGAATGAGAATTTTTCATAAAAATGAAAATTAGCGAGTTATAGGAAAAACACTATGTTGAAGGAATTAAAATCCCTAATTGGGGGGAAGCAGACAAAAATTGAAGAGACTTTTGGGGGATTCATGCAGATACTCAGGACTTCCACTTGTCTTACAATCCTAAAAATATCTAAAATTTTAAAATGTATCGTAAATTCCCAAAATTGTCCTAAAATTCGTGCAAAAGATACTACACCTAAAATTACTGGATTTTTTTCAAAATTTAAATAAAATGGTTTTAAAAGATAATAAATATAATAAGAACCTTCTTATAACAACGAAACTAAGGTAAATAGGCGCAACTAGATCCAACATTTTAAGGGGGGAGGAAATTTGTTTTTGATTTGATTTTCGATGTAGAGCTGTTTTCTTATTCATCTGATGTATAAATGTTTTTAAATGAGTAAATCTCAATATAGAACAACTTTTTAACTCTTATGAGATCCTAAGTAGTCGGGGGATTTTAAAGTTCATAATTTTTTACTCTTTGAAGAACGTTTTTCAGGATTTACGACTCTCAAAATTTATTCGATTTAGATGCATCACAATCTTGGTAAAAGTGCTATAAATAGCGCAGGATTAAGTCTTTTTTTACAACTTCAGTTTATCACATTCCTGATAGGATTCCCAGAAAAAAAAACAATTTTCAAAAAACTTGAAGAAAACTATGTTTTTCTGGAATTTTTTTAAAATTCGGTAGTTTAATTTTGACAATAAAATTTTTTAATTTAAAATTAAGAGAAGAAAAAATAATAGAACAGGAACGTTGTACAGAAATTATTATCAACTAAAGAGGTGCGTGAAGAGAATGGCTCATGTTGGGGAAGTGATTGGATTGGAAATAAATTAAATGAAAATGAAATAACACGAAGAAGTACGTGTTCATTGTAGTTATTGTTATTATTGTAAAAGGTTTATTGTAAAAAAGGTTTAGCCGTAGATGAAAAAAAAAAAATAAATAAAATACGGGATGTTGGATGACAAACTATGCAACAGAAAAACCTTGAGATTCAACTAGAAAGCGAAAAGATGTTGAATATATTAGAAGAGGAAGAATGAGTAGAAAAATCCTAAGGCGGATATTTGGTAGAAAGATGGTTGATGACACTTGGTATAAGAGAAACAACAAAGAGGTGATGGATTTTTATGATGAACGAACCAGACATAGTAGATGTAGTGGGGGCCCAGAGATTGAGATGATCGGGTCACTTGATAACAATGGGTGGAGAGAGAGTGGCAAACAAGATATTATGGAATAGGAAGGAAGGAGACGACGTGGAAAACCGGTGTAAAATGGAGTGGGGAAGTGCAGGAAGACCTACAGCTACTGTATATGATAGAGTGGATGTGATAGGGGGGATAGAGTGTAGCAAAGAAAGTTTGTAAATCTTTTTTGCTTGGTGGGTATGGTGGTACCATAAGATGTTTCAATTTTTTTTATTGCTTTGCATAAGGAGCAATAATTTGCCTTTGTTGCTGATAATTTACCAATGTAATCGTTAAAAGATTGAATTTTTAATAGACGTTCTTTAGCCGTTTTATTAAATTTTCTATTGTCTTCCATTATTTGCGAACATTTCGTTTTTCTACAATTTTTGGTTTTTCGGTTATTGGAGTTTGTTCTTTTATGTGGGTTTCATTACAATCGGAAGTGACCAACTATTCTGCATTATGGATAGTTTTTGTCAGATGTTTGACTGCATTTTCTAGAGAAAAAAGGATTTCTAAAGAAATCAAGAATGAAGAAAAAAAGTAGTAAAATTTGTTCCGATAAAACCTTGATAATTTCAAAGAAATTTTTTTGTTTTAACCAATTTTATCTTATTTTCAGATAGCAAAACTGTCGGCGATGTGAAAAATTGCTTCGATGAGTTGTTTGAATCCATAGAAAGCATTCCACTCAGGTCACAGGTATGTCATATTCATTTATATACAATTTTTCTAAAATTTTCTATTTAGGTTTTAGATGAAGATGATATGGAAACAGTGATTGGAAAATTAATAAACAATATGTTTAATGACTTAATTACAATACCATTTTTATCATATAAACAGTCATTGGAGATGCTTATTAATTTAGGTATTCACAAGTTGAAAAAAAATTATTTGTATGTAATTAATTGGTGTGATTTTACGATTGGAGAACGACTGCAACATATGTGGATGTAAGTAGCTAACAATTGAGGAAAATCAAATTTCATCATTAAATTTGTTTTAGCAATGATGTTTCAACCACCACGGGCGAATTTCAACGAAAAACGTTAAATGTATTACATTTTGCTAAGAGTTCCTCTCAGTTCAATTTTATTGTGTGGATTCATGTGATACTGGAATTTTTACAATTGATTGTTGAATATAGCCGTTCATTTTTTGATGAAAATAAATTAATGGTTTTAAAGTATGCATGCGACAAATACATGAACAATAAAGCGTGGTCTTCGAAGTCTTTAAGATTAGAAACAACACAGCTTTTTGATTTGTCTTTTCCTTTAACATATGATGACGTTAAAGTTATTAACAGGTGAGATTAAAAGGTTATTTTGTTGTGGTTATAACTATTGAGCTTTTTCAGTAACATTCCGGCCAAATGGCAGTTGGAATTAATTTCTAATAACAAAAATTGGTCCGTAACTACAATGTTTCATTTTTCTAAGAAACCCGTTTTTCCTAGTATAATATATGAAAGCCTTGGTAAGGAATTTGTACATTTACACAAAGTTTTGATTATAAAATGTTCTTTTTAGGTGAAGACTACTCATCTACCAATTTAGGCAATAGTTTTTATTTTACATTGTTGGAACGTTTTAGCGATCGAATTTCTTGATTCAGGTTGATATTTTAAAATTCTTACAATAAAAAGTTATCATAAATGAGTGGTTCCTTTCAATCATTTGCCTTATATTATGTAAAAGATTGATGATCAAATTAATAATCACATGAAGAATTTTTATAGAAATTTTACAAAATTTGCATTCCCATAACTGCATGACACACTTTTTAGGGAAATTGTTACAGGTTCATTTGGACAGTCGAATGCACATGCTTTCCAAATTTCAGTTTGCCTGAATTTTTGGGTATTTATAAACCCAATATCAATGCTAACAAAAGGAGGAATAAATATCAAAAAAATTAAAATATTGTAGAACATTATTTTTTCAAGAAATACCTGGGAGAAATGTCGGAATTTTAGCAAGTCCTTTTCAGCAAATAATGATCTTGCCAAAAGGGGGGAAAATTTCTGGAAAATCATAATAAAGTAAAACGTCACCCAAACCTTTGGATTCCCAAACATAAAATCTAGGACAAATTGCTATTGTATTAATTTTATTAATCACTTTTCTCAAATAACTAATATACTATATTTATGGTGACAATGGAAGGGCGGATAAGAGCTTTCTTTTTAACAATATTTTCAAAATTTCTGTATCAAAGTCGCGGAGTTTAAAAATTCAATTTTAAAGCCTTTATTTATAGACCACAGGGACGTGCTCAACCAACTTTTTTCAGGGGAGAGCAATCCTCAATTTGCCAACTGAATCAATTAAACATTGCCAACTTTTTGTAAGTAATACATTGGATATAAATTGGGACATAAAAAAATAGATCATTTTATAATAATAATAAAAATATAATTTTCCCTATTAATCCATATTAAAAATTCTTAAACTTAAAAAAAATAAAAACATTTTATTTTAAAACATTTTATTTGTTGTTTAAAAATTTATATTTATAGATAGCAAAACCGTGTTGTAGTAAAGCAATTTTTGAGCAATCTTACAACTTTTAGGACAAATATTTGTCCTTTATAATCGCGGCCCTAAATAAAATAATTATGAATACTTAAATTAAAATTTATTATTACATTTTACATTGAATGTTGGTTTCAACAACTAAGCAAAACTTTTACGCATTATTTAATTATTTCAAAATTAGTAACATTGTGTAACTAAAATAACGCGTTTAGTTACAAAATATAATTAAACACGTTATTTTAGTTACAAAATATAACTAAACACGTTATTTTGTACAGTTGGTATGTACAGTACAGTTGGAGAAAATAGGCATATTATTTTGTTATTACTTGAAATGTTTTTGAATTGATAAAATTTTTACATTGGCTTTTGCCAACTTCACCAACTTTTGGGTGATTTTGCCAACTTTCTAAAATATTGGGGGGTGGGCACGTCCCAGATTGACCAATATCTGCTTTGAACGTATTCTACACCAGTGGAGGCTGGTATGGGGAAGGCGACGGGGCGCCTCCCTTCCAAAATTAGAATAGAATATTATTATTTCTATATAATTATTGTTGAAATTATAACATGAAATAATTATAAATTTTAATTTGAAGGGGAGGTAGTAAAATTTGCGATTTGCAGTGCTTGTGCCTATTCGAAGCTGTTGTTTTTTTCAGCGAAAGATAATTTTTTACGGATTCTTTCAGATATTCTAGGTTGATATCGATGTGAATCTGGCGATTTGTTAAAGACTATTTTGGATAGCAAAAATTCTTTGCAGCGAATCCGTTTGGTAGCCTTCAGTGACGGCTTGCCAAACAGGGCATAAACAAAGTTATCCAGTAAAGGGGTTAAAGTAATATTTGAGGTTGCTATACACCACAATTTGGTTTATTGATTGGAGATCTGAGGAGTCTAAATCATGTTAGAAAAAGCTGTTTAAAGGGACTTGAGGAATCCTAACCCAAAGGCGATTATGCAAATAAAGTTTAAAAAAATAAACTATGGGATCCTCCAGGTTACATGGTTTACATTTATTGAACATTTTGATGGCCCAGCTTGCTGGAGGGGAGTATTCCATATCCCTCAGACCCTTTGATTTTTATTTATCACTTTCAATTGTTGACCTTAATATTTAATTTTTCAATGAAGATTATTAATAGTTGTATGAACCGTATCATCGTGATCCAGGATCCGAATCCTGATCACAGGTGATTATGTAAACGAAGTTTAAAAAAATTACTACCACAGAGACGGGCCTGGGGGATATGGATTAACCCCCCTCCATATGGCAAAATATTAAAAAATGTTTTATGATACTGCTTTCCTTTTAGGCTTCTATACAAAGTATAACAAGAAGCCTTATGATCTGGTTTTATGATGATATTATGTTGAGGGGGTATTCCATACCCTATTTTTCAAGTTGTCACTGAACAGCAAAAATGAATTTCAGTGTAATTCAACCAGCTTGTAAAAAAAAGACCAATTTTATAAGTGATTATTAAATATGTATTATTTCATATAATTGCACAAAATTACAAAAACATTGAGTATTCATTTTATTATAATTAATTGCAATAATTTTATTTTTTATTCAAAAATGACAAGAATAATAATTGTAATTAACTCATAAGGTATACGTATTTCTTACATGGCACGCCCCTCGTTTTAACCATGATGAGCAATTATCAAAAAAAATATGAATAATCCTATGCAGTATGGTGTGAACTTGATTTGAAGTAATTAAAAATTGGGTCTAGGTTGAGCAAAATGTGAGTAGCAATTAAGAGATCATAAGTTAATCAACTTGAACAAATTTTTGCATTTCCTACCAACTTGTAACGTTTTAGAATCACATTTAAAAAATTTCTGTTGGAAAAAAAACTTCAAAATTGAAATTTAAAACAATTTTGCTTGGCTATTGAAAATACCGAATAAAAAAGATTTTATAGTTTAGGCACATTATATTAACTAGTTCACAATAATCTAGTTAAAAGAAACCTTAATTCGATGTTCAAGCACTGTTAAGGTTTCTGGAGCTTAGAGGAGTAAATTGTTTTACTAATTATTTGCATTAGTCAACTTTTATCTTCCAATTGCTGAAGGACGTATCGTTCGTACCATTCATATTTTGATATGTTAAAATTGTTAATTAAAGTGTGTAATTAATTGTTTTATAAATAATGGTACGTATTATTTTTATTATATCATAATTATAATAAAATCTAATGTAGGTAGTATAAAAATAAAACATTATTTTTGATCAAATATTAGAAAAAATTACGTTTTCAAAGAATTACTTTTTAAAATTTCATTTAAGAATTTATTAATTGAACATTTTGTTCAATTCTCAAAAAAGACTCAATAGGGTCTTTGATTACCTGTTGATGGAAAGTTTCTAAAATGCTAAGTGTGTGGGGTAGTAGTGGTGACCACATTCTTCTTTATCAAATGATACTAAATTTTTTAATCGCGGGCATAATTATGCCGCAGGAGTCAGTGTGGGGCCCGGTGGTTTTTAATTTTTTCCAAAATTATCTTTCCGTTTTACATTTATTGGATTTTTATTTACTTATAAATCAATTTAGGATCGGGGAGCACGTGCCCTTGTGCACTTTAAGGTCGTCACTGCTTCTAAATTATGCCAAATAAACGGACCCGTATTTTGTTGTTTGGCCCTAAAGTGGCCCGTTTACATTGTACAGCTCTCAAAAATAATTAAAATTTGGCTTGTAGATTTTCGATAAACTATTTCTGCTGGCCGAATCGTATCACTTAAAGATATGATTTTTTTTGCGAAATGAAAAAATGTGTTAGTTTTTGTGTAAATAATTAAGGTCATAAAATGGGTGCCCTGATCAAATTTTGACTTTGAGTGCCTCTCGCCTAAAAAGGGGCAATACAAAATTCTCAAAAGATGTATTATCTCTATTATACTTTTGGCTACTTTCATACCAAATTTGACAAGGAAATTAATGATCATGGTCAAAAATCGTGATACATGAAAATAATTCGCAACATTGATTGATATTATAATAGGGAATGACCCAATAATTAATTCTCAACCTATAACAGAAATTTTTGTTATGTAACTATCCATCTAAGAAGTGATTGTCTAAGTTGTGCGGCCTAAAGGTCGCAATGGAGAGGGGATTAACAGATCAATTTAGCGTTATAGGCACAAAGATAGATTGATAAGATCCCCACCTGGGGCGAAAAAGGTGATAAGTCATATTTTTGGGCACACGGGATTGAGTCATGTAGTGAACCTGCATAAAATGTAAATAAGCCAATTTCTTGACAAGTGTTTACTAAAAACGAACTTTTTTAATAACAGAAAAAATTAAATAAATTGAGACTATAATAACATGTAATATTAAGTTTAACCTTTAAGTGCTCGCGTTAGCCGGACCTACATAAGTGCTCGCGTGGCGCTTCTCAGGCGCCACAATTTTCTTTTCATTATTTAAGTTGCTTCCAATTTTTCTTTTAGTTAAGACAAACTTTTATCCATCTATGCTAAGAATAAAAAATTTGTTTATATCGTTTTTAAATAGTTTATTATTAAATAAAAAAAGGCATTATGCAAAAAAGTTTCTTTATTTTCACTTTCATCACATTCATCGTCAGTCTCAATTACTGAATTGCTGTCGTGGATATGAATACTTTCATTATCCGAATCAATTTCACTTTCGGAAGAATCAAAATCTTAATCGCCCATGTCAACTTCTTCGTCGCCCCCAAGTTCATCTGTAGTTAGAGGTCGTTTTCCCGACCACGCCATGCTAATTTTTTGATGGGAACACTTTCAGAGCACATAAACACTGATGTGAAAACAGCAAAACATAAGACTGTCCTAGCAAAATCGAATTTGAAGTTCGAAAATTTACCCATAAGAATACATGTAACTGACGAGGGGAATCCCCCGTACCGTCAAACGCACAAAAAGTGCGAAAATTTTATACTATTGCGTAAAAATTTAAGTTTTTATTGTTTTTGTGTAAAACAATATTGTAAATAGAATAAAAAAATTGAAAAACAAAAATTTGATCAGTTCTTATTTATTTAATACGATAATAAGAAATATAAAATGCGCTAAAAATATGTAACGCAAGTGCTCGCGTGGCGCCTCTGAGGCTCCAAGTCGCGCACCATCGCAGTAATTAATTTATTTACAGCAAACAAAAAGAAGGATCACATCGATCTAAGGTTTATTATGTTACTAAATATGTATTTGAGGAATAGATAATATCCCGATTGAATGAAAACAAAAAATAACCGAGTTACAGCCATTCAAAGTACCCGTGGCGCCTCATAGACGCCACGCGAGCACTTCAAGGTTAATAATTAACTTTTGAAATGAACACTAAAATAAAATTTAAAAATAAAAGAAATAGGTGCTAGCGTCATTTGTTTCTTCCGATTGGGAGACGGGGGGGGGGTTAAATCAATTTAATTTCGTAAATCTACTGCCTTGAGGAGAATTGTTGAACCTAGTCATCAACGGCGGCTCGTGGTTTTCTATAATTGCGAAGGGGGGGAGGATTGCAATTAAATTTTTTACTCTTTAGTCGAGTGTTTTAAATCTGTGCAACCGTTTACGGTCCAAGCGACATCGGATTGCCCAATAATCAGCGGCGTAACTGCGCTTACATTATTAGACAACATTTTTATGAGTTTCTTTTTTTTGGGAGGGCGGCGCCTCGTCGCCCTCCCCATTCCAGACGCCACTGATATGATTTCAGGCCTTAAAGGTCGGGTGCAAATAGTGTTTGATAGAGATGGTTTCAATGATCAAGAACCTTAAAAATCGACGCAGAAGACTCAAATTCGTATAATTATGTATGCATTTCGACCTCTTGGCTCCTCCTTGCGCAGGTTAGGGATCTTGAGCTTTGAAACTATCTGTACCATGGCAAGTAAATACACCTGGTATATTTACAGATTTACATATTTGGAGAAATATAAAATAATTACTCTAAGATAATAACGCAGAGGCAAGAAACCTTGGTGCTTGGTCCTACCTTCACCTTTCCAAAACAATTTCCAACCCTTGCTAAAAATTCAGTCTCATAAGTTCTGCAGAATATCCGTTGACCATTTGCATTATTTTAATTTCACAATAATTGTTAATTTGATTTCTTCGACGGATATTCATCTAGACACTTTTCTAAACGCTGCAATATTGGTGGCAATCGCTTATTTTAATGTGTATCCTTTGGGTGGAGGATATAATTCTCTTTGGCGAACTGTGGTAGAAGCTGTTGAATTTTTATTGTTTTTGTTTGGACAGTTAGCCTTCTTATATAATCTTCTAAGCAGTGGCGTACCAAGTCTTTCAGGGCAGGACGGGCAGAACACTTTTGAGGGTGAAAATGCGTATTATATCTAAATTAAACATGAAACTTT
This sequence comes from Podabrus alpinus, assembly GCA_932274525.1. Classification (NCBI taxonomy): domain Eukaryota; kingdom Metazoa; phylum Arthropoda; class Insecta; order Coleoptera; family Cantharidae; genus Podabrus; species Podabrus alpinus. Next base: position 24,532,536 of record OW026453.1, read on the forward strand.
GCTTGCTTGGGCGGCCATATATCTCCAAATATGGGAAAGAGGGCTGCCAATATTAGACAGACCAGAAGAACATTATGTACCTTAAAATATCTTTTGTAATTCTAGATGCTGGATTATATGCTATCGATTAAATATAGAGTAATCAATTTATTGTTTATTATTTGGATTTCGTCATTGAAAGCACGAGAAATTAACAATTATGGAGTAGTTGATCCACCGTGTTACTTTAATCCTCTATGTACTTGTTCCAAAGCAGTACCTGATCTTGGCATAGTTCGCTGCGAAGACACTCCATTATTTAGAATTCCTCAGACTATCAACAATTCCAAAGCTTTTATGCTGCAATTGAATAACATCGGTTTGAGAAATCTACAACCGCACTTTTTGCAATCAACAGGTAAAAACGAAAAAAAGTTTTGCAAACGAATCATCATCTTTAATTTTAGGCTTATACAAGCTATTAATTACAAATAATCCGTTGTACGTCATTCCTGACGATGCCTTCATTGGTTTGGAAAGAACCTTGTGGAAATTAGATTTAAGCAACAACGAATTATTAAACGTTCCAAGTAAAGCTGTAAGGTATCTCCATAAGCTAAGATATATCGATCTATCAGGTTTCAACCGAAAACTTAGTAACGGTTAATTTGACTTATAAATAATTTTTTAGGCAACGATATATCCCATATTTACCCAGATAGCTGGAAAGGTCTTGAAAATTCGTTGGAAACATTAAAATTAGCCGATAATTCTATTTCACATCTATCGCCTGATACATTTACCGGACTCCCCCTTTTGGACACTATTAACTTACATGGAAATAACTTGAAAGAAATTGATGCTTCTGTGTTCAGAGAAGGAATGGACAGATTGGCTCACATTATTCTTTCGGATAACCAATTATCGTCAATTCCTTACCTGGCGCTCTCACCGTTAAAAAAGCTGAAAACTTTGGATTTAAGTTACAATCGAATCAGTAGAATGTTTCCAACTATAGAATCGGGAAACGTTACTATCCAATTGGAAGTTAGAATATCACTGGATGTTCTGCGTTTGGATTACAATCAAATACATGTCCTGGAATCAATGGCTTTTCAATACTTTAACATGATAAATCAAACCTATCTGGACGGTAATCCCATTAGTCTGTTAGAAGATAATGCGTTCCATTATTCAAAAATAAGAGCTCTATATATAAGGGACTGCGATTTAACAGTTGTATCACCGATTGCATTTGATGGTTTGGAGGATTATTTGGAAAAATTGGATCTATCCGGCAATAACATAACAACTTTGCAAGATGACTTCCTTTTTAAATTTAACGCACTGAGATCGCTTACGTTAAGAGATAATTTGATAAAAAGTTTCACTTCTATCGAAGTTAGTAATGGATTCCAAAAAACTTTGTTTAAATTAGATCTCAGTGGTTTAAGAAACGAGGAAGTTCCTCTGAGTAATTTAAGAGGGTAAGAGGTAATTTTCTTAATAAAAATTTATTGCATTTTGATTTTAGATTAAAAAGTTTACGACATTTAAGTTTGAGTAAAATTGCAAAGCTAGATTTGCAAATGGACGATTTTATAGAAATTGGAGTCGATTTAGAAACTTTAAGCATCACTTCTGCAAAATTGGAAGCGATAAAAAATCAAGCGTTTAAGAATGTTCACGGGTTGAAGTACTTGGACTTATCAGAAAATAATATCAACCTAATTGAAAACGAAGCTTTCTATGATGTAAATTGTGGGTTTTTATATTTCAGAATTTTATTTAGTTTTTTTCAGGTTAGTCACACTTTATTATCGTTAAAACTCTCACATGGATTGTCACCGGGGGTATCCTCATTTCCACACCAGCCACTGAAAATTCTTGCAAATTTGCGCGATTTGGATGTTAGTAATAATAAAATCAAAAACGTTCCAGACACAGCTTTTCATTTTCTAAAGAAATTACGAACGGTTCAATTGCAAGACAACGAAATTGAACAAATTAAGAAAGGAACTTTTCAGGTAATTTCAAGTTTTGGAGTTAAGGTTTTGTAACATCTTTGTTCGAATTTTCAGGAAGACATACATTCTCATTTGGAAACAATCTATTTGTCTTTCAATAAATTGAAATCTATTCAACAACAAACATTTTCTGATTTATGCATGCTAGAACAAATCCATTTAGATGATAACGAAATTGGAGTTTTGGAGAGGCGATCCTTTATCAACATGGAAAAGCTGAAGAGAATTAATTTAAAAGGCAACAAAATATCGACATTGTCCTACGAGACGTTTCTAAATTTACCAGAACTGGAAGACTTGGACATGTCGTATAACAAACTGACAGATTTTCAATTTTCAGTTTTGGACCAAGTTGGTACTTTGGTAACGTTTCGACTAAATATTAGCCATAATCAGTTGCGAGATTTGACACTCAACATAAACTACAATTTTCTTCCAGAAACTGGTAAGTGGTCGATAATTAAAAATTTAAGATTGCTTATTAAATGTATCGACAGGATCCGAAGATATCCATTCCAACATAAAAATCCTTGATATGTCCTTCAACAACATTACTCAGATCAGTAAACAATATTTTCGGCCTTTAGAGCAATCGTTGACGCATTTATATTTGGGTCATAATCGCATACTGAATGCATCCAACGACCTTATTGGAAATATGCCACACCTGCAATGGCTCGATCTCTCATCAAATCGGTTACTTGAATTTGATTACGATACTTTTAAATATACAAAAAGTTTACAGGCAGTTTTTCTTTCCCATAATCTCATTGCTGAAATACCAAACGCGCTGTTCAGGTCATTGTACAATTTACGTTTGGTTGATTTATCATACAACAGGTTAAGGTTTTTGCCGAACAATTTGTTTAGAGAAGAAGGTTTGGAAAGACTGGATTTATCCCATAATCAATTGAGCAGACTACCACTGTCATGCTTATCAACTGGAGCTGCTCTTACTCTCACAGCGTTGGATTTATCCCACAATATCATAACGTCTGTAACTCATGGTGAAGTCTTCTCTAAACTTGAGGTGATCGATCTGACTGATTTAGAATAAATCTAATTTGCTTGCTTGTAGAGTTTATCGTGGTTAGATTTATCACACAACAGGTTACTTCAAGTAGACAATGGAGTATTTGGACTTATGCCAAAAATTTCGACTTTAGATTTAAGCAACAATTTCCAATTGACGTTGGATAGAAATGGAAAAACCTTTCAAGGGATCGAAAACATTTTACTGCATTTAGCTTTGGAAAATTTGACTTTGCATTCCGTAAGCATCTTAACTAATAAATAAGGGCCCACATTGATTTTATGATTTTAGGTTCCTAATTTGCCATTGATGTGCCTATCGTCTTTATCTCTTGCCCATAATTCAATATTGGCGATTCCACCGGAAATGACAGGAAATTTAACATTTTTAAGGACTTTAAATTTGTCCCATAATAAAATTATTGCGATACCGCTTTCGACACAATCTTTGACTAACCTGAAAAGATTGATACTTTCTGGTAATCCTATCACAGTTTTGAACAATTCAAGCTTGATTGGCGTGGCAAACCATTTGGAAGAATTGGATATAACAGATTTGAATTTAAACATCTTTGAGGTAACGTAAAATTATTAACCTTCACGTTTATACCTCTATTTATTTCAGGACGATACGTTGACTAAAATCAGTAACTTAAAGTCTTTAAAAGTTGGAGACTACCATAACGTTAAAAACTTTAACATTCCAAAAATAGTTCATCATAACCATGGACTGGAAAGTTTGGAAATTGATGTACCGATTTAAAATACTTACATTACGTACATTTTTTGATTTCCTTTACTTTCAGGTTGATAAAGATACGGATTTGCAAAGAGAAATGTATGGAGAGCTTCCTTCAAAATTGCGTAGCGTAACGATCACAGGACGTCCATTGAAAAAGTTAAATTTAGATTTCCTCAAGGTTTGTCTTTCCAACTTTGTTGCCCTTTCAGAACGTTGTTTTTCTTCCAGGAAATCAGAAGTCCTTATTTACATTTTGCACTGAAAAACACCAGCGTGTCGCAAGTTTCACTAAACTCGTTGATCAACTCCCAGTATTTGAGAAATTTAAGTGTCGTTATAATGGATAACAACCAACTCCAATATTTTCAAAATCCGATTACCGGATTGAAACCGGGACTATCAAGCAATACATTTTTGTTGGATTTATATTTGCGTGGAAACAGATGGAATTGTGATTGCGGGATTGGGTGAGTCAAAATGTTATTCATCTTCTTTGTTATAATGCTTTCATTTCAGTTGGATAGAAGTGTGGCAAAGAAAACGTCGACAGTATTTGTGTGATACCAGTTTAAATGTTTTACCACCCTTTAGATCCCCTGCGTACTCGTGCCGTCATGTCGATGATGATATCCGAAATTCGGAATGTCCAAATAAAAATAATCAAAGTTTAATTGAAGTACTTAAAAATGAAATCGAATGTGGATGGAGTTCGGCTTCTTCCAATCACGGATTTGCAGTTATCTTTATTTTGATCGTTGTTGGAATGGTCGCAAAAGTGTTCTAAATAGAAGAGATGAATTTTTTTAATTTATTCTAGTCAAGACCATGAGCATTACGGATAAATTGCATTTCTTAAAAATATAGGATTCTTTTGAAATTATTTGTACCACTCGGAATCCTTAGAAGTCTGGAAGCCAGAGTAAAATAAAAATTTTCACGGATGGTTTACTAATAATTTATTGAACAGAGAATAATTTTAATTGTTATATTTACATATTCCCTGAGAAATTTATTTTATTTTCTAATTTACCTACTATGTATAGTTAATATATAAGTAATTACATTTTATGTACATATGATACATTTTAGAAATAAATAATATATTATGCATGTGTACGTTTACAATAATTTAATAGACAATTTAAAAGTTAAAAGGTGATAGCAGTTACACAAAATTTATTCCAGTAGAATTGCGATTATCTTTAGCATGTGGTTTGATTCTTGGTAAAACGGTGTAACAAAATTGTATTAAAAACCCGTACACAATTACCTAACCCGGTATAGGTAACTGTGGGGTTTCAAAGTCAAAATATTTTTAGTCGTCCGAAACTCTAACGTTATCAGAAGAATCTCAAGAAGCATACCATAAGGATTAATGAAGGTTCCGAGGACATTTACACGAAGTTTTGCAGGAGATATAATTTATATTATGGTATTTGTAAAATAGGACATATTAAGAAGAATTATGTTAATGTAATTTTTTTTTTAATTTTATAACTTGTTGCAAATATTTAATGTAATAATTAATTTTTCTCTAAATTTAAGTAGATTAACTTATAATATTTTAAATTCCGTCTAAGATGTAATTGTTTGTATATCAATTTTGACTTGTGTTTCGCTTTTATCTGAACACTTCAGATGGTTGTAATATTGAAATAATTACGTTTATAATTCTATATTCACGAATATATTTAAAAAAATATATAAATGCACAAAAAATAATTTTTATTGCCTATTTGATGTTAGTTACCTAGTAGATACAACGTAATATTATTACCATTAATAGTTATTATTAATTATCTGGAGCGAGCTTAAATAAAAGCGAAATACGTGGCGTGGTTTACATACAAACAATAATTAGAGCATTACCACAATTTAAAATATTTGTATAATATACAGATTTTCTAAATTATTTTACTGTCACCAAGTCTACGATTACTTCTCCCCCGGGGCATTAATTGACCCCCCCCCCGATGTTCAATTAATTTTTAACAATATATTTAAAATAAACTCTAATTCTGTATTTATTTTAAGTAGGTGACTTTTGTCCAATTAAAATCGTGTTATTGTCAGGATCGGGTCACCAGGGGGTGCACAGCACTTGGGCGTAGGAACTATGGAGTGGAAAAAACCGCAATAAAAAATAAATGGAAATTAGTATTCATACAGAAATATTTTAAATAATCTGATGTTATGTGAATATGAGGGCGATCGATGCATTTTTGTGCTACAAAAGTTTATTTGTTTGTAATGCTAAATTTGAACATGATTATAAAGAAAAGTGTTTAATTGGAGAAAGAAAGATAAATTAGATGAATAATATGAATAATATGAAGATGATAAATTATTTAGGGAAATGGTGGAAAGTTTTGATCGAGAAAGGCAGCTAGGTGAGTGGAAATTTAAATTATTGTTGGTAGTTAAGGGTTTAAAGGACGGATCAACATAGAAACAGTATTAGAAGACCGGGGAAGAACAACATAAGAAGAAATAAAATTTAAGCAAGGGTAGGAAATGAAGGTAAACTTAATATTTGTACATTTTATTGAAAGCATCAAAATTTTAAAATTAATTGAATTTGAATTAAATTTAATGATGCAATTTCGGTATTCCTTACGCCGAAAAAGATAGAAAAACTATAAATTTCACCTCGAAAAAAAAGTCATGGGAGTTTTTTTGATTTAAATAGATCACCCTGTATGATTAATAATAGCACAGTAAAGGTAGAAAATGAAGGAATAGAAGGAAAGACAGATGTTGGTATCTAAAAAAATTGCATTAAAATTTTTTACAAGTTGTACAGAATATGAGGTTAAATTCAAACCGATGAAATAAGTCTAGGACTATGTCCGGGTAATTACAGCCCTGTGGGTACGGTAACAGCCCGAGGAATATTATCTCAGGGCTGTAATTCCCCAATCAAACCGCTGGAAGTGATAAATATTCGGCATGTTGCCCTTTGACAGTCATTTTGGGTGATTTCCTTCGGGTTACAGCACTCTGGAAATCGATATTCAAAAAGAAAAGAAAAGGCTTCGTCAATAATTAGTATAGGAATTTTTGACCATTTCTAATTATTCAGTCTGGCCATGTTCGTACTAAAATCATGAAAACTGAAAATGCTGAAAACCGAACCGAGTTTGAGGTTGTTGTGCTGTGGTGTTTACAATTTAAGCCAAGTAGTACGGTCGGCTTTTTGGTTTTAGTAATTCAGAAAGCGTCAACTGCTATTCAGAAAACGTCAACTGTAATTCAGATTTGTTAACTTCTTCTTCTACTTTTATTAAGAAGTCTCCCTCTTAATATAGGTCCAGGGACTTATTCTTTACTAATTTTTGTAATTAATTCTATGAGCATTTTTGGTTTTTACAATTTCTATTTATAATTCATATTCTTTAATAAAGACTTGGAGTTGCGCTAAATGAGAACTGTGCAAGTAGTTTAGAGTAGGCGCGAGTAAGTTGCACTGCGGACGCAATGGCTTTGAGTTCGAATCTCCGCTATTACAATGTTAACAAAAAATGAAGAAAACTAGTTCATAAGCAACTAAGCTTCATCTCTAAATTCGGGGTTAAATGTGGAGGGCATACTAAATTTGTACTTTGAAATTTTTCATTTTTTTTAACTAAAAGTTCTCACACGTCCATTTTGAAAAGGGAAAAATTGTTAAATTGATATATAAGATAAAAGAACTCGAAATTTTCTACAGCAGTCGCGTTATGAACCGATTTAATAAGACATCAAAATTCTACTGGGATAATTACAGACAAAAGTAAATTTTATTTCTTATGTTTATATTAATTTTTTTTCCTCAAAATTTAGCAAAATTGTAGAGCGTTTGCCAATTTTAAAATTTCCCAGTGGCGTAACCTCTTCCGCAAAATCCTAATAATGCAAAAGACTTCAGATCTTTCACGACTTGCAGTTACGCCACTGCGTGTGTAACTTACACCATGGAATGTAAAATTTCAGTCTATAGTCTACCAAATAGTTTAATTATAAGAAGCTCAGGGGTTTTAGTTGGATTCGCTATTACTATTTTCACTACTACCAAGATGTACATTATCGCCAATGTTAATACTGCTTCTGTTGGGCGAACTACCAGAAGAACTTTTTCCCGTTCCATTATGGTTAATGGGTTCGGCAGGAATCAAACCTTCTTTCATTCGTTTTTTTTGTTTCATTCTTCTATTTTGAAACCAAATTTTGACTTGAGTTTCATTAAGTTGTAAAGCTGATGCTATTTCAATGCGCCGTGCTCTGGTCAAGTACTTATTGAAATGGAATTCTTTTTCTAATTCTGTTAATTGTTTATTCGTAAAATTTGTACGTCCGGTGTTTAAACAGTTTAATCCCAGTATTGTTGAATTTAAAGAAGAGCTGCTTCCTAGACACGGATTGCGTTGATGGTTAATCGAGGTCGCTTCCGATGGTGAAGAGTATTCGCTCAGGCTCGAAGTCGAAAGTTTGGAAACTGCAATTTAAAAAGAAATTAGTGTAAACAAAAAATTGTATCGTAATGCGACGTCAATTTTAAGTGCACAATATTTGAAAATGTTAACCCTTTCGTATCAAATGTTAGGGTAAAGTGAGTAATCTGATGCAATTGTTTTCGTTTCTTTAATCTCCATCGTCCACTGCTTGACCAGCTGCTAGTTTGTGCAATGCTGAAATAAATCCGAATAATCCAGTGTTAGGGAAAAAGTAAATTGAAAATGACTAAATGTGCATTGTAACGACACGAAATTAGTTTAGGATGAAATTGATTGTGACAATCAATTGCAATTTGATCTAGGAATGAAAAGTTGCGCAAATTAACAAAATAATGTAAAAATGTTTAATTTCAGGAAAAGGTGCAGAAAACCTTTTGTCGAATTCAAATTCACTTGCAACCTTTTTAATATCGAATGACCGACTACCTACTAGTAACTTTTTTGAAATTGTTTATTTAGGTATCATAGTTCAATATTTTCCTATCTCAACTCATACTTTTTAATGCTATGGTTTTAAATTTCATTCTCAATTTCAGTAATGGAATTGAACACTCAGCAACTTTGCAATTACTCCTGAAAAATGAAAATATTTCACAAACAGTTTTCTAACGGTTCATTACTTAAAATTGTTGTTTTATTTAATTTTAACAAAAAAACAACAGGATAACTTTTAAAACTTATAATTTCCAACAGTCAGTGAGAAAGATAAATGGAGAGAAAGATTGAATTAGCAGGATATGGTACAGAATGCACAGTGTTAATAAGAAGTCTAATCTGTCTTCTTTTATTAGGTTTTAGTTATCTTGGTCTGCACATGTCGGACAATGTCAACACTACGATGCAATTAACACAATTTCGCGATCAACTTTTAAATGGAATTTGAAAGATCGGCGAAAGCAAATTAGCTGTTGGCAAAGAAAATTTAACCTCCAAAACTTCCGTCAATTTTCAAAATACACCATTAGCTCGATGCATTATGCATGTTTTAATATTAATAGTGGAAAAAGTAAACCGGAAGTAAACGGAAGAACGTCAACTCATTTCGTAGTTTACCTGATAAGATCAACCCCTAAAAGCTTTACCATAAATATATGCGAATGTAGTCTATTAGTTGCGATGTTTAAATCATTAAATATATTTTATAAAATCATAAAAATTTAATCTAAAAAAGGAGAGAAACAATTTTTGTGTATGGTGAACATTAACACAGCTTAGGGGATAAAATACATGTATAATTTTGGCTGGCATTCTTGATAAAAGCTGCAAAAATGTTAATCGCGTGAATATGGATGTGAGACCTGTCGGATCAGGATTGATCACTTACTCTCATGGGTCCCGTGTTTTGTTAACTAAATAACTTTTATGTTGCACCCAAATGTAAAAAAATGAGAAAATTTTAGCTACGTTTCAGCTGCATTTTAGTATTCTATAGGTACACATTTCGAATAATAGACATGTTGAATTTGACGTCCAGACAGTTCGTTTCAGCTATTTTGAAAAGGATTTCGTCAGCAGCAAAACGGATTCTTATAATTTTAAAAATCTCAGAATTTAATAAAGCAAGGAAAACGAAAACTTTCATTTTCTTAGCTATTATTAGAGAACTTTTCCCTCATGTTCAGTTGTTTCATTAATTTTACACGCTAAAAAAAATTCAACGAAAACATTTATTAATTTTTGTTAAGAGTTTGCAGTAAATTTTCAAATTTTTATGTTGCAATTATTTTCAGAAAATAATTTCTGAATTTATGGTGTAAATTTAAACTTTTAGTTAAAATTAAATTATTTCAACATTTCAGATAAGAGGTTTCCTGTCCACTGATAAACTTAAACTTAAAACTTTTTAAAATAATGCAATTGCAAAAAACGTAATCTAAAATCTACCTTGTAAGGATTATGGAATATTTATTTTACTATCGAAAAATGCTTTCAAAATTTACAAAAATTTAATTAATAACCTGAAAAATGACTGCTAATTTATTTAGTAAATTGGGAGATTACCATAATACTTTCAATTTGGTGCCATTTCGGATTTTTTAACAAATACAATAAAATTCAATTTTTTCCGATTATTTCATAAGCTTTCGGCAATAGGGTAGTGTAATTTCAGTCGCTTTTAATTTATAGATTGAAGACATCTGAAAAAAGTCTACTTAATAACAGCGTGTGGAATAATTTGAATTTTATTTCGTTTGATTAGCTGGTTAATTTCAAAATTAACTAATTATAAAAAAAGGTAATAATTTACTTAGTATGCATTTATCCTGGATTTAGGACATTTTTTTAAAACTATTTCTCCATTCATCGATGATAGGAGAAAAGGAAACCAATGGGTTCCAAGGGGGAATCCAGCCAAACTTCATCTGGAGGATAGTTCATTGTAAATATCGCAAAAAACGTAAATTTATAATTTTTCTTCGCAATTTCAGTGCATTTGATAGTTTTTTTATGATTGAAAATTCATGGGGGGGGGGGGAAGAGTACCATCCTCTTGTATCCTTCTTTGAAAGAAACTTTGGGATTGTGGATTTACCATTTTATTAAAATTGCAAACAGTTTATTTTCCTTTTCTGGTTTCATATTTGTTATTTATTCCTTTTTTTATATCCTTTTGTCCTTCATTTTACCGGCTCCTCGAGTTTTAGCCGGAAACAAGTTTTCCGATTTGCCTGCCTCAATCATAATTAAAAGTGTTGCCCAATGCGAATAATTTTAAGGTGAAAGAGTTGACAGGGTGTTTTAATTAAAATTTAAACTAAATACATTAAACCTCAATTATTTTTGGCGAACATAATATATGCCAGAATAACTGAGCACACATAATTTATTAATAAGAGTTTTAAAATATTTAAAAAATTATTTTATTAAAGAATACTAACCGATAACACCAATCATTGGAAAATAATTATATGACTCTTAGCCAAAAGCTTATATGTCAATTTTTGGAAAACTAATGAGAGCAATTAAAATCGAAAATTTGTTTTACCCCTTCCCTCCCTAATAAGTTTCTTTTAGTACAAATTAGAATGATTAGATTATGAAAAAAAATCATTTTTTTGCAATTACAAAAAGAAACATTGTTGTTATTCTCTAGATTTGAAGTATTTTTTTCAAAAATATCTATTTTAAACTTATTAATTTGGTATCAGAAAATAAAGGTATCAAAAACTAGTCGTGAATTGCCAGTTTTTTGTGCATCATATTATGCCCAAAATAGTTTTTATTAAAATTAAATTGCACAATCAGATTGTGCCTTTTTAGACATTATCGGTGACTTTGAATGTCACGTTTTATAAAAAAATTTTCCCTCACGGCTTTTTTGTAGAAAGGTTTTTGGGATTTGTCAGTGAAAATTCCGGGAAATTTATTACTCCTCATTGAATGTAACAAGGTTGTAAATCTGTCGTTATTGAGTAGAACAATTTGTAAATTTTTGGATTGTTCACGTTAAAGGAGGGGGGGGGTAAATATACATTTACAATTCGACCCCAATAATAAGAACACGTCTTTATCGCTACCACTCTACCAATTTTTAAATTGTTGTGTTATCGATAATTTTCTTAAATTTGAATTTAATTATCTAATGTATAATTAATATGTTTGTGTGGCCTAAAAACCGCACTTAAATTTTTTAAAGATGGTAACGAAAAAATCAACAAATCAGGCATGTACATATTAAACAATGAAAAATTTAATGCTCAGATGCAGATCGTTCTTCGATCGGTCGTTATGTTATTTTTTATAAATGTGATCAAGCAGAATCTTTTTACTGTGAACATTACCGGAAATCTTTTTACTGTGAACATTACCGGAAATCTTTTTCCTGTTTTAATAAAGATTCACTTACCTTGTTTTATGTCCTTTAAAGTTTTTATTTTAAGTTACCCTTGAAGCAACTTGACTATTTAAATTATAAAAGTATGGTTTGGCACCCCCCCAAAAGAAGGAACCCTGAGCTGGAGCTCATTCTGCCCACCTCCTTAAGAAGGGCCTCGTTATTATTTTTAGCAACCCCGTTATTATTTAAAATATCGTCCCAACCAACAAATTTTTTGCTTCAAAATTTCAAGTCGAGTTTTTATCCTGTTTACTAAGTATTTTATTTTATTTATCTACGGCTAAACCTTTCTACAATAATAAACTTTTTCCTTTTTACAATAGGAATTTTTTGCATTATGCTTCTTTCCGTGAAAGAAACAGCGACATTCCCCAACCTGGAGAGCCAGAGAGATTTAATTTATCAAATGATGATTTTTCCTTAATTTTACCAAATTTTAACAACAGTATTGTGAATAAAAGTCCATAGATGAGTACAACTAGCATCAACTTTTTATAAAACCCTGTATATTACCCTATTTTACCCAGGGACCCCTGGTTTAGAGTACTTATATGAACTTAGTGGTTATGAGCACCATCTAAAATGCATTCTCTGCTTTTCCTGAAAAGAACAAGTCCGTTGAGTAGTATGGCCATTTTTGACCATTACTATTAGGACAGCAAGTAATTATCCGGGATATGAAGTCGTGGTTCGGATTCCACGTTAAACTGTAGGCATTAAATGAAAACAAGGTCTTGAATTAGAACAAAAATGAGAGGAATCTGAAATGAAAATTCGATATGAAACTACTAAGAATTCATTATTAAAATTGGGGGGGGGGTAAAATTAATAAAAACTTAGTAAGCACGATAGCCTGAGACGCGTCTTGAACTTGTTAGATCATTTTTATTACAGTAACTCTAACATTTAGACGTTTCGAAAAATAAAAAAAATTAGTAAAAATGATTCTTATAATAATATTTTAATGTTTATGTATAAGTTTGAATTTTAGAACTCCATCGCTTGTTTTATTTTATTTTATGAACTTTTATGAGTACAACGTGGTATTTTTAGTGCGCATTTTTGTAAATAATATATTTTCAAAAGACTATAATACCTAATTTAATAACATCTGGAATTAATTAAATGTTAATAAAAAAATAGCAAATATTAGTAACGAATATTAATCTTTTTAAAATTAGTCAATGTTTGCTATTAAAACTGGTAGGTAAATTTAAAATATTATTCAAAAAATTGTGGCATATTTTATTCTGGGAAAACAGGCATTAAGAAATTGTTAAATGATCGTTCCAGATATGGCGTGTACTATTTTCAACAGACACTTGGACCTATTTTTGAACGTGAATACCAGAGCCACCTTTAAAGCGAAATTAGTAAACCGTCTGCTGAAATCCTAACGCTCCGCGGGTATTTATTGTTAACCAGCCCTACTGAATTTATACCCTTTAAACAATTATTCGAATATAATTTTCTGTTTTGTAACTATATTCCAACATTGATTTAATAAACCTTATTATTATTATTATTATATTTTCTTTTTTAAATTTCTACCTTAATGATGGCCTTGTCACCAAGAATATCGGGTTTTTAGTGTATCTATGGCTCAGAACTTTTGAAATACCATTAAATTATTTACAAACTATAAGTATTCGAACCTTTTATTGTCTAAAATCAAAGTATTTTGAGTTAAGAATCAAATTATCTTAAAAAATTGAAGGTTCAATTCTTTTTCTCTACAATCGCTGTATCTTTTAAATGAAACACTTAACATTTACCGAAATTTAGTAAACTTATTTGAAAAACTAATCCATTTCACAAAAAAACTAAGCGTAAAAATGTCTACCTCTGCCGAAATAAAATTATTTCGCTTAAAATTAATTAAATTATTTGGCCAAAAATCGAGGAAAATAGAGTTGGACACTTTTAACATATTTAACATTAACAACAATCGATAACATTGGCATAAAAAAATTAATTCGGCCAGTAAATGACGGAATAGCACATTACTATAATATTTTGAAAGAGGATGATCGTACAGAAAAACTGTAAATATAAAAGTTTTCTTAGCATTAAGTAATAAATATCTTTATATTAAAGAGCTCAAAATTTCTATTTTATTATTTTATTTTGTAGAGGATTTTATTTTCTTTAATTTTGATCTGTTGAGAAATTTTCGTGAAACTAAAATTAAGCTAGTTATAGGCAAAAACCATGCGATTGGTAAAGAAGCCTATGCAAACGATTTTAAAGAAATTTTGATGGTTCCTTAGGACATTCAAATATACATTTCTGCAAAATTTCAGCTTATCCGGATTATAATATGCAAACTCGAACAATTTTTAAAAATTTTTGGAAAATCTGTCTTGTAGAGATTTTATTCGCTTCAATTTTTTGGTATAATGACAATTTTCCGCGAGTTATAGGCGAAAACCACGTTGGAAGAACTAAACTCCCAAAATCTGGATATCCCTCGTTGATGTGTTAATATTGCGGTGTACGGCGGGGATAATACCAATACACTCGATATTTTTTATTGTTGTGTTGAATTTTGACTTTTTTGTTAATTTTAAATTATTGTGGTTCTACCACGCTAGCTCTTTGTATAATTTTACCTTTAGTATGAAAACCCTTTTCTCTAGTAGTCGGTTCTGCGATTTTGCTCCTTCGCTTTTATTCTGAAATTGAATCTCTATTGACGGGATAGAAAAATCCCCGAATGATACGACTATGTTTTTATACAATTTGCAATTAAATTTTATTTTCATTTGTTAATTAAAAATGACCTTTATAACATTTAACATAATAAAACATTTTTTAACTATGATAACACAAATTCTAATTATTTAATCGTGCCCTTGCCGCAAAGTTAATCTCGTTTTTTTTTCGAAACCGGTTTAATGTTATTCGAATTCGCGAATTCACGCCGCGTTATAAAAATTGAGTTTTTAGTGTTCTTACCCTAACATAGGTGTCACTCCTTGCATAGGCGACTTCGCTTTTTTTCTCGTAATCCAAAAAGATGGGTGCTTAAAAAGATCCAGAAATTTGCCTCTATTATTGATTCCAGTTTTTGTGCATCTATGCTCCAATTAATATTTTATATAGGATTGTTTTATCCTATCACCATACCATTTATTCCAAATAATTCCAGGTAAGTCTTCTTGTTCTTTTATAACCACACTTATTTTTATTGGTACACGTGCTAATTATCACTTCTTTTCAGATCTCAACTTTTTATGCATTAATTTATAATTAATTATCACACTTTTTCGGAGACGAAACTAATACGTGCTCCACGCTTTGGCGTTCTTGGGAGAAGCATTTATTTATCTAATCGTTGCTAGGTTATTTTAAAAAAATCCCTTTTGTTCCTACTTGATATTTTCTCTACCTGGTAAGTTTTCTTGCACTTTAGATAATTGATTAATTTAATAAGTGTCATTAAATTATTTACACCTTTGTTTTTGTTTTTAGTGTTCACCGTTCTATCCGTCTGCCGTTGCGATCATCGCTTGCTTGCGACACTTCGAACGCCTCGGACAACTACCGTTGCATTATTGTTCAACCGATTTTAAGAACCCACGTAATTTCTTCTTTTGACGCACAACTTAATCTAACATAATTATACATTTTTTTATTTAATAACAATTTCTTAACATCTAACAATTTATTTAATGAATTAATTTGTGAATATTAGATTGTACTTTTCGATATCATTCTTGGATTTTCCCCTTCCTTACTTGTTTTTATCATTAACCGAATTTATTGTACTCTTTCCTCGAGCCTCATGTAATGTCGGAGAACCTTCTAAATCGTAAAAGAATTTTCATGCTACCTGTAATTGGTTTTTATTTTATTTTTATTTATGTGTTTTTAAGGTGCATCAACATCTAGGTTATTAGCACCTGTTGTTTTTTGTTGGTATGGGTTTATTCGTTATTTTTGGTAGGGTTTGTTTTTTGTATGGTTTTTGATCCACAGTGTGTGCATGATGCATACCGGGGAATCGAGTAAGCAATTCCGCGAGGTCCGTTATTCGAACCCGAAATTACCGCTCCGAATTCAACCAGTATGCACTCTACCCACTGCTGTGAACTCTGTAATTGCTTGTTTGCATCACTAAAGATTATCAATCTCTATTGACGATTGAATCATGACAATATGTATCCATATAAAAACCGATAATTTTTTAAAAAACCAAATAATTTATTATCTTTGTATTTATTTGTATTTGTTCTACTAAAATCCTACATTTCAATTTTCCTTAAAACGGATTAATTAAAAATTTCTTTAAAGGGTTTAAAATTAGACAAAAATTATAGTTAAAAACTATCACCACCTAAGAGATGTACAACCGTCCCGGGGACACCCTGTATTTAAATTTATGATATTAACAGAAAATAAAATAGTAATAAATTTAATGAAAGTAATAAAGAAACTGTTTGTGTAATAATATACCCAGTTATTTATGTGGTTTGTTTTCAAATTATGTAGAAAAATTAAAATAATCGCGTTTAGCGTCGAACTTATCTTCACATATTATTTCTTTATTGCAATATAAAAATATTTTGATTTATTAATAGAAATATTGTGTAAAAAGAAAATTGGGGAAACATTCCATTCTGAGATTTCAACAAATCGAAGTCTGTTTACCCGTTGTTTCTATGGGTAAAGCTGAATTTTTTTTACATTTGGATAAATAAAAGTTTACAGATTAGCGCTAAAGAATGATTATTTAAATTTATGCAATATTTTGAAAATTAAATTCACCAACTTACATACATGTTTTATGAGGTAACTTGGTATATCATTAAAATAAACCTTAGGAAATTTACAACTTTTTATTTCATAATATAAAATCTTTTCTGCGATTGGTCTCGGTGAATTTTCCGACGAACACTTGGGCAAGTTATTAGAAGTTGATCAACTCTGTGCGAAAACAGATTAATCAAATTAATTGTTTATTTAAATTTTGTGCCCTCCCATTGGAAGAAACCACGAGCCGCCACTGATAATTTTTCAAAATTCCATTTCAATCGATTTCAATAATATTTTAGTATCTAAGTCATATCCTGATTTCGGTCAAGTTAATATTCGCTAATAGCGGATATGGCATCTCAACAAGAAGAAATAATTTGCATATACCACGTCGTTGGCGCCAGCAATATCAAGTGCAAATCCCGTTTAATTTTTTTAAAATATGTTTTAAAACGTCCAATTATCATTGCAATAAATGTAACTATCGTTAATATAAATTCTGATGTCTGTCGATCTCTCATGTCAGTCCAAAAATGGTGTCAATAAGCGATTCGGTGCATCTTTGACTTCGAGGTTTCCGGAGTCAAACTATAAGAAATTTCGTGAAGTCCGCGATGCGAACCTGGAATTTCGGCTCTGCAGCGCAATCGACGATCACACCAAGCCACTGCTCCGATAAATCACTTAGAGTTAATTTTATTACCTTCAAATTTAAATCATAAAACTTCGGACAAATTCGAAAAAATATTGCTTAGATGATAACGTGCGATTATGCATAAATGCTAATTATATGACAACTTGATTAGTTTTTTTAGGACTCTTCTATCAACACGCAAATATATGTACACGCACTTAACATGCAGGGTTTTAATGGAACTTTTTAGATGTGCGTTTTTTCGTACATACAGTGAAATAGACATGCACGCAATGCATATCAATATGAATCCATATTTTGTGTTATCGAACATTAATTAAGTTTATGAAATGAATATTACGAAATGTAATTTTTAATACAATACGGTTCGTGTCGCACGTTTTAAATTACCTGGCATTTTTTTTTTGTAAAAAATTAAATGTTTGTTTTTGACTCACTCAGCTTTTATTAGTCGAACCCTACTGTGGAGTCTCTCAAGATAGCAGATTGGGTTCCTTTGTTCAAATTGAAACATGAACGCCTATATATTATTTTGTTATGGTGGTGAATAAAATTTAAATGCATTCATGAATTAACCTTTTGAAAACAGGTAAGCTACCGAATGGTAGAAGGGAATAAGTGGAAACAATTTGCTAGGCAAGATACTTAAAAAGTAGCTCTAGACCGCCTGTTATGTAGTACCCATATCAGGGGTCTGACACAATGCCAGTCAATGTAAGGGAACTGTTGAACCTTTTTATTGCATGGCTTTCTATTTATTTGCTGTGGTGCGGTGGTGGCTTGGCGTGATTGCTGGTTGAACTATGGAGCAGTAAACAGTAACACTTCCAAAAACAAAGCATTGGTTCTCCAATTAAGCAGAAGTCAAGGCCAAAATGATCTGATTTTTGGGATACCCTGTATATTTCTAGATTTTGTTCAAACCCAATACAACACAACAAAAATTGTGTTTTCGCAATTCTCAATGTATTTGGCACCACGTAGGGGAAAGTAAATAAATTAATTGACCAAAACTTAAAAGTTATGTTAATTAATATCATAAAAGCTATTCATGATTATATCACCCAAATAATGTAAGTAAACATTACTAATTTTACTTAATGGACAAATAATGTTCGCATGTATATTAAAATTAGTAGTTTGTAAGGTATAAACGTTTGCTTTATACACGGTGATTCAAAAGATAATAATTATTGGGTTAATTGCTAAAATTACATTAAAAGCGTATTTTAAAATCAAACTGCCCGAATTTCCATTCCTTTCACTTTCAACCAAACTCTTGAAAGGAATCGTAGCTGTTTCGCTCCCCAAGGGAGCACTTAAAAGGCAACTATTTTTAGTGTGACACTACGACACTTCATATTCTTACTAATTTCGTTTCAAAAAAGTGAGCTGAATTATTCGAACCGATTTGAAGCCTTCCGATCAGATTTAACCAAAAAAATGTTTGTTTTTCTTGACAAAATTTTTTAATAACGTACCAATTTAATGAATTGTGATTGAAGATAGAAACGAGGTTGTTAGTAAAACGAGATGAGTATGTTCTCACGTCATGTTGTGGTCCGTCATTAATAATTACCGGTGTAGCGTGTAGTTAACACTGCCCTGTCAAAACAGATTAATGAATGTCTCCCCAGACTCGCGTCTTGCGACAAGAGCACAACTCTACCTGCTTTATCAAGATAACTTTATTAAGTACAGAAACAAAAATTAGTCTGCCTATTTTGTGTTTTCCAAATTGCCTTTTCCAGTTATTTAAAATGATTTATATTTTAACAATTCCCGAGGGAAACCGCACGAAGAGTCGAAATAATTGCCGAAGTAATTTTTTGAGAAGAAGCTTCGTGTTCCATTAAACTCAAAGATGTGATGAAATTTTTTTAATTCATTTTGGTGTCAGCCTGAAAATACATTTTAAGGAAATCATTTGCTTACCGAACCAGCTAATTTAACGCGATTAACTTTTCTGTCAAGCAAGAGATTAACTGATACCGATACCAATACCTCTTCAAACTTGTATCGAGTTGCATTTGTTGTAAAACTGGTCCAGATATTTCTCCTTTTAAAAATCATTTGTGGTTGCCAAAAATATTTAAAGTGTCATTCCAAATTACGTTCATTCAATTCAAATTCTTTATATAAATGTCTGGAGATAAGAAGCTATAAAAAAAGGTATTGAGAATTATGTTCTAATCTTGAAGGTTACAAATATTGGAAATTAAAAAAACAAACAAGAACTATCTTTTACAAAATAATCAGTGAAGAGAAAAAATCTAAGAAATGGAAACCTGACAGGCGCGACTGGCGACGCCGACGTAGGAGTGTCTGGTGCCGGAAAACGACGTTAAACAGTAGGTTCCCATAATAATTAATCTTAGTGCGAAGGAGAGTATGGGACTAAAAGGGACGTGTTTTTTGTAAGATGCAATAAAAGGGATGTGACTCACAAATCGATTTGACGACTCATGAATCAATTTTTCTGGTTACGAATATGAAATTAAAATTGTTCACTATGTCAAATTTTCTAGAAAATAGGGGTTGAACAACTAAATATCGCATTTTTCGAAATTTTTGAAAATTGATAGCAGCTGAACCGGACGCGTTAGCCACTTCACAGATCACAAATCAAAGTGTGAACCTTTTTTCTTATCTGCAGGAAAAAAGTTTATATATGAAAATATGGAATGGAAATTCTATTTACGCACTGAATAAGATTCTGAATACTCCTGCAATATGAACTAAAAATTAATTACAAAAGAACTTAACACATCCCCACGGCAGAGACCACCCCTAGAGAAGCTTTAACTTGTGGAAACGCCGCAAGAGAAAATCGAGACATCCATCCTGTGTCACCCCCGAATGTAATTCTGAATAAACGGAAGCCATTTATAATTTGAAAATGATTTCGGGCATGTGACCACCAAGACTAATCGTTACGAAGCGCATCCAATCAATCCAAGTTTTGACCACTTTTTCCAATATTTTTGGCCTTATTTCATAAATGGCTTGCTGAATATTGACCACCTATGATTCCAGAGTTGTTGGGTTTGTTAGCATAAACCATGGATTTAACATGCCTCCACAGAAAATAATCTGAAGGCGTCAAATCACACGATCATGGAAGCCAATTGATAGGACCATTTCTTGAAATAATGTTGTCACCAAATTGTCCTTTCAATAAATCGATGGTTTCGGTGGCTGTGTGGCACATAGCACCATCCTGTTGGAACCATATGTTGTTGATGTTTAACTCTTGGATTTTGCAAACAAAAATGTATTGAGCATGTGTCGATATCTCACACCATTCACCGTAACGGTAGCTCCTTCCTTATTTCGAAAAAATATGGACCGATGATGCCGTTGGCGTGTATTCCACACCAAACAGTCAATGTTAATGGATGCAATGGAGTCTCAAGATAATGTTCCGGATTGGTCTCAGTTTATATACGGCAATTTTGCTTGTTTACATACCCATTCAACCTCGTGCGTCGTCACTGAACAAAATTTGTCGGTAAAAAAATAGATCCACTTCCAATTGGTTGTGAGCCCAATCTGCGAATGCACGACGCAATCGATGATCATTAGGCTTCAATTCTTGAACCAATTGGATCTTGTAAGGATGTAAACCAAGATCTGGATGTAAAATTTTCCATGCAGTGGACGGACAAAGCCCAAGTTGTTGAGCACGATGGCGAATTGAAATGTTTGGGTTCTCTTGCACACTTTCACTCAGAGAAGCGATAGTTTCTTCGGTACGCACATTTCTTTGTTTTGTTGGTGGTCTTAAATCATACAATGAAGAAGTAGTATGCAATTTATCCATCACCGCACTAGTAGCCTGCTCAGAAGGTCGATGAATCTTGAATACCTGGTTCCTCCAGGTTATGGACTCTGGCTCTGAACTCCGGGGTCAGTAAAACTTTATTCTGCCCGTCTCTCCTCTGAAGGCATTGGCAAACCACCGAAGTGTAATCTACCTAGTGAAACTCTCTGGAGATGAAGTGTATACACTTCCCCATTTATGGGTGTGTTTCTCCACAGCCATAGATAACTTCTGAATTTTAGATCCTGTCATAAATGATTTAATATCGACTTAGCCGGCGAAACCAAGAATAAAACCGAAATTTCCTGCTCTTCTGCCGATAAATTCTTTATTCATAAATATGCCATGGCTTTGATGGACGTTGGCGATCAATCTTGCTCACATTATCTTATTACTATCAGCTGCTTTAAATACACCGACCGATGTCTATTCTGTTCAGGAACAGGTCTCAGGTCAGCCTGAAAATTCGCCTTCTGCCAGTTTTTCTTCTTCATTCGACTTTACTTTATAGTATCAATTGCAGTAAATTGTATTTTTCTTTCAGAATTCCAATAATTTCGTCCTTTGGAAATTCTAACCCTAATCCAGATACTCAAATTCAAATTACCCGTCACTGCTCTGAGGTTATTAAATACATTTTTTGGTATACTTATTTTCGTATGTTTATACTTTTATTCCTTTAGTATGGTTTTGAGCTAATCACCACAACAGCTTTGATCCTTGCAGATCTCATCGAGTTGATTTACTATTTGTTGGAAACTCTCTTCGCTCTGCTTATCCTAAGTTGTTATAATTTACTCCATTTCTTAGATCATTTATTAGAAAAGATATATAATTATTTTGAAAGTTTTGAAATAAAAAAATTGGTATCTTATAGTACTATTTAATATCAACATTAATAATTATAAAAAATCAGTGTACACAACATTATCTACTTAAAATTAATAACTTTTGGCAAAAAATAATTTATAACAATTTATTATTTAAAAATTTTCTCATACTTATTTCCTCCTCCTCATTTCGGGGTCAATATGATCACAATTATCAGAAGTACAGGTATAACTTCCTTGAGAACTGTTTGTAGAAGTGGTACTATCTATGGAACTGTTGGTGTCCTTATCGGAAGTCTCTTCGGAGTCTACTTTGGAGATTGTCATATTATTAAGTTCGGATTTCATTACCTCGGGGAGTCGTTTCAGGTTCTCTGCTTTGATCCTAGGTTCGTTCAGTTCTTCAACTCTCTTTACTATAGCACTTGGCAAGTCACGTATTTTTATTTTAACTTCCAATTTCATGCTTTCCTTTCTAGGTTTTCTTTTCGTTCGAGTTTCTTTTTTTAAACGTATTGGCTTGCTTACTTCATCATCAGATGTGGTGGTCGATTCTTGACTTCTTTCGAAAGAATCAAAAATTATAATATTTTTCTGAGAATTGTGCCGACTCTTCGTAAACAAAGCTTTTTTTCGTAAAGTTCTGCTTTTTTCGGAAGGTTCTTTATCAGAGGTTTCACTTTTTGTGATGCGTTTATTATCATTGTTTGAATTTCCTCCACATGGGCTTTCATCTGTTAAGGGTTCTTCATCTTCATCATCATCATCATCCGAATCATCGGTGTCATCGGAGCTGTCATCACTTGAAGTGTCGCTTGTAGAATTTCCATCATCTGAACTTGAGCTCTTGGGGCTGCTGCTTTCTGACTTTTGGCTTTCAGAACTACTGTTCGATGAATTGCCTTTTTCTGAGTTGCCCTTTTTAGAACTTCCACTTGAACTTGATTTATTTGATCCACTACTTGTAGGTGTTCCATTTTTTGGCTTCACATTTTCGAAGGATTCTGCTTCAGAGCTGGTATCTTCAGAAGATTTGTTAATAGATCTATAGGAATCGTCATCCATTGCGTTCGTTCTCATTTTGCGAAATTATTTTAATCAAAAGTTTGCTCTTGTCGTCCAATTTTCACTTAAGTTTTTAATAAAAAGAGATTTTAATTTTTTAATTAATTAACCTTTTGTTTCTAATATATAAATATTTAAATTTTCATGCAAAATATTCGTAGCTAAAAATTTACGTGCACAAATACGTTTAATCACACAGAAAATATTGAAATTGCAGTTGTGACATTTTGAATAAATTTGGCAAAACTGATTAGCAAATTCAACGTGTTATTGAGATATAATTTTCAAAAGATATCAGAAAACAATTTTTAATAAATACAAAACCGGCTTGGGTCTACGTATCTTTCATAAATTTTCTAAATTTAATCGAGTTGCCGACAAAAATCAATTATTTGAAATCATAAAACTGAAAAAAAATGCTAAAAAAGGAAATGAACTTGTCTAAAAAAACTTGACGACATAATATACTTATTTGTGAATTTTAGAAGATGTAAAGTGATAAGTTTCGGTGGAACAAAATTGGATTATTTTTAAAATACTTTTAATGTTCGATATTTGAGAACTTTTAATGCTTCTGGCGACTCGTGTTATGAGGTAATGCGCAAAAGAATAAACACAGCTGATCAAAAAGTCAATAACTCGGTAAGTTGTTGACAAGGGGCACATCTTTCGCAAGATTATCTCATCTACCGTTCTTCCTTTCTACATTGTCAATATACTTATGTTTCCTAAATATTTACTTTAAATAATATGAGATGATACAGGATGTAGGTATATAAATGAAGAGTTAAATTTTCTAGTGCCTTCCAAATGGCATACAGTATCCATTATTCTTTAAATTATAATTCCTGAAATGAGGTTTGAAAAAGGTGGGTCATCACGAAATATTTTTCTCAGTAATTTCCATCACATCATGGAAGAAGGTTGGAGGTATCATCAAGTAAATAATACTAAGTTCCCTAACGATTTTGGAAGTTATTTTAAGAATTTTTTCAAGTTTCGAAATAACATTTCATGCGGTGCCGTGACATATTTTATAAAAGGGTCAGTCTCAGAAAGGGTACAATACTTATTTTTAATAAAGTTTCTGGAAAGCTTTTAGTCGTGCGCTATCACTTTGCGTGGATCAGAAAAAGCATAGATCTCATCAAATCGGCTTTTCAAATTTGACATGTACCCCAAGTATATGCGGCTTATTTTTATGCATATACAGTTTTTTTTTAGGTATCACTGCGAATTATTTTCGAACTAAAGTATACGTCTCGTACAGAATTGGTTATGAAATATTTATGAAAAGCTACTTCCAAGTGTATTAAAAAATTTAGTTTATTAAATTTCCGCATGCTAAGAATGTGCGTGTATTTTTTTCAAATATTTTAGTATTAAGCACGGCGCAGCTCGATATGTCGAATTCTTAACATTACAAGAGTTGGAGAATTTTAAGTAAGACGTTATTATTGTATGATGTAATTAAACCATCAGAGGGCTTCATTCCACATTTTTTCCAAATGCTATAGCTTGAAAATACTAAAATTTTCATTTTATTTCTTGGTTAATTTAGAATTTTCCCACTTTTCACAATTTACATCAGATATGTTTCATTTAGCTTTTTAGGCCATCAATTTTTAACATAAATTTCCTGTAATTTATAAAACCTAATTTAACACCAGTTTATTAAAGCAATACTAGGAACATGCCATTAGTTTATTATCCACGAATAGGATAATTATTATGTAAATGTAAATCATTCACTGTAATGCAACATTGAAAGTTTGGTTATTTGATCACGTTTTTCATTAAATGCGCCTCTGTGTAACACGCAAAATTTGGCAAAATATATTTTTCATGACTTGGCTTTGCTGTACGGTAAAAGTTACGTAAATATTGGAACCAATTCTTTAATCCATAACCGGATCGAACTGAGAAACTTTAGCTTTGTAACAAAATCATCTGGAATTGTCAAAATATTTAGCTTTTCATCGGTAGACTCAAACTTCCAAAGGTTTCTAGCGGCTTGCTTGCACTTGGATGGGTGATCTCTTGGTGACCGATTTGAGAAAACCTCGCATTATTGCTCCTTTTCCAAGTCACAAGTTCCCAGGGTGGTAGGGTATGACCAAAATTCCTTAATCGTTCGGAATCGACGTTAATCAGTAGTGGCATAGAAGGGAATAAACTGCAATAAGACTACAGAAGAAGAAACCGTCAACAGGAAATTATTATGTGATTTGTTCGTAACTTGGAATTTTTGTTGTTTCTTGAGGTATTTTTAAAATAAACGAGAAAAGCAAAAAAAAAAACAATATTAATTTTGGAAAATTAAAATATGGAAAAAATGTATTTAAAATTTGCGTTTACGACGAACAGTTTTTGAGTTATTGTATAAATCACACCAAGTTTCGTAGTAGCCCAAAAAGGGTTGCCTGCATCAAAATGGACTGGTCATGTAAGAAAATACGATCCGTCACGTTTCTAAATCGATAATTATGAGTATGAATTTTTTATAGGTTTCTTCTGTTCTGTAAATTAATGATAATAGCAGGTAGAAAAGGACAGAATGTGTCACCACGTTCGGCATCAAACTAAACGACTTATAGGTATTGGATCGCCAAACATTCCGAGAAACTCATTATGTCAGACAATGCAACTTATGAACAACCAATATGTAATATAAATAGGTGGTGCAATGGATCCAACATTGGAAGAAAGTAAATAATTACATCGAATGATTTTCTTACAGCTTTACTTGATTTTCGAAGGAACCTTGAGGTCACCATGTACCAACTGAAAAAATTACTCAATCGTAAAATAAGTGATTACCTATACATTTTGGAAAGATACGCAACCCCATAATACATTTTTTGTAATAAAACTGTTAAGCGTCCTACGAAAAGTCTATACGGTAATTGTACCATTTGCAGAAATTCTTACAGATTTGTCCAAATTACTTAGATATTTAAACGCAGTTTAACAGTTTCAGCAGTAGAAAAAGAGCAATAATGTCATATATTTTTTCGATTAAATTCTGTTTTCTTCCCATAATCTTCTTCAAACTTACAATCGATTTTTTTATGAGTACATCAATGTTTAATCAGTTTTCTTCTAATGTTTTCTTTAATATTTGCTACCTAAAAATTTAGTATAAGACCGTCATGACTGTGCGGCCTAAAGGCCGCACTCGAACATTTTAGGTTGGTAACTAAAATGTGGCCAATGGGAGGGTTTAGATAAGTTTAGGTACGACGAATTAAACGATTCAATTAAAAATAACTTCCCTATTTCCTTCTTTATCATTTATTTTTATGAAACAACCACTAGAATAGTACCTGGTTTCGGCCGGTTTAGATTCGTACCTGATGTCCCTATCTCGGGATTTCGTATCCGACGTTCCCGGTTTTATATTCTCTCTGATTCAAATGTACATAGCTTTTAAATTAGCACGCCATCTACCTTTAACATTTAAGATTTTAGATTAAAATAAATTTTAACAGTTAATCACTTAATTAAACAATAAAAATTAAAATATTTTCTATTCTTACATTTTATCGGTTAATTAACTGGTTTATCTTTAAAGTTAATTTTAATATTAATACCAACTACCAACACTTAAAAAGTTTATGAATTTTAAGATTGTATATTATCTTCCATCTACTTTGAATATTTAACATTATCAATGGAAAACGCGGATAACTTCTTCTGCGGAGCGGAATCAAATATGAAAATAGCCGCGTTGACCTAGAACTTCACAACAAAGCGAACGTAGTTTTTAATGGGACAAATATACAAAAAGACAGAAAGACAAATTTTGAGATTTGAGGTAAATAAAATTATAAAATATAATACTTGGACTTTGAGTTTTAACTTGCTGCAAATGTTTAATAATATAAACGAATGTTTTAAATAAAGAAAATTAACAATTTTAAATAAAATAACATGAAAAGTTTTAGTGGTTCATTTTGCCCCACTTAACCTCTTTTATATCAATTATTTACTCTCTTTTTAGTGGTAATTTATTACTTTTCTTGTGAGATAACTTTATTTGCATATTTTAATCTAATAATTACATTGAATTTACGTAAAATTTTTTTTTACTAAAATTGCGATAAAGTCAACTTGGCCCCCTTTTCAGCACCCTTTCACTCGGGAATCATTGATTTATTAAAATATAAGCATTCCTAAACACATTTATGAAGATTGCACAAATATTGCTATTTTTTCTTATTCAACCCTAATTTTATTAATAGATATCTTTCATCAGAGGAGGTTATTAAATATTGATTATAACATTGTATTACTAGGGACCGCAGGAATACCAACCAAACTATAGTAATTTTATGGAGACAGTGGCGATTTACGATTTAATAAATAAAATTATAGTTTTCTATTTAGGTTATTATACTAATAACAGTGATATATGACCAAATTTGGTCCCTCTTGTCGTCAATGTTCCTATAGAATCACTCTAAACATAATTACATAAACTAGTTATGCACTGATTTTAATATAATTGTTGTAAGGGATCAGTCAGGAAAAGTCTATTTATGAACCCACGGTTGAAAGTCAGATGAAGAAGAAAAAGCGAAGAATTTATCGGTGATTATGAACAAGAAATGAACGGGACAAAAAGCTGAAACTATTCGCAGTGGAAAAAGAATACGTGATCCTTAATACGTTTTTTAAACTTCCACCATGCCGACTATACATACCCATGACTGAAGCAATCGCGAATGCTCATAGGGGGCCCGTTGGGTGAGCCTAGAAGGAATGAAATACTCAAGCTGAGTAGGAACCAACTGAGAAGGATATTAGGACTGTTTACATGACACTGTTGCCTTAATATACACCTCAACATCACGGGGTTGGTTGAATATCCCACTTGTAGGATGTGTGGTGAAGAGGATTAAATCCCTCACCATATCTTATGCGAGTGCCCGGTCTTCGCTGGGGGTAGGCTACGTCACCTTGGTTCACCATAGCCATTAACTGAGGAGATAGTGCAAGCACCCTTCAACTCAAACGCGGTTGATGGAGTAAAAACGTTGAACGTGGGGCAAAATAGGCTTAAGCTTCAGTGCAGTGGGGGTCAGAATCACAACCTGTTAACAACAATAAAAAAATACATACCCATGGATTTCACCACAAGATAGACATGGTTTAGTGAGAAGCCAAATCGACTATATCCTCGTGAATAAACGATTCCACAACTGTTGCCCGTCAGTTAAAACTGATCCTGGTGCTGAAATATCATCAGACCCCCGCCCTCTACTCGGAAAATTTAGAATGAAACTTAAGAAAGTCGAAGAAAGAACACCTAGAAAGCGATGGGATTTGAGAAGAATAAAAGGACAGGAACGAAAGAGACGATAACAAGATTGATAGATGAGAACGGAAAAGGCTAAAAGATTCAGTTAATATAGACGAGACATTACAGGAGCTATCGGATATTTTCAACCAGATTAGAGACGAGTACTTGGTAAACAAAGATGCAAAATGAAAAAGATACTGGTACTTGGTAAAAGCAACGAAGTAGCATATCATTCAGTGAAAGATAAGAAGGGAATAGAGCAGTAAAAGAAAGATGGCCTAGATTGCAATGTGAGGAAGAAGATATAGATATTGGCATTAATATCAATGATGAGTGCCTAAATAATGTATCTAAGATATACCGATGATACGACGGGGATAGTAGATGCTATGAAGAACTTCCAGGAACTAATGACAATATTGGCGGAAACCAATCAGCGATAGAAAAATCAAAATTAACAGAGTGCGACAGGGAGACTTCATATCTTCTAAACTCCCTGCTAAACGAATTAAACAATAAGTCAAAACAGGTAGAACTATAAATGAACATCGCCAAGACAAAGTACATGACCAACGAACTTGACAATGGAGATTGTCAAAAAATTAAAGAACAGGAAATAGAAAAGGTAAAATCATACGTACAACTGGGTCAAAAAATGCAGATCTCAAAGGCAAACCTAAAACCAGACCTTCAAAGAAGAATATTGTTGGTTAATATAAGAATATGATTCATCAGAAGACAACTGATGGACCAGAAAAGTGATGGAATGGAGACCACGAGCAGACAAACGAAGTGTAGGACGAAGATAGATGGAAGGAGGCTTACATCCGACAATGGATGAATTAGCTATATATGATGATGATTGTAATGACCAATCAGACTATCATGGAAAGATTGGGTAAGGAGTTACGTTACTCCTGAAGATAAAGTTATAAAGACACGTATTACCTGGGGCATATCATGAGAAATAACTGTTATTACAATTAATTCGACAAGGAAAGGTAGAAAGAAAAATGGGACCGGAGAATATCATGGCAAAAAAATCTGAGAACATGGTATAACACAACAGCAGTGGGCCTTTTTAGAGCTGCGGTAGATAGAGTACGTATTGCCATGATCACCAAATATTCGAAACGGATAGGCACCAGAAGTAGAAGAAGTTGAAAGGTATAAAACAATGTTTTTTATGGGGGATTCTGATCACCATACTGCACTACCTGGGAACTAAACATAATCAAAAATACAAGAGCTGTAAAGATACAAAATGCTATATAACTTTATATGTATCATATTTCTCCCGGAAAAGTAGATCTCCATCTAGCGTCTTAGAAAAAATAAGTGTTTTGATTGGTTACAAGTAAACGTTGTCTGTTTTTAGTCAATTAGGACGCGTATTTAATATATTTTTCATTTGGGCGTATGATGGGGAACTATTTGTATACATTTTTATAGCAATTTCTATCTTTTCAGCTTTTACATCTTCGACATAACCTACAGGATCAAATAGGTAACACTAATTTTATTTAAATATCTAAATAGTTATATTTATCACTATTATTAAGCGTTAATTTTTTTACCGTCGGGGGTATTTAATTTTTAAAATTTTTCTAAATTTACTCAAAAAAATGTTAAACTAATAGTGTCAAACCGTCAATGAGCGTTTGAAGAGATAAACTGGAGAGAAATTTAAATGAATACATTTTTTTAATGGTATAGTACATTTTTCAAGTTGTATAAGAATTCAAATTTCTACTAAAAATGATAAAATTTAGGTTGAAACTTTAAATAAAAATAGAAAATGAAATTTCATGATTTCTTGCATATATTTGAATTTTGTTAATTAAATGATATCACAAAAACATTATAAATAAACTTCTAAGTACAAAAAGAGTTGAAATACAATTTAAGTTCGAAAAATTATCTTGAAATAAATTCTAATAACATTTAAAATGAGTTAATTTTTGTTGAAGTTATTGGCATGTTAGATTGATTAAATGTGCACAAGTTTATGTCTAGGTAAACTCTTTAGCCTATAATCCTCGAAAAGTAGACTATAAGAGTCTATATTATAAAAAAGCAATTTTAAAAATTGTTTGAAATATCAAAATACCATTAAGAATAATATTCGTCCGCATGGTTAAAAATAAACAATAATTTCTATAGGAGAAACGATTGATCTGTTATTAATTAGTTAACAGAAAGGAAAAGCTCGCTAAAACTTTATTTCAGTTTCATTCATTTATTTGTGAAAAGAGGGTGACCGTTTCTGTTTCCCTAGGTCTGCTCATTGTACGCCGAGTTTATATTCTGAATGATATTTTGTCTACATGATATCTGAGAAGTTTTATCTACTTGATCGTTAGACAATTGGATGGAGAAATTTAAATGTTATCCTGTTGTCTGCATGGGGATTACTGGAACGGTAAAAGGTAAAGATTTGGGAAGAATTGCGTACCATCTCAAAGATCATTTTCAAATATCCTGAAAAATGTCTTATTTTTCAGCACAGAAGAAAAAGCCAAATTTTTGGTTTTATTTAATTTACATTTTAGGAGATACTATTTTATAAAATATGGAAGATGAGTACATATTATAAAATAACGGCGAAGTTGAATAGCGCAAAAATAAAAAACATAATAAAAGAAGATAAAAAAAAATTAAAATGATGAAAAGCAGTGCCGAAAATAGAAACGGAACAAAAAATTATAATATATAGTTAGAAAACTACATAAACTGAGCTTGAGTGAATTTTCTTTTAAATTTCATTATAATATCTGAAGGGTAAAACTTTTTCTGTCAGAGTGGATGTACCAGACAGTTCTACTTAAAAATTAACTATAATTTTGTTGCTAGAATTAAAATTTTAATTACAATTTACTTCTACAGCAACTAGTTTCTAATTAATTTTAACTAGACTGTCTGGGAGATCAATTTTAGTTTGTTTTTATTGAAATCACCACAAGTGCAAATATGAAAACTCAATTTCTACCATTAACTTTTTGTTTCATCAGGTCATAGGAAATATTACTTTCAAGTTTTCAGGAAATGATTTTGTTTCGGTTGATCTGATTATACCATCATGAGGTTGATGCATAAGTTCGTAGCGTTTTTTTTCCGAGGTAAAAGTGCTTTGGAAACAAATTTGTTTGAGAAATATCAATGTCATTTTAATGCCATAGTATTGTTTTATTGAATATTTCTTGAATTTTTCAATTTGTAGAAAGTTAGTGGTAATTGTTGGCTAAAGAAAATGGAGTGTCAAGTGTGAAAAGTGTTCAAAAAATGAACATTTCCGACACATCCTTTTGTTTGAGTTTAACCGAGGTGTTAAGGCATCGGAGGCCACTAGAACCATTTGTGCCGTTTACGGAGAGAAAGCTATCGTGGAAAGTACTGCACAAAAATGGTTTTCTCGTTTCAAAAAGGGGTATTTTGATATGAATGATTTCCCACTTTCAGGGAGACCATCCGGCTTTGATGAAGACCGATTAAATGCTTCAATTCGTGATGATCCATGTCAATCGACTCGGGAATTGGGCAATATGATGAATTGTGACCAATCAACTATCGTACGACATTTGCATTCCATGAGCAAAGTTCAAAAGTTGGGTGTTTTGAGCGAAATCAACAAAAATCAGCGCGTTACCATTTGTGCTTCTTTGCTTGCTCGTCATCGTTTAGCTCGTCGACAATATCGACCGTTTTTGTCCCAAATTGTTACTGGTGACGAAAAATGATGCCTTTACATCAACATCAAGAACAGTAAGGAATGGCTGAGCCCTAACAAACGAGCAAATCCTCGCACAAAAGCTGGTGCCCATCCACGCAAGGTAATGTTGTGCATCTGGTGGGATAAAGAAGGCGTCATCTACTATGAATTGCTTCCGAAGAATGTATCCATCATTTCTGAGATTTATTGTCAACAACTGCGTCGCCTGGAGGCTGCAATTCAAGAAAAACGACCAGCAAGACGGCATCAAGTGGTTTTGCAGCATGATAATGCCCGTTGCTAACATTACAAAAGCAGCTATTCAACACCTCGGTTGGGAGGTTATTCCACATCCGCCCAATTCTCCTGATCATGCTCCATCAGATTTTCATCTTTTCCGCTCTCTATCCAACGATCTCCGCGAAATCTCATTTGATAACGACGTTGCTCTTCAAAACTGGCTCGACGACTTCTTCACCTCCAAACCACCGGATTTCTTCAGGCGTGGAATTGAAAAACTGCCAGAACGTTGGGAGTCAATCATAAACAATGCAGGAAAATATATTATTGATTAGTTTATTTATTTTTTATATTTAAAAAATTAAATTTTAAATTAAAAAAAACACTGCGAACTTATGCATCACCCGATAATTATTTTTATGACGTGTTTTTGTTGAGGGAGGATTTTATACCTTTATTCATTTTTCAGTATTTTCCACTCCAAAGAAAATCAAAGATCTTTGCCCTCGAGGATGACATTGCAAGGAAATTTTATGTTAATAATTTTGTATGATTGCACAAGGAATTTCGTGACGTTTATTCTGTGTAATACAGAACAGGTAATGTTGTTAATATTTGAAAATTTTAGATATTTGTAAGCATTTAATACAACATGTTGATAAGATAAATAGATTACAACAGTAATATTTATAGATAAATACCATTGAACAAGTATGCTACTCGATAAGGTTTTTATGTTAGTTATCACACACAAAGTTGATTAATTTCATTTCGCAGTATTTAATATGGTAATTTACTATTTTTGATGAGAGTGTCAAGTACCTACTTGTTTTTGAACGGAAAATTCTCTTCGGAAGCCTCGATAAACATAATAACAAGTTTGGTTTTAAACTGGCCTTTCTCATAAAACATATTAAGAAAAATATCTACATTTTTCAATCTTAATACTAAAATATTTTAAAAACTAACAAGCTAAAATCAACTTTCGTTTTCAACTATTTTATTTTTGTAAATAAAATTTTAGAATAAATTCTAAAGGGACGTTATTCTAACACGCAAATCAGTTAAACTGAAGTTAACCGACTAGTAATATCAGCCCACGCTCGCCCTGTTTTCTGTCACATTGGTTTTCATACGATACATTTAATTTAAATATAATAAGGACGTAGCCTCTAGTGGAGTTGATAAAATTATATTATGTGCTATCAAGATTCAAAATGTGTCACAATGAAATATTGATGAACAAAAATTCACTGTAAATTATGTAACAGTTTTTTGACTAAACTTGCTACGTTGGGTTACCATGCTTAATAATGAAAACAAGACTTTCAAATTTTAATATTGACTTAACACCTTTAACCACAATTAAAACGGTTTTAGGTTCTTAAATTGCCAAACATATTAAAACCGATTTACAAACATCAAGCGGAAGTCGCCGGCCCAATAAAATTATTTGATTTTTTTTGGGTGTTGATGGATTTGTTTTGAAAAAGAGATTATGAGAAATATCTCAAAGTTTACTGAGTGAGATTCAAATATTTTATTACTTAGTCAATATCAAAATTTGTACAAAGAAATTAACTAGCCTTGAGAACCACTTATTGAACGAAGTATTATATAATATTGGATATTCTACACTGCGAAAAAAGAATTTTAGATTTTGGGTCTAACTGAAATTAATACATTTGAAACAATGATTAATTCTCTCATAGTAGTTTTGAATCAAAACCGTTTAACGTTGGAATCAAAACTTTTATCTTTTAAATAAGTATATTATGGAATGCATACAAAGTTTTGAATTAAAACGATTTGGTTCAAACCGAATGTTTGATTCAAATCAAACATGTTTTTCTTCGGTATATACTCAGAGAGTTTGTAATTTTGTGATATTTAAACAAATAAAATTTTGTTCAGCAATAGATCCCACTCTGTAGAAGTTACAGAATTTTCTGCATGGTGCATTGAAAAGGACCAAATGACCAAAATGGAACTGGCATTTACATAATATTTATATATCTTTAATTTTTTCTATCATGATATAAGTCCTATATGTAATGATGGAAAGAATAAAGGCGACAGTTGGAAAGAAGTTGTAAAACTTGTTTATTTCTCAATGTTTCATGCTAGAATGGTGTACAGTCTTCGGATACTTAAACCGTATTTACATAATGCAAAAAAATCCATATTAGAACTAGAAGGACTATTACCTTACAAAGTAGATTACAAACCATTATTTCAAATTCTCAAAAAAATGATTTTGTTCTCTGCATAGATGCAAGGTGTCCCTATGGCCGATGCAAATGCAAAGAAAAAAAATCCATATTCCCAGAGGTAATCCTTTTTAAAACAATTTTCTAAATTTCTCTTTTTAGTAATTTTTATTCATTCCTTTATTGTAAAAGTGAAACGGTTTTCGAGTTAGGGACTAAATGAATTATACAGAAATATATTAATTAAATTAAGTAATGATGGTAAATTCAAACAATACAAATTTAAATTCAACATTTCAAAAGACCGATTTGAAATTAAATAATTGAGGTATTGATGGTTGAAAAACCAATCCATTTAAAAGAAATCAAAACATTTTCACGTCATTTTAAAAAAATTACTAAGCAAACGAAAAAAATGCGACAAAATTATAATAATAGCTACCTATTTTTATAATAATTTTCATCGACGTATTTCGTGTCGTTTTCGAGTTATAGCGAAAAAAACCGTCTTAGGCCCCCCTTCCTCCCTGTTCCGTCTCGGAACATTCGAAACTTCACAAATTTTTTAAATTTTCCTAGCGATTTCCTTGTGAGGAAAAGTGAAAAAAAAGAGGA
Source organism: Podabrus alpinus (assembly GCA_932274525.1). Taxonomy (NCBI): domain Eukaryota; kingdom Metazoa; phylum Arthropoda; class Insecta; order Coleoptera; family Cantharidae; genus Podabrus; species Podabrus alpinus. Next base: position 24,567,857 of record OW026453.1, read on the forward strand.
AAAGTGCACAAAGCGAATAAAAATAAAATAAAAGATAATAAATGAAGGGGGGGATGTCACATTTAATAACGCACTATTGCAACAATAATTTTAACATATCAAGGAAAAAAGGCTAGGGTAGGGTGGTCAACAGTGGATCGGTGGTACACAGTGAATCACTCATTTATTAGTTAAACCATTGTATGCATGCGCTTCCGCGAGATGTACGTGGTAGCCAATGTAGTCACTCATTGACTAATTTCACAAATGAGCGGTTCCGTTGATGGTCGCATGTTCACCAGTTACATTTGTGGTTAAAAGCCTCCATTTGTTATTATCAGGTAAGTTGAACTTTTTGTGTAATTTGATCAGATCTTCTATGATAGAGTTCTGGATGTTTTCATTGTTTTAAGAAATAATTAACGCGCGTGAGGACACTTGAATAATAGGTTTTACTCATTTTGTTTTGTCAAAACCACGGTTTGAAAATTAAATGGTGGGTTGGTCTACAGTGGATCAGTGCTACATGGTTAACCAAAACATGGTCAAAGAACAGGATGTATGATTCATATCCTTCCGAATCCAATAATTAGCAGTACCGCTAGGCGACGGTCTTATTATAAGTTCTCAGTTGATCTTTCTCTATTGAAAATGTGCTAATTTTTTTATTTTCCTATATTTTTATCTCGAAAATGTATTTTTTCTGTTTCTCTATAATTATTATTTTCGAAAATATATTGTTTTTCTATATTTTTAGTTTGAAAATCTGTTAGTTTTTCCATTTTAAAATATGTGCAATAATCGTGGTGGCTGATCCACTGTTAACCGTAGGCCGATCCAATGTGGACCAACCCTGGTCAACACTGAATCATTATGCACTTAAAATTAAATATTTTTTTCATAGTTTGCTTGTAATACAACTTAGTTTAAATTAGAATATTTCGATAAGATTATAGGGATAAAATATTACCGATGGTGCGCTGTTAGCAACAACAAACGTGACGTCACGCTAATGCACGCTAATGATATAACCTCGCTTGACCTCGCTCAGAAATACTTTGATTTGGTTTTGAACGATAATAATACATTACAACTAAAGTAATAAATAAATAATTTAATAAAAAATAATAAATTTAACGTATTTTAATTAATTTAACCTCGAATTCATTTTTATTTTAGCATCATCGTGACGTCAAATATTTAGTTGATATTACAGCCACCAGATATTACAGTTGATATTACAGCGTACAATTAATATTTTTCCCCTATAGTCCATGTTACTCTATACCCAAAATTTCAATAAACTTCATGTATTATTTTCCAAGATATATGGGTTTGAAAAATTGGTGATCCACTGTCGACACATAAATACGGATTTTTGTCGAGTGAGAATTATGAATTCGGTGATAAATTATTAACAAGCAATTTTATTTTCCTGCGAAATGGATTAGTTTTTTAAAAAAGTTTATTAGACCAAGGTTGTGGTCTGCTAAATTTTCTATCATAAAATTTGTAAAATTTTTCGTTAGAAAGGTACAAGTTTTGCAAGAAAAAAATAAATAATGACATTTTTAACATTTTTTTACTTTAATTTATTCATAACTCAAACACCGTTGATTTTAGACAATAAAGGATTATAATCGAGTTTGTAGGTAATTACACGCTCTTTTAATATGCGCTGAATTATTAATACTACAAAATCAATATTTTCAGTGCTATGGCTATTTGAAGATAGAAATTATAATATCGCCTTCAAGAGGACTCCAGCAAGGGTTTGGAATTAAACAAAAAGGTTAAAAAAGCATATTCCATTATGCTGGAATATACGAGTAATCCAGCATAATGGTGTATATCAAGACGAGTATAATGCAACACAACCCACTGTCACTCGTTCATATGTAATTAAGCATGGGAACCAATTAAAAACAACATGGTTCAGAGGCAGTGATAAAAGGAAAATTTCCACTCTTAATCATCAATACGAAATGAAAATTGAAACCAACGGATGCGGGGCCTCGAATTCCCCTAGCATATCAACATGGTCATCTTGATCTCCATACGCTGGGGGGTATTCCAATCCCCCCAGACCCCCCCCGGTCTCAAAAGCCGACAACTTTTTATAACTTCATTCGAAATAGCGACGATCAATGGGATTGCAAAACATTTAAAGGAAAAGAAAAATATAAATTTATTACTGTTGTTTATTTAAAGTTATTATTATTTTTAGACAGTTGTTGTTCCTAATTTTGAATAGGCTGGCACGTGCTTTTTAGGGTAAACCGCCACTGCGTCAACACGAAACATCAACATCAGATAATATGTCCAGTTTCACGAACTTAACGTTAACCCGTGTTAAAAGCTATAAACATAGTAACAACAATTATTGAAAGGCATTGTATTTGATTAGAGTTTAAATGTCTCCGTGCTTCGGAGGGCACGGAAACCCGTCGGTCCCTGTGTTAACGATTTGCCTTCATAACAATAAAAAAACGGGATACAGGCACATCGAGGGCCAGTTCAGCAAGTTACCCACAATGTAAAGCTCAATAATGCTCACAGAACTGATTTGAAAAAAATTGGTAAAACACGGTCCAGACCTAATATAAGAGGAAGAAGAGGAATATATAAAATCCTTAATTAACGTTCGTGACAGAGAGAGTACATGTTCCATGGTCCCATTTGTTTCCTGACATACTGTCGTATTTGTGCAAGTGGTACATAAAACCCGGACTGAGATTCGGTCCCTCTGTGCGGCCTTTAGGAATCAGGAATCAGTGCTGCCTAAAAAAACTACTTTTATCTATTTGTTCATAAGGCATCTTTTATTTATTTTATTTATTCCTCCAATGTAATATCTTGAAGGGGGGGGGGGGGTTGTTTAACTAATCTGCTCAATAAGCAGGTTAATTTGTTATAATGGGGGAGGAGAATTACAAGTTAAATTTTTCAAATTTTCGTCAAGTGTCTTAACTCCAGTCCACTGTTTACGGTTCAAGCGACGTCGGATTGCCGCAAATATTCGTAATGATGCTGAAATTTATTAAGACGTAACGGAGCGAAGCGGTGCGGTTTGAAGTTTTGTTCAGTTCAGATTAAAAGGGAAATGTTCGTATAGATGCCCAGGTCTTGTAATCATTTGCCAATAAATTTTGTACCACTCAACAACGACATTTGCTGGCTCATATATATGAATTAAATCGGACAATAAATAATAATTTATTGCTAAGTTATAAATTTCCGTGAGGTTTCGCTTGAAAAGCTGAAAAGCATATTTTTTTCTTCAAAAGTTTAGACACGGGAGGGAGGCATCCAAAGTCGCAGATTGAGACTTCTACGACTTGGGATATAGCTCGGTCTTAAAATTTTGATGATATCAATATGGGGTTGAAGACTTTTTTGTAGAAAATTTAAATCGCTCCAAAATTGTTTATATATTATAATTCCGTCGTTTCTTATGGTTTTTGCAATGTTTCCCCTACAAGGTGTAATATAAAAATCTTTCCGAAATATCTTATACACTTGAATTAATTGTAATTTTAATCATTTATTTACCCACGTAATTTGTTTAATTTTCGTGTATAAAAGTCATTGGAAATACATAATTAAATATAACCCATGGCAGGTGGTACAAAGGTGATTTAAAATACTAGAATCAAAGCTTAAATTTAATCAACAATATGACAACCAAGCATTTTAATTGTTGTAACTATCGTTATACCATAATTTAAATCCTAGATTATATTTTAAATTACCTTTGTGAAATCCACCTTAATTCAAGCAAGAAGTAAATTAAAAATGAGGAAATAAATACTAATAAATAAAATTTTAAACGACAATTGCGCCTTAATTCTTACGGTTGGTTTCCGCTTGGCCTGATGTACTCCTAGTTATAATTTAGATTATCTTATTGTAATTTATTTTGACTAAGAATTATTATTATTATTATTAATAATCATTTGACTAGAAATTATAATTTTACTTCATAATATGAACATACCTGATGACGCAATAGTCATTTTATGACATTTTAACTGTATTTTCCACTATACTTATAATATTATTCAAAATTTTACCGACTGACTGGACTCGCAAACAAATATGGATATTATATAGAATAAATTTGCTCAAAAAATTAAAACAGTATTAATGCTTTGCTCCGTAACGTATTTGATTGAAAAACTATTTTCACTCATGTAGAGGGCTGGAATCAGGTCAAAACCAATCCAAATAGCGCCTCCCTTATGTTTAACCAATGGCTTCCAAACTAATAACTGAAAATCCTAATTTAAATATAACTTTTTGTTCATTTATCATGGGTCCACATCATAAACATTCTGATTAGTTAACAGATTTCAACACATCAGAATCTGATTAAAAACTTGCATTTTAAAAATAGGGCTGCGGTTCATTAGAGTAATTTCGTGTCCTTTATCGACAATCACACAAGTAGGTAGTTAAATTACTTGTGAGTTACAAGCACTTCACACGATTATTAGACGATTTAACCATTAGAAAGTACAATTTTCGTTTATTATACCTTATAGTTGAATTTGGTTTAAAATAAATCACAGGACGGCACCATAAAATTAAATTATTATGAAGTGAAAAGTGAAAATTAAATTTTAATTACTCAATGTTTTTCTTTTTTATTGATAACTCATAAACGATAAGCTTTTCCATAAAACTGCAAAACAACAAAATTGTAAAGCATGAAAATCTCTACATGTTTGCTTATTTAAATATTTAATGAAAAACTAACCGTTTACGAGTTATTCACACAACAAATTAGAAATTAGCTCGATATTCTATGATATCCTCTAAATTTAATAAATCTTCTATCCAAGGGGGGGGGGTTAATTGTCCGACCTTGCAACCATCCAAATGAACAGTTTGGTCTGGTAGTAGTTAGTTCAAACCCCGTCTAGTTCAAAATTATTTGCGTCGTGGTTTTGAATCCACGTTTAACGGCAGGTGAAAAACAAAAAAGAGTTTTGTTTCAAAATACACAGAACTTTCAGGTTGTAGATTTTTTTTATAAATATCTGTTTATTAAAGATTAACCGCCGGTATTCACTTTTTACGGGGCCGTAATTATATACGTTCAAAATTCTAATCTACACATTTAAAATTCAATTTAAAGTAGTTCCATTTAAGTTATTTGTATTTTAAATTTTACTGAAAAAAAAGAAAAAAAATTTTCAGTGGCTGAAACGTCGTAGTTGATTGACAAGTAAATAGGTATTATGCTTTGTTGAATTTTGCCGTTTGCATATTATAACTTTCTACTAATGTTTTCAAGTTCGGCGTGTAACTATATAACTCACGTGGGTAGTTTGGAATCATGCAAAGGGTAATTTACGTTAGGGTCAAGTATATCGGGGTCCAACATATCAGTGGTCAAGATCTTAACTGACACCGCATGTTCAATCGATTTCATTAGATGAAATTTATAAAGTCAATAAAGACCTTTATTTTTTACCACCGCATAAATGTTTTCTAAACTTTTTGTTATTGAAATTTATGGGCAATTGTATAGGTGAAATAATTAAGTGTATCAAACAACTTTAAAACTGGTCGTCGGAAATTGAATAAAAAATGTTTTAAATGGGGTCAACTAATTAAGAATCAACCCACTTTTGATGAAATTATAATTTTAACAATATGATTTATTTTGATTCTGTCGATAACCGGTAATAAAAAAGTGTACCAAGCCGCCTCATCAAAATATGGAACTTCGAAAAGAAGTTTGATTCCAATAACCGGTGAATGTAAATAATGCTAGGCCTTTGAAAATTTTCCAAAAAAAATTGGCCGATGGAAATTTTGATCAATTTCAATTTTGCTGTTTTTGTTTAATAATCACTTAATTAAATAATTGTAATCTTTAAAATGTTTCCTCTTAATTGTCACACTAAATTCCTTGAATTGTTATTATGTTGTATCAAGATTATCTAATCTGACAATGATTGTATTTGCAAAAAATCAAGGAATTTTTTTAAATTTTTTAATCAAGTTTTGATTTGATCGTTTTCGTTTGGGATATCTGCATTTTAAGTTGCGGAAAATTGGTTGCGCGATCCGGAGTGGAGTCCGGTTTCGGAAAATTTGACAATGCCTTGGTTTGACTTCCACGTTACACTTGAGGGTATACGCGTAGGTTTTTACATATTTTCATTGTTCCGAATTTAGGGTAACAATGAAAACACAGGTTTTCTCTTAAAAAAGAAAAAAACTTCCATTCCAATTAATACATCAGCAATAATTATTAATCAAATCATTCTTTTATTCAAACACTCAACAAGTATAGAAAAGTGTTTCGTTCGGAAGTAACCACCGGTGATTAATTAAATTTTTTTCACTTATCATTTTATCAATGTTTGGTATACGCCTCATCCAATTCATTTGGAAATGTGGTACAAAAATATTTAATTTATTATAGCAATTTTCACGTTAATGCAAAATTCATTGCACTTAGGCACGCTTTTCCAACACCAAAATAATCTACTAACTTCTTGTTTTAACGCTCAAGTACTTAAGTTATAATTTTTTTTTCAAATCTCGGACTACATCTAAGTTTTGTAATTTACGGCCTAAACAATTTGAACTTTTATCGCGAAAAAGAAAAATGTGCTATTTGATGGTGTAATTAGGTCTTACCTTGAGGTTTAGGAACATTTCGTTTAACTTGCATCCACTTGTAAGTCGGAATAGATGAAGAGTGTTGAGAAGCGGAAGATAAATGTTGGATATTGTGGATAGATCGATGATGACTAAGTTCGGGTTCTGGACTAGATATTCCTTCGTCTTTATAACGAATGTGATTTTGATATTCTGAACAACTGCTATTTTGAAGCACTAAATGAGGATAATTTTCGTTGTCGAGATGTAAGGGATGGTATTTCGTGTCGTGGTAAAAGTGATGCGATTGGTGAGTATCGTTGATGGTGTCATGATGCCTCACTAATACATCCGATTGGGTTCTTTGGTATATTTCGGAAGGATAAAGATTTTGTTGACTTGAGTTCGAGTAATTTGTGTTTGGACATCCGCTGGAATTGGCGTAATCTAAATTGGTGTAACTGAGTCCCGATTCTGTGTTGATGATTGGGTTATCTTGTATTGGCTGGTGATGCGGTTGGTGGTAGTAATTTAAATCTTGAGGGGAAGACGGAGCTTCGTTCGAATTTGATGCCGTGCATATATAAGAGGATTCTTCGTAATTGTAATTGCTTGATGCATAATGAGATGAGACCGGTAACTGATGGTAGTCGGAACCATGGCTTTGTTGGTTATACGCGTCACTCGCAAAACCGTAAAAGTTAGATTCTGACGGATTGAATGAAGCACCACTATGTTGATTATGATGACCGTGCCCGTACATTCCAATGTCCATCATCATCATGATCACAAAATAAATCTCAACAAACTATTTTATCACTCATTACAACTATGATTTTTTTTCACTAAAACAAACGAAACGTACCTACACAATAATTTTTAAAACTAACTCGTAACACATAACCACACGTTAATCGAACACTGGACTGTGTTCTGTACCCTCATACAAAGCTGTCGTGGAAGGACGTGCGGTAATAGGCGGTGACTTTCAAGTCACGTGTAGTGCGCATAAGATTTTGTGTACCAATAGCGTTCGTTTATTTTGGAGATTTGTGATGCTGTATAACGGATTGGTCTGTATCCAGCCATCATTGTACGAAACATTTCAATTTTCTGAATGCTACAAGTGTCAGACTACCGTGTGTGACATGACAGCTTTCTTTGTGTTGTTCGCATGTGGCGTTGCTAATGGTCTGTGGCTTTGATAGTTATCTCACTATTCAAATGCAGAGTGTATGCGACTTAGGCGCTGGTAGAATAAATTGAAGTCAACTGCAGGATAAGGGTTTTAAAATAACTTCCTTCACAGTTTCATCATGATTGTCTCTTATAGATTAAAACCACTACTTACTTCGATATTTTTATGCTATGATATTGCTTAACAGGATATTTTTCATAACTTTTATATAAGTAATATCTACATACTAATACTTATTTGCATAACTTGGGAAATTGTAAACAAGTTTATAACTTGAAAATTTTTCACTTTAGGGATTGAAATTGATCGAAGCTGGAGTAGCAAAATTGCAGTTAAATTTGTCGAGTTTTTCATATTTTTTCAGAGCTTTAAATTTTATAATAAAATAACACTTTGTTGGTTCTTAAGAAGTCCGATGAAGGCAAAATGCTGAAACCATAATGTTCGCCAAAAGGCTAAACTAACAAAATCTTTGCAGGTCAGTAGTTATCATGTGCGAATTGTTCATATTTTATACATGTAAGTTTCAAGATACAAAACTTAAAAGCGGATAAGCATCACTGAATATGTTAGGGTTAATAAACGTGTGAACTATATAATGTACACCCACAAGAACATGACACACCGATAGGGGTAATATAATAAATCTAATTTAATTTCTTACTCTACCTAAATCATTTCATACAAAACTTTTCCAAAACTTGGACAAAATGTTATTCGATTATTATGTCAGAAATTCCGTGAAGTCCGCCATTCAAATTCAGAATTTGCTTTCTAATAATTATTCAAGTAGCGATCACACCAAGCCACTCTTATATTGAATTTGGTAGACATTTCCCGAAAAGAAAGCTCAGTTGTGGTTTTTATTATTATATTGATCTTAAAAAATTTGAGGTTATAAAGATTATTCGTTTTTCTCAGTAAGTATACACTCTAAAAAAGAAAGTGGAAAATTTACCCAGAAAATAGGAGGCAACTATATTTCCTCCTTTTTATTAGTAAATTTACTTATTGTAATAAATGTAAAATTACATTTATTGTAAGTGTACCTATAATTATGCTGCATTTTTATGGAAAATTACCGATTAAAGGGTAATTTGAACGAATTTCAAGAATTGATAGGTGCAAAATAACCCACCTTGTAAAAAAGTGTAAAATTTCCTAGAAAATAGGTGGCTACTTCATTACTAAATATTTTAAAGTAAATTATTCTACAAATAAAAAGACATTTCCTATATGTAAAATTACATTTATTTTAAGTAGTGTAATTACACTGCATTTTTATAAAAAATTGAACTTTTATTGCAATTAAATTTATTAGGGTTGTTAGCCGAGTAAAGGTTAATTTTAAAAATGTTTAGGATAAAAATAACCCGGTAAATTATTTTAATTTTCACAAGTAAAATTACATCCATTTTTTACAGTAGGAATAAGTTAAAAGTACTTCAATTAATTAGCAATTAGGATATTAGAATTTATAATAAAACTCTGTATATTAGGTCCACGTTTCGTTTAACTTTATTTGTTATCTTCGTCAGGATTGAAAACCTTTCCATTTAATATCGATAACATAAAAGTTACCTAAAGTTAATCGAAACGTTCACCATTGTACAGAGTTTTCCCATCAAGTCCAAAATCCCGATAGCTAATTAATTGATTAACATGATGGACGATAACAGAGATTTCCAATTAAAAGTACTTATACAATTATTTATTTACATATCAGGGTAAAAACGACATTAAGGTAATTCCGGGGGAGATGACGTGTGAGATGGTCATATTCTCTATATTTTTATTGGGAAGTAGATAGCGCCAAAATTTAATGTGTGTAAATGTTCGTGTCCACCTGTTCAGTTCTATATGTATTTTATTGTAAACAGGAATAAAGAAGGTAAGTAATGAAGCTTTTTATATTTTACTTAGGTCAGATTATTATAATGAACTTTATATGTTTAAAAATTAAAATTTCATTTTACTATTTTTTTAGTTGGCCACCTTTTTTTCCAGGGAGAAATGCTCAAAGATTATTTTCAACAAAAACTTCCCATTTTCTAAATTCCAAGTAGTTTTTCTTTATAGCTGCCCTTTTTTATGATACCTATAAAATACGTAAACTTGTGAAATTAGTACTAATAAAATAAAGTTTAAAAATTAAAATTTAAATATTCTTATGCGACTGTAACAATGTGTTTTTGCTATTAGATATTCTTCTTTAAGTGCCGTGCCTGATTTCAGACGTAGGCGACCTCTCTCCTATGCATGTGTTGTGCGTTTGAAGTATTAGCACACACATAGGGGACCTACTGCTTAACGCGGGCTCCGAACCGCGGGAAGTGTATACACTTCATCTCCAGAGAGGCTGACCAGGCAGATTACACCTCGGTGGTTTGTCATTGCCTTCCGAGGGGAGACGGTCAGAATAAAGTTTTACTGAGTCCGGAGTTGAACCAGGTATTTAGCATTAGCAGCAACGCACTTAACCGCTAAGCTCGCGACCGTCTCTTATTAGATATTAAACATGTTTTAATAAATAGTTTTCTTTTTAGACCCCCTAATTTAGACCTCCCTTATGTACGTGGAAATTGGGTGGAAAACTAAATTAAAAATGTTATTCATACGGAGGGCTTCAACAATCTTTCGAATTCTTAGAAACTCTTCAAAGTAGAATCAAAACTTAAAATAAAAAAAAAGGTAACGTGGTTTTATTTTCTGCATTTATCGAAAATGAACAGTTAATTGTAAAATATATTAAAACAACACAAAAACTTGGTTTTCCCATCAACCATTTTTTGATATTCCAAGTTCCAAGTGCCACTTATCAATTTACTGTCCAGCTCGAAATAAAACATAAATTTAGTTCCACTTGGATATCTGAAGTCAAGAACTAAGAAGAAACCCAAAAACACTTCAAAATTAACTTTGACCATCTTTCCTTTTATTGATGGCCATCTGTAGCGAACACCCTGGGAGATTCTTCGTAATCTTAATTTTGTGTTCAAATTTTATATAAATTTATTATTGTAAATTAACTCTTATTTATCGGACAAATTTCTTTATCTTTCACATACCTACATAGGTAAAATTACCTCCTCATTATTTTTTTGTGTCGAATCATCAATCAAGTGGTCGTTTATTATAAAATGAAAATTAAGGAAATTTCCCTCTCTTGTCGTATTTTCATGGCGACTGAATCTCAATCCTCTCTTCTATGTCTGTGATGTGCATTTGAAGAGTTTTCATACCCATAGGGGACTTACTGTTCAACATGGACTCCGAACCATGAGAACAGTAATACATTTTTCATTTCAAGAAAGGTTCCCAAGACAGATTATCTCGTAGTTTATTTTCCTTCGAGAAGAGACGGTAAGAAATAAGGTGATTGAGCTGTGGCATACCTAATAATTACCAGAGATATCATCCAGTTATGAATGAGTAGCTATATTTTATTATATCGAACACATATTATATTATTCGATATTATATCGAAGCTGTAGCATTGCAAAATATTTTGATTGTTCTTGTAAGAAAACGTTATTTTATAATCAGAAGGTCGAACCTGATTCGTGATTATTTCTCTGCAAAAGAAAAAATTGTGGAAACAAATGGATTTTTGATTTAAACTCAATTTTATTGATATCCTCATTTAGAACAAAAAGTTATATTATATTATGAAACCAAAGTGATCCAAGTTAAAAAATTATTTTATTATGACCTTTTACTTTAAATATTTTAAATTTAAATTTTTAAATGCTAATTGAATATTTTTGCTGAACTGTAGTTTTTAATGTATACCTGATGAAGAAGAAGAAATTCGAAATTAGTATGGAAAATAAAAATTTTTAACTAGAGGAAAGTGTTATTATATTAATTTAATCTACTATTACTCCTCTGGTTTTCAACAGCTCATATAATGATAGTTTTGATTTTTATTTAGTAAAATTAATGATTTTTGAAATTTTGATTTTTAATGTTGAATTAAATTGTGAAAAATTTATAATTTATAGATGTGAATCGAAAAACGTAATAATTTTTAATTTCGAAAATAATTCTGAATGAAATAAAGATGAAGTATAAAAGAGTATTTGATAAAAGCGTGTGATTAATTAATAAGACGAAAAATTGTTCAATTGGAGTTATTGTAATTGGATAATTAACTTTTGAGAGCATCACAGACCAATTTTCAGACAATATTAATTTCACTTCATTTTCACTAAACATATCCATAGTCAAAATTATGTTCAGATTCTTTATTATTTTTGTTTTCATCTCTATTTTCATAGAATTTATTGCTACTGAAAAATGTCAATACTTTTTCAAAATTAAATAAATATGAAAACTTATGAAGTTGAACTAAATAATGAAAACTATGGATTATCCTGAATTTTGAATGAAAATTATACCACGAAAGAAAATTTTTGTTTAAATTAAATTAATCCAATAGTCTTATTTATAAATATACAAATATTGTTCATTTAATTTTACAATATTATATTAAATCAATTTTAATTTTTTTGCTCAAACTTTGAAAATAATACCGGAGAGTTATTCAATGAAAATTATTCTCAAGTTTTTTTTGTAATAATTATAATAAATGAATATTGAAGTACTTACTATTAATGTGGTATAAAAAACATGACAAGCAGGTGTAAATTTCAAGACGAACGCAGGGTGGTCAATTTAAAAAACTATATCACAATTCACAATCTGTCCCCAAATTTAAAATACACAATGCATTTAAAATTATTTAAAAAGATTTTCAGAAGAGAGAGTTGAAATGCATCATGAAAATTTTTATCAAAAACATTATAAGGCATTACACAGAATACATTAGGTACTGTAAAACCTACTTTTATTTGGGAATCAATCAGAATTCAGGAAGAAATTTAGGAATCATAAAAGTCGAAGGAAGTTGACATCAACGAATTTAAATACGATGGCTTATTATAATAAATTATTGTTTCAATGTTATTAAATCTCACCAGAAAAATTTAATCAGTGAACCATAACAAATTAAAGGTAAATTCGAAGATTAAAATCATAATTTAAAAGAAACGTCGTTGTATAAATAATATTGTATACTTATTCAAAAATTTCCTAGTCAGGGTCTGGAGTAGATTCAAACCTCGCTGTTAGGGGAGGTGGGGTAATAAATTGTAAATAAATTGTATTATTATTAATTTGTATTTTTTTTCTGTTATTGAATTTGAATGTTTAGTATTTAAGTTGTTGTTATTTGTAGACACAGGTTTTTCGTTTAAGAGCTTAGATAATCAGAAGTGTTTTTCTCTAAAAGTATAAATGCACCTATTTTCAGGTTTCCTTATTTTTTCCTCTCCGTATTTGTGTATCTAAACAGTAAATACTAAACATTGCCATATAAACTAATAGATAAGTATATTTTTTATTCAGTATAACTGGGCGAAAATGCCCAGTTTGTAATCAAGAGAGTAATCAACAACCCATTTGTTTCCCTGGATCCGCCTTTGTATCCAGTTCTATCAGAAAATAATTTTATAGTAATAATTATTAGTCAGTTTTATATTTATTATTACAATCAGTTTGGTTTTCAATCAATGCAGAACAGGGAAACTCATCAAAGAACGAAAAATATATCGACCTGTAAACGCCAGTTGAATGTTTTTGCGTTTATTATTTCTTAATAAACGAAATTTAATAATTTTTGTTGACCAATGTTTTAAACAGTTGAAAAATTATTTTATAGTTTTAAAAACTATATTGGGAAGGAGAACTATTAATCTACATAAGTATATAGACGAGAAATCTGCAAGCAAATGTGGATCCAATAATATTGTTTAAAAATCGCATCGAGAGTTATTATGAACTGAAAAAAAAGGAAAAATAATATTAATGCAACCCAATTTTTTTAAGCAAACAATTTAATTGGGTTCAATTAATTATATGCTTATTTTTCATTTCATAATAATTCTGTATGGGGTCCTGAAACAATAATTATTGGTTCCACGGTTATTTGTAGATTCCACGTCTACAGATCGCATTCTCAACTATATTTTTTGAAATTGTAAAAGTCTTTGGATTAACCTTTGATTTGTCAAGTTTTCTTTATTAAACTTCCCGATGAGATTTAATAAGAATAAAACAATAATTATAGCAAGAATTTCGTGGCAGGCTGGAACTGAGGAATTCTTTTTAATTTTATTTAACCTTGACGAAGGTTCTTTTTTCGGATCCCATTGGATACTACGTAGTATAATATTCTATTAAAATTGTAATTTAGCAATTTAAAAAATTGTGTTAACAACACGAATAATACAGAAAGGGGCGGGCGTCACAAAAGGAGGAAATAGCACCCTTAGGCTGCTACACCACTGCACCTCACCCTGCCCTAACTTCCAAGCATTATAGAATAATTTTTTAAAAACAGATTTATTAGTTTAATAATTCATAATTATTTCGTTCGAACAAAATTATGCTTCCGCATTAAGAATTTACTTTGAGGTTGTTGTGTTTCGGTTTTCTTTTTGATTTTTAATCTATTTGTTCAAATGTTTTGTTGTTTATTGTATCTCTCCTCTGGCATTGCTACTGAAGTCCCTGCTTGTTACCAGTTTTTCTTTACATTATACTTTCGACCATAAAATTTTCTTGTCGTTACCACTTTGCCTCATCAATTTGTTGAAGTTATAACGATTTTTAATAATAAATTACATATTAGATACAAAAATTGTAAAATAAAAACGGAAGAGAAGATACTTATTATGGTGTTTTAGGGCTCAGGAAATTAACCTAAAATATTCTGTAATAACTTGTCCCTTACTAAAGGATCATTTAAAAATAGGTAAAGTACGGTTTATAACATAACCAATTATTGAATTACAAGCGATAATTTTACGTACTAGAAACCTAAGAACTAATAAAATTAAAGAAAATATTTAACTATTTTTAAAGGGTCCTTTAGTAAGGGATGAGTTACAGAATACCAGCATAATCCTTGGCGTCAGATCCTCTTAGCTACATTAGAGTTGTTTTTTCTGTATTTTAATTTATTGACCTTAAATGCCAACACCGAATACAATAATTGATAAATAAAATTTTCTAAGCGTTATATTAGTATTAATTTCAAATTTTAATACATCATAAATTTTGTCATTGAAAAAGTAATTTTAAAAGGAATAATAATATTATGGCAATAAAAAAAAACAAAAATTATATATTTATATTTGGTATGAAATATAATGTAATATTATAATAATTATATACGTGTTTTGTATTTCTATTATGACTATTTATAATTATTTATAAATAAATAAAAAAAACTATTTACAATAGTTTGATAATAATTTCCACACGTGATATTCGTGAATGTTTCTGGTATCTTGGTTTACTTAGTCTCACATCTCACATGTAGCTTTATTGATTATTAGTATTAAATAAATATAGTTGTGAGGAGGGGTCAATGAAAGACTGTTAGATTTCCCAACGTTTCAGGCATTTATTCACCTATTTTCAAGGCTGCTACAAAAAGCAAATTAAAAGTGAAAAAATTATAGAAGAAGTGAGAAAATTACAGAAGAACTTAAAAAGTTAAATACAAAAAGGAGAAAAACATTGATAACCATAATAAAAAATATACCAACCTAATAGAAGGGAAATTCTAGAGATTGAGCAAATCATTTCCAATTCATGACGACTGCACCACACAGAGGGAAACAAGGAAAATGAGTGAAAAGAATTAATAAAATGAATTAAAATGAAATAAAAAAGTGAAATTTAAAATCGGAATGTTTTATAAGTTTCTGAAAAACTAAAGGAAAACGGAAAACTTACCGGTTAATAGATTAAACGTGCAATTTTGTAACTTTACAAAAGAAAGCACGATGTGCACGACATTTGGTGGAAAAGAAGTAACTAATTGAATTAGCATCTGAAAAGGATTATCAAGATGTAAATTTTTAAAACACTAACAGTTAGGGACCAGAATAAAATTTGAAAATGGAAGAATGAAATAGTATAAAGAAGAAAAGAAACGAATAATGGAGCCATAATTAAAGAGGATATTCAATCACAAGTGTATGACAATACCTCTTAACCTCCATCGACGATTTCATCAAGAATGTCACCAACGATAAACTGGTAACTTTGAACGTTTCTTTGGACAACTTGATCCTGAAGAAGAAAATATTGTTTCACTACCGCCAACGGCTGGAGTATTCCTTTGGAGCGTACCATCAGGTTCAAAAGTGCCAGGGGGAGTGAATTGCCTCCTGAATTTTGGGGCTGGAAATATGCACATACGAATATTGCCCTGTTTACGACACTATAACCTGTTCCACCAGAAAATTGATTGAATTTGGCGTTTTGGAAACGAACAACTGATTGTTGAGCTATGAGTGGCTGCAGAAAGGCAGGAATCAATTGCACAACTTCTTCTTCTTAGAGTGCCGTTCCTGATTCCAGGTGTAGGTGACCTCACTCAATTGCACAACAGTTTGCTTTAATTGCTTTAATGGCACGAGTGTGATAGTCGATAAAGTAAATGAAAAAGAGGATGCAACAGAATATGCAGGTAAATAGCCAACAAAAGATATTGATTATAAAATACAACTGATGCAACGAATATTTATTTCTGTATAAATATAATGGATAATGGATAATGGATAATGGATAATGGATAATGGATAATGGATAATGGATAATGGATAGTGGATAATGGATAATGGATAATGGATAATGGATAATGGATAATGGATAATGGATAATGGATAATGGATAATAGATAACAGATAATGGACAATAGATAATAGATAAAGATAATAGACAAAGATAATAGACAATAGATAATAGTTATAGATAAGAGGCGGTCATAGCTTTGGCAGTTAAACGCGTCTACTGCTAATGCGAAATGCTCGAATCGAATCTGATGGGCAGGGTAAAAACTAATCTGCCAAGAGAATCACATCTCAAAATGAACTGTATTACACTTCCCGTGGTTCAGACCCCACGTTAAACAAGTAGGTCCTCTATGTATGCGAAAACACAATAAACGCATGTCACATGTATAGAAGAGATGGACCACGATGCTTTTCTGTCAAGAAGTTAAACGACTGGAGAGAGATAATGCAATCAACAAGACCCCAAAGATGCACATTTTGAAGCCCCAATAATCCAAATAATTTTCCATTTTCTTTTGGTCTCCAGGCTTTGCGAGCTGCGAAAACATATTGCCAATACAAATTATATTCAAATTTCTTATAAATATTTTGTTTTAAATTTAATATTAAACTAAACTTCAACAATTAACCAGTTAACCAAACAATAAATCAAAGCTTTTTTTATAACCCTTCAGTAGTGTTTACCGCTATCTTCAGATGTTAATTTGAATGAAAAATATCAAAGTTAACTTTAACTAATATTAATTTCAATAACTGAAAAATCACTTAATTGTTTCAATCTGATTAGGTATCAAAAATATCATGGCAATATAGATATTTAATCTATTAGATTAAATAGACTTAGACTTTTGTAGACTTTTGACTTTTGTAAGTAATTACAGTATAACCTCGATCAACCGAACTCACAGTAATCCGAACTTTCTGATTTTTACTTATTTGATACTTTATATTTTTATAATCATGAAATTAATAAACTGGTTTGTAATTTTAATGCATTAATTTTTTTTCATCAAATTTTTATTAGCTTGTAGGCACCCAATAAACGATTTGGTTTAGTTAATTATTTACTCTCTCATTTATTACAACATGCATAAAATGTATTTTGGAGTCCTGACTGGATGGTCTAATTCACGATAACAATGCGTATTTTTCTTCTTCCTCTTGCGTTAGGTCTGGAGCCTGTGTTTACCAATTAATTCTTTTAATTAATTCAATAATTAATTTAATTAATTAATTTTTCAAATTAATTCTCTGAGCATAATTGTTTTTAAATCTTAGGTAGCTTTCTAAGCTGGTTCTTGATTTGCCTGCACTTATTGTTATGAAGGTAAATCATTAACAGGGGGGGACCGACGGCTATACGTGCCATCCGAAGCACGGAGACGAACCGAGAACCCCTACTTTAGCAGTTGATCGCTCTAACTATCAAATTATTATCGCTGTCAACACGACTGCATATTGTCCTAAGTGATATTTATATCTTTTCTGCAGTCATTGTTAGTATTTTATTTTTAAATTTTGAATGACATATTATTCATCGAAGAGGTTAATTAAAAATCCGGGAAAGCAATGCACCCTGAAGGTTAAAAATACGCGTCGTATAAATTGTCGTACAATATCTCACTGTGCACCACCCACCCTATAAAGTTACAGGTATATAACGGAAAGTTGATGTCACCAAAATTGTTAGACATCTGGGAAAACTAGAAATATTTGATTCAATTAATATACCGATCAATAATGCACAATTAAAAGAACCATGGATGTAAATTTATTTTAATCAATTATTCATGAAAAACATATTACTTTGTAAGGTGTTTTTGT
The DNA here is from genome assembly GCA_932274525.1 of Podabrus alpinus. NCBI lineage: Eukaryota > Metazoa > Arthropoda > Insecta > Coleoptera > Cantharidae > Podabrus > Podabrus alpinus. The sequence continues at coordinate 24,586,127 of OW026453.1, forward strand.
AATTTTTAAAAAATTCTTGTTTACAAGTATCAGCTTAAGCATTTTGAACTGTTTAATTATTTAATTAAATTTGTTAGCCTTGAGTGGTTCGATAAACATCGCGTTTGGTTTATATCACTGTTATACCTGCCTGTAAGGTGAGCGAGCATTAAATTAAAGATGATGGCTATTTAGAGACTTTGATATGAGATGCCTTACTTGAAGTAACATCATCAGACACACTGACATTCATTTTTAACCTTCATATTTTTTACTCGGCTATTTCTGTATTTAATTCAAACTATTTAAATAAACAAATTTTGACAAAAAAATTGTAAGCAATTTTAGTAGATATGAGATGGACGTATTTCGTGGTTAAATTGTGAAGGGAATGCTTCGGGAGCGGTCCCAGACGTTTCTCGGTTGATATGTTTGAGACATGACACCACTGTCATTTCAGACATAGTTGTGATAACTGTGCTCCATGTCTCTACGTTCCATTCCATTTATACCTGGGGTTTAATAAAGCAGAAAAACATTAAAAGTTTTGTAGATTTTTGTCTGTTCGTTAATCAAGCTGGACGTAGAATCTCATTAATTTAGTTTCACTTTTTTTCAACTCAAAGCATACCTTTCAATGCAACCAACATAATAATTTTGGTAGCTTATCGAATAATACCAATAATGATTGCTATTTTGGGAAATAATTTCTTTATTATATTTTTTGGATTTTAGAGAATAGAAAACTTGAATTGTTCAAAATTTTGCTCAATACACATAACAACATAACCCCAATGAAGTAAATGTCCCAAAATTGTCAATTTACTGACTTGAATAGAAGTTACCTGAATTAAACACTAAAATATAAACAAGAAAAGTTTACCTAAATCTTTCAAGTTGTTGTGAATGCTATTATAGTATCGTATTTGTTTAAAATTAAAGAGATTGTCATAATCCAATGTTTACTGACACTTACAGTATCCCATGCTGTGCTTTTGTGGTATACAAATAAGAAATACTTTGAATATCTCTTATGAATTAACTTTTGTACATTTCTTTTTCAATAACTAAGTGGAAATATGTCACGGATATTAACATTATATTTTGTCGTATATTGTATACTTCCATTTTTATCTTAAAAATATTTTAAGGAAATATCGTGCTTTTGGAACTGGAGCAACAAGAAGTGCGTGAGAGCTTATATTGCGTGTCGAAGAAATTTCTTGTAATATTATGGACTTACGTAGGTACAACAATATTAATAATTGCAACAATTAATTTTTAATTGATAATGCAAAATATTAAAATAGCTACACAATTATGCAATTTAGTAATTTTAAAAGTTTCCAGTACATATTTTACTGGAATAATTCAATATTGTGTTTGCTATTATTTTTAATTTTAATTAATTTTAAAATGTTAAGATTATTATAAAAATATGTTAATTTAGAAAGCACATCCATTAATTAAACTGTGATAAATATCTTCGTACATGGTCAGATAAAGCGTCCACTCAACACTTTGTTCCATCAGATATATTAAAATATAATATCAATCCGTTAGTTTGTCACTGACATCAATATCAATAAATAAATTTGTTACGTTATTTAAATTAATTATGTTGTCTTATCTTATGTATCGCATAATATGTAACAAAACAATATTTTTATATACCTAAGTAGTTTGAAGGTCGGAAGATCATCAGAACTATGGAAAAATTAATAAGACCGGGCCAAATCAAAATTTCTATCGGGGGTCTTGGGATACGGCCTGGGGACCGAAAGAAAATTCAGAGTATTTGACCCCCCATGCCAGTATTTTAAATTTACAAAAAGTGGTACCGTTATACCTATCTATTCATACTGATTGAGCTCTACTACACGTTGATATGTCCCACACGTAATGTGTCAAAATAAAATTTGTTCCAAGATAATGAACTCATTTCCAGTTTTTGATAAGCACCATAAATAATATAATTATGTAAATTTCTTCAATGTACCACTTTTAGTTTAGAAGTTAGAAGGCTATAAGGTTCTTAGTTTACGTCTATGGGATCAAAAAGTTTTTTTCCAAAAATTAACTTATTTAAATTTAACTCTTTGTAGTTTTGACCTGATCCTCACAAAGTTACTTTGGGGTACCATGGAGGAAACTAGAAAATATTTGTATGTATTCCTACAGGATTTAGCTGATCAACGTTTGGGCATTCTATCAAAGAGCAATGTGGACCAATCTGCAGACTACTTTTAAAATAATATCTTTATTTTAAATTGGTTTTGGACAACATCTTCTCAACTAGTAAGTTCTTCTTGGTGGAAATCTAATTTTAATACTAAAATTAATTATTGTTTAACTGCATGACAAAAATTAATTTTTACTATAAAGACCTTCACAATTCTTTAAGGACTTCTAGACAAAATAATATACGAATATTGATGTTTGTTCAACATTTATTATTGAAATGTTAAACGAAAAGTTTATCCATAGCTTGTATTGCTGCAGGGTTACATTTCTGTATTAGTGTTCAGCTCCATAATTATTAGTGCAAAGGAAATGGGTTTAAAAGTTACCAAGTTGGTAGACATTGATTGCACTTTAAGGATAAAAAATTGACATATAATTTTTCTGAAACAAATTTGAAACTAACTAATAAACTATTTCGGGGCTATTTGATTTGTAGTTTTAGAGTAGTAGAAGTACTTCATGCTAACCTCGGATAGTACCTTGAATAACATTTTTTATGGGATACAAAGTCAAAACAAATCCCACGAGGATATTTTTGTCTTATCTACATGGCTTAATCTGTTATTAACTATCGAGTTTAAATTTGATTTATTTTGGCCACACTGAGTCAGATCCTCGAAAGGATCTGCGAAATCCATGCAAAGTCTTTGGGAGTACGCTGCTTGAGATAGGAAACGGTGATCTAGAGAAATTTAATAAATGAAAGATTAAGTTAGTAATTAAAGGGAAAATAAGAAATTCCTGTGAGACAAATAAATATATCAGTTTCCTCACGCCCGTAGTCACGTATTTTTCCGCTTGGTGTAGACGAGATAAATGGCACTTTCTATAAGTCTCGATTAAAATTACACAAAATGCAAGAAAACAAGGGAGTAAAATAATGAATTTAATCTCGGGTTTGCAAGTAACTCCAAAGTGACGTATACTCTTTTTTGCATGTCTGGGAGTGAAATTGCTACCCACGAAAAATCAGAAATCAAAAAACAGTGCAAACTCGATAAACCGATCCCACATTAATTCAAACTCCCAGTAATTCGAACTCGATAAAATTAGAAAATTTTTAAATACATATTATATTTTTAAGAATAAGTTTAAAATTTATTAGAGATCTGATGTAGACACGTAATGAAAGCTTTACCTATATGTTACGTATATTATCTATATTAATAAGGAATTTTGTGTGTTGATTACAATAACCCAATGGATATAAAGAGCAACGCCACTCTCAGAAAACGGTGACTGAAGTATCAGTACACTCCCAGAAATACAAAAAATTACGTGGGTATCTGGGTTTTACGTCCAAAAATTCATGCCCAGTTTTATGTAGTATATTTATGTTCTTTTCTCCCTGTTATTGTTTTATAGATTCAAATATTAGTAGCTTTGCGAATCTACTGATTTTATAAGAATATACCTAGAAATAATTTATTATATTGCCCAATATTTATAAGCCTATGTTTCTACACTTGATTTCCGAAAATTTCAGTGCTGTTATTCTATGTTTAATTAGATCTTAGGCAATGTAAACAATGCGGAACCCTATCCAAGTCCATTTCAACCACAACTACACTTTTCTACAACAATACTGTGGAAATTTAAAAATTCCGTTAAAACACAGAAATTTTCTACCGTTTTCTGGACACCCTGTACCTTATACATTATATGGAAACCTTAAAAAGGCGTCATCAATACTGCGATCTTTTTGATTTGATTGAAAAGTGTCTTGGTAATAAACGCAAACAAAATACATTCCAATGTTAAGAGAAAAAGATTTCAAAAGAATGAAGCGTTTTTAAGGGTAATGCAAGTTTGAAAAATATAAGAACTTGTTTACATTTTTGGGCCTTCCAAATTTTGGCTGTGGGTGCGATCGCTCCAATGCATCCTGCCTTCCTATGGCCCTGGTTTCCATTGATTGGCGTATTTTGAGCGTAAACTCATTAATTTATTCGAAGTCAGTAATGCTTTTTACTCCCCAGTTAAAATTTAAAATAACTGCAGTGGCAGCTCGTGACTTTTTTCAATTGGAAGGCACAAAATTATGAGAAAAATGAAAAATATAACTTTTTAGTTCCAAAGAAGCTTTACACTTTACACTTTACACACAATATACAACTTTCTCCTGACAGCAATAAAAAAATTACTAGTTTATTTATAATCATCATTCAAAAATTTATCAAATCTCTACATCTCATGTAACAATACAATATCGAATCAAGATCATCAACTAATTATGATATTTACCTGAATTACATTTTTAAATTCGTCACTTCTTACCATCCAAAAATTAATCTTACTATGACCAATGCAGGTATCGATGGTCCATCTTTATCCACTTGGAGTGTTTCCAAAACAAAATAATCTCGATCGATTCCTTTTTCGAATAACTTGGTAAATCCTTCAGAAAATCGTCCGACTCCATCCAATATTTGGACGACGGATCGTACATCTTCTTTATTTTATTAATTCTCAATAATATTCACTCGTATTTTTATTGACTTTTTAATTTTCGGCCTCATCAAATCATTTTCATGTTTATAAAATTTTGTGGAACCCATATTTTTCACTTTCAAAAATGTTCCAACCTGTTTTTCAGATATCTTGATTTAACTTCTCTTTTATTCTTATGACGAATATTAACCCACTAAATTTATTAAATAACTTTTCTTTTACAACATGTTTCCGTTTTTGACTAGTTTTTATGTCTTTTAGTACTTCTTCTGTATTACAAATGTTCAAACCCATACCATTATTTTATCAGCTATATTTTCGATTATTTCCTTCATTATAATATACAGTTAAAGTTCCTTATTCGCGGGGGATACGTTCCATAACTATGCCGCGAATACAGAAACCGTGAATATGGAATGGTAATTTGTATGGTAATATAGGGGATACGTTCCAAGGTTAGAAAATAAAATAAAAATATATCAAAATAAATGCAAGAGACACGTGTTATTTAATCAAAGTTCATGCAACGAATGGCTAGTTGAACAATTCAACAAGTACGATAGCGGCCAAGACAGCTTATATCAAATGATAGCACCTTGTCGGCAAAAATTTTGCTTTTGTCCAAGAACGTTAGGTTTAGCCACAATAATATTTTCTCTTTATAAATACTTGGACGCCTACTTGTTTGTTTTAATAGGTGATTGGTGTTAATTTGTAATTGAATATCTTACGAATCACTTTTAGATTTGTTAATAGTAAGCATTTCTTTAGAAAAAATGTATATCATTTCTCGTAAGTATGTAATTATGTTCCAACCAAGTTCCAACACAATTTTGCAATGCAAGTGCCTGAATTCTTTTAGATAACATACACAGCAGATATCATTTTAAAAGTGCGAAATTGTAATTTTAATTATAAATATTTGAAGTAGTACAAACATTGTATATTGTTAGTTTTTGATCCGCGAATAACGAAATTTTCAACCGCGAATACAAGAAGTGGTTGCATTTTTTAAATCCGCGAATACTGAAAACGCGAATAACGAAACCGTGAATAAGGAGATTTAACTGTACGCCAATCAGAACGCTAAACATCTAGGCAACCATTTTATTATAGTAAATATTTACGTTGCTATGGAAAATATTCAGCGGGTAAATTTATGTCAAAAAATAATCACTTCCTAAAATTTTTTCGAACATTATCAAACGTGCTTAGACAAACAAATAAAAAAATTACAGAATTAAATGCACAATGTCACGTTTTGCAGATAATTCTCTGCAACATATTGAATCTGTCGAATCTCTCCGAGTCGATTTCTAAGACTGTGTCAACTTCAGTATCAAAAATATCTTTAAATACGGACGAAAAAAAAGAAAATATATTTCAAAATTGTAAATTTTTCATTAATTGAAGCAATGTAAATTGTAATAAATAATTCAATCGTTCCAAGATACATTTATTCAAGAAATAATTATGCCGAATATCCCACGTGTTTAAAAATAGCCTGAATAAATTTTGACGTTTTTTGAAACAAAGTTTTGCTTTCTTATTTCTCGTAAATTTTCCACCCAAAATCCCTCGTGCTACGCACTCGTGATTTTGTTACGTGGCAAATTTACTCGACATATTGCTTAGCAAAACTTTGTTTCAAAACGTCAAAATTTAATCGGCTATTTTTATGCACTTGGGATATTACTGTTGATTATTTCCACAGTTTGTGCTTCATTTTTATCGTTTTCGTTTTTATTGAGTTTCTCTTCTCTTTTGGGTAATTGTTCCTGCAAAAGTAGTCCTTATGCAAAATCTAAATTATTTTCATTCTTATCATCACCCTTATTGTCAATATCCAACTGAAATGGTTTATTAGTAGACACTTGTGGTTTAAAGTGGTTTTCGACTTTGGTATTCAATTTATATAGCATACCAAATAAAATAAGTTTTTTTCCTAATATATACCAAAAGTGCAACTGTTCCTTTCTCAGGCTTCAAATCATACGCAATAAAAAATGCTTGACTCTCAACATAATAATAATAGTCGTATATTCCTGTAGGAATTTGACAGTCTCTTGCGAGACTTTACATATCCGTTTTTGAGGTGGATTAGTCCTCGTATACTTTACATTTCCATATCATATTCTGTTATCCGTTCTTGCTTCCATCACAACTTTTCGCCAGTACTGTCTATTCTTACTTTTCTCTTTCCAGTTAAAAACTTCCATCCTCCTCAGGTCCTCCATAACCTGGTCGTACCATCTCAACTTCGGTCTTCCTCTTGCACGGTCCTCCATCGGCCTCCATTCTGCGATTCTCCTCAACATCGTGCCCTCATCTCTTCTCCACACATGCCCCAGCCACCCCATTCTACTAGATTTGATCACATTTACTATGTCTTCATTGTTCATTGCTTTCAGTATCTCGCTGTTCATCATTGGTCTGTTTTCCCGTTCACTAATTATTTTTGGGCCCAATATCTTCCTCATCACCTTCCTCTCAAACACCCTCAACTCATCTTCTTCTTTCCGACTGAGACTCATTGTTTCTGCCGCATAGGTCAGCACCGGTCTTATAAGTGTCTTGTAAATTTTTGTCTTGGTTGTTCTCGACAGAATTCCATTCTCCAGCAGGTTTCTGTTCGCATAATATGCTCTGTTTCCCTGTTGAAGTCTTATTTTCACCTCTTCCCGTCTTCCGGTTTTGCTACTTATCTGGACTCCCAGATAGACAAAAACTTGTACCTCCTCATAAATCTCATTTCCCACTCTCAGTCCGGACATCTTCTCCATTCCTTGCCTTTGTTGGCGCATGTACTTTGTCTTTGTTTGATTTATTTTCAATCCCATTGGTTCAGCTGCATCTTTTATCTTCTGGATTGTTTCTATTAATTTCTTTGATGTCCTTGACATTATTAGCACGTCGTCTGCATACGCTATCACTTGTACCTCTCTGTTTGCTATTGTTCCATAAATCCTTGTCTTTCTGATTATCGACTCCAAAACCATGTTAAACAGTGTAGGAGACAGCACGTCTCCCTGTCTCACTCCTGTATTTATTACAAAATTTCTGGATTCTCAGTTTGCAGTTCTGATGCAGGCTGTCGTTTCTTGTAATGTCATGTAAGTCAAATTAATTATTTTACTTGGTAGTCCCATTTCCTGCATTGTTCTCATTAACTCAGCTCTGCTCACTTTGTCAAATGCTTGTTTAAAGTCAACAAAGGCCATGTGTATATCAATGTTGTATTCGTGACTTTTCTCCAGTATTTGTTTTAGCATGAATATTGCGTCAACCGTCGATCTACCTTCCAGGAAGCCACTCTCAACATACTCCTTAAAATTTCCACCTGGTTAAAATTTTCCTTATCTCTTAATACGTATCATAAACTCACCGCATTAAAAACTCTGACCGTTACTTGCGTGTGCATAAATCCAAATATTTCTTAAAAAAAAACTCAATAAATCTAATTTAATTTCTTACACCATTAACCTATTTATAACTATTTCTGTCAAAATTCAAAACAATTTGACGAAAATCCAATCAACCAAATTTAAACTATCAATTTCTCGAAGCATAATCTATTGTGGCTATGATTGGGGATCTTAATTAATTAATCATCATTAAAGTAATTAAAAACTTATTCTTTTGGCATTATTTATTCGTAAATTTTACAATATTCCTGCGTACTGCCACCTTCAACCACCTACAAAATTATTACAATATCGGCAGGGAATATAAATCTAAATCCCAGTAATATCTATAGTATAAACACATTTTTAAAAGCATACATTTTTATGTTGAATTATGATTAAAAACCAACTTAAAAAGAAATTTAAAAAAATAAAAAGTAATGTTTTTGATAACCAAACAAGCGAATACTTTGAACCAAAAATTAATTATTTATAGGTAGCAGCTTAGTTTTTCCATTATGCCACTCGGTTGGATTTAGATAGTTATAGTACTTGAATTGATCATCAAGTTGTAATAAAAAACATTGAATATTATATAAAATCATGTTTTATTGTTGACAATATTATGACAATTTGGACATTGACACACTGAATGCCCAATGAGTGATAATGATAGAAGTTTTTTTACCATCAGCAGCAAAATTTCAATTAATTAAAAAAATTAATTGCGGGTCGGAAAGTGATTAAATACTGAAGCCACCACATTTCGAAAAACTTTGAATAAAATTCGTTACCCAATTTAGTTTCAGGTAATACGTTTTGATTTTTCCTCGTATATTTTTTTAGCACAGACATTTTAGAACCCAGAAATAAGAATATGTTACATTTGAAAATTGGCTCAAATGTCTCTAAGGTTTTTGGGGGACAGACTAAAAAACTCAGAAATCGATAGCCATAGCCGACGTTTAAAGTCTTGGGAGTTTCAGTATGTTGTTCAGCAACGTCTTAGACAAATTTGAGCTAATTTTCAGATTTGTAATATTTATTTTAGTAGGTAAAAATTTAAAAATCTTGGGGTATTACCTGCGAGAGCAAATTGTGTTTTTTAATTGATAAAATTCTGCTTAAACGGAGAAAACTTTCATTCTTGGTATAGTAAATAATTCTGTTTCCTACACCTTTTCTACCAGAAATTCAGAAATCGTTAACTGTAATTCAGATGTGTCAACTGATATTCAGAAAGCGTCAAATGAAATTCAGAAACCGTCAAATGTAAATCAGAAAGCATAATAATTTAATCCAGATTACTTCATATGTAAACATGATGAACTTATACTAAACTGAGATTTAATGGACTATTTATTGAAAAAGTGGGCCTTATCGGAAAATCGAAATACAACACATTGAATTTTATTTTTTAATTCATTTATTCATATTAAAAAATATAGCATAAATAAATTGTTGCATAACAATCATAATATTAATTAATTAATAAATAATATTAATTGGTATCAGTTAAAATCGCTCAATCCATTTCACATGATAAAAGTTGTGTTTTATCGAAAATTAAAAATGTGGTTATTTACATTCAAAATGAGAATTACAGTTCGTGTTTTCTGGTTGATGCTTACTGAATTACTGCTAGAAAAGGTGTAGAAGAATAAGTTCTGTGTTCAAAATTATTAAAGTTTTCAGGAAAACACGTAGCTACAAATTTATTACGTAAAAATTTAAAAATTTGCCAAAGGAATAAATTTTAATCAGCATTTCTATTTTATTTTCTGCTACAAACTCAAATTGATTGCGAGAACAAATGTACAGATTTTATTTGTAATGCGAGTAAACATTTTTGTTGGTTGGTACTAAGTATTTATGAGTATTATGTCTTGAACTCAATTATGCTATATAATAATTTTATATCTGGCCCGATCTGGTTGGAGGACATATCGATGGATCGTCACTGCTGTAAACTCGAAATTGTCCAGCGGAGGAACGCCATGGAAATCTATAGAACCTACAGGACGGCCTCCACCGAAGCGATGTTGGTTCCATTGTCTCAATTGGCAATACACCTAAAGGCAGAAGTGAGAGACGCAGAACACAGGCTCTCAACAAAAGCAGACTTCGATCAAAGAATGTGCGAAATAGCCGGCAGGTAGCAGGACTCGTATACTAATACCCAAACTAATATCCACCATCGAGTCACCGATAACACAAAAGTACGGAGAATTGAAATACGAAACAACACAAATCCTCACTGGGCACGAATATTTTGCTAAATACCTCCATAGGTTCAAAAGAGCAGATTCTCCATCCTGTTACTACTGCGGGGGAAAAATCCGAGTTACTACTCGGATGCTGTAGAGTGGACAAATTGGAAATTATGTCCACTAAGGTAGAGGAATAACTTCTAAGACAAATGAAAAACTAACAATCAGAAGAAAAAAATCGCAAGAGCAAAATAAGGCTAACAAGAAACCAATACATGTGGGAAAACAGGTAGCTCTAAGCGGAAGAAATGCTCTAAGCGATTTCCGCTACATCTAAGGGAGTCAGTAAGAATCTGATATACCCACCCAGTATGGACTGGGTGTAATCTTTCGAAGATTTTCCCCCTTCCACGCAAAACAAGAAAAAAGGTGCTACCTCAAAGTGTCTTCTTCTTCTTCTACTCTTTCTTTAGGATTATTTTCCTGTTTATAACCAACTTTTATTATTCGATCATAAGCTATCTCGCCATCTTTTCCTGGGGCGTCCCACATTCCTTCTTTCTTTTGGGCGGCTGTCTCTTGCTTTCTTTACTAGCCTGGTTTCGTCCATCCTTGTTATATGGTCGTTCCTTATCTTTCGCCTGTCTCAAAGTGTAACCAACAAAAATAATTTGCTGGCAAATCAAATCAATTTCAATCTTGGTAATAACGTCATTTATTTAAGATTGATTTTCAACCTAATTTTTCTTTCAATAAATTTTTCAAGTAATTTTGATATGATTTGTATTTGGCTGATGATAATATCATTAATGTCCAGGACTTTTAGATTCTGACCCAGAAAAAATATTGTAAATCTGACAATTGGCTCAAATTTCCTCTAGGCTGTGATTATAATGAACCCGGATCCGCTCCGCTCCATCCCGTCTCGTTCCGTGCGGATTGAATGTTTTCAACTCAATTCAATTCCGGAACGGTTCGATTGGATTTGATCAGGGTTGAATGTAGCCATTGCCATAGGAATATACATGTTAATTTTCTTCCGTCAAGATGAACCGAAACTAATGGAACGAATCTGGGCCCAATGTAATCGCCACCTAAATTTTCTAATATCTCCAAGTTCAAGTTGGTTGCGCAACCCCACAGTTGATCTCATTTGTTCAGGTAGATTTAAGTATGACTTTGTAAATCAATACTTTGTTTTCCAGTGAAAGCTTGGATACGGCACCTATAAGTCAGTTGTTTTCTTTTAGTCCAGATATGGTTTTCCCATATTGCATACCCAAGAAGCTCTTTCTAAACTGCATCAGTTATTAGATCGTAACCAGGTGCCTTTTTATGACCAAGATGTTTTAGTATATCATCCTGTACTTCTTTTACTTGAAACTAAAAAATCCATTTGATGGGGTATTTTCAGGGATTTGCTAATTTTTTCTCCCTTCGTTATTTATTTCTAAAGGAAAGGATTCGAAGACCTTTTCTAGATGTTGCACAAATATTTTCTTTTTATCAGCACTGGTTCATTTTCATTTACACAATGAGTACCTACTCAGTGACTTCAGTTGCAATTAAGATTTTTAATTTTTCATCGCTTTCAGATTTATTTAATTTTTTATTGATTTTTAGATTCATGATAAAAAGGCAATAATTATTTTAATACGACAACACGATTTTAATATTTTGATGTATACAAATTTTGTCTTCTTATTATTTTGATGTATTAATTGACAAATTTTACGTTTGTTGTCTTTTTAATTAACAATGGGACTGATGTAATTTTTCGAAACGGGCATCGAATAATGAAACAACAGGATTTGGAAAAAGACTTGGTTTTATTATTTTGTTATTAATATTAACATCAAATATTGGGAAGATGATTTTTGATAACATACGAGTAATGCGCTTTTCTGAATTTTTTATGGGTTGAACCTAAAATCTGAAGACTTACAACGAAAGAAATCAATGAAACCGTCGTTTGAAGTCTTAAGAGTTTTAGTCTGTTGTTTAGCAATGCTTTAGGGACATTTCAGACTATTAACCATATTTTTTCTGAGTTTTAGCAACATTTTATCTAAACTGCTTAGAATGTTATTCATGTGGTTACGAGTATAAAAACCGATTAGAAAATCTTATAATTTTTGAAAAACACCATGTAAATGAAATATTTTTGGATTCCATTAATGAGCTTGTGTATTCCATCCATGTTAGGCCTACGTGAAGCTACTCGATGTTTCTACTGTATGTGATAAAACAAGCTCTGGTCGACGGATTACATTAAACATGGCATCAACAGCGCGATTAAAAAAACTTGGTTTATTTACAAGCTGTAATTTTTAATTCCACAATATTTTTTTCTTTTGTGATTATCTCAGCTAGTAATACAATTTTAATAAACAATCAATTATAGAATTACTGGTTCTGAAAGCGTCATAATGTAATATGTTCAAAACACTCAGGTAAATAATGACGCACATGAATGAACAAACGAGAATTTTGGATCGTAAGGGTGTTTTAGATTATATGTTGTAGTTTAATTTTTCTACAAGTATTTCGCCACTGAAAAAGCGCTTAAAATTTTGAAATATTGTTAACAGCGCACCTCTGGTTTCACCTGCCATAATTTATAACCGAAAACTCGGACACCTAAATGCATAAATAATAAAATTTGTTTTAATAATACAAAACAAAAAGTAATAATAACATTTTAGAAAATAAGAACGATGTTATTATAAATTCAAATTTAATATATTCATGCATAAATTTTCTAAGATTTTTTTTCAGAAAACATGCGTATATTTTCAGAACCTAATCAATTTATCACTGTCGCCATAACCTACACGTTAGGTAGGTAGGTAGTATGTACAAAATTGACAAATTTTATATTAATATTATAATTTTGAATAAGACTGTTAGCATTAACTGGCATTGACAGTTTTTTAATTTAAACCATGCGATGAAAAAAAATGTGATCCTCTAGGTAGGTATAATGTTATTAAAGAATGGCATCTTGAATTTATCTTGCGTTGCCTGAAAATATTTTCCTGATTTCATCAATTCTTCAATTTAATATAATTTTCGTGCCCTCATCAAGTTTAATGAACTTGGAGATAATCGAAAATAAAGCAATATTAGCATATACTTCCAATATTTTTCAATCGTTTTGTTTATAAGCAGGTAGCTAATAATAATTTATCAGTTTACAATGCCACTTGAAATTTTCTAGTGCGAGGCAATAATAGAGATAAAATACAATCAACTTTCGGTTATTATTAATTTTATGGTTTGTGGATTAAGATAAAAAATTTCAATTGAGTTGATAACTTTAAAACTGATTTCATATAAAAGTATTTGGTGAGGTAGACAACTTATGCCTTTATTTTCTGAATTGATATTCTCTTGAGGGTTACCTTCTTGACAAGAACATCTTTCCAACTGAAAGTTGCAAAGAACATGCTGTCACACGTCATCTCGTTTCACTAAATGTATATCCAGAATAACAAGAATGGGCACGTAATAAAATAAGAATATTTGTATTGTATCAAGTCTTAAGAGACATTGAAATTTAAAAAAAAAATCATAAAAGCTTATTAAAAACTCGATTTGATTTACAAGAAAATTCGCAAATAAGTTTACAATTTTTTTGTTAAGCATAAATGAGTTTATTAGAAGTTAATATGTTTGTCCTTATTTAGCTTATTATGATGGAGCTAGTGGATCATATTTTTATTGGTGTCACTTATATTTTGGCAAAGTTAACACGATCATCAATTAAATTAACATGTCATTAACGTCTAAGTACAGTGATTTAGTCAACTCAACTTGTAACTCGTTGAGTGATAACTGATATTAATTTCGCCTTTATAGCATGACTGATTAACCTATCAAACACTTCAAAGTAGCAAAGCGTTTCAGTTTCCATAATAATGTTTCGGTTTCAATGTAACCTGAAGAATGTATTTTTAGAATTGGAATTTAAATGGAAAAATGGTAAATTGATAAGGAGTGATTTTAATAAGGGATGCAAAGCTTTCAAAGAGTGGCTTCCGGTGTTAATCTACATGAAGTGTTGTCGTCTGCGTCACGCTGAGCTTGTGCGCTCCCGATGGCGGTTCTGCACGTTGTTTGTTCGGGGGTTCCCACCAATCCATCACTTCTGCCGTCAGTACCCATTAGCACGCTCACATACATTATAAGACCCCATACCACCAGTGCACGCAGCCTCTCATTGTGTGCTGTGTAAGTTAGACGATTTTCGGTATTTTTAAAAATTCCCGTGATATTGATTTTAAATGCTACAATGTCACCTATTCGACTGTTATTCTTCAGAAATTTTAATTTTGTATATACGAATCACGTATGTACTTTATACTTCACAATTTTATTGTAAGGAAAACGAAAACTGAAAACAACAGCCGCTGGGTGTGGAATTCGAGCTCACGGCCACTTCGTAAACCTTTTCAGGAAATTTCAGTTTTTTCGATAAATTTCCGAAACTGTGCTTTTAAAAAGCAAACTGTAATAGAAAAATAAATGAACAAAAGTTTGTTTCGTGTAGGAAGAACCAACATCGGACAAGAAATTTCGTAGGCAGGGAACATTGTACTAAAAATAGTTATTGATTGTCTCTCAAATAATTAAAACATTCCATTTCTTGATAGTGACATTATGATTTGTAAAGAGAAGTGGCAGTTTGGCAGGAATAATAGAGAACCAAATTCGATAACCAGTTGATGAAGCAGCTAGGAAAGCGTTAAAATGTTTCAGGTTTCCGTGTTCTATTAAGACGACATGAGTTTCTGATCAAGTTTAAGCTGTCTCTTGTCTTTAGATGTGATTAATAACTCCTGTAATGTAAGTCAATTTAGAAACTATTTGATTTTAAACCGATAAAATTAAATTTTATGATTAGGTGTCTCTAATCTGTTGGAAGTTTCCATTGTGGTTTACTGAAGAACCGAACAGAGCGAAGTTTTCAAGTCTTAAAAATATTTGGTACGCTTTTTCTTTTTTCTGATTAAATAAAGCTAATAATGACACAAACGTCACTAGTTGAGGGGTGGTTGCTACGATATATGGGGTAGCAGGGGGTGGCATGAAGTAGCCGGCTCTGACAAGCCATGATGGATCGGACTGAGGCCACTGCTTGCTAAAACCTTACCACTTAGACTGTGACAACATTCATCTGCCCCTTAAACTTAAGATCGCTCACATGTTTTATTTCTTTCAATTTAGAAAACTTAATTGCTACCTCATAATCAAACCGTTCCTTACTCGATAACTCTTAGATTAAAAATAAAAAGTTCGAATTTAATCACTAAAAAGATGACGAAGAAATGTATGGTCATGATATAGAAACAAATAATAACGTTCTCTTCTATAAATAATAAATTTTGCTACCATTTACTGAGATGTTCCATTCATTGTTAATAATGTAGTTGTTCAAAATTTAATAAATTATGTCCAGCAGGTTCACATTCTATCATAAACTGAATTATCCGAATAGAAGTACGCTGTATTTTTTCAATGGCTCAGTAGCGAATACCGTCTGAAATCCAGATAACAATACATGGGCTGCCTCGTTCTAGATCTGACTGACGTCTATGTTACATGTGGCATATAGAAAAATATGTTGTGTTCCAAAATATATTTCTAAAGAGAGTATTTATAATACTTTAATTACAATTTTTAAATAGAAAATGCTAATGCTATAATTAAAACGTCCAATAAATATGCATAATGAAAGAAAAGAATGCGCAAAAAATTTTATATAAGTAAAAGAGATCAACACAAACTGAAAAGCATTTTTCTTGTATAAAACCTCGAGGAACCCCATTGTTTCAATTTGTTTGGAGAGCAACTTACAGATGGTCTCGTAGGGCTTACTAATTTTTTTGTATAAAAATTAAAAATCTTTTCGTAAATCCTGCACAAATGCGAGTGCATTTTGGGAATCTGAAATGAACCACTCAGTCACGGAGCTGTCGAATGTTCAATGAAAGCAATCAGTAAAATGGAAATGTCCACTACCGACACTAACGTATTTTTTTTCATTATTACTTACAACACATTGTCATGAATTATTAATAAAGCAACTTAAAGTTTTGGTGGGTATATTACTACAAGTAATAGAAAATTTAAACTGCTATTATAATAATTATTATTTGTGTAAAAATTAACATATAAGTGGTGCAATTATGCAAATTTACCCTTTCAGTTCACAATTACCACTTCATAAAAATTAAAATTGTTTTAGATAAACCGAAAGATAAATTAAAGTCCTGTAAGTAATTCGTATAGGGTAGAACATCATTTAAAAATAAATTTGAAACGGAAAATATCAGTCTAAAACCTGTCCGTAGTCGTTATAAGAAAGTTTTAGATTAATAAAAAAATTTTTACATAAGTTTTTGCATTAATGGTTCAGTCAATTGACGAGGTAAATTATTTTTATTTGATTTCTTATTTTTTATTAACTCAAACGAAGGAACCAACTGAATGAAACTTGAAAAGTTTTTTTTATTTCTTAAAATTATTTCTTCATTTATTCCATTGTAGTTATTTTATTTTTATATGGCTTTTTATTTTGGTTTACAGTTGTTATGCTGTGAGTTCAAGAATGTTTGAAAATTGATTTAAGTTAACTCGTTTTGATTAGGTTTCAATCTTGTTAAAGTTGACAAAAAATAAGCCTTTTAAAGAGTAACTTCGAATCCTTTCTTAAACGTGTAGAAGTTCGGCTTTTAGGTACCTCAGCAAAAAGACCGCGCCAAGATCGTTTTTCGACCTTAAACAATGGAGATCGGTTATTTTAAAAGATATGAAGTCCGTTAAATTAGAGAAAAGTTTAGCATTTTTACTTTGACCAATAATCTGAAAGGAAATTTAACCTCTAAATTTTGGTTTTTAGGATGTCACATTTTTAATCAAAACACTTTTTACGAGCCAAAGCGGCGCAAATAGCACCCAATAGTGGGGTCGGATGGAACACAGTATCATATAAAAGAAGACGCCAAAATGAGAGGCCAGACTTTAAGAGAGAACTGCGCAAACATACCATCTTAAGCGATTACTAGTTGAGAAAACCTCCAAAGCCCGCACAGACTTCCGATTTCTTTCAAATTCTGGCGTTAGAAGATAAAGATGATCAGGCACGGGGAGAACTAGAAGACAGAGATATAAAGAGCGAAAACTGAATCAAGATACCACCCCAGAAACAGAAACAAAGCAATCACCACCACGTGTTATATTAAGGGAGTCGAATACATAAAACCCTTAATTTATTTTGGGAAGATCCATCCCAATACAGACAGAGGAAATCAAAGAAGAATTACAAGCCAAATGATATGAGTTAGTCCATAACACTGCTATTAGATGAGGAGACACAAAGAAATATTTTCTTTATTCAACATCGAACTAAAAAGCAAACCTAACTATAACGAAATATATAAAATAAAAAAATTGCATTGTTAAATTGTGCACCATCCTATACATTCATTTAATTTATAGTGATTAGGAAAATTGGGAGATAAGAGTAGACTACGAATGGCGACAATACAGAAAAGATTGATTGAGAATAATAAAATTGTAAACTCGAAAATTGTTAATTAAATGATTTAAAAGAGTAGGTTTTGTATCGCTGGATACGCTTAGTTATTTTTATCAGTTGTACGAATCTTTACACATAGGATGGATTTGTAGTCAAGGAAGAGTTTTGGATATTTTTTATTGGATATCACTAGAGCTTTCTTGTGACGCTCAGTTGCTTCCGTATCTTTACCAGTGAAGCATTCACATGAATGCTACCAAACGTCAGGGCACCCCGAGAAGACAATCGAAGAAGTCAGACATCAGACCAAGTTGTCATGACGAGATCAACTACTACCTCGCCCTAATTCTATCCAGTCATGGCTGCTTTGCCTCCCCCCTATATAAATAGAGGAAGCAGGAAACAGACGCATGCGTCTACTTCGGCGAGACGGAAGATGTAGTGCACACCGTCATCAAATCCACAAGGAGGACATCACAACACTGTGGAAGCCAAAACGGGAGACATCCTATTCCCCGGATACACCAGTCGGAATCATGCTGAAGAGCTCAGAAGGATGGGAAGTAATCGAGAAGATAGCCAAAGATATTATAGACTAAAAGAAAATGAAGAAAGAGAAAGGCAAAAAGGAAGAAGAAGCCACCAGAAGATAAAAGAAAGTCCCCAGGGACTACGATTCTGACCGGCTTTTATTGTCAGTAGGGAGGGGGTTTTAGTGGGTAAACCGCCACAAAAGCACTCAGCATGGGTAAGGCGGTGTTTTCGGTGTGTTCACCATCACTGGGGTTGTAACAAATCCATGAGTTTCCCACGCTCCAAAGCTGGAAATAAAGGCTAGCCGCCCAAGTATCGGGCTAAAGAGGCGTATGCCAGCACAAGAGCAAGTGGCCGCTGCAACGGAGGAGTCAAATGAACAAATTGCAATGAAGACCATCAAACCAATGATATATAAGGAGATTTCAAAGAAGAGGTTCCCAACACCCCGAAGGAGGCAAATTGGTGACTCATTGTTCATGAATAATAATAGTTCTGGAATTAAATATGAATTATTTTCCTGCATATGATGACAACCAATACCGATCCCAGCACAACCAATCGTTAACAATCATGCAACAACAATCATAGAACAACCTCGAGCAGATGATGGGCAAGATCCCAGATTTCCTAATAATTACATAAAATATGTATAATTAGTAAGATGTAATGGCAAGTAACCATAAACTAAAGAACTCCACATGGAACGCCAATTTTGTAGTCAATCATGAACTAGAGATTAACTCCTTAATAAAATATCAACATTTTGCCATTTATCACACTCGATACCCAGTGGAACAGTACGAAGGGGTACTGAAATTCTCATTGCAAATAAAATTCAACATTACGAAATATACATAAAACAAGCGAAATGACCTGTAAGCCACATTAGATACAATATAAGGCCGGAATGGTCCGATCTCAGTTTCAGTTTCAACAATTCGAGTCATTTTCGCACTCCCTAGGGAAGCGATTTATTGTTGGAACTTTATCAAGCAATGCAAAGTAATGACCTACACTTGCTCTCAACTGGTCAATCGATACATTGGTCCACAGATCCAGAAAAGTTTTGAAAAATGTTTTCTAGATAGGCTGAATCCAATTCTCGAAGATAAAAGAATAATCCAAGACCACCAATTCGGTTGTCATTAGAGCCATGGAACGGTGAGCAGATCCATCGCGTGCCGTAAAGAAGATTAGAACTGATCTGGAATGCAAGAGATATTGTTCGGTTCGAATATTGATTTCGAGAAGTCCGCAATTGGAACCCACAATATCCGCACCAGAACTCAACCAGCGAACACACCAAGTCACTGCTGTGGACTTAGAAATACATGAAAATATAATAAATTATATACAAAAAGACGAAAAGAGTGTATTTCTGTATTTGATTTATTCTAATTTATTATGATTACGAAGTTTTCAAATAAATAAAAAAGAAGCATTTTTCAGTTCTGCCTGAAAATAACTCCTTACACTTACAGTTTTCTTATACTATTTTTGATGTATTCACAGATTTAATATTGATATATTTACAGAGTTACAGAATTTTTAAGTGAAATGTATTTTTCATCCTTCCCAAAAATCAACTTCATAGTGGTTAAAGTGCTTAAGAATTTTTTTTATTATGTTTGTTATATTTACAGGTTTAATATAATTTAATTAACCATGTATAAGATAATACTGGAAACAATAATCAGAAAGGTAAAGATTAACGGTACAATAATTAACAAAGAAGTGTAAGGGTGGCATAATATGCAAATGACGTGTTAATAATATTTAGAATTGTAAAGATTAAAGAAATTGATAAAAACTGTTAGGATCATAAAAAATGTGGTAAAACCAATGGGATTAAAAATTAACGAACAAAAGACAAAATATATGAAGTACCAGAGAAGAGAAACTGAAAAAACCAAACTAGAGGTTGACAATGAGACATAATTTGAGAATATTCATGATTTTATTTGTCTGGGAATTCAAGTGAACAACAGAAATGGAATTCATGACGGGATAACAAGAAAACTACAACAAGGAAACAGAACATACTGCTAATTGATGGAAACTTATCGAGTACAACCAAAATAAAATTTTAAAAGACACTAAAAAGACCTGTAATAGCCTACGTGACGGAGATAATGTGTTTCAATAAGAAAGAAGAGGATGAGATGAAAGGGTTTGAATGGAAATTTCTGAGGAAAATATTAGGTCTAGTGCAAAGTGATGCTCTGGAAAGAAGATCAATGATGAACAGCGAAATACTGAGAGCAATGAACAATGAAGACATAGTAAAGACCATTCAAATCACGTAGAATAGGATGGCTTGGTCACGTGACGAGAGAGATGTGGGAGCGATGGTAAGGAGAATCGCTGAGTGGAAACCGATGGAGGACCATACATGGGGAACGCCCAATTTGAGTTGGTACGACTAAGTAAGGGAGGATTTGGAGAGAATTGGAATCGATAATTAGAAAGGCAAAATGGAAGGCAGGCAGTATTGGAGAAGCAAGAACTAACAAAGAATAATAAAAATGTAATGTAAAGTAAAGGAGGACTAATCCACCTCAAAAAGTGGATATGTAAAGTCTTGAAAGGGACAGTCAAATTCCTATAGGAATAAAAGACTTTATTAATAATAATAAATGGCGTTCATTCCTTGTGGAATATGCCTACTTCTTGCAGAAGTCTTTACAATCGTTTTCTTGAGGTGGATCACTTCTTATCATCGTCTTCCTCAGTAACTAAAGCCTTGCATCTGTTTGGGCTCCTCTACTATTTTTCTCCATATCTTCCTGTCTTGACATTTTATCCTCCAGTTCTCCACGCCCATTGCTCCAAGGTCCTCAATCACTTCATCCTGCCATCTCGCCCTTATTCTTCCTCTATTTCTCTCTTCACTTGGTTTCCATTCAGTTATTTGCCTTATCGTGCTGTTTCTTTGTCTTCTCATCACGTGCCCCAGCCATCTAATTCTTTTCGCCTTTATACACTTAACAACATCCTCGTTGCCCATTTCAACCAGTACCTATCTCATTGTTTTTTCTCTTATTATTATTATTATTAATAATATTGGTTTAATTACAAAATTTTTAAAGAAAATGTACCTTTTAACCCTCAAATTTGGCTTAAAATATTAGGTGATGCTTTCACATTTTTAAATTAGCAAAATTTTGGAGATGTGAGTATCAGTGAGACATTTAAAATGGGTAACAGTATAAGATGTTCTATTCCTTATTATTATTTTTGTAAAGTAGTGTTTGGTATAGGCAAAGTTTCAATTTACCAGGTTGTTTAATAGAAATCCACTTAATAATATTCATTTTAGAACATTTTTTGACGAACAAATGAGCAGCAGTAGAAGCAGTTCTTCAAAAATGAAGTAGAAGAACTGTGGCAAACTAGGAGCATTTCATTAATTTCCATTCAATCGATACTCGTTGAATTCTTGAACTTACCACCCAAACACAATATTTGATCTATATATTTTCGTGGCCATCTCTTATTCCACCTTACTACTCGTTTTATGTTTCTGCTAAATTGTGTCCAACATTTTCCATTGGTCATTCAATAATTATCCCAATTTATTTCCATTTAAATTCCAAAATCTTGCTTTAATTTTCCAGCCTATTCACCGCTGAACTTATTGAGATTGTACACTTAATATTTTATTTGTTTTTTCCCATAAATTCCCGTATTGTTCGGGAGGATTTTATTATCATCTTTCGTTACCAACCCTCAAAAAATTATTATTATCTTGTTTCCAGGTAACTCCAAGCGTTCCCGTTAAAACAATATTTTTTTCCGACATTCATATTTTTCTCCATAGATACGATGCACCACCTCTCAATTTGTTTTTCACAAATCTTTATTCTAATTTTCTTGATCATTTATATCATTTATGTTTACACTTCAATTGTAAAAGATATTTCATTGTATTTTATTAGCAGTATTCTGGGTATCATCACAGTATTTACTATTTGCCGATGACCTTAAAGTTATTCCAAGAGTGAATATTATGATTGATGGTATTTTATTGCAAAGTGATATTGATTCTTTGATTTGATAGTGTGCTACAAATAGGCTATTACTAAGTAGTGTTAATAAATATGAGGTTGTTTCGAAATCTAGAAGTTGTCACTTTATCAGTTGTAATTACAGTTTAGACATAAATGTACTCTCACATCTTCAGTCAAATACTACATAGTGTTACTTTGTAATACTTCAGGTATTTGGATTGCTAGTTCGAGAGATTTCAGTATTTTAGGGAGGTTTCAATGCGTGGTGGAATCATTTCGCGGTAGGTATTCTTTTTTAGTGGTTAAAATTTTCAGCGGCTCAAGCAAAGTTTGTAATTTTGAATTATTGAAATGGCAAAAAAGTTATGAATTTTTTTCCATGCATCTGGGCATGTACCTAATAATATCTTTATGTAATAGTATTAATTTATACTTAAGCGGTTAAGTGCGTTGCTGCTAATGCTGAATACTCGGTGCGTCTCCGGGTTCAGTAAAACTTTATTCTGATCGTCTCCCCTCGGAAGGCAATGGCAAACCACCGAGGTGTAATCTGCCTGCGTTCAGCTTCTCTGGAGATGAAGTGTAAACACTTCAGTAAGCAGTAGGTCCCCTATGTATGTACATATTATGTGATAATACTTCAAACGCACATGTGCAGAAGAGAAAGTTCGCCAACATCTAAAAGAAGAAGTATTAATTTATTATTTGCTTTGCAAGTAATATCACAAAAAAATTTTGTCAGCTATTATCGTGGAGACGCCACTGCTATTTTTAGCGAGTACTGTTTATCGATTGGTTTAAACGTATAGTTGCTGTTTTTTTAGTTTTTATTCCATATTACTCGATCTATACAATTTTAGTTTTATGTATGTATATGGAGCTAACAAGGCGTCCTACCCTTTCCAGTATCTATGATACAAAGTTTTATAATATACTGGCAGTTACCGGAAAAAAATCAATTTGTTTAGAGAAGCATTTGAAAATCCTTTATACCCCACTGTTATCAAAGTAAAATAAGTATATTATATATATGCTGCCATCTACTACAGGATAGATGTTTTAGATCAATATCCTTTACAGCCAGCAATAAACATGAGCATACAGGAAACTTTGGTAACCTGTTAAGAGAGGGCACATCCGCCTATTTCTTTAATCTTGTTTTTGAATTTATAAATTATGTATAAAACGGTCTGTAGGATGTAGGATATTATTTTAATTATGTATTGCTTTAGCTATATTCTAATTTTCATTAAATATATTCTTTTTTTTTATTTTTAAAAGCCGTTTATCAAAATGTGGTCCGTAGTTCAGTTCACCCAAAATGTAGAAGAGATATTTTCTTGATAATAATAATTATATAGCCACTTACGTTATCTATTATGATATTCATTCTAATATATTATGATCAGGGATATATCAATGGTAGTTGGGGGTCGGTGAACAGCATTATTTTGCCGCCATTATATAATACGATGTTCCGCAACAAAAAAATATGAATTTTGTTGATGTGATACTGCGTCCGAATGTCTTCGTTTCATTCATGCAATAATAAATCTCAAGCACAAAAAATTCTGATAATATCGTTACATTCATCGCAACCTCATGATCGTAATTAAAACACCTACGTTGTACGAAGGTCGTTCAATAAGTCGCTGAAAAATGAAAGGAGGAATTTTTTTTACCAAAATTCATTTTATTTTTCAGCATAGTCCTCTTTAAACTCGATACACTTTTAGTCCTACGTTTTTCCAATTTTTGGATCTCTTCTGAATAATATGATTTGTGCAGCCCTTCAAAATATGCGTTTGTTTCACGGATGACGTCCATATTAAAGCTGAATCTCTTTCCGCCGAGCCACTTCTTTAGGTGTGGAAACAGAAAACAGTCGCAGAAGGCTTAATCGGGAGAATATGGTGGATGGGGAAGCAATTCGTACCCTAAATCATGGAATTTAGCTATGGCGACTGTAGACGTGAGCACATGTGCATTATCTTGACAAAAAAAGAACTTTTTTCTAAGCCAAATGAGGTCTTTTCCGGTCCAAACGGTCCAATAAGTCTGCATAATCGTTTTCCCCTTTTCAAGGTAATTGATTTGGATTGTGCTACGTATATCCCAAAAACTGTGGATAAGACAGCTTTGGCCTTCTTAAGAGCTGATTTACCACAAGAAGTTCACTATTTAGAATGTTCCTTCGTCTTCGGTTTATGTAGATACATCCATGTTATGCATCCACGACACGGTTACAATTATTGAACATCGCCAAACATTTCTTCGAAGTTGTCACATGATTAAGTTTGTTATCAATAGTGGCAAACTATTTTTACAACTAAATATTTAACCAAATTGTAGTGTACTTGTTCGACTGAGATGCACACAGTTTCAGCAATTTCACGTACCTTCACTCTCCGATCGTCCAATACCATATCATGGATTTATCTACCATTTCAGGTATGACGACCTCAATTGGTCGCCCCGAACGTTTTGCATCATTTGTGCTTCTACGACCTCATCGAAAGTAAGTAAACCACTTGTGAATCGTTCCAATCAATGGTGAAGAGTTCCCATGATGTTTTTCAAGCAATGTTTTGGTTTGAGTAATGGTTTTCCCACGAAAAAATTAATGTTAAATCAACACACCAAATTCACTTTTTTCAATGTCGGCCAAAATATGGGAGGAGTACCATATTATGGGACTTACCATGTGTTATGTGGAATTTGCCATTGAGTTGCCATCTATTAAATTTTTTAGGGACTTACTGAACGACCCTCGTAAATTGAATATTTAAATATATTTTTATTTTAACTGTAAGTTTGATATGTTGTATAATAGTAAATAATTTTTAAGACAATTATTTTACCCTTTATGACCGTCGTCGCGCAGAAAATTACGATCTAATTACTTCAAAATTATTTTTGAAGTAGTTTTACTATAATGCTTATTATTTATTCTAATTATTATAATTTTAATATCTCGGATGCTAGTTTTTATGAAGCTCATTGTGTAATAACTTGAGAACGAATGTTTTAAAGTCGATAGGGTTAAGGTGAGAGGGTGAAATGCAAAAATTAGGTATTATTTTTATCAGTTGCTGAATTACTTGACATTATGGATAATTATGTTGCTTTAGCCAATATTTGGGGTGGCCGCTTTTTGAACTTGAGTCTCACTCCTCATGGGAAGGGAAGATTTGGCTATATACCCTAACTGGAAACTATGTTTATATGGATTATGTTCTTCAAAGTAATATTAGGCAACCTAAAAAATTCTGATTTCTATAAGACATCACGTAAAAAGGTTTTATTCGGGGATTCCCCAAATCGTAGATATCCTTTTCAGCTATTTGATTATGACTACATCATAATTTTTTCACATATTAGTAAACATCAAGGTAGTATAAAAAATGAATTTTTATAATAACATATCGAAAATGCAACTCATAAAACATTGATAGTAATTGTTTGGAATATCATTTCATTATGATGGTTGTTCACCCCGTCTTGATGCGACCGTGCATATTATAATACGATACCTGCTAGATCCATAATCATTAATGAATTTAAAAAATTAAAAATTGAAAATACGGTGGTAATAATAAAAAGTGGTAGGTATGTAAATAATAAAAATAACGAATGATGATGATGAGAAGACGAGATAGTAATAGGAAGATAGCAGAATGTGAAATTATACATATTGGTTGTAAATATAGATGAATTTTTAAGCACGCAATAAGAAGATCGATATTTGTTCATAAGTTGATTCAATCTTTATAATCAAATAACTGAAAAAACCTATCAAGCGGATTAAAAAGTTTTTCTAATTTTGGAAGGCAATTTAATATTTATAGTTTGATTATTAGATACATTATTAACATTTAATACATTTTGTTTTTAACTTGTGATGTAAAACTTTTATCTGTAATCAGCTGACAAGGCGCCTTTAAGGGGTGTAGAAGGGGCCAAAAGTGTAGTTGGGATGACTCACTCAACGTGGTGGGTAATTCATCACTGTCAGCCACCTTACTTCCAATAAACCATTCTATGATTCCAGTATGTATATTTCGCGTTCGTTCAGTACACTTCGATTTCTCGTCAAATCGAGTAACACTGAGAAATTCCCTTTAACAATACTTGTCATGCAATTTCGATCAAATTATTAATTTTTCTTTAATATTCCCACATTATATTAAAAAAGAAACGAAACCGTAATACTACTGCAGGAAAAATTTAAATGAAAAACTTTTTCCTTCACAATGTTGAATAGTTTCTTATTTTATGCATTGCCATTGGATCGTATAATACAAAAATGATAAATTAAATATTTATTAAAATAAAATTCATTTTCCAACGTTGCTATGGCACAAACTCAAATCTTTTCGACTGAAACTTACCTTCACGTTGACATGGAATGGATTATTTTGGTCTCTTCCACAATTCATTAATTGAAAATATGGAAAGCTGCACAAGAACTTTCTTTTTACAAGTGTTGGATTGGAATAAATAACACTTCCACAAAAAGGATTCTCAATTTGATAATTGATTTGTTCATTAGAATATCTTGTAAAATGAAAATTAGAGTTAGGGAATCCCCGAATCGATCATAGACCTATATTCGGATGAAATACAGCAAATCAAAAAAGAAAACGAATAAAATGTTAAAGATGTATATTTGCTAGTATAGCAATAATTGTGTTGCATTGCTAACTGTACATTCTTATATTTAAAATTACATTCGACTGAAAAGTATATATATGTACACCAACAAGAAATATCTACGTAAGATTTTCTAATTGTACATGCATTTACATTTAGAGTTTATCATCTGCTTAGTAGTGCAAGAACAAATAACGTAACAAAGTCGAAATAAAAATTTTTCGTATACATTATGTGTCTATATTTCAATTAAACTTTTGTTTAGTGCTGAAATCGCTGAAAAATTTTAGAAACGAAATAAATACAGACTAGGTCTCTTCGTTGACGTATTATCTAGTGGACTTCGCGTTCGCCATTACTGCATTGAAGTGTAGGCAACACACAACACCTGCGTGAATATTTTTATAGTCCATTAGGTAATACGTCGACGGATTTCTTATATTATTATATTTTTATTTAAATATCTATCTACATTACAAAATCAAATATACACAATTTCTTATTTTTAATATTTGATAGACTTCAGCATTAAGCAAGTCTTTTTTATAGACACACTTGTTATTATAGGTACCAAGTACGAATAATATATTGCTGAATAGCATTTAATAAAGCTTGAGTAGCAATTAAATCTAATTATAAACATGAACCAAGTTATTAGATTTTATATACATTTTTTTACATAAAAATTTAACCAAGTAACAATTATTTCTAAAGTAAATAACATGAAAGAAACATTTTGTGATAACTGACTTTAAGTTTTCATAAACATGCGAAATTTTAAAAAACTTACACTAACTTTTGGAAAGTGTGTGTATTAGGAAGACGAAATTTTGAAAATTTGACAAACTAAATAGCTTTTACTACATCGGACCAGAAGAGTCAATGTCCGGCCCCACTATACGGGGTACATCGGGTCTATTATTGTATGTTTATGAAAACCTCGCATATATTATAAGAAATTGTATTATGAAGAGATTGGATTGTCGATTATAAAATAAATAGGATGATAATGAATACCGAATTGTATAAATCATTAAGGTATATAAACAATGTTTAGGAATTAACAATCAATATATGTTACACATTAACAAATAGATACCATATCGTCCATTGCACTAAATCAAATTTGATAATATTCGGGGGTGAAGTCGTTCGCTAAATTACTTAAAAAATTGAAATCCGACGAACTATTGCTATTTTCTCCTGTTGGAGGTACGTGTGTTTGTGCGTTTTCACCCGGATAATATTGATGAAACGAGTTATAAGTGTCACTTGAATCGGTTTGAACACTTGCTGGAGGCGTCATGACTGATGCTGCCACTAAAGACGAAGGCGCGTTGGTATTTGGAAAAGGTTCACTGGGAATGTAATTTGATGATTCTGTATGGGCAACCATTTGTGAAGGATTGTATGCACCGTTTTCGTAATAATTAACTTTGTTTGTATAGTCCGAATGATTGTGTACTTTATGCATTTGGTGCATACTTTCTCCGTGGTAGTAGTTGGCAGAATTTTCGTGGGTGTGGTTCATGTGTGCGGCATTTGGGACGTGATTGTTTATGTTGTTGGATCCTTCGTTAGGATACATATTTGTGACCGGATAGCCGTAATGGTTGTAAGCGGAATTCTCGGATTGATAACCGTGGCCATAACCGCCGGCGGATTGATTTGTAACGTTGTGCTGATAGTTTTCTCCGTGTCGCTTATTGTAACTGTAGTAATTTTGTTGGTGACCGTAGGGCGATTGGTACGATTGTCTACTTCTTGCCGTCGTTCGTAACGACATTTCTTCTTTTGTGTCGTCGTGAGGTACCGCGTTCGGATGTATTTGATTTCTGTAGTAGGTCTGACTTTCCGCAACTATGACCTGGTCAGGGTTGTACATGTCGTTGGATGTGTAATTCGGATGTTGGTACTGTTGGTGGGATTTAGATCTATTTTCGGTTCGATAATCTGACTGATGATTAAGTTGATATTGATTTTGAAAGTTGTTTAACTGTGCCCCACGCGCAGCAAAAGGTGGTATGGAATTTGAAACGTTTTGAATTGTTACAGTTGCAGAAGCGATAGCGGTTGCCGTCGTGGGCGAAGATCGTTGTAAGTGTGGATATATGGAGTTACTACTACCTGGAGTTATACCCAAAGCGGAATTAGGCGTAATTGGCGTCGAAGAGTTAATCATATTTTTAGTTGTTATTTTGTTACTGGCAGAAAGTTCACTAGAGTTACCGATGATTGAATTGTCTTTGTGATTTACGTTAGGTGACATTTTACAGAGTCCCACTCTTCTTTCGGAAACATTGGGCGAGTTACGATGATTTTCGGTTTTGATGGATATAGTGGACGACGAATTGGATCCTTTCTTTGAAATTCGTGGAGATCCTCGCGCACTAATATCTTCATTTGATTGGGAATCTTCTTCACTAATAATTTTATCGAACGAACTCGAACTCGCTATACTACTCGCTCCGTTACTGTTATTATTATTAAAATTTGTATTATTGTTTGTAGCACTAGGGGTATTATTGTTGTTTCCTCGGGAGGAATTTAAATCGGGAACTTCGTCGTGTGGTCCGCACACACCGGAGGGTGGCATTTCGCATCCTTGACAACTTTTCTTCGACATTTCATCACCGAGTAATTTATCTGACATTTTCCCACTTTTTGCACCGTCACTTGAAATTGAATCTTTGTCGTCTCCATCATCATTTTGCTTACTTAACGTTTGCCGTTTATGTTTCATCCGTCGATTTTGAAACCATACTTTAACTTGTCGTTCCGTTAAATCTAACGAAGCCGCTATTTCGATCCTTCTAGGTCTACATAAATATTTGTTGAAATGAAATTCTTTCTCTAATTCTAATAATTGGGTGTTCGTGTAGGCCGTCCTTAATCGACGCGGAAGTCCATTTTCTGAAACAAAATGTTTAATATAAATGATGCCAACATATTGCAAGAATATCGTAGAGAAAAATAATTTTACGTGAGTAAAAAATCGAGTTACATTTCGTTATTTGACAAATGGAGCTGTGGATTTTCTCATATCTGCCCAGTCACCCGGTTTTGCTATGATTTTGATATGAAAGCTAAAGAGATATGAAAGCGGGCAAGTTTATCCAGAAAGAATGATGCATTATAAGAAATATTTATGTATTGTAGAATATAAAATGAGCCTTTATATCAAAATACATATTTTTTAGTTATATTAGAATTTTTTAAATGTCGTTTTGTTATACGGACTACACTCAAACGAAATGTAATCTAAATTTAATTGTAATAATTTTTGTAAAAATAACACCCTTTGTGTTTTTTTGTTACACGAGTCGTTTTCGAATACTATAGCTTTGTATTAAATAATATACTACTCGAGTTATATACCTATAGCATACATTTATGAGAGTGTGCCATTACCGTAATTGCAATAATCTGGCGGGTATTACACTCTAACAAAAGACTTTGTAAAATGTGAAATGGTTTGTCACTACTTAAATAAAGAAAAAAAATTTCTAGTTGATTTTTAAAGATTTTTATACCGTATCATTTGGAACATTCAAATAATTTGCAGATGCTGTTAAATACCTACGCCTAAAAAAATGAATTACAAAAAAAATTAATGTAAACTTTAATCAACATACACACAAGTTGTATTCTTTATGTTGGTTAGCCATAATTACGTAATTAATCTTCACATTTAAATATGAACAAAACGCTTTAGGGTTTTGGTGCTTTTGATTCATGATTGATTATAACAATTTATTAAATTGACTTAAAGTTTTCTTTGACGGCCTTTTAACATTTATTGTGAAGCTTGGTCTTTTAATAACTTTTTTTGTCTCATTTTATTGACCGCTACTTTTTTTTTAAATAGAAATTCAAAAAAATTAAAACTCAAAAACATAGAGATAAATATAAAAGTTTTAAAATAAACGTAACGTTTCAAATCCGCTATCCGTCTTTCACATCTGAAAGTAAAAAAGGGTTCAAGAAAACAACGATCTAATTTTGAGCTTGCTTTAGTGGTGACTGATGAGGAAGTAATTGCAAAAAGTGTTACTATTTTTTCGACTGCGGGTATCGGTTCCAGTGTTCTGTATTCTGTTTAACAATTTGTCATATTGTTTTCGGAAAAATAATATCCGAATCGCAATAGAAATACGCTTTCTCGGCACAAAAATCCAAACGAAAATGGTTTTAATGTCATGGGAAAATTTTCAAATTAAAAAACATATTTTGTAATTTTACACCTAATGTTATGAACGTGGAGTTAAAAAAAACCAAAATATAATCAATATGAACGGTTAAAAACTTGACATTTTACCCTCGTTAACACCACGATATGTCGGATACTTTAATCATTCTCATGTCAAACGATCCTTGTCTGTCGACATTGCAATCTCATCTAGTTTAACGTGACGCCCTCTTATTTTCGTATATAATGTGCAGATTCCAAAAAGAAAATTGTAACGTTCACCAAGCTTAAAAATTTTCCTTTAACAATATAAATTTCAATCTTTGTTACGAGAAATCTCTGTCTGAAATATTTTCTTTCAGCTGATCAGTTAGTCGAGACTTTCGACAGTTTCGAATCTCTGATTAATAAATATATACTGATGTTGTCACACGTATTTTGTTTTATTGTTAGTTATTTGCAGGCCCGGCTCAAGGGGGTAGGAAAAATAGGCTCCAACTCAGGGGGGTCAAAAACCATACGCTAACAATTTAAACAAATTTACTTCAAGGGTAACTAAGAAGTAAATACTTCAAAGGACACAAAACACCAGAAGTGAGTGAATCTCTTCCGGTAAAATTTGTAATATTAAAAATTTTCTTTAGTTACATTTTCAAATAACAAACGGCCGGTTATAGGACGATCTGCATTTGTTTGCAGATTATCTGCAATTATCCTGTCGCCCTTAGTTAAAACGTCTTAACTAATAATTTGATTTTCAGAATAAGAATGACTTTATGTAGATGTTATAACGCTGTTTTCATTATACAATATTATTCGGTAATATACTGGTTATATCAAATTCAATATCTGTAAAATGAAATGAAAATAGCGTTATAACCAAGAGCAATTTATTAGTTAGGACGTTTTAACTAAGGACGGTAGTATTTTGCTCTTAACTTCGTTGATTTAAAGAATTTGTATACCGCTGTTACTGCATTAGCATCGAGGTTTTTATATTATTGGAACGGGGTAAGTACACAAAAAAATTTGTGCGAAAAATGCATGTTCGTTGCCATATGAAATTTTCAGATATTTTTAGTGCAATTTATTTACATCGTGCAATATTACATAATATAACATCCGA
The DNA here is from genome assembly GCA_932274525.1 of Podabrus alpinus. Lineage (NCBI taxonomy): Eukaryota > Metazoa > Arthropoda > Insecta > Coleoptera > Cantharidae > Podabrus > Podabrus alpinus. Next base: position 24,618,473 of record OW026453.1, read on the forward strand.
TTCGTTAATTTTTTAGTTATCAACCTAAAAATGTTCAATGGACGATGTCTAATTGAGACAGATCAAGAGTCCATCAGGCGGCAGAAATGAGATTTCTCAGTTCCATAAAAGGCTGCACAAGAGCTGATAGAATCCGCAATAAAGACATACGGAAAGGGTTGAAAACGACGCCTCTACAAGAAAAAATAAATCAGTACAGACAAAAATGGGAAGAGCACCTACAAAGAATTGACTCCTCAAGAATTCCCAGAAAAATGCTCTACTACAAACCCAGAGGAAACAGAGATGTGGGAAAACCCCTGCAAGATGGGATTTGAGTCGGAATAGGCCAACAGGCCTAATCCATGAAGTAGATGATGATGATGAAAAAGTTTTAACACATCATAGGATCCGAAGTTTCCGGCCGCCAGGTATCTCTACTTAAATAAATGAAAGTAAAAATTTGAAAAGGATACGGAAAATAGCGTATGACATCACGACAATTTAAAAATTGGTCGTGTGATAGCGAGTCAAGTCGAGTTCTTAGCGGGGTCAAACTGAAAATTTATATGTATGATGCCCAGGTTCGAGCCTATAATGTGGAAAGTCTAAAGATGTGCAAATTGCTCTATTCAACAACACAATTTACTGGCTTGTTTAAATTAAATCGAACTACTCGTATTATTGACTGATGAGATAAATTTCCGCAAATTTTCATCAACGCTGCAGAAAAGTTCTTGTAAAAACAAATTAAACTACTACCATAAATAACTAAAGAGAAAATAATTCTTATTTTTTGACACGCTATTATAAAAAAAATTTGCACCGAAAAACTTCGTCGGTTTCACCATTAGCCCCTTATCAAAAAAATTCTTGAGCCGGTCCTGGTGATTTAACAACTTTTATGTGACTCTAAATTTTTAATGTAAAGTCAAAAATAATGTACATAAACAAATTTGTAAGCGTTTAAGCTCGCAGTTAAAATGAAATAATCTTAACATTTCAGTTAAGTTACTTTCGAAAAATTAAAGCTTCAAGAAAAACCAAAAAAACCTCCTGATAAATGATGTATATATAATATAATTATGATTCCATAAGTTTTACTGACCTAACCCAATTTTTTTCAGTTTAGATAAAGCCATTGTGTATTAATGATTCTCGAAGTAGGTAACGAAAAATCATTAAAGTGTCGCAACGATTGTTCAAACCTCTTCTCTTTAGCTCGACTGAAGTTAAACAAAAAAGTTTTTTCGTTACGTAAATGCGTAATTATAAACTATTTATCAAATCGACAATTCGGTATTGGTGACCCCGATAGAACATCAAGTAACTTCTGTCACAGTCTCCTCTTCTCGCTGTTAGAAAGTCACACATACAATAGTAGATAGCAAGTTGACACATAATATAATATTGAATCTGCCTCCTCAGCTAATCAGATACTAGAAGCCTAAATAAACACACCTTAGGCGATTTTTTGAAAATATTTGCAAGTTTAAACGAAATTTTGAAACGCCAATGAGTTGGTTTTGAATATTCTCGAACAATGAGAAGTCGAAATTTATGGCTCGATTACTATCATAACTTTTATGGAACAAAGCACTGGTGTCGTTTTGTTAATAATTACCTGTAAGAAATTGTTATAAGAATTTTTTTCATTATCTATTTTATTATAATACAAACAATATACCTAGTATAAAAATATATTGTTCTCCGTTGTTATTGTTCATTTATTAATAGTTAATAATTTATGAATACAATGCATAAATCAGATATAAAGAGTCACCAAAATTGGAGGGGGAGGGAAAAGGTAAAAAAGCTGTTTTTATTGGTTAAATGGACTTCAACATTTATGCAAAGGTAAAAAAATCTGTTTGGAAGTTGATTATAAATTAATAAATTTATGAATTTACTGTAAATTACCAATTTTTTGCTGCATAGTTTTTCTGCATATTTTTCCCCAGGCGCGACCTCCCCATGATCTTAACCTTCACGGTCTTCTAATGTTTAATAATAATAACTTAATAACACCTAATTTTGAAATAGGAAATTCCATAAATGAAAATTTTTTCCATTACCCATAAATGCGATACCCAATTTCCGAAGATCAGCATTAGAATTGCTTAAAAAATGATCACTAGGGGTGAAAATTATGCCGAAAAGAAGTGAAGAAATGCTGCAGCGAAAATGGGATTCGAACTTAATGTTAACTTTAGTGCATTTTCGAAGAATTGTTAAATCTGTATAGGTAATTGTAATTTGAAAATTAAATATTTAATTTAATTAGATTATCTTTGGCTCCTGATCTGATGAAGGTTACGAGTTGAAATCTTGGCAATTCCCAAATTATTTGTGTCACGGTTTAGAAAACACACGTTAAGGAGTTTGTATTTATGGAAATTACCTCAAAATAGTAGAAACAAAACGAGTTGATTCTTAATTATAGGCATTTCAAGAAAAACTGTTTGGTGATAGTTCCAAAAACGCAATTTCCTATAATTGTGCTTTCTTGTTGAAAATCAACATTATCATAAATTGGAATGAATTGTTAATTTTAGTGGATTTTAATACGAAGCTATTTCATTTCTTTCCCAGAACACATTTTATAATTTTCTCCAATAATTGATAATGTGCAATTCTTTTTTAATCTGAAAGAACTGGTCAGATCGAATTTTCCGTTTCCTATAGTAGGGGTGGCTTAAGAATAATTTTATTTGCCTTGCCCTATATATATGGTGACCATATTATGTACTTATTTTAGTAGGACAGTACTCTTTTTTAGAACGATGTCCTATGTACTTAAAAACTTCTCCAAGTACTTACAAATGTACTTATTTTTTGTACACCCGCCGGTGGGGGGAGGGGCACCCGACGCTGCCCCAAACCTCATATTTGTTTCCTTCAGTGCAACCCCAGAAAAAAAAGGCCATCAATCGTAATCGTCGTATATTGACGTACGCCGCACAGTGTGGTGAAATGGGGTTTTTGTTGACAAACGGTTGCTGAGCCTTCAATTTTAGGGCAAAAAATCTGGAAGTTGTCTTACTATATCCTTAATCCTTAATATATATAAAAATGGATGTATGTGTGTATGTATTGCTATGATCCAAAATGATAAATAAAGGCTCCCGATACAAAAATGAATATAAAATTCAAAATAAGCATAAAATTCTAAATCGGTAGGCACTTTAAAAATTTTGCTCTACGAGAAAATTTTATTTTCTAAAATTTCAATTTCACATCCAAATTTGAGTCTCTCAGGATAAGATTAAGATGTTAAATATTGCTAAGAGTAAATAGATTGATGATTGTCACATCAAAAATAATGAAAAAGATTGAATTAGCTCAAAATTGAAAAAAAAACATTTTATGTGTAAATCGTCATAACCTACAAAAATGTAACATCTTGTAAACTGAATTATTTAATAACTAACATGTCTTGTACAAAACTGTTCACACCAAAAATTATGTAATCATCTCATGTAGTTGAAGTGAATATTTCAAAGTGAAAATCGTTAAATTAGTACATAAAGGTCAATTTTGTGTAAAATCCAAGAGTTGATATAAAATGGCAGATATGAGTCAAATAGCCGTCCAAAGAATGGCATAAAAACAGAATATACCAGTAATACAGCATGGGAGTCACATCAAAAGACATGGATTTCAATGCAGATCATGAATCTGGAATAAAAACGAATTAATGGAAACATAAAAAAATCCAATAGGATGAGAATTGACTTACTTTCAAGCAACAATGGTGCCAATTTAATCGATTTTAGATCAAATTTCAGTTGACCTCGTGCATTCGAACAAAGTGCACGCAATTCCAAGGCGCTCAAGAAAACAATGTTTACAAATCTTTGGAGGTTAACCAAATTTTTGACTTCGTGAATTCAAGTTGTGTAGACGTATCGAGATGTTCTTCACGAATCAATTGTTTACAAACAATTGAGGGTCAAGATTTTTCAGCTGAATGGAAATAATTTCATAATTGGTAAACAACAATAATAATGGCCGTCCGCAGGATGCTTCTACAAAAATAACAATTCACGGATTTAATTCAACAACAACACTGGATCCAAAACTTACTGTAAAGAATATGCAACTTACCTTTTTCTCTATTTTATAACCTCTACGATTTGGTAAACAACGACAACAAAATTACAAAGAAATTTAAGTCAATGAAACAACCTCACTCAACCACAAACAGCTGATAACTGGTCGATGACTCGTCTCATCATCATCGATGACTCAGCAAGGTCGATGACTCATCCATGTGATGTCAACTAAAGCTGGCCATACACAATATATCCTTTTTAAATAAAAATCAAAACTTCGATTCTGCTGATGTGAAAAGGTACAGTGAAATTTATTATTTCGTTAATTTGATTATAAACTTTGCCTTCAGCGTATAAATACAGGATTTGAGAAAAAAGACTTCTACGAAAGTGTAAATTCTCGATACCCTAATTGATAGTTTTTCATTCAAACTTTATTATTTAATTTGTTCAGGGTTAAGCTTTAAATAAGCACAAATATTATTTAAACCATTTTACACGCTAATGTATAGCGAAAGACTTGTTTTAGTTTACAACTAAAACAAGCACGTCGGGACAAAGTGAGGAAACCACTTTGTTTTGAAAACAAATTTTTACATTGATTGTTCTTATTTGAAAATTTAATTAATAATAGATCTGCGATCTACAAATATTTGTGTAAACATTTATTTATGTAAACATAACCATCACTTTATTTCAATATAAACAATTTCTTTGAGACTATTGAAATCTTTATTTATTTTTCAATAAAAGAAAGCAATAAGTATCCCGAGAGAGCCAAATAACACTTTAAAAATCGCCTCTAATATTGAACGTAACAAGGAACCCACCCTTGAGCGACTCATCACCGGGGCTTAGTGAGGAAGGGCATTTGTGTTTAACTCCTTAGCCAAAAAGTTTTTTTTTTTACAAAACATTAGTTGAGGAGTACATAGCAGTATGTATGTTCCCTATTATGTAGGTCCCTGCGCATGTTTTTGTATTGAAATAGTGCAAAAATTCGCAAAGGAAAGGAAAGTTGATTATGAGTAGCCTGCCTTCCTTTAAGGCTACTCAAAATCAACTTAAAAACAATAATGAATGCTGTCAAACTGTCAACCGATCGACAATGCAAATACGCGTGCACGTGCTTTACGTTTCTATTTGACCAATCTTAACCAAATTTGGTGTAGAAGTTATTTACAACGCTACTAAAAACATAGGCTACTTTAGTACCTTGGAGTGAGGCCGAAGGCCGAACAACTACATCCGACACGGTCTAGATGGCTAAAGGCGGCCGGTAGGCCGACTGTGCCAGCTAGTCCCTAATAGAATAGAAGAAAACAATAATTTTTGTGTTTTCCCACAGAATATTGCATAAGCCACGATTCGAAATGCTAAAGTTCGTCATTTTAAAATAGTTTTCAATTGTTTTTAATATCTTTCTGTATCGTCCGTTGTGCTTATGTATTGTTTACATGGGCATTTGGGAAAACTTTATTGATTTGTTAATCCAATAATACCTTCGGTAAAAATTGGACAAGTCTCAGTAAAAACGCTCTTGTGTTCGCATCTGCAAGTATCTGCAGCTGAAATTTGGAGGGCAAGTACTAAAGATACCAATGATACCACAAAAAATTTTTCGGTGTGTCTCAGGCGTTCTCACACAACTAAAAGTTTAAGAGAAGTTAACATTTAAAAAAATCGAGTTTTATGTCGAAATTAGGTCTACAAACCGTTAAAAATGTAATTCTTTGTTTTGTTTTGACACTTGTGTGCTAGTAACGAGAAACAAAAATAATATTTCAACTTGAAAACTGAAAAAAATCATTGTATTTCCGTTTTTAAGCAAAGTTAAAGTACCTATTTATACGGTACATATTATATGTATATAAAAAAGGTTGACTTTGCCGCATTTTTTAGACACTTTCCAAGCGCATTTTTTATGATTTTTTTTATGTTCCTGAATCCTTGGGATGTTCCTAGCAAGAAACTATTATTAAACAGACCAAATGAATTACTTTAAAAATCACCATTTGTCCGCCTCCACCACACTGTGCGGTTGACCTTTTTTTAGGTATTTACCGTGTTTCGCCGAAATGTACTTTTTTTTCATAAAAATAATATGGTCACCATACCTATATAGGCAAATTTATCAAAATAAGTAAGTAGTAATAAAAAAAAAGAAAATGGGAAAGCTAACTGCTGAAACAAATGCTTTTGCTTTATAAATAATAAATATATTGTCAAGTTTTGTTTTCACCTTATTTTTATGTTGAAATTTTATAATTTGCAAATTAATTTTTATTACTTTTTGTAGGGTAAAGGGAGTATAGTTGGACCACCTTTTAAAAAACAGTCAATAATTTCTATATTGATTAAAATAAATGCAAGTTTTTAATACAGTACATACATTAAACATTGTTTGTCCTTCTGGCAAACTTTAATAAACCAAAAATAATGCCGTAAAATTAAAAAAATGAATTGTTAAATTGGCCCATCTCTCCTACCCAGCGCAGCGTAGGAGTGATTGACTTACAGTTTTTTCGAAATTTTCTTTGTTACGTTAGGACCGCAAATTTGACAAACGTTGGTATAAGAGGTACAACCTTCATGCAACGATCGGGAACACAATATATACTTTATCCAGTCATCTTTTTTTTCGGTAAAGCGGCAATCTTCGTTGCAGCCAACGCATTCATTTTCCACATCACTCAAATTGTTCTCGTCATTGCTGGAAGAATCTTTCAAAACTACTTTAGACGAGTTTGAAGAAGTAGATTTGTCGCGTTTGGATTTATTCTTTGGTTTCCGATTCTTCTTCCTTGCACCTATTTCTTTCCTCTTTCGTATGTTTTCCCGTGAAGTTATAACGACGGCCAGATTGACGCATTTTAATAGCTAGTGTTATCACAGGTACACGTGCAATATCATCAAGTGCTATTCCTGATGTTATATCTTTTCCTGCATTGAGTCATTTTGTAGTCTGGCATAGTTGCTGCATTCCAGAGGGACTATAGTGTGAGGATTCAATTGCATTCCTGCTTCATCGGTGTTAAAAATTTTCCCTGGTTTATTAAAAAGGGCATTCTCAGTGAAAACTGTTTCAAGATCTTTAAAATATTTATTTACAGTATCCCCCGACATTCCTATAGCTCTAGCTACAGAAATATTCGCCGCCTTTCGTACTCCAGGCATTTTTCTGTAACAAAAATCATAGGTCCATCTCTCCTGTACATTTCTGGTCCATCTCTCCTCAAACGAGAGGATAGACAGACCAGGAAATACCCACGTAACCGTTTGTGATAACTTATTGGTTTTGGGTTATATTTACACTAATATAGTACATACATGATTACATCACACCTAAATCCCCATGTTAAACTTACCTGAACAAACAAAAACTCAACAAAGAAAATACATCTAAAAAAATTTTCAAGTCACTCAAATCAATTTTTTGTGATATTTCAAAAATCAACACATTAATTACATATTACTTGCATATATCACCTTCAACTGATGCAACTACATATATACAGCCAAAAAAAGCACTAATTATCGCGACAGTTTTCGAGATATTACAAGTGGTCCATCTCTCCACCTGGTCCAACTATACTCCCTTTACCCTATAAATTTATTCGCTATTGAGCCCTAAGTAAGACAGCATTTTAGATTATTTTCATCTGTGTGAAGAAGCTATGTTGAATTATACTAAAATAAATTGGTAATATTTAAAATACATTTTTTAAAATAACCAACGGAGAAATTGTTGGTAGAATTACAGCACTACATCGCATATTAATAAATGTTTCTATATGTACAGAAAGCTAAATTTTACATGATTATTGGGTGTGTTTTTAAACTGTACCGGTTGCTCGAGCAATAATTGCTCGAACCAAATTCGAGCAGGTAAGGCACTACCTTACGATCCGGTGCATGAAAATTTGCTCGAGTAATGCGTTCGAGCAGAGTGGGGGAGTTTTAAAACGACTGATGACAATTGATGCAGTAGTTTAAAAACACACTTTTTTTTGTTCGAGTACTCGAACAGCTGCTCGAGTAGTTTAAAAACACGCCCATTGTTTACTTCTAATTGATATCAGACAATTATACTTCAAACTTCTAACCTTTCCTTGTGGAAACTTTGTTGTACTTCAAAGTGAAACAATATTTTACATATGTAGCAAAAAGCCAAGGAAATGTCGAACAAATCTAATCATTACGGCTTCCGCTTGTGGATTACCTCCCCAGTGCGGCCGGTAGGTCGCACAACCTTGGCAATCTTGCTCTAAAATCTAGTGGCCGCTTGTGCCAGTTAGTATTTTATTATTTATATAATATTGATCATATATACAAAAGGCCACCTCCCATTGGTTTCTTGTTATTTATCAAGATAAAGCTAGCTATTATTCTAGTGCGACCTTCAGGCCGAAAAACTATGGCAATCTGGATTCTGCACTATATAATGCAGAAAAATAATAATAATAATATTAGTGTCAGGAAACTACCTTATTTTAAAAATGAATAACACAAACAGTCTAGGAGATATCAGTTTAGTTCTTTTTCTATGTTACAGAGAAATGTTTAATTTAGAAAATTAAAATATAATTCTTCAGGTTAGCGCCAATCACATGGGGCTAATTCGAGCGAGCGCGCTGGCCACTTAAGATCGCCCCGCAAGGAGATGATGCGTCCGGGAAAGTGTTCCCATATCCATTTCTTCAAGTTTTGGTAAAGAAACTGATGATTGAACGGCCGCTGGAAAAGTACGCCTCTAAGGCGAACGCGCGCCCCTCCTTCGTCCACTGCATGATCGTTCCTAAACCTACATGACAGAAAACGTTAGGTCCCGCTCTTTTGAATGAGATCCACCCCACCTTTCTCGGAATAACTGTCGCTAGAGGGCGCGCGTTTCAAATAAGGAAGTTTCCCTGCCGCACCCTGTATATGAAACACATTTACGAATTTTTGCCAAACTAAAAGGAAATATGGCGGATAATTAAGAGATTATAAGCTATACTATTAAATACTGGATGGCATTACAGCATGGCCAGTCTTAAATCGGAATATAGAGAAGAAATAATATATGGTAAATTAACGTTTACGATTTTTACTTCCGATTGTATCGGGTAAAAATAGAAATGTCATCAATCGAAAAAGATTTTTTCCGCGTGTACAGATACCCAACGTTTGTTATTTTCTTTTATTTATTATTATATTTTATAAAAATTTAAAATAAAAAAGGCTAGCGGCATAAAGAAGTTGGATTGCTCTATATACTACAGATTAGAGCAGTGGTACGTAAACTTGTTAATTCGCGGCACACAATACAAAGATAAAAGTGTCAGAGCACAAAATGAAAGTATGTTTTTATATAAAACATTATTTACCTACAACAGCATTTCGCAAATTTGTTTGGTCGTAGGACCCCTTCATAATATTTATAACTTTGTGGAACCCTTGGAATTACAAACATATCTGAAAGAAATTAGAGAGGGCTATATTAATTTTTTATTGTATTTCTTTTCAAATGCACAAGTTTATTGGTTAGCATATCCTTGCGATTCTCATATTTATGCGGCCTAAAGGCTGCACTGGACCGTGTTTAGGTAAATGCGTTAGGGATTGATAGAGTTGGATTTTATAATATACTAAATCAAAAACTGTGATAAATACAATCAGAATGTTCATTGAATCAGAGTTTCAATAAATCAAGAAGAATGCACCGTATTTATGAAACTTTTGTAGTATTATAATAAAAAAGTCCATTGAATTTATGAACTTGTTCATTATTGCATTTACGAAAACTTTGTAAAATCGGTGAATTTCAATCCATGCATCCGAGTTTCATATTATGATGATAGTATAAAGATAATCTTTTTTACTTACGTACAAGTACGTACTATTTAAGGATCAAATTAATATAACACAGACGTATTTTCGGGCAAAAATATCAAATAAAAACTAATACTGATAAAAATAAGTTACTCAAGTAGCAAGTGTCATTTTGTCAAGTGAAATTATAAGTGTAAGTAATAACTATGTCTATGACTAGCTTTCGGTATGTGATTGACATGGTTGTGCGGCCTAAAGGCCGAATTTCATTAACAAATCAAAAGTTCGTTAGAGAACAACAGAATTCGGATTTTTTGAATAAAACAACTGGATTTTTATATTTCGAACGGCGTCAAATCGATGTTTTATTTTTGTTCCTGAATATATTGAGAATTCAGGCTCGCATAAGGGTTTTCTAGGGAACGGCAACAATATAAGGATTGCGCGTTTCGATAATAACTCGGAATATCTTTCGCACAATTTGCACCATAAAGTGATGAGGGAAACTTCTTTAAATTTTTGATTTAGTCGGCTGTCTGAATTAATAATTTCTATTAAATTTTTGAATCACAGAAGATCTCCCATCTGGTTTATCTTGAATAGATGATCCATTCAATTAAGGGTGGACAATTCTTCGGCGGAACCCTTGGAAATCGCCGGTTTAGAAATTAATTTTGTGATTACCGAAAATATAAATTCGTACAAATACGAGGATGCATTTTAAATTCTTTTGCGCATTATAAAGTACAGTACGGAAAAAAATTAAAAATAGATTTTATTCCTTATAATTAATTTAGCAACATTAAAATAATTTATACGTGCTAACTTATTTTCTCAGGTCGTTATAAAAAAACCTGTTAAATTAATTATTTTACTAACAACTAAATTAATAACACTAACATAGTACGTACATGTGTACGACCACCGCCCAACACTACAAACAGCGTATTATTAGGATGTAAAAAATCTGTATAATATTTCAAATATGAAAACGGAAAATCCCTAATTTCCCCAAATATACAATTGCATTTCAACAATGATTGCATAAAAAAGGACATTATTATTGTAGTATCGTGTTAAACAGGCACTGCTGTAATTTTTTAAATAGCGTTATTTCGGAACCGCGTTATAAAAGTACCGCGTTAGATGACGTCTTCCTGTATATACTGTAAAAGAAATTAATGTGGAAATACAAAACTTGTTAAAAAAAGTAAGTAGATGAAAAGCTATACTGTTTACAGCCGAAGAGGGGACTCTCCTCTCCGGAATATCATTTCTCGAGTATTTCCCACAACAGTGGAAGAAGTAAACGGTGATGTAAATTTTCGTTATTAGAACAGATAATTAGTATAAAACCACCAAGTTGTTATGAAAGTGGAAATATAGCAAAGAAATCGATTAAAATCCAAAACTATAAAAATAACATAATAGTTAAATAAAACTTTCAATAATACAAAATTGGATTATACATGGATTGATATAAGCACAATTAATCAATAAATCAAACAAAAGAGATAAGGGTAAAATATTATCTTTTAATAAATTAAAAAGTGTGGTACTTCTAATTTAGTTAAATTATTAAAGTAGTCGATAATTTTTCTTTCAATATCCAAAGTGCAGTTTTTTCTCACTTAAAAATTAACACACGGACTAAGCATGACTAAACCATTACATTAGTAACTTTTTATGTATATTAAGACATCCGTTGCTGATTTGAGTAGCATTAATTATCTGATACAAAATAAGTTTATCTAATTTTTTGTGAACGGAATAATTTAGTATTTACTAACGAGGACACTGACGTTTCGCGTCACAATTTTTCAATATCAAGTGAAATTAGTTTGGCTACAAGTAAGAAGTAACGTAAGACCACAAAAAGTTGTGGGTTCGAATCCCAATCCACCCAACATTGGATATGCGTAATTACTCGAGTTCTTCGAAGTGTTTTAATTAAAAAAAAATTTAGTTACCATGTGCAGTAAGTTTTTAAATTTAGTAATTGGTTTACTAAGGGGTGATTTTCTTCCCCTTCGCATACGAGGAAATTCACGAAGTTTGCTTTCCTAAATATGTCAAATTAGCATCTTTAAAATTGATGACCAGCAAAAGTTTTAAAATCTTGGACGCATGAATATTTTAAAATAAACATCAGGGTCATTAAGAATCAATTTTACCGAACATGATCTTTTTGTGGTTTAGAAGTTACGCCTCTCGTCGTTTTTGTCAAATTTCAGGAAACTAAAACTGACCACTAAATTTTTAACGACTGATGGCTTTTTTGCGTATTCTTTTAAATTGGCGATTCGTGTTGTTTTTTTATCGACCCTTCTGTTTTACATATCCCAAAGTAAAAGTTTTGGAAAAGATAGTTTTTGATGTGGATAGAAAAGATTTTTTTGATTATGAAAGCAAGTCTGAAATGTGATGATATTTTGTTGTCTATGATTAGTTGGGAAAATTTAAACTTTTCGTGTACAGAAAAAAGGCAACTTTAATTTAATTTTATGAAATGCGATAACATAAAATCCAATTCGCGTAAATTGTATTTCTGTAATATCTTAGCGTGTTCGAGATGAGTTAGTTAAACTGGTTTTAAAAACCGTTTAAAATTTGAATTGAATTTCACCCTCCTCGGAAAGACTACGTATCTCCATTTAATTTTGATACCGTGCATTAAAACCGTAAACGAGAATAAAAATATTCCAATACATAGCCGAGTTGGGGTTTTGAACGTTGAATACTAGGGGAGGCGCGTACAAAACTTTTTGATTGACAGCTCCGTCTGTCCAATCACGAGGCCGGAATACTGATGAGAAATACGTCAATCACCCAACACTACCCTGTCAAAGATAGAACTTTCTCCCTTTGGAAGCTCTTCCATCGATGCACTGGTTTAGTCCTATAAATACTAAATTTATAATAATACAATTACGTAACGATCAAGAGACTAATCCGCGTCGAGTAAAATTAGCAAAAGGATCTTTTACATTTCTTAAAAAAGTTTTACGTAAAAAGAAAGAATCTAAAATTAAATGTTACAAGATATAGGTTGGTGGGTTACATAAAATAAAAATTTAGTTAAATATTATCGAGTTTGGAGTGGGATCTGCAAGAGATTTATACGGGATTGGGGAAGTTGCAGCGATATTTAACTTGGTGGCTCGTTGCGGTGGATTTTAATCTACATGCACAGGGTTTTTACCCTCGGTTCTCCCTCACAAAACTCCGGCAAAGACTCAACGATAAAAACATCTTGTAGCGTAAGATTTACTTCTTCAGGCACATATTCAAATTATCAAGAAATTTGTTTTCCTTATTTGGAATCTCTAATGTTCTTAAACTTTTAAAGTTCTTTTGGTTCTGAAATGAATGTGTTTCTAGATAATTTATTATTACAGTCTTTAAGCAATGCTTCCATATTTTTTTGAAACTGATATTAACGTTTTTTTTATAGTTTTATTGCGGATTTTATTTCTTATGTAACAGTAGCAAACTGTTATTAATGTTTTGTTGATTTTGGTCGCACAAATTACAGTTCTCGTCTTAATTCTTTGCGGAAATTAATTTCTAAAAATTAATTAAGAATTCGCATCCACAGCGCACTGACGATTCAAGGTTGACTCTTCACTGTTGGAATTTCTCGATCAATTATCAAGCCATAAAATCTATTTTCTCTGCACAAGATACACGAAATTCATAAAGTTTAATTTTAATTGATTTGATATCAGTTCGTATTAATGAAGATAGTATGATAAATTAGGCAACGTAAAACTTTTATCAATTTACGGCTTTAACGTTTTGCCGTTAATTGTTCCATACAAATTCACAGACTCTCAATTATTTCTGATATCAAGTAACCCATCTCGTATTATATAAGTTACGGTCTACAAAAAGGAAATATATCCATTCTGCTTGTTTTTGCTTCCGCTTATCCCAGAGTCTACTCGGACTAAGGGTTGCGAAGCGGTCAGTGGTCATTCTATTAACATGCATAATCTAGATGACCGTTCTTGCAAGATCCGGGTTTTGCTTTGCTACTTCACTCTATTATGCCATTCCCTATCTGATTGTTTTGAATGAAGTTAAAACAATTTTAGAAAAGAAATCGTGTAGATAGATCAACATCATACCGAGACCTATAAATTATTACATTAGGGTGACTAGACATAACTTTCATTTATGGGTAGCACTTGTCAAGCTAATGTCGAGCAGTTTTAGTGTATTTTACAAGTCGGTAAAGCGACGGTTAAGTTACGAAAATAATTTTGGCGAGGTAAAAAAATTGAATGAAGATGAGCAAATATGATATTTTAAGTAGCAATTTGGGAGTTGTTAGCAGTGGTTAGTAGGGTAAAGCGAGTGGTCCTGTTGACAGCACCGCTCTGGAGGGAATTTATGGCACTATAACTCCGGACCCGGAGCTCTAAACGGATGTTGTAAACACGTGTTTGAATTCGATTGTCGTTTTTATATTTTACAGCGATTTTTGGATTATGAATTGAGCGTCGATTGATCGCCTAAAAAAAAAACGTAAAAAGACAGGAAATGTAAACATTAACGATTAAGAAAGTTACGTAAATGTATTGGTAGATTGAAAAACGGAAATTTGCTATTTAAGTGGAAATTCGCATGATGATATTGTTGTGAATGTTCGCTTATCTAGTTTACGTTAAAACCGGAACTTTCTATTCTCCAGCAAAAACATGTAGCAACATCAATGATGTTTCTGACTAGAAAAGTTAACTAAAAAAAGTTAGCATGAGATGCGATGTCAGTTGTCAGTTTTTGTAAGGTCTGATCTACCATCTCCAAGTCGAATCGGTTGTCAGGTCACCCAACTGCCTCCCGCCAGACTGATGTTCCACCCACTCGACCTAATTTATCATTGACTTTAAGTTTCTTTTGTATGTTGTATAAAATAATTGACATATAAGAAACATTTATAATAAGAATCTTAAAATACCGGTTAATTTAATTTTTCGCTACGTCAAAATGATCTTTAACTGTTTCCAAGTAGTAAAAATAAACCGAGTACACTTCAATGATTCTCTCGTAAAAGATTCACTTGGTATTAACCGTTTCCTCATTTGATAAATATATCCAAGTTTATATATTGAATATTTTTTACCGACTTTGATAACTCGCAAATATAGAGATTCCGTAATCCTGAAATGCAATACTGAAGGGCTCATAAAATAATCTTAAACTATCCAATATTTGAAGAAATTAATAACTCGAAAAACAAATGGCGCATTATTCACTAAATTAGGGGATTACCGCAACCCTTTCGCATTTGTGCCATTCATTTTTAGGGCTGCTAACTAAATTTTTTCAAATTTTAAAGCACAAGAAATATTGAATGTTCTTTGCAAAGAAAATTTTGGTGTAAGTAATTGTAGGTATCATTATTCTAAAAAAGCGCAGATATAGTTTGAGGTTATGTACAGACAGGAAGCTTCTAAAACGTTTGGGGAACTAAACCGATAAAATAAATGTTGCAATTCAGACTTTTACTTAACTCTACAATTAGGGTTGATAATGGAAAATAATGGAGTAAATATAATTTTGGTTGCATTTAGCTCTTTTGTAAGGTGTATAAGATTCTCTCAGCAAACGTTAGCTTTATGAAAGGTCGTAGCTAAGATTATTTTATTAAGGAAATGTAATAAAATTAATGATGTGGTTTCACAGATCGATCTCGGACTTTAGATGTTTGTAGCTGAGTATGATACTTCAGGATATAATTGGACAGTTGTGATAGGATACTCGATGCTAATAATTGAACATCATAAAGTCTTTATAGATTATAGTAGATCTAGTCGATAATATCCTGATATGTTAATTGCACTGTTAAGCTATTTAACAGCTATTAACTGTATACCTATAATAGAAACTTGAAATATGATCTGACTGGAGCTTTTTTTCGGTGACTACTTTTATTCAAAATACTAGGTATACTAAAGGATGTAGAAATATTTCAACCTTAGATATATTTAAAGTCGACTTTGGTGTTATGAGGTGGTCAAATCATAAAATTAATTTTTCATTATTTGTTGCTTTATCTTAAATCTGAATTATTGCTCAATAACTAATATATTATACAATACACACAACTAAAGCCAGTAGTGGCTCATGGAACTGTGCCAAAAGTTTTTTAATCAAGGTAATTATTGGAGTTCGTCTAAAAGTGATTTTTTCAGTCAATACCAAATTTTGGCTTGAAAGGCATTTCATTTCGAGCCTGGTTCAGAACATAACCTCCCAACAACCGTCTTTACTGTTGTGCATATCGCTGCAGTCTATATTTTATCAAAAAACCGGACTCACGTCGATCTGTTTCGGTTGTAGATAAGTTACATCCTGAGAATGGACTTTATGGATCAAATGTAAAAACAGTGTTTCAGATAATATGTTCACGAGACGGATGTTTTTCGGAGATAAATTGCCTGTTTTCTAAGCAAGGGATAAACCTAGAATAGGACTGAATAAGAAATTAGTAACGCAATTGCAAAGCGCTTGTCCCGTGAATAAAAGACCAATAATAAATTCTAAAATCAACGACGTAGCACAATGCAAATGTGAAAACCGATGAGAAGGTTAAGTTAACCAAACCAAACTCGGGCAGTAAACATGGTTTGAAATCCATATAGTTAGTAATAATTAATCCCTTTAGACACCCTGTATTATAATGGTGAAATTGAGAAATAATTTTTATTTTGGAAAAACGGACTATCCGAATTATACAAGCAAGGTTGCTAGTGGCATGCATTTGGATGGGCGCTTGCTGGTGATCGATTTAAAATAACGGAAGTTTTCGCTGCTCCCCGACCAACCTGCACTAAGCCAACGTGATAGGTATACGTAGCATAACCTGTCACTATCCAGTAGTAGAAAGAATCAGGCTAATAGTGATCATTTCCAACCGGGGGGGGGGGGGGGGGTATGGAATAATCCCCAGGTACATGTGAAAAAAATTTTCAAGTTTTCCATTGTATACGTATCTCGAAAAAATCTCTTTTTCTTTATTCTCAATGTCTCATTACTTTTCTTGAAAACGATTACCTGGGGGGTATTCCATTATTAATAAACTATTAAACATAATAGTTTTGAAGATGCAATTTTTTTCCAAAAAAACCCCAACTATCACCAAGTTTTTTCTGAAAATGGGAAAATTTAGGTTTTTGTAAATATTTATTTCCTAGGAATCCTACATATTATATAAATAAAAGTGATAAACAAAAGTTGTAGAGAATGCAATTCTGCTCAGTTTACACTATTTTTTAACGTTTAAATTTTCAAGGAGGTTACGCCGCAATGCTGTAAAACTGCCAAAGATACAAAAATATTTTCTTTATAATTCGAGGGAGATTTTAATTTTCTTTAAAAATTAACTAACACACTTTTATTGTACGAAGCATTGAAAGTGACTAAATTTCGAAAATCTGAGATCACGCAAAACATTCTTAAAAAAATTATCAACTTTGAAAGACCACGGCTAGGACCCTATTAAAGATATAACTTTATTCTATACGGATATTTATATACAGAGTTGAGTTAAGTTTCTTTCAAATTTTGCGTCAGATGAATAGAGAAAAAGTCTAAATCGAAAACTAAAAACTGTAGTTTTTTGGGCAACAATCGAAAAAAAAAATAGCTTCTACGAAGGGCATTTTTAGGAATCTATAAGGGCTAGAACAATATTTACGTTGAGTTAATGCACAATTTTATTTAGTTTAATTTTTTTGTTGCTTATTTTGGGCATATGGTGTATTGGAAACGGCCAATCCACGACTTGGGAATTTGTTCGACAAATTTGTGTATAAAATATAAACAATAAAGTCTAGGGGTTCTTGAAGACCGAGAAAACTTTTCCGTTTTTGTAGAAGAACAAAAAATAACTTCCAGTATTAAGAGTGGAAAATTTCATCGTGGTTGCTGCAATATTCCTTATTTTAAATTTGTATTACGTGGTATATTAGGAAAACTAATAATAATTAATATTATCAACTGACACAGGATCTAAAACTTATCGTTGACATACGGATGATGATGAACCATGGACCTGTGAACCGAAGAAAAACATTTGGAGATCTACTATATTATCCATTAGTCCACTGGGAATACAAAAATCAGGACCAAACCTAAAAGGAATTCCCCACAGAGGAGATTCTATATTTATTTAATTTAATAACTTGCTAATTACAGATTTTACAGTAAAACTGTTTAATGTAAAAATATTCCTTACTTAATTTTGGAAAACTTTTGTACTGATCCGTTTATATGTATTTAACAAGACAGAGTTTGCAAAAACATAAATAAAACTTGGAACTTCTTAACATTTCCTTGCTTAATTCCATAACTTCAAATCCGTTGATTTTAGGCAATAAGGGGTTATAACTAATCTAGATTGTAGATAATTTCATGCTCTTTATAAAAGTATCGAACCATTAACACTAAAAAATCAATGATTTCGGTGTCATCGTCATTAAAAAGGGCTACCCATCAAGGGTTTGAATTTAGACAAAACTTTTAGTTAAAAATGTTCTTAGAAAAATGTATTCTATTATCACCGAAGATCTTTGATTCAATTGTTATAAATAATCGATGAAAATAAAAGAATGGTTTGTGATCAAGTTCTACATTTTGGGTATGCCAAAGTACAGTTTTTTACCATTAATATAAAACGATATGATCCAATGGACTTAAAACAACTAAAAAGTAGTGAAAAATAATTCATGCAATGTGGTGGTAAATAACCTTAGAATTGACTACTAAATCAAAAAAAGGAAGTGGTTAACCTCCAAGTTCAAGAAGTCTACAATTTAATTGCACTTTTAGCCCGATTGGTATTAGTTACTATCGAGCAAATGTACTCAAATTTGTCGTTTTGGCGAACAAAGGTAGATTTTCAGTTTGTTTAATGGAGTAAAAATTTCACAATTCTTAAGAAATTTGGCAAATTTCCAGAACAAAATGTTTTCTAATTCCTACTGGGGATGAGACTGTGGAGACCGACCGTCGACAGTAAGTCACTAGTTATATTAGAAGTGTGCCCAAAATTTTCATTTTTTAGTTGACTTTTTTCAATTTGTTACTGAAAAACGGAATACTAAACCATTTGATTATTCTAAATGTTGAGAACTACATCTTCCAGTGACTTCCAATATTTGATCGTTTAGTATTTGTCAACTTGTCAAATCTCTATCTTATACCAGCAGAAACTAAGGTTTTTGGTCCCCCAGTTACTTGAACCTTGAAACAAGAAAACATTTTATACTGGTAGGTTTTTTTTACCGACATCGACAGTGCCAAGAAGTTCCATCAATATATAGCTGTTTGTATATTTTAGTTTTCTGCAATTAGGTTTGCCTGGTGGAAATAAATTATTGTTATGATGACTTCGCCGGAATAATGGAATTGATTTGGTGGTAGATTTTCAGTTTGGTTAATTTGATAACACTTTTACGGGAAAATTGCTAACTCTTACTGGAAATTAGATAGAAAAAACACGTTTTTTGTCTTGACGTCCAAGAAATATTGCTGATTGAATGTACATAAGTATGATAATAGGGTCTTCCATTTATTTTCATATTCCAATAAACAAAAAAATTTATGTGAAGATTCTGGTTTCATTGCATTTCATCATCTGCTCTAATTATACTTTTTGATTTGGCAGAATTGTTCATTTTTCTAAAATATTTTAAGCAATAACTTAAAACTCAAAGGAAGGTTTTTTTGCGATGTTAAACCCAAAGATACGGTATGTGAATATTTTGCAGAGAAACTTTTTAAATCAGATCTGGAGCAATTATAAAACGATGGAATAATGTTTTAGTGCTTTCTGCTTTTTACGGAAGGTAACATCAAACTCTCTCCTCATCGGTATAATATATAAATTGCAATAATTTCGTTGCTTTTGTCGTGATTATTCGAAGCACTCAACTGAAAAATTTGTACTTAATCTGTTTGATATTAAATAAATTGATACGATAAATGTTCGACAATAAGAGTTAATGCAGATCATATAACAAAAGTTTGTTTTAGCTTTTTTAGCACTTTTCTAAATTGAAGAAATCAACTGCTTTATTATAATTAATCACATTTTGGTTTGGCTCGATAATATAATAAAAATTTGTGATAAACGTAAACTGATTGACAATGAAACTTAATATAGCAAGGGTCAGTTACCTCAAATTTTATTAGGTAATCATAATACCTAAGCACGCAATTTATAAATAAATACAAAAAAAATTAAATAAATTATTATGTTCTGGATATAAAAAGTTGGGTTAGGAAATTGATGAAAAATCATCGCCTGAGCGGAGCATTTACTTTTTTAAATTTGATAGGCCATTGTTTTTCTTAGATAATTTTCTCCGGATTTTAGAAAGGCGGTGATCAATACAGCTTCAACCAATTAAAGAAATTTTTGCTGTGGTACAAAACAAACATTCAGCTTCCTGTCATCAAAAACTAACCGTACAAACCTAAAAAGTGACATTGTTAACAATCTGATAACGGTTACAATATAACAATAAAGTCTTTTTTGCAACAATTTTGGTACGTGTCTGAAAAATTCAAGTTCAATTATAACTTTTTAAAAGGTAAAAATTGTTAAAACTTCCTCTTGGTTTCCGTTTTTATGTTTCACTTTTTCAACGTGCAATTTTGAACAAGTAATAATAACGTAAAATTTTCAAAAAAAAACTTTAGTGATTAAAGGCAGGATAAGAAAATTTTTCCGGAAGTGCTTTTAATATGAAACGACGATCGCGCAAAATTATTCGAAATTTAAAATGTGGTCACCAAGTAGGTCGAAAAATTTAATAATAAGACGTTAAGCCAATTGGGTTGAGGTATTGTTATTAAATTATTCTTATTATACGGTGATGTAGCGATACAATGTTTTTTTTTGAGGATATAAAGGGATTGGCGTGAGGCTAAAAATTTATTCCATGTAATATCCCAATTAAAATTTTAATTTTTTATCAATTTGCATGAAGAGACCTATATCGAAAAAAGTAAAAGTTTGTGGATAGTTATAAGGACGAGCTTAATATTTAATTAAAAAATGAACGAAAAAGTTTAAAAGAGATAAAAATTTAATCAAAAATTGTCAATTCATAAAATTGAAAGTGGAAATTTTGATTTGTTCGTTGTTGGTTACGCAAATTTGAGATGTTATTAAACTTGATGTTTTCAACAAACGTTTGGAAAATTTGCACAGTAACTGCTTCAAAATTGATATTTTGTAACTAGGCACTTTGGCATCGATCAGCTTTAATATCACTTTGTCATTTGAGCGTAACGTTGTGAACATAGATGTTTTACTGTGAGATGATGCTATTATTAATAGTGGTGTCTAGTTGTGTGTTATGTGCAAGTCATTCCTGGTTCCTGGCTCCCGTTGTTTCATTGATCGATCCTGCCAACATCCTGTGTCATCGCGCTTCATCTACCAGATTATTTTGCCTCGACTTAGTACAACAGCACAAGAAATGACAAATCATTCAGTTTTGTTCCGTATTCACCGCAATTGTTTAAAGAAAATTGCTGATTATTATTTGAATTAGTACATCAACCCATCAACACTTTTCAAATTTTGTTTAGCCAATAATTTTTCTAAAAGTTTTTGCCCGTGCTTTTTTCTAGCAAAAAGGAAGTAGACGTAACTGTGATAGCGCAAACACGTTCTTAACGATTTGGAGCAAAAAAGCTGGAAAAATTCTTAAGTAGATGTTGAACAACTTATTAATGACCACTCGTATAATTTACTATTATATATTATGATAACTAGACAAATTTGAAAATGAAAGATAAATCATTTTTTGTTTCTAAGCGTTAGTAAGCAGCATTGTATAGTGGTGCGTCAAGAACCACGATGACGTTGCAAGTCTCAACCCTCTTGGGGATAATGAATTGATCCGCATGAACCCCGCAGTGACCAACGCTTCCAATACACCACGAACTCTCACCTCTTTAGTGTTAGACATTGGCTTTTATCTTCCCACATGCTTTTGATATTTATAAGAGATCGGACACACCAATAATTTTGATAAATGAATTTTGTTTCACAAATCATTAAATTTAAAAAAAGTTATTGTTCTATGGTAGGAATCTTTGATGAAGCTTGCTAAAACTTAAAGTAAAATGGTTGATGTAGCATGCTTTTTTATTGGTGTACTGACATTTAGTAAACAATCTGAAGCCTAAAAATATAACAGTTAATTACCCATCACTTAATTTTTGCATATTTTTATATTCGGTTTATAAACATAGCAGGACTTGCACTTTACTACCCCAGCGGTGGAGGGTGAGTACCAGGCGAACTAGCCTAAAGGAAAATATACGAAATGCGTCCCTAGAAAGTAAAGAAAACCGTTTTTATAACGATTCTTCTAAGGAATTATGAATAAACAGTGGGAACTTAATGACTTGTGCTGATTATGGGAACGGCAATAATTTCAGCGCAGTGTTCCGTTAAGAAACTGGAATGTCATTTTTATGTTCATCTGAAGGTGAGTTAAAGTCGAACCGTGCATTTGTGGTTCGTTTCTCTTACAAGAAAATATTTTATTCTCAATTTATAACATGCACTTATTTTTAATAATACAATTTGTTTGAATAATTGCTTAATGCTAATAGACGGACTCACATTTATTTATATGCATCATGGATGATGACACAGTCCACCAACATTTTTTATCTCTACATTGCAGTTATATTCATGATTTGCTTACAATTACATTTCAATGTGTTAAGCTTTTACCCAAATTGCATGTTATTAATAATAAAGCCATTTATCAATGCAACTAGGAGATATACAATACAAATTAACGTCAGTTTGTTTAAGTCGCGTCTATAAAATGATAAAGCTTTACAATAAAGTGCTAATAATGGTTACATCATTATAATAGTTCTTTAATAAAAGTTATAACCCTCGGTATATAAAATAAAAATAATAAAGTATACAATTTGTGAGACGTTTTTCACGATTTTCGATTTTTTTGCAAACGAAAGCTTTATAATCGGCGAAAAAGTTCTACTTAAAACGCAAACCTTTTATATGCGCACGATTTTGCCAAATTAGTTGTTAATTGCTCATAAACTTGCAAGAACCTAAAATCTTTATAATAAAATAATTATAATGTTAGCTTACATGCAAAGAAGACATCTAGAAATCCCGAAACAACTTACAAGATAATTAAATGTAAATACTTGGCAAAATCGATAAAAGGTACAACTTTATTAGAAAGTTTGCTTTACTTATCTAACCTACAAGTTTGTATCCTTTTATAATGAAAGTGAAAATTTACTTTTTAGTTTAGACGGTACAGGATGTAGGGAAAAACTGCCAAATTACTACATTTAAAATAGTTGCAACATGCGGCGGCGTTGTTGGCATCGCTCGGAAAAATTCACTTTCAAGAAAATTTAAGACAATATTATTCGCTGTTCTGGATTTAATTATCGCTGCTCTAAAATTAATAAAATATTGATCCTAGTCGTTGTAGATAATGCATATCTATTACTTTTTTGTTGCTCTAAAGCCATTCATTTAGAAGAAAATGCACTCTCGTGTTTGCGACACCCCGAAGATGAAATGATAAAATTACCGATTATTAATGAAATCAGTTTTTTTTACTTTCATTCCAGAAATATAGGAAATAAAACTGGAGGATAAGAAGGATTAAAATAATCAGCAGTGTGGCGGGCGTCAAGTTTACATCGACAGGCTCTGTAGCGGGTAAACTGCGATTCTTTGCCTACTCACCCCGGCTACACTGCTGTGATCTAAAGTACGGACTTTGGGGAGGGGACCGGGAAACCCCCATTAATTATATTTCCCTAGTACTAGTCATCTTGACTTGCAAGATAGAGTGGACAAATTGTTGTGCGTATTTTTTTCTTAAATTAAAGAACATTCGAATGACTCAAAACTCAAAAAAATATTTTTGATTCGTTTCTGAAAATTAGGTTTTACCTTTTGCAGGGAATACTTTTAGCTTCCAAAAAATTCGCCCAAGGTGAAATTTTACAGGCAAGTGTATTTCAGGGTCTCAATGAACCCCCCAAAATCTCCTGTCTTTTCTCCCAATTAAGGATTTTAGTTTGTTACCCTAAAGTGATTTTTTCGTTTATAATTCGTTCAATTTCCTTTTCAGGGAAAATTATCTACAAAATTAAGTTTTCAGAATTCAGTACAGATGAAGATGACATGTAAGAAAATTTTATTCAAAAACTTTGTTCAGATAGCAATTTTTTAAATAAAACGCATTTCATCTTTTTGAAAATGAGCTTTATTTCAGGAATAGTACGACGTTTTCATTACTTCATTAGCGGGGTTAAAAAAAATCGTTGGGAGTTCCTAGGGACACTCAAATACCTTGTCTGCAAACTTTATGCTCTCTAGGATTTTGTGCAAACTGGACTAATAGGAAAATTTTAAATTATACTAGGGGGAGATGCCGATAGAGTTTTTTTTAGGGTAGGGGAGACCGGGGCTAGTTGTCGCAGGGGTAAGTTGTCGTATTCGCAATATCTCAAAACGTAGAAAAGTTTTCTGTACAAAACCAATGTCTAGTGCTTCTCTATAGTGGCCTTCTTTACCATTTGTAGGTTTCGGTCTAATTTGCAGAGATGGTAACACCATAAATTAGGAAACATCAAATTCGTTGCGAGAAGTAAATTTACGCCGTGAAAACTTTTGTGTGATTGTGCCACGTTAAGAACTTTAAGGTGAGATAAATTGAAGTATTATGATAGTTTACGATGTACGTAATATATTATTGCTATATTATTGTGGTTGTTACTAATTATTTGAGAAATAATTATACACCAACAAAAAAGTGTCCGCTGGGGTAATTTGTCTCAATGTTGACGGGGCAAGTTGTCGCATCAATATACGTATTCCATTACTTATGTCCGTGTATGCTATTTGGCATAATTGGGTTAATTTTACATCTTTACTTCAATTCCCATCTGGTGTGCACCTTTTATTGCTGTAATGTGATTCATAATTATTTTTCGAGGATATTTAAGCATAAAAAAAACATAATTCAAAAACGGTTTGTAACGATTCAAAAATAATACAATTTCTAGTACAAGTATTTGTTATTCGGATGATGATGATTAATAATTGGTTTTGTTCATACGTTTCATGATTAAATAATTATTGATAATTAAAGTTTCTGAACTTATCGCAATCATTTTATTAGCGACAATACAGTAAGACAACATGCCCCGCAGTGGGGCATATTGTCGCATTTGTCCAAGTAAGACAAAAGCAAATCCTACTTCAAAATACTTCATGTTTTACTACATTTGCTTATCAAATATCGTTCTAAACACATGAAGGCAGAATATAGCATACTGATTTCCACGTAAAATGAAAAAGTACCTGAAATAAAAATTCTAAAACAAATTTTGCGACAACTAGCCCCGGTCTCCCCTACTTTTGGGGGGTTCATTTGGATACTCAAATACATAAATATGTCTAGAAAATTCAGCATGCCCGAATGTTATATACAAGTTTTTGCCACTTTATCGGCTTCGTTACCTGGAGAGTTTAATAACTAATAATAATATGGTAATGAATAATCCGTCAATTTCGAAATATTTAGTTCAACAAAAATTTAATGAAAGTTTTTGGTTTCAAGCAGATTTGTTTTCAATGCTATGCCCCCCCCCCACACAGAGAAATGATCACGAGGATGCACAACCAATTCATCTGGTAAAATTAAAGAAGGTGCAGGAGTCAGGGAGAGGTTATGTCGACACAGATATAAGGTAAAATTACTTTTTTCTCAGGAATATGGGTTCCAAATTTTCGCAAATATCGTATATATATTTTTCAATACACCGATATTTTGCCAAATACAAAAAAACTGTTATATCGTAATAGCAAAAAAACCTGATCTAAAATCACTGCTTCCAGACATCAGAAAGGCTCCACTGACTTAGTTGTAATTTCGATAGTTTTGCCATAAATGGTTTTGTATTATAACCCGTCCATATCCAGCACATTTAACAAAGTAATGAATTAATGTTCTTATGAAAATAAAACAGCGCTTTAAGTACTAAAAACCCTGAGACACTGGCTAAAAGATTCATTTGATATGAAAATTAGTTAATGTAACTCGACTAATGTTGAATAGGGGAAAGACTCTAAACATAAGACTTCTTCTTAAAGTACCGTATCCGCTCAGCGAACGTTGGTTATCAACTTGACCGAAGTCAAGATGATTTAACTAGGGAAAGAAATTTAATGGGGTGGTTTCCCGTTGCCTACCCCATAGCCCACAGATTTATATTGGGCTTGAAGATCACAGCAGTATATCCGGCGCGACTAGGTATAGAACCACGGTTTCCCGCTCGCTAGTCTGCCGGTGTAAGCTTAACGCCACACTGCTGGTTTTAACATAAGACTAGAAAAACATTTTACATCGAATAGATGTAAAGGAGTGAGGTCACGTCAGATGTCACTTTTGATACTCTTCTAATATGAGAAAGCTACGTTTAGTGGCTGTATGCAAAATTGTCACAGATGATATTCGTCAAAAAATATACAGAGCGATACTTGACAAATTGTGATGTTGGCATAATATGGTTTGCTTTACTCCGTTATGTTCTATGGAATCCTGGCGTGAGAATATTCTGCCCACACAAAAAGAATTCATAGCAGGAGGTGCCTCTATTTAAATCATGTGGTATATTGTACTCTGTTTACGGTTTACATATCGATGTTGTCGAAGAAAATGTTTCATCGATCTTATTCCCCGTGGCGATGTTCACGATTATGACACTTGACAGAGAAAATTTCAGCAAGCCGAATTGATCTGCTGTGACCAGAGTGGAATTTCGCAATATTTTTGAAAACTCTGGACCATGATACAGAGAAATATAAATAACCTTAAAGTAACACAGCGCAATTTTAGGCATATCTTGGAGAGGCAGAAAAACTAATATTTGGATAAAGAGCAGCGAAACTATGTGTGCCATGCGGGACACATGGCAAGACGGGATATGGATCGATAGAACAAAGTCATGTTGACAAGGAGATAATACACGTTTACAAGACCAAGAGGAAAACCGCCAATGAGATGGGTAAATGATATCAAACTTGTGTCAGGATTCAATAGGATACAAAAGGTAGGAAATAGGGAAAAATTGAGACCTTGAAAAGGCTTATATTCAAAAATGGATCTAAAAGGTGGTAACAAAGAAGAAGAAGAAAACCTCTACAATTGTTTACTTAAGACCTAAAGAATGGCAGAAATAGTAACGAATTCTTTGAACTCAAGATGTATTTATTTGTTGATTCTTCGTTAATAGAAATGTTTGTCTGATACATTTAGTAGCATTTATTATTAGCACTGAATCTTATAAAAACGTATAAAATTTGAATAGAAAGAAAACACGAGCGGCGTTGACATCCAAAAGAGCTTCAGGTGGGCGATTAAATCTCAAAACAAGTACTTCATAAATCTTCTGATGGAACGTCAAGTGTAAAGCCAATCAATGGTACAACATCACATTAAATTTGAAAGGATGCAGAATCAACATTTATACAGAGTGCTGAAAATGGAGTTAGATAAACATTTATTTATTGACACGCTGAAAATCATCATGGTAAAGTTTTTGAACCTCGTGGTACATTTTTTAATGTTTCACATTTCTATGCAAGTAATTGATTTTTTTTAATAATTTAAAGTTCGAAACTTTACCATCCACAACCTTCCTTTTACACGAGTACTAAGCGTTGTTTCATTTCATTAAAATTTGTGGTGTACTATTCGTAAATGATTTCTGCATGAAGAGAAAATAGCGCAATTTGCATTATCCACAGAACTATTTTAGAGGTGCATGTCAGTGAACTCTCCAAAATCGAATTTTTTAATAAAAAATTGAATTAAACGTTAGAGAATCATTTGAGCCTCAATGAACTTCCATTATTTTCGTTTGAGTATCAAAGGTCGCTGAATTATTCGCAAAATCTTCGGGGAGGGAGGGGGCTAGTCGAATTTTTTGGGTGAAATTCATATCAAGCGTAGAGCATCGTTTGAGCCTCAACGAACTTCCATTATTTTCGTTTGAGCATTAGAGGTCGCGGAGTTATTCCTACTTTCCTTCCCGTTTTGAATTTTATGTGTAATTGATGTCAATCGATAGAGATTCGTTTGTGCTTCAATGACGTTCTATAATCATCATCCTCCCCCTCCGATTTTGGGGAGGTTACTGACATGTATCTCTGTTTGGATTTATTTAAATTCCTTAACCGTATTTCACGTTCTTTGTGACCCCCCCCCCCTGCCTACTTCTTCAAGAAAATATTTTTAGCCCGGCGCTATCACAAAGGGTATCAGCTAGCATTTAGATACATTTTTTGTTACATTTTCTAGAACGATATATTTAGTTTTTTTAGAATTTAAGAACATAGGAATGGAACCGTAATTTCTTGCTTCCTAGTTTGCGACTGTATGTTTTATGGAGCAACACTGATCTAGTTTATAGGAATCCTGATGTTTAAAGCATCATAAAATAATAGCATATCGAAAATGTATCTCAACTTTTTGATCTCCTATATTTCTCAATATTTAAAGGTGTTAAGAGTGGGAGTTCGAGACTTTTTCCAATGGGAGGCAACAAAATAACCGCGTTGGTCCAGACCAGAGGTCTTACTCTGATTTCACATAAAACTGAAGCGGTTCTTCTATCAGGAAGAAGGAAGGTAAAGCCCGTCGCCTTCAAAATGGGGAATCATGGCATTGAAACCCAAATCGAGCTCAATATGCTGGGTATCACAATCGACAAATGGCGGAACTTTTCGGAACACATCATCCTGGCAGTCGGAAAAGCCTGCATCGCTCTGTCGACGCTCATGCCAACCTGGAAGGCCCGAAAGCAATGAAACAATGTGTACTGGAGTCAGTTGTTCACTCGATTCTGCTGTATGGCTCGCCACTATGGGGGGAGCCTTGTCAGTACGGGTACATTTGTAGGAAAAAGCTGGCAAGGATGCAGAGGAAAACCGCTCCGAAGACGCGGTACTGGTCGTAGCGGGCATGTCCGCGATAAACTTCCTAGCACTGGAAAGAACGAGGAACCATAGCAATAAGCTGGAGCCAAACATCGGCTTGAAACGGAAGAGGCTTGGCAGGAGATGTGGAACGCATCTACCAAGGGGGCTGAAGCAGACTCATCGTCAACCATCAAATCGTGGATTTCTAGATTACACGGCGAGGTCGTACATTTTCTCCTGACTCAAGCCCTCACCGGCCAAGGTTGTTTTAACGCCTACCTAGCCAGGATAGACAAGATAGAGGTGGACACCTGCACCCATTGCGCAGAAAGTGACACAGCCGAGCACAGCATCTTCCAGCGCGACAAGTGGGTCGAAATAAGAGCCGCAAAGGAACTAAAACTCGATGCCAAGCTCGATCCGAGAAGCCTGATAGCAATGGTGCTAAAAGGTGAGTGGTGATGATCAAGCTCATCATGTCCACTAATGAAAAAGAAGAACGAGAGCGGCAATCTGAAACTCCTGCCGCCATATCTGACAACAACACACAGCAATTCACAGCAAAAAACAAAAACTACAATAAGTGCAAAAAAATAAACTAAGTTTCGCAAGGGCAAAGCCAAACCGTGAAATCGTGAACTAGACCAAGTCTCGAAAAGGCAAAGTGCAACAGAACACCTACGTGTCCCACGCGTCGCCTGTGTAACCACGTATCAACATCTAGGGAGGGGGTTGTAGTGAGTAACCTACCGCATAAAAAAAAGCTACAAAATTTTAAGAAAAAATATAAATTTGTTGTAATTTTATGTTCTTCTAAAACATAACATAACACCAACATAAATCATCTTGCCAAGAAAAGTATAGTAGTATCATAAAACATTCTTTAATGTTTTACCACTTAATTCCATGTGCAGGTGGGTATTCCATACCTCCCTCCCCCAGGTGCCCAGGCCCACTGGTCTCTACAATCGCCAATTTTTTTAGAACATTATTTGCAGTAGTGGCTCGTGAAATTTATCAGTGGGAGGACATAAACAGTTTTGGGTAGTTGTTTTTTTCGGTTTTGGATAGGAAGGACAGCACGTGCCCTTGTGCATTTCAGGGCAAGCTGCCACTGGTTTATTAAAAGATGATTTCCATTGTACAAACATATAAAGTATTAAAAACTTTATTATAAAAAAAAAAGTTTTTAATTAACGAAATTGAAACAAATATTTTAAAATTGCTTTTATACCGTTCTTTAGTATGGGGCTGCCGATGCCGGCCCAAAATGCTATATTTTGCTTTTTGTAATAAAGGGAGATCACTTCGTGTAAGTTGATATTTATACCCAAATTGGGTCCCCAAATATCCCATTCGAAGAGCAGCAACTGATTTTTGAAGGAAAAGAGTTAATAACATACATAGGTCATACGTGTATTATAAATAAGCAATAATAATAATAACAAATAAAAAATTATGAATTTGGAGGATTTTTATTGTTATTAGTATTTGTTTTCTATCGATAGCATAAACATGGTATATTGTGTTTGTTGTTATGTTTTGGTATGAGCGGTAGACTCTATTCAGCTGATTTGGGTCCCCTTTATTTTGGCCATTGCACTGTGTTTATAATGCTGCTTTGTGGGACACGATGAGCGTGTTTGTAAGTTTGTGGTGTTTTTTTGGTAATTAGTTATGATTGTTTGACAATAATATGAACAATTTTCTCCAATTTTTTTGACAATGTATGTATTTTGCTTTTGTGGATTCACCTATCGGCTTTATTGGAATAATATATTATGTTATATGCGTTTCTAAATATTTTGAAAATGGTTTTTATGAAATTCATTTCAGGATTCTATTATTGATCTAATGAATGGTCAATTTATAAAGTAGGTATTACACGCATTAAAAAATAGTTACCACATTGTAACAAATTTGAGGTAAATTTTGGGAATATGCATTATTACTTTTAGGCAAGAGTATACTCAGGCTAAAGTTTTCGTACTTTGCTAAGCATCTTGGTTAATAACCTTATTATCTTGTTATATATTATCTATTATTTGCAGATAACTGAAATTTAAAATTAAGATATGAATAAAAATCGGGGGATTGGGAAATTTCAGCAACGAAACAAAATTGTAACAGAGAGTTGATTCAGTTTTATTAGCTGAAATCAAGGCAAAGAAATTGTAAAAATAATAATAGTAAATAAATAATATAACCATTTTCCAAATTTATTTTTAATAAATTCGAATTACCCAATATAAAGTGACACAATTTAAAAAGAAACAATATTATGATTAAATTGTGTTTTATTTTAAATTTTGTCCTCTTAACACGTTAATTAGTCGCTTAATATATTTAATCAAAATCTGTCTAACTATTCCTGACAACTTGAACAGTTTTAAATTTTTGAACACTCATTAACAAGCATCAGTTCTAAAACTAGACGGAAACGGATGTGCTTTACCTCGGAGATTCATGTTTTCCGAAATTTTCTAAAATAATTATATGATTATCTTATTGTTACACTTTAGAAATTTCTGTAAAATTACAAAATTCGTTTTTTTAATTATAAATATAATTTTTGAATTCTATATTTTCACTGTGCGACAACGATAATAATGAACAAAAATTTTCTTAATGATATTTGAACACGAAAATATTTTTATTGCTGTAAGAAATAAAAAGAAACCCCAAGTTTTCTTTTGGAACAATTTAAAAAAAAATTACGTGTCAAATTTTCACGTCTACTGCTAGCTTTATCAACTAGGTTGAAAAAATAGAAATTTTTCTATGGCGCAATCTGATTGATTGAGATAATCTTGATATTGGAAGTTGCATAATTTTTTTGAATTGCATTAAACAAATGAGTTTGTTTTAAATATACTTATCCATGCATAAAAAGTATTTGTACGATTTAAAATACCAAAACTTTGAAAAGACTTGGAGACGTTCCAATTTAAATAATCATTCATCAATTTTTTAACACCACTTAAAATTTGAACTAAAAATTTTGACAAATCCACTTCATCTGTATCATTTGGGCTATTTACATTTTCAATGTTTGTTTTAAAACAACAACTAAAAAATTATGTTAAAAATATTTTTTTAAGGTGTTTAGACATCCTTTGAGACAGAAATTATTTTTTAGAACGAAAACAAACTGGATAAATACACAAGTTTAACAATTTGAAGGCGCCACTTCGGTTTAGAAGTAGACTTCACGAACGCAAAAATATGATTTTTTTTTACTTCTAAAAGACAAAACAACAACAGAGAGTTTGACACGTTATTATTAGTTACTCGGAACGCGAATAATATGCTTAAAAACTGGAAAGTTGACAACTACTGTAAGTTTTTTCTTGTGACTTGGATGTCCGACGGCTAGAGTTACTTATAATTATTATAGTAGTAACCGCTCCCCAGACGGAAATTACATTGTCTTCTACAACTTCTCTTTTACACCTAAATGCTTTTTAAAATTAAAATTATTTGCCCAAATAATTATGGTCGATATAATTTAGATAACCAAAACAATAACTCTTCAGACTATCAGAAAATTTTGCCCCAAACAGTTTATAATATGCAGGTGGCAATATTTTGACTGAAGCTCATTGCTTATCAGAATGCCATGGATCAAATAGGAAGGAGTGGTCAAAACTGGACGAATCAAGACGGGCTAAGGGATATGTAATTACTAACTGAAGAAGTTCTCGCAGGTGCTGGCATAAGTGAAAATAATAGTATTTAAAGTTTTAGGTATTCGTCAGGCTGGTCTGCTTTCACATCCTGCATATATGCCCAAAAAAAGCCAAAACAGGATTAGTTGGTTTTAACCTTTTTTTCCAGTCCAGTTCACCACTTTTCTTTATCTTTACGACTGTTTAAGCGGTACAGTTTGATTTCGATAAAAAAATTTATTCATACATTTTCTATTTTTATGAAAAGGTATGAATAAGAGCAATTAATTATGGTTTATATTATGACTGAAGCATAAAAAAGTATATTGACATTGTTACTTTATTCAAAAGACCATAGAATTTGTTGATGTTCAAACTTGCCATCACAATTGAACGATTTTGTAAATGTGTATTCAGTAAAAAGTAATGCCAGTCATGTAGTAGCAAATTAAAAAAAAGCGAGATCTTTTACCTTTCAGACCACCTATAGTGATAACCTGTAGTTTAGCGTCTTTATAATCCGAATGAATTTGTCAAGTGGAAGAAATCTTTTAACCTTCCTAATTCATTCACCTACTATTTATATTTCCTTTCATGACTTCTTTTAAATGAAAGTTTCAATATATCACGAGTATTTTTACATTAAAATTATTTATTTGTTTTTCTTGTTTGGGTCATAATAAGAAAAATAATAAGTAAGACAAAAAATGTCCAGCTATGGAAGTTGTGTTGTCACTGCGGAAGACAGTTCATTTTTAATATAAATGAGGCATAACGAAAGCAAGAAAGTTGCAAGAGTCTTACACCAACTGCTGCAATGAAAAAATTTAGAAAAATGATTTGGTCATGATCTCAGACATACATTATAAATGTATTTTTTAACAGAAAGAATAAGATTAATTTAAACTGGAAATTTTCTACTTATAACAAATAATTCAAACGTTTTTAGAATTTTCCTCTAATGTTCTCGAGACATTTTTAAAATATAAATAGAATTGCATGATGGAACGAAATTTTTCAAAAGTAAGTTGGTCGATTACTGAATATTTTCGAGATATAAAATAAAACCAAAATAGTTTTGTCAAAAGTTGTACCAACACAATGTCATCCTTAAAAGTTTTACATTAAAACATTTAAGTGCTCATGAAAAACCACTTTAAACAAAATTTAAGTATTTCGAACAAAATGGAAATTAGAGCAATATACATGGCAATCAATAAAAATTATTAATTCATACCGGACTTTTATTTTATCAACTTTATTTTATATATTAACAAGTTTTCAGAAAAATAATTGTTTTACATTATAGTTTTACTCCACCATTAATAACGTGGGCCTAATTTTCAGTGTCTGAAAACGTCACTCAAGACTGTAATTTTAAAATTTTTTTAATTACCCCTTTTTAAATTGAAACGTTAATAGGTATCCAAAAACATCAATTAAAGAAACGTGGTCATGGCATTCAATTTAATGTGGTTATAAAATCTTTTTAACGAAAATTGCAAACATTTTATTCGTAATGTGGTTTCCAAATAACAGACGATGTGCGGGAAAAGCAAAAGGGTGTTAGGGTTTCTGTGGGTGATGTGGATTTGTCCCTTGTTCCGTTAATTAATCTAGGGCCGTCATAAATCAATCTGTAGCCGCAAGGTGACGCGTCATCATATCGACATCATTGACTTGCCCTCTGCAATGTTTTTTTAGAAATCTGCAGATGTTTGTACTTTAATTAGAATGCACGATACATAAAAATACAGCACATTTATTAAAATTTAATTATTTTGCGTTTGAATTTTATAGCGTACGTCTAAGTAATTGATATCCATGCATCATTTGGTTATCGATTATTTCACCGCTTGTTCAAATTTTGTCCGTTTTTAATTATGTATACCATTGAATTATTTACACAAATCTCTTTTTTGTATTTAAACTTTAAATTATTGAACAAACGAAAAAGTCTATTTACATTCACCAAGTTTTTCTTTGTTTAAGTGGGGTGCTTTTTTGAACGGTTGTACCGAAATGTTTTGTTTCAATATATAAAAATGAAATTGTTTTTAGAATATTTTGTACCATATCTTCTGAACAATAAACTGTAACGTAAATATGTGACAATAACATACAATAACAATAACAGCACAATACTTGCAGATATATATCACTGTACATGCTATGGTAGATACCATTACCACCTATCTGTTTAACGAATCAACATAGAATTTTCAGGTAGGTAGTACCTGTTTACATACATATTTACATAATAATTTTTTTTAAATAAGTTACTTTTCATAATCTAAATATTTATATTGCATAATAAAAAAATATAAAATAAAATAAATTGAGGGATATAACATTACATGTAGTACATGTACATAGCATGTATAGGGTGTTTTATTAGCTGCATGAGATCTTTCAACAGGGATAACTTTTGAATGCAGTTTGTTCAAATGACAGTTCTTTGACATTTGTGTTCACAAAGGTTTGGCATTTAATCATGAATAAATTAACACTTGAACAACGCTACCAAATTTATAGAGCTTATAGAGCTCTTCGCCCATTTTATGGTCGACATAATCGACCTTCTGAGCAGGCTATTGGTGCGGTGATGGATAAATTTCGTATCACTTCTTCATAGCATGATGTAAGACCACCAATAAGACAACGAAATGTGCGTACCGAAGAAACTATCGCTTCTGTGAGTGAAAGTGTGCAAGAGAACCCAAACATTTCAATTCGCCATCGGACTCAACAACTTGGGCTTTGTCCGTCCACTACATGGAAAATTTTACATCAAGATCTTGGTTTACATCCTTACAAGATCCAGTTGGTTCAAGAATTGAAGCCTAATGATCATCGATTGCGTCATGCGTTCTCAGATTGAGCTCACAACCAATTGGAAGTGGATCCATCTTTTTACCGCCAAATTTTATTCAGTGACGAGGCATATTTCTGGTTGAATGGGTATGTGAACAAGCAAAATTGCCGTATATGGACTGAGACCAATCCGGAACATTTTCTTGAGACTCCATTGCATCTATTAAAATTGATGTTTTGTGAATACACGCTAACGGTATCATCGGTCCATATTTTTTTCAAAATGAGGAAGGAGCTACCGTTACGGTGAATGGTGTGAGATATCGACACATGCTCAATACATTTTTGTTTCCAAAACTTATGGTTCCAACAGGATGGTGCTACGTGCCACACAGCCACCGAAACTATCGATTTATTGAAAGGATAATTTGGTGACAACATAATTTCAAAAAATGGTCCTATCAATTGGCCTCCAAGATCGTGTGATTTGACGCCTCCAGATTATTTTTTTTGGGCCATGTTAAATCCATGGTTTATGTTAACAAAGCAACAACTCTGGAAACATTGGAGGTCAATATTCAGCAAGCCATTTATGAAATACGGCTGGAATATTGGAAAAAGTGGTCAAAAACTGAACCGATCGGATGCGCTTCGTAACGATTAGTCGTGGTGGTCACATGCCGAAAATCATTTTCAAATCATAAATGGCATTAAATTTACTTTTTTAAAAAATAATTAAAAAACATTCTATCAATTTTTTAATGTTTTATTTCAATTTGAAGTTCTCATGCAGCTAAAAAAACATTCTCTATGTACTCTCGAGATCTCAAGTTTGGTGTTTTAATTTTTTTGTAAAAATAAGTTAAACAAATCAAAATTTAAACATTATTTTTT
The DNA here is from genome assembly GCA_932274525.1 of Podabrus alpinus. Classification (NCBI taxonomy): domain Eukaryota; kingdom Metazoa; phylum Arthropoda; class Insecta; order Coleoptera; family Cantharidae; genus Podabrus; species Podabrus alpinus. Next base: position 24,654,718 of record OW026453.1, read on the forward strand.
GCAACCACCAACTAAACAAATGAAGAAACATAAGCTTCAATGTGTCATAAAAGAGGTTAAAACAAGCAGAACATTCGTATCCTGGTACAAATAAAATGTCATGCTTGGCGATGTTTCTTCATTTATTATTAAATGGCTTATGTAAATATAATTCTTGTAACCACATAGTGTTACTGACCTCCAGGTCAAGTTAAAAAAAACAGTGCAGATTGAGATTCCATCCGGAATTTTCGCTCTGTAACTCAATTAGGGACCACGCCGTTCTGTTTTCGAAAAATCGGCTTTACCTAATCACGTCAATAATTCGAAAGAAACTTTATTTATTTCTTCCACGAGTTGAAGATCAACGATCTGAAAGTGAATTGAAGTCCTTACATACGAAGATCAATTTTGGTCACTACTATGAATTTATGTAAAGCTGTTCTAATCAGCGATTCGATCCTCATTCATGTCTTTTTGATGTTTTGGAGCCATGCCATTTTCTTTCTCTTCCTAGATCCCGATTCCTTCAAAAAAAAATTTCTCTCTTCCGGCTTGCAAGGATTATTAAGGTATGTGAACTCTTCCATATGATTTAATACATTTTAACTATTATACTGTAATATAATTTATGCAATAAAAATGTAATCCCTAACGGTGATGTTTAAGATCCACATTCAGCAGCATTATTTAACTTAGCACTGGCAAAAATAATACAAGATAGCAAAATCAACGTAAAAAGAAATATTTATAATGAAAACCATCAATCATAGCCTACGCAGATGACCTGGTAGTTATTACTAAAACACAAAAAAGGCCGAGAAGAATGTTAAAGAGTGTAATTCATGAATCAGGAGGAATGGGCTTAAGATAAACTAGAAAAAGTCAAAATACGTGGAAGTGATTGCCACTTAAGAACATAATGATAACCCACAGTTGATAATTGCAATTAAAAATAAAATTAATGAGGATTTAATGATTCAAGAAAGTGTAACAAAAAGCAAAAGTGAGAATCCGTCAAACGGTATTACGTTGAACAGTGACGTATGCATTGGAAACGTGGATGTTAAATTAAAAAGAACAAGAAAGTTTGGAAGGATTTTTAAGGAAGATTCTTTGCAGAGTTTATGTGGGATAAAGGATAGATGAAGAATAGATACGATGAATTAATTAGGAAATAATATAAGTACACGGGAAAACCAGTATATGATAGAAGTAGAAAAGTTTCATTCGTTGAGAAACATAAAAAGACTATACCAAGAGGACAACCAACAAAAATTAAGCTAAATATCGAATTATTTGGAACCAAAAGAAGAGAGATAGTGAAAAAAATGTTTGAATGCTATTAACGGACCACTGGTCTAAAACGTGCAGATATGATGATGATGAAGTTAATTATCGTTCGTGAAACCGGTCATAAATCTACTAATTTTAAATAAACATTTTACTAATTCCTTTTACTAAAAAATCAATATTCAGAACTTTGCCAACACAATACCTACAGTTACAAAGCATTTTTGCATGTAAAAACCGTTACAAAACAGCATAATATAACAAATACACAGCGAAAACCAAGTAATTAAAGTTATAACTTTTCTCAATTTTAGGGCAGTGTAGCTCCGCGTATCCTAGTGTAATAACTCCATGATTTAAATAATAAGCAATTTTAATTAAAATTTAATGTTATGGAATTTTAACAGTTAGTAACATAAAATAAACCGCTAGATTAACAATAATAATCATAGAAATAATAATAGCCTAAATTGATCCGATAACCCGTCCCACCAGTACGGCCTTTAGGCCGCACATCTAAGGCAATCACTAAATGGTTAAAGGCGGCCGGTCGGTAGACCATTTTTATTTAATCCTTTTTTCTTTATCTACTACAGTTTAAGAGTTATTGGCAAAAGTCAATCAAAGATAGGCAAAAGATAGAATAAAAATGAGGACGTGGCGTTCACTGCATCCACCCACAGATGAACTTTTATTGTCTATCTTCATTGCAAAAATGTTGTAAAGGACCGTTTGTTAAAAAAAAGTTGTACTTAATGAGCACAATATGGTAGGTAGGTACAATTTCAAACAAACATTTTACTAACTCTATCTACCAAAACATCAATCTTGATCAAGAACTTCTTCATCAAGAACTTTATCAACACAAAACCTACAGTTACAAAGAATTTTTGCATATAAAAACCTTTGCAAAAAGACATACTATAACAAATACACAACAAGAACCAAGTAATTCGAATTATAAGGTTGCTAAGTTTTAGGGCGGTGCCAACCCTTAATTTAAATAATGAGCAATTTAAATTAAAAATTTAATATTTTGGAATTTTAACAGTTTCGCTAGATTAACAAGAAATATCTAAATCGAAATAATATAATAGCCTAAATTGATACGATAATCCGTTCCACCAGTGCGGCCTTTAGGCCGCACAACCAAGGAACGTACGTACTAAATGCAACCGGTCAGAAGGCCGCTTTTACTTAAGTATTTTTTTTATCTACTACGATTCAAGAGTTATTAGTAAAAGTCAACGAAAAATAGGAAGGGATTACGTGAGATAACATTTTTCTTCAGGCAAACAGTTCCAAGATGAACTTTTATCGTCCACTTTCATTGCAAAAATTTTGTTTAGGACCGTTTGTTAAAAAAAGTTGAACTTAATGGGCACCAGGAGAAGGTATTTATTATAAACTTTTGCAGAGGAATAAAAAATGGAACTTAAATATTTCAAGTCAATTTTTTTACAACGTCTAAAAAATAATCTTTCTTATTAAACCTGATCATCTTTTCCAATTAGATTTTTTAGACGATAACATAGACGTTATCGATATTGTTGGGGGCACGGGGCGAAAGAGCGCCTTAGGCGGTTTTTTCTTTATTTAAAACGATATGGCCAAATTTAATAACCTTGGACAAAAAGAGAAATAAAGTATGATTTCACTTTTAACTTGCAAAATTTTGAAACTCACCTTCCTGCATTTAGAAATTTATTTTTATATAGTAGATAATATATTTAAAGAATTGAAATAACCAACATTTAATTTATGAATCAGATACAGTTTGCATTGAAAATTTAGTTTTATTATATGCATTATTAATATCATATTTAAATTTTAGATGCAAAACTTCATATTATTTAAGTGAATATCATAGGATTTTTATACGTTTTATCTCAATAGTAGATATTTATTTTATTTATCACCACTTTTTAATTTTTTTTATGGTTTGTGATTAAAGTTTAATAAAAATGTACCCAATAAAAAAATTCATTTAGGCCGACGCGACGCTCCAAACTACCGCTTGGTAACTTTTCTACCTTAGGCCCCATGACACCCTGGTTAATTCCTTAGTAAAATTTTTACCCGATGAAAATTCTCTAGTGGATGTTGAATTATTGTTTCTACCGTAGCTGTAGTACGTAGTGCAATTTTTAGAGGGCATTAGTACGTGGTTCCACTATATTAAAGCACTATTACATCACTTCCAACAAATTATAATTATTATGTAGTTGTACAAATTATTTTTTAGTTAAAAAATAAATATAAAAAACATTGTTATATTACTTGCACTATTATTAACTTCTGAAACATATACAGGGTGTCTTACTGCTTCTAACGCTTTCGTGTCTATTCTTTAATTAAATAAAAATAAGTTAAATATATAAATGAAAATATTCAAAAAAAAACAGCCGCATGCAGAGTCAGTTTAGTGCATTAGCAAATATTAAAATGGGTGGTGTACATACCTATATTATAAATAAATAATTATAATAAATTAAAAATAAAATTAGTCTTTTTCATCTCCTTTAATTATAAAATTTCAGACATGTTTCGAGAATTTATATTATTCTCATCGTCGCTCGATATAAAGAGAACAAACAAGAGTTGTCAATAATTGCCATAAAATAAATTAATGAGAGTCGGTATGTACATCAAAATGAAAATAAAATAAAAGACGAAACGCGTCTCGAATTTTATAATTAAAGGTCTTTGGAGAAAAGGGTTAACTATTAAATAACTCCAAATATTGAGTTTTGATTGGATAGAAAATGAGACATAGTTTTGTTTGAATATTTTCATTGGTTAGTTTTCTTTTTATGATTAGTTCCAACTATTTTTCGGGAAAAAATATGATCCTTATATCTTTGGTTATCATCTTTATCTTTGCAAATCATCAATATATTTAGTAAAAACTACCGGAGTTACGAAGCTGAATTTTTATATGAACATAGGTGGAGTTCTGAAGATTAACTAAAATTTTGGAAAGCGACTTCAAAGCGTTTGGCGAAGCCGAAGGCCGAGTTAACCGGCTGTAAAGTTTATGGTTAGTTCGATATATTGATATTTCATTATTAAATTTTAAATAATATCATTATATTTTATTATATTAGTTATATCATTGTAAGTCATATTATGTTATTGTGTAAGTAGTTAATGATTTTTTATTTTAAACAAATATTACAGAAATTGGTGCTGGTAAGACATTGTGGTCCCCCCCCCCCGAATAGCCACGACATGACAATAATTTGGCAAATAGACCAATTATGTGTACCTTATGTATAGTTAAAAAAAACTTTTCTAAATGTGCAAGATAATAATTTTTAAGTTGATGTTCCTATATAGTACATAATATATAATATGATAATAATCATGTAACATTGTTTATAATATTTAATTGCTGCTAGAACACAATGCTTATTATGAGCAATTTATTAATTATTTATTATTTACAATATGGCAAGTTTAAGGACGCAGGGAATTTTTGATATCCGATTATATGATTATTATCTTCTTTGGCAAAAAATTTAGCATCAAAATTTATTTTAAACACAGGCAATATGGTATTAAACCAATAATTAGCAAATTTAAGTTGCCATGTAACATTGCTCAATGTCTTGCAGGCATATTATTATATCAAAATTATTATAATAATGTACTGGTATAACCATAGCCATAATTTAAAAATTATTTTTTAAAATCGTGAAATAGTAAAATATCAAGAATAAAATGTATTCTATTTTATTTACATTAGAGCAACGTCGCTGCATTTATCAATATTTTAAAAGTGCGATATACTAAATTGTCTATAGTAAACGACCTTCGTGTATGTATGTGTGTACATGAACACTGGTATTAAAAATATAAAATTTGTTGACATTTACAAACATTAAAATAAAATTGTTAACAAAATATTGTAAACTTTGGTAATGGAATAGTAAAATAGAATACAAGTTTAAACGACGTATGAAAATTATTTTGGTATATAGATAAATGACCAACTCATAAAATATGTTTGTTGTAAAGTAAGTAAAGGTAAATACAAAAATTGGTATGTAAATTTGAAACAATAAATTTGATCTTGTTTAATAACAATAAAACATAATAAAACGGAGTCAATTAATTTTTTGGATTTCATAAAATAATTACTTTTTTTTAAATTTTCCTAATTAAGAATTGTACGTACCTTGACTATTAAAAGCAACCTGATTCTCAGACAAGCAAAGATTTCGTGTGACAATTGTGCAAATCAAAATTGTTTCTATTGTTCGCAAGTTGCTTTTCCATCGCATGAGAAAAAAGAGAGTACAATGGCTGAAAATGCCAAAACTAATTTAGATGCTTCTATTTAAATTACAGTGAACTCCCAAATGGTTGGCCACGATATACTTAGGTCTTAAATTTAAAGTAACTGTCCCAATTTGAGCGTAAACAAGAAGAAAAGAAGACATTGATAAAAAAAATAAATAAAAAAAATGAGATCAGAATCAGAACTTTTTCAAAAATTAACAACGTAAATTGCGCACAAACTTCAAATTTTTCAACGAAATTGTAAACCAAAATGTCGAACAATGATTTGAAGCAAAAAATTATAAACAAAGCACGAGATTTTTAATAACGATAACTGTTTGAAGCTTCAAAACCGTGTTAAAATAATACAATGACTAAATTGTCGTGATTATGTTTGGAAGATTTTGATTACGAAATTATTTAGCGTGGTACCTTCTACAAAGGTACGGTTTAAATTAATTGTTTTAGTTTAGATAATTTTGCTAAAATTGTGTGAAACAATTTGAGACGCAAAACAAAATTTGCAAAAAATGATAATTGCTGGGTTTTATAAAAAGTTTTGAAATGCGATAACGTAGAGGATTTTTATTCATAATTTGAAAAGAGTTGGGATTGCAATACAAATAAAAGGAAAACCTAAACAAACGCTTTTTCGATACAATCTGACCTCAGTTTGTTTTTTCAACTATGGGGAAGGGTAAATCCATTTCATTTTATTGTATGATTTAAGGTAACAAAAATTCCAATATGTTAATTTAATTTATGGAATTTTTAAGTTAATTGTTAAATTTGAATAATACAATATTAAATTTGATAGGCTTATTTCGTTACCCCTAAATATTGCTCACAAATTATGCTCTTCCCTAGTTGTAATATAAATTTATAAAGGTGATTTAGAGAAGGATTAGACTTTTAAGTGTTCTTATGAGGTAATGAAGAAGGATGGTAGGAACATAGGAACAATGATAACCAATGAGTAGTTATATTGGAGGGATTGGGTAGAGTTATCTTCAATTTGATACGGATTTAGTGCTCCGTGGAACCATAAATTGGATCTTGTTTTGTGTGCTCATTCAACTTTTCACAATTAAAAAAACTAATTCGAAAACTTTAATTTACATAAAGCAATTTAACCGATTTCTATTTTAATGTAAACAAATGTGAAAAACACAAAGAAAAGAATTTAAACTAAAACATAAAGAAAAAATATTAACTGTATTTTTTACCGGCACTGCCAATCATTCCTAAGGTACGTTGAATTAATTGTTAGGGAATTAATCATTATTTAGATTCGGTTGAAAACTGTAATTTAGGTGTAAATTTATTTATACATTTACACAAACGTGGTAAATCTTGGAAAAATACGGTTCAGACTTGCATTGTAAACAAATATAGAAATTTTTTTTAACGTGGGTATATGTGGGTTAATTAAGTTGTAGGTATAGAGAATACCTTTTAAATACCCAACACCTCAATTTAATTACACACAGTTATTAATTTACATTGAATAATTGCATTGCAACTTGCAATTAAATCATAAATATAAATTAGTTGTACCGAGATAAGATTTAATAGCGTGATATAATTGATTTTTTTTAATCTAAAAGCTATTAATTGGGCTTAAAAGATAATTACGTTTCGACTTAATTAATTTTGAGGTTATGAAGTCAGTATATTATAGCACCGTACTACCAGTATTACAGCAGTAGCAGTATGGCAAGCAGAAGATTTTTGTCTAACATAAATCAAGACTTTTGAAAACAAAATCGCTAATTGGTCCTGATGTAATATAATTAATGCAAATATTATCAAAACACCATTAACAGGAACGGTGTATTGTAAAGTAAATTTATTGCAGACAATTACTGTGTATAGTATTTAATCTTAATAAGGTTTGACAAATCGAATGAATGTGTGAATCCACAGGTTTTGCTGCTATCTATACAGTAGGAACGTATAACAAGGCTAAACATCGCAACGGGACTCGGGTCTGTCTACCCAGCGGGAGACGCTCGTAGCAGCAGGGAGGCACGTTAACACGCGGCGTCCCGACGGCATGAGTTATGGCTCGCGCTCGACACCCGACACTCCATTTACAGATCATTCTGGCGAGCCACTGCCCGCCTGGCCACTTCATCTTCCGCTACATTGTAAGTACATCGTTAATGCTTGTCAATTGCCTCCTGCTAAACGTCTTGATAATAAACGATTTGTTAAATGAGTTTATTGCTTTATTTATGGGTTTCCAACTTTTTTCACAATCTTCCTTCACTACTTCAATTTGCTCAAACTAGACAATCTGTTAAGAATCAATTAAAACCAAAACGAGTTAATCACCTCCTCGTTCGGAAAAAAGTTCTTGCATCAAATTAGCCTTTTCCAAAATTTAAGAAATATGCAATGTGCGTTCAAAAAAACATAACGACGCTAGCTGCGTGTAGATTTGTCAACGCCCACCAGAGCATCGCATGACAAAATACAATATATTCTTAATGTTCTCTTGTAATGTAATGCCGTTAGAAATTACACGTATCTCATCAATTGTATTTCTAAAATATTAGTCAGAAATAATTTTAGACGCTTTTTGACAAATACTCGAATTATTCCAAAAGGTGTCACTTGTATTTTCGACAAAATAACTAAAAGGAAACAGCTTGATTATTACAAAAAATTATGCTCATCAATTTTCCTTATTAACACGTTATATGGAAGAAATTACTCACACCGTTTCATTTATTAAAATATTATTCAATATCTATATTGTAAAAACTGGAAACCATTTTTGATTTTGGATTACTTTTCCTATATACCTACCCAAAGTAATACAAAATAATATTTATTACCGTTGCTGTTTTTGATAATCACCCGGTGATTCGTAAACGCAACATCGATATTTCTGATAATCAGACGCTGATTGGCTCAAATTAAATAATCGCTAATGTGAAAGACGTCAAAATATTAGTTATTCAAATGAATTAATAAAAATTAACGGAAATGCAACCGTTTTTATGACAAACTAATACTAGTACTAATTATATCAACGTTTTTATTAATATTCTAGTAACTGTTTTGTGCGGGTATATTAAAATATATCTATTGAAAATATTCAACTCATTATAAATTATTTTCTAGAACCACTAACACTTGGAAAAATGATTAAAATAATAATTAAAAGGTAATACATATTAATGTTCTTTTCGTGGTCATTTTTGGTAGTGACATAATTATTTTTAGTTTTGACATAACCATTTTAATTAATTTAAAATTTTGATAAAAAATATAAATAGTGCTACATACTTAAAACAATAGAGATTATGTTTAACATCTTTAAAAATACCAACTAGAACTGACTGTTTTACGACCACCTTGACAATCGAGTAATAATAAAGTATATTTTGATACACGAGTGCGAAGCACGAGATATTTTCGTAAAATATTTAGAATAAGGTCATAGCACAGAATACCACGGTCAGTATAAAAATCAAATGTGAATTTTAATTCAATATTAAATGTTGTTACTTTCTAAAAAAATATCCCTTTTATCAATATTGTTTTGTGTTGCTGAAGAAGCAAGAACGGAAGCTAATGAAAAGAATAAATATTAGGCTCTTTCAAAATTAAAATTTCGGTTAAATAAGAGATCCATTCGCGGTTACCACTAAAATTCAACGTAACTGCCAATTTCCGTCCAGTATATATTATTATAAGGAATTTTTATATTATTTTCGTACTTGAAAAAGAAGCCAACTTTCTGTACTTGAAAACCCGATTTAAATTTTTTTTATCGCTCAGTCCAGTGATACCCGAACTTTTTGAAGTGAGGCCCATAGCAAAGTTTTTCTACTAGTGGACTACGGTGAAAAAGGGTAAAAATTTTTATATTTTTGTTTATCGTCAGTTTTTGATTTAGAAATATTGACAATTTTAATAAAGAATAAACGGCAATGTTTATCCGATTTAATTGGGAACTAATTTTAGAGTAATAAATTTTTCTGTTGAATGGTAAACCACGAAGAACAGTTAAAAGTATTTCAGCCAAAAAGTTTACTTTTTTCAAGCACCTATCAAAAAATAGGGGACCTACTGTTTTAAGTAGTCGTCTCCCTTCCAAAGAAGTTCTTACTTCAACATAGTCATTTATGTTAACGATGGTAACTTGCTTCGTCCTGAAAAGCTTTTCTGTTTGTGAACATAATTTCTTTCCAGTTCCATTGCCACATAGTTTTTTCGACAGTTTCAACGTTCAACTTATTATAATTCGGTTAGACCAATTATGTGATAATTTTTGTGTTTACAGCTGTTGGTATAGTTTCCTGTGTGACCTAAGCTACCCTAATCGCTTTATCGAAATTATCAGTTTTCCTTCATGAATTAAAAAAAAAATGCTTAGGTATAAATATGCTCACTTTCTTGCAGCAAACACTTCTGATGACAACGACGAATTAAAATATTTAATAATTACATAATATGCACTTTCCCATACGTATTTCTGCTAAAAAATTAACGAAGTAATTATACCGCACCTCGCTGTACTTTGAACTATGTCTAAATAATCATACTGATAACACTTTTGCTATTATAACCAAATTAGTGGTACTTAACGTAGGTGTTGTGCATGACCGAAGGGTCATAGGTTCAATTCCCAGTTGTTAACCAATTATTTGTGCCGCGGTTCGGATACCACGTTAACCAGTAGGTCCTTGTTTATGTTTAGTTAGTTAAAACAACAACTGCTGACTTGAATTTGGCCCTGCAGATTTATTCCCATTGTAAAACGGCTTATCCGGAATTTGAATTTGATCAGAAGTGAAGGTTCCGATCGTTATTGAATTTTCAGTTGAACAGTTTGTTGGTACCACAATAAAAAATTTTAGAAAAATATTACAAGTAAAATATTAAATCAAACCTTAGGAGATGAAACATTTTCGTGGTTAATTGGAAATTGGCGATAAGATTTAATAATTTATTATAGTTTGGAAAATTTTAAACAAATTTATAAGGAAATTCTGGTTAAGAAACCTAAGGCTAAGAAAGAAAGCTTTATTCAATTTTTTTAGCCATAGTCCGATGAACAACTATGTACAACAAACAATAACTACTATATTACAAATTGCATATTATTCTTCATTTAAACATATAAAGCGGTACAATATGAAAACTGTCCGAAGATTAATAATACAGATGTTCCAAAGACTGAATTGATATATTTTATTGCACGGAATTTACAGATTCAAAAAGTCTGCCAGTGATGATTTTAGCGAACAGGCAGAGACCCAAAAAATGTGGACATGAATAATATTTTATATAATATGTGCCTATTATTATTATTATATAATTATTAATATTAAACAAAATTTGTTTTTAATTTCCAAGTGCTTTTATTGGAAAATTTTCGGCATCTGTCTATATAAATTGTTCTTTTAGCGACGGTGGAGAAGCACTATAATTCTAGGATAATTTAAATTGAAAGCAACAACTATAGTTTGTAGACAATTTCAGGATCTTTACAAAAATATTCAATGATTAACACTCAAAAATCGAAAGCTTTGGTGATCCCGACCACTTTATGATAGAAATAAGAAAAATTTATTTAAGAAGGCTTCTCCTGGGGGTTTTGAAGAAAGCGGCTACTATTGCAGTGGGAGACCCTGTATATTACTTTATAGAAAAATTCCTCCCGCAAAAAACTGCTGACCTACCCAATATTTTACCATACGAGCCGCCGCTGATACGTGATTGTACATAGTACGATCTACAGCTTAACGTGGAATCCGAACCACGGGACAAATACATCTGGAGGAGCTGAAACTCTAGCTTATGACCATTAGGTCTGCAGTGCAATTGAATATTCTGGACTTTTATGATTTAAACGCAGGATACTTTATTAGAGATACTGAGAAGGTACGCAATGTTTAACCTTTATGAAAGAGTTGCTTCGGTTGCTCAACCAATTAACTATCTGTAATAGAGAGTTCTTTTTGCCCAAAAATTTGTTAAAGACCGAGTTTTCTAATTGTTACTGCTTTTCCATCAATTTTGTGTAATTATTATCGGATGCAAAAAGTGGCGAATTGAAAAATAAACCATAAAAATAAACGAATATTATAATAAAGATTAAACAAAGATGCACCAATAAGTAAATAATCAAAATTTGAACCCAATAAAAATTCTTAATTTTATATTGTCAATCAAGTGTAAATGTCAAATTTACAGTTACTTCTTACTGATGAATTTCACAGACAATAAAATTTTGAAATTAAATTCGGCCAAGATTTTACGTTGTAACTGAACTACAAAAGTTTATATTATACAATACTCAAAAATCGACGCTCAAAAATTAAACAATAAATTCAAGAGAATATGAATGCCCTGTGAACCTGTGATAAACACATCCCAATTTAATACGGTTAAAACTTCCAAATTGCACTTCAAAATTTCACAACATTTCTTGAATTGGAAACATTAAAAATATAGAAAACCCTAAAAGAAACTTGAAAAGCAAACATTCTCAAATTTAAGAATAAAACCACACTAAAAATGTGTTTAATGTAGAAAATTCCATCAAAATGTGAAGAGGCCAAAAATGCCAAAAATATTCTCAGAAAGCAATAAATTCAGATGAAGATTTATTTTAGGTGATTTCTTTCTTTGAAGTTTTTTAATATTTACATTTATACATATTTATCTAATTATAATATTGTGTTCTAATTTTAGCAGTTATTAATTTTCATAAGCTAATAATGTATACGATATATTATTTTATAATATTTACTAGTAAGTTTACTTCGTATTGCTTTTTATTATATTATTGGTGTAAATGAAGGTCTGACAACTTTTGGTGACCCCTGCCCAATGAACCCTAAAATGTGCTAATTTTTACGTTTTTGTTCTAAAATTTTCCATTTTGGCATTAATACATTACTTATTTCTGATATGGTTATCTATTATTTTTTGTTCTAATCAAAATTGGGAAAAATATATCAAAAAAATATATTTGAAGCAGCTATAATTTTTTAAATTATATTTGAGAAACAGAAAGAACTTACAGGTTTATAATTACGTTCTTTAGCTTTTCAAGATTGCTAAATCTGAGTTAAACTGAATGCAATCAATTCAAATTAAATTATTTTAACATTTCAATTAGTAGCTGATTTTTGAAGATTAATAAACACCTCTCATAATCTGCCAATAAAAATGTTGTATTTTATTCACATCTCCAATAAGAAACGTCAGTTTTTGTTAGCAAATTTAGAAGTTACTACCATCTATGACCGTTAATTATGTTATGTTAATTGATCTCCCTAAAAAACACTCAAGATTGGCTTTTTCCTTGGAAATTGGACAAAATGTTTTCACTTCTTTGATTTTCAAGAAATTTCCGTGGCAATCAGATTTTTGTTGAAAAGTCTAAATCCGCCAAAATGCCAAGTTTTCCCAAGTCAAATAAAATAAAATTACTTTGTAAAATTAATAAACACCTCTCATAATTTGCCAATAAAAATTATGTATTTTATTAACATCTCTTATAGGTAACAGCAATGGTATTTTCTTAGCCGTATAATGGTTTTATGTTTATTAATCTCCCTAAAATGCACTTTTTCCTTAGATTTCGTTGTTTTTCTTAACTACAGCTTGATTTCCACTTGGAATATCCTCTCAAATCAAAGAAAATGGACAACAATTTTTTCATTTCCATCATTTTCAAGAACTTTCCCTGGCAACCAGATTTTTGTTAAAAAAATATAAATCCGCCAAATGCCACGTTTTCTCAAATCAAATAAAATAAAATAATTTTGTAAAATTAATAAACACCTCTCATAATCCGCCAATAACAATTCTGTATTTTATTAACATCTCTTATATAAGCAACGTTATTTTCTTAGCCGTATAATGGTTTTATGTTTATTAATCTCCCTAAAATGCACTCAAGATTGGCTTTTTCCCAGGATTTGCTTGTATTTTTTTAACTGAAGCTTGGTTTCCACTTGGAAATTCCTCTCTAATCAAGGAAATTGAACAAAATTATTTCATTTCTTCGATTTTCAAGAAACTTTTGCGGTAACCAGGCTTTTGTTAAATAAAACTAAATGCAGCAAAAATCCAATCTTTTGTAATCACCCCCAAAAACATGATAACTTCATATCTATTCGCAAATACCACTCGATCCTTTCAGAAATCCATTTTGGAGAAAAATTTGTTTCAATGAAGAAAATTATCGAGTCATTGACTTTTGCAAAAAAAATTGAATTAGGTGTTTTACCGTAATCAGTGATTAATTTATTATGGTGAACTTAATTAATAAATTTATGTAATTGAAGAGAAAACGCATAGAACGCGGTAAGTTTCGTATTCAAATCGCCATATATAACAAAACTATCTAATATTCAATGCCCATGACATCAATTGCCTTTTTTGCATATAATTATAATCCAATTGCTTCTAACAGTTTTAAAACCTTCAGCCATAAAATTATTTTTTCAATCTCAAATCAAAGAATTTGATCTGCAACTATTAAAGCAATTTAAAATAAAATGCTAACATTAAAAACCCCAGTAATGACAAGTTATCCCAAGCAGCTTTAAGGTAAAAACTGATCTCATTATATAAAATTTGAATCAGAGACATGAGGCTTACTGAACAAATGGCAAGCCTCTGCGAATGATCATTAAAATGCATTATGTCTAGAAAATTATACTAATTTTGCAGCAAATTACGGTTTTCATTTTTATCTCATTTTGCAGATGTATGTATGGTACACAATTATAAGCAGTGCCTTTTTATTAACCATCAAGTTTTGACATGCAGAATATTTTACCTACTGTTTATAAAAAATAAATGACAATCAAATTGTTAGAAAAACATTAGAACACCACAAGAAGAACATAGTTTCGTTATAATAATTAATAAACAAACATAAATCAATTTTTTAAATCAAAATTCTAATTAAGTTAGAAAAATTGATCAATATTATTTAATTAGTTGACGTAGTAATTGGTAAAAGATTTATAATTGATGGTCTGCTCCTTCGGAGGTAACCAATATTTTGCCTTCGATTTCAAAAATTTAAAAAATTAAATTATTCCAATAACACAGTAATCATTATTATGACAGAAGTTTCGATTTAGTACATGATTGATCAATAGGAAAATCATGCAGCTGTTTAGATTTGGGGCGCAAAACCAATTCTAAAAGATTTGAATTACCGTAGGAAAAGTTTTTAAATGAAATACCATTACAAATTTTATGAAACATTACATTAAAACGTCTGTTTGACTATAAAATAGACACCATGATGTATCAATAAATTTTGGATACACTATTTTGCATCTTCTTGTTCGGTGATGTATCGAATGTTTTCAAGTAGATATAGGTCTATAAATTTTTATTGAAGTATCAATTTACGACACAATGACTTCAGAGAAAATTTTTATTTTTAGCACTCGATTTTCATGATATTTGGTGAAATAGAATGGAAAAATTTTAAAGAATAAAAATAAAAACTGAATTCTTCCGCGCGTTAACTAACAATTAACGGCGTAATTAAGAAAAATGTTAACATTGTTTAGTTGGCGAGTAGATTTTCTAAAAGGAAGAGATTTTGCCGGTTTAATTAACGACTTTAATTTTATTAATTCAAAGTAAATTCTAAAAAAATCTACCTTCAAATACTCGTAAATATTGTTATTAAATTTTTTGAATTATTTATGACATAGTAGATAGAATATGTTGAAAAATACAAGGAAATTCAAAATTCGGGTTAAAATAAGGAAATCCGTATGCAATAAGGTGGGATAATACGGTGATATAAATGCCGCGTCTCGAAAGCATAAAATAAATTTCCTTACCCTGTTGACTATTCTTCCGCGTGGTTTTCTTTTCTTTCATCCAGGGATATTCAGGCACATTAACACTTGGAGAACCGAGCGAGTGTGGTACTTCCATGGGATATCCACCACTCGGTGGTGTATGTTGAGGACTCATTGATGGTCCATGTGACATATCCCCCGAGAGGTGAGGTAGAGCGGTCATAAACTCGGCCATCGAAGGTTGACTGTTAATAAATCCTGTTTCGTTACATCCTTCGAGGGGAAGATTTCCATGGGGTGCCCCCGAGGCTGCTGACACGGCGGCAAGCCAAAAGCCGCCAGTGCCAGATCCCTCGGGGGTTGCAGGTCGCGTTTTAACCGCCACGTAGTCGCCTTCCTCCAAGTGTCCGGCAGGCATCCGGTGAGGATGTTTAATTCTCATTTACCCGAAACAATCACTGCAAAAATCCACACTCGTCACTAAAATTCATCACAGATATAACAACTCTTCACTATCGCCATATTTTTAACATAAAACAAGTAAAAAAGTTTTTCAAACTGTTAGAGACACTTCAGCACTGTGCATTTGAAGACGTCGAGGACCACGCTAGTAAACGGAAACATTACACTCGTGCGTAATTGCAAAAACGCAGTTACGCATTAACGCGCGAAAAGTTACCAATGTTTGGTGAGACCAGAAATAGGAAACGATTGTTACGTGTATGTTCATAGTTACTGTTTAGTGAGGTTGTTTTTGTTTCTTTTCCATTGAGGAGGATGATGGCCGGTCACGTGAGTATTTATTGAGCCAATGACAAAGCGTATTAACTCTCTCCGAAGAGGCGGTGGGCTGGCACGAATTTTGGAGGCGGTTCTTCTGTTAGCGTGACTAGCTTTCGACAATTATATATAACAAAAATTTTTGTATAAAGAAAAAAATATACTTTTAGTCGAGAACATTTTAGAGGACAATTTACTAAATACACGGTTGAAAATTATACTACTACATGAGAACGAACGTCTTTTAACTTTATGTTGTATAGGACGTTGTACCGTTATTCGTGCATCGGAACGTTAATTTTTTTAGAGAATTTATCTTCTTGTAAAAACGCGTCTCGCTTGTATACAGAACCATACGAATACGCGTGCAGAAATTGTATGCACCGCGTGTCTGACGATGCGCTGTTAAATACCAAAGACGTCAGTAAGAGCGTCGAAGTTTTCGACGACGCGCGCCACTTGTCTGGCTGGAGGGGTGTAAGTGTCTCTTATCACTTGATAGGTACTGGCTTACATTTTACAATTTATAACATAAGAAATGCTTTCGTTGACAACTAATTGTCGTAAATCAGTATACAATTGTTTCATTTTTCTTATTATATCAACGGAATACGTAATAACGGCTAGTAGCAGTTTTTCAACCATAACTCCACAACTGTTTCGAAATTTGCATACACTTGACCACCACCTTTCTCAATATTCTCAAAAATGTAACTTTGACACTTCAACGTGCTACCGAATTTGCTTGCATGGGTATACGAGTATAATATTTACTTTTGGTTAGTCGTGACTCAAAACTTTTGAATATTAAGAGTCACGTGTTTTCATTGCAAAATTGTGTTACTATAAATATTATTATTACATATTAACTCGACCCTGAAAACGCAGAATAAATTGATATAAATGAAGGTTATTATTATGGATAGGCAATAATAATTTGATGATAACGAAATCATAATTGATACTTTTTGTTGTACAACTATGTTATGAATGTGGTAAGCATAAACCAATAATGTTAGAATCTACAAGAAAACACAACCATGTGTCTTGAGACGACCACCACAGTGTCCAAGGAAGTATGTAAAGTGCTCGGTGTGGCGAGTGAAGGGCCAAAGGGTTGACTCATTTCCTGACCAGCACTTGATTAATGATGCCTAATAACAAGGCCGCCGGCACTGCTCAGATTATGGATGTTCTAAACCGTATTAGTTTATACTTGAAGGGGATACTGCTTTTGACGCTTTTCATTACATAGGCTTTGTACACACATACCTACCTACGATTTAAGCGTAGGAAAATTTATTTGCTTAAAGCATTAATTTTTTTCTGATCCCACGTTTCAATAAAAGTAACTTCCTACCTCGTTTCCAAATAAGCCAATGGCTCACAAAGACTTGTAATTTTTATAACTACAACTTTAACTTTACATTTAATTATAGTTAATAGGTAGGCATATTTTAGATTTCATGTCATGAGGTTTAATAACCTCGTATAACATGGAAATTGCAGACGAAATAAAGTAACTACTAGTTTTACTTTTAGAAAAATACCCGTTACACATGCAAGTTTTAATAAAACATATAGCTCAAACTTCATGTTTGATTTTTTTTATAGGTTTCTAGGAAATTTTTTGTTTTACCAACTCAAAACAAAAATAGTTAAAAAATGCTTAATGGTAAACTTTGTTTCAAAAAATAATAAGGAAATAATGGAGGTGCTTAATAGGTCGCGAATCCAGTGAGTGTAACTAACGAAAAATTAATTTGTCCACCAATAGGTAGAAAATAGTAGCTTGTCCCGTCCATTAACAAATGCGAAAATTAGAGACATTAAGAATTTAATCGACTTTGACGATAGTGGATCCTGACCACCCATCTGTGATAGCAGCAATAAAATATTTAGCTGTTTATTGCTCAATAATGTTTACCACAATTATTTTGTTTTAGTGACCCATGCAATACTGCTATCAGTTATCTATTTTTCTTTATTATATTCCACTTACAAAAAAAAACGTTACAAATCAAATTAACCGATACGAGCAACGTTTTGAGGTTGTATAAATAATGGAAAGCCGTAAAATTAAGTACTTAACAAGATGACGGTGAAACCTTTTCAGTAATTAGATGAATACTAATTAAAAATTAAAAATTACCAAGCTTAGAAAATAATTCGAATCTTACGTGTTTGCTTAGTTTGTTAATTTTTAAATTTTTATTTATTCATTTTCACAAGCTTTATAAGCAACTTTATGTTTTCCTAAGAAGGAATTTCAGGTTACAAAATATTAATTGCATGGGTAGTAGGTACCTACTTATTAAAATTGGTTATTTTTAGGATACTTTTATCGGTTAGTTTGTAAGCTAATCGAAGCGTTAATTAGGTTATAACTAGACGATATCGGCACCGGCTGAGATGGGTCATATAGCCCATTTTAAATGTAATCTTTGGAGTTGAAATGTCTTAGACCGGAAGAAGCAGTAATTATGAATTCATTGTAAAATAATTCTGAGAAACACCTCTTGAAAATTAAATAATAATATATTATGCGATAATGGTTGCCCGCAATGACCAATTCCCGCCGGTCAGCGAGGGAGTGGTGTTCTCCAAAAGGGTTGAAATAAAATACTTCCAAAATAAAAGAAAAGTTTGTATAATTTGACGAACAAACACAATCCTGAATCATAATTAAAGAAAACTTATCAAGACCAAACGGTTGCTTTTCGTTTAAAAGCACACACTTGGAGAAGTGGAATAAATACAATATAATCAGACTTACCTCTGTTGAATAGGTTTTATTAAGGCGACAAAGTCCACAAATAAACTTTAAACATTATCACTTGTAAACTATCACTCGACTGCAAGGAACTAAGATTGAAAGTGAAAGTACAACGCCCTGATGTAAATACTTTTACTCGGAAGCTCGATGCTATACACTTAAACGCGAATAAATACACGTTTTTCAAAATCAACCGAATCAACCGAAGGCAGACTAAGGGAAAAAACTGAGTACGGCTGGTAAGGCAATAAATTTTGTGCAATGCAATTTAAGGCGCTCCTATGCCTCTCACCGTGAATTCCTCTCTTACTTTATGAAGAGCGACAGAGATGTCGCTCTTATCACAGAGCCATACGTAGGCCGAATTAACCAGATGCAAGGTGTGGACGGTGTACATATCTTCCAAAGCAACAAGAACCGCCTGAATAAACCCAGAGTCAAGAGCTGTATTCTGGTCAAGCAGAGGTTGGGGGCAGTACTGGGCATGTCTCAGTACTGTGACACTAACCTGTGCGTGATCAGGATCGGCTTTGGACAACGGTTCTTGTATGTTGGAAGCGTGTACATCGAGCCAGACCATGACGACAACAGTACTCTGGTAAATCTGAACCACTTCCTAGATAAGATCAAAGGATCACACGTTATTGTTGGCGGGGACGTTAACGGTTCGAATCCCGCATGGGGTTCGATAAGAAGTGATAAGCGCGGTGATGATGTCCTGAGCGTTGCATATTCACATGAATTAAACATATGCAACGAAGGGAGTACTTCGACATTCGAGGTTGTCAGAAATGGCAACCTCATAGCATCAATCATAGATGTCACGATGGCTTCCGAGCGCATCACCACCTGCTTGTCACTTTGGTGTGTAGATAAATCAGTCTGCCAGTCATCTGACCACAATGCCCTCACATACCAAATTTCAGTTGATGACCGCGTAAATCCGGTCATCAATAACTCGACTTATATTTTTAGAAACAAAATCGCCAATTGGCAAACTTTTAGAACAAACCTTGATCAAAACTTTAAAAAATCCAAAATTCTAAACACCAATTTCGCGGATATTACTTCCAACGACTTAGACCACACGGTTGAGACTCTTACCGAGGACATACGCAAATCATGCTTCTCCTCGATGAAAATACGTGGTAACGCTAAACCGTATAACCCGTGGTGGTCCGAGGAGTTGGAAGTATTAAAAAAGAAGTGTATCAGAGTACATCACCTTATTCACTCCGGTCTTCGACAGGGCCTTGACATTTCATGGCTCTTAGAAGACCAAAAGGAGCTAAGGCAAGAATATGGTGATCTAATACGCTCCACTTCTACCGCGAATTTTCGAATATTTTGTAATGGGCAGCACCAAGAAAGTGTGTGGTCAGTGACAAACAGACTGATTAAGGACGCACCCGTTAAGCGCCCTCCGTTTACGTTAACGTGCGAAAACAGATTTACTGATACCAGCGACGAAACGGCCACTAGACTGCTTCGTCATTTCTACCCCGACGACGACGTCGATACGAGACTCAGACACAGAGAACTGCGACATATGTTTAATTCGCCCTACGTGTGTGATACACCGGATGAAGAGGAGTTCACAGAGGGAGAGGTATTGGACGCATTAAATTCCATGAGTCCAAACAGGGCGCCGGGCATTGACAACCTCACGTCGGATATATGCGGCGTGGTCGCGGAGGCCTACCCTGAATTCATTACTAAACTAATGAACTCGTGCCTGACAACCGGCCACTTTCCGAAGCCGTGGAAGAGTGCCTATGTGAAGATCTTGCCCAAGCCGAATAGGTCCGATCCAACGGACCTATCGGCCTTTAGGCCCATAGGACTATTGCCCGTCTTCGGAAAGCTGCTGGAAAAGCTGTTCACCAAGCGTTTAACGTATTTTGGTGTTCAGCGTCAGACATGGAGTCCTAAACAGTATGGATTCAGGGAACAGACCTCTACGATCAACGCCCTGCATGATGCTATATCGATTATCCGCCGTGAGAAAAGTCGTAAATGTCTGGTACTTGGTGTATCCTTGGATATCAAAGCGGCGTTCGACAACGCTTGGTGGCCAGCGCTATTCAACAGACTGCGAAACATTTCATGCCCGCGGAACATATATAACTTGATTAAAAGTTATATCGCCGATCGGTCTGTTGAGCTGGCCTACGCTGACGGGAAGTCGCGCAAGACCATGACCAAAGGATGCATCCAAGGCTCTGTTTGCGGACCTACTTTTTGGAACATTATACTGGATGAACTTCTCGATGTAGGTTTACCGGAGGGATGTCATCTGCAAGCATTCGCGGATGACGTCCTTCTAATCGTGAGTTCGCCCAGTGTAATGCAGATGGAAAGTCGTGCCAACGCAGCTCTACTTGCGATCAGTGAGTGGGGCGCAGGTGTTAAATTAACATTTAGCGCTCCGAAAACTCAAGCAATAGCCTTCACTCCAAAAACCAAATTTTGTAGAATTTCCTTCGGCAACACTGTTTTGACTTATGAGCCTCACATTAAAATTCTAGGTATTATTTTAGATCAACACTTGAAATTCAATGAACACGTTCGACACATCATAGTCAAAGCCAACAAAATTTTTAAATCTTTATGTCGGTTCGTACGGCCCACGTGGGGTATTAATCCACGAAATGTGGAGACAATATACCACGCGGTCATCGAACCGACCATTACTTACGGTTCTTTTATTTGGAGTGGAGTGCTAAGATACAAGTACGTGCTGGGTTGGTTGCGATCTTTTCAGCGGGCATTCGCCGTCAGGGCTACGCGCGCATTTCATACGGTCTCGGCAATATCTGCGTTGGCCTTAGCTGGATTTACTCCAATCGAGCTAAGGATAAAGGAGGTGGCAAGGGTAGAGCAAGTGAAAATGGATGGTACTTTCGATCGACTTCCGGACGACGTCGTCTTGCAAAATCGTACGTCGCCAGCGGAGATGTTACATCCCCGCTATAGACAAACGATCAGTTTCGTAAAAGCAAACGACTCGCTGGAAGTCGATCGAATATGCGACCAGGTCGATGTTGCTATATTTACCGATGGCAGCAAGCAGGAAGGTGGGGAGGTCGGCGCGGCAATCGTCATATACCGTGAAGCTCGGCAAGAGACCCACAAGTACCGGTTAAACGGTACTTGTAGCGTGTTTCAAGCCGAGTTATATGCGATTGACGCCGCCCTGACTTGGATCTCCCCCAGGAGGTTACACTCAGTGTGTATTTTCTCCGACAGCCTCTCTTCGCTTGTTACCATCGCTAATAGGAGTAGCACCGTACCTTTGGTCACCTCCATCCATCGTTCACTGCTTAAACTGAAGGACCAAACGATCATCAGGTTTGCATGGGTAAAGGCTCATTGCGGCATTGAAGGGAACGAGGTTGCAGACCAATGTGCCAAAGATGCGGCTGTTTCACACAGTCGCATGGCATACAACCAGTTCCCTCTTAGCTATGCAAGAAGGGTGATTCGTCTTGAGGCGGCATGTACTTGGGATACCGAGTACAGAAATGCCGTCCAAGGTTCGACCACCCGGCAGCATTTACCTACGCTACATGATGTTCGCTTGTTCCGAAGTGCCGTTGATACCTCCTTTGAAATGACGCAGGTATTGACGGGTCACTCGTTTGCGCGCGAGTATCTATACAGATTCAAGATCAGTCCTGTTGACGTGTGCCCCTGCGATTCAAAAAGTAGGCAGACTCTGCATCATTTATTGTCTTCCTGCCCGAAATACGTCCAACAACGCCATACCTACACTTCACATTGTTCCTTTTTAAATATTTCACCTTTTACAATTTCTGAAATCATATCAAATAAATTCATCACCCAAATTTTTATAACTTTCTGTAAATCAATTATCAACACTCTAAAACAATTTAACACCCCCCCTTAGTCTGTCTAAAATGGATTTATGCCCCACTGATGTTACATAAATAAAAAAAAAACTGTTAAACTAACCAAACCCAGTTCAAATTTAAATTTAAATTAAAATTCAAACAACTTCAAATTTATCTTAAATTTTAATTTTTGTCTTTTACCCGCTGCCGTTGTAATGCTCGTTTGTCTTTCTAGTTATAATTTAATATTTATCCAGTTATTAATTATCATATTTAATTCATCAACATTAATTTCACCAACATTCATCACCACCATTTTAGTTTAATCAATTATTGTTAAGTTTTAAGTTTTTTTATTGTTAAGATTGTATCGAATTGCATGAATATACTCTCTCTCTCTTGAGAGAAAAACAGGAAAAAAAAAAAAAAAAAAAAAAAAAAATCAGTAGATGCCAATTCTTATTAGCACATCTTGGTCTAACGCAACCCTAGGAAAGGAAACGGATCTGCGTTCCCGAGTTGAAACGTTTTTAAGGAAAACCGCTATAAATTTAGTACATTTTTTTAAAAATTCATGGTTTAAAAAAAATTTCCTTTTCAGTGCTCAAAAGACAAGGTTTGGTCCGTTGGTTTGCTAACTACAAACCAGATATTGAAACCTATATTGGTTAAATTTATTTTATACTTGTTGCATTTGCAGTACAGAATAATAGTAATTTTTCGTTTTAAACAAAGACTAAGAACAATTTCTGAAAATTAATTTCATCAAGTTGGTTGCGTAATTATTAAAGTGAATTTTCAATCAGCTTTGACCTTGTTGTTTTTAAAGTGCCGAGACCCTCAATATTGTGTGTGTATAAAACTATCAGAGGCTTGTCGCGTCGTTCGTTGCACAACGATTATTGTACTTACGACTAATTACAAATTAGAAGTTACAAGTAATTATTAGAAATAACTAGTCTCAAAATAATTGGAGCGATGAACTTTCTGCATAGTTTTTTGGTATTTATTAATAAAATTTACAAATAAGACTCACACGTCTGGATAGAGTCAGAAACATAGATATCAGAGCCACTCTAAACATCTTCGACTTGACCGAAAAAATAGTACAATATCGAAACGAATGGAAAAACCACATGGTGAGAATGACAAGCAACCGATTCTCAAAACAGTTGTACTTCAACAAACCAGTCGAAAGACCAAGAAAAAGATTGAAGGACCAGAGGTGACGTAGGGCCAAAGCCTAAAACGTGAAGAGAAAGATTAATAAAACTACTTAAATAAAACTGCTATTAAGTTCTACGAAGCTGGTGGCTTGTGCCCGCCATAATTAGCTCGGTTTTCCGTCCAGCACCCCCTACGTCCTTTTGTTAAGAAGATGATATCGAATGGAGTCGCAATCTAGAAGTTTATTATAATACTAAATATATAAATTAAAAATTAAAAATAGTCTATTTCTCCAAATTCTTTATTATGAAACGAGACGCGTTTCGAGAATCTCAATATATTCTCATCTTCGGTCGTTAAAGGATAAAAACGTAAGAGATGTCAAAATTTTATATCAAATTAAATTAATAAAAGTCGTTAGTATATCAAATGAAAAAATTAAAATAATAATAATAAATAATAAAATTCAATTTTGGGTGTATGTATGTATTGTTGTGTCCTGGTCCCCCTTAATTGCTCTAGATGACGAAGAACAACAAACTTTCTGCACCTACCTTAGCAAGCTCTTAATCTCAGGATGAATTTTTTTATCTTACTTATCTCACGTCAGCAACTCTTAATTAGCATCAGCACAAAAGAAACACAATTTGGTTCAGCTAACAGATTTATTGAACAATAACATATAAATAAAATATCAAAATAAACAATCAACACAAATAACAGACAAATTAACACAAACTTAAATTATAAATTAAACTAATGCTAACCTTTGTATTATTTTCGTGGTAAACCGTGGCTATCGTTGCACAACACTATGCACTTTCTTCTGGCAATCGCCTGGTCCAATTTGGTCGCCTTTTCTTATTAGGCTCCTGGCCTGACACGATTCCAGTCCAAATGCTGCTCTTAGTATGCTGTCTCCTTGGAAGACACACCCGTAACGAACCCTTTGTATGGGATGTTGTAGCACCTTGGCTACACGCCTGTCTCTAATTAATTGTAAAACGAAGTTTACTATGTGATCGATTCACCTTCACTTCTGGATAGCCGATGGCCCGTCTTCTGGTAATTAATTATCGATGATGAATTATTTTTTATTAATTGTACCTGGGTATCAATTCGCGGACCGACACGTCGTCTCTGGAGGCTCTATCAAAAGCCACTCACTCATATCCCCGTTGTTATTCCTGGATACGAATCGAATTTGTTTTGTTTTTTGTTCCCTTTCGGACATCTTTATTTTTCCTGTTTTCTCTTGCATGTCTCTAGCCTACGTTTTTATTTAAACGTATTTGGTTGCACCACCTTAACCTACATGCCTTAAAATTAACATATAATAAAATGAACTTGAACAATGAACTAATTAAACAATTTTGAACAATTCGAACCTCTCCAAATTGTGTTGCCTTTGTACTGGGCTTTCATCACATCTCTCTCTTCATTCAAAAACGGGTCACAACAGTATGTATGTTCTCTATACAATTCTACACCGTTTGACCAATCTTAACCAAATTTGGTGTAGAAGTTATTTACAACGCTACTAAAAACATAGGCTACTTTGGAACCTTGGAGTGAGGCCGAAGGCCGAACAACCACGGTCTACACGTATGCCTGTATGACCAATCTTAACCAAATTTGGTGTAGAAGTTATTTACAACATTACGAAAAACATAGGGTACTTTAGAACCTGAGAGTGAGGCCGAAGGCCGAACAACCACGGTCTACACGTATGCCTGTATGACCAATCTTAACCAAAATTGGGTTAGAAGTTATTTACAATTTAATTTTTAATTTATTATAAAACTCCAAAAATATTGGGAAAAATAAAATGATTTTTAATACTAAATATAGTATATCCTATTTTGTTAGTGTAGCGGAAGATAAATATAATGGAGAGAGTGGGGCTAAACGGAATGTTGTGAATGTATGGGAAAAATTTAACAAATCCTTTAGTCAAAATCTGTTCATTCTTTGTCAGTCGAATTTAATCTAACCTTTTGTAGGTTTATGCTGAAAGTAAGGACTCTTCAAATACCTAGAGGAAATGAAATTTTAGAACATGAAGTTCAGGAACTTTTGCCAGTAAAGCCAGAAACTACAAAAAAGGATTAAATTTCTCGAGAAATCGAGAAGTAGAAATTAACTTTTCTAAAATTAAAAACCAAGGCATTTAGTCAACAAAACTGGAACATTTTTTTCAATTATCGTTTATGCTCTAAATGCTCTAAAAATTAAGCGAGATACTAGAGAAAAAAATCAATAGAAATTTTTTCTAGAGCATTACATTGTCTAGCAAAAAGTCCCAATGTAGAGAAAGAGAAATAAAATTATTTGGGTCTCCAAATACCCGCCAATTTTGTTATAAAATAAAGAAAATTAAAGAGATCTAATATTTCTACAAATTCCAAGTTTTTCATGATCCTCTCCCTTTCATTTTAATGGAAGAATTTAGTCAAAAAATAGCATAGGTTTATCTGATATCGTTTACGCTACAAAAATTGACCGAGATAGAGAAACAGTGAATAGAACTTTTTACAATGTCTATAATAGTCCTAATATAGAGAAATAGCAACAAAATTTTCTGGGTCACCAAGTATCCGAAAATTTTGTTAAAAAAATAAAGAAAGAAAATTAAATCTTCTCTCCCCCCATTTTCGCCTGTCTGCCTCTTTAGAAGGTCATCTTCTTTGATGGAATTTTTATCTTGAAGTAATTGCTATTTTATCAACATTTTCAGTAGTCGTAAGCTGGATTAAGAAGTCTTCAAAAATCACCTATAAAAAATAAGGGTTGCTATTTAAAAAAATTGAATGACGTCGTAGATCTGACACAGATGACATAATTGATTTTCTATCGATGATAAAGGACTTCAAATGAGGTCACGTATTCCTAGATTATTTTTAAAAATTGTATATTTTCCGAGATTTCCGTTTTGTTTCATAGTAGATGAACATATTTTAACCATAACTTGTGAAGAGTTGAATTTACGAATAAAAGATTAGGGAACAAATTTGTAGACAATATTATTAAATTATTATAATACATGCTTTGACCAATTTTTCTCGAGATATTAAGAATTGATGCAAAAAATGTGGTGATGATAGTGTTAAGTTTGACCGTGTTAAAAAAAATTAAATTAAACATGAAAATAATTTTGTAAATATGTAGAAATTATATTATGGTGTTCTAATAATCTATGATATTTTTTAGACTTTTGTATTGTTCATCAATTTTAAGTAAAATTGATGCACTGACGAAAATCACGAATTCATCTCCAAGTTGACGTCCTGAGCGAGCCTAACGCCTAAACTGCTGAACTTGGATAGGTCCTTTCCAAGACTTTTTTCATAGACAATTTCATGCTGTAAAAAAATCCCTATTAATATTTTCGCTATCTTGCATAATTTTTGCAGGGTAAAATATACTATTTTTTCCCTAAATTCTTCGGTTTTTAATTTTTTAACAAAATTATCGGATATTTGGAAACGAGTTTTGTACATTCGCGATCTTTGGACAGATTTTAATATGGAAAAATGAAAATTTCCTATATGGAAAATTGTAGAAATTCCTATATGTGGACAAATTGAAAACGGTAATCAAGTATTCCACCTTTCTCCTATTTATCAGACCAAATAAAAAATCTACTGGGCGAGGGAGGGGGGTGTACAAATCTATACGAGGGTTGCTGTTTAACTTTCTGGCCTAGGGAACACTAAGCGTTGCTAGGTGCAATTTGACATTTGCATTGTAAAGTTTGACATGTTGTAGCATAAACGTACTCAGAACGTTTTGACGTACGGCCATCATTTCTGTTGTTTATAGTGACTTGAAAAAATCAATTTGGCAAAAAAATGGAATTAACCCGTGAACATTTTCGTGCAATCATTTTTCACAACTTTCGACGTGGATTATCACGACAAGAGTGCATCGATGAACTTAAATCTTTGTATGGCGATGAAGCACCATCCTATAGCACTGTGAAAAACTAGTTTAATGAATTCAATCGTGGCCGACGCTCGCTCGAAGATGAAGGTCGTGAAGGTCGTCCAAAAACAGTCGTTGTGCCAGAGAACATTGATGCCGTCCGTGAACTGATAAAGCAAGATCGTCATGTGACATACCGTGAGATAGAGGCATCCTTGGGCATTTCTTCCACCAGCATACATTCGATATTGCATGGACACCTGGCCGTAAAAAAGGTTTGTTCTCGTTGGATCCCGCATAATTTGACAGTGGCTCAAAAAAAGTGTCGTGTGGATTGGTGCAAAGAAAATTTAAAAAAATACAATCGCGGTGTTTCAAAAGACGTTTATAAGATCGTCACAGGTGACGAATCATGGATCTATGCTTATGAGCCCGAAACAAAACAGCAATCGACCGTGTGGGTCTTCGAAGACGAGCCAAATCCAACGAAAGTTGTTCGTGCAAGAAGCACTTCGAAGCAAATGGTAGCCTGTTTCTTTGGTAAAACTGGTCATGTGGCGACTGTTCCGCTTGAGCAACGTAGGACGGTCAATTCTGAGTGGTACACCACAATTTGTTTGCCTGAAGTCTTCGGAGAAATTCGAAAAACGAACAAGAGAAGACGGATCATTGTGCACCATGACAATGCGAGCTCTCACACATCAGCTCAAACCAGCGCCTTTTTGACCGCCCAAAACGTCGAATTGATGGGTCATCCGCCGTACAGCCCTGACTTGGCACCCAATGACTTCTTTTTATTCCCGAACATCAAGAGAAAAATGCGTGGTCAACGATTTTCGTCGCCAGAAGATGCTGTTGAAGCGTTCAAAAACCATGTTTTGGAGGTGTCTTAATCGGAGTGGAAAAAGTGCTTCGACAATTGGTTTGAGCGCATGCAAAAGTGTATAAATCTTGCTGGAGAATACTTTGAAAAACAATAAAATCATTTTTGATGATAAATATTCGCATTTTCATTATTAGGCCAGAAAGTTAAACAGCAACCCTCGTACACTGAAAGTTTTGCGAATAAGATGTCTGCAATTGTTTGTAATTATTTTGAAAATATCGTTCAAATTTAGGTTCGCAGTTTCAACTAATTTCCAAAAATTAATAAAAGCTGTCTAAATAATAGTAATAATTCATTGTTCAAGTCATAATAAACTATTTAACTTATAAATTTTGCTGTTATTGTAGTATAACTTATTTGGTTGTTGTGTATAATTATTAATCATAGTATTTAAGTTAATAATATTTAAACAATTTTAATTATTATTTTTTGCATTAATAAATTTTATTTGATTGTATGGAATATCTTCTTTTTCTATTCTTCGCTTTTAATTAAATCCTGATACCTGAGCGGTTTTATACGAGTTCTCAATTAGCCGGTGCATTTGATAAATTAAGATTTAGAATTGGAAAATTTCCATTATAATGTTATAGAGCTATGTATACTAGTAAATATGAAAACCAAAAATAAAAAATTTTAATTTCCACTTTTTCATTAATTTATTGTTTTACATACTGAGTAAGAAAATAAAAGCATTAAATAAACTGCAATGAAAACTAATAAACCATACTTTTCAAAGTTATTAATGGCATCATCAGCACACGGATTTTTTTTGTGTGATTGTGATTCCAATGAACGCAAGAATTCCTTCGGTAACTTTTTCAAATAGACCCCGTAAATTTATATCAACATCTTTGTTTTTATTAACATTTTACCTCTTTGGTCTTTTTTGCATTTGGTAATTTAAAATTGAATCTAATGAATGCTTAAAATATTTAAATTTGAACTCTAAATTGAAATATTATGTCGTAGAAAATCTATTGAAATTCCGAAAAAAGGATGGACGAAACGAGAATAAAATAAACGTATGTTTAAAATTGTGCAATGCATATTACATATAGTGCAATGCCAAGTTGTTTTATTTGTCTTCATTGCGACGTACTGAAAGTTTTGCTATTGAGAGTCGTCAGTTGAATGTATAATCCGAAAAAGATCAAACTAAAATAGGAAAAAGTTAAACCTATTGCAAAAATTATCGAAGTGAATTTATCGGTGAAAAATTTTGAGGAAATTTGTTACCTTGTAAATGATCAACCTTGGTACTTACATGAATTAAAAGTATATGTACAAGTCTAAATGATATTTAAAGTCTGTGAAAAAAGAATATTTCAATGCTTTCACTTTCATTACGGCATATTTTCATATTACTTGTTCTATTTTGTTCATATATCAGTTCCTTCTAATTTGTTGTTGATTTTCTACATTTTTAGGTCTACCTTCTTTTTGATTTCAAATTGTTTTCTTTTTAAAACGATGGCACCAAATTTTAGACTTGCATATACTAGTAGAACTCGTCAAAATAAACAAAGAGGTCACATTATGATAATTTATTATTTATGGATGGGCTATTTCTCACATTCGGGTTAAACCTATCAGATAGCACAATTTATTCCCTGATTATTCCTTTTATATGCCTACAATCCCAAAATATTCTTTGAATACTCCAGTCATATTTTGAATCCAATTTTTTATTATGGCTACAAAAATATTCCCGGAATGAATTTTTGGAATACTGTATTACCGTATTGATTTTTAATTATTTTAAGAAGACCAAGAAGATTGATGAAGCATTAATGATATAATATGTATGTTACATAAAAGTCCCTTACATCTTTGGAAGCATAATTATATTAGATCAAGTTTTTTAAAATAAAATTGCTTTTTTTAAATGTTTGCCCTCATGTATTTATTTGTCTAATTCTATAGGCATCAGGATTATGTAATTATGGAATATTCATTACAAATAATTTAGCTTTTATTGTAATGTTCATTACAATCATTAATAATCTAATATTCCCAGAATATTACTAATAATTTTTAAAAATTAATGCGGTAAAAAAGTCCAAAAATTAAATTTAGGAATATATTAAAACTCCTCGAAATAAGATTACAATAATGAAAGAATATTTGGAGGCATATAACGGAAATAATCAGTAAATCTGGAATATTCATACCCTATAAATAATTTTTAACAACATTACACAATTATGAAATATTATTGGGATACTCCCGAAAGATTCAATAGTTAATAATCGTATATTCCCAGAATATAACTGTAATAATATCTTAAAATCATTACGATTACAATAATGTAATTCAAGAATATTAAGACTATTTAAAAAAATACTGGTATAAAGTATTGACTTTTTTAACTTTCATGTTTTCGAATTTGAATAACTTGGATTTTAAAATTTCAAATACCTAATTAAAATAAAAATTTAGAGATAGATAGTGAATCTGGAATATTCATATTCTCTAAATAATTTTTGGCAACATTACATAATTCTGAAATATTCTTTACATAATCATTTAGATTATTGGAATAGTCCTTGCAAGTACTAGAAATAGTCGAATATCCTCAGAATGTCACTGTAATAATTTTTAAAAATAAATACGGTGAAGAATCCAAAAATTAAATTCGGGTATATATTAAACTATTCAAAATAAGACTAGAATATTCGGAGATTATAGGATTATTGCAGACCTATTAAGGAAATAATCAAAGAATATGGAATATTCCCATTCATATTCCATAAATATTCTTTATGAATATTGTCAAAAATATTCTAGGAATAATAACAAAACGGACATTGCCATATTTATGGGGATATTGCATAACAAGTTCGATTATTTCCAGCCCTTTCAAGGAATATTACAATAATCTAGATAATTATCTAAAGAATATTCCAGATTTACATATATGCTGTCTGGATTATCAGATAGAATTATTATTGAGTAAACGTAAACAAGGACTTGCAGCTTAACATGGAATTCGAACCATGGTACAAATAAGATAGCAGTTACTGCGCATTATAATTACACCAGTTTGTACTTTTCATGTGTGATAAAACTACTTATGCCCGTATTCACAAACGTCCGTAACTGAATTTAACGGTGCGTTAAACGTTACGGACGGTTAAATTGTGATGTTTGGTATTCACAAACGATCGTAATGTAAAATCGCCTGTAAAATCAACCGTAATGATTACGGCTGATTTTCGGGTCGTAATACACATTACCGTTCGTTAAAATAAGTTTTGTAAGGTTAAAGCACGTGAAAGTATCCACTTGTAAAAGTTTAATTTGTGTAGTAATAAACGAAAAGTCAAATTACGAATTTAAAATGAGATATCGGTTCAATAAAAATACTGTTCGTGAATTAATTGTTATAATTGGTCCACAACTAGAAAAGCAAATAGAAAGGAATAAATTAATCAATTTCTGTTACAAACCAAGTCCTAATTGCATTAAGGTTTTATGCATCCGGAACATTTCAACAAATTTTGGGTGACCATATTAATGTTAGTCAGCCAACGGTAAGCAGAGTTGTGAATAATGTCACCAATGCTATTGCACAATTGCGACCACAATATATATTTATGCCACAAACACAAGAAGATGTGCGGAAGATTCAACATGGATTTTATAAAATTAGGCAATTTCCATGCGTAATTGGAGCATTGGATTGTACACATGTAAAAATCCAGTCGATAGGAGGACCTCATGCAGAGCTGTACTGCAACAGGAAAGGGTATTTTTCTTACAACGTCCAGTGTATATGCGATGCAAATTTAAAATTTATAAACATTGTTGCTCGATGGGCAGGTTCAGTTCACGATAGCACTATTTTCTACGATTCATCTTTGAGAATGGAATTTGAGAATGGCTGCTATATCCCAACAGTTATTTACTTGGAGATGGTGGATATGCCTGCAAGCCATATTGCCTCACTCCATTACAAAATCCTGTAACTCCAGGTGAAGTGGAATATTATGCAGCTCACATTCAAACTAGGAATCCCATCGAACGTGCTTTTGGAGTTTGGAAAAGGAGATTTCCATGTGTAGCTCTAGGAATGCGCCTCAAGAAGGAGAGAATTCTAGCAGTTATAGTAGCAACTGCTATTTTACACAATATAGCTATAGATTTAAAGGACGATGCACCAAACGAAGACCCTATAATACCAATTCCTCCAGAAGCTTTCGAAACAGTTCCCATCAATAATGATAACACAAATAATAGTGTAGACAAAATTTTATAAATAATGTATTTAATTATAATGAGTTGTAATAATAAAATGTTAATGTATAATAATAAAATGTTAAAATTTGTTAAATGAACGATAAGTAGCATCATCTTCGCACCTTTGTTTTATCGGTAACAATTTTATTCAGGTTACGATATACAACACTTGCGGAAACTGCATTCTTTGACTTCTTCTTTTTGGTAATCGAGTTGGGTACATCATCGCACTTTCGCTTACTAATTGCCTGCACCCGTTAGAAACGTTTGCAACTAAAAAAGCATTTACATTATTATAATTCAAATTAAAGTAATAGATAATATTTACCTTATCTTGAGCATTGTCTTTTCTAGTTTGGAGCTATTAAAATGAGAAGTGATCTGATCCCATCCATGCATGAGTTTTTTGTTTCGACGTTACACCGTCGGTTTTTTATTTTCGATTATCACATAAAATGGTTCCACACAATCCACGATTGTGGACACGAAACAATAAAGCAATTTCCCTGTCGGTGAAATTATTTCCATTTTCACGTTTAGTCGTCATAGTAAAGACAAACAATATTTATAAGCACTTGGTGTAAAATATAACCACACAACTACAAAATCGGGCGGAGGTAAATGTGCCACCAGTAATGTTATTCTACCTGCTACGAATTTAGGATATTAAAAGTACACAGGTATTTGTGCCACCGGAGAAAACGGCATCTACCTGATGCATCTCCTACATGTAACATCGATTATTTTTTGATTTTACACGATTTTTTGGGGGTGAAACGTAAAAGTTTACTGCCCCATAGCGCAACTATACTTTTTAATGCTATTTCGAGGGTCTCTCACATCCCGGTTGCATTTATCCCGGTTTCCTTGATCTGTCGCGCCTCTCGTATGTTTAGCGCCCGCCGCGTAGCGGCTCGGAGCACGAAAAACCGCCCGGAGATGCGGAGCATCGGAGGGTAGGTTTTTTGATGCTCGCAGTTCTGGCCAAGCCAAAATTTATTATTTTGCCGAGTTGGTCTATGTATTTCCAGGTAGAAAATTTGGACCCGGATTAAATATCTGACCATTTGCCGAGCTGGCCTACAGCCTTATCGAATGCACACCCCAAAATTCGAAGGCAAAAAAAATTTAATTTTTTCACTGTTAGTGGCACAAATACCTGTGTTTATTTAAAGAACCCTTTTGGTCGGTGGCACATTTACCGGTACCCTTTTCTGGTCAGGTACATTTGGTGGCACATTTACCTCCGCCCACAAAATCACAATGCATAGCACAATGACAGCCAAAGGTGATTCAACTCTTTGATAGAACTAAGAATAATACCAACTTAGTTCAATAAATCCCTACATAAAGGTATTACGGGCGATTACAAAACGAACTGTTAAATTTCTACCGTAATGTTTATGAATAGTATATTTTATTTTACGGCCGTAAAAATTAAACGACCGATTTCATAATCCTCCGTTATAAAATTCGTTGTGAATACGGGCATTATTATTTTCTTTTGTTATTAAGCGAACTGCAATTTCTTTTTATATTGTCCAGTCATTAGGTAGGTACTTTTGTGTGGAAATAACTCGGGAATATGATGTTTTTTTATTAAACTCTTTAGTTTGACATGCATGGTAAAAGAGCCCCCAAGTTTTCAATATCAAGTTCGGACTGAAACAGGGATAAATTTGTCGAAGAAGATTCCAAAAGTCATGAATTGGCGGTTTAAGCAAAATTAAACTAAGTAAAATTGTAAGCAAAGCTAACAAAAAATATTCATCTATAGCCTCTATTCTATAGTTTTCGAGATACAGCTTAATAAACAACATTATTGTTTATCGCTTATTTTTAGTTTCACACACATTTTTAAGTACCTTAAATTTTGTGTTATACTTTTTTGTCCTGAGATTCCACCAAAAACTAATAAATTGATAACCTAAAATAACCTTAAGCAAATGTAAAAAATGATCAACTTTGAAAGCTGGCATCAGCTAAGGCTTTATTAAGGTTAGGAAATTGTTCTACACATAGTTTTACGGAGAATCTAATCTTCTTTCATTTATCTTTGGGCCTCTATTGTATCAGATGGATAAGTAAAAAGTTCTAAATCAAAATCTGAAAACTACATTATTTTAAGCAAAAATTTAAAAAAAAACGATATATTACTTAGTAAGGTTGTACTGTACGGAACTATAATTGGATAAATTTTGTTTAGCTCACAATTTTATTTAGTTTAATTTGCGTTTACCTATTTTGGACATAGGATGCACAGGAAACGGCCAATTCATGACGTTGTGATTTTTGGGACCTTCTTCGGTCAATTTTCTTCGGTTCTGGACTGAACGCGATGTCGAAATCTTAGGGGCTCTTTTCTAATAAAAAACTAAAAGGCTTAGGCGAAAATATCTCATTTCCGACTTATTAATTAGACCCCTTTTTCACAACGTAAGACGACGTGAAAATTTTACTTGTAGTGTACTTCTATTTTATTTGTGAAGATTTGAGGTTTTCAATTCCGAAAATTGGTTGTGCAATTTCTAATTATTTTATACTGCAGTGATATGGTGATATAATATTTAAGAGAAAACTCAGGTTTTTTTGCAGAAGATACAAAGAAAATAAGTTTCACCGATCGACAACAAAGAGTTATCAAGCTTTCAAATGAAAACAACAGAGTGATATTAAAAAAAGAACACCAGGCTGAAATCTGGAAGACATAGAATTTTACAGATTTTTCAATAATAATAATCTGTGGACTTGAATTTGGAAAGATCAAAATACTGATTAGTGAACTAAGAAAAACTTTCAGTCAATCGGTTGTAGACTCAGAGAGTTAACATGAAACTCTTAAGATGATTATCAGAGACTTACCAATCGACTGGTTGTGATATTTCAAGTGCCGATTGAATTTCCAACTAAGAAGTCCATTTAGTAAAGTTGTGTTAATGTAACAACTTTCGGCGTTGCGGACTTGCAGTTGGAAAGACCCAAATGCTGAGTAATGAACGAAGTAAGGTTTTCGGTCAGTCAGGTGTAGACCGAGACACTCAACGTGAAACTCAACGTGAAACTCATTAAGATGATTACCAAAGACTTGCCAATTGA
The DNA here is from genome assembly GCA_932274525.1 of Podabrus alpinus. Lineage (NCBI taxonomy): Eukaryota > Metazoa > Arthropoda > Insecta > Coleoptera > Cantharidae > Podabrus > Podabrus alpinus. The sequence goes on from OW026453.1 coordinate 24,690,805, forward strand.
CTGGTTGCGATGTTATTGAATTTCACAACTGAGAGGTCCATTCAGCAAAGTTGTTTAAACTGATTTTAAAACCTTACTTTGGATTCCTTCCACGCCTAAAGTATAAAGCTTTTTCTTTCAGTTCCTCAATTTTTTCTTTCAAGTTACTTTTGTTTATTTCATTTGAAAATAGTTTTTCTATCGAATGGCTCAGATTTAATCAATTCCATTTCAATGCTAATTTTGACTGACCCAAAAAAAATCTGGTCCGATAAATTCGATTTCTGGAATAAATTTTAAAATATTTAATTTTAACTGTAAGATGAGATCTATACAATAGAATATAGAAGGTATATGTGGGTATAAGCTATCTTCTATGCGAAACTCGACAGCTTTAAGCTAATTAAGCTAGGCGTTACGAATATAGCTTGGATAGACAGACACCATCACTAAGTTTATAAGGTTCGTTTTTATAATATAAAGCAAAACCCATCGATACTTTAAAAAATTTTGACAGAAGTGTACTATCGTATCACAATAAAATAATAGAAATAAAAGTAAACATTATCTAGTAGTATCAGTTTTACTTTAGCGATATTCTGGATAGCTGATAATATAAACCCAGAAAGTTCTATTTAATATTCACTTAGAAGTTGAGAATTATGAAGAGTAATTTGCGAAATGGATTATAAAAACTTTAGTAGAAGCAGCTTCATTCCTTGTGTAATGTAATGCCATACGATGATGATAGACCTCGATATTTTTGTACGCTGAAAGGTATAATTCTTAGAATTAAAAGCACGAGTGTCTTGCTCTTTTGTTGAGCAAGCGTATAAAGAAAAATTACATTACCTCGAGCACATTACAAGAAATTACCTTTGCCTCGCTTCAACTCTTGCATTCAGTTATTAAAATAAAAGCTGATATTTATCGATAGTTATCTTGAGATCAATTTGTGACATAATTTTATATTTAGAACCGATGGCGTATTATAGTGGTTTTACAAATCGAAATTTAAAAACTACTTGGACGATAATGATATTGTAAGAAAAACAAACCTGTTAGTCTGTAATGTCTTGTGGAAAATTGTCAGATGGGCTGCGGTTTTTACAGCAATTGTTCACATGTTCGACTGATGAAATGTGCCAAAAGTACTATAATATTCTTTATTTTAAGTAACTATAATTTTTTTTCAATTTGTGAATAAAAATTACCTGCAGTTGTTCAACAACGCCGCCACAGGAACAATGTTGCAAAATTTTCTATTAGCCCGCCAAAAAGAGTAGATATAAAAAAAAATTCGCTGGAAAATACAGCACCCATCAAGTAAAAAGTCGAAGCTTTGGAAGGAGAATGGTTAATGGGATAACTAAGTCAAGATTCGCATTAAATAAGAATATTATTTTATTAGTTAGTTAAACGTCTAGTAAATTTGAACAGAATCACAATTAATCTTACAATTAGGCTAAACCATTAGGATAGCACGGTGATAAGATAAAAATGTTGGGCATTAGTCACAAATTATACTTGTTGATGGGCACCGTAATTTTACTATTTACAACAGTAAATTGGTATTATATTAATGTGAACGGCAATTATTTTATTGAATGTTGAACTGCAAGTCAAGTGTATAAGTTAAACTTACATCAACACAAAAGCACATTAGTGAAGCGGGAGGATAATTCGTTTAAAAGGGTTTCTAAATTAGCAGTTGATGATGGCACTGGCATTAGTAGACTCAGTCGTTCGTTCTTCGTCATTCATTCCACAGTGTAACGTTTAAATCACATAAACATTTTGTGAATACAACAAAAATTTGTAACAGTTTTACTTACCCCTTAACATTAAGTCAATCGATAGGTTTTAGTCGGTGCCGTTTCTCACAATCGATCACGCAAAATTTGGACTAAATGTCATATTTTGGGATGCAAAAACTTTAATACAATATATCAATAAATCTTATATGTATTTCTCATGTTTTAACTCATGTATAATATGGGACGTTTTTTACATTGCGAGGACATATTTGATGGATGGTTCGTGACGTTCTGATCAACGCCGGTTACACTGGGACGTGGGTAAGCCAGGTAACATCACTAATATAATGTTTTTAATTGTTAAATTTTTCCATCTCATTGTTACACTTTCATTTCGGTTATTTTTATAAATATTTTAAATTTTAAGTACAATCTAATAGAACTTCAGCAACACATGGCGATTTAAAAATTTTCTGCTACAATCCTGGAACAAAAAACATAGTTAATTGCTTGTTCATTAACATTTACACATGAGTGGAAATACAAGTGGATATAAAATTTCCTTTTGCATTAGCAGAACAGTACAATAGAAAGGGTTAAATTATGTTATCCGACTAAAACAAATTTTGGTTTTAAATCACAAATAAAATATTTGAACAAAAAATTAATAGGAAATGGCTTGGTTCAAAAACTAGTTAAGAATAACTAAACTAATTTTACTTGGTTTCCTTTTTGAGGAAATAAATCTTTCTTTCTAACAAAAGTGTAGTTCAAGTTAATACAAGACCAGGAGAGTTACTTGAGAATAATACTAAAATTGATAGAATCTAATTATCAACCTTTTATAAGGTTGGAAGGCTGTAACGAAATATCATCATTATTAAAGTCTTTCCATTGTGGGTCGTTTCTTTGACATTCGGTTATCGTTTGACATGATTTGACCGAAAATGGTTAACCTATATTTTTATTAAATTTAAGATTATTCGAAATCAGGTAACATTTGAAGACTGTGGTTTAACGGTTTTATGTAATAAACTCCTATAAACTCGATGTTTTGAAATAGTAAAGTACGAGAAAGGTCGACTGCATCGGTGCTTGACCTGCGACATTGGTATGGATTTTATTAAAAGCGTTAAATTGATTTTAGAATTAAACATTACGCAAATCATAACAAATCAGAATAATACAATACCGAGTAGGAAAAACTGCAGTTTTAATATTCTAGGTCAGCGGTTCCAAAACTAAAGTTTGCGGACCCTGGGTTCTGCAAGGAATTCATTTTAATTTTTACATAGTAAATTTTGATCAATATCTATGTGTCTAATATAATTAATAATAAGGGGGCCTTACTATAGATAGTCCACGATTATTGAAAACGCGGGGTCCCTAAACAACTGTATTCGGATTTTACTGGGGATTAGCTAGGAAACCATTGGTTAAAAATAAATAAAGCACCGCTTCAATTGATTTTCAGTTGCTTTCAGCCTTCCCTTTACATGGATAAAAATATGCATTCAGTAAGATAAATACTAAATGCTCTATTATTTTTATAGAGCCTTGTTTTTCAATAGATTATATTTTGTACCTTTGGAGATGATATCTAGGATCACTGATTCCTAACTAAAATTAAAAAATCGCTACTGTGATTCGAACTTTACCAATTTATTATTACTTTTTAAATATGCCGAGTAAGAAAATAGAGCAAACAAATATGCAATTTTGAATGCTATTTGGTGTATAAAATTGGGATTCCCCTGTCATCACAAATTAACATTATGGAGATTTTACCCACCCTCCAAAATTAACGCTTATAATGTCAATTTTAGAAAAACCCAATAAAACATCAATTTAATGAATTTTAACCATTAAACTATCATCTCCGCATGAAAATATTATAATTCAATATTAGATATATCTGGAACTTGACAGAGGATAATGAGGGTAAATCACCTATTAAGATATAAATAACTTTCTATTTGGATAGAAGATCTACCTCCGGAAATATTGAAGAAGAGTGGGAAAACATAAAATATAAAGTTCTAGTTAAAGAAGCAGTTAAGGAAGGGCCAGGCAAGAGAACAAACAAAAGACCGAAGAAGCGCCGTTTCAGAATATGGAGTGAAGAAATAAAGAAATCAGACGAAGAAAAGAAAGAAGCATACAAAAAATATCTACAAAACCAAAATAATGAAATGTAGCTGAAGCCTTTCGAGATATCGGGGTTCCTACGGGTAGCGATAAGAGATCGTAAACAATTATTCTTGAGCGCCACGCAGTTGCGTTGGTAGTTCCAGTAGGGGTAGATGGATCAAATAACTGCAAACCCAAATGATGAAGCTCGAAAGGCACAAAGAAATAAAAACCCAATTTCCACTTATCAGACCCAATATTGGATGGCGGATTTAAAAAATATACACAATACATAAATAATACAATAACAAATTCATAAAGTGGAAACCGACCTGATGATTCGGCCCACAGAAAAATAATAAGAAAATACAAGTAAAAGCTGAAATAACCTTGATGAGGTAACTCAACATAAAGCAATTAACAATTTTGGAACTGTGACTGAGCACACCCAACCAAAACAGTCCAGCGTATCTAAATAAATCACCAATGAGCAAATCAACGTTCAAACATTTGAATAAACAATTAGTTACAGATAATATTCGAATGGTCAAAATTGCAAACAAAATTATAAATGCAACTTACCCCACAATAAACAAACGGGTTCCGATTTACTCACATCTCAACAAAGTATTGTGATTTGTGGTCCTTCGGCTCCGTAGTCATGCGAAACCAAAATACAAAATTGATTACATTCTAACCTAATCCACCATCCGCAACACTCTATCTTAATATCGAACATGTAAAAATTGATAGCACTTATTTAAATGAGTAGTTAAACAATTTAAATAGTTATTTAAAAGGAATTATTTAAATTCGCCGTCACATGTTCACAAAATTTAATCATGGAAACCGAAATAAATTCAAACGTCGTTTTTGTCATCAAAACCAAGTCCTCCAAAAAACGTACACAAATTATTTGGTTTATGACGTCACCAATTGAACACAAACTTGCAAAAATACCGATAATTTGGAACATGAGCAACTTCTCAAGTACAAATACTCCAATACACATAATATAAGCGGGTTGTGTATGGACAAACTAGCGAATCCTTCGCGAATGGAATGCTAAATCAGTTTTCCCTTCACAAAATCATACACCAACGAAATCATTCCTCATGATAAATTTAGGTTGAAAATTAATCATATAAAACAAAATGGAAATTATAACTTGGGTTCTTATAACAAAGAAAAAGTAGGAATCATAATTAGCTTGCAATTTTCAAATAATAAAATAAAATTATAAATTAAAATTGAAAAAAAAATTGATGGTTATCATCTCAGGTTTTATAAAGTTTTCCGTGCCAATATTTTTGAAATAGGTTTTGAAATATTGCATCCAAATGTAATTGGGACGCTACAAACTTTACACTAAAGAATTAGCCCAAGAAAATGTGTAGGCTTGCGAAAAATTCTTGTAACAAGTTGGAACAAATATGTGAATTAAATAGAATAGAACCTAAACAGCCGACAACAATTTGCAATAAAATATATGAACAAAATTCAAAAAGACACAACCCAAATAAATAATATAACAGAGGATGAGTTTCTAACAACCCACTATGGAGAACTATGGGATGCCAGATCATCCAATAAGGTCTCCATATAGATCTTATTACATTGGAAGAATTAGAAGAAGTTTAGAAATCTACTAAAACCAGGAAAAGCACAAGAATAGATGGAATGAACTCGAGGCTAGTATTTAAATAAGAAGGGATTCTTTTCAAACTCAGACTCTTAACCCTTATTAACATGTGTTGGAAATACAATAAGATCCTCTCGAAATGGGAAATTAGTATCGTCCAGCCCATATATAAAAAAAGGAATCAAAATCAATGGTATATAGATGGGAATAAGATTCTTAAACGCCACTTATAAAACATACTCCAAAATTGTCACCGGAAGACTTCAATCCTTAACAGACAATTATATTAGAAGAACCAAATGGCTTCCGTAAAAAACGCTCGTGTCTGGATAATATCTTCACAACTACGAATAGAGAAAGGGCGAGAATTTAATTTGGAAGTACACATCGTTTTTATAGATCTCGAAAAAGCTTTGCATAAAATCATACGAGATAAACTATTGACAATTATGAACGCATTTAGCTTTCCTTCAACAAAATCTCTCTATGAAACCACTAGAATAAAATTGGTTACAGGAGAAAAATTATCACGCTTAACCAGTGTTCGATAAGGATATCGCATATCCACAATTCTCTTCCACAAACATCCATATGCATAAAAATAGGACATTTTTACCTGCAGCCGACCAAATTATATTGTGAGAAACTGAAGACAAATTGCAAGGCAAAAAAAAATTCAAGCCGCTCAAGTGCAGTTCCTTAAAGAAGTAAAAGATGTCACCAAATCAGACAGAAGAAGCAATAACGACATAAGAGCTGCCTTACAAATTTATAACTTAAATGAGAAAAAAATAGACAACCGAACAAAATGGGAAAAACATATCCATATAATGGTCAATCATAACTATAAGACGCAAATATGTGGGACGACCGAGGAAGAGATGGGCCAGAACGGGTCAAAGACCTAATCCATGAAGGAAATGATGATGATGATAGAACATAGGTAAATTTATTTTAAAATTTGTATTAGGTTATAGATATAATATTATAGTGGATTTAAACTATTATAAGGCCAGTTGCAACTTACGCAGGCGAAACATGGACGATGACTGTACAAGATACGCTGATGTTGAGGCGCTTTGAGAGAAAGGTGCTGCGAAAAATCTATGGACCACTGAGAGACCCAGAAACTGATCAATGGCGAATAAGAACGAACGTCGAACTGCAACAGATGTATAACTGCCCCGACATAGTGCAAGAAATAAAATCACAGAGGTTGCGATGGGCAGGGCACCTAGTTAGAAGTGACAACGAACGACTAATAAAAATAGTTTGGGACGAAGCACCACAAGGAAGGAGGCCACTTGGAAGACCAAGACTGAGGTGGCGAGACGGCGTCAGCAGAGATCTTAGGATGCTAGAGGTAGACATGGACACATGGATGGAGTCCGCACAAGACCGCCAGAAGTGGAGGCAAATTGTAGAGGCAGCCAAGACCCACAACGGGTTATAGTGCTATGGAGGAGGAGGATTTAAAATTCTTCAAACTATTGCATTTTTTCTATTTTTGGAAAAAAGGACATGGGCCACATAAGACACAATATGCTATAGGTATCTGTTTTTCATCATTTATTCATTTTTGGTGCATCCCACTGCAAAAAATTCCTTATCAATTTTATTCATTAGATTCTCAGGAAAAAAACTATCTCTAAAAAATGAAATTAACAAATTTTCAGCGAAAATTTAATAAAAAGTAGGGTTTTCTTAGGAAAGCCGTATTTCTAAATTTATTGGCGTTACAAGATTTCACTTTTTCTACGTTTTGTAGAATTTTACTCTCAATACTTTAAGTTATCTTCAATTTGTACAAAACTGAGTTATTTGCAGAAATATAAAAAGTGGTCGAAAAGGATTAAAAACACTCTTTGAAAGCTCACAGCTAGGAACGTATTAGCCCTATTAGGATTATTTTGAACAAAAATTGATGAAAAACTACGTAATTTGCGATATTGTATCTCAGAAATTATAAGGGGTAGAAGAATATTTGTTTTAGCTTTTGCTCGCAATTTTATTGAATTAAATTGTGCAAATACCTATTTTCGGCATATGATGCCGAATAAACGGCATATTTTTATGAATTGGTAATTTTTGGGACTTTCTTTGGAAAATTTACCCTTGTTTCGGTTCATGCTTGATGATGAAAATTTAGGAGCTTTTTTTCTGATGCAAAGCTGAATGGTTTAAGCAGAAAGAATCACATTTTCGAGTTAGTTCCACGCAATACCTATTATGTATTTAATGACTGGATAATTTGTTTTGCTAATGTAGGATGAAGAAAAATTTTTTTTGCAGAAAATTATAGTTTATTAGGCTTATTAAAACCTAATGATATTATTCCAAAATAATATCAACATTTAAAATTCAGAAATTTTGAACAAAAACTAATAATTAAGTGAAAATCATATAAATCATAAAGAAAACCAGGGGATTTTAAATAATATTAAACAATGATAGTGACGGAATCAGTCTATCCCTCCTTCTGAAAAATAATGTGTCGATGATGATTTTACATACCTATTTGAATAAATGCATAAATTCTTTAGCCAAAGCCAAAAACTATTATAATAAAATTTAGAAAGATAAAAATATTAAGAATTTATAAAACGGAGGAGAGGAGAGTTAAACTGAAATTTTCATAAATAATTATTATTTTTAGTTTTTGCTCACAATTTTATTTAGTTTATTAAAGATTATATTGCCATTTATTTATATTTTATTTAGATTTAGAAATAGGATAAATAGGAAATAGTCAATTAATGACTTTATGATTTATGGGACCTTTTTCGGCAAATATTTCCTTGTTCCGGTCCGCACCTGATGTAAAAAACTAAGGGTTATGTTATGATGGAAAACTAAAGGTTTTAAGCAAGAAATCTAATTTCTGTGTCGCTACTTCACAGACCCCTTTTTCTCCACAAAATGATTGAATTTTTTTTCGGTAAGAATTGAAGAAATCTAAATAGATTTTACCATTATTGTCATTTTTCCGATTTCTATTTAATTTTTGCCGTTCGATTTTATTTTATCTTATTTACTTTGTGATTCCCTTATAATCTTTATTTGCCTGGTTTTGCGTTCCATTATATTATTAGTATTTTTATTTTTTTCCATTACATTAAAATATTTTAAATTTCCCTTGACTTAAATTATATTAATTTTTTTTATTGCATTATTCAAGATCAAAATATTAAATTATTATCACAGCCAGTAGGTCAGTCAACGTTTCGAGCTTTGTTAGTTCATTTGTAAGGCTACAATATGTTACATTAAATTATTAATTACAAGAAAATCTTAGGAAAAAGAGAAAAAATAAAATTATTAGAGAAGCGAAAAAGTTATTATTAATTATAAAATAGTATATTGTTCAATCAGGAGTAAAAGTGTCACTTTTTGTGGAGTCAGTAGGGTACGTCGGACTTCCTCAGTTCGTCAAAAAGTACTTTTACTCCGAAGTAAACATGCTAATTTTTTCTTTAAACTCGAAAATCAATAAAAATTTAAGTATAATATTTGACAAATGACAAACAAAATGTTTAACAATTTGACAATAACATTAATATTTGAGGGGAGGGAGTGAATAATACCTAGTAAAACTCGGGCGATGTAGGACCCGTGGGGGTGGGGGTAAAATTCCGAATTATCATTTTTATTGACTTACGAATTATGTATACAAAAACCTAAAATTATTTATCTGTGTGTGTGTGTATTTGTCTGTAACGCTAAATTGGACCGATAATATGTTCTTTCAGTGCGGCCTTTAGGACTTCCTAAAGCCTGTCTTACATCAGGACATTTCTGGCGTCATTTCTTGCGCCATTTCTGCGCAGAGACGAGTTCATAGTATTTGCGCGTGCGTATACCGTTGTGCGCAGAAATGGCTCAAGAAATGACGCCAGAAATGTCCTGATGTAAGACGGGCTTAAAGCAAAGATCTGAATCTCTGCAATGGTGGAACCCCATACACAAGACAACAAAGTTTGCAGGACTGCATTTTCAACAGATCTTTGATCTTAATCTAATCGCCGAATTTAAGCTTACGTTTAAGTCTCACGTTAAGGAACGCTTGATGAACGTTCAAAGATCATCAATCTTTTTGGTGTTGGTTGAAAATTAGCTTGCTGAACCAGCTACCTCTTAAACAATGGCCTTTTTATTTATTTGCATTATTTAATAAATTGTTTATTATTATTGCCTAAAACTGGAGATGTGATGGTCACTACTTTTTTCATGGCGTCCGAAGGCGATTATTTTAGTTGGTGGTGCTTTTTGGCCATCGATGACAATGAATGATGGTGGTTGCAGTGCGATATCAGCGAGGAATCTTCTCAAATAAGTTCAAATTAATATTGAATATTTTCTTAAAATACCTTTTGTTACCAAAATATTTTTTGAGGTTGTACTCTAAAAGATACGGATGTAAGTATTTACGTGTAACCACAGGAATGTTTGAGAATGAGCAAAACTTCCTGGTTGCAATATGACTCTACATTGAGCTTTCACGCTGTCGTTGCTACCGTGGTGACTCCGTTTGACTGTTTCTGACCTCTTCGATTAAAATTCTGAAGTTTTGCAAACGTGCACCAACCATCAGTTAATAAAATATGAATATCACCGAAAGTGAAATATAAACAACCGCAACAGTTGTTTCTGATCCTTTCACTATCTCTAATATATCAAAGTAGTAAAACTCAATTTTAATAATATTAAAAATAGTAAAAACGTTACCAAGTAGTGTTAGAAAAGTTTAATAATTTTTGAGTTAAAATTCTTTCGATTTTATTAATTTTTTGTATCGCTTCAATGCCATTTCAATCTCACATAAGTCATTAATATCACATTCAGATACTCATATAGTGAACAAAAAAATCCTGTTTTTATCGAGTTAATTAGTTACTAATCTGTCAGAGGAATGTTAAGCAAGTTTTTAAATTAAATTAAATAGATTTTGCGTGGTCTAAAAATAAATTACCTTTCATAATGAAAGCCTAAAATGAAGCGCTATGAATACAATCAATCACAGGATTAGAGCTAATAAAAACATTTCGCGTTGCAGTGGCTGTTTGGCGCCTACCCCTTGCAATTCCATGCCATCTGTCGCATCAATGCATATTTTTCATTCTTTATTTGATTTTGTACAAGCTGTCTTTAGATACTTAGTTTTGACTCGAGCAATTTTTACTTTCCAAAATATTCAATGAAATATGTGCTTAAATTTTTGAAGTATTTATTTCTAAACGCATATGTCTTATTATAAATTATGCTGGAACTTCATCTAATATGCAAATGTTTCCAAGAAGTTAGCTTAACAACGACACACCATCTGGTTAAGATGAAGTATAAAAAGGACCAACTTCTAGTTGTTCCAAACTAAGTGGCAGGTTTTTCTTTTAACTGAGCATTTAATTAAAATGTTTCACTATTATTTTTTGAATTAAATAATTTACTGCTTTAAATGGATTTGCCTCAATATGAAGCAATTTCGACTGAAAAACTCCATGCCGGATTTTGACATCATTGATTTTCAAATTGTTCGGCTGGAATGTAGTACCGAAAAATTAATTTAAATCCAAATAGATCATCAAAACTATAAAAGGTTTGGACACCATATTTATCATGTTGATCATGAGAGTTGGCTATAACATAAACAAAAAGTATTGAGATAAGTCTATACTTCAAAAACGTGGAACGAAATGAAATAATTTATAAAAATGCCAGAAGCTTTCTCTTATGTAACGTTACTATTAGTACATAGAAAAACAACCATGAAGGCATTGTTGTCTTTGATGGATATGAAAAATACAATGATAAATAACAAGGTAAAATATTCAAAACCCAGTAATTAAAAAAAAACGTTTGAGTTTTAAAGAGATTATAGAGTAATCTTGGCAAACGTAGACCTTGGCGACTAGCCGATATTTTTCTTTCTGACATACTTTTTATACTGCGTCAATTTACCTGCCCGACGTCTTCAAAATTAATTTTGGCGATGCTGGTTCTATCTCCTTCCTACTACACCCCTTAGATAATGTTGCTCTCTTCTAAATGTATGTGGTATAAAATTATGTTTTCGAACAACAATCGATCACCTGAAATACGAATACGCCCACGTTTGAAAAATATTCCCGAGTAATAGTCAATTAAAAATATTTTTCTAAACTTACTAATTAAACAAAGCTTGGAAAATTAAACTCAAGAAAAATTAATAATAGTTTTTGAAAAGGTATTAGATTTAAATTTTAATTTATAGATTGAAAAATATCACATTGTATCTTCGATGTACAGATTCGTGCATAATACAAAATATATAGAAACAGACTTTACTTGAAGTGGTGTATTTTTAATTAAAAAAAAAAAGATGACCCCGACGTGATTTGAACACGCAACCTTCTGATCTGGAGTCAGACGCGCTACCGTTGCGCCACGGAGTCTTGTATTTGTTTCTAATGACACTGCAAATTTCATTATTTTTCTAGGTTAAATATATTTGTAACGTACAAGATAATGAATACATTATGCAAGCGGAACCAAAAATGTAACGTGGAATTCAAACCACGACAGAATAATCCGGTGTAATCCCTGCGAGCTGTCTGGAAAGCTTCCTGCGCGTATCTAAAATTCGAAGTCTATGCTACATAATCAATAGGTGTATTTATAGATGTAAGAATTATTGTTGAAAAAATCGCATTATTTTATAGAAAGTTTTTAATTTCGTTGTCTTATTCACGGCATAATTAATGACGCGCGTGAATGACTTAACAATAAACTGGTAAAGCGCTGACCAAAATAGGCTGAGTACAGTTAAAATTGACAAATGACAATAATATTGCTTTTAAGGATATAAATATGATTTACAAGATTTGTACAATATTATTTCTATATACTTGGCTTTCGTGAACTTTAAAATAGCCTTCGATTCAGTAGAGATAGCAGTCGTTCAAGCAACCTTGCAAAACAATTGAATTCACTATCGATATGTGTACATATCTACTACCTCATTAAAAAGATATAGTACAGCAAAAATTTATTCTAAATGAATGTGCAGCTATGTATATAAAATCACTAACCCAATAAACAAAAAAAAACAAGGGGATACCATATCATATATTATATCACCCTATGTTGTGGTGGTCTGTAGACGGCTACGTTTTAATCACTCAATATAAATTATTATGCATAATTATAAAATTATCATTGAGCGCCATTTACAAAAAAAATTCAAATTTTTGACAGATTTGATTAGGATTTTTATTTAAATTCAAATTTTCAGGTTCTTTGCATTTTCTATCTATCTATACATCGATTTATAACGTTCTACGCCGTCTTCTGATAGCCAATCTCCATCTACCCCTATTGATTTCATAGCTATTCTTCTATTTCTCTCTCTTCCATCTCTTTCACTATTCCTTCTTCTCAACTTCTTCGAGGCCTTCCGTGTTTTCTTGTAATCCATTCTTTCATTTCTTTCGGTAACCCTTCCTCGGCCATTCGCTGGACATGTCCAGACCATCTCAATTGTTTTGTTCTAATGTCGTCAACCACCTCTCTTCCATCTTTTTCACAATTCCTTCTTCCCAACTTCTTCCCGGTCTTCCATGTTTTCTTGTAGTCCATTCTACTATTTCTTTCGGTAACCCTTCCTCACTAATCGCGGGACGTATCCAGACCAACTCAATAGTTTTGTTCTAATGTCGTCATCTGTTGTATGAGGCACCCCCATAATTGCCCTTATTCTTGCGTTGGTTATTCTTTCTCTTCTGGATTTGCCCTCCGATCTCTTCCAGATATCCATTTCTATCGCTTTAAAGGTCTACACCAGTCCTTCTTTAATTTGCCGTACGTCACATACTATGCTCTTCAATATTGCACTGTGGATCAGTATTTTATTCTTCTTTGTTATATTTACGTCCCACAATTTCATATAAATTAAAATCCATCCTTCTATCCTGAAGAATTTTCAAATCCAAGAATTTGATGTTCCTTGCCATTTGGATATCTTTTTCATTTCCCATCTCAAATCACGCTCCTCTCCACCTATACACATACTGTATCCTGTTTTCTTCATATTTACTTCCAAACGCCATACTTCATACTCCTATATAAGTTTGCGTGTCCTTGTAATCTTGTGCCAATACTATCTGATTGTGTGCAAAGGAAAATGTAATAGCAATTCCCATGTTTTTACATTACTTTGACCAAACTTTTAGGGCTTGCACAAGGTATATTTTAAATATTTTCGGTAACAGGCAAAACCCATGTCGGAGATCCTTCCTTTCCGCAAATCCCTCCGTTTCTTTCTTTCTTATCTTTATTTTTGTTCTTGTGTTTCCGTATAATTTCTTGACTTGTTCTAGCAGGTGTGTCCTTACTTGAGCTCTCCCATAGCTTAATTAATGAAATTCTGTCGTAGGCTTTTTGCAGGTCAACATAAGTACAAGAGATGAATTTTTTGGTCATATGCCACGTTCTTTTCTATTAGTTATGTTCCACAGAATAAATGATATATCGCAGATCTGTCTGTTCTAAAACCTGCCTGTTCTTCAGCATCCATGGATCTACATTCATATTCAATTTTATTTTTCATAATTTTTCCTATATTTTTCAGATAATCCTGGTAATTGATATTCTTCGGTAGTTGTCGCATTCCTCTTTACTGCCTTTCTGATATGTAGTTGATATTTGTGCTAAACATTTTTCAGTCTTCTTGGGCTTTCTCACCATTTCTCCACTTTTGAAATACTTTTGTGAGATGTTGGTGTAGTTTATCTATCCCATAATTAAACAACTCTGCGCACACCCCTCCGGGTCCGGGTGTTTTTCTATTTTATAAGTCTTGACATATTTTTTTCTACCTCTACTATTGTCAATCTTATTGGCGAAATTACCATGGTTATATTAATCTGTTCTTCACGTTCTTCTCTGCTAAACTAAGACCTGTTTTCTGTTTATAGTTTTCTGAAGTAATCATTCCACTTTTATTGTATAATTGATGTTATTATATCTTTTTCTCGTTTCTTGACGTAGTCGCCTTAGTATTCTCCAACTCTCCGTACTTTTTAGTACTCAAAAAAGCCAAATTCTTTTTCCTCACTTCCTCAATTTTTTGTAGTAAAGGTTTATTTTTCTTGACTTCTTTCTACAGACGTCCCAAGGCTTCGTTGGCTGCTGTGTAAACAGTTATTTTTATATGCATACTCATAATGGCCTTCAGTGCTGTCAAACTGGTTATTTACTAATTTGCTGTTCAATCTCTTTTTGAGCAGACATGTTGTGGTTTCATTTACCAAGGAATTCAAATTGTAAACTTTTTCTTTTATTGTAGTGCAGTCTTGACTTGTTATTGTCTTGTTATCGTAAGTTCAATAATTAGTTTATTAGTGACATTTATTAGTCTGTTCCTATTGTCATTGACCTCATCTTCTCTAAATTGTCCAAACATCCTGTCCTGATCATACCTACTAATTCTGCTATTGAGATGACCAAGCACTATGAGTTCTCTTCCTTTTCTTCGTTGTTCCCAACAATGGCATTATCATTCAATGCTTATACTCCCATTATCATCAATCTTTAGCTGTGAAAGTTGAGTTTCAGTTTTATGATACGTTCGTTTATTGGCTCATATACCTTCTCCAACGTTTATGAATGAGGAATGAGACCCCTTGGCATTTTTCGTATGGGTTAATATTGGATTTTTAACTTCGTTGACAGAGCAGTTGTTTTTAATGCTATTTTTTATATAAGACTCAATTGATGCTTGTATATGCAGTGACGTAAGTAGAATCTCGTTGGAAGGAGGGGGGGGGAGGCTGATATATCAAAAAAAATTATTTGGTAAAAATTCATTGCTTCTACGCCCCCCTCCCTGATTACGCTACTGTGTATAATATGATATGCATCCTGGTGGTATTGTGAATTTATGTCGTCTCCATATTTGATCAGGGGATGCAGTTTTCTGTATACCCATTACTATCGCATAAAAGTTATTTGTAGTTAAATAATTCGAGTTGGTAGCTCATGATGTTTTAACCGAAGATTTTCTCTCCGATATCAATTACGGTAAAACTATCAATAAAAATTTATTTTTGGATCTCTTTAATTTATAAATTATTATTAATATGACTTCAAAATTTTTATGTGAGTGCAATTATAGTCCAGTCATTAAGTACTTTTTTCTTTTTTCTACACATTTCTGTAGAAATAACACGTAAATGCAAGGCCCCTTGCTTAAACCCTTTAGTTTGGTATCAGAAAACAGTCCCTAAGGTATCGACCTCATGTTAGGGGAGGAACAGAGGACAGGGGCAAATTTCTTGAAGAAGGTACTAAAAAGCATGAAGTCGAGAATTTGCCATTGCCTAAGATCCTATGTCCAAAAAAGAGAATACCAAAATTAAATTAAATACAATTCTAAGCAAAACTTAAAAAAACTGCTCCAGCCCTTATAATTACTGAGATATAGCCCTTCAAAAACCTTCACATCTTTTAGACTTTTGCGGAAAATAACGTCTTCTTCTTCTTCTTCTTCTTCTGCACGTGTTAGGTAAGTATACCCGTTACGACACCATCAATCATTGGTCCCTCCATCTTTTTCTCAAATAACGTACGTAAGTAATATGTTCAGATTTTAATATTGACTTATTCCTGTTCATTTAACCCAAAAGTCATCATTAGGCCATTAAAACCAAGGGCGAAACCAGACAAAATTCATTGGGGGGGGGGGTTGAGATCATTCATTGCATAATATTGCAAAATAGGTCATTCTTAATTATAGAACTAATTTACTCGGTCGTTTGTCGATTTTTGAATCATGGGGGCGATAGTTACCTACTTTACCCACCAGTAATCTGCCCTTGAATGAAACCAGCCTCAATTTAGAGAATAAAATTCTAGGCACAACTAAAAAACACTAAATATTTTGGAGATATGGCTTTTCAAAGAAATGTAATCTTTAATCAAATTTTGGTGAAAATTGTACAGTTTAGTTTTTTGGAAACAGTTTTTTTCCTGGAAATTTTATACATAGAAGTGATGACACGAGGTACAAGACAAATTGAACAATTTGCATCAAAACTTTTTTATACTGAAGTCTTATATAATAATATGTAATATCTAAAACTACTACAGTTTTTGACACTGAAAAAAATGTTTTAAATCTGAAAATTGGCTCAAATGTTTCTAATGTATTGCTGAACAACATACCAATATATTAAACGATATTATTTCTCTTTGTAAGTCTTGCGCCCAAAGCTTTTAGGTTTTGCCCCAGAAAAATATATCGTAAATTCAAAAATGACCTTAAAATGTTCCTAAGGCGGTGCCGAACATTATACAAAAACTCCCAGAACCACAAATTTTGGTATCGTTAATTTCTGTCCTTGTATTATAGAGCTGCGGGACACCCCCAAAAAAGCGCTCGGAAAACGACCAACCGACCAGTCGCGTACTAATGCCTATTTTTTTTTTAACTTAATTGAATAATGTTCAGAGATAGAAAATATGTATTTTTGACTGAATTATAGGGGGCGCAACCTATGCAAAAGGCGCCAAATCGCTAAAAATTTGATTTTTTCGTATCTTTTTTTTTTAATTTTTAACAACAAAAACTGCACACTTGATTTAAGCGCACCTTCTCACTGCGAGAGCAGCGAAAAACTAATTTCTGAGCTTGATTGAACACGCTTACTCGCACGACAAGTTCGATCAAGTTTTCCGCGAGTCCGCGTGCGCTTGTCCTCACTTCTTCGTGGATAAAAATCATAAATACTTCTATGAAAATTCACGATTTTCGGCAATAGCAGTCTCTCCAAGAGCTGTTATGATAATTTACCAGCGAAATTTATTGTTTATAACTATTCGTTAATTTATTAGTGAAATTTAGTGAAATTTATTGACGCATTAACAGCCATTTTGAAGGGTTACCCACCCTTAAATTTGATAAAAAATGTATATTTCATATCCTTTGATAACATTTTATCGATAAAAAACAAAATTTTGCATTAGTACGCCAGTGGTCGCTACATGGTCGAAAACTGGGGGTGTCCCGCAGCTCTATTATCTTAGACACTCTAAGAATTTAATGATCATTAGACAAATAACTGTTTAATCGGAAAGGAAGAAAGTAAAATGGAAAATATGTGAAGGTGGGATATAAGAAATTGATGATTGATGGAAAGCAATACCTTTGGAATGAGGCAGAGAGGAAACTTCAAGAGAAGCGAATGCCAGTCCCTGTTCCAAAAAATAAAAGGATGATGAGATAAATGGAAAAAATAAAAAGATGAACGTCAAGAAAAGGATAATGGGGTGGTATTGGCGAGTAACTGTGGCGAAATGATGAATGAATTGTACTTACGTATTTGGAACGTAAGAGGAACAAATGGAGAGGGCGCGCAGAAACATTTGGTTGACAAGTTGAAAAAGTATATAATTTTTTATATTTTTTTATAAGATTATGGAATTGGGGAGTACACACATTTTTCACAGTGGAGGATTGCACGGGTTTTTGGTGAAAAGAAATGGATGCAAGCAGTGATAAATTTTGAACCAATATAACAGACATAATTTGCAGTGTAGGACTGCGAAGAAGGTACTAAAAAATAACCATAATAAACGTGCATGCACCAACGGAGGAGAAGTTAATTGAAGAAAACGAGGCGTATTACGACAAATTAGGAGAACTGTACCAAAGAATTCCAAAATTTAATCTTAAAATTATTATTGGAGATTGTAATGAAAAGGTGGGAAAAGAAGAGAAATATAGACTTACAATAGGAAAATATAATATAGCAAGCACAAAGAAAGTAATGAGAATGGATAAATATTAATAGGTTTCGCAACGGGAAGAAGTATGAAAATAGTAAGTACGGACTTTCAACGAAAGAACATAATACAAATAAAAGAGCCTGGACAACCCCAGATGCTAATACAATGAATCAAATAGCGACAATAATCAGGTAAAATAGTAGTTAGACAAATGATACCAGGAGCTATAATGGAGAAACACAAAAAAAATGGAGAAATTTGACTTCACTAAATTGAAGTAAGAGAACAACAGAGATAAATTCATAGAAGAAGTGAAAATACAACTACAGGCGAGTGAAGAAGGAAGAAATGTAGAAGAAAAATAAGAAAACTTGAAAAGTGCTATAAGGAAAACTACAGAACTGGTAATATGAAAAGAAAAAAGAAACCTAAAACAAGACTGGTACAACGATGAATGTAGAATAGCGGTGGAGGAGAGAAAAAAGGCAAGAATTAAAATGATAAATAACGAAAATAAAAGAAGAAATGCTAAACGTATATTCAGAATGAAAAAGGGAAAGTCTAGAGAGTTTTAGAGGTGAAAAATTTGGGGGAGAAATATAGAACAAAAGAAATAAAACGGTTTTACCAGAAAATAAAGAAGAAGAAGAAAGGATAGCAATAAAAAAGGATATATTGTAGTAACAAAAAAGAAGCCTATGTAAGGAAGAAAGCGAGCGTCTTGAAAGATGGGCGGAATATTTTGAATGCGAATTAGAAGTCATCGTAAAGAAATTAAAGAATAACAAAAGTCCGGGAGAAGAAACCATACAGGCTGAACTGACTAAATATGGAGGAGAGTCGATTATGAAGGAGGTATATAAATTAATTACTGAAATTTTCAAAAAACTTTTTTTTTTTTTATTATAGTATTTACCAGTTCAACAAAATTACATTGTTATGCATAGTAGTGATAATAAATTAATATAATAACTTTAAGAATAGCCTAGTGAGGTCATGTACCTCGATACAATATTATTGTTTACAGATATTTGTCTTGGGGTAGACGTTTTTTAAGCCTCTGATGTATTCCCTTCTCGCCCAATGAGTAGTGATGTACGCTTGAGCATGTGTGTGAATTGGCATGGAAATTCGTAGTTGTTGTTTTGATAAATTCATTGATTGTTGGGCAGTTGAGTTCATAATGCAAAGATGAATTTCTTACGAACCATGGAGCATTTACCGCTATTCTGAGAATTTTATTTTGGAGTATTTGTAATTTGTTTATTTTGGTATTGCTTGCGTTGCCCCAAATTGAGCAAGCATACATTAGTGATGATCTAATTAATGATTTGTAGAGAAGAATACAACATTCATGCTTCATAGATGATTTTCTATTAATAAGTGGATATAAGAGTTTTAGTTTCACATAGCCCTCTACTAGTTTTTTCTGGATGTGAATACTCCAATTAAGTTTTGAATCTAATTGCACTCCTAGATATTTAACAGAGCTATCCACCGGGTTCCAAGGAATAAGTTCACCATTTAAGGACAATTTTGTGGGTTCCATAATTTTTCTTAATGTGAATATTTTAGCTACACATTTTGAGTAGTTAATTTTTAGATTCCACTTGTTGAACCACAAAAACTTAAACCATGAGCCTTCTCTTATTATTAAAGTATCATTATAGGTATTAGAAAGTTATTCCATAATAGTATATTTTATATCAAGGTTGTGAAGGCCGTCATTATAAGGCGCGGAGGCAATAATGGTCTTCACAACCGTGGTTTATATACGATTTTTTCCACTACTAGATTTATTACCATTTTTTAAAATTCTTTTTAACAAAAAAATTTTCTTCAATGGTTTCATCGTCGATTATTAATTTACATCTTGTTGGGTCTTGGGAAAAATGCCCCTATTTGTTCTGTTACTAGAATTCAACTCCGTAAGTGAAAATCTAGGGTTCGAAGAAAAAAATGACCGATGTACCAAACTTATTACCATTGTAATAGTTTGTGATCAATCAGGACATCAAGTCCTGCCAAGTTCTACGATGGTAAAGAAGAACGATAAAAATAGAGTCAAGAAGATCCAGTTTACAAATGAAGACGAGATGATAAAATATCGTACAGGAATAGAAGAAGAACTAAACACGACTGCGAGTAATATGTACCAAACTATAGAAGAGACCGCGACAACAGTAGAAGAGTGTATAAAAAAAGTAGTAGGAAGACAACGTATGGTACAGCAAAAAAGAGATCAAGAATGGTTTGACTCGGATTGCAGAGAAGAGGTGAAGAAAAGAAAAGAGACTAGAAAGAAGATGTTGAAAAGCAAAACATCCGAAGATAAACAAAGACACGAACAACAACGTAAAAAATGTCTAAGAATATGTAGAGAAAAGAAAAGGAAATACCGTATAAATAAACTGGAAGAGATCGAAGAGAAATATTCAAACAGGGAAATAAGAAATTTTTATCAAGGAATAAAAAGAACAGCACTGGGTTACCAAGCAAAAACGGTGTTCTGTAAAGATGAAAAAGGAAACCTGATCGGAACTAAAGAGAGAGTAACTGAAAGATGGGCTAAATATTTTCAGCAACTATTGAATAAACAGCAGAGTGAGGTCACAACAGAACAGCATGAAGAGCGAAGCGTAGGGGTAGAAAACACCATTAATGATATACCAAACAAAGAAGAAGTCCACCTAATAATAAAGAACATGAAAAACAACAGAAGTCCAGGAGAGGATGGGATACAGGTGGAAATGATTAAGTATGGAGGAGAGAAGTTGCTGGAAATGATAGTCCAATTAATACAAGAAATATGGATCAAGGAGAAAATGCCAAGATCATGGAGCCAAGTACTGATATGTCCAATCTACAAGAAAGGTGAAAAAACAATCTGCGACAACTATCGAGGTATCGCGCTATTGAATGTCATGTATAAGATACTCGCAGGATGTATCAAGAATAGATTAAGAGAGCAATCAGAGTCGATCATAGGAGAATATCAGAGTGGCTTCAGGAAAGATAGATCGGTAACAGACCAAATATATACGCTGCGAGAGATACAGATGACAAGTCACGTATTCAAACTGAATACGCATCTACTATTTTTGGATTTTAAGCAGGCATATGACAGTATACAGAGAGAGAAATTGTATCAAGCTATGTATGAACTCAAAATATCAGCAAAATTGATAAGACTTACAAAGATGACACTGAATAAAACAGAAAATAAAGTGAGAGTTAATGGAATGCTGTCTGATGGGTTTGAGGTGCGTACAGGTCTGAGACAGGGAGATCCACTGTCGGCACTTTTGTTCAATTTGGCCCTAGAAGTAACTGTACGCAAAGCTAAGATCAATAGAGAAGGTACAATTTACAACCGACTAATACACCAGTGCTTAGCGTTTGCTGATGACTTGGTGGTACTAACAAGAACAAGGAAAGAAATTCTGGATGTTACAAAGAGATTGTTAAATACAGCACTAGAGATAGGGCTAGTAGTCAATGAAGCGAAGACAAAGTATATGGTGTGGGAAGATAGAAACATGATAGATAATAACTTTGTGAGTTTGCAGATGACAGAAGACACAGTGTTGAGATTTGAGGAAGTCAAAGAATTTACGTATCTTGGGACTATGATAACAAAAAGTCCAGGAAGCAATAATGAAATAAAGGCTAGAATAACAGCGGGTGCCAGAAGCGCAGTTTCATTGAAATCAGTATTAGCCAGCAAGAACTTCTCAAGAACAGTGAAAGTGAAAGTGTATCGAACAATAATAAGACCGACAGTGACATATGGGTGCGAGGTGTGGATATTAAGAAAGAAGAACCAAGAAATGTTACATGTGTGGGAAAGAAAGATTTTGAGAAGGATTTTTGGAGGGAACCTTATAGATGGAATCTGGGAGAGAAGAACCAATCAAGAGATTTATGAGTTGTATGGTCAACCAAACATTGTTGGAGTGATAAAGGCACAGAGACTTAGATGGTTGGGACATTTAGTAAGAATGGATGTTAAGAGAACTCCCTATAAGGTATGGAAAGCTGAGGTGGGAGGATTGAGAAGAAGAGGAAGACCAATGAACTAATGGAAAACCGAAATGAATGAAGATTTGATACAGATGAATATTGAAAGATGGGAAAGTTTGGCAATGAATAGAAATAAATGGGCTAGAATAGCCATTCAAGCCATGAGCCTACTAGGCTCGTAGTGCTGTGTAATATATAATAGTTTGTGATTAAAATAATATATGACGAAGCAAACATGAGAAGAACTGTTGAAATGGACTGCGTTTGGATGTTGGTGATGAAAAATACAGAAACAAAAAAATAGAACAAAAGTTAACGAGAAAGCTCTTTGATCAAACCAAGAACTTTTACAAAAAAGCTAAAACGAAAGTGGTAGTTGCGCAAAAGGAAATGGAAAGGTCCATAACATTGAGAACAATACTAAGGGATCACATGATTAATGCGTGAATATGGGCGAAACCTTAAATCCACGATAAATTAAAAATCGTCCCAAAAGAATAAGTGTAGATAAAATATGCTGAATACAACACCAGATTAAAATCATATATCCGATATTCCTACGTCAATTCCTTAGAATTACATTGAATTTAAAGTAGATTGTACTTTTTTTTTAATTTGAATTTTTCGATGTGACTTCATAATTTAATTTTGCCCTCCGGTGACCTTATTTGAGCGTTCTTTGATTTCAATTTGTTTATAGAACACCAAAGTCGCAAAAAAATGTTTACCTTTTGATTATAAGTAGATTTGTGTTCTAGCATACTTGCGAAACCATATCGTGGAGTCCTATTGGGTCCCGGAAGCGAAGCTGCCAACGAGATCACGAGAGCGGATCGTCCTATATTACCGGACTTATTATACATTTATCATCTGATCTAAGGTAAGTGTTAAGGCATTATTACTTGTTAATCTTGAGTTGGAGCAGTTTTGTGCGCCTTTATTATCAGGTCACTAATATTTTGCTTCCTGTTAACAGGTATTGTTACTATTATCACATTATCTTTTCACTTGACAGTTCTAAAACCTGCTTAACATGATTATTTATTTATCAACTATGGTTTGATATTTTTGTATAAGTGGATAAATATTTTTAACTTTGTTACTTTTAATATGTAACTAATGATATTAGAGTGCGTTGTCTGCTAATATACATGGTTCTATTTTGAGCAAAGTAAGAAGTTTATTTTCACTTTTTGCCCTCTGAAGAATATAAAAATTTAATTAATGTAATAAAAACAAGAAAAGACATTTAAATCGCAATTCACTCTTGGATGGGTGACCGCTTTGAGAACGCTACTTGTTACTGCCTCCTTACCAATTTGTATTTGCGTATTAGTTAAGAACAACAAGTTTACCGAGAAATTTTCCCAGTGCACTTGAGATCACTCTTGGGCTGAGAAAGACGATGAAAAAAAGCAACAAATAAAATTTGATTTAAAAAAAACCAACCCAAATTGTTTGCTCTTGAGATTTTTTTAAATTTTTATTGTACGTATGACGGAAAATCTTTTAATTATTTTTTATGCATTTTACAGTCACACCACTGCGCTACAGTCATTAAACATGCATTTCCACAATTTATTGTTACCGTTCATCTTCGTTTTTGCAATTAGTTTATTTTCTTAATTTTAACGACTATTTGTCTAGTATGCTAAGTGCAGAACCGGACTACTATTCGCTTTTAGACATATCCAGACATTAATCGCGATTACTAAACGTTCGAAAAACGGAAACTTGAGGGAAAAAATATACCAAGTTTTTAAAAGTTGCTAATACCACGTGTGAGCAATATTTTTGTAAATATTCTTATAATGTGGCAATATCCAACAACTACAGTTCGAGTACTTTAGTAACATCTGTTAAGCAAACCTGGCTAACCACGACTCTGGACATTGGCCATTACAGAAAAATATCGTATGGAAAGGGGTAAGTTACACAAGTTGTAGCTAACTACGGGTACAGCATGCTGAGTAACCACACTTGGCTGCTTACGGACTATGCGGAGTTGTTTACAGTGGCGCAACATTTTCTATTGTACAATTAAATTTTACCTAAAAATCTTGTATTATTTATGAGTATACGGAAAAATTGCACTTGAAATATGTCATCCGAAAGTAAACCGAAAATAATAATATCAAGTGGTATCATTAATCTCACTCTAAACTTAATGGTCACTAAGTTGGGAGGTTTACATTATTAGTGAAAATTAATTGTGTAAATATTGTGTTGAACGCCACTGATGGTCAAAGCATGTCCGACACATGCAGTAAGTACAGGAATATTAATGTCTTGGAGCACCGCGTTCTTACCACCCTTTCAGAGGCCCTGACCAAGACATACATCATGCATTCACCCTAGAAGCCTCTAACTTACCCCGCTTGATTTTATTGCTAAACCAAATATAAATTAAATTAACTACTGCTTCAGTAGGCAATTAAGAATTGAGGGAGTTTAGTTGCGGTGAAATAAAAAGAGATTTAGTTGACTTTATATTCGGTTCGAAAAATTCCCTAAACTTAACAAAAAAAATTAATTGCACGAAATAGAAAATTATATAAATTTACCCCAATCTTTATTTTGTGCGTAAACGTATACAGTATAGTAAATCAGAACTAGGATACACTTCAAGAAATGTTTAATATGCGGTTATGTAATCGTGTTAACAAAAAAACTAAACTCAATTTCTTACTCGAACAAAAATTCTAAATTAATCATAACCGAAAACTCTCAATTAGTGGAAGATGAAAAATATGCAGTAGCTTTCCAAAAAAAGATAATTAACAACTTCGTAAAACTATATTTAGAAATATTTTTTACGTTTATTGTTTGTATAATTTGTTCATAAAGATATGTAATTAGTAACAATTAATTATTTTTTTTTAATTTTGACTTTTAAAGGAACGCCACAACCTTTTTTTATATTTCACCAATACAGGTGTTATAAAAGGTCAAAAGCTTTGGTTCTTATTTCTTTTGTATATTTTTAATTTCTATTATCTTTTTATTTGTTTAAGTCATTTTGTGGAAATGTATATGTATCTTATTGAAATACCCGATGTAAATAATTTATTGTAAATACGTCGAATTAATTATTATTTCTTTTTTTATTTTCAATTTGGATAAGAGAAAATGTATTGGTACTTTGGTGTCAGGACGGATTGGTATAAAAATACTGCTGCGAGAAAAATTTAAACTTAATTTTCATGAAAATGAAATCTAGTGCACACTGTAGATTTTTGCAAATTTTTAAAAATAAACGACATTTAATAATAATAATAACAGTTGATCAGAACGGTACCTTATATATTGTCAAGAAAAAATTAGCAAGAAAATATTAATATTAAATATGAAACTTCTCTTTCAATCCCAATTCCCCAATCAAGATTTTACTCGTGGAACTGCGCTATGTTTAGATAATATAATGAAAATAAAAGAATAATAATAAAAACTCACCAATTTTTATATTATAATTTTAAATCTTATTTTGTTTTTTCCCAAAAAGGCCATCACCTTTGTCTTATTGGTAGATATTTTGCAATTGAAATCTTCTCTATCTTATAAAATTTGTATAATGCGTTTTGCAATTCGTCTTCGTTTTTGCCCAATATTATTTGGTCGTCTGCGTATAAAAGTGTGTTTATATGGCCTTTTGGTCCTATTCTTATACCTTCGGGCGCTTGTCTAACCCATATCCGCAAGATCTCATCCATGTATAGGTTAAACAGGATAATGGATGCGCTACATCCTTGTCGTACACCCTGGTGGACCGTGATAATTGTTTTTTGTAAAACTGCGTACTAAAATATCACCTTGTTTTCCAAAAAGTTTTTCCCAAAAAAAATTATACATCAATTTTTAAATTGAAGCGCTGGAATGAGGCAACATTGAACACTATTTCGATGCTATGAGATAGGGCGAACTGGCCACATGGAAAATGTGGTAAATTTCGTATGGACTGACCGTTTCCAATAGTTTATAGTGGAAAGGAAAATATGAAGTAAGATGTTGGAATCAGGTAACATGGGATTTGAGGATGATGGGGGGTCAATCATTGAAAAGAGAAGGTTATGGGCAGGGAGGTATGGAGAAGCGAAGACAGATAGTAAACTACAAGAACCAAATGTACACTTAGTGCAGGAACGAAATCACCCCAATAAACGGATTTGCAAATTCCTTGGGACAACTAAATTCCATTCCAGGAATGTAATTCTTAACTATTATTAATTCACTTCATTTTGAGAAGGTTTCCTAAACAGAATTCACTTCTGTGGCTTACTATTGACTTCTTAGGGAGGACTGTTACTATAAAGTGTTTACTTTGCCCGAGATTGAACCCAAATGCAGTAACCGCTAAGCCATTGACTGTCTGCTCTGCATGTATGCACAGTTTTATAATTAAGAATTAAAATTTACCTATCCAATTAAAACGTGTGCGTTACATCATGTAGAGTTCATAATTTGCATAATATCATATCTTGAAAATATTTTGAAAAAGATTTAAAATAATTCAGTCGATATTTCGGTTTCTTTATACCACCATCATGTAAGCTTAATCAAAGCATAAGGTAATATTTAGGTAATTCTTTAAGGTAAAATTATAACAAATTTTGTTATAAAATAAAAAATCAATATTAATGAAAACAAATTTTAAATTTCAAGTGAAAATCTTAAATAACGGTAATAGAAAATAATTACAAATAGTAAAATAACTTGGGGAAGCAGCGTCCATTAATAACGTAAGGATGAATTTTGACCCCCCGTATATTTTATTATGTCAAGATTATTTTGTAAATTTCCTAACTCCCCCCCATATTTATTGCTACAAATAAAAACTTTTAATTGATGTAATATTAATTTTTTATATAAAAAAATTTTATGTAAAGAAACGGACGTTTCCTTGACAATTTTTGTAAAAATTGGGGACTTAAAACTTACCGTTAGTAATGGCCTGCTGTTTGAAACAACCAAACTCAAATCAAAGATGTAGAAGTAAACAAGATTTACAAAAAAACTCCCTGAAAGGCCCCATTCCATATCTTCATTTCACAAAAAAAATTCGTGTCTCTAACGTAAGTGGTGCAGTTCGGCCGGTAGAAATTATTTATCGAAGCTCTATAAGCCAAATTTGACTTACTTTGGAGGAGGAATTATATTTACTGTATAATGTTAACGGAATAAAAAAATACGAGTCCGTTTATTTGACATCATTTATAGTCCATCTGGTTTTGGATTGCAGTAGAGGTCGCCTTGAACGGCAAGTCAGAGTTACACTGGGAAACGTCAAATAATTAAAGTGTATGAGTGACAAAAACCAAATGTCACTTATTTGATACTTGAAATAATCGAGTTAAAAGTATTTTTTTATCAAATAGCAATTTATCTTGTACAAATTATTTAAATTTTCCAGAAACTTTTAGAAAAAAATATTCGTGAGTTATCAATCGCAAATAAAATTTTGGCAGTGTAAATCTGTAAAAATTTTAACCAATCACGTTCCGAGTTCACAATTTTAGTACAATCTAGTTCTGCATTCTTAAAACGGATGGACTATAGAAGTATGCCAAATTTGAGCGAAATCAAAGAGACATGAAAATTTTCCATTTCTTTTCATTAATTTTGATCTTTTCAGAAAATTTGTACCAATTTTATCTTCAATTATTATCGTATTTATTTTTTCATTAGGCTTACCTGAAGATAGGATAATAATACCGAAACATCGATAGATAAGCTATCGTTTTCACTAATTTTTCAATTCAATCTCTTTCCCCTATCGTTTTTAAATTCATAATTTTTTTTTCATTATGTATTTTATTAATGTTTTTGGTTTTGGTTTAAGAATGTATGCCTTGGTACAGTTAAAATTTAATTAACTCCATATGAGTCTTTTCAAAAATATTTTATTTACAAAAATATTTTATTTACAAAAATACCCATTAAAAATACTACATTGTTTTCCGAAAAGTTTCCCTTTTTATATTTAAATTTTCGATCATAATATCTTTAGTTGATTATTGCTTTGTAATTATTGCTCTCAAATTACTTTAAATTTGATTTAAAGGATGCTGCCCGGACCAACTCCTTAGCTGTATTTACGACCTTTGAAATTAATCGAAATATTGAACATGTACAAATTTACTTCAAGCTACATTCACAATCACAAAATGAAATAAATTTTGTTAAAGAATAATGGTAAACTAATTAGTCAATAACTTAAAGAACTATCTAGTACGCAATCAATTTGATTGTGCGGCCTAAAGGCCGCACTAATCAGCTTACCGATACACATATAAATTAAGTCAATTATATAGTTAAAGTTTGATCCTTGTAATTATAGAATCCTTCCATATTTAACTGTATTTGCGTCTTTCAAATCAATTAGGTTAAGCTTTTAAAATATGCCAAATTCACTGCTCTACGTTAATTTATTGTACATGTTAATTTTATTTCTTAATCTTAAGGTGCGCATGCAGTTTAGAGAAGCTGATTTATCGTAAAATTGCATGCAGTGTTTCTTGCTGTTATTTTTGAATCCTATGTTGATTATGTTTCGTAAAATATAAAAATGAAGTTATTTTTCAACTTGATAAATTATTATTATGGGTTCAGGTTATTCAACTGTAAGCAACCTTGGACTCGTTATAATTAAAGAAAAAACACATAAATAATTAACCCTGAAATTCTTTTAATATCAACACATTTGATTTTTTTTAAAGAATTTTCGTCCGTTCCAAACTGATTTACCCTGATAAACTTAATCAAATATTACATGGGCAGTAAATAGAATCTAATGGATAATTTTTCCATTGAATGTAAAAATTCAAACCTAAATTTTCCGCACTAGAAAACTACAAGAACGTAAAAGTGATGTATAGGACAAAGCCCTCGTGTGGACAGTTTATCCCATATAGGGGGAGTTGGAGTTTGGGTTTAATTCCAGGTCTCATCGAAATTATTTATACCGTAATTAGAACCCATCTTCTTGTAACATAAGTGGGTCATGATAATACCAGAATAGTTCTATGGTCCCTACTAGTATGAAATTTTGTGCACTATTAACAAATTTTTATTTGGGGAACAGAAAACCATCGAGATCTAATCTGTGTCTGTGTAAAATTAATTTTTCTCAAATAACTAGAGAATATACTGGAAGATCTAAAAAATATTGAAAAGACGAAAAGGGCAAAGCGATTGGTAAAAAAATAATGACTTCTTTCGTACAATTAACAGTAGTATTTAACTATTAAT
Source organism: Podabrus alpinus (assembly GCA_932274525.1). Taxonomy (NCBI): domain Eukaryota; kingdom Metazoa; phylum Arthropoda; class Insecta; order Coleoptera; family Cantharidae; genus Podabrus; species Podabrus alpinus. The sequence goes on from OW026453.1 coordinate 24,720,340, forward strand.
GTAAATGACCTAACCTAAAATGAAATTCTCAGTTCGGGAAGTGGTCACTTTCCGAACTTGCACAATATTGGAAATTGAGCATAGGTCGGGAAGTTATACCCATCAAAAGTTTAGCCCAATCCTATAAACTCAATGATTTTTGGAAAACCGATCGATTAATAAAATGATTACATGCATTAAAAATTTAGTACGCGCTGCACCAGCAAGTTCTAGTCCACTTTGTGTGCTTTCATTCGCTGAAAAATTATATTGGGTAGGAACTACTGCGGTGCTGTGAACATATAAAAATGTATTCCGAGTCGGAAAGTAAATGGACATAAAGAAAAATTTATGTAATTAAAGCTCAGACATTAGCAGCTAACCCTTGTTGTAAATATATAATTGTTACGACTACCCTCTACCTGATACTTGAATCTCGTAGGTGTCTCCCACATGTTGTGCAATAGTTTTGCAATTATCTCAACCTCTTTTATAAAACATTTAGCAGCCTTTATTAAAATTGTAAATCTTTGAAATTAATTAAAAATTTATTTTAAAAACTTGGAATATTTAAAAAAGGGTGCATTTCCTAACTTAATTAGTATAGCAGGTTTTGTGTGCACGCATACGCGGTCCTAGCAAAAAATTGATTTACTATGTAGGTAAATAAAAGGAAAAGTTACAATTACATCAATCTTGGTAATTAGAGTATGTGGTATAATTACTTATGTGAATGTAAAATTTAATTTCTTCGTAGCACAGAAGCTTACATGTACGACGTTAATAGCATTTTTTTTAAATATGCGTTTAAACGTCTTCTTACACGAAATGAATTATTTATTACTTTTCCACTTACTTATATACAACACAATTTAATTAATTTTTTGCTTATTATAAAAATATAAAATGCAAAAGCCCTACCCAACATTTCTGTTTACCTATTTTAATACTTGACGTTAGAAATTTGATTTCCTTAAGAGCTGTCGAGCACTTGAAGGAAATTAACAGTATTACCTGAATATACCATCCCATAGGAAAATCTATATTAAGTAATTAATTAAGTAATTGAATGTGTTTTACATAGAAGCAGAAAAGATAAACAAAATAAAATTGCGTTTTATTTTTCGAGCTTTACATTTTCCATTTTAACATTCAAAAATTCAACGATGCACATTAAACATTTGGGGTGAAATTCTTAAATAAAGAGAAAAAGCAGTCTAGCATAAGTAACAAGTGAACATGCATAACTATCAGTGATTTAGATTCTTATTATTAATTGCTAAGCTCATCTTGCGGTTCCTAGAAACTTAACGCTTCAAGAGACGTAAGCAATTAGGTGAATAATTTTATAACACCAAAAGTGGAGACTTATGTTAATAAAATCTTAAATTAATTAGTAATAAATTTAATTAAAAGTTACTTTGTTTTAATATACCACTCTTCCAATCAATTAATGTTAAAATAAAAAGTAAAATATTTTCAAAACTTTCAAGCTGTACTATGCCTTGAAGTCCTTTGATCGTAAAAAGGGGTCAGTCTTTAGTACATTATCCAGAGTAAGGAGCGCAGCAACTCGTGCATATTTTACCCAATATCCAAAGATATTGCACACACAAGCACACAAAGATAAAAATTGTGGGTTGGGGTGGCTTAAATTTCAAAATGTGGGACATGTAAAGTGCGGTTACAAAACAAAATTAATTATTCATTACCTAAGGTCAATCACCTGTGAACCTCGGTATTCTGAAATAACCAGATAGAATTGGATTAAGAATTGATTAAAACTTGTTCGATCCAATTTGTGATCATGAGTATTCAATGTTGCTTAAATCACATCTTTATCAATCGAAAGTAAATACATACTTCGAATAGTCGTTCGTCGTAAGGTGAACAGAAGATTTTCTGAGAGAAGCTAAAAATGAAACGATCCTATAAATAAAATTATAATATAAACACAAAATAGACGCTATAGCGGGACGCTATCTACTCGTAACATTTAAAGTGGCTTCATGTAGTCTTCCGTTTGTTGTCCTTCAAAAATAAAAAGTAGATGATAAAAGCTGAAAAGATCATTGTTGAAATCACAATGAAGCAAAAAACATTGACCTGCAAATCATGTCATAATGTTTGGTGTAAAAAATGAATAAAACAAGACATACCGGTAACTTGCAGCTTTTCAACGTAAGTCTAACAACACAAAAATGTAATTTCCTTCAACGACGCAGCTATTACAAAAAAGACTATCAAACTGCTAATAATGTCAGCAGTATCAACATTTGTGCATAGTAAAATGAACAATTTATTGTATTTTTTACATTATATATCATAAATTACTATTTTGTGTATTTTTCTATTTGTTCGTAACTTACCTCTTATTGGTTAATTTTATGTTACCAAAGAAATAAAAAAAAGTTTGAGTGCGGCTTTTGGGCCGCACAACCTTGGCAATCACGTAGTCATGATGGTCCTGACGGTTAGAATCTTTCCACTTTATGGTGTTTTTGAATATTTTTACACAGGACTGTTAGAGGCTCCTTCTAAATTATTTTTTTTTCACATTATATCTCTTATATCTTACCATTATGTGTTTGGTGGAAAAACTTTATTTTGTGTGCTGCGATCAATATCTATGCAGTAGTTTGTAAAGAAACGCATTGAATGCGATGTACCTACGATCGTACAGTGATGAAAACTTAAATTAATCAAATAGTAGATTTTAATTAATTCGTCTTTCAGGATTCACATTGTGACATTAAAAAAATTAAAATGGCCATATCAACGTAATTATTGATTTTTTAGCATTAATTATTCTGTACTCTTTTAAACTGTGTTAAATTATATATAAACTAGATCAGCAGTTCCAAAAATGGCTACCGCTGAAAAAATTAAAACTATGATTAAGTTATAAAAATATGAATAGTCTAGGCCCAGACCCCAGACAAGCTGAAAATTTGCAGACCCGTATATTTGAGTGCCAGAATAACCCTACAAAATTCCACCAAAATCATCTGTCGGCATATTCCCCTCTTAGGGATCTTCCCTAATTCTTTTTCCGCAATTAGGAATTTTAGTACCCCGTCGTTTTCGCCTAGAACTCGCACTTTAAATGTTAGTGAACATTATCATCTCCACAAAATATGTTTTTCAAAATTTACCTACCGCAACAATCCCAAAAGGATGAAATGTGTTTAAAAACAATTGAAAGTGTTTTGTATAATTCTTATTTTGAATACAAATTTCGTAAATTTATTTTCATTAGTTTACTTGAAGTAAATTTTGAGATAATTTTCTGTTCTTAAGTTTTAGTCTGATGAATATTTTCTGAAAAGGATAAATTAAACGAGTTATATGTGAAAAACTGCGTTGGGTGGGTAAAATTGCAATTTGGGAATTTAAACACTTCGGTGAGAGTGTCATAACCACCGCCACTACGAACTAACTTGTAACCTTCCTAATGGAAAGATGAAGGTTTATATAGGCCCCTACTACAAAAAAATTCTGAGAATGTATTATCAAAATTTTGAGTAAATCGATTTTGAAGTTAGCTAATTTTCATGTAATTCAGTGGTAAAATTAACGAGATTCCCGCGCGTCGCTCATTCTGTGGTCGGTCCGTGCGTAATGAATGACCCTAACACTTAGAGTATTTCGCACCGGCAGATGCAGCTCGACGCTCCTACATGTAACATCGATTTTTTTTTTTACGCGATTTTTGGGGGTTTAAGATCCCGGTTGCCTTCATCCCGGTTTACTTGATGGGTGGCGCCTTCTCGTATGTTTAGCTCTGCCGAGGAGCGGCGTACGCGATTGAAAAACCGCCCGTAATTCTTCCCTATAACTTCTCTGGATTATAAATTAATAATTTATTATAATAATTAATAATTTTTGTAGCTCCTAAGGTTGCTCATAGTTTTAAATATTTAAATACTAAATGGTTTCGTAGTCAAAAGAGTTCTGGAAACCCTTAAACTTCATTTAGGGGTTACGTTTACTCTCTATTGTCCAGAATCAATAGTTTTCAAATTGTAAAGTTTAAATTAATCTATTACTTAGGTTACCAACCTAATTCAATTAGGAAAAAAAATTGAAAAAATTCGAATTTTTATTTTTTTAATTTTCTTGGAAAGCCTGTAAATTTTTAAGGAAATAAGTTACAAAAAATATAATATAACAATTCTGGATGGAAAATTTAAGAAGCAGCATTGTTTGTCTTGTGAAAGCTTTTCAAAACCGTTCTATTTCACAGGAAATCTGAAATTTGTGGAAAAAAATGTAATTTTAAGAAAAATACCCTGTTAATGTATGAAAGTGAAAATATAATAAATAAACGGTTTTAGCCTGGTTCGTCCAGGCTAAAGGTTTAAGGGTCGTCCACAATTTTTCTAGATTTTCAACCCCCATCCCTCCTTATATTAATTGGTCACATTCTCCCACCCCCCCACCGATACGTCCTATGGTTACAAATCCAAGACCCCCTTTCATTTGTCTAAAATCGAATTTAACACGACATTGTTTACACAACATTTGGAATTTAAGGGGTAAATAAATTTTTTACAAAATATTACATAAAAAAAATTCAAACACAATTTTCGTAGAAATCCTAAAATTGGCATTTTCCTTTATGGTCAACCCCTTAGTCAATAATTACAGTCAATGTTTTCCACATCGTCGCATCAAGTTACACTTTAATTTGGATTTTAACGAAACTTGTCAATGCTTATTAATATGTTGTCAATAATGTCACCTAACGAGATTGTCGTGAAAGGGGCATTTCTCTAGCGACTCGTAGTATTATATGTGACAGAGATATTTTGATCAAGGTCATTGTTAAGGTCCGACTGAAGGTAAATTTTTCAGCCAAAGTTAAACTTTGGTTTAAATCAAATTACACCCCAGGCCTGATGGCTCCAATTATACGTTCAAAACGTGACCTTCCACCTATCTCCTTGCTCGCCTGCATACTGCTTCCATCTAGTATATTGCAGTCCGGTCTATTGAAAGACTGGACTCGCGTCGAACTGGGCCGGAACAAATAAAATTCTTTTCTAAGCAAGGGGTCAATCTAGAATAGGACCGTATAAAAAATAGTAACGCAATACTGCTATCTCATTAGTTAAAATACCCCAACTAACAAAATTCGTTTTCGGGAGAAAAACTACTTACTTTATAACGCAGTCTTCATTTATAAAATAGTATTTAATGAGAGCTTTTTTTTGATTTTTAATTCAGATTTTTGTTAAAATAAATAAAAATAGCATTATAATATCATTAAACCACCCATTTTCTCCCAAGAACCAATTCTTGTTAGGACTTTTTAATTAAGGATGACGGAATAGTGAAGTGGATTATTCTCTGAACAAGATAAATTAAATTGAGATCGGGGGTCTGGGGGGTATGGAATAACCCCCAGGTACATGTGATGAAAAGTTTCAAGTCTTCAAATTTATATAAAATATTAAATAACTTTTAAATTAATCTCTATTCTTGAAACCCGTGACTTGGGGGAATTCCATACCCCCCCCCTGATTGCATATTATATTTTCAGTTTTTATTAAAATATGCTGATATGGTTGATTTGTGAAATTTATCTTCTAAATTAATAAAAATTGGAAACCGGGATTAAAATGGAACAGTGGTTTCATGGCTAAAAATTAAATGCCTTAAATATGTACAGAGTAATCCTAACACTATTTAGTATCGAAATGACCAAAATGTTTACAAATCATGTTAAGGGGAGGCCAAGTACTAAAAAACACCAACAGAATTAAAAAATGCTTACTCGAAACTCCTACCCATAAGTAAGGCAAAACGAAAGATTTAGAAAAGATGTGTCGAGCAGGAATAATTCCCTTAGAAATGCATGCATGGTACGAAGGACTTCCCACAGGGGTAACATCCAAGAATCGTGTTTCCGAATCAACTATCGACAGTGATGATGGGATGGAACAAGATTAAATATCTCAATTATCTAAGTAGCATTTTTCTTAATAATAATAATTTGTACTTAATCTTTTAATATTTTATTGTTACCCCAATTCCTTCCATTCCCCAATTCCCCACCCCTTCCAATTCCCTGCCCTCATATATTTTGTCTTGTTTTGTTTTATATTGGGTCGATACTTTTTTCAGCCCATTAGAATGGAATTAAAAATTAAAGTAATCACACATTGTCTGAGAATTTCAAAGAATACTTCTCATGGTGCAACCAATTTTTAGATTTTTGTTTATCTATTTTGTTAATAAAAATTAGACTGCTTGGAGTGGTCTTAGTGTTTAGCTGTTTTCAATTCTGAAAATTTATTTGAAAAGAATCTTAGTATTGCATTTTATTGGGGACAATATTTTCACTAACGAAAGACCCCTTCTTTCGTACCATTAACTTAGAATTTTAAATTGACCCCAAAACCTATCCATTATCCGACCTGTGGGCAATATTGAATAACTTCGTGCGTTAATAAAAAAAATAAAAACGAGTAATTTTTTTCTTCGAATTTTGTTCCCAATAAGATGCATATTATAATAAGATTCCTCTAAAATGAATTCCAAAACATGAGAACAGAAAAAAGCTAAGACTTCTCCAAAAAAAGTTTTTTTTTTGTTTATATGGCAACAAAATAGACAAACAAAGGTGGAAAAATTGGTTGCATCATGGAAAGCATTCTTTGAAATTCTCAGATGGTGCGCGATTTTTTTCGGTCTTCAATCATAGCGATTCAATCTGGAAAGATTAATTGGAGAGTTCGATGTCTCTTTTGACTGACTCATTCGAGCTTATGCTTGTATGTATGTGAAAGAAGTATTTATATAATATGATAAAAAACAAAAAAATATGAAAGATTCAACAATTGAAAATAAAACTTTCTGGTCTAGTTATAACAGGTTACATCTTGTGTACCAAAAATCAGACCTTTCCAGGTAATGAATTCACCAGAAAGCATTATTTTCTTTTTGTTAGCTCTGGAAAAAAAAATTGGTTACGAATTTTTTGCTCATAGTATAACTACGTTAAGGTAACTGAGTAGAAAATCCAATTCAAACCTGTAAGTCCTAACTGTACTCAAACAACGGTAACAGCAAGGAAATAGTATGTGGTCAGGAAATAAATAACTTTTGAAAGGAGTGCTCAATAATAAGAAAATAATAATTTAAAATGAGCAGAGCAGAGTGGCATATTGTCAAAAAAGTACCTAAGTGACTAATACGAATCAGTAGTAGTGGGTTCGAATTCCACATCCGCCTGTTGGGTGAGCGTACTGCAGTATAATTAAAAACAACTGTTTCCCTGACAACTACCCCTAAAATAATAAAGTTGGCCACTGCAACAAATTTTTAGATATACCGATTAAATACAATTTTCTTAATAATAATGAATAAAAAACAGTTTAAAATACAATAGATACTCATTCATACGAACTCAATTTTTTCTGAATTAAACTCGTCAGGAGAAAATAAGTGATTTCCTAATAAATAATGGAAGAATAAAATATTAGATAAATTTCAGTAAATGATGAGACGACAATAAAAGACATTTCTAGTTTCCACTCATACAACTTACTTTTGCAATCAGTGACTGTAAGTCCCGATGATTCCTCGGAGACCATTCAATCTTCTTCGAACCGCCCATACCTACAAACCCTCTGGTCAATTCTTTTGCTTTCAGTTAAAATGGTAATTTGTGTGTAAAATGGTTTTCCGTGGGGACATTACGTCACCTGTTCGGTTAACTTCTGATCCCTAAACTTAAACAGGAAGTTGTTTGGATACTACCGAAATGTGATAGACAATTGATTTTATTTCGTTTCAATTACTTTATGGTATTAGTGTATTTTATTAATCATTTGATAATAATTTTCGTCAATACCGCTGCGGTTTTCATGAAATAGTATTTGTAGTAATGTAAATTTAGAGAGATAATTATAATAGAAAAATATATCATTTTCCAGATCGATCGAAAACAAAATAAAAGAAGTGTCACAAATCAGTTACAGAACGTGTACATATAATTATTACAATTACCATTACATATTTAATAGGTAATAATCTATAATAATACATTATTGTTTATCATGTAAATTAGAAACAAGTTTTTTTAATTTACTTGAAGTATGTATCAAGGCAAATAAATATTAAATATTAATGTTTAAATGAATTATTTAACTGGATGATTGATATTCATGTATAGCTTTATGTCGAAATTGTATTAAAGTTTGCTTATACTAAAGTGTTTTGGGATGTCCCTCAAGTCCACTTTAATATCAGAATATAGGGTACCTTTCAATACTCTTCATTTAATATTCAGTCAATTTTTTAATATATATTTTATAGAATGTTTAATTAAAATTCAATTTCTCAATTTTAGCCCTAATACGAGTATCATAGCGATAAGGTTTCGCCGTCCTTGTATTTTCGATAGAAAATTCTTTTGATGGATTATAATAATAGATATTAATATTTTCAAATATCCAAAAATGCTGAAAAGGAAAAAAACACGAGTCGATTACAAATTTTGCATCATTAAGGACAATATTATTTTTATCGTCAAATTGTTCTGAAACAATAACGAAAATTAAACACGACCACTTTAACGTTTGAGGGTAATTTTCATTTTCTTCCGTGTGGAATATTTTTTAATTATGTAACAGCGTCCGAATAAGATGTAACGATTTAAAAGCGATTATTGGAAGAGGAAGACTGACTTGCATTTTTATTTAGTAGTAAACGCAAAAGTGACGAGAGGCCAAATGAATGTTTGTTTTATGACCACAGGTCGGTCATCCATCATAAACCACCTGTATACGCGTGCCTATGTTATTTATTGCAGCAAAATCCACTTCTGGACATGTTGACTAAAGAGATGATCTATGGTTTGATTTCTGCTACTCACAGCTAATACTTGACAAATATTGTTAACAGAAGAATTATGTATCGATAAATCTTTGTAATAGTTATCTTACACGAATTACTGTCAGTATCTCTAACTCATAAATTTTGAGAACGCGCTAAAAGTAAAAGTAACCCACAATCTTCGACATTTAAGAGCTTTAAAGCTTTTGATTTACGGCCCGACGAACAAATTTGTAAAAGTGATTTCTTTCTTAGTTAAAAGGTATTGTTTATATATCGCGGTTGAAATTATCATTCAGAAAGAAGTAACAAAAACATCTAATCTGATTAAATGGCGAACGGTGCGTCGAGGGGGTGGGGGTGGGCCGTTGTTTCCCTTGCATTGTGCAACTAATAAACGATTAATTCGAATAAACGCTCAATTTTGACTATAATGCATTAGGGCAGTCAACTGTAATTAATGTATCGCAAAGGTGTTAGACTAATTGAAGCATAAAAGAACTGTGATGAACTAAGCTTTTCTTTTGTGTAGGCCAAGACTATAATTTTAAATTAATGTTGTGTGTTTGTGATTTTTTTCTAACTGTTTTATGCCTACCTAAATAAATTAGCTAATGAAATTTTCGACTAAACAAAGAATATTTTCGCTATTTTATGTATTAAAGGTATAAAAGTTGAATTTAGTAGAAAATAAAAAAGGTTTTTTGGTGATTCGAATTGCAAATATAATAGGGAAGTGTTGTCTCGCTATAGAACGCAAAAGGGACTCGGTTTGAGCGTGGGGAGCGGGACCTAAAGGAAATGGATAAACTCTGCGGTGAGATAAAGAACGTGGCGCAGGGAAATGAAGTGTGTGTTCGCCAACAATAAACTTATCTTTTCTGCGACTGGAGACTTTCATACCGCAACAAAATACATCATTTGTATGTGGAGATATACCTAACCACATGAATTCAAATCGCACACAAATATGTGGCACTAAAAAATATCACTTATATCATTCACACAGGTATAGTCAGCCACACTAAGAAAACTTAAATGCATATAAAATGTGATTAATGGCTTTTCATTGAATATTATTCCTACAAGATTATATTATTATTATATTCAAAATGAAATCATAAACTTGATGGTATATTTTTTGAAGCACCGTTAATAGAATGAAAAAGTAAGATAAATGTCCTGTATGGTAATAAACTTCCTTTCGAAAGAGAGAATCTAAAAGGAGCTGAAATTTTATGGTTTATTTTTAATTTTAAAACAAACAGACACCAACCGCACGACAATACCTATTAATAATTTTTTTTTCTGAATAAATTCGAATTATCGGTCGATTATTATCTAATTCTCAGACAATAAACAATATCGAAAAAATATTACAATGTTATTTCAGATAACCATTAACAGTGTTAAGATGTATTGACTTATAGTATACATACTTACTATACACCTTATAATGTACACAATTATATGAGATAATAATTATATTCTGACGACGTTTTTATTGTTTAATACATTTTATTTAATATTTACTATATATCGCATTAGGATGATTAGGGATGGCAAATATAGTATTTAACTAACTGTTATTTACAAACATATTAGAAATGAGGAAATACTCGTCAGGAGTGAAGTGACGGTCCGTTTACAACATTATAATAATAATAATAATAATAATAATAGACTTTATTCCTCATAGAACAACGGTACAGTATAACATATTTTTAAATATATATAAAATTTTACAAAACAATACCTCAGCATCACCTATACATTATGAAAGAAAAAAAATACATTAAGGATGATGAAACCGAAGGACATGATTTGCATTTGATTAAGGCACCGCTATCACATGAGGAAATTATAAATAAATAAGCTAAGAATACACAATATACTAGTTAAAATTATTTTATTGTTGAAAGTTTATGATAAAAGTTCTCATATAAAAGCATTCATTCATTCATAAGACGCAGGATATCTATGAAGAAAATTAATCCAACTAACCCAATAGAAGGAGCATGGTCAAACATTTAATAAAACATATTGAAAGCTCCAAAAGAAGCGTGTTGCGCGATCGTTACTTTGACCCCCCCCCCCCATTAATATTCTTTCTCAGAAAGCTCCTTAGAGTTAGCCGGTGCTAGCTCTAAGGAATCGGGAGTAAGTTTATTGAGAAAAAATAACAACTTTGGGGGCTAGCGTTACCTAGACCCCCCTTGATATATGTTTTAAAAAATCTAGCTCCCGATTCCTTAGAGCTAGCACCGGCTAGATCCCCTTAGTTTGTTCACAAATCAACATTGAAAAACCATAAAAAACAAAAATCAATATTGATTATTGGACAAACCTAGGGGGTGCTATATTTAATATTTGGGAGCTTGCTGGTGCTACGAGTAGCTTTAAGGAATCGGGAGTTAGCTTTTTGAGAGAAAATATCAATTGGAGGCTAGCGTTACTTTGCTCCCCCCCCCCGCGGTATGAACATTGATTTGTGGACAAACCTAGGGAGTGCTAGCTTTAATATTTAGGTGCTAGCTTTAAGGAAACGGGAGCTAGCTTTTTTATAAAAATTATTAAATAGAGAGGGGGGAGTAACGGTCCCAGTATGATGCAAGAATGGTAGGATCAAAATAAACAAACGGGAATACAAAATTAAAATCTATAAAACAGCGGTAAGGCCTATCATTACGTACGCTGCTGAGACAAAAGCGGAGACATCAAAGACCAAGCGAAGAAGGATGAGAACAACTGAAATAAGAACGCTCAGAAAAGTAACTGGGAGACCAAAATGATTTACAAAAAGTTGGGTATCATTGTCAATTGAATCACCACCAAGATGCGGACGCAATGAACGAAAGACAAGCAATGCCCACTTAAAGAAGTAAAAAAGGATATAAACATTCATCAGCAATGATAATTTATTACCACGACTTTTATTTAAACTGCTCCAAATTTTTGCTTGAAATAGAAGTGAACTATTGAATTATTGTTTGTGCTAGGACGTGGATTTTTGTTGTATTTAATATGCATTTCTGAAAAACGCCATTTTACGACCTTTTGAAAAATTGAGTAATATGCCCCCCATAAAAATTACAAAAAAATATATATTGTATTAATAATAAATCCCGAATAAATCCATGAAATAAAGTTTTTCCCAAATCGGGCACGTCGCATCTGCATTACTAGGAGCCCCAGCAGGAGATTTTACTACGGATATATCCGAAGCAGAGCGTTGGGACACAGCCGATCATTCAGGCTCATCAGTAGCTTCTGAGTGAGAACTCATTCCACCATCACCATGTTTTTCTACACTGTTAGCCCCTCTGCCTCTTCCACGGCCGTGACTACCACTACGGCTACCACCACGGCCTCAAAGCTTTACTTTACAAGATCTAAATTTAAATTTTTCAAAAACTTGATAAAGGGGCATGATTAGATAGCACTATCGGAATTTAAGATTTGTTATAAAATAAAGAACATCCAAATGATGTAAAATACTATCTATTAAATATTTTTACTCAAAATGAAGTGTTGGTATTTTTGTGCGGTCAATTTGTCAACACACACTATTTTATCATTTTTAGAATTCTAGTTAAAAATATTAAAAACTGAGCGAACTACCTTAGTAATGTCGATACATTTAATCCTTGAATATTGAAAATCAATTGGCTGAATCTCTGAATTCTATTAAGTTCTGAAAAATTTCATTTTTTCTCAGTACGAAAAACTTTCCATTTTCGCGGAAATTTTTACTCCACTCAGTGGAAACTACGTGGTACCTAGGAAAAGCACATTTGACTAATAGTTGGTATATTGCGTTATCATAATCATGAAAATAATGGGGGCTCATCAAAATCATATTCACAGGGGCTACATTAATACCTCTACCTCTATTTTATCACGATACAAATTATTGATCTGATGGCATGGAAAATTGTTATAATTTGAATTTTTCGTAATTGTTAATTATTTGCATGATGCCCCTGTTTCTTGCTGAGCGGGAATTGTAAAACCAAGGACAGTTGAAGGAAACGGTGTTGAATACGAAAGCAGATCAGTTGCAAATTTTTGACAATTGTTAAGAATTGGATTGGATCTGTAATAAAGACTTTTTGGAAATGAAATGGTTTAAGTAATTGGTTGGCGAATTTTTTTATATCAAGTGGGTGTTAGATGGAATTGTTGGGAAAGGTAGGAAATTTTAAAATACATATTAAATAAAGGCGAGCATGCATTTATTAAACAGACAGCTGAAGTGACATTCAAGCCAATCTTAGGATAAATCTTCGATGTATCTGCAAAACTTAGATTGGCAGTAACTATTAAAAGAAGATAGGGGTCGAAACAGGGAAGAACTAGCAACTTGGGCCATATAACAAAAACAAAGCAAATTAGTTACGAATAAATAAAATGTCGCAATGGTTGTGTCCCTCGTTTGATAGAAAACCGATAACGTTGGGCAAGGGGTTGAAAAAGGTGCAAAATGGTATATAATTTTAGACCATTTTCTTCAAAGAACGACCCAAAAATTTTACTGATATATAATTAAAATTTTAAATTAAAAAATATTAATGGAAACCAACGCAAATAATGTAGAGGAAATGTTTAGATAGATCATGAGGAAAAAGAATAACCTCAAGAATGATTTAATAAATAAATAAAACCAGGGTTCCACCAAGAAAGACAGCTTAAAGAAACAAAATCAAAAGTTGGTAACGATGCTAAAGATAAATGAAAAAGATATTAAATTAAACTCTAAAAGATAAAGAATAATAAAAATTGTTTAAAAATAAAATCTCGGTTGAAGTTGTGAATTTGTAACAAGAATAAAAGTGAAACCAAGAATAATTTCATTAAAAATTGTTGAAATTTAAAATATTGGAGAATAAAAAAGAATCAAGCTTCATTATGTGAAAATGAAGAACGGAACAATAAGAAAATTTGATGTAAGTCTACAGTTGGAAATCGGAAAAGAAAATAATCAGAAGATGGAATATCGAAAGAAAGTGGTAATTTACAGAACAAATTAAGAACTTACAGGAATGCTTGGCTACGAGAAAAAGAAAAAGGCGTTTATCCAGATATTCGTAAAAACATGACGACACCATAAATTATTGTCATGAAGTCAAAACTAAATAAACGGTCATCAACTACTCACTTTCAGTATAACCAACATTAAAAAATTCCAAATTATAAAAAAATAGCAGTAAAAATGAAAAATTTCCAAACTTTCCCTAACCAAAAATGAGATATTTTAAATTCTCTGATTTTTCCAGTTTTCCCATACAAGTAGGAATCCTGTATTTTATAATAATATATTGCTACAAACCAATTTCTTAAATCCGAGTATAAAACCAATACTTGTTCAGGATTACATCCAAAAATATCAACTGAAAAATTTGCAAGAAAATAATAAAATTCAAAATCTTTGAATTTTTGGCTTACTCGGTCATGTTTCTTTCCGAGATTAAAAGTTTACCGATACGTTAACTTATTTGGGTTTTTTGATGCAGAACACCCAAAACTATTTGCCAGGAGCAAATCTCAAAAGCAAATCAAATTTAGGACCATCTTCAACACGTCTCCACTGCTTAAAGTACGGGTTACGACCTAAGCCTTATGTGAAATGCAAACCACGGCACAAATAATTTTTCGGAAGGAGTAAAGGTTCCAACTCATACCATCAGTTCCGCAGTTCATCCCTTTCCCCCTTTGCTGTTCCTTTATTAGTTCAATAAAAATATTTTTCTTGCGAATTCGCGATGTTTTAAAATTATTAAGTCAATAAGATGAAAAAATGCATTCTTAATCTTACAGGGTTGCATAAGAGATTAGTACTCAATGCAAAAATTAGTATCCTCATAACTGATAAATTGTGATGATGGTTCGATCAGTTGTTCTTCCATCCTAGTCTGTCTTCTGCATCCCTTATCGCTGCTTGAAGAGACTTTTCCGTAGTTTTATCTGTCCATCTTCTGGGTGATCTGTTCTTGCTCTTATGCACTGCATCTTTCCTTACATTAGAAGATTTCACAGACTAGAAATATATACCCAAAATATTTCGCAATCACCTCTGTCCATGGAATCTGTAGAATACACCTACAGCACCATATTATTATCTTGAAGATATAAATGGGTCTGTTCAGCATTGTAATCGTTCATAACTCCACGCCATATAGGCAGATTTAGGCGATAAGTATATAGCGAGGTAAAAATATGAAAGTGGACTATTTTTAATCTTCGTTAAGTTTACTTAATGGAAGTAAACAGATAATTTAATTCAGATATAACCTTACTTTTACAACACGGTTGGTTGGGTTTCTGTTGACACCTTAAAAGTTGAGCTTCATTGCTGCTTTTTGACGAATTACATACATTTTACGTTAGTTTTTCCAAACTAATAATCATAACATTGAATTCAGAAGATTAAATTTGTTTCCTAATTTATTATGTCATTTTTGCATTCGTGACGGTCATATAGCTTATCGGTCAGTGCGTTTGACTGCTAATGCCAAGGTTATTATGGCTTTCTCCTATTAGAAGCAATCTAAACTGCTTAGAAAAACCTTCCGGTGGTTTGGAGCCCACGTTAAACTGTAGGTCTCCTATATATGTGATAACATTCTACACATTCTACATGGGAGAGAAAACGATCACAGAAGCGAGTCCTAAATTAAGAGAAATATTTTTGTTCATTAATTCAATGTATTTTAACATTTTCAATTTCATTTTAATCAATCACCAGAGGGGGAATGTCAAGCCGTTATTAGAACTTCAAACGTGGAAGAACAAAGGAAAACGCCATAATTAAACTTCGTAAACGGAACCTTTTCTGGTTTTTAAACAGGTCATCCTATTTATCTCAATAATATAACGAACTAAAAAAACCTGCATAACGCGTCGTGATAACACATGATGGCGCAGGCAACTAAATGCCAATGGAACTTCTCGTGCTTAAAACTGGAATGGCCATTCAAATGTCATGGTTTTAGTAAATTCCCATATGGAAAACATGGCTACCAATAAATAGATAAATAACCATATGTTAGCAGAAAATGCGTTGAAAATAAACTCGCAGCTAAAAAGTACTTTTTTGCTATAATTTTTTGATCAACCGATGTGAAACAAAGTTACCATATGCTTTTTATTTTACGGTTTCGATTTCCTGTTATGCTTGAGAAAATTATAGGTAACGATTAAAACCTTATGCTATTAGATTTCAGGTAGGTATAAACAACATTTTTGATAAAAAATATAGCTCAAAACTTACGTTGCATATCAAAATAGAAGCGAAGAAAAAAATTAGGAAAAGCTATAAATTTTATGGTCGAGGTATGTAATTTGTGACAAATTAAAATTTCATATTTGAATTATTAATTAATAAAATGGTGTGCTGAATTATAAATGAAGTTGGTTGGTAGGCTATCATGTTTACAAAAATTATGAAGTAACCACATTTAATTGCATTAAAAAGTTGCCGTTGTTTTCGAATAAATTGTATCGGGCAGTATACAATTTGAAGTAAGGTAATGATGGGTTACATGCACTTGTCTCGCCGTCTTAGATTAGGCAGTGGAGATAGTCCACATGGGGTTCCTGCACGCGTATTAGCTACAATAACACGTAATAGCCCTTAATAATAGTGCGTGCTGCTTTCTCAGTTTTTCATTGGTCGTGCAAGCGATCATATCAAATCGACTATTTATATTTTGATGGAGAAAAATTATTATTGGTAGTTTGGTTGTGGCAAATGAAAGGTTTGATGGTAGCTGATTTCTAGTCGAGCTTCACGACTCTAAAATCATAGCCTCGAGCTTCTGGGGCCTCCGCCAAATTGCTGTCAGATGCGACTTTGATGATTGGGTGTGCCACGACTTGTTTCAACAAAAAGACTTCTGTCAATCTTACCACGGCGTAATTGCTTTCGGTTACAATAATTTGCATACTCGATAAAATTAACTTTAATTATCGCAAATAAACAAACTACTTTATCGCATAATACAATGTGGCAAGTAAGTTAAGTAGTGGGTAAGAAAAAAGTATAAAATTTATCTTATTCGATAAGTTGATTGTAAAATGGTATGAAACGCTTAGGGATGACTATTATGTACGTTATGGACTATCAGTAGGTTTATATTAAATTCGCGTTAGAAAACGACTTGTACAATGACAGCTGGTTTGTTTGCAGACCGTTTCTGCGAAGATATGGCTCGGTTACGCTCTTCCACTAGATATATGGAACACAATAAAAGCTCCACCTGAAGACATTATGCAAAATCAATTCCTCTCTTTTCTTACCCCAATGGAGCTTTGTTCACTCCCTCGATATCTAAGGCCCTAGATTATGTGAGAGACTTAAGACAATCCGCATCTCTGTGCTGTGGCAACTGCGGTAAGTTACCTACTGCAGATACTGGAATTATAATAAATCTCTTAAAACAAGTTGTATTTACTGTTTTAAAGGTACATTTTTATAACATCTTATAAAAATGTAAAATAACGTAATATTCATCATATACGTCACAAGCCAACGAAAAACTCGTAAACTTGCCGACATGACAAATACCGCACACTTTCAATAAGCCATGCTCAGATTTATGTGTAGATAATTATGTTAGGTTATTATTTAATTATATAGATAAAAATAATTAATGAAAAATTAATTAGCATAGTGTTTATGGAAAAAATTTGCTTTATTACGTGACTTTAAACAAGATTCCTATCTAAGTTTAAACGCCAACTGTAATAGTTAATACATGTAAAATTATAAGTCATTGTACTATTAATTTACATAATAATTAGTTTAAAAATTAATTGAGCTTATTTTTTTTAATTGATGCCGAAAACGTATACGACTTTAATTTGCGTTGATAGGCCACATTAATTTTAGCACTAACTGACCACTTTTTCTCTAATTATTTTTGTTTGTTCAATTATGGCTCTTTAGCGTTTTTCCCGAGCTAGACGTTTTTTTAAAATATTTTATAGGTAATAATAAAAATCGAGATTAACAATAAAAACTTAATTTAATTTTCCTACCGCATTGGGATTATATCTGTAGGTTAAATAAATGTTTGCTCCATTTTTATGGTTGTTCAATTCGGTAGACAGTTTCAGCAGAGTGGAATATTAACCATAATAGGTGGAAAGCTAAGCTAATGTAACAAACAAAAAAAAGCAATTCAATTAAAGTGTAAGGATCTGATTGTGGAGGGATTGAAAATTAAATTTGAAGAGATAGAAGATAAAAGCTTGGGCAGTGTAGTATAGGTGTGAGAAAATTAAATTTACTCCCAAAATATACATAGCACATGAAGGAAGACATCAGAACAAGAAATAAAAATAGGCCTGCAAATTGGAAGTAAATTCAAGTTTCTCCCATTCTATACGGAATATTGCTACTCTACTTCTCTGAAAAGTCTTCACGATCCATATTTTGAGGAGGATCAATCTTTTACCTTCTTTGTTACTTTTACAACTTAACTCATTCACTGAGGGCCGTGCTAAGAAATTCCATAAATTCCTAGATTTGAACCCACAATTTCCGCACTATAACTCATCCACGGATCACATCAATCCACTTCTGTATTACAAATTGAGGGTTAAAAGAAAAAAATAATATAGTTTTGAAACAAGTAATAAAAATTATTGAAGCAGGAGGTGAGAAAGACCTGCTTAGAGTGAAGCCCTAAAAAATAAACACATTAGCATAAATGTAGTTAAAACTGGAACTATGATAATTAGAAAGGAAGACTGGGAGCAAATATTCCAGAACGAACAAATATTTAAGTTCCCTGATAGAAAGTAATAGAAGTATAACGAAGCCGAAATAAATAACCGGTTGAGTTCTGCTGCAAATAAGAATTATCACTAAGATATGCTTATT
The DNA here is from genome assembly GCA_932274525.1 of Podabrus alpinus. Classification (NCBI taxonomy): domain Eukaryota; kingdom Metazoa; phylum Arthropoda; class Insecta; order Coleoptera; family Cantharidae; genus Podabrus; species Podabrus alpinus. Next base: position 24,739,049 of record OW026453.1, read on the forward strand.
ATTATAAACAACAGTGGTGGCTCCCACTGAAGGGTACAAGGGTACGAGCCCTTCATCCAAAATAAAATAAAAATTTGGTCAAATATTCTTTCTTCTTCTTTCAATTATGTGCACTCAAATTGATAAAAATCACGAGCAGCTACTGCAAATAAAGTTGCAAAACTTAAAATCCGGTAAAACCTTAAAAGATGCCTATTACCTCTCTTACCTATGATGACATGCTGGAGAATATTCCATACCCCCCCCCCAGACCTCTCGGTTGCTATTTTGCCCGTTCTATTTTTAACTAGCATATATATAATTTGACTAAACTAAAAGTGCATTGCTCTACAATCGAATCCCTAATTCCAAATCAGGTCTCGGTGAACGTTGTGGGTTGAAACTTACTCATAACCCCATATAAAATTGGACCTAAGCAACTTATCCATTTGCGTGGAGTTGAACATTGTTCAATTCAGTGACGGCTCGCATGGGGAGGACGACGGGATACCGCCCGCGCCCTCCCAAAATGGCAACTAAGAAACATTTTTGTTTTATGTGAATGTACTTACACAGTTACACCGCTGAATATTTGGCAATCCGACGTCGCTAGCACCGTTGTATAAACTAATCGCCTCGGCAGCGCAGTTGTTAAAGCGTGCTTATTCAGCTAATACGCTAGGGCTTGAATCTCAATTGTGGAACATATTTTTCAGTATATCATCTTGCTAAACCGTAAACGGTTGCACGAATTTTCGAAAAATATTTCACGAAAAAGTGAAAAATTGAATTTGCAACCCCCCCCCACAATCGGAAGAAACAAATAACGCTATTACCTATACAGGATGTTACTAGATTATTATCAATTTATGAATTTTAATATACATTCCACAAGTTAATTGTTAAAGCTTAATATTATGGTAGCCTCCAATTATTTCAGTTTTATTTTTTTAAATTATTATTTAAGGTAAATTTATTTAACCCTTTTCGGTTTTTTATTCACCTCCCCCCCCCAAGAGATTCACTTAAATAAGTAAATACTGCCTGGATAGGACGACAGTGGCGCTTAACCCTATGGCCCCTATACAAAATCGGTAACAACTATCAACTTATTCTTTACATTTTGTGTCCTCCCATTGAAAAATGTCACGAGTTGACATTGCAAACGAAGTTATAAAAAAAATCGCAGCTGCAGAGACCTGGGGATTTGGTGGGTGTGGAATACAGAATGGCCATCTTGATATGCTGGAGGTATTCAATAAATCCCCCCCCCTCTACGGATTATTTAATTATATTTTTATTAAAATTTTGTGCCCTCCCATTGAAAGAAGTCACGAGCCGCCACTGGTTCAATTTATCTTTAAATTGTTAATTTAACCAAGACAGCTGTAGATTACAAAAATATCGTTACCCCCCACAGCACGGGGGTCGTATGAAAGCCTAAATTTATTGAAGGTTATCTATAATCATCAGCATTTGGAATTCTCAATGTTCGCGTTTATCTTAAGGGTTATCAATTAAAGCTTCTTTGAAATGAAAATATTTTGGAAGTAAACAAGTAAATAAAAATCCAGTAAATTAATATTTATAAACTTTTCTTTAAATTTTGTGCCCTCCAATTGAATAAGGTCGAAAGTCACCACTGATAAATAAAAAGACAAACATTATGGTGTTAGGACTATACCCCATGACTGGAAGGGTGCCATAAAGTATATACCGAAAGGCCAGCCAGTTCTATTTCTGGTTTCGCTGGATCTAAAACACAGAATTTAAAATATGTAAATTTAACAACTATATTTTATCAAAATTCCAATAATCGGAGGTAGTTCTTTTAAAGTAATTTAAAGTTAATCATAGAGTGCAGTTAAAAAAACGGTTTTCGAGTAAATTTTGTATCTTTGAACTAAACTTTTTATAAAAAAATTGATGGTCATTCTTCATAGCAAATTTAACAGACTAGGATTTTAGTCTAAATATCTTTCGATAAAATCTGTACTTAGTCGACTCCATTCGTTATGTGTTAAAATTATTATTGTTGCGCTAGAATTGATATGAAGATCAGTTAATTTATTGTCATCCTTTGGTTTTCTCTAATTTAAGTTTTTCTGCAAAATGGGTTGGGCTTTTAAATAAATGTTAGTTATAATAGCGTTGATATTAGTATAGTAGACTACATCAATTTTATATCAAAGCCTTGCATGAGAGTTCACATTAATTTATTAAATGGATCATACTTCAATCGCGAACAAACCATGAACTTAATGGTAATGTCGAGTACGTGCGACCGGAACTCACACATCTCCTTCATCTGGCATATGAAAGAACAAATTAAATTATTTATTAAATTAATTATTAATTAAATTAAAAAACAAATTGCATAGAGCACTTAAAGAGAATGAATATAAACGGGATATTAGAGATCTGGGGGGGGGGGAAACTTGCAAGGGGCTGGGGGTAGTCATTATAGGATTAAAAGATTGTAAAAACTTGAAACTAAAATTTGAGATCAGGTTCAATGCAAGGCAATTTTAAAGTCGAGGTAATTTTCTGGATAATTTGGGGGATATATAGTGGGCGATCGAATGTCCCAGGTCAGAAGCAAGTGTCCCTTCTGGATGATCAAGTCGACTTTTCCATTTTTAAAATGTAGAAATAAAATTAAATACGATATAGTTAAATAGAAACCCCAAGGACGCAGAGATGTAGGAAGACCGAGAAGAAAATGGACCGGAACAGGTCCAAGACCTAACCCGTGACGGCAATGATAGTGATGGTTAAAAGGTTTCCGTTATTAAAATGGAAATGAGCAGAAAACATCCCTCCAAACCAAAGGCATTTGTTGCATGTTATGGGATAGATAGATATCGGATAGATACCATTGAAATAAATTAAAAGTATGGAAAAAAACAAAAATTACATGCAGTGATGATATAAAGTGAAAAAAGTCGCGAGCCGCCGCAATCCCACTGTAAAAGAAGTTCTAAAGAATGGACAGCTGCAGAGACCTGGGAGGGGGGGATTCCATACTCACCAGTATTTTGCGATCAGACGGTGAAATATTAAAAAATGTTTTATGATACTGCTTTACTTTTCTTAGCTATTTCCATCCCATACCCCCAGACCCCCCAGATTATATTTTGCGCTATCTATTGTTGATTTGGGTATTTAATTAAGAGTAGTATTAATATATTCAAAGTAACACAAGAAGTTGTCGAAGGAATTCCGTTTTTTTTCGTTTATTTCGAAATTCGGAATTTTCGTTTATATTCACATAATTTTTTTGAACATCCGATTTTCGGCCTTTCTTGTAGCAGGTGTACATCCCGATGACCTGAATAATTAATATTTTGTTCCTATAGGCCCGATTTGCTAAATATGTACACCGGATAGAGGAGAAGTCAGTGCGTCCCATAAGCCTGGCTTAATTTACAATTATTCAGACATTGGAAATATTGTTAAGCCGATTATTTTTCCATTGCAAACTAATCAATAGGCCAAAATTAAGTCTAAATGGTGTTCCATGATCTAACGTCACTATTTTCAACCGAGATTCCGAAAAAAATTTTGAAAGGTACCGCGAATGATTTCTTACGAACTCTCTGTGACAAACCCCAACAATTACTCTAATAAAAATAGGCTGAACCAAGGCATTGATGACATTTTTCAGATTAATTTGATTTCCTCAACCGTTATTCAAAAGTCAGCGAGAAGGGCTCCAAAAACTGCAGAAAGTTGAATGGTAGACTTTTACGATAGGCTAACTTCTTGATATCAATTTTAATGATTCTTCTTGTGATTCAGTATAAAATGCATTTTTAAACATGGAATGAACTCAGCTACCTTGAGGTAGGTTAAGGTCATAAAACCAATTTAAATGGTTGAAACAAATAGCGTGAATGGTCAGTCACACCAGAGATTTCTATAATAACTTTTCAGATGTTATGTTTTTATTTTACTTTTCACGTTGTGAACAAGAAATATTTCGAGCAGTATAATTTTATTGCATCCTCCATTCGGTTAATTAGTTTGACCCATTCTGTTTATTTTCCGTAAAATTTATTTATCGTTGAGACTTGATTGCAGAATTTGAATAAGGTGAAGATGAAAAAGTTTTCGTAAATTATCAATGTGCTATACTTAACCTTTATATTTTCGGTCGTTTTATTTAATAAAGGTTTGCTGACCTAAAGTTCTCTTGGAAAATTATCTCGGTGGTTTGCTTTTGCCTTCTGAGAAGAGGCGGTCAAAACTAAAGTTCTCACTTCGCCCAGAATTGAACCGGTAGCAGTCAAGTCCAAGTCATAGACATGGAAAGACTTTCCAAGTTGAATTGTAAGGTATTTTTGCCTATTATTATTTATACATTAAAGTTATTTAATTTCTTAACATCTGTACATTTTTCTTCTTTCATTACAAATAGGTTTTCTTACATTTTTCTTATTGTATCTCATTGAATTTCCTTCCCATGTTAATTAAAATCTGGTGACTCTGTGATGTTTTTCTCACATTTGTGGTTATAAATAATTATTGTCGTGCCATGATTTAGGTCAGATAACTGGTATTCTTCAATTCTTTACCGTCGGATGTATTTTTGTTAGAGTTTTATATGTAAATTAAAAATTCTTCTTCTTGAACATAGATTCTATTGACCTTATTGGTTCTTTTGGATTCCATCTGTTCCATCGTTCGCCTTAACGGCAATAAGAAAATTAAAAAAATTTAGTATTCCAGATATTATATACATAATGTATCAGAAACAATGTCAATGACATAATATGCAAGTAGCATAACATAGTGACGCGTCGTTATACAATTATAAACCATTATCCACTGTTTCTATAACTGAAACAACATCCTTTATAACAAATATAGAGATTGATAATAACGCAACTACAAATTTTATATCATAAAAAAATATGTTTATTTTATTTTTTTATTAAAAAACTATAATTAAGAACATACAATGCAATAATTTTATAATAGCGTTTATTTCTTGCTCAATTATTTCGCTGTAACGTTTATCTTTAATTTTAAATGGCTTGGCAACTATTAACAATATTATTTATAATTATATCCGCATTGCACTACATGGTCAATTCTGGGTTATTTACAGTGTGGATTCCAAATGTCGACTAAACTTTGCATTGAGGAAGCAATTCAACAAGTGCAACTTTTGATGTACCTACGTAGTATTTGGAATTTCACTTCCGACATTCAAAAAATTGTAGTTTCTTTCTTAAATTACTCACTCAAAACACTATTACGGAAATGTGTAAACAACTAAATCTATTATCATAATGAGCCTGTAACTCGAAACAATTTCGTTGACAAATTTACACTCAATAAAAAATAAAACCGTTTCCACTCTAAACAAATTTAACAACTTGATTGCTCAAACGAAGAAAATTTCAGGTGAAAATTTTCAGTCTATTACTAAAATTTTTGTTAGCTAGGATAATTTATTATGCCTAATGTAATTGAAATCAAATTAAGATAAACCTATTCAACTGTGGAATGTTTCAGAAATGTTAGATTATGTTGCAGGATGTAAGATTACACAGGTTTAACTTTGACTTTTATTTAAACAGCTTCTTTAATAGTTTTTTAAGTTTCATTATAATACTGGTATATAGTTGCATGTCTCAATAACAATTCCCAGTATTCATTGTTGAGTTTTCTTTACCTAGAGTTGCTAGTAATTAACGTAATTACCATCCGGAACCAAAGTTGTTGACACAGACTGTTACATTTATAAATTTAATAACTTCAATAAAGAACGACATACAATGGCATATGCGATAAAATATAACGATACTGTGAAATTCTATTAAATCGGAAAAACTGCGATATTCCATAAGATTTCACGTATTAGTAGTTTTGTGCTATAATATGTTTCGATATTACAATAATGGATTTTAAGCCTGAATAATAAAATAGACAACTAGTCCAGTCATTACGTCGGAAAAATCGGCTTAAAAATGAAAATGAACCGAGAAAGCCAAATTTTGGATATTACGTGGGGGATGGCTAGAAAAGCTTAAGTTCAAATTGTCGACCAAAATAACCTTGTGCAATTTCCGCCATCTTGAAAAAACCCTTAAATTCAGTTTTTTCATCATAACTCGGTTCCCCGTTGAGATACGAAAATTTTTATGGAATACTTTTTTGTTGCTCTTTTCACGATCTACAATTAAGGTCCCATACATTTTTCACGTATCGATCGTCGTTTTCGAGATATCGATCAAAAATATCAAAAATTTGGGGAGAAATTTTTTTATTTCGCTATTTACTTTTTTCTGGTGAAAGATATCGAAAAATGTTCGAAATAAAACTTGTAGAGCGTGTCCAGACCTACAAATTCGTTTGTTTATTTTTCATTTCCGACAAAAATTACGACCTCGAGCGACAAGAATTACGACAAACAAAAAAAATATTTTCTTTCACAAACCAGCTAAAGGCAAAACACCGGCAAAAGTGTACTCTCCAAATTGTTTCAAGCATGATAAGTCTGTTTTTGAGAAGATTCTTTTCATCCATGCTTTCAGCGGTTGTGACACCACGTCATCTTTTTATAACATTGGAAAGTCGAAGTTCATCAGCACCCTCGAGAAGAATCCGAACCTCCGGTCATCGGTAGAATTATTCAAGCAAGAAAAGGTCGATCCGGAGATGCTAGCTTGCGCGGGAAAGCTGTTCCTTATCGCTCTTTATGGTGGTCGTAAAGAGGACACGACGATGGATATTTTGCGATTCCATCGCTTCGCAAAATCAATGACGACAAACAAGACGAATAAACTTTCACTGCTCCCACCAACGGAAAGTGCAGTCCGCCAACACGTTTTCCGGACATATCTACAAGTACAAACATGGCTCGGAATTTTCAAAGATCCTCAGGAATGGGGTTGGCGACAAACAAATTACGGGCTCGAACCAATTTGCACCACAGCCGCACCCGCTCCACCTGAACTTTTAAAACTCATTTCGTGCAAATGCAAAGGAAAGTGTGGAGCTGCTTGTGGCTGCAGGAAAGCAGGAATCCATTGCTCCGTTATTTGCCTGCACTGTAGTGGACAGACATGTGACAATGTCGCCAGAGTCGAGATTTTATTCAACGACGATCACGACGATGACGATGATTACAATTTTTCGACCGTCACAACATCATTTCCTGCGATTGAAGAGGTTTCACGACTCGAAGAGTCTACCGAGGAGGAACTTGAACAGCCAGGACCATCCAAACGACGAAAAACGTGTGAAAAAAATTACCACCTGTAATCATTATTTTTGCTGCATAAAAATTATTTCATCAATAAATTTCATGTATTTGATTTATAATTTGGCTGGTTTATGAATTTTTTTTGTATTGCAATAATTCCCTGAACCATTTTCCATCCATTTTGACGTGTGGATACAACCGAGCGAGCGGCTAAATGAAAACCGGGCACAGTTTTACTGACTTTGTGGCGCGCTAGAGGTCGTAATTTTTGTCGGAAATGAAAAATAAAAAAACGAATTTGTAGGTGTGGACACGCTCTACAAGTTTTATTTCGAACATTTTTCGATATCTTTCACCAGAAAAAAGTAAATAGCGATATAAAAAAATTTCTCCCCAAATTTTTCATATTTATGATCGATATCTCGAAAACGACAATCGATACGTGAAAAACGTATGGGACCTTAATTGTAGATCGTGAAAAGAGCAACAAAAAAGTATTCCATAAAAATTTTCGTATCTCATTGGGGAACCGAGTTATGATGAAAAAACTGAATTTAAGGGTTTTTTCAAGATGGCGGAAATTGCACAAGGTTATTTTGGTCGACAATTTCAACTTAAGCTTTTCTAGCCATCCCCCACGTAATATCCAAAATTTGGCTTTCTCGGTTCATTTTCATTTTCAAATGTATATAATGACTGGACTAAACTATATAAATATAGAATATCATGTGCATATTGCGAATAACTCCAAAACGATGTGCACGTTCGAACTTGTTTCCAACCTTTGCAAAATCTCAGTGCTAAAGTTTTTAGTTTCCGGCCAATTTGTGATTTATTCGAAACCGTTATTTGACACGATCAAATGCAAATATGTGTGCAGTAGATTTATGAATAATATATTTGTAGATATATTTTCTTGTAGGCGTAGTATGGTCACGAAAACCTTAGTGACAGTAGAATCACGTTGAACCCGCCCAAGTCACGCATCACGCTCACGTTTTAACCAACCAACCGCTCCACGATAATATAACCTATAATTATTAATGGAAACCATCACTTGTAGTAAAATTGACTGTCTTGATGTGCATTTCTCCAACTGTGTCTGAATTTTATAAAATTCCAAAATTGATCACTTTAGCGAGCGCACCTTACTTCGTAGGAATTACATCTGCGATCTATGCTATTATCGTCTGTAGGAAAAACATAAGTTTCCATTTTGAAAATTCTTCCATATTTTTAAAAATTCATGTCGTAACCTAACCGGTAAATATTAAGTTCTCTATCATTATTTAAATTACCATCCAATTTGATAAAGGGAGTTTGCCCAAAGCAAACTAAAAAATATTCTAGGTATATATAATATCAAAATCACCTGCTCCAATGTAAACTTAAAAAAATATTATTTGTATTTTATATACCGAGATTTATTTAGTAAAAAAAGACAAAGGCAGCTTCTAAATTGTATCTTCTCCAATATGAAAACTTTTAGCTAAAAACTTCTCCTGTGCAAATCGATTTGAGCGACAGCTTGTCATAGAAAATGGAAAGACGAAAGAGTTTTAAGTAGTTGGTGGAAGTTTTGAAACCGCGTCTTTCAAACAGAAAGCTTTGTGACTGACACGAGTGCTCAAAACGATAGCATAATATCTTACGAATATAAAAATATTTTACAAAATAATATTTGTTTAGTACTTCTTTTATTGGTTGTTAAATTTGTTTCTTATGGAGAAGCGTTTCGAATTTAAGAATGGGGTATCCTGAGCCTGGCATTTGGACCTGGTTGAATTTTTACTTTATCGCTTTATTCTGTTTTAAAATGAGAAAGGGGTTATAAAATCGTAGTTTTGAAGAAATGCCTGTTTGTAAAGCAAATTATTTTAACTATAGTAGGTATAATTTAGGTAGCTCAAATTATTTCTTTAATTATTTAATCAGCATCACATGACGAAGGAACAGTCATGCATCAGAATGAACCAAGTAAAATTATATTAATAATTATCAGTAATTACACTTTATTTTTAACTTTATCACAGGTATCATCAAAATTTTTAACTTAAATTACCTACCATACGTACCTATACATTATAATTTTATAAACTTGCAGACATAATTGTTTTTACCTAATGGTTTTGAGATTTTTACTTTTTGTATCAAGGTTATTGTATCAATTAAATTATTTCATTAAAGTAATTATCGTGATTTTTACTTTGGGTCTATAATTTTTTTCAAAATTTTAACTTAAATCTCGAAACTGATATGTAAAGTAGATATTATGCAAACAGTTATGTAAATACAAAATATGAGGTAGTTTGCCGTGAAGACGTCTAATAATTATTATGTCTTAATTATATATAATTAAGTTGATGTTCTAGAGATATTTTATCGACATGTGCGGATGTAACGTAGAAGAATTTCAGAGAAAGTGTATTGAAGTATATAAAAATTCTTTTTTTATATCTCGTTATCTGATTTTAAGTGTATCGTTGTGTAGAAAATTTAAATTTTTTAGCCTAATTCAAATTTTCTAGTCCTGTAAACTTAAACAGTTTTAAAATCAATAGGAAAATATGCAAGATGAATAATAAAGCACCCATATACCTCTTGGCGCCTGTACCTGTAAGATTATTGATGATGCTTGAAAGCGGTTCATTTTAACATACTCAGTTTCGACATTTTACTAAATTGTTTAATTGTTTGATAATCTTTGATGTGCCGCTAGACATGCCTATGGAGAATTATTTGAAAAAAAGTATAAAATACAAAACTAGTGTTTGGGATTGCCCTTGTTAAATTTTCCTAACGCGATTTTGTCTATCGTATAAAATACTTTTGAAATTGGAACCTAATATCATTAAATGAAATCCCCTACTGATTTGGTAGCTAGGATAAAAAAATCTTGTTTATTTAGGACAAACCCTTATACACAAAGCTTAATAAAGAAGTTTTACCTTTGCTCATTATCGTAACAGAAAAGTTATGTGAGCCCGTAAATTTTTAAAAAGACGGGCATATACTTGTTTAGTTGCTTATTTATTGATTTCGTATTGAAAAGGTATAAGTAGGTAATTTAGTCGCATTATTACCATTCAAAGGTCATTCTCTTGACATCAGTAATTTTACAATTAAAGTATTGACGTTATAAAAATTGCTGTTTAATTGGGCGAGTAATTCAGTATATTGCAGTGGTTTTAACCAGGCATTGTAATCCCACAGATCAAAATTATAAACATAGGATTTCGGGATTGTTTTACAATTTATTCTAGGATCTGTGAATTTTCCTAAAATAAATAATATAATTTCTATTAAATTAATATCTATTAATATTATTAACTCACCGAAAACCGCATCTCAATATTAAATTTATATCAATCTACAGTATACAATACAAATAATATAAGTATTAGAAGTAAAAAATGCAATACATAAATAATATCTTCGGTTTTGTACCGTTTTCACAGCTTTCGGTTTTCCCTACCTGTGTGTCCAATGCGTGTTAAAAATGTATGACTGGTACAGCTTAATGTTGATGACGACGATTTTTTCCATAATTTTTTCTATTTAACCTTGCATTTAAATAAATATGGGCTAGGTTGTTCCTAATGCTGAATGTTTTTTTTACAATTTGCAGATGATTTAAAGGTATTTCTTGAAGTTTAATCAGAGAGAACTAATGTTAACTTTCAGAAAAATTTTCGGGAGCTGCAAGGGTGATGTTTAGAAAATAGAATAAAAGTAGGCACATTTTTATATGCCGCCATGGCTCTTTACAGATTTAAATTCACCAAACTTTGAGTATGGTTTGTAAGCAGATTTGGAATGTCCGGACTATCAAGGGATTTTTATTTTATTTCTCTGAAATTTTAAGAACATAAATATAAACTCAGTTGTGGGTAGAGCTATCAAAAGTTTATGGTTTCCTTTTCGAGCTACGATAGTTTTATCGTCCCATGCGTTTTAGATAACTTCATTTAGGTCATTACTGAGATCAAAATTGGTATAAAGTTTGTTACCAAAATCTGAACCCGCGTTTGGACTTGTTTTATGGGACAAAGTGGATAGGTGTGAAAAAAAATTCACATGTTAAGGTAATTTTTTAAAAAACATCTTTAGGGCGGTGCCCCTTTTTCTCTAAACACTTTTCTATATTTGAATGGATGTTTTCCATTATATTTCTCATTATATTCACCAATGTCCTTCTAAATTCTTCCCTTATATTGCTGAGATTTCAGGCTTTCTTCTTCTTAGTCGTATTGTTCGTTTCCGAACGTCGTGACCCATCTCTTTCTATGCATGTGATGTGCGTTCCAAGTGTTTTCACATACATAGAGGACCTACTTGTTTAACGTGGGCTCCGAACCACGGGAAGTGTAATACACTTCATGTTGAGATGGGCGCTCTTGGCAAATTACCTCGGTAGTTTGCCATTACCTTCCGAGGAGAGACGGCCAGAATAAAGTTCTTACCCTGCCCGGATTCGATCCGAGCGTTTCGCATTAGCAGTAGACGCACTTAAGTGCCCATTCACAATGGACGTAAGCATAAGAATTACATAAGCATAAGCATAAAACATAAACATAAACATAAGCATAAGATGGGACCGTTCACAATGACCGTAAGAATTACATAAAAATTAAAAAACTGCGCAGGCGCTATGAAGTTTCAACACGAAACTATTTTGTGACATAACCTCTCCGTCGTTTAAGTAATTATATCGTTTGTTAAGAATGGATCTACTACCATCTGAACAATTGAAAAATTCAATTGAAAAAAATTCAATTGAAAAATACCATCTGAAAAAACAACCCTGACAGCGTTTCTATTGGTTAGAAAAACGGAGCATCATTCAAATATATATTTTATTTTTATTTATAATTTATAAATATAAATATATTTATAATTTATAAATTTTTAGAGCGTTTACAAAAGAATGTACAATTTTAGGTTATATTATTATTTGAACTGTCACACAAGAAGGTGTGTTCACTGCGTGAAAAACGGCGCATCGTTGAAATTAAGGTTAATTTCCATAAGAAATACGTAAAAGTTGAAATATTCCAACTTCTTATGTAGTTCTTATGTAGTTGTTATGGGCTCCCTAAACATAACAATTACGTAACTGCATTGTGAACGCTCCCATTTAAAACCAGGTATCCAACTTTATGTATTTCTTATGCTTATGTTATGCTTATGTAATTCTTATGCTTACGTCCATTGTGAATGGGCACTAACTGCCAAAGCTATGATCATCTCTTTTTCTTTTCAGGCTTTAGGTACTTAAAAAATATTCCAAGTTTTCGGATCTGAGAACCTCAAAGGAAATCTTCATTATAGAATATTAAACGAATTGGAAACAAATATCGTATTTCCTTCAAGACATTCATATTACAACGAAGAGAAAATTGATCTGTAGTTTCCTTAATATGATTGATGATTAACTCTGTAGGTAATTCAGTTTATCAAATTGACGGCATTCTCCTACATGGAGAAGAAGCATTTTAAAAGTTTTCGATTCATAAATTAATGAGTAACAGGATAGAATCAGATGGAACTCTATACTCGTGAAGTCAATGGTAATTCATGTAATGTAGAATTAACAAAGGTACTGAAATTAGAGAAGGGGAAGTACCCGAAGATAATAAAGAGTTAATATGCAACTTACTGATAAAATGGAATGTATTACAGTCAGCACCGCAGATAGGACAAGGGCAAGTGGGGAGCCTACCTAGAGCGTAATTCGACCAAGACCTTTTCCAATTAATGTACTTTAATTTATAGTACAACGACTGAAATTTTCCCATAAGATGAAGAAAGCTCACAGCTAGGGTCCTATTTTTTTACTCATTTTGGAGCTATATTGCGTCAACTAAACAGCAAAAAATAGACGTTCTCCCAAGGGCTGCATCTCCAAAACTATAAGAATAATAATTTTGCGAATAATACCTATTTTGGGTATAGGATGCATAATTATGTAGAAATGGTTAATTCACAATTTTGTGATTTTTGGGACTATATCTTCGACCAATTTTCTCTTGCTCCGGTCCTGATGTCGAAAGCTGAGGGTTAGCTATCCGATTCCAAACTAAACGGTTCAAGCAAATATCTGATTTTCGAGATATTTCCAGCAAATATATTTATTCAACGGACATATAGTTAAATTGTAGATTAAATAAATAACACTTTCCTCAAGTTACAAAATTTTATTTTATACTATGTAGTTTCAAATTTCTTCTTAACTTCGTAACTTGTAGTGGGGAGAAAATTTCCTATAGGGTACTCTATACGTTCGCTGTGGATCTGATTACAGTTTACCAACTGGAAGAGCTTATTTCAATACTTTGTATGGCCGACTAAAATCAACATCAATGATTGTACAAGCGGGTTATTTTGATCCTGCCTCCTGAAACTTTTGGTTTTGAATAAAATTCAACGAAATGTCAAAATTACATTAATTTGTCTTTGCATAATATTCTCTTTGAAGAAACATTGGTTTATCACAACATGTCGGCATCGCAGTGAAGGCGGTATTGAAGAATTTTTCTAGCAGTTAATAGATTCTCCTTTACTCCTTCTCCTCGAAGAAGTTCCAATCTACTCCCAAACTTTCCTCAATAAAACTCTAATTGTTGTTAATGAAAATTTATGTATTGAATTTCAATAGATTTGTCAAGCCCGCATTTCATTTAGGCTTGTAGAAGCCAGCTTCTAGAAGCCCAAAATTTGTAATGCATGGCGTTATATGTAATTAAACTCACTTGGGCTGCTACAAGCCGGTATCGAATTTCACCAGCCAAGTATCGAATTTCACCAGCCCGGCTTGTAAACTTGTCCACGTGGAGTACTCTACGTAATTGGTTAATATTTAGAATAAGGACTTATTATTGGATAATATAAAATGCTCGACATGGAGTAGTGTAGTTGTAATTGGTTAATATTTAGAATGAGGACTTATTATTGGATAATATTTGTATTACGAAAATTCTCTTAGCAGGTCTACGTCAGGTCCACGTGGACCCTGATGTCAGATGCATTTCTATACCAGGCCGGCTTGTGACGCGGAGAGTTGTAAATTTTTACAAGTGAAGCTGCAGAAGCCCGGTAATTAGATACTTCTAAATATTAGATAATAATATGTGTTGTAAAGTTATTACTAATAATAATTTATTTATGTAATTGATAAGCAATATGAAAAAAATTGAATATTGATTACTAATAATTTTCTTACCTTTCCAATAATAACATCCAGTAGCTTCCTTCGACGCGTACTATTTATTTTATACATTCTTGTTGTAGGTGTCAATCATCGTAACAAAATTTTTGTTATTCGATGTCATCGTTAATTTTGATTTTGACAACAAGTAAACAATTTTAAAATTAAAAAGTGTTCCGAGAACACATGTTAGATACAAAATAATATTATATATTATTTTGAATATAAAATTTGGAAACAGAAAATTCTGTTGTTCGAAAAAGAATATTAAAATTTGATAACGTAACAAATTAACGATGACATCGAATAACCAAAATTAAAATAAAAAATTTCGACATCAATATTCCATTTTTTTCATATTGCTTATCAATTACATAAATAAATTATTATTAGTAATAACTTTACAACACATATTATTATCTAATATTTAGAAGTATCTAATTACCGGGCTTCTGCAGCTTCACTTGTAAAAATTTACAACTCTCCGCGTCACAAGCCGGCCTGGTATAGAAATGCATCTGACATCAGGGTCCACGTGGACCTGACGTAGACCTGCTAAGAGAATTTTCGTAATACAAATATTATCCAATAATAAGTCCTCATTCTAAATATTAACCAATTACAACTACACTACTCCATGTCGAGCATTTTATATTATCCAATAATAAGTCCTTATTCTAAATATTAACCAATTACGTAGAGTACTCCACGTGGACAAGTTTACAAGCCGGGCTGGTGAAATTCGATACTTGGCTGGTGAAATTCGATACCGGCTTGTAGCAGCCCAAGTGAGTTTACTTACATATAACGCCATGCATTACAAATTTTGGGCTTCTAGAAGCTGGCTTCTACAAGCCTAAATGAAATGCGGGCTATAGGCCATACTTGCAATTGCGTTGTTTGGTTCAAGTTTTAGTTGCACGCAAAAGTAACCATAAAAATAAATATGTTGCAATTTACAAACCTTGAGTAGTCTTCATTGCCCAATGATTGGAGACGAACGGAATTCGATTTATTAATAAATTCAAAAAAGACACTAATGAAATTTAAATTCAAAATTTAGAAATTTGCGGAAGCGCGTCGATAACAATATCGATCTTTATTTTAGACCCCTTTAATCCTTCTCTTTGAAGGAACTTCTTACGGTTACACTATTAGACGGTCCCTTGCCACTCCAAACATTGCCTGTATCCTCGAACCCACTGGAATTTCGCGTGATGATGGAAAACGGGGCGACGCTGATGCCTTGACATCAAGGAAGAGTCTTAGTGAGGGATGCGAACCTAGCTCTTATAGGCATTTAGATATTTCGTGCCACATGGCTGGTTCAGCAGCGGGAAAAGCGGAAAATTTAAAACATGCAAAATATAAATCAGAAAAAGTCGACAATGATTGGGACACTGAAGTAATAACGCAAAGGATTTGATCCATATAAGATCGGTTGTTTACTAATTATTGTTCTGTCGGGAGATAGCCCCGCAAAGAGTTTTCCACTACAGAGATTCAATTTGTGCATCCAACGAGGGAATGCTGCATAAGTACTAGGATCGATACCCACAGTATCCAATGAACGAATTCTTCCAACTTTTAAATTTTTCAATAATTTATTGTTGTTTGAAGTTTTTGAAAATTTGTTATTTATACTTGCTGATTGTCAATAACATTTTTATAGAAATCAAATTTTAATTAATTAAAATAATGGGGTAAAAAATCTTCTTATTCTCCCCATCACTCAAGAAACGAGATAACAATTGATGGATTCAAAGTTTGCTCATTGAAGCATCTGGGATGTAACATTTTAAAATTTCACTTTCAATCCTTGTAGTCCAATTTGCACAAATTCGTTTAAAACTCATCACCAAATAGATTCGGCATTTTCTGCATCTCCACTTCTAGAATTTCTTCCAACGTGAGATATTTTAAGGTTGTACCAAGGCCAGCTAATTTAGATTTTCGACAATAACATTCGACATCTCTTGTATCAGGAATCATATTGGTATCCGCTGTACTTGTGGAAGCTCGTTTGCTACCTATTGACAGTCGAAATGGTAATTTTATAATAATTTATACAGTTAATAATAATTGTTAATAATTACTTCAAAATGATCTTCGCATACATCATTATATGGGGTTGTGCTCCCGAATTACGTTTTCATCCGACTACTGTAAACCATAATATTTTGCGGTATATTCGTCTTTCGGAAAACTTTTGTATTACTTTTTGCAGATACATTGGAACTCGAAAATCGTAAATGTTTTGACATTTTTAATCATAATACCGAACTATTACAAGCGTCAACAAAGCCCTAAATATCCCTAAATAATCTGGAGATAACGTCACAACTTGAATAAATAATTCAAATTTATTTGTATTTCATTATTTAATTACACATCGAATGAGCCGCTTTTAGAACAATCTAACCATATTACATGGCAAAGGACATCCTAAGGATCGTATTTACAAAAAAAAACACTGTCGGTACCCCATTGAGGAATTGTTAGGTAGTTTTGTTTCAGAGATTAGAATTACTTTTTTATGATATAGCTCACCAAAGCTATGCCGGCATGAGCTGCCGTTAATCTGAAGTTGTGAGATGCGCCAAAAAACGAGTCCCTTTCGAAAAACTGAGACCCTAGAAAATATTCTTCAAAAAAGTGTAAAGAATGATCAACTTTGAAAGCTTCTAGCTAAGCCATTATTTGGGCTAGAAAGTTATCTATGCGGAAATAAACAGGAAAAAAGATCTACATAAAAATGTGAAAACTATGTTATTAGAGACAACAATAAAAAAATGAGGTTCTTTGTAGGGTGAACCCTCGGAATCTATAGAAACTAGAACAAAAATTTTTTCTATAAACTTTGGACATGGGATACATTTGAAACGGCCAATACGTAACTTTATAATTTTCACGACCTTCATTAACAAATTTTCTCATGTTCCGCTCCGAGCCTGATATCGAAAACTTAGGGACTGATTTCCGAGACCAAACTGAAGGACTTCAGCAAAAAGTAGCATTTTCGAGTTATTTCTGCCCAGATCCCTTTCCCGGTCTATTTTCGAAATCTATTAGGCTATTAAAAATCGTCAAGAATTCTGGATCGCAAAATTATAAACACAATTTGAGCTTGTGGCTAAACCGAATTTTATTATGTGGGAAAAGGGGTGGGCTGTATAAATTAATTAAACAAAAACAGGACAGTAAATTCAATATGAATAAAAATAAGAATAGCGAAAAACTGTAATTTCTGTTTCAGGCGGCAAAATTCAGATTTCAGAAGGAGACGAAAATCGTCGAATAATAATATAACGTCATAGAACCTAGAACGAGGAGGTCGTTAGCTTACAAAAATAAAGAATATACAACATGCATCGTACAAAATGTAATTATACAACAGTTCATTTAACTTACGACAAAAAAAGGAGTACAAGAAGGGTATATGCGGAAAATGTAACCTCACACCAGAAAATCTGTCTGACGAGTGTCACATTCCTTCAGATGAAACTACGTAACACTGAAATGTACTTTTGTTGGTTGTAATTTTAAATTACAATCGATCACAGCAGTTGTACTATATTCATCTGAGAGCTAACTGATAAAAAAGTTTTGCTATCATAGGCTCTGATTGTGTAATATCGGATAGGAAAACCTTACGGAAGTTTGGAAATACTTACTGTAGTTCAAAACATTCTCAATAGCTAGCACTCTTAAAGTACTTTACCACCAATAGAAATTCAAAATTATAATATTAAAGGAAACTTTTGAAACTTTCATAAGGAACCCGCCAATATTAGCGAATACACCTCATTATATTAATTTATACTAACTCGACTTACTAGGTTCTACAATTGCACGCCAGTATTCTTGATTATAACAACATAATAGAAAAATAAAAATAAGAAGAATGTGTGGTTTTTATTATTTGTCGATGAAAAATAATAATAAGTAGTACATTAAATTTATTGGCAGTACTGCAATATAGACAAGTTTTTATTTATTACCTGCGAATATGAGGCAAAAAATCGACGAGATTTGCGGAAAAGGGGTATCTTGCACCAATACACGACGTCTTGGCACTTACTGCGCTTTATGTTAAACAGTTTTAGTCGATAAAAGTATTCCAGTTCTTGAACATTAATCTTATTTAAGAGATTCTGCACCGTGCAACTTTTTCGTATTCCTAAACATGATAATTCTGCTAAAGGGTCACCACTTGCCAAAAATAATAACGATGTAAACTATTGAACATGCTGACCGAAGAGTAGTCAGAGCTACTTATTAAATTGAAGGCAATGAGGGTTAAATTATTAAAACTATTTTTGAGATGGTCATGGGTTAGCGAGTTTAGCTGCTAGTGGCAAGGTTTTGGTTCGTTCCCCAATGAAATCCGGAAGGTAATGGAAAACTATCGAGATGTGAATCTATATAATAGAGAAACATAACCATATAGAGACCCGATACGGCGTTTGGAAGAAAGAAGAAGAGTTAACTTGCAACTCTTGCGTGGTAGTTGCTCAGTAGCGTAATTTTATAATCACATTATGGTGTGGGCAATCAGCCCTAGATCATCCATTATAAATTTTGGGAAAGATAATATTGTAATATTATTGAAATACCATACGACTGTTTCCCAAATTTCCCAAAAACCAACGTATTCATACACAATTATAGCTTCCGTTTCAAGGAGAAAATAAATGGAATCTTAAATCCATAATAACTTCAAACAATCAAGTAGCAAAGACCTTAAACATTAATATTGTCATGTGGGCTGCAAAAAAAATTAGATATGTTACCGTAATTTCAAATATCTTATTAACGTTTCCAAGGATGGAATAACCACTTTAGTTTTCAAGCAAACATTCTTTGAGATCAACCGCAGGCGTCACAAAATGAACAAAAATCAATCTCTTATATTTCAAAAGTCAATATGTTCAGATTTTATTTGTATAGCCCCACCGGGATTTGCAAGCAAGTTCTAAGCAATGTGTGCAAAAATTTTGACATACCTGATGGGAAAAAAGTACAGTATTTGGCAATAAAGTTTGAGTACCTCTGCTATAACAAATCTGGAAAAAGTGCTATTAAAAAGTACTACCTATTTATTAAATGTTGAAAATTTACGTTAATGTTGATAGGTTATTTGAATGTTTGGGTGGGATGACGACTTTTTATGCGCAAACATAATAAGCGATAGAGCTTGAGGTTACATACTCGTACAATGCCAACGTAAATCAATAATTTAATTTAACTTCAATTTTTAATTGAAACTTTCTTAATGAAATTAAGGTTGCCGTAATCAGCAAAAAAGTATAAAATAGTGCGAAACTGGATCTCTTATAAAGATGTGAATTTCTTCTTGCACAAAATTGGTCACAAATACAGGAAGCATTGTTGTTTTTTATTTAAGAAATCATAATTGAGGAACAAGCAGCAAAGATGTTTTAACCTTTTTTTGGGTTTTTGTTGTATAAAAACAATTACGAAGTTAATTTAGTTTGATGAACGTTAATGATTATGTGTGGCGTATAATGTACAATTTCAATTAAAAAATTTGCCCACCGAATAAGCATACAAAGATTTAAATGATATATAATTAATCATAAAAATTATAGCTATTTGGTTAATGATTTATAATATAAAAAGGTAGGATTGTTTGTGTAATTGTGTAAAAATTTCTCTATTGTGACTTCTTTTTCGTGCTATGCTGACATAATTTAAAAAAAGCAATAAAAATTTTAGAGTTTTCTATTACCAAGTTTTCGCATCAAGTCGATGTGGAATTGACCGAAATTCCTAATTACGAGTCCTTGTAATATTTTTGAAAGTGTAAGTTTTCCTTATCGATGATAATTTTTCGCGTATGAAACAATGGGATAAAGAATGGTCAGGATGCATGTCAAATAAAATTATCTAAAATTGTAATAAAATTGGCCCATTACCATTTTGCGTGATTATTTTAACTTCCGAAACTTTAGTTTCCCCCCATTCGCTAATAAGTGATAAGTAGAGTATTTTTTTATTTTCCATGTTAGCATTGTTTAAAACTTTTATTATAAGCACGACATTATTTAATAAATTGTTTTGGCATATTTTGTACAAAAACTATTATTAATGAAGTTTTCCTTCTGACGGATACATTAGAACCACGGTCAGTTGTAACAGTTGACTAATTTGCTAAGACTGGATGATAAGATTGCTAATCTTTTAATTTTAATTATCGCGATGTAGAAAAACATAAATCAAAAAGGTTGATATTGGGAGCGATTTTAAAAATTTTGAAAAAATCAAGTTAAAAGTTGATGTAACTACAATATTAGTCAATAAATATCCCATCTTCTGTCAACTTTCCGACGCAGTCAATTGGTCATGCGTCATGTTAAAGAATGAGCTTTTCTTTGTCGGTTAATATGATCTAATTTAATATATACGGTAATTTTTTATTCCTATTAATCATTTCTAACACCTAAACGTGTTCTTTTTGACAACTAACGCTTATTATTACGTATCAATATTTTTGCAAAGTATTTTTTAATAAATTTTGTGGGATAGTTAATTAAAATAAAAAACTGAAGAGTACAACTGTATTAATTATTGTAAAATTGGTTTAGAGGTGTAGGTCGTCTTGGTATACACGATATAATTTTTTGTAGACGCGAATATAAAAAGTTGAGTTTCTTTGACGTTAGATGGATCATTTTTCAAATCGCTTGCGGCTCAGCTAGATGTTTTGATGCGGGCCTATTATATGAAGAACTCAAAGTTATTTTTAAAATACGCGGCTGTAAAAAATAACTTAAAACAGATAAAGATGGAAGCCATTTGGTTTGTTCCTTCACCGGAACTTGATTCATCCTTGGATATGGAGTGGAGACAGGGTCGTCTAACAAAAACCTAAGAAAAATAGTCTTTATAAAGATGATAAAAGCACGTCTTTGCATGTTATATGACAAACACGAAGTGAGTGACTGAGATATTCTACAAGAGATTTTATTGTTGACGACTTTGTTCGTTGATATTTCGTCGTTTTTAAAAATGCGGATTATAAATGAAACGAGCTTTTGTATTCTTGATGTATATTTTTAAACATTTGAATCGTGTATCGTTCACAATTTTTGTGCAGAAAAATGGGGGAGTTTTTAGCGATTGCACGAAATATCAATAATTGGCATTCAGAGAAGCGTTTTCAAATAAAACTAAAAATCGCGCTAAGCTGGATTTTTTACATCAACTGAATATGAAATGAGACTTTTTCAATTAAATCACAATTTGGAATATACCAAAACGGGGTTGGGAATTGTCAGCAGCTGCGCCATCCCGAACTGTCTGCCAGCAATTCGTCAAATCGAGCTTTGCAAGAAATTTACGCAAAACCCAACAAATTAAAAAAGCGATTGTAAATTAATCTGCATTTTTCCACTATTAATATAATAATGCACTAAGAAAAGCCATCGACCCAAGTTGCACCGACCCTCAAGACCCTCCCGCAATCGCTCAGCTTGCCTGAGACAAGACAAATCGAATGTCAGCCGCTAATAAGTATCTAGCAATCGTTGGACAAATGTATTTCCTTGCTCGTCGAGGCCGACACAAAAACTCATCCCGTGCTTTGTAATTTGTATCGCTAAAGATAATCATAAGACTCAAACAGGATTCGAAAGGAATGCATAAATTTGATGAGAAACCACCTGAATTACCTGTCGCTCTGAATAATTGAGTTCCTCCACTATCACCATTGTTAGCTTTTATTACTCGCATAAACCGTAATTTTTCACATCGAAGGCCGTTTTTCGAACGAAATAAATTAAAATTTATATTGTTAACCAATTTTCCTGATAAACCAATTTAACTTAGCAAATTGTGTAAAACAACGACGTCGAGGCGCTCGCCAGTGGCGTTCTTGTTAACTACCCAATAAGAGGCAATCAGTGGCTTGTCACTGTCGTTACGCTACTAGTGACGTCACACGTGATGGATTACTCTTCTTAGATCCTCTTGCATGGATTTTCAACTTGTTGGTTGTCTAGTTGTTCACGTTGTTGACGTTGTTTAGGGTGCTTGTTTTCTAAGATTTCCACCATCTACATTACAAAATGACATCTTTCCCAACGTATTCGTCTGTAACGTTTAATTAAACTTTAGGCTGTTATAAATAAATTTCGAATTTATTATTTTTATCGTCGTTGCATCAAGTCTTAAGGAATTATAAAAGCACTAACTTTTAGCCACTCTTTTCATTGTATTCAAGTTCCCCACGTTCAACTGCTCCCTATGGACCCACAAAGCTATTACTTAATGAACGAATTAATGGAATATTTACTCACCCAAAAATTGTTTTTGTGTACGTAACTCAATAAAATTGCATTTTAAAAGCTAATATTCGACATTTTCGGGGGTTCACTTTTCGTGCAGGTAACAAACTCTACCGATACGCGCGGCGAGTTGCATATCCTGAAGGTGGGAAAAACGATATTGCTGCAGTTTAAATTCAAAACAATTTTAATAATCTAAAAGGTTTGTATTAGCAAGTATTAGGTAGGTAAATTTTCAAACTAATACTGTCTAAACACTTCCTCGGTATTGAGGTTACATGTAACATAATCAAGAAAGATAAGCAAACGTTGAGAACCCTCACGGTAAATACTTACTAAAGAGGGAAATGAGAAGCTTTGGGGTGAGTAATGAGCAAGTCTCTATCTGGAATGCTCCGAATCGGGATCAATGACAAGTGCAAGCGAAGAGCGGTTAATAGGTGTTTGTGATAACGGGGATGCGATAAAGCGAGTGGTAAATATACTGGAAACGGAAAATGCATGATCAATGAGAATGCCTACGTAGCAGGAAATTATTTCTGAAAATTTTGTTTTAATCTTTCCAACTTATTATTAATTGGATTTTTAATTGTTTTTAAACAAATTTAAATTATAAGTTTTTGAATTTTCAGAGGTCTACACGAGGATGCGAAATAAATAATATTAATTAATCGAATTTTCCTTTCAATTATCAATTTTTGCCATACGTTGAACGAAACTTTTCCCGATGCTGACATACTCGTATCAAGCCCAGAATTATTTCGTAATTAAACCTTATTATTTTTTAGTGGACAATTTAAAAGCGTAACTAGAAATATTTGAAATAGTCTCCATCGATATCTTTGAGCACGTTGACAAGATTTTAAGTAGTTGTCGTTTTAGTCATTACGCGAACATAAAAAGGAAGCGAAGTCGATAAAGAAGTTAACACGGCAGCCTGATAAGTGAAAACTTTATCTTAAAGTTTCATAAATTTTAATAAAGTGTTTTCGTATCGAACATCAAATGAAATCGAAATTGCGTATTTTCGTGTTTTGGTAATCATTTGGAGTTGGTCGCGTCGATAAAGTTATATTCTTTCATCAACGTAAAAATATCATCTTACAAAAAAAAACTTATATTAGTTATATCTGTTTGTTTGTGCGTTTGGTCTCGCTTCCCTCTGATATAAACGAGCCCCTTTATTATAAATCTTTCCCGTTTAAATGTGGTGTAGACATACAACATAGAGCGAGCGATGTAAAAGAAAAAGAATTAGCATAATCAGAATAATTTCCAGCAGCTGACAGTTTATTTTCTTCTTTTTCTTTCTTCCCTATCGCTAAATTCGAGGTTTACGTTAAAAACTTTCTAAGGCTCTGAATGTTTTAGTAAAGTTATAGCTTTCGAATGCTTTGCATATAGAAAGAGTGGGTAGAGGAATTATGGTATGGCTTGAAGAATAGGGTGTCGATACGAAGGCACGAAAACTATCAAATATTGAAATAAAATTCATCTCCTAACATCACTAACAGCTGCCACTTGTTTTAACACTTTTTCAAATCTTAAACAAATATTTAAAAAATTCAATTTCATTTCTATAGCATCCTTTTTAAATTATCCAAATTTAAATGATTTCATATTGAAACCGAAATCCACGAAAAAAAATTCTAAAGTAAAAATAAGTGGTCCATGTATTTAGGAATCTTTCGGGAAGACCATTTAAGTTTTCAAACCACACACACGCGTGGACAGAGATTACACACGTTCCTAGCTTTTCAGAATATCAAACACGAGATAGTCCTTTTCCAATGTTGAAAGTTCAGGTCACGTCTATTTTCGACATTCACGAAACTACGGCGACACCTGCAGTCATAAAAAGTGTAGCAACGCTTTCCTGTTGCTTAATCATTCAAAATAACTAAAAAGTAACTTTCCTCGATTTTATGTTTTAATTTAAATATTCAATGTTGAAATTATCCATTTGAAAAACTTTTGGTGTCGCTCGTAATGGATTTCTAGGTGGAATGTTGCATTAAATATATTGAATTAGAATCGACATTTTGTACATTTTTGATAAAGTTGTATAGTATCTATCTATAGATTAAAGTATTCAAAATGTTTGGTTAGCATTTGATGCTACCCTCCTATGCGTATCAGCAGAATTCAAATGTAAATATGCCATGTCATCGGAGTGGCAGCACTCTCGGATCTTGCTGTCTGTCAGTTTAAACCGTCTCAAACAAGATGGATGGGTGTTGAATGGAAATCGTGCAAGTGCTCGGATCTATGACTAAAGGGTGCATATCATAGAAATATTATAATTCAAACATTACATATGACATATAATTAAAAATGCATAAACTCATCCATTGGGTGCAGGATGTACAAGAAATATCTCCAAATGTTACAGCACTTTTCTCATTAATTTCCCATTTCCTGAATTTAAAAAAAAATTATTTTGATTTCAAACAATCGCGGTATAAGTTAAATTATATTAAGTTATCAAACTTACCAAGTTTGTCTATAGAATAAATTAAGGAAGTAGTTTGTTCTTCCACATTTGTTTCTCCTTTGCTGCAATGTAAAAAAACTTACAGAGAAATTTCCTGAAAACTTTTAGTTATAGTGTAGGTGAATCCTAATAAATCCTTAGTAACATAAGCGAAATAAAAATTCAAATCGAAGAGTCGATATAAATTTTGAATAGAAGGGTAGCTTCCGATAAATACTGCAATGACATCTATTGTTGAGAAAAATATATTGGGCAGGAAAAACAATGTGGTTGTTCAGTATATTATGTTTAAACGTGAACGTAAGGAAAAAAGGTTACTTTCGGGAGAATCCGCAAAAACCAAATTTAAAAAATCGTACAGCTTAACGTGGAATATGAACCTCGTCACAAATAATTATGGTGCTATTTATATTTAAACTATAATTGAATATTATGATGTGAGGAAGAAAGTGAAGTGACAAGAAAAAGCTGTAATTTAATGCAATTTTACAAAGTTACTAAACTTCTAGTTACTCTAACTTTTAAAACGGTAATCATATAAAACTGCATTTAGAAATAGTTTTATAGAGAATTTAGTTTTGTTTAATATTGGTAAAAAGTTTTATTGTAAAATAAATGAAAAAGACGGTAAATATTAAAATTATTCTTTAATTAACTAGTTAATTTTTAAAGTTTACTTTGATGTGAAAAAGAAAATATTGACGACAAACATAATTTTGACTTTTTGTTTACTTTAAAAGTAAGTTACAAACTGTTGAGGGGGGACTTTGTATGCCAGTTAGGATTCAAATTAAATCAGTTAAAATTGCTTTCATATTGATATTTATTTTACTTCTAAATTTACGTATTTCATGCTAATGTAGGTTTTTTGAATTATTTAACCAAACATTAGCATATGAAAATTATTAAATTAAAAATAGATTTGTCAATAAAAACATCAGAAGAAGACAGTAGCTGCTGTCGGAAGCTTAGGAATTAAATTAAATTTTATAAGTTTACTCAAAATTTTACAAGTATTATTGTTTTAAAAATCCATAACTGTATTACTTTTATGAAGCTTTAGAATAGATTTGACAGAGTTGTAGACAAAAAAAAATTTTTTTTTTAAATAAAACCGACTTCAAAAAAAGCACTACAAAAAAATTGCACTAAAAAGTAAAAAATAATTAGAAGTTATTAGAAGAAGATTTAACAGAAATTAGAAGTATATTTTTACAGTGCTGAGCATAAAAATTAATGTATTACGTCAATAATATACAATTATTATTATTTTTGGAGTCGGTGCCAGCCAAGGTTAACAAACGTGTATTAACGAAGTAGCGGAGTACCAATTTCTTAACAGCTTGGCTGGCACCGACTCCAAAAATAACAATAATTGTATATTATTGACGTAATACATTAATTTTTATGCTCAGCACTGTAAAAATATACTTCTAATTTCTGTTAAATCTTCTTCTAATAACTTCTAATTATTTTTTACTTTTTAGTGCAATTTTTTTGTACCTAGTGCTTTTTTTTGAAGTCGGTTTTATTTTTTTTAAATTTTTTTTTGTTTCTTGCTTTTTAGTGAATCTTGCGTTCCTTAACTGATTTATCGAAAGCGAATATGGGTAGACCTACTAAACGCGCTGCCCATATGCGTTACAATCAATAATAAACGCGCTGCCCATATGCGTTACAATCAATAAAAACCAAAGTACTCAACCGATTTTGATGAAATTTATATGGGACCAATCTGAAACTATATCCTTTCGAATTGTGAAAAAATTTTGAAAATCGGTTACTAAATGACGGAGTTATGAGGTAACAAACATTACAAAAAATAAATTACAGCCGAATTGAGAACCTCCTCCTTTTTTGAAGTCGGTTGAAAATAATGGCTAATCTTCATAAATTTCAAATTCATAAAACTAAAGTTAAAATGCATTCAAATTTTCAGCAATAACACGATTAAAAATAATCCAGGATATCAACAGTTCAATTGTAAACAAAAGAAAACATGAATAAAAACGGGGGGGGGGGGTTGAATTATTGAAAATAAATATTTATTTATTTTAATATACCACAGAAGTTATTATTTATGTTAAATTATAATATTTTTAAATAGATTCGAATTAATATGGGGAGTATGGGTAACAGTGGGACAGGTAATCTGCTCACATAAATTAATGGCACTTCAGTATAATACATTTAACCTTCAAAGGTACCGTTCTATTCCATTTTAATGTATATATGGTGGCAATTTTGACAGTTATGAGGTGCAACTGGTTTTCTAGAGGCAAAAATAATTTTCAGAAGTGATTTCTTGCGACGATTTTTAAAAAAATCAAGCAGTTATTTTGTTAAGATTTTGAAGGGTTTCGTGAATAATTAATCGATTTGGGTTAAGATAATTGGATTCACATTTCTAAATTAACACTGCGATTGGCAGTTTTTAACTTTTAAAAATTTGCTGATATGGGTAACAGTGAGACATTTAAAATGATTAACAATAAGACGTTCTATTTCTTATTACTTTTTTTTAAAGTTCTTTATGGTATAGCAAAAGTTGCAAAATGGGTAGCAGTAGGTAGAAGCAATTCTATGAGAACGAAGAATAAAATCTGTGGCAAAAACGGAGCATTTAATGAGTTTTATTGAATAGATATTGTCTGAAATCTTAAACTTAGCACCCAAGCACAATATTTTATCTACATTATTTGGTAAATAAATACTAAAACACATTTTATTAATATCAATAATTAATGTCTCACTGTTACCCATGTTCACCTACTAATTAAAGTTATTTTGCAAAACATAATAATTATTAAAATAATATAAATTAATATGATCAAAGAAAGGGTTATGGATCTAGAGGATAAACATGTTTTTCTTAAATGTTTTCTGCGCTAGAGGATTACATTTTCTAAACGCATAAAACTTCTTCCTCGTAATTTAGAGCTATGCTCTACATCAAACTTCCTTCTATATGTGTGGTGTGTGTATAAAGTATTATCACACATATAGGGGACCTACAGTTTAAAGTGGGCCCCTAACCATGGGAAGTGTCATACAGTAACATTTTGAAAGGGTTTTTGTTGGCACATGTGTCGGCTCGTGACTTGTTTTATTGGGAGGGCACAAAATATAATAAAGAAAAATTAAAGAAAAATATAAATTTACTTATTTACTTAAATTTAATTTGGAAACTGAAAAATTATTATAACATTAATGGTTTTAACCCCCTTGTCCTCCCTCATGACCGCCACTGCACACGCAGTTGAGATAGAACGACTGATAGCACTATTTAATTAAATAAATATTTGGATCACTTATTAACTAAATTTGAAAAAAAGTAATAACAAAGCGAGACACAGAAAAAATACAAAATAACAAATTAAAATAATCGTCTTTTCATACTCTTTCAATAATGAGCAATTTGCGATGCAAAACTTGCTTCGTACTTGCATACGTGCAATGTTGGCTTATAATCTTGACTATGAAAGTTTCTGTCTACATGCGTCCCGAATTAACTAAACAAAAGCGATAATAAATCCCAATAAATATTAGTGGGCTGTTCCACGAATTTCCTAAAAAAGGCACATTTCCAAATCCAGACCAGGTAAATCTATGCACTAAAGTTGAGGTACACTGATGGAGTCTTGGCGCTTCGAGTTTTGCACAAAGAAATAAACAAGAATCCGTTAAGTTCTTCATTCTAATAAGGAGTTCTTAGAAATCCACTAAACAAACATATTTCTGTTTTCTATCAGTCAGCCGTTATATGCTTGACGTTGCATCACTGACTCATTTAGAATTCAAAGAATTTCAGAAAATGTGAAAAGCGAAAGAGTCTTTGAAATATTTATGTAACCTTCTGTGATTATATCAAAAAGTGAAATTAACTTAAACAACTTAAGATTTTTTTTGTCTCTTCAAAAGTTAGGGGGGGGGGGAGACTTAGGCCCACATTGGGCCCACATAGCTTCCCCATAGTTACTGAATTATAGGGTACATTTTACTTTTTGTTGATTGAAGTACAATAAAGTAGATATTTGACGGCTTAATATTTAATTTAAATTTCAAAGTTTCATTATATTCAAAAATTTGGGACACCAACCATTTGGTTTCCAAACCAGATTCTCTGACTTTCTCAGGTTTTCCCTGATTAAATTAGAATTTTCCGTGACCTGTCGCAACTTAGCAAATTCGGAAAATCAAATGCAGATGGACTAAATATATCAATAATATCCAATATAAAAAAAAATAATAAAAATTAATTTTAATGAATAAGATGTTTTTTATAATTATAATTGTTTTAATAAGTTTTAACAAAGAGGATGTACACATCTAATAAATTCGGAGTTTATCAAGCATTCCAGGTTTTCCAGAAAAGTGGGAACCCAGAAATTAAAATTTCAAAATGGAAACCACAAATTATTATTTTTCATTTCAACTTTTATGACCTAATTTTCAAATAATTATTCCGAATTCAGGGTTTCCATTTAATCGTCCAAAACAAATTCTAAGTAAATTCGAAAAATCTAATGCAAATTGACTTTTTTTTTGTAGTCAACGAATATTTCCTGACCCAAGTTTTAATAACTTTTAATGACATTCGCCCCAAAATAAAAAATTTCCTAACTTTCCATACCAAATTTGTACATTTCTGACTTTTCCAAATATTCCAGGTTTTCCAGAAAAGTAGGAATCCTAAAAATATGATTTTTAAATGAAAGACAATTGAATTTAGATAATGAGGTCCTTTAAATTAAAAATTCGTAAAATTTATAAATAATTACTCGGTCTCAGTACTCTCGGTCCCACGAGATGTGGGACCAGAAATGTGGCGAAATTAATAAATGCATTGGTGGTAACACTCGCGCAAGCAAAGCGTGGAAATTATTACGGGATATGCGAAGAGATAGCAAAGACAACGGGAAAATTAGTTTAATATCAGTGCAGGAATGGAGAGCGTACTACAAAATGTTACTAACTGAGGATCGAATGGAATTAATTCTGCGGCAGAATTAGACGGAATTTCACAAAACGAAATGAACCATATAGTACACTCGTGCATAAATGCTGCAGAAATTAAAAAGACGGCTAGCGAAATGAAGAGTTCAAAGGCCCCGGGCCCAGGGAATGTTCCTATAGAATTGATAAAGTCAGCACCATCGGCCATGTATGATATGCTAGAATTATTATTCAATAAATGTTTGAAAGGGGAAGAGGTACCCCAAGAATGGAAAAAAGCCTACATTACTTCCATTTACAAAAAAGGTGACAAAACAGACTGTCATAATTATCGTGGCATTAGCGTATTGAGTTCGATTGGAAAATTATACGGAAAGATAATAAAAAACAGAATTGAAGACGAGATGATAGAAGCCGAAGAACAGCGTGGATTTCGAGCAGGCCGCTCATGTATTGACAACGTCTTTGTGTTAAGACAACTAATCGAAAAAAAAGTGGGAAGAAACAGAACTGTACATCTAACATTTATAGATCTCCGCAAATGCTACGATAGTATCCCATTAAGTAAGCTGTGGGAAAGCCTAGACAGAGGAGGTATTAGTAGAATATATATAGATGCCATTCGAAATCTGTACATATGAAGCACTGGTGCTATAAAGGTGGGAAGTAGGATATCCCAGGAATTCGAAATATCAAAGGGCCTGCGCCAAGGATGCTGCTTGGCCCCCACTTTATTTAAAATCTATATAAATGAGGCAATGAAGAAATGGAAAAGGAAATGCCATAGAATGGGGACGCCGATAGGGAACGCAACCCTCTATACTTTAATGTTTGCCGACGATCAAGTAGTCGATGCAGAGGACGAACAGGGCGCGAATTATATGGTGAGAAAACTAAAAGAAGAGTACGAAAAGTGGGGCCTTGAAATAAATTTCACCAAAACTGAACATCTAACAATTGGAGAACCTGGGCAGGACCAGATATTAGGACCAGAAAAGATTCGGGGATGCGAAAGCTTCAAGTATCTGGGGGTAACTATATCAAACAGCGGAAGTAGCGAAGCCGATGTTAGTAACAAAATTATCCAAGGAAAGCGAGCCATACGCTAGCTAAACTCAGTCCTATGGAATAAACACGTCACGAGAAAAACCAAAACCATCATGTATTCAGCGATAGTAGAGAGCATATGCACGTATGGATCAGAAGTATGGGAGTTGACAAAAAAAATGAAGGCCGTTTAAAAGCTCTGGAAATGGACTACTGGAGACGCTCGTATTGTGTATCTAAGCTGGAGCACATAAGAAACGTGGAAATACGGCAGAGAATGAGGGTAAATGGAACAATAACGGACACCATAATAAGAAGCGACTGATGTGGTACGGTGACCTCCAAAGAATGGAGGACTACAGATGGCCAAAGAGAATATGGGAATGGGTACCTGCTGCAAGAAGGAAAAGAGGAAGGCCAAAACTAACATGGCAAAAAGATGTCCAAAAGGCAATGAACTCCCGAGGACTAACAGAGGGCGACTGGGAGAACCGCAAGGTTTGGCGTTAGGGATGCGAAATACGATTAAATTTTTAAAAATTGTAAATATTCGCTAAATATATAATATATTGTTTCAACTTTTATGACCTAATTTTCAAATAATTATTCCGAATTTAGGGTTTCCATTTAATCTTCCAAAACAAATTCTAAGTAAATTCGAAAAATCTAATGCAAATTGACTTTTTTTTGTAGTCAATGAATATTTCCTGACCCAAGTTTTAATAAGTTTTAATGACATTCGCCCCAAAATCAAAAATTTCCTAACTTTTCATTACCAAATTTGTACATTTATGATTTTTCCAAATATTCCAGGTTTTCCAGAAAAGTAGGAATTCTAAAAATATGATTTTTAAATGAAAGACAATTGAATTTCGATAATGAGGTCCTTTAAATTAAAAATTCGTAAAATTTATAAATAATTAATTATTTAATAAAATAAATTCTGTTATGTAAAAATGTAAGTTTGTGTGCGAGCTCCAAAATTCCCGATTGGTTGAATTGTTGTATTGTCATCCCCTACAAAACAGTCGAAAGAATTTCTAAAACTTCCACTCCAATTCCAGTACTTAAATTTACTTCTACTGAATCAACTGGAATGCCAAATCAAATTTCCTATAAATTTACTCTCTTGGTGACGAACAAAATGAAGCGTAACGTCGTTGTGCTGTAATTCCTGACACCAACTAAAGTTTGATAGATTTGAAAAAGATGCTGCACGAAAAAAATCCCTACGTACAGTAATTCGATATCGCACTTGACTATAATGCAATTGAAGACCTAAATATAGCCAATAATGTAAACAAGAAATCAATATAACTCTATCAATGGATAGAGTAAGAAGCTGCAATATGCATGCGATATTCAAGACATCGGAAGATAGATAAAAGAAAGAAGGAGACAAAGGAGGAACCATATAGAACGAATGGACGAAAGTAAACCTCTCTCCAAAAGACTTCCAGAACGGCCAACCTAAAGTTGGTACGAGAATTGAAGCTCTGGATCTGAAGATAATCCCTAGTACGGCTCAGCATCGCAAATTGGATAATACATGACTTCGGGGTCATCCATAAAGAACGTCAACGCCTGGGAGGTGGGGGGTTTACAAAATGTGACCAACTTTGACCAGGAGGAAAGGTGAGAAAAATTCCCGTTTTGGGATTTCTACAAAAATTGTGTTTAATATTTTGTAAAGTTTATCCAAATTGTTGCTTGATTAATTCTAAGTTTTATTACAGCCATAAAAATTAATGAATAGGTATTTTTAGTTTAAAAGGTCAATAGCAAATTTAGACAAATGAGGGAGGTCTTTGATTTGTGACCATAGGACATTCGTGGGGGTCCGAAGATTGTGACCAACTGTGACAGGGGGGGGGGCTGTTGAAAAGTCGGAAAAATTCGCGGACGTCCTTTATGGACGGCCCTTTAGTCCTAAATTACAATAAAAAGAAGAAAATATTTAGCATGCAAAATTATTATTTTTATAAAATATTATTTTGCATTAATACAAGGAATAGGTTGTTAAATTTTGCGTTAAAAGACTGCATTTTTAAAGTTTCTATTTGAAATATCGAAAAGGGTAGAGGCTGCTATTTAAAGGCGGATTTTGAGGTCTCCGAATTTGGGGGGCCTCGGAATCGCCAGAAAGAATTTTTTTTAGGTGACCTTCAGAGTAGGTTGCGCCTGGGGGTAATTTTCTAATGCCACGTTTGAAAGAAACGAAAGATGTTTTTTAGGGGACCTCCACATCAGGTTGCGCCTAGGACCTCACAAAGTCATGATCCGCCGCTGCTATTAACTACAGTTAAAAGGATGAATTTTACAAATTACGTATTATTTGCTCCTTCCGTAAATTAGTTGTCAAATTTAATTTTGTAACAATATCTTTTTGATTTATTTGGTAATACGGTCTATAATGTGATGTGGTGTGACGGGGGGGGGGGCAACCAGTTTTAGATAATATGATTGTATTTGTTAATCATTATTTAAGAAAAAATTAAACAAGATTTTTACAAAATTTAATTTATTTATAATTCAAAAAAATATAATAAAATATATTACTATCCCCATCGTACCCTTACAATCAAATATAAAGTTATGCCTACCAAGTACAGAACTAACCGAAGTAATTTGTCGATCTAGTCTCTTCAAGATAATAAAAATCAATGATTTTATTTTATCCTAGCTTTTATTTAAAGTTTAAAAACCTTTAAACCAAAATCGACGTAATAATAATTAAATGATTATTTTCTAAAATGTACTACTGTAAACTATGCGATGACGAAGTCTACAGCGTAATTACTAAAATTAAGGGTGGGTATATGGGCACCCATAAAAAAATTATTAAAAAATAATTTCAAAAATATTAGCACTCAAATACAAAGTTATATCTTAAACGGTTTCTTAGATGTCTTCGAAAAATGAAACCCATAATTTTTAGTTTTCAAATCATATAAGAAATCCCTTAAGGTATCGCCGAAATTTAGCTGTAATAATTTCAAAGTTAGTTGAAACCTGCTATTTTTAAAAATTAATTGTTAGATACTATTTAAAAAAATATATTGTTAATGTTTTTCCATTTAAACTTACATGACTAGTTATTAATGAATGAATTATTTACGTTAGTTAAATATATGATAAGGTTAGTTAGTTTAGTTCTTGGTAGCCACAAGTAGATAAACAGTATTGAATTTGATTAATCGAACTTTTAACATCAATTGAATTCAACGTTTGATTTCATTTTAAATTATAAATATTGTCAATCTCCTTTTCTACAAAATCTTCACGACACATTTTTGAGGTTATACAAATCCTCTTTGTTCTCTTTTACTTTACAACCTAACTTTTCCACGATTCGAACCCACAATTTCCTCGCTATTGCTCCACTACCGATCACACCAAGCCAATTATCAATTATGATAATTGATCTAATTACTTTTGATATAAAAAATTAAGGTAATGATAATCAAAAGAAATCAGATCATTCGAAATAAATTTTTCCCCATCTTCACCTTCATATTTTGATATCAAAAGTTCGATTAATAAAATTGAGACTTAGAAAAATTTTGAATGAAGTGCGTTAGAACGCATACTGTTTATCTACTTCCACATAATAGATACCTATATAATAAATTGATTGTATCATTATTATTCGTTCAACAAATTTGAAAATAATAAGAATACATATCAATTAGTGGAACGCGAACATTTTTCATAAACAAAATTTGCATAAAAATATTTACACCATCAAAATGTGTGGGCGGTTCAGTTTCGTCTCAAATAAAATTAGCCCTGCATTGCCACTTGAATCATATTTTATAGGACGGTGAAGTTTGTAGACGAGGTTGTTTGACTAAAGTTAGGCAAAACATTGCTTTGGTAATTATTCACAGTTTCATATGTTTCATAATAATTCAAGTTTGTATTTACATTATTTTGATTTTGGCTCGAAGTACTTGGTTGCATATAGTCATTGAATAAATTATTATTGGCAAACGTTTGGTCGTTGAAGTAATTTTCTGGCCAAATGTTGTAATTAGCATCAAATAAAGGTCCGTTTTGGTTAGCAGTGAAAGAATTGTATTCGTCTGTACCGATCAGCTCGTTCTTGATATCTGGTCGATCGACATGATTTAGTATGGGCGATAAGCTGGTAGGTAAATTAGTAACATCCACCATGGTACTTGCATGCAAAGCTGGTCTCAAATTTGGCATTTCGTAGGTATTGTACTGGTAAGTTGGATCTTGATGCCGCATTATTGCTGGATATTGATCGATGTTCTCACGATTTACATCCGGATTGTAAAACGCATTTTGATTATTTGAAGGTCTACTTCGTCGTATTGCATCTTTTTTGTCTTTCATTCGGCGATTCTGGAACCAAATTTTAATTTGGCGTTCCGATAAAATCAACTTCATTGCTAAATCGTTTCGAGTTAATCTGCATAAGTATTTGTTGTTCTGAAAACAATCCTCAAGTTGGGATAATTGAGTGGACGTATATGCAGTTCGTTGGCGCTTCGGCCTTCTTGTGGGGGGAATCGGTTGCGGTTCTGAAATATAAAAAATGTTAATCTTTATATAAAACTTCAAGTCTAAAAATACACGAATTGATATGAAAAGAAGGATAAAGAAAATAAAACTGGGCTATTCTTCATTGTCATTCTTTCATCTTTAAATGTCGAACCTTCCTATTATAAAACGGTTTAACTAGAGCTGGAACGTTGAAGCGAATAAGTCAATAAAGAATAATTCTTAAAGGGGAATGTTGGCTGGAGATTGGTGTATGAATAAAACAAAAGTTTTAACAATGAGGTTTAAGTTTGAATTTAACCTGTGTGATTGGGTTACGAATAAGTTGTGATTTTTATGATTAGAAAATTTTGTTATGTTATAGTAAGGAGGAGGTAGTAAAATATGCTAAACACATATGGAGCATTCAACAGGCGGCTAGTTCCAAGTTTGCTTTGTTGCCATATTCTCACGTTTCACTCCCCATGGGACCAGACAGGGGCATTACAAGATTGTTGTTGCTATAATCCCTCGAGAGCTTTAAACATTTTCACTTTGAAATTTGCGGTTCCGACAAGCTACTGTGCGGTTTATTTCCCAGTTTCATGTTAACTAATAAGATTTATGTGAATGTGAGCATAACGAAGAAACAAAACTGAGGATTAAGGTTATCTAAATTCAAAAATGGGATGGTACGATATGACGAGAATATGAAGGAACGTGAGATTGTTGAACCTGTCAATCATCATATAAGCGAGGGATGCGGCCATGTTGCTAGCATCCCTTAACATTTGACGAGTGCTGACAGATTTCAAAGTACCATCCCTCTCCGGTTATTTGATCCCGATATAAAATTATATTACCGATAATATATTTATATCAACTTTGCAGTAAGAAAGATTGGAGAAACAACTTTCAGTTAGTTTTGAATTGGTGGTCAAAATAACACTTGATAAGATCAGTATATGCGTGACTACATTCAATTCTCGTGTCAAAAGAATAATGGCGGATTTATCCTTCATTATTATAATTACTAAAAAATTGATTTGACTTGCTTTATAACTACCGAAATTGCGATGAAGAACTTAATAAAAATTATAATAATTTCGTGGAAACCAAAACTTTTTTAAAGTTTCTATCAAATTTGAAAAGTTTGCAAATAATGATTTTATTTTTAGTACTAATTTAAAAGCATACATCAAATAAAAACTATTAAAATAATTATGACTCTCGGGAATTTTCATGTCAGACTTTAATACTATCGAAACACGAAACATCGTTTCTACGAACTACAAAAAATGTTAGTATTGAAGTAGAAAAGCATTGGCATTAACTCAATACTGGGGCTATTGATGTTAATCATTAATATGATGGGTAAAGACAGCAACTGGGAAAATGCCCGATGTTCGTTCGAAGTGAAGAGGGGTGCATTTAAGCACTAATAATTTACTTTTACTTTTTTTAATTAAGATTCTTTCAATTTGACAAAATGGAGATAAAATTCATTTCATTTAATCCGTACTTGGACGGTTAATTTCACATTAATCGATTTTGAATGATTTTTTAAATTTCCAACAATACTTCCTGGATTCAATGCAAACAATTTATTCAAATACATTTTTTCGGACAATATTGACTAACTCGTTTTATTTTAAAAACCATAACGTAAAGTATGTTGTGTAAAACGAACCTTAATTTAATTTTTCAGCAGTGCTTTATGTAAAGCCGGTACTGATGCTCAACACCAACCAAAGTTGGACTCAAATAAATTGGCACCTACGTCACAAAGTTCTGATTAAGAAATTACATCCTGCATATAATTTGGGGCTGCTATTTATTGCGTCAGTATTTTTTTTAAATAATGGTCAGTATTTATAATGAAATATAAAATGATGTAATGCAGAAATCCACAGGAAAAAAACTTAAAAATTTTGAGTCTAGTATGTATGTAAGTTATTTTTCATTTATTATACTGAAAAAGAGCACCACCTTTCATACTAGTAATTAGTTAAACTTTTAAGTAAAACAGTAAAACACTAATTGCGATAAACAACTTGGAAATTGATAGTGGCGAAGATTTCAGCATTGAAGAATTTGATACGTAATATCGATGATATTGGCTACGAGCGGGTAATTTTAGTATTTAAACTGACCAAAAATATTAAATTTATTCACCAAAAAACAAAATTATACTGACTAAAATTCAAAATTATACTGAACAAAAATATTATTATATACGGACTTTTTATTTAAAAAACTACGTACCATTATTTGATTTGACCAAATAAATAGAAGTTATAATTTAGGACGTCGTTTTTACTAGCGATTTAATTACTAGCTTAATTCAAACCATTTTGACAAAAACGCAAGTGCCAATTTATTTTTTTGAACATTTTTAATAAAAATTTCTAAAATAACTCACCAAAGCTTTCAAATTCGGACGAAGTGCTAGCAGTGCTAGCACCTGAATCAAAATCTTGGTAAGTAGTACTGGGTCCTGCTGTGGTGCCATCCCTTTGTCTATAGCAATACTGCGTTGAAAAGTAAATTAAAACATATTCAAAAAATCAAAAATTACAATCTTACCTGACGTCCGGAAGGTAGAGTTATGGTGTTATTAACACTAGCACCACAATTATTAAAATTTGGCAAAATTCGCATAATGTCACTAAATTGCGAAAAATGATTACTCGTCACACCCGCAAAATTACTTTCATCCGAAATTGGGCTACTTAAAACAACGGTACCCGGTGATTGGTAAGGTGGAGGTGGCCGATTGGTAAAATAATTTTCTTCGTTAGAAGTGCCTGAAGTTGGACTTGCAGCTGGTGATATGTTTTCCATGTTTGCTCTTAGAAGTGCAATATTA
Source organism: Podabrus alpinus (assembly GCA_932274525.1). NCBI lineage: Eukaryota > Metazoa > Arthropoda > Insecta > Coleoptera > Cantharidae > Podabrus > Podabrus alpinus. The sequence goes on from OW026453.1 coordinate 24,777,635, forward strand.
ACTTGAAGACTTATGCAAAGTTGTTGACGCTTTAATACCCTTGTCCAAATTGCGGTTTTTTAGAATTTCGGCTTTCTCTTTTAGGGGTGGTATTTATCTTGACCAATGATTCGACTTTTCAAAAGTTAAGTACGTAATCTCTTGAACAAATCCGCCCTTTGTTTACCTTGATAAGCTTTTTCTTCGTTCTGCTGATACCGTTTTTGCATAATATTCTGCTTTTTAATTTTACGTTGCACAGGAGACCTTTTCTATTACTTACCAAATTATTACTGACTTATTTATCCTTTTGTTTTTATAAAATTGACAGGTTATTGCCAGTGGCTATAGACAAGTTGTGATAGTTGGCTACATTTTTCACCTCAAGTAAAAGTAAAAGCTTTGTTAAGCGATAGGAATTTCGTGATAAACATTAAAAATATTTTATTTATTCCAAACAAGTTAAATGGAATTATCGACGTACGAAAAACACAAAAAATTTAAATTCCAGGTAATTTTATAAACAATCTTATCGGGGATCTATATTTATTCTGATTAGATAACGGAGTGTGGATTTAAAAGTGGTCAACAAAATTTTCAAACATAATTTTTGTTTTTTGACCCCAAGCCCTGATTATGAATTCAAGAATAGGGTCAAAAAGTACAGCATTTTACATAATTTCGTCTGGAAAGGAAAAGAAAATTTCGGTGAAAAAATAAATAAAGATTTCATATTGCTAATAAAGTAGGAAAAATGTGAAAAAAATAATATTAGTTCACACAGTTAACACATGCTTTTATCTAAATTAAACTGGGGTATTTTCATTTCCTGACGTCTCCTGCAATAGATATTATCCTCAGGAAGCTACGCAGCCTGTCCCGACTTTGTCCTTCCGCGATTCTCGACGTTTCACCCTTAGTTTTTCTTTATGCAAAATGAAGTAAGTCTCTCTCAAGTTAAAAATGAAATTTGTTTAGAATGCAGCATTTTCGCAAAACAAATTTCAATTTGCTATGAATTCGGTGTGGAAAATTAAAAGATTATGTGATATAATGAGAACAAATCCCGAAAACAATGAACAAGCAATAAAATAATAAACTGTGTATGCAACGACCCGATGACAAGTAAGGGATGCGGTGACGTCACTCACCCCACTGCTGGGGATGATATATGGCGGCGGTTAGGAGATCGCGCAGCGGCCATCACTCAAATCAATTCACCCGCGCTATGTATTTGCCACTGTCTGTCTCTTTTTGATTTTAAATAGTAAAGTGGTTGTAAAAAATAGTATCTTTTCAATTGACAACTTTATCTACTTAAATACTGCATTAAACAATAATAATAAATTCGTGTTCTACATTTTAATGACATATCAAAACATAATAAAAGATTTATGATAGTCAGATTAAGTAATTTACTTTACGCACATTATTAATGATTAATTATTATAATATCAATTTAATTTTAATTAACATTCTTTTCGTTTCAACTTTTAGTTTTATTTTGACTCGAACCCAATTCTGTATCATTTTTCTTTTTGATACTAATCGCTTATGCTTTCTCTATGTTTGCTTTTACGAGTATATATTTTTTGTTTTGGAAAATTTTGGTTTATGTCATCCTGGATCGATCACATGACTTTTTTTGTTGCCAATTCTATATGATTAGGTAGAAAAACATAATAAAATCTAAAAGGGAAAAGATTGAGAAAACTTTCGAGAGTTGATCATGCTATTTTATTGAAAAATTTGACCCCTTTCGTCAGAATACAGATTTTCCCAACGACTATGCTTTAATATAATTTATTATACCTATCATAATAATATTATGTATATCATACACAGTATAGTGGTGTAGAGTTTAGTTTATTCAGATTTTCATATGCAAAAGCTTCAACCAATGTTGGTTTTAAATTTTCAAGTTACAAGGTTGAATAAACATAAAGATACAGGAAAATTGTTTCAAAATTAGTAATACTTATGTAAAGTTTTGTGAGGGCGGGGATACATTTTAATGTAGAAACTTTATTTGATATTATAAATGGAAAATCAGTACATGTGTACTTATTTTGTGGATCTTAACCTTTAGTGCGTCTAGCTGTTAATGATAAGGTACCCAGCGATGCAAAAACTTGATTATAGCTGTCTCCTCTAGGAAGGCAATGGAAAACCCTTCTCAAAATGATAGTACTGTAGGTCTCCTATGTCTGTGATTAGTTGATTACACAGCACAGATCAAGGATCTCAGAAAATCATCGAGGGTTTCAGATAAACCCAACAGGAGCGTCGTACCTTCTCCCATATCTCTGATGTGCGCTCTACGTATTTTCACAGACATTGGGGACCTACTGTTTAACATTCGTTGAAAATAACGGAAGCGTAATACAGATGGCCGTCCAGAGAATTTTTTACAGGCTAGAGTCCAATTAATTTTATTTTAATTTACTTTATAATTTAAAAACAATAATTCTTAATTACAACTCCGAAATCTTTCAATTCTTAATTTTGGATTACGATTAAAAGCCCCCTCCCCCCCCCCGGCCCTTTAATTATATTATTTATGCATAATCTAATGTATAAATAATATGCAGTTTTCTTCTTTTTTAAAACTTTGAAATACAAGATTTTTGCTTCGATAATAAAATTGTTTCTTTATTTATTTAAATTATTAATTTAATTAATTAAAATATGAGAAATTCTTGAAAATAATTACCGTCATTATCGTGATCAAAACATTTTATAACTCGAAATTTTATCAAGTAAAGCTATAAGAAGTTCATGCAAAAAGGAAAAAATGTCCAATAAAAGTGCTAAAATGTGCTATAAAAACATATATACAGTAAAATTAATCAAGGTTAACAAAATTTACCGCTGTAATTTTTGCTTAAATTTTAATTTGAATTTCTAATTATTGCTTTCTAATTTTATTTAGTAATTCCAAATGTTTGAAAATATATTTTTTCTAATTTAGTATTAAGATTGAGGGAGCCGATGTGGTAAAATTGTTTTCTCATTTTGATAAACACCGAAAAAATCGTTTTATCTACAAAATATTTTGTAGGATTAGACAATTTATGGTTTAATTCTATAAAATATTTTGTATAACTAATAGACGATTCTTTTGTTGTTTATCAAAACAAGAACACAGTTCTATCACATTAAACCAAAAATCGTCTAATCTACAAAAAATATTTCGTAGAATTAGACGATGTTTTTGTTTAACAAAATAAGAAATGTTTTAAATGTTTAAAAAATATCAAAATACAATTTCAGATTTCTTTTATAAGAAAGCTCTACAAAGGCGGCTAAGATTTTTTATATTACTAAACAGAATAAATGCATTTAATTATTGTTCAATTATTGAGAATTTAAATTGTTTAAAAATTTGTCTTGTCTTATGTTACGCTAGGCCCAAACAAAAATTTATGTCTTTTAGTTCATATTTTTGAAATTAAAATTTCTAAATTAAATTTTTATATTAATTTGTAAGTACTTACCTAAATGTAGATTTTTAACATTAAATCTCTGTAAAAATATCTATATTTTAATTAAGGTTTTTTTTTAATTAATTTTGAAGCCAGGGCGGAGCGATTCCCCCCCCCCCCGCATATGAATGCCTGTGGGAATACATTTCATTTAGGGAAAGTTTCTCTTAATGGATTACACTTCGTGGTTTGTTCTTACCTTCAAAGTGGAAACGGCCGGAATAATATGCTTACTTTATTCGGAATCGAACAGGGTGCTTCTGAATTAGCAGTGAATCCATTACAAATTAGGACGGGTTAATGGGGCCTTCTTGGATGATGCATACTTAATATTTTGCAACACCAAATCTTTGGCTGTAAAAACAATGGTTGCTGATCTCTGCTTTTTACATGGATTGTTCAGTGGAAGGATCATCTACAAGTCCATGTTAAATTTATTTAATATTAGGAAGCTATCCAGATTTACCAGATCTAAATATTATGCGACTAACTGTAGTTGTCACAGTCCGGTCGCAAGGATAATTCGAATAGCGAACTTTCTGAGTGAAAATCCGTCTTTCGAGTTATTTAATTTCTTCCTTTGCAAATTTAAGAAGTCCCGATGGATCAGAGCCCGTTACTTTGAACCCTTCCCCCTTAGTTAATATTTTTTATATTAAGAGGAAGAAGAATAAGACTTATTATTGTACGTTAAATTAACCCTCAGTTTAGTCAATCGTATTGGTTGAAGACTGAGTTAACCCTAGTCAGTGGCGTAGCTAGCATGGGTGACACCCGGGGCGGATTTAATGGGTGTCACCCCCACCTAGGCTGATGACCTTTTATTTTTGATGTGTCACCGCAAAAACCAAAAAACGATGTAATTTTAGTCAGGAAATTTAAATAATTTGGGGTCCGGTGCAACCCCCAACAAGGCTGATGACGTTTTTTTGAGGTGTCACCCCTAGGAAATTAAAAAAACAAGAAAAGAGGTAATTTTAGTCAATAATTTGGGGTTGGGTGTCACTCCCACCTAGGCCGATGACGTTTTTTGAGGTATCACCCCTACGAACTTAAAAAACTAAAAAACGAAGCAATTTTACTCAGGAAATTTAAATAATTTGGGGTCGGGTGTCACCCCCAGACCGGTGACACCCGGGGCGGTCCGCCCCCGCTGCCCCCCCTAGCTACGCCATTGCCCTAGTTAGGAGTTAACCTATACCTAGGGTTAACCCTGAGTGCTGGGTTAACTCTGATTCGGGCTTATACAGCTGACTTTAAGGGCGAGTTACATAATAATAGAAGATCATCCTCGAGTAAGGGTTAACCAAAGGATTTCTGCTATTTGATTGGTTGATACACCAAAATTCGAACAAATTATATCTTTAAATATGGACATGAGTGACATTTTACTCATATCCATATTTAAATATAGGTACTATAATTTGTTCGAAGCCTCCTCCTTCTCCATGTCATTAACAAAACAAGAATTTGGTAGCAGGCTCCTAACAAAATGTGACTTTTGAATGAAAATTACGTGTATTTATTACTAATCCAATACCAATAACCGGCAAAATTCCGTTCTATGACGGGTAGAAGACAAAAAACCAAGCTGAGCAACAATTCAATGTAACTTTTTAATAGCAACGCTGTTGCTCAGCCTGAATTTTCGTGAGTCTTAGTAAAAATAAGAAAATTAAATCAAGTAGTTGCACATCTTGGATTTTCGTCTTCTACCCGTAACTGTCGTAGAACGGGTTTCTTGCTGATCATTAAGAATTGCTCAAAAGAAACTTTTGTCAACGTGTCCCGATAACGCAAACCAATGGCAGTAACAGCGTTTCCAGCTTGATTTTAAAAAAAATATGGATCAATCACTCCTCCAGACCAAAAAACGCACCAAACAGTAACACGAGTGGCATGAAAAGGCTTTTCAACAACCATTCATGGATTTTTTGAAGCCCAAATGCGGCAATTTTGCTGACTAAATGAAAATAAGCTTCATCTGAAAAGATGATTTTTTAGAAAAATTATCACCTTGTTCACGAATGAAATTAGCGAATTGTCGACGAACAAATTGGTTGACTGGCTTTAATTCTTGCACTAACTGAACCTTATAAGGTTTTAAACCCAAAGCTTTACGCAAAATTCGCCATGTGGTGTTCTTGGATAAGCCCAATTACTGAGAACGCCGTAGAATTGCTAGCAATATATTTTCAGCCAAACAACCCTAACGAACACGTGTTCTTTTTGTTAGGTTATGTACCAAACCAGTAGACTCAAATTTAACCACCGAATTTTTAATAGCGATCTCACAAGGTTATAACGACCGAGAAAATCCAAAATTTTATGATAATTATGTAGTTTTCACAGATCATTTTCGTATTAAATTTTAATTATTTTCATACGATTTTCGATTCAAAATTAAAACATTATAAATTATATCCCTTCTAAATACTTAGCGTAAGTCGAAAAACAGAATGACAAAACGGTCACCACATCCAAAATTGCCTATATTAAAAAACAAAGTTCCGTTGAAAAGCCCTGTATAAGTTAATTAATTAACTGGTTATCGGGATATTGGACTTTGATAATAAAACTCTGTACATTAGGTCGACGTTTCGATTATTTGCAATCTTCTTCAATCTCCTTCATTGGACCGAAGTCCAATATCCAGATAACCAATTAAGTAAATAACATGATGGCCGAGAACAGAGAATTGCGGGGGGGGGGGGGGGTGCAACGTGGGTTGATAAAAAAACATGTTTTTCTTTGTTTTACACTAATACAATTATTTAAGCAACAAAGACATTTTTTGTCTTTTGTCGTTCTTGATATCGTTGAAATTTGTTTTATTGTTGAAAAAATATGTTTTAAATAAAAAAAACACGTGCAATCAATCCCGTAATGGATATCAATAATATCCATTAATTTCCAAAACTTGAGGAAATTTGCTTGTTTTCTATGATACATTTTTATGAAAATTTCTTTTTTATTAACCTTAGGTATTATAAAATTATAAAAACGGCCGTATATAAGCTAACAAATGTTAAAATGTATTTAACGATTGCAGGTTTTCACCCTATTTTTCTATATGTATACAGTAAATGATCGAGGGCATATTATATAAATATAAGTTCAAACAATTTTCATTGATCGAATGCGTTTGATCCAAAATTTAGATTTCAAATATTATATCTGGAATTTCTTCTAAGAAAATAATTTTCAAAACAAAAAAATATAAAACTGGAATACTTAAAATTATTCTTTTGACCATTTCGTTTCTGCTTATTCCTGAGTATTTTGCATACACCTCAAAAAGGACCTTGATACCTGTATTTAGTTTTGCTTAATACAACAATAATTTAGGATGTACTTAACGAAAGGATTACCGCAACACAAAATTCTGCATTTAGAAAAATTTGAATGACAACTCTACAAGGCTTAGATTTTTAAAATTAAAAAAAATTATGCACCCCTCGCAGATCCTACTGATATAATATAGGAAAACGTGTGAACAACACACGAAACTCTTAAATAAATAATTTTTGTTTTAAATCTTTTCGATACGGTATAAGTTGTAACTATAGTGTACCAAGTTGAAACTCGGTGAGTTAAGGGTGGCAGGGTTGCAGCCGTCCGGGATCATCAATCATTCTGAGACAATCGCGCGGCGCGCAGCTGTCGCACAGTCCGACACGCCGTCAGCCACCGGCCTACGGGTTTATATTGGTCCTATAACTGCAACTTTAACTTGCTCTCTGAATTAAACGTTTTAATCTGATATAAACACACTCTAAATAAGTTAGGTAATTACTTTACTTTAACCTGCTATACAACGTTACTGCTTCAGCACTTGATTTTCACATTTATGAAATTGCGATTCAGTAATTCTTGAAATTTCAATCTTAACGGACGCTTTCAAATGCGTTGAGTAAAGAGCATAATGAATTGAGACAAAAAAGCTGTTATTTGATGATGTTACTTAAAAAGTCTCGAAACGTCGTACCGTGGAAGCTTTATTACTTGACATGCTTTTAACAAATACAAATTGCATTCCAGACTAAAGTTAGGAATAAATATAATTGTTGTATAATAAATTGTGTTAAATGTAATTTCAGAATCATTATTATGTGTGAACATAATAAATTGAGCAAATAATAAATTGATAAATAATGAAGAAAATTAATAAAGTTTATTGATGTGTTATACGTTTTTCTACACATAATAATTAGTTGGTGCTTACTAATTATTGTCCTTTTAGCCCATCAAAAATTTTGATGCTTTCAGCAGTAGATTTATTGCCGTCTTTAAATGTTATGTTTAATTTTGGGCAAACTCTAAATTTGCAAAAAGATTTGGGTTTTTACGAGAACCTTTGAAATGAATGCGTCTTTTGAGTTTTAAACAGAATGTACATCTTTATGCGTTTCACAATAAGGAAATAAAATCTCATGATTGACACTTCTGCAATTCCTGAAATATGCATATTGTACAATCACTTGTTTTTATCATATTTCCATTTGTACGAAGTCAACCATAAATCTTACAGTAAAATGGCATTAGTGGGTTCATCGTGAAGAAGGATTACAAGGGGTTTAACGCAATCGAGTACATACTTGACTATTTAAATCCGGAAAATGTCAATAAAGCATTAACTTTTTCCTGTCTGCTTTCATTCTTCTTGACTTTTTTTTATTAAAATATTTTTTTCTAGTTCTGAAATTTGCTCATAAATTTATGTTAAACTGAACTTTTAATCCTTTTAGTATAATGCAAATAAGTACATCTCTAAATTTAAGTACATCTTCCAAAAAGTCGACCAGATTAGATAACCTTTGTATAGTATCAGACAATATTTATACGTAATACAATCAAGGGCGTTTTTGGACAAAATATTATCGGGTCCATTCTAATATTATATGTTATCTTATATTATGATAACCAAGTTTAATTTTGATTTAAGCTCTTTTGTAAAATTTTTAATTCGATTATCAATAAGTAAATGAAAATCCTTTCGCAAGTTCTTTTTATCTCGTAATTAGCCATGTTTTTATTAGAAATTTATTGCAGTGCTAATAAACAATGTTGATTGTAAATTTTTGAAATTTTAAAAATTACTCATTAAGAATTTCCGGTACCGGAATCAAAATTTTAAATTTTTCATGACAACATGCAAATACTTTCTAAAATAGAAAGCTTTTTAGACATTAGTTGTTTCATTTGACATGGAACACAAATACTTTCTGGAATAGTTTAACTTCATATTATACAGTGTCAGTTTGAAAACTTATTAAATAAGTCATTTTAAGAAGAAACAAATAGTATATATTTAAAAAAGAAACTTTTTTACATTGTAAATAAATATATTGAAACCGATATTGTAATATAAAAATAATAAATATTAACTATCAGTTCAAATGAAATTATAATTTTCAGCCAAAACCAAAAAAAATAATAAAATCCAGAGTAAATGGAAAATTGTTAATTAAAACCGGGGGGGGGGGGGGATTTAATTTAACAATTAGAAACATCATGATGTCCTGAGATTAGTAGTTTTATTCTAATTATTGAATTCATAATTTTTCATTTCCTCTAGATTTTATTAATTATTTGCCACTTTTTTCTACTAATTTTCATTAATTTCTTAATTTGACACTTCAATATTGGTTTTATTTTTGAAATATGTATTTACATATTGCGATAATATAAATAAGAGGCTGACTTATTTATAAATAAAATTCTTTTATTTGCTTCTGACTTTCACTTCAAAATTTAAAATATTTGCTTATTTAGTATAGAACTTATTCCAATTCTTATAAATAAAAAATCAATAAAAATTGCTCGAAAGCAATCGAGAAAGCGATATAATTTAGGGTCAGTTTCACAATGGGAGTATAAACGAAAGAATAAACTATTTAGAATATGAAAGATTCCCATCATTGCCTTAATGTGGGTTGATGCACGCGCCATGAAGCTGTCGAATTCTGGCATCTTAAAACTCGCACATGATGGGGAAAAACTATTCCTGTGTTACAATTTATAGTCACCAAAATTTAAAATGTATTTCTGATAATTCCATTCGTATAATATAAAAATGCCCATGTGATATGTTTGTGTTTGCTAATAGCGGATAAATATTGTATTTTGGAAAGAACAAAAATGCAACTGGCTAAATTTTGCGGATATTCTTTTTTCACCAGCGGCGGTTCTAGGGCGGAGCGACCGGCGCGGTCGCGCCGGGCGCCGTTGTAAGGGGGGCGCCAAATTGAGAAAATATGCTGAAAAAATTTTTTTTTAAATATTTAAAAAAAATATTTTGACCGCGCCGGGCGCCGTTGGAAAGGGGCCAAATTGAGAAAATATTTTGAAAAAATATTATTTAAAAACACAATTCATTCAGTAAACAATGTAACTATATTTAAAATAATAGAGTTGCCAATATAATAAAAAATATTTTTTTTTGTTGGTAGACAATCTGTCCGCCATACCCCCATACCTCTATTTATAATAGGAATGGACAAGCAAAGGTGTCAAAAGAAAATTTACCATTACCAGTGCATTATTTTAAAAATATCCTCACCACGCTGCCGTAGAAATTTTATTAACAATGTCCCCACTTGCAAAAAAACTATCCGGCGCTCAAAACTTGAAAAGAAAACGAAAAAAGCAAGACGAAAGTGAAAAGGCTGCAAAATTGATGGCAACTTTTTTTAGAGTTGAGAAGTCATCTGAATCGGCATCATCAGAACCAGTTCAAAACGCGACGGAAGAAGACCTAGGTATATAATAGAAGTTCTTCAGATGAAGCCGATGAAGATGAAGAGCAGTATGCACAAAATAATCTAACTATTTCTGGAATTTCCTCTGAAGTTCAAAATATTACAGAGAGTACACCAGACATACCATCTCTGTCACCTCTTCAAAATCAAAATACTAATTGTGAAATTGATGATATTTCGAAATGGTCATTCGTTAACTCTAGAACCATAGATGAAATAATTATTCGTGGTCCTGTTAGTAACGAAATGAGCAACGACAAGTATCCAAAAAAAACTGACGGACGTCATTTTTCGAATACGCATTTTCAAAGGGTGATGCCAAATGGAGAAACTTATAAAAGAAGATGGCTCGTTTACTCTAAATCTGAAAATAAAGTATATTGTTTTTGTTGCCGTTTATTCAACAGAATGTCCCACTCTAATTTAGGAAAAGATGGATTTGACGACTGGTCGCACTTATCAGTGCGTCTCAAAACTCACGAAACTTCCTCACATCACCAGCACGCCATGAACAGTTGGATAGAAGCGTCGAGTCGATTAAAGAATTTTAGTGGAATTGACAAGCATTTGCAAAAACAGATTAAAGACGAGAAATCACGGTGGGTTGCTATCCTCGAACGAATGATGTCCATAGTATTCTTTTTAGCAAGTAATAATTTGCCTTTCAGAGGATCTGGATCTGAGGCACTATATACTCCTAATAATGGTAACTTTCTGGGTTTAGTGCAACTGATGGGAAAATTTGACCCTGTGATAATGGAGCACCTCCGCCGTATTGTTAATAAGGAGACTAATGTTCACTATTTTAGCAAACATATTCAAAACGAGTTGATCGGCTTACTTGGAAGTGAAGTTCGAAATACAATTTTGAGTATGGTAAAATCATCGAAATACTTCTCCATCATACTGGATTGCACTCCTGATGTCAGTCACATTGAACAATTATCTTTAACATTGCGTTTTGTTGACACTAATGAAGATGAAGTCCAAGTGCGCGAGTGTTTCATTGCTTACAAGCCGGTAAGTGACTCTTCGGGAGCTGGACTTACTGGCCTCTTTCTTGATGATATTGTGCAAGAGTTTGATTTAGATATGAATGATTGTCGCGGTCAAGGATACGATAATGGATCTAATATGGTAGGAGTAAACAAAGGTGTCCAAAGCAGAGTTTTGAAGCAATATCCACGAGCATTTTTTAATCCATGTGGTTGTCATAGCTTAAATTTGGTAATAGCAGATGCCGCCAAAACATCTGTTAAATCGGTTTCTTTGTTCGGATTTCTTCAAAAACTGTTTGTTCTATTCTCTGGATCAACAAAGCGATGGGAAGTGATATCCAAGCATGTAGAAGCACTATCGCTGAAAAAAGTTTGTGAAACTCGTTGGGAGAGTAGAGTTTCTAGTCTCGCTGCAGTTCGTTATCAATACTCTTCAGTTCGTGACGCCCTTCTGGAACTTCACGAAGAAACAAATGACTCAGTTGCAGCATCAGAGGCCTTGTCCCTGATTCAGAATATGGAGCAATTTGAGTTCATAATAACAATGGTGGCTTGGTATGATATATTGTTTCAAGTAAACATTGTAAGTAATGCTATGCAGTCTAAAACAATGGATATACCAAACGCTTCACGATTGCTGAAGAACTGCTCGGAATTTGTAAAAGAGTACAGGGATTATTCGACTGCTCTGATAACAGCTACGGAAATTGCTTCTCAGGCTGGGATAGATATTATTTTTAAGCCAGTCCGCATCCGAAGAAAAAAGAAACTATTTGAATACGAAGCCGCTGATGAGACACCAACGGATCCCGAAAAGTTGTTTAAAATAAGCGTCTTTTACCCCATGATCGATACAATTGAAAATGCGTTGGTTAATAGATTTTTACAACTATCGAAATTTAATGATGTATGGTCATTTTTGTACAATATCAAAGAAATTCCTGAAAAGACAAAATTGGACAAAGCATGTGAGAATTTAGAGATAAGTTTAACCGATGCGATGGGGAAAAATATGACATATCTGGTTGTGAATTGGTTGAGGAACTTTTACACCTGAATCCACTGTTGAAAGACATTGAATCAGCAGAACCAATAAAAGTTCTTCAACTTATTAAAACAAATGGTTGGCAGGATATATTTCCGAATGTGTGGACAGCACTTCGGATTCTGTTAACCATACCTGTAACGGTCGCCAATGGAGAACGAAGCTTCAGTAAATTAAAGCTGATTAAAACTTATTTACGTTCGACTATGTGTCAGGAGCGACTTTCAGATTTAGCAATTTTGTCCATAGAAAATAATATTGGCAAGGACTTAGATTATTCCGAACTAATAAAAAAATTTGCAGGTGCAAAAGCGAGAAAAGTGGCTTTGTAGTTAATTTTTTTATTTCTTAATTTGATTAAATAAATCTTTTTAAACACATATTATCGTATCTTTAGTCTAAAAACTCTCTGCTGCCAATAAATAAAATTTAAAATTTCTTTTTATATTTTTTTTTAAATTTTTTTTTGAAAAAATTTCATCAAATTAAAAAAAAAAATGGGGGGGGGCAGTGGGGGAGGGGGCGCCAAAATAAGATCTCGCACCACCTGAAAATCTTGCTAGGACCGCCCCTGGTTTTATCACAAGTAAAACTTGAGTAACTGTAAATTTTGTTTGAAATCCGTTTGTTTTATTTACTTAAAACGCCTTTGCGAAGTTACTTATATAAGACAGCAGTGGCGTCCGAGTCTGCAAGTATTAGCCGGGGAGCGATAGAAGAATTCTGACAATGTTGTCCACCCTAGGCCACGTTTTTGTCTCCACTTAGCAGCCCATAGCATTAGAAATACTCAAAGCAAGTTTAGTCAAATTTAGCTTGCTACAGAATAATATCAAACTATACCCCTGTTGCATTGTCTTGCCTTCATGGCACTGCCATTATGGAGTACAATGGCAGATCCAAGATAAAGTTCATGAGGGGAATAATGACACAAGAATTGGATTTTTGAAAAAAAAAATTGGTGGATTATCAAGGTATAACCCTTCTACCTCCTTCATAGTTTTGGTGTGAAGTGATGTTTGTGAGATGCAGGTAATACAAATGTGATAATGTGACAATAAACAATGTGGATAATATGACCTATAGTTTAACGTGGATTCTAAACCATAACATGCTATCCCAGGATAATCACTTGTTGTCTTGGTAATAGTCAAGGCCTGGTGGGATTATTCTTTTCACTACAATTTGAAAAGGAAATAATTAAAATTAAAATAGTTATTAAATTTCGGAATTCGTGTACCCTTTGAGTTTGCTCCGCGTACCCCTGCACCCCTGGTTAAATACCAATGCGTACTTGTTACGAGTTCTCATCAATGATTTAAATTTTAACATGTACGTAATTAAAATCGCCGAGCAGTGAAATCGTTATCAGACAAGCGAGTTTTTGTATAGTCTCGCAGCGAGAATTGTCGACATTTCTTCATACTTTATTGAGAATACGCATATTAAAGCAGTTGCTTGGTGTGCATTTATGATGGTGCAGAAATTCCAGGTTCGATTCACGCCGTACTTCGCAGAATTTTTTTTAGCTCGGACGTCCGGCAAACATCTACACGCTATGGATTTAAGGATCGGTTCCATATTATTTACATAAATCTCTGGCTGATTGGCTAAACCAAAATTTTTAAAATATTTCTTGTAGTAATAATGTTGTAAAACCGAAAAATAGCATTTAGAAAAGATAAAGAACAAAAAGTTGGTTAACTAAAATATGAAAAGAATCTTCGTTGATCTCGTATTGTATATTTCATCAAACAATCAAGTACTGTTGAAGTTTCTAAATTATTTGATTAATTTTACGTTTTCTTCGATTATATAAAAAAAGTGTCACTATAAAAATGACAAATATTAATTTGATAATTATGAATAACTCTTGCAGCAAAAAGTGGCTGATCATAGAAAGTGCAACGAGATCTCCTCCACAATTTTTTTTCTCGCGGCGAGGGTTGCAAGTAGCATTCACATAAAAAATAGTGATGATTTTTCTAAGGACTGGAAGCTTTATGTTTATGATGTAGGTCTCTATCAGGCTAGAAGATACAACTACAATCTTCTTTTATAAAAATTATCATGGAAAATGTATTATGACGTGCTTTGCACTATAACGATTTTATGTACTTTTATCATTGATTTGATAATCGCCAAACTTTTTATTTAGATGAAACGAGATTATAAAATAAATTGAAATCTACGTAATGTCAGCTTTTCCTAAATTAAATCATTATTTTAAATAACTAGTTGTATATTTTCACTATACAAAAACGTTAAAACCTTTATGATTTCAAAATAACCCTAAAGATGTATACGTTTAATGATTAATTCGTGCACCCCTAGAAAGTTAAAGCTGTAATTAGTGGCACGCGTTTTTGTCTTCCATTTCCATTAACCTTCAAAGGTATAAACTAAATGAAATAAATTAAAAAAATTTATTTTGAATGTCTTGTGCGCCTTAAGAAAATCGAAAATGAATATTTAAGTCTTTGATTCGCAGAAAACGGGAAACCTGAAACTACATTTTCAAAAACACAGAAATGTTGTATTACTTGAAATCTTGAAAATTCCATTAAAATTTTAGTTAATTTGATATCACCTTGTTGATAGGTAAACTCGAAAGTTACCTGATAATGTCACAACCGTTAATGCTTTACATTGATTAAGAAATATCTTAAGGGCAACAGACGAATACCAAAATCAAATTTAAATTTACGTATTTTCCAAAAATCGAAAATAAACCTCACGTGATAAATTTCATCCGAAGGTTATACTTTCGTGTTTTGTGACCAAATTTTAAATTTTTTAAACGGATTTCTCTTGGGACACTTTAAATATTATTTTTTACCAGCCAAGATAAAGATAACTTTTAAGGATTATTTAAAGACGTTTTATTGAAATGCTAGGTAATTTGAAAAAAAAGTTAATTGATTCATCTGTTCCCGAGGTAAGGTAAGCCAGGTTCTGTTATTATTAATGTTGAAAAAATACAAAACCCGTTTTTAATGATGTCTAGGTTGTTACTAAAACTTTTTCAGCAATTTTATTAAATCGGCTTGAAAGAAAAAAGTCGATTTAATTTGTAAAGTTTATAACTAAAAAATTTATTCGGGATTTTGTTTAACAAAAAATTAATTAAAATTTATATTTATTTAAAACTTTCAGTTTTACTGTACACTAAAATATATCATGCTGGGCAATAATAGGAGCAACCATAGAAGGGCTCTGTTAAATAGAAAAGAACAGTTGCAGTAAGGCGATAAATTTTGCTCACTTGACACTGATTCAAAATGATCCCTTTTATTGCTTGAACCACTGGTGTTTGCAAGGATCAGTTGCCTGTCGGTGATTTTCAGAGATAGATCGTTATATTTCAGGTGCAAAATATTCAATTGCACAAAAGATGCAAGTGACATTTTTAACAAAAAGTTGATCAACGTAAAAACGAAAATAATTTTAAATCGCTTTTAAATTAATTGTTTAAATAATGTGGCAACTAATTAAAATACTAAACTGTGTGTTGTGCAATAAATTACTTAAGTGCAAAATTCTTTTATTAAAAACAGAAAAGGTGACAATAAAAGTTTGGAAACTCGATTTTATGAGGAGGAAAGTGATGCTAAGATAAGAAAGTTAGTATTTTTTAAATTAATTTTATAATTAGGTAGTTAATTAATTTTTTAATTTCGTTGCGATTTACGTAACTTAATTTTGTAATTTATTTTACGATTTTGTATTAGCGTAGCTTTTGGTGGTGTCATCTAACGAGGATAACTTAAATTTACAACTTTTCGAGTTTTCCGTTAAAGCTCTAGGCGCCACCGTTCAAGCTTACAGGATTCCTATAAAGCTCAGTTTGTGAGATAAATAATTCATGTGCCCTCTTTAAATTGGATTGAAAATCAAAAGAGATTTTAGGAAAATTATTTATGAAGTTTTTCAATGCATTTTCAGATTACTGTTGTAAATGAAAAATTAAGTGACTTTTATACAAATCAAACAAATCTTTTAATTTTGAATCTGGCAATATTAATCTAGGAAATTAATTGTTGGTGGGATTCAAATATCTCTATCGAGTATACAGCGATACAAAGCGGTAATGGAGGTAACATCTCTGTGATAACGAATTTTACAATTATTTGTATATTGGAACAAAAATTATTGAAAACTTTAATACTTTCCTTTAATATTAATGTGAGTTATTTTTAACAATTTTACAGTTCGCAAAAATGAATCTATTAATTCGTAATAAATTAAATTTTTCTAATTGAATTGAAAACAAAACAATTTTCCAGTCAACAGAAAAATATATTATTTAAAAGTAAAAATGGCATGTTGACCCCCCATCCTTGTCCGGAGCATTTTTAAACTAAAATTTACATGAAATTCCTGTAGGGAGGATTTGGCACAAAGCATTACAGACTCCGTAGATTAGCTACTTTATATTCCAATTCTAATTCAAAGTAGTATTAAATTATAATAGGTCTAACCAGGTCTAACAAATAAAAATTAATAAAACAATTTATTAACTCTCTCCGGGTCAATCTTTTACCTCCAGTTTTGATGTCAGATAACTGACTTCCAGTTAAATGTTTTCATTATTCAACTTCATTTCGACTTGCATTGTTTTTCTTTTTCATGATTTGGTTAATTACTTAGTGATTTTTTTCCGACGATTTAATGAGTTCCTTTAACAGGAGAAGTCGCTTATGTTACTAACGTAAGTAACTAATACCCGGTTTCTGAAGCTCGAGTTATATTAAGCTTAACCTTAGTATAACTGCTGATTTTGAGTTTCTATAACGAAAAATAATCTCTGGTCAAAGTTACCCTACGTTTTTATTGGTTGTTAACTTTCTGGAATATGCGCATTGTGGATAACTATAACTTTAACCTTAGATTAGTTATGTAGAGTATAACCAGAGATCTTCAGAAACCGGGCATAAGCATTGCAAAATTTTAACTAGCAGTTACTTATCTGGAACTTTACCTGGAGGCAGCGGCGGTTCTAGGGCGGAGCGACCGGCGCGGTCGCGCCGGGCGCCGTTGTAAGGGGGGCGCCAAATTGAGAAAATATGCTGAAAAAATTTTTTTTTAAATATTTTGAAAAAATATTTTGACCGCGCCGGGCGCCGTTGGAAAGGGGCCAAATTGAGAAAATATTTTGAAAAAATATTATTTAAAAACACAATTCATTCAGTAAACAATGTAACTATATTTAAAATAATAGAGTTGCCAATATAATAAAAAATATTTTTTTTTGTTGGTAGACAATCTGTCCGCCATACCCCCATACCTCTATTTATAATAGGAATGGACAAGCAAAGGTGTCAAAAGAAAATTTACCATTACCAGTGCATTATTTTAAAAATATCCTCACCACGCTGCCGTAGAAATTTTATTAACAATGTCCCCACCTGCAAAAAAACTATCCGGCGCTCAAAACTTGAAAAGAAAACGAAAAAAGCAAGACGAAAGTGAAAAGGCTGCAAAATTGATGGCAACTTTTTTTAGAGTTGAGAAGTCATCTGAATCGGCATCATCAGAACCAGTTCAAAACGCGACGGAAGAAGACCTATATAATAGAAGTTCTTCAGATGAAGCCCATGAAGATGAAGAGCAGTATGCACAAAATAATCTAACTATTTCTGGAATTGCCTCTGAAGTTCAAAATATTACAGAGAGTACACCAGACATACCATCTCTGTCACCTCTTCAAAATCAAAATACTAATTGTGAAATTGATGATATTTCGAAATGGTCATTCGTTAACTCTAGAACCATAGATGAAATAATTATTCGTGGTCCTGTTAGTAACGAAATGAGCAACGACAAGTATCCAAAAAAAACTGACGGACGTCATTTTTCGAATACGCATTTTCAAAGGGTGATGCCAAATGGAGAAACTTATAAAAGAAGATGGCTCGTTTACTCTAAATCTGAAAATAAAGTATATTGTTTTTGTTGCCGTTTATTCAACAGAATGTCCCACTCTAATTTAGGAAAAGATGGATTTGACGACTGGTCGCACTTATCAGTGCGTCTCAAAACTCACGAAACTTCCTCACATCACCAGCACGCCATGAACAGTTGGATAGAAGCGTCGAGTCGATTAAAGAATTTTAGTGGAATTGACAAGCATTTGCAAAAACAGATTAAAGACGAGAAATCACGGTGGGTTGCTATCCTCGAACGAATGATGTCCATAGTATTCTTTTTAGCAAGTAATAATTTGCCTTTCAGAGGATCTGGATCTGAGGCACTATATACTCCTAATAATGGTAACTTTCTGGGTTTAGTGCAACTGATGGGAAAATTTGACCCTGTGATAATGGAGCACCTCCGCCGTATTGTTAATAAGGAGACTAATGTTCACTATTTTAGCAAACATATTCAAAACGAGTTGATCGGCTTACTTGGAAGTGAAGTTCGAAATACAATTTTGAGTATGGTAAAATCATCGAAATACTTCTCCATCATACTGGATTGCACTCCTGATGTCAGTCACATTGAACAATTATCTTTAACATTGCGTTTTGTTGACACTAATGAAGATGAAGTCCAAGTGCGCGAGTGTTTCATTGCTTACAAGCCGGTAAGTGACTCTTCGGGAGCTGGACTTACTGGCCTCTTTCTTGATGATATTGTGCAAGAGTTTGATTTAGATATGAATGATTGTCGCGGTCAAGGATACGATAATGGATCTAATATGGTAGGAGTAAACAAAGGTGTCCAAAGCAGAGTTTTGAAGCAATATCCACGAGCATTTTTTAATCCATGTGGTTGTCATAGCTTAAATTTGGTAATAGCAGATGCCGCCAAAACATCTGTTAAATCGGTTTCTTTGTTCGGATTTCTTCAAAAACTGTTTGTTCTATTCTCTGGATCAACAAAGCGATGGGAAGTGATATCCAAGCATATAGAAGCACTATCGCTGAAAAAAGTTTGTGAAACTCGTTGGGAGAGTAGAGTTTCTAGTCTCGCTGCAGTTCGTTATCAATACTCTTCAGTTCGTGACGCCCTTCTGGAACTTCACGAAGAAACAAATGACTCAGTTGTAGCATCAGAGGCCTTGTCCCTGATTCAGAATATGGAGCAATTTGAGTTCATAATAACAATGGTGGCTTGGTATGATATATTGTTTCAAGTAAACATTGTAAGTAAGGCTATGCAGTCTAAAACAATGGATATACCAAACGCTTCACGATTGCTGAAGAACTGCTCGGAATTTGTAAAAGAGTACAGGGATTATTCGACTGCTCTGATAACAGCTACGGAAATTGCTTCTCAGGCTGGGATAGATATTATTTTTAAGCCAGTCCGCATCCGAAGAAAAAAGAAACTATTTGAATACGAAGCCGCTGATGAGACACCAACGGATCCCGAAAAGTTGTTTAAAATAAGCGTCTTTTACCCCATGATCGATACAATTGAAAATGCGTTGGTTAATAGATTTTTACAACTATCGAAATTTAATGATGTATGGTCATTTTTGTACAATATCAAAGAAATTCCTGAAAAGACAAAATTGGACAAAGCATGTGAGAATTTAGAGATAAGTTTAACCGATGCGATGGGGAAAAATATGACATATCTGGTTGTGAATTAGTTGAGGAACTTTTACACCTGAATCCACTGTTGAAAGACATTGAATCAGCAGAACCAATAAAAGTTCTTCAACTTATTAAAACAAATGGTTGGCAGGATATATTTCCGAATGTGTGGACAGCACTTCGGATTCTGTTAACCATACCTGTAACGGTCGCCAATGGAGAACGAAGCTTCAGTAAATTAAAGCTGATTAAAACTTATTTACGTTCGACTATGTGTCAGGAGCGACTTTCAGATTTAGCAATTTTGTCCATAGAAAATAATATTGGCAAGGACTTAGATTATTCCGAACTAATAAAAAAATTTGCAGGTGCAAAAGCGAGAAAAGTGGCTTTGTAGTTAATTTTTTTATTTCTTAATTTGATTAAATAAATCTTTTTAAACACATATTATCGTATCTTTAGTCTAAAAACTCTCTGCTGCCAATAAATAAAATTTAAAATTTCTTTTTATATTTTTTTTTTTTAAATTTTTTTTTGAAAAAATTTCATCAAATTAAAAAAAAATGGGGGGGGCAGTGGGGGAGGGGGCGCCAAAATAAGATCTCGCACCACCTGAAAATCTTGCTAGGACCGCCCCTGCCTGGAGGTGAAAAGATAAGCATTTGTTAAAATTTTCAAAACAATAGCAGGAAAATAGTTCTAATTTCTCCCCCTTCTTCACCCTTTTAAATATATAAAATTTAAAATTCAAACATGTTAACTTTTCACGAAATTTATTAATTCCTGCTTTGAATGAATTCGTACTTTCTCTTCTTTTTCTTTTTCCAGGTGCTTTGTTGGTTCCCTTACGTTGGAGAAATCTTTTCCTATATAGCCTGTGCTTATGATGGTGTAAGGTTGAAGTGTTATAACTATGGTGACCATATTATTTTTATGAAAAAAAGTACATTTGGGCGAAACACGGTAAATACCTAAAAAAAGGTCAACGGCGCACAGTGTGGTGGAGGCGGACAAATGGTGATTTTTAAAGTAGTTCATTTGGTCTGTTTAATTATAGTTTCTTGCTAGGAACATCCCAAGGATTCAGAAACACAATAAAAATCATAAAAAATGTGCTTGGAAAGTGTCGAAAAAATGGGGCAAAGTCAACCTTTTTTATTTACATTATGTACCGTATACATAGGTACTTTAACTTTGCTTAAAAACGAAAATTCATTGATTTTTTTCAGTTTTCAAGTTGAAATATTATTTCTGTTTCTCGTTACTAGAACACAAGTGCCAAAACAAAACAAAGAATTACATTTTTAACGGTTTGTAGACCTATTTTGGACCTAAAAACTCGATTTTTTTAAATGTTAACTTCTCTTAAACTTTTAGTTGTGTGAGAACACATGAGACACACCGAAAAATTTTTTATGGTATCATTGGTATCTCTAGTACTTGCCCTCCAAATTTCAGCTGCAGATACTTGCAGATGCGAACACAAGAGCGTTTTTACTGAGACTTGTCCAATTTTTACCGAAGGTATTATTGGATTAACAAATCAATAAATTTTTCCCAAATGCCCATGTAAACAATACATAAGCAGAACGGACGATACAGAAAGATATTAAAAACAATTGAAAACTATTTTAAAATTGACGAACTTTAGAATTTCGAATCGTGGCTTATGTAATATTCTGTGGGAAAACACAAAAATTATTGTTTTCTTCTATTTTATTAAGGACTAGCTGGCACAGTCGGCCTACCGGCCGCCTTTAGCCATCTAGACCGTGTCGGATGTGGTTGTTCGGCCTTCGGCCTCACTCCAAGGTACTAAAGTAGCCTATATTTTTCGTAGCGTTGTAAATAACTTCTACACCAAATTTGGTTAAGATTGGTCAAATAGAAACGTAAATCACGTGCACGCGTATTTGCATTGTCGATCGGTTGTCAGTTTGACAGCATTGATTATTGTTTTTAAGTTGATTTTGAGTAGCTTGCCTTCCTTTAAGGAATCTCGATAATCCATTCATGCGCGTCCCTATGGGACGCGCATGAATGGATTACAATTGGAAAACAATTCTGGAACCACCACTGTACAATCCCCCGAGCCGCCACTGGTATATTTTGGGGAATTATTATCAATCAATTTAAATATTTAAAAACGATTTAAAGATAAATAAAAGTTACTGCAGGTGCAAAGTTTTAATACAACATTAAAAATCTGAGAATTTCGAACTTCTTGGTAAATAAAACGTTTCATGAAAATTAAAGTAAAAAATCGCTTGTTTTTGCGGATATCATACAATAACAATTTGCAATCAGAATAACGCAATAGAATTACGTTTACGAGTTACAATCGCAATAATAAAATGCAATTTATTGTAACATTGCATTTTTAATTCAAGGGTAATATAATTTCACACATATCGACTTAGGTACACATTAATTCGACGATTATTTATTATTAACTTTTAAAACATTTTTATTTCTCAGATTTATTGACCCCCCCTCCCAGTCCGAGAATTCCAAACTTCTAAAACATATTGAGAAGGTATCTTTTTGTATAAATTTACGCAAGGAGATGCAATCTCTCAGATTTCTAATTAATCATGAGAGCAGATTGCTAATTAAATAAAATAAGTAATAAATAGCCAATAAAAATTTATTGATTTAATTTTTTTTATATTTCAATATGTATTTTTCAAATTTTGTGTTTGCCCCAACCCGGAAAAGAATCTCATATACGCCTATAGCAACAGCTGCTTTTTTTGAAAAGGTATTTCCGAACTCTGACCATCAATATCAAAAGTCTTTTTTCATTATCAACGATTATCAGGTATAATATTTTTGCAGATGTGATCGGTGTGATAGCACTATAAAGTCATGGTAACCACACTGTTCACAAAAAATAAAACCGTTATTACCAAAAGTAGGTTGTTTAAGGAGCCTTAATAAAAAACGTATTCAAACTACAGATTAACGTGGTATGCGAACCACAGCACACATACTTGGGTAGCAACTGGGAATCGAACCTATGACTTCACGATTCGAAGCCCAATTCTGTATACACTACATCAAGTACATGTACAAATTTAAAAAGTAATTTGTTGGAAAATATCGCTCTCCCGACTGAGATACCTCGAACTGCGCTTTTGGCCACGTTGAAATTTGATAATTCCATCTTGAATATCTAGCAAATCGCAGTGGATGTACTTGGAAATAAAATTACAAAATAATTTGTTAGAAAATGGAAAAATAAATATTAATTATTTATTAATAGAAATGGAAAATTTGAAGTCAAAATCTTAAATAAAAAACGATATATAAAAATTGTATTCAATAATTGCAAATAATAAAACTAAACTAGAAAGGATGGAATGAAAAAAACTTACGAAGAGTACAACAACACAGAAATTATTTTTATTTGTTTCTTCAATTTCTGCGTGATTTTGCTATTAATAAATTTTCCACTTTTGTCATTTCCAATTTAATTTGTTGTTTTATTCCTTCTTGAATTATCTCTAATAATATTATTTATAATTATTTTATTATATTTCCCATTTAATTTATCGTTTCTTTAAGATTTTTACTTCAAATTTTCTTCGTAATTTGTGACGCGCATGGGACGCGCATGAATGGATTATCGAGATTCCTTAAAGGAAGGCAAGCTACTCAAAATCAACTTTCCTTTCCTTTGCGAATTTTTGCACTATTTTAATACAAAAACATGCGCAGGGACCTACATAATAACTGCCAAATTTGGTTCCGATCGGTCAAACGGTTTAGGAGTACTATAGGGAACATACATACATCCATTTTTTTATACTATATTAAGGATTAAGGATATAGTAAGACAACTTCCAGATTTTTTGCCCTAAAATTGAAGGCTCAACAACCGTTTGTCCACAAAAACCCCATTTCACCACACTGTGCGGCGTACCTAAATATACGAAGATTACGATTGATGACCTTTTTTTTTCTGGGGTTGCACTGAAGGAAACAACCATGAGGTTTGGGGCAGCGTCGGGTGGCACCCCCCCCCCCGGCGGATGTACAAAAAATAAGTACATTTGTAAGTACTTGGAGAAGTTTTTAAGTACATAGGACATCGTTCTAAAAAAGAGTACTGTCCTACTAAAATAAGTACATATGGTCACCATAGTTATAACGTACACACATAGGGGACTTACAGTTTAATGTAGAGGTGTGAGAACGGTTACTCGGCAGATTACACCGGGTCGATCCTGAGCTCTGAGTTTCCAAATCAATGGCAATTCATTAGCATTCATAATTTTAATGATTCCAATCAAAAAGTTGTAAATGTTGATGTTAAGTTAAGCGAAAGTCATCCGAGCGAGCTTAAAGGCAGGCGAGACGTGTTTGATAGTTTATAATGAACTTTTATTCGCGTAGTTAAAATATTTAATTGTGGTGCATTTCCGCCTCAAACATTTATCAGACAAGAAAATAAAAAATTTTAATTATGAAAATCTAGAATCCTCAAAAGAATTTTTTTTCAAGAAAATTGTAATTAAGAAAAAGAATGACATAAAAATTTAAATTTAATTGAAAATTAGTTATTTTAATTAAAATATTTTGTTCTAATGTTAAATTTGTGATGATGTTATAACGATTTTTATTGTCTTTAGACTTTCATAACTCCATGGCGGCGGGGAAAAGGACTTAAGTCTGTTTTTGGCATTTTCCATAATTACGATAAATTAAGCAAACAAATAAGATTTATGGGATATGATTTTTAAATTCCAAATTTTACACTCTTTCTGATAGCATAATCAGTTTTATCGTTTTTCAGGATCCTCAATGATCTTTTTAAAACAAATTTTCTTATTATCCTGACTAAAATTTAAAATTTCCCTGACTTTTGTAGTAAAGAAGTAACATTTTGTGTTTTTCAATTCATTCTGTACACCCCCATTACTCTCAACTTACAAAAATTTTAAATGTCATTAAGGGTGGATAGTCTTCGTTGGTAAATGCACTAACTGGGGTAGGTCAGTGCATAATACCAACGTAGATCGAATATTAACATAAAATATTTCAAAATTTGAAATTAAAAAGTAATTACATTTTTTAAATTAAATTACTTTTCGAAAAGATATTAAAATATTTCCCTGGCCAAAGCTTTAATTTTCCTGAATTTTAAATTCCCTGATTTTTTCAGATTTACCAAGTTTTCCATACGAGTGGCAACCCCGTTGTTATTGTTTTAATCGTAGTACTACCACCCACAATAAAATGGGCTAAAAACATTGTTTCAAAATTGAGTTCATTTTTCTCAAAACTGCCTAAAATGTATTTACGCCTTTTTTACTTTGGACGGCAAAGCATGGAATAATTAGAAAAAACAATGTAGTATTCTACTTTGAACTTAAGTCGGTGTTTTAAACATTAACCTAAATTTATTGCATTTGAAATCTATTACAATTTAATTGAGATTTGGAGT
The DNA here is from genome assembly GCA_932274525.1 of Podabrus alpinus. NCBI lineage: Eukaryota > Metazoa > Arthropoda > Insecta > Coleoptera > Cantharidae > Podabrus > Podabrus alpinus. The sequence continues at coordinate 24,802,896 of OW026453.1, forward strand.
TATTTTAGGAACTTAGGAACTTCATGTACTTATGAGTATCTCAGGCTAAACTTAGATACAGCTTGATCAGCTCTATCCAAATAAGTGCCACCATGAAATTTTAATTTAATTTAATTCTTCTGTATAGTGTTGCCTGATGATGGCTGTTTATGGCCAAAACGCGTCACAATTAAATTCCAAGAAGTGCACTATTTTAATCAAATCTTTTCAAAAAGCCTAATATTAAAACAGTTAATTTTAAATATACAAATGCATACATTCTTGAAATCGAAAACCAAAAATTTTAATAAAACCCAAAATGAAATAAATATTAAGAACTTAAAAGATGAGGGGGGGGGGGTAAAATTTAAATGGAAAAAGTTTCGGTATCATTATGCGATCATCAGCCACGCATAATCAAAGAACAAATTAATAATAATTGAAAATCAAATTAGAAAACATTGTCAGAAAATGCAAAAAAATGACGAAGAAAATTTGAAGTAAAAATCTTAAAGAAACGATAAATTAAATGGGAAATATAATAAAATAATTATAAATAATATTATTAGAGATAATTCAAGAAGGAATAAAACACAACAAATTAAATTGGAAATGACAAAATTGGAAAATTTATTAATAGCAAAACCACGCAGAAATTGAAGAAACAAATAAAAATAATTTCTGTGTTGTACTCTTTGTAAGTTTTTTTCATTCCATCCTTTCTAGTTTAGTTTTATTATTTGCAATTATTGAATACAATTTTTATATATCGTCTTTTATTTAAGATTTTGACTTCAAATTTTCCGTTTCTATCAATAAATAATTAAATTTATTTTTCCATTTTCTAACAAATTATTTTGTAATTTTATTTCCAAGTACATCCACTGCGATTTGCTAGATATTCAAGATGGAATTATCAAATTTCAACGTGGCCGAAAATACAAAACTTTTTTTCGCCCAAAAGCGCAGTTCGAGGTATCTCAGTCGGGAGAGCGATATTTTCCAACAAATTACTTTTTAAATTTGTACATGTACTTGATGTAGTTTATACAGAATTGGGCTTCGAATCGTGAAGTCATAGGTTCGATTCCCAGTTGCTACCCAAGTATGTGTGCTGTGGTTTGCATACCACGTTAATCTGTAGTTTGAATGCGTTTTTTATTAAAGCTCCTTTTAAGCAACCTACTTTTGGTAATACAGGTTTTATTTTTTGTGAACAGTGTGGTTACCATGACTTTATAGTGCTATCACACCGATCACATCTGCAAAAATATTATACCTGATAATCGTTGATAATGAAAAAAGACTTTTGATATTGATGGTCAGAGTTCGGAAATACCTTTTCAAAAACAGCAGCTGTTGCTATAGGCGTATATGAGATTCTTTTCCGGGTTGGGGCAAACACAAAATTTGAAAAATACATATTGAAATATAAAAAAAATTAAATCAATACATTTTTATTGGCTATTTATTACTTATTTTATTTAATTAGCAATCTGCTCTCATGATTAATTAGAAATCAGAGAGATTGCATCTCCTTGCGGAAATTTATACAAAAAGATACCTTCTCAATATGTTTTAGAAGTTTGGAATTCTCGGACTGGGAGGGGGGGGTCAATAAATCTGAGAAATAAAAATGTTTTAAAAGTTAATAATAATCGTCGAATTAATGTGTAAGTCAATATGTGTGAAATTATATTACCCTTGAATTAAAAATGCAATGTTACAATAAATTGCATTTTATTATTGCGATTGTAACTCGTAAACGTAATTCTATTGCGTTATTCTGATTGCAAATTGTTATTGTATGATATCCGCAAAAACAAGCGATTTTTTACTTTAATTTTCATGAAACGTTTTATTTACCAAGAAGTTCGAAATTCTCAGATTTTTAATGTTGTATTAAAACTTTGCACCTGCAGTAAATTTTATTTATCTTTAAATCGTTTTTAAATATTTAAATTGATTGATAATAATTCCCCAAAATATACCAGTGGCGGCTCGGGGGATTGTACAGTGGTGGTTCCAGAATTGTTTTTGTTTAATGCCATTGTTAGAGTTCGGCTGAAAATGATATTTTCAGCCAAAGCCAAACCGATTTGAAACTCATTAGCAACCTCGAGCCTGGATGCAATTTTACCTTCAAAATGTAGCCTTTACTGTTTAGTCGCTTACATGCTGCTGCAATCTATATTCTATGGAAAGTTCGCACTCACATCGAACTGGTTTAATTACATACCTGAGTCATTTATTTCTGGAACTTACGGGGCCAAGGCAAAAAATATTCTTCAGAGATGTTCACATAGCGGATGTTGTTCGGAATTGTTTTCTAAGAAGGAGTCAACCTAGAATAGAACGGAACAAACACAGGAATGCAATAGTAACGCGCTTGTTCCCAGAATAAATACATTGAATTGTAATCGGGGGATCTGGGGTATGGAATACCTCCCAGGAACATGTAATGAAAATTTTCAAGCTTTCAAATTTGCATAAAATCGAAAACACCTATAAAATTTATCTGTATTTTTAAATTCTATTTTAAGCAAGTGGTCAACCTAGAATAGAACGGAACAAAAACCAGGAATGCAATGATAAAGCGCTTGTTCCCAGAACAAATAAATTGAATTTTAATCAGGGGGTAAGTATGGAACGCCCCCCCAGGAACTTGTAATGAAAATTTTCAAGTTTTCAAATTTGCATAAAATCAAAAACACCTATAAAATTTATCTGTATTCTTAAAGTCGTTCATAGCTGTATTGAAACCCATAACCGGGGGGTCTGGGGGGTATGGAATACCGGAGTAGGTCAACTCGGCAAAAGGTACAAGGGATAGGTTAATCCTACCGGTCAACTGGGCAAATGAAAACCAGAGGCCGTTTTAATTATGGGTCAGCTTGGCAAACGCGCTGAATAATGCTATTTCGAGGGTCTCTCACATCCCGGTTGCATTTATCCCGGTTTCCTTGATCTGTCGCGCCTCTCGTATGTTTAGCGCCCGCCGCGTAGCGGCTCGGAGCACGAAAAACCGCCCGGAGATGCGGAGCATCGGAGGGTAGGTTTTTTGATGCTCACAGTTCTGGCCAAGCCAAAATTTATTCGGCAAAGATCTATTAAAATCTTGGAAAGCGCCTGTACTTCTAATTGCGCCGGGGCGGTGCACCCGAATTGCACCACGAAAAGATTAGTTCATAAATCTCCTACCCGAATTGCACCACCGTAATTTCAGGTAAACACCTCACCAAGGGTCGGTCGTCCGAATTGCACCACCTCTATTGTAATATTTTAGGTAAGGTGGTTTTATTGTTAAAAGTTAAAGCACAATGCTGGAGTTTAACCTGATGCCTCCTACATGTAACATCGATTATTTTTTGTTTTTACGCGATTTTTTGGGGGTTAAACGTAATAGATAACTGCCGCATACCGCGACTATACTTTTTAATGCTATTTCGAGGGTCTCTCACATCCCGGTTGCATTTATCCCGGTTTTCTTGATCGGTGGCGCTTCTCGTATGTTTAGCCTAGTAACCAGAGTCAAAACCGCTCTGGAGGGGTGCAACCCGGAGCGGAGCGGAGGGTCGCCCCGGAAGAGTAGGTTTTGACGATGGATTACCCTCCTTATCGAATGCACACCCCAAAATTCGAAGGCAAAAAAAATTAAATTTTTTCACTGTTTTGGGTTATTATTTTATTAATACCTGCTCCGACCCTGTATAATATAATATGAATTAATATATTAAACTCGAAATTTAAATTGCAAAGAATTTAGATATTTGTGTATTTATTTCTTTATATTATCTGTTTGCTTGTGATACCTGCTCGGTTTGCTCGTGGTGCAATTCGGTAAAGCGATTACGGAACGACATTTGACCGTGGTGCAGTTCGGTCAAGGGATTACATTTACCTGGGTACAAGAAATGACCCCTGATAAGCCGTGGTGCAGTTCGGGTAGCACCCGCCGGGGGTGGTATTATCAGTTACCGTTAATGACATCGAAAGGTACTTTGCCGAGTTGGGCTATGTATTTCCAGGTAGAAAATTTGGACACGGATTAAATATCTGACCATTTGCCGAGCTGACCTACGTCCTGGAATACCCCTCAGGTACATGTGATACAAATTTTACAAAACAAAATAACAATACAATACAATATAAAAACAATACAAAACATAACAAAATATGAAAAATATATAAATCGAAAATACCTATAAAATGTATTTCGTTTTCTTTATTCTCAATGTTTTTTATTACATTTCTTGAAACCGATAACCTGGGGGGTATAGAATACCCCCCAGACCCCCCGGTCTACATACAGTGTAAATTTTTGCCTTTTGCTTTAAAATTATTTTTTAAGTAGAGCAATCTGTCGACTTAAATCTTGCTCTGAAATATGTATAATCCAGATGTTATATTTATTGGGTCTTCCTCCCCTTCAGCTGCAGGTAATCAACATTAGTAATTCTTCAAAATTGTGTAACATAGAAGATTATAAACTAAAAATTACTTTGTTTATGATAATATAAAATTAAAAAATAAAAAAAAAAATTTTTTTGAAGCTATTTTTAGAAAACGAATGTATTTCAAAAAAGTGTAGTGCGAGAGCTCCTTGGCACCTTATAGCAAGTCGCCTATACAACAATAAAATTGATAAAAGTTTTAAATATGCGTTGATTTAATTTGAAATCAGGTAGATTAGAAGGTATGAAATCTACTTTTGAACTTCTATTTGTACTTTTAGCAATACGTACCATCAATTAAAATAAAGTATAGTTAAATCCCTTGTTAGAACTAAACTACAAAAAACTAAAAGAAATATTTTAAGCTGCCCCCCCACCCAAAAAAGACGCCCATAACTGTAGGTTATAAGTTATTATTTTAAATTATCAAGTGATTTTAATTATTAATACCTTATATGGTTCACTACTTATTTGAAAAACTTTTAGGTACAGTAAAAATAAAAACTGAAGCTTATGAGTGATTTTAAATTCTGAAGTAGTCTCGATTCTGAAAACAGATTCGTGAAACTCACTTCTTTTTTACTGAGAAAGGTCACTTTTATTGCAGTTTGGCACTATAAGTTTGATATTTTGTAAACAGCATCACCACCATTGTTGTCTTTATGGACTATCAGATCTGCACATATACTACATAGATTACCATATATTCTTTGTAACGACTAATAATGGCTGAGATAAAAGGATAGACACTAAATTAGCTACTTTTTGAAAAAAGAAAATTTAACCAGTCTTTTTTCTATTTATTATATTTAAAATTCGAAAAATACATTCAAGTGTAAATTATTCCATCCCTGATTTTAGAAATTCTTCGTAAAGTTTCAAAACTTTTACATGGAAATAAATAAAGCAAATTGAAAGCAAAAAGGCTTTTGGTGTTAAGTTTACTTTCGTAAAATGAACATTGAGCTTCATTTCCTGAAATTTAAAACGAGTGACTTTTTTCTTCAAGAATTAGCTTTTTCATTTTCATAGTTGTAATGGTCGTGAAAACGTTTTGAAAATAAAATAATTCCCCCCCCCCTAAATTAAAAATGTGATAATTTATATATTAAATTAACTTTATTGTATCGTTTACTTATGTTTTGTGTTTAAGTAAAACTGAAATTTATATTACATTTTCAGACAACAAACAATATTTGAAATTCAGTCCCCTTCAATGTTTCAATAAAATGCAAATGGTGTTCTATCTTGATACATGATGGGTATTCTAGAAAATATCAAACTGGCAGAGAGAAAAATGGATATTTATTTTTTCATAAAATTCAACTTCATACAGAATGTCATTTGGAGGCACAGCATTGTATGAAAAAATTTAATATTTTACATCATGTGGTGTAAGTATACACAATTTTCTATAATATTGCACGATTTAATAGAGTCAAGTTTTATAAAAAATCACTCTCAATATTATTTATTTTTTATTAAACGAAAAGCAAAAAAATATTTTTTATCAAAATTAGATTTGACATACGTACACTAACATCAGTCGACATCCATTAAGCTTCAAGGTTGAGAGTTGTTGAATAGTAGTCGCTTACCCTAACATCCCGGCGCTGTCGAGCCCTTTACCCCTCGTTCAATTTTAGCCGAAATGTCCTCTATCTTTGCCACCCTAACAAGAAAGGTTTGTGATCTGTAGAATCAATACGCTTACTTATTCTTATAAGGTGAACGAATTCTCTTATTAGTAGTATACCTACAGTTAACTAATTAATTTATTATAATCAATTTTTTTTTGAAAATTTACAAAATCTAGGATAAAACACAAAATCCTTGAATTTTTTTAAGTTTAACTCGTTTGGTAGGCACAATTTTACTTTGTTAAAAGATAATACTGACACTTTCCAGTTTTTCATATTGAAAAGTGACAAAGTAAGTAGATTTTGTATTCTTGATTTTGTCATTTGTCTTCCAACATTCAGCATACAAATGAAAGCACACAGTGAGTCGAATAATAAAGTCACGTTGCAGTACTATCCTGTAATCTCTCGAGGATAAAATGAAAATAAGTTCCCGGCTGTTTGTTAGCTGCTAACCGTTGCTTGACTTTTGTGTTATTAAATTAATATTTTGGCCGTAATTCAAATTTTATATAGTTTTTCCAATTTTCATATTCATCTTCCATGATTAAGTTTTGCATGAATTTTAAATAACTGCTATTTTTTAGGACGCAGACAAGAAAAATGGTGCAAATAAATGATGGAAACGAAATTTTGGAGGAAGTTTATTGTCTAGTAAGTATTTATTTTAAGTGTACTTTAGCCATTATCCAAATAAATTCCCAGGCAATATTTTGCGTTTGTAAAACAAAGCTTTTACGCTCTACATAATCCACAATTGAGATTTCTTTGCGATGCATAATCTTAATCGTTTTTAAAATTGCCGCAAATTTGTAAATCGGATCGTTTTGTAGATTTCGTGTCGCGAAAAAATCCCAAAAGACAGTTTACAATTTTTGATGTTGTTTGATGCAGAGTTGAAATATAAATTTTAAAATTGCAAATTGACAAAAAAAATTGGAGTGGAGAAATATTAAATGACACGGCAATGGGGGATCCTTTGTAAATTTTATTTAATATTACCTACGGGAGATGATAAAATAGTGTAAACATTGTAAAACAAAATTAAAAATAATTCTGAAAGCACATAAATCATGAAACAATTAAAATTAAAATATCAACACAACATTTTACTTAGGTATGAAGCATAATATCGTGTCGTATAGAGCACTACTAAAGTAATGGCGTGAGTAGAGAGCAAGGGGGTGTTCTCTTTCACCCGCACCCTGCAGCATCCGGGCTGCACATAGACGCTTTAGGGGCGTCGGCGTCGCGGTAGCGTCCTCGCTTGTCACTATTATGTCAATTCTATAATTACAAATATATTGAAAGATACGTGCATGACATGCATGTTAAAGTGTGAGATGTGCTGAATGTTTCGTTTAGTGTGTAATTATTTCAAAATTGTGCCCGATATGTGCATGGTCGTTTAGCTGTGATTAATAGAAAATTTTCTAAGCATCGCGAGTTTTAAAAAATGTGCAAAAAATAAAAAAATTAATAATTGAAACTTGTTTTACGTTGTGTTTTAACGTAATAATAATAAAAAAAAATTAAAACGCATGAAAAATCGGTTTTAATAACTCGTTCGTGCACTTTTTGATTTATTTTCTTGACAATCATAAATTATAGTTTAATCGCCGCATTATTAATTATTTCGAATTTTTATAACGATTCGTTAATTGATCAAAAATTTTTAATTCGTATCCTATGGGCGAATATTTAATTTTTGTATGAAATTGTTTTTTTGTGTTTTTTCTTTGTGTTGGGATATAACATTCGGGGTTTAGGTTTTAAGAAAACGTGACCAGAAATTTTTAACCTACTATTAGAGGTTTTCTAAGCAATAGCTAAGGCACAGTTTAAAAATCGATTTAGGAAAGTCTCAAAACTACTCTAATCTTGCATGACAATTATGTGTAGTTTGGCATGATTTGTCATCATTTATTCGATTATTTCGCCTGTCAAACTTGACGAAAACTTTTTGTGGTTTTAAGTTATTTTGGGTACCCTACCTTAAGCAATCCAGACTTGTAATTTTAAATTTGCAACTATTATTATAATTCATTTAAAAAAAAATAAAAATCGTTTCCCGATATGATTATAATACGCTCGTCGATATGTGCATGAGTTGAAGTTGCTTAATTTATGTAGTATTAATTTATGTGATGTATTCTTGAAAAGGCACATTCGTGATCTACCCTGTAGATCCGGGCTTTTGTAGAATTTTTGTATCAGAAGCTCGTCTCTACAGGTATCTTACGGATGGAAGACCGCTCGGCTCTTTTAACATGTACATGTTTCACCGATATAATGATTAATGATTTTATTTTTTTATAGTTTAGTCACAGTTTAAATTAATGTAATATTTTTTAGGGCCTCAAGCTTAAGACCTGCAAGATAAAATTATTCCAAATAGTTTCCAAGATCGGTATGATGGGTATGAAAATATAAATAGAAACGAACTGATTTCTTATAAAAACTTCTAATATTTTTAGGCTAAAAATTCACTTGGAAGAAAATTAAAGCATCAAAAGAGTCTTATAAGAAGATAACATTGAAGATATCGAAGAATATTCTACAGCAAACAACATAATGAATGTTATAATATATTAGTTTTAATTAAGATTATAGTTTACTACAGGGGCGGACTGGCACTAAAATCTTCGGGAGGTTCTTCCTGACAAGCATAGTAATGAGATACAATTAATATTTCTCGTGAAAAATTTCGTAATATATTTGAGTTAAATTCAAAATTTTGTATAAAATGAAAACAGACCATTTATTAGCCATATTCATCGTGGCATGATCTATATTCATATATAAATTTTTAATTAAAAGGCAAGTTTTACGCTAGAGTGATTTCAGGAGGCTTCAAATATTAAGGACTTAAAATAGGAATTTGCGCTCATAAATATTGATGGGTCAGAAAGAACTGCCGGGGATGAATTTGCAATGTCTGAGAGCACTGAAGCTAAAACAAAATAATTCAGTGAGATTTGTAATTAATTGCCTATACACTCAGAAAACTTCAGAATTCTTCGAATAAAGTATTCGTTGTTCAAATTCACATTGTTGAAAAATTAAAATAATTTCACTCGACTTAAAATGGTTATGAATTTATTAATATAAAGGAGGTGCTGCGGTTGTTGCCCAAAAATTTAAAAAAATACTCGGAACTAAAAATAGGATACATTATAAATCAATAAATACTATGATTTTCAAATATTTGAATTAACTTCTAAGATTACTGAAAAACAATTATCCATTAATTGTTAATTCATATTTTTAAAAACAGATATTGTGTTTAGAAATAATTATCGCGTACACCTACAAATTTATAATGATGATTTTTCAGTACTTTTCCTAATTTTTTAGTGTTTTAGTTTTTTCACTTCGCGGGAACATCTGATGATGTTCACCCCCCCCCCATGTATCAACCTGAATGTACCTACTTAATGGTTTAACTCCCTATGCCAGATCAATCGTCATCTTTAGCCGGCGTTGAACGTCTTTTTTAGCCACGTATTCTCTCCCAGGGGATCTACAGTTTAATGTGTAAAATTTTGGCGATTAAACCCCTCGACTTCTTATACGGGGTACAGATATTTAGTGCAATTGTTTTCAGCATTAGTTTTTAATTTTTCTACATAAGTTTTACCATGAATCGAACCTGGCACTTTTACCTCTGTATCATGTGAGCTAAAGAATTACAAAGAAGGCTGTTAGGGAGGAGCTTTTAGAATCATCCACACCGCCAGTTTTTGCAAAAAAGGAATACTTTTAGTTCTTTCATTTTAGGACGTAGGGACTACTGTTAACAGAATACACAAAATCTATTGGTTTCGGTTTCAAAAATATAAAATTGCAATAATTAAATTAAATTTATTTAAATTTATTAATTTTCAATTTGCCCTTTTCAATAATTTAAAAAAGCGACCATTGTACTTGGGCATTGCACCACCAGAGCTGCGCAAATGCAAAATATCAGATTTTTAACTCTATTAAACCTCAACAATGTTTCTCAAATCTAGTCACGCGATAGTATCTTGGTCCCATGTGGGTTAGTTAAAATTTTTAACTTTTTGATAAATTTCCGATTTGGCGAATTTCTTATGTCGTGTTCTTTCGTGGAATATTTTCTAAAAAAATTTAACTTTGTTTTGCTCGTAAGATATAAATTTTTTACGAACTCTTGAAATATTTGTATTTTTCCTTTCTCCTTTTTATTTAAAAAAAAATTTTTTTTTGAGCTTCTTTACCGCCCATTCTTGAACATATTATGGCATTTTGTATACCCTTCTCAGCGCTAGGGTTGAGAATGGGGGCTTAAAATTTAACGTCGTGCAATTAATTTGGGACTGTTACTATAAAAGTTTACATTTATTACTTTTATTGCTATTTTAATTTCTTTCATTTTAATTTCAATTTTAAAACTCTTTAAGCAGGGTAATGTAGATTTTGCCTTATCGCGTTCAGCTGTACTTCCAATTCAAGCTCAACTAAATTTCTTTGAATTCCATGGTACACAAATTTTTATTTTACAAATTTTATTATTTTACTTCTACCCCTTAACTTATCATTTTTGGATAATCCGCTTCAGGTCCCCTAATTTAAATTATTTCTTGTCTTTTTCTTGTATTTCTTGTCTCCGTTGTTAATAATATTTTATTGCAACTTAAATTTGTTACAGAACCAAAACTGCCCCCTGTCTTATTCAGAGCACAAAAGCAGGACTGCCCGATATCACATTTGAGATATCGCTGTTTGCTGGATGTTTTATGGGGTACCGGCAAAAATGTGTAAGGATGTTCTTCCCCATGTAATAATGTTAGATTTTTCTAAAAGCGGCTCATTTTAATATAATTAAATAATGAAATTCAAATAAATTCTAAATTAAAAGTAACAAATTTAGTAGGTCGCCTCATTCAACGTACCAACCTCGAACATATTAACAGCAAATTCCTCATTCAAAATTCGCACCTACAAAATACTGCATTCTTAACCACAAATTTAAAAATAAGTATCGACCCCTCTAGACCAAAGATTACTTAAAAATTCATATAAATTCTTTCTATTTTTAACGTTTGGTGACATTATCTAAGTCCCTGCCTTGTCTGGTTGTGCATTGAAAATATGCGAAGCTTAACGTGGAACTCGAACCATGGAAACAGACGAATTTTACATCGTCCATTCTGACTAGAAGAATTATTTTATCATTTAAGACTGCTTATTAACGGTTGGAGAATTTGTGTGCGGTTGCTTGCAATATTACCCATTTTTTTTATAATACTATAGAAGGTCGTGGCGGCCGGCGATAGATGTGGTTGTGCGGCCTAAAGGCCGCACTGTAAGATTATTTAGCTTGGTCACTAATAAATAATGAACACTTAGAAGTACAGCAGCCTTCGCGAATTATAGTGGAAATTCGCTCAGTTTCGAGTCTCTCATTTTGGAAATCCCAGTAAAAATTTTCCTAGTTCGAATCACGTCATCTCCATTTAATATTGAATGCTATAAATAAAACATAAAAGCGGAAAAACGTCGACCTAAAAATTCGAAACTGGAGGTTCATTCAGTAAACATTTCTTGTTTGACAAGATACAGGATGTTAAAAGCAGTGTTAATTTTATATAGGAAGAATTCAAAACCTTCAGTATTTTAGTCAGCCTCTCTATTAGTAATTTTCAGCTATTGGAATTTAGTTATGAAAATAAATAATTCTTAATTTCACTTATATTTCATAGGGCTGCTATTTTCACTGTCAGTTAAAATTCTATGTTTTTAACGTTTATTTACCACGAGAAGTACTGCAATAGGATACGCTATAAAGCAAGTAAAAACTTTAGCTAATATTTATTTTGAACTCTAACTGGAGGTGAAAATATCGGCTCATAATTAATCAAATTAGTTTGCTAAATCCTACCATTTAATGCGTTGTTTGTAAATTCGCCAATTTTTATTCCAAATCCAACCAAACGTACCATGACAAGAATATACTACATTATAATAGTTCAAAACTTATGCCCGACCAGAATATCTTTGTTCTTGGATTGATTAAGAAGATATCTTGAAAATACCGTAGCCTATGTGAATCCGCAAATAAACTAAATTTTTTACCAGCCCCAAAAATGTTATAGAGCGACCTATAGTTAAAAATTTTATTTTTTTTTCGAAGAACAAAATTAGTTGTTTATTGGAATCTTGTATAATTTTTGCCAACATGAAGCAGAAACATGGGGGTATTGCTCTGCTGACGTAAAGGTATCAAGTTGGATTCTTGATAAAGCTCCATAACAAAATTTAAGAACTAATGCTGTAACCATCAACCCTTTACAATTTTCCAGTATGGTGTAGGCAACTTTGGAATCTATAAATGCGTAAACTTTTCTAATATTTAATCGTTCAACTGTAGGTCCCCTGTGCCCAACCTTATTAGCAAAGGAAGAGGCCAGACGTTCAGGAATGTGCTTATTAATCCTGAAGACAGAGTAACAATATTATTGTAAACGTAATTTTCTAATATGTATAACATGAGAAATATATTATTGAAAATTTACCAATGTAGCCTAGAAAGTCCGGTGTTGCAATATAAAATTTTAATAAAACAATTTTTAGGAGCAAAAAGTAAATAAATTGTAAAAATGTAATTTTGATGTAAAATTGAATGCAAAAGTGCAAAAATTTTGCTGTTTAAAAATTATGTTTATTGTTATTTACAAGATAGTATAATATGCAAAATAACTATGTAATATATTATGATTTATCAAATGTTTTTGATAAATGAGTTATCAAAAAAATTAAATTGTTGAGTATAAAATTTGAAATTAAATATTTTATATTTAATATTTTATCAATCTTTGTGTTTTTATTATGGAATAATAAAGATATTTATTGTAGTAGCACCAAATATAATTAATTGTACATGATGATTCAAAACACACAACCATTGAATATTATAATGTATATAGTATTATGTATTAGACTGAAGACCAGCAATGTGGCTTAAAGCATAAATAAGCAGGCTATGGAGCGGGACATAGAGGTTCTATGCCCGGTCATACCAGCCACATTGCTGTGATTTAAACGCGATTGAAATAGGTATACTTTTTACTCTGCCCGGAGTTGAACCGGGTAAATTTTACAATGATCACTATGATAAAAACTAAAATTGATCACCTAAACTTTTATACGTTAATAACTAACATAGGAATAGATAAATTTCATAATCTCATAATCGACAGCAATTTAATTTTTAGGTTGAGAAAAACAATTGATCAATCAGATGGTGTTTAATCCTTCAAATCATGGTAAACAATTTGTTTCCGATCCAACTTGCTTAGATTGGTAACTCAAATAAACTGAACCAATAAGAAGTGCAAACGAATCTTTTTGTAGATTTTTCTAAGTTTCAATTTCTTCATTTCTACAACGGAATTCATCGTTCCGTTTATGTCAACTCTCCAACGTCTATCTTTCTTTTCGATTTCTTTCACTTTAAGTAATCCATTTAACTGCACTTAAATCCCATACTTCTGCGTGGTGACACTTGTAACTGTAGTTTTATAAATTTATTTCTTCATTTATTTTTTTTCCACAAAATTTTATTTAATGGTCATATAGCCTTTAGTTTAGCTGGGCCATTTAAACGACAAAAGGATGGGAATATGACACTTTTGTTAAAAAAACCCTAATAACAGAAGGATTAATTTTGTTTATTCTTTCCTTCACTTTGTCTTTGCTGTTTTCTTGCTTGCCAAAAATTATTTCCGAATAATTTAATTTAAATAAACATTTTATTATCGATTGTTTAGTTTTGCTTTAAATATTTGCAATTATTCAAAAATCAGAACAAATTGCCCAAACATATTATTCAAAATGGAAAAACAGAAATCACTACAAGCAAAAGCTAACTTAATATTAACAATGTAGTTAATATTCAGGTATTCATTTATTCATACTTGGAATCTAAAAATTTTTTTTTCAGCAAATTAATAATTAAACTTTTTGCAATGGCTCAATATTTTATTAGAATCCTATATTAATTTTTAGGACAATACAGTAATAATTTATTATTGTAAAAAAAAATATTGTTAATTTACCTATTTAAAATTTATGTTCCACCAATGATATAAAAATATTAACTATTTATGTAGTCAGAGTCATCTATCCTTTACCCAGTAAACGTATATTTCTGTTCTGTTCGTTGTATTGGCAACTTTCCAGTTTAGTTGTAAGATGGAAGCAGTATTTCGGATCCATACTAACTGAAAATTTTGAATTTTTTGAAAATGAAATTTTTTTTGAAAACATTTTAATTAATAAATAAAACATACATAAGACAAGTTTTATTATAAAATTACACCTTTTCCAATCCTATATTTATTTTGAATGTTACGTTTTTTCAGTTATCTTACGATAAAGTTAACATGCTTATAATTAGCATATTTTTCATGGTATCAGGAACTTTCTTATCTTATAACTAACCTTGTGTTAAAACAAAGCTACAAATGTACACGATAAAAAAATAATAAATTAATCTGCTGATAAAAAAATCGTATTCAATATTGGCATGCACACCTCAATGCCTGATGCACAAGTAAAGCCTGAATATTTTATTTCTTCATTTCAACTCATTTAAAAATCGTAATTATAATTTAAATAAGTGCCAACTTCCACATTATTTCATAATTGGATCAAGCGAGGAACGAACGTCAAGTGCATCAGAATTGATGGAAAATCACATACTTAGTACAGGATTTTGTTTTGTTTCTGTTGCCTAGTACTCAAATTATCCCATGATAAATGAGTAGTAGATGAGAACTTGTAAGGAATATAAGACAAAAAAAGCAAATCGAGTGGGCACCATCGTGTATTCCAATCATATGCTGGCTAATTTGGCAAAATTTAACTTACACCTACTCTTAAAAATGCATTTTAATTTATATTCTTAATTTTTAATTTGTGAGAATGATGATAGTAAACGTAAGTTTCCCAAATGTTTTTTGTCTTGATGATTGTATTAAAGTCATTTAAAAAATATTAATTTCTAACTCGCGGCGGACATGTAAATAATATCACATTAATGATATTTTATTATTTGATATTTTTTTAATTATATAGATTGAAGATAATTCTATTAGTGTTATCGTATATAATCGTAAACTTGGCTAAAGAACAAATCGTATTAAAAATGATGAATGAATTGTAACATGTTTTCTGGTACGGACTAAACCACTTCATATTAGAACACGTTCTGTTAACTATGTTAAGATAAATTATGAAAGTCATCAAAAAACATTAATTTAATATATTTCTACTTGTTAATGAAAGATTTGCTAATGTGCCGCAACCAACTTGTAGGTGGGCTACTGGAATTAAAATGTGACTTGTTATTTTTAAATTTTCATTTTTCTTCATTTCTTCACAAATCTAATTAAGTTCCGACTTATATTTATTTTTGAGTTTAGGAGTTTCAACAAATCTCAGTTACAATAACCTCATTACCAACCTCCTATATTAAATTTACCTTGTCGTTTCCATATATCAAAATCAGCTTCATGAAATTCTTTCTAACTAATTTCATTACTGAACGTCAGTACGTGTCAATATCATCTAGTTTTCCAACATGTACATGTGTCTGTCAAATAACCAAAATAAAATGTGCTGTGATGCCTGTATTGGGGCACAAGTTATCTCGAAACTTAATCAACATAATTGAAATTCAATGCGAGCTCCGCGCAGAGATGAGAAGAACATTTCGGGATTTCTAGCGTAAAAATTTCCAAATAAATTTCTTTCGTTTGTTTAGAAATCTGAAATCATTATAAATTACACCACGTTGAGTATGAATTATTTTTCGAAAATAAAAGTTCAAAGATAAAATACCAACATGATGCATTAAATTACAGCTATCAATCTAGTTTGCCTTCAACCAGTTTACAATACACACTGAAGAAAACCTGCTAGTCATTTTCACCTTTAACCTCAACTTCTTGTATCAAGTGCTTATACGCCACTGTTTGATTCCTGATGCTATAATAGCTAAATTGCTTATGTACAATATTATACGTATTGTGTTGCTACATAACGGTGCAATATAAATTGAATGCGTAATTAACCTTCATATTGTGAAGATAGAAGTGGCTATTTCTACTTACACTTGGATGAAATACATCAAAAATTATAAAATGTTGAAAGTATGTTTTAAATGGTTTAAGCTAGAAAAAATCTAAAATTAACGTTATAATAATGTATCAACAACTGGTGAATGATAGTAATCAATCATTTTTTTTTACATTGATTTAATGCTTCATACTAATTCCATTATTTTTATTGAGGTAGAAAATTGTAAGCTCTCAATCATGAAAAATATTTATAAGGTTTTCTACGTTTTTTATGCATTAATGTCCAATAGAAGAATTCTGAGAAAATAACATAGTAATAAAAACAAAGAAAATACGTACTTATAGTAATATGAATAATATACATAAAAAATGTGGTTTTGTAATTTTTATTGAAGAAGCCCACGCTTATTATTAGATTAAGGAAATTGATTTCTACTCTTGGGAATTACTATAAATGTTATGATCTCACACAATAATTATTATTATTAAATCACTGGTTTTAAAATAAATATGCAAAACAAAAAAAAGACTCATTTAGTAGGCAACAAAAACAGTGTTTTGAAAAATATCCAGTAGGTATAATATATACAAGATATGCAGATTAAGTAATGGACATGATATAACATTCAACAGAATCAAAAATCGATCGAATCATATTGATTAATGATTTCTTTAAATAAATTAACAGCAAACAAAAGTATAAAAAATTGTTGCAGCAAATAATTTTGAAAACACATTAATTTTATAATGATCGCTTATTTAATTAAAAAAGTTATGATGATGATAATAATTTCTGTACTGTTATGGATCTGGGTAATCACAGTTAAATTAATAACTGTTCTTAAGTTGAATAGAGTTTTTAAAATTGAAGTGCTCAAGAATGAATTGATAGCTTGATTAATTTAGGCATAATCGATGTACCCAGTTTTAGATAAGCAATGAAAAAATTAATAACGCAGCATTAGTAATGCTATATTTGTACAGATGAAAATAATTGGACAAGATAGTTATGGGTTGTGTGCTTCTCATGTCGACTTATTAGGTTTTATGGAAAATATTAGTTCACATTTCCTTTACTTTCTTTGCTAATAGAATGTCATTTCTTTAGCCTGATCATAAAAATGACTTTCTCTTGATCCATATCTATTTTTTGAACTTTGAACTTTTCTTCATCGCAATAACCATTGCCCACGCTAAAACCTACCAAAATAATTGTATCACTGTAACCAATCAGATTGATATAAATTGCGGTACCTATGTGAAAAGGTCCCAAACGCATACATGACTGACCTATAAAAAAAGGTCACCAGAAATTTTTAAAGAGCTCTGAAACACAAAAAACACTTTAGTGTTAATGTAAGCAAGAACAAAATGCAGGAACGTCTTTGAATTTTTGCTCCTTGAAAATGCGATTGCTCCAATGCACTCGGCCATTTTTCGGTTCTGCAACAATAAACGATATTATTAACAACTTGCAATAAGAATGTACTTATTAGAAAATAACAAATAACAGCAAATTATGTGTGATTACATTTTTGATAATCAAGACTAAGCCAGAAATTCGTGGCAAACTATTTATAATAATGATTTGTACCAAAACCATTTTTTAGCTAGAAAAATTTAGGCAAACTGAAATTTTGCACACATATTGTATAAATATTCCTGTTAGTTCGAATGTGTTTTTTCGCCTACAACTCGTTTAATTTTATTTTTCGGCAAAATTATTATCGGACTAAAATTGAAGAGCACAAAATTCCCTGTAAAATAAATTTTTCAGAACTCCCATCAGTGTGCAAATTTTATTCAAAATACGAATTATTAAAAATTGTCGTTCCAATTACACTTTTTTATATTAATAAACGCATTTCGCCTTTCAGGAATTGAATATCAATTCAGGAAATTTTGCAAAGCCCTGTTTTGTAAAAAATTTTATGCATTTTAAATTTGATTGAAAGTGAATTTTTGGTAAAACTGAAATTAAGCGAGTTATAAGCGAAAAACCGTGCTAGCGGCGCTAAAATTCCAAATTGTGGAAGAAGCCGGCAGCGGACATGGGATTTAATAGTTGAAAAGCGTCCACTCATCGTCATTGGGTGGTTTCACCAATTACTTGCACTTATTACTGTTCGTCTAAGTTTAAATATTTTTAATTTAAATATTCTTATTTTAAATCAAATTTTCTTGATTTTCATTAATAAATTATTATTTTTCGGTGTTTTGTTAATCCTTTATTGCAACTTGGGTATGAATCTTCATCTGGCATTCTATAGATCAGATTGAAACAAATAAATTTAACTTCAAGTAAGTTTTTTTTAAATTTATGCAATTTATTCAAATTTTACTACTTGAAATTCTACGATCTTCTTTTAAGTGCTAATTTTAGCTGCTTATTTTATCATAACTGACCTTTAAATTTAATTACTTCCGCTCTTAAAGATAAATTTTCTTTTTATTTTTCTATTTATTCCGCTGAACTTCCTGAACTTTCTTCTTTTCTAGATCATCAATAAACACTTCATTTTCAATCATTAACCACTTCAACTCAAAATTTTTTGTATTTGGCCCAGGCGGCTATAATTTAACTACTTGATTGCCAAGGTTGTGCGGCCTAAAGGCCGCTCTGGAGAGACATCACTTTAACTATAGGCCGTAATTATTGGCCCCATTCAGTATTTCTTTGACTGATCCAAAATCTTCGCAAATTATATCTAAGTAATATAAATTCACGAGGTTCCAAGAGAATGGAAATTGTCGTATATCAGCTCCATTTATAAGAAAGGGAACAAACAGGAATGTGGTAATTACCGGGGAATATCTGTGACGAGCACCCTTAGTGGAGTTTATGGTAGAGTGTTAAGAGATCTATTAGAAGAAGAATACAAAAACGACGAAGAAGAAGAGCAAAGTGGCTTCCGAGCGGGTAGATCCTGCACAGATAACGTATTCTGTATTAAGCAAATAATAGAAAAGAGAATGGACACTAATATTTCAACTCATCTTATGTTTGTCGACTTGCATAAAGCTTATGATAGTGTTCCTTTGTCAAGTTATGGGAAGTCCTCCAGAATAAAAATATTAATCATACATTAATAAAATCTATACAACATTTATACAAAGATTCACAAGCTACAATAAAATTTGGAAATATACCATCTCCGAGCCTTTTTACGTTAACAAACGGTTCAAACAAGGTTGCTGCATTTCACCTACATTATTCAAAATATATATCTACCACGCTTTAAAGGGATGAAAAAAAATGTTCAGGAATGAAATAGAGATTAAAGCACGAAATATCCAAGCAAGAAGAATGATTGCAGTCCTAAATGGAATACTATGGAGCAAAGAAATAGGAAAAAAAACGAAAAATACCGATGTACGAAGTTGTAATAAAAAGTGGTCTGCTATATGGATCGGAGAAGTGGAGGATGACCGAGGCAAGTAAAAGAAAATTAGAAGCAACAGAAATGGATGCGCTGCGACGAGCTGCAAGAATATCACGCCGGGACAGAATAAGAAATGATGAGGTAAAAAGATGGATGGGTATTGAGGGCACAATAATTCAAGATATCGAACAAAAACAATTTATTTGGTATGGGCACATAAAACGAATGAACAACGAGCGATTGCCAAAGAAGATCATGGATTCGTTTCCAAGAAGGAAAAGAAAAAGAGGACGACCGAGGAAATCATGGAGTGGGAATAAGAAAGGCGATGAGCGTAAGAAACCTAAAGCACGAAGATTGCGAAGACCGACGAGGTTGGAAGATGGGCATCGGACAACGTCGGAAGACGTTTTAAACCGACTAACTATAATAATAATATAAATTCATTGGGTTAAGATTTATACTAGCCGTCATATCGCGGAATTTTATGTCCCCCCCCCCCGATCAAATTCTTCCGATTCAAATGTTCTTATTTTTATAGTAACACGCCATCTACTTTAAGTATTTAAGATTCCTTCAGAAAAACGCCAACAACTTCTTTTGCGGAGCGCAATTAAATATGAAAGTAGTTGCGTTGACCTAAAAATTCGCAATTGAATACCAGAAAAACAGAAGGATAATCTTTATGCAACTTGTCCGATCAAGATGTCCAGACCAAGTCCCGAGTTTTAACCAACCCCGTCCATGGTGCCTCCAAATGATTGGCGTTAACAGATTCCTCGCGTTTCCTGAAAATTTACAGTACTGAATACATGAATGTGCTTAGGATTTCTATGCTGTAGGATTCAGAAAGCAGGATTTCCATTCTTTCTGTGAAAGATCAATCAAATATTTCATAAAACATTGGTAAATGTAAAAGAGTGGTGTTTTCCTATATACTCGTATTATAACCATTGCAATATATAAGTCCAATTAAATTGAACTTTGTGTACCATATTTTAAACGTTGGACACAAGATTGCTTTCAAAACTGTTAAGGTACAGACCTAAAGCCAGGAGACATTTCGGTTTTGTCCTAAATTTTCAGAGGAGAGCCACGAACCTCCATTACGTTCAGAAAAGGTAATCAGATCCGTCCCTGTCTTCGTAAACCATTAGTGTTACTCCTCCCCCCCCCACCATCCTGACTGGTTATAAGATAATTATAACAGTAAAAAATAATAAGGAGCTACAACTTTACGAAATGATATTTAGTCCAGGCAAGTCAGCCTAAGAAATATCCGGACTACTGAAATTTGACTGACATGTTCTAAAAGTTTCCTAATATTCCTTATCGGCTTCTCGGCCAATTGCTAATTTTAGCTCCTCTAACATGATTTTTCGACTATAACTTGCTTAATTTTATATTTAGGGAAAATAGTGCATCATTTTCTACAAAATAGATATTTCATAATTCACTTCATATGATATGCAAGAAAATTTTATTTTGAATACGAATTATTGAAAACTTTTCCAATTTTTTTTAAATAAAACGCATTTCGGCTCTCTGAAGTTGATTTTTATTTTAGGAATAGCATAAAGTAAGCAAATTTTGAAGAACTCTTTTTTGTAGAGATCAATTTTAATCTGATAAGAACTTTTCCTAAATCTGAAATTAAATGAGTTATGGGCGAAAAACTACCTTGCCGAGGCTAAAATCTTGAATTATGTAGCGAAGAGCTGATAGGGGTTTTAAAATAAATTTTGGGGGCTCCTTAGGACACTCAAATTAGTGGCGGATCAACGAACGCGCGCCTCTTCGCAATCTAGGGGGCCTCAGAATCGTCAAAATCGTATAAATTTTTGAAATTTTTGCTTGAAAAAAGAACGAAAGAGGGTTTTCTTTATTTTAGGGGGCCTCCAAACGAAAGAGTTTTTTTTTTTGGGGCCTTCTAAATAAGTTACGCCGGTGCTAGATGCCACGTTTGTGAAAATAGCGACAGACCTTTTTTTTCAGGAGGCTTCCTAATTGGATTGCACTGATCCACGGTTGACTCAAATGCACGTGCCTGGAAAATTTCAGTTTGCCTGGATGTTTAGTCCAGTTTCTTCTGGACTATTAGGAAAATTTTTAAAGTACATTTGTGTTCAAACAAATTAAAAATTCTTTTGCAATTTTTGAAATATAATTGAGAATGCAATCTATTAATCTGTATAAGTAGATGACAATTCTACAATCAATCGTGGAAGTTATGTCTATTTATGTAAAGCAATATATCGTATTCTCAAATAGTATATCTTAAAGATTTTAAATTTGTTTGTTCAACAATCGGTCAACAACAATTACTATTAAATTTCGTTTTTTAAAAATTTAAAATTTAAACTACAGTAGAACTCCAATTATCCCAATCAATTGGGACCGGACCCCATTCGGATTAATCAAAGATTCGGAAATTGGATTTTTTCCGAAAAAAGGGCACTGTATGGATTTTAGTTAATTAAATGAAAAAGCAACACTTTTACATGTTATATAGCGTACTTATAAGTGCTGTACATTAGTAAGCGATTCGGATAATCAGATATTCGGATAGTCGGAGTTCAGATAATTGGAGTTCTACTGTACTTTATATATTTGGTATAGATACATGCATATTTTGTGTTCGTCAATTTTGGTGTGATTATAATTTTTTCTAAAAATAAAATTAAGTAAGGTATTGATGAAAGGCCCCCTTAGAAGAAGTAAATTTGCCAATTGGAGAGAAGCCGCCTAGGGATTTATCAAGGACTTTTTGGGGATCATTCGGGCACTCAAATACACAATTTGGTTAAATTTTAGATCGCCTGGACTTTTTGGCAAGCTGCAACCAATTTTTCGGATTTTTGGCCAAAAGAAAGAACTTCATAATGAAAATGAAACGTACATTGACGGTTTAAAAAACATCTAAGCAATCTGGTTTTTTAAACATCATTTTAAAAACATATACTGGGATTAATGCTCTCCTAAATTGGAGGAAACTGAATGTAGCATTAAATGACAAAACTAAAGACTGAAGATTAATAATAATTATTAACTATGCAAGATCGTTTCAAATAATATGTTATAAATCTGTCTACCTGTTTCCATATATTTTAAGAAGATATTAACAGTTTGCTGAAAGCTTATGAAATATTTTAAATTGTTGTGCTACAAATTCAACAAATAAATGTAATGAAGAAATCTTACAGAACACAAAACGATTCCAAGTTCCGACGAGATGCTATGACCCCTCCCCTCCCGCTGGTTATTCAACTGTAATTATTCATAATAAATTTTTTGAAAAATGTTATTATTGAATGTAAGAAATAAATTACAATCGGATCACCCTTACTAAACTGGCAAAATAGTTTGACGAGATAAATTAGCTC
Source organism: Podabrus alpinus (assembly GCA_932274525.1). Lineage (NCBI taxonomy): Eukaryota > Metazoa > Arthropoda > Insecta > Coleoptera > Cantharidae > Podabrus > Podabrus alpinus. Next base: position 24,825,841 of record OW026453.1, read on the forward strand.
TTGTTTTCCAAAAATTAACGATGCTTATCTCGAATCCTTTTATAAGGTAGTATAATTTTAAACTTCGTTTTATTAATGTTAACTTTTGACTTTTAAATTTGAAATTTTTTTAAGTTGTGGATTTTGCTATTGAAAATACTAATTGGATTGAAATAAATTTTTATTGGGGAGGTAGTCGGAAGCATATCTTTATGTATCTTCATTAGCAAATTTGGTTAAAATTTGAAAATTTGTTTGAATATCACGACAGGAAATTTAAAATTTAGAATATTTATCTACTATTGGCGCATTAAGACTGGGATTAATCGACTAAGGGAGAAAAAATCCTGGTCCTCCAAGTTGAGGGTTAGCTCCTCATCACCCATGTAAACAAAACTTAACTGTTAAAAATACACAAAATAATCCTCGGAAATTGGAATGAAAAATCTTCCAATAGGACTATGATTTGGGCAACATGGAATGTTCAAAGTATGACGAATAAAACTCCTGAAATACTAACGGAGCTTCAAAGATTGAAAATCGACATGGATTTCTTATCTGAAACAAAAATGAAGGACAAGGAAGTGAGAACCTGAGGGACTTTGTACACTTTTGGTTAGGTGTAAATAAAGCGAAGCGAAGGCTCTACTTTATTAAATAAAATAACGGGGTGGAAATAATAAAATTTAATTATCACTGATTTTTGAAAAACTACAGTCAATTTGTTGTTCATTTGAAATTCGCCGTAAACCTCATCGCTGTGTCAATTTTCTTATCTTTCAAATTTTGAACAACATTCATTTTCTGAAAGCTTTTATTTAAAAGAAAACTCCGTATATAGTTAGTATATTTATTGATGGTAAGAGTATTTTAGAACAGTGTATTAAATTCAGATTAGATCGAAAAACCCAGAGATGTGGTTAATACTTGGATGAGTGACCGTTTGGGTACACCAAGTGTCGCTATCCAAACATTCAGGTTAGCATTCGACTAAAATGAATCATTAAGAATGCTTAATAATGGATCAAAGCGGAGCGAATTCTTGGTTGCAAGATACATCATCAGGCTCATAAAAAGAACATTTGGCACAGTAAGTTGTAAATTAACAATGCAAAGTTCTATAATTGAGAAGGTTGCTGTCAAGGATATTCAAGATCATTACAATCTATTCAATTTTAGAATTTCATATTCTAAAAATGACCACATAACACTGGATTGTCGTGACCTCTGGTTGAGTTTAGAGCGGAAATTCCGGTTTGGACCAAAGTTTATTGGCTCAACCCTCATGGTTGCAATGTGGTGGTCGTGTTGTTATAATTGTTAGTATTTATATTTACTTTATGTAAGAGTAAAAATTGGTAGCAAAAAACCGGTCTTATAATGCAACTACCATGCACGATGATTAATCTGATTTGAAAAATAAAATTGGATTTGGATCTCATCCAAACTTTTGCTCGTAGTTGATCAAGTTGAATTTTATCCGGATGTGTATATGTTTGGAATATTATAAAATATAAAGAATGACAGGCATACCGAAAAAAAAATTAGGTAGCTGAAATTCGACTATTGAATCCAAAGTTGAGAAACACGAGATAATATATTACACCTTGTTTTCTTTTAGGATATAGCATATATATTTCACATACTTGGCCTGTTAACCGGTATTATATCTCATATCAAACTGTCACTTAATCAGACAGTGTGGTCCAGCAATAACACGAATTATCAATATTGAAATGAGGTGATCACAGGTAAGAATATGTTTGTCGTTCGTCCCGGCAGCTGACACGGCCACCTGGGCGCGAGCTGACACCGCGATGTCGCACCCACGCCGACCTTCCTTCTGCTGATTCATGGTAGTTATTAAAGTACAAGGGTTGCTCGCAATAATATGCCTATTAAATTTGGCACAATCAAAAAAGTAAGCAAATTTAAATGCGCACTTTTGAGAAAACCTAATGGAATTTTGCTACCACTATATAATTTTTTATACTAAGTAATATCGCATCCAAATCGGGAGCGAATAACTTTTAATACCCCCAATGATCAAGTCTGTTTGACAACTGAAAGGCTGCTGAAGTAAAATGAAAAATGAAAGTAATATTTTATCGAAAGATCAGATGGCGCCTTGCATACGAACTTGGGGATAATGAGACGGGCGTTTGATGCCCTTCTTTATATCTTTTAAGTTTTAGTTTAATCCTTGTTGTACTTTGTTTTATTGATACAGAGGGGGATAAGATGTAATTAAAACTGCGCTAATTTTGTTCGCTTTATCATTTCTATATTAAATTTTATATTTTGACGGGCTAAAAGTGATCACTGTGCGAATAGAAATTATATTTGTTTCTGAATTCTAACACAACTACTTGTCACGTCATATGACACATTTTCGTTCACCCCTTGAAAGCGTCGACTATACGATGATGAGAAGAGAGGGTGGTAATCCAGCTTGAAGTTGTAACGCTTTTTGTAAAATTGCAGATATTAAAACGAATCTACATTTTTTTCATAAAAAACGTAAATTGAAACTACGCAAAAAGTTTTGAGATTTTTTTAACAAGTAAGTATGTAGTAGTATAATAACGATATACATATGCAATGGGCGTACGTTAAAAATGATCGGACCGACGCGACGTTAAAAGTTCTTTCTTTTTAAAACCATTTAAGGAACGATTAATTTTATCCTTTGTGCAGCTTTTCCAAATGGATTTTTTGTGGAAGACAATATGCAGAAAGTGTGCAATGACCTACTTAAAAGGTACTTTAGTTTGGTAATGCGATGTGCGTGTCTTTCTGTTGCACCTTGACTTCCTTGTCACTAATTTATGACTATCTAGTTAAGAATAGGCTAGGGTTGAGAAATGATTCTTTGCTTATAGCTGACATCTCTTTACTACATACCTAGTAGAAACTTTAAAGCAAACAATTTTGTGGTCGGAGGAAACTTATTATAGAAATGCAAATGCTACCTAACGTTCAAAGCATAAAAGAGGTTCTATTTTTCTGAAAATTGGCGGTTTTTGCAAAAATGTATAACCCTTTTAACAAAATTTAGGTCATTTACAACGGTAATAAATTATTTGAATAGAAAGCAATTTTGCAAGAAAGTTTTTGACAAAATTTTAGTTATACAGTTCCTTGTATTCACCCTCAACGCAGTATCGTAACAAATTAAAACCTCTGTTGATTATCAAGAACGGTGCATTTTTCTCACGAGTGAGGGTCGCGGATCCGTATTTAGGTTGATACTGCTGCCAGCACTGCCGGCTGCGAGAGAACCATGATTAATGATAAAATGTCAGTCCGCTCCTAACCGTAGAGCTTTAGACATGTCTCTGGGCCCCTTCCAGTCGCCCCCTGCGCCGCCCCTGCATTGTGCCACATCTACACACGATATTTTGAATCATATAAAAGACATGCTGTGTTTTTGACTATCGCCGTTTTAGCTTGAAAGATTCTGAACAAAAGATTTTAGAAAACATGTTAACTAAATTTATTTAATGACCGCGATTATTTATAAAACCATGTGATGTATTACGTTCTTTCATTTCCTACATAAATTATTGAAAAAACAAAACCAAAAATCAACAGTAAAAAATTCAAACATGAAACTACTTTCTCAAACTTACACAAAATCAACCTTCACGTTGTTATCACAAATTTATATTCCACGGACTTGCGGTGTTCCATATAAATAAAGAAATCTAAAAAATTACTTCGTTGGACGGTCCTGATAAAATCAATGAAGCATTATGACTAAGTCACCGTCTATCAAGGTACCTTACGTCTAAAAATATTCCTGCTACATAAAAATATAAAATTTTATAGAATGAAAATCAAAAATAAATGTAAAGAATGTATTTTAGAATGGTATGCTTCGTCTAATAAATTGCCGCGCTTAAATAACGCTGTCATAATCTAAACTGAACGATGGTCTGCTGAAAGCTTCTATTGTTATTTCATAACTAACTTCAAAATCATTTTTCTTGAAAATAATTTTTAAGATTAGATAAAGGTATTGAAGGCAACGAAAAAATTAAAATTCAATTTAAATTTTCACTCTTTTTTCATTTGCAAATCTTTTTTTTATATCGAATCAGACAACGATTTTTTAAACCTCCAAGCAGGTAGAGTATGTATAAATTAACGATCCTAGGGGTATCATTAAAATAAATTACTTGCTTTATTAAAATAACAAATTAACATCCGATTAAAGCATGTGTAAGTGTAAAATTAAATAATTTTTTTAAATAAAATTTGAATAGAAGTCTTGGTTATATGGAAGCGTGTCAAGAAATTAGAAGATGATTGGCTACCCACCTATTCATTCGCTTTTCAATTTCCGGTTCACAATGTTGTGTCAGTTTGTAATAAGAACTACTTATGAGTATTCGTGCTTACATTACTACGTGAACATTGTTATAAAATGGTAATTACATACATTTTCGAATTTCTAACGTATAAAATCAAAAAGTCTACTTCAAAAAGTGAACTAATAATATTGATTAGGCACTAAAGCAAACTTTGGTTCAAATCAATAAAACAGGCGTCTTCAAAACGAAACACTGTTGTTCTCACGAATTTCCTTACCTCCACTAATTTTATTATTAAAATTTTAGAAAAATCCGGTCGCTTAATTTTGAAGAAAACTAAAGCTCGCAGAGCGGAGGAGACTCGGCAAGTTTATTTTGTAAACAAATTGAAATCTTTAAACTTGATTGATTTTTAATTAATATTTTTTTCCCAAATTACATTGAATAATTACCTAAGCCATCAAAATCTACATTAACATGTCAAAAGCATTCAATTTAGACACAGGTGCCATTTTTTATTGTTAAGACGTTGAACTCTCCAAAAGTGGTTTTCAACTTTCGATTTTATTTAAAAATTTTTTTGTAAGTAAGAAACTCAAGTTTAGTATTTCTTGTTCATTGGAAAACAATTTCTTTTATTTGCCGGAATAAACCAGACCCGTGGTCTGGGTATCGAATTAGAATTCAGCGGGTGTCCAGTCTAACTCCCTATGAGCAACTGAGGTGATTGCCTGCCAATCTCCTTTCTTACACCCTTTTCAAAGTTAGACAGTATACTACACTTTTTATAGTTAATCAATGAGTTTTATTGGAACTGGATTATGAGACGGCCAACAAAAAATTGTATTCAAATTGCCAATTTTGAAATAACGATTTATTGCCCAGGCCTTCAACATGCTTTATTGATTTTTTAATTTTAAAATTCCAAAGTTTCGTTATCAAGGGTATTTTTATGTGAAATATAATTACTCATGGTCAGCATATGGAGAAAATTTAAAATGGACGATAAAGCCATATAATTTCATTCAATTTTATTCCATATACACATTGGAAAAATGTTCAGTTTTCTCCGTAAATGAGTTGTTATTTCAATTTTGTTCCAGAAATGGGAATGGTTTTACATTGCTAATGTTGTTCGGTATAGAACTTAGAGATTTGAACTGCTAATCACATCAAAATTGATAATGCAAAAATTTTAAACATTGGGCTATTTTTAATCCTTTTTATGATTAAATTATGAATTTAATTTTAGGAAAATTTTAGTTAGAACTCGGTATGTTTGTCAAAAATTTCAAATTTTTACTTATTCTTATCTTGTTTTCAAAATATGCCGCCTACTTTAGACCTCAAGTTGAAAGAAAACCCGAGAGATGTTTTTGTGATCTCTACTTTTAATTCATTTTCCCACTAACCACTAACCGCGAAATATAATACGGCAGTATCTGCAGTATCTGCACACTGTTCCGGCGTACAGCGATCTTCGTATTTGATTTATGGTACCTATGTGCAATAATTTATTTTTTAAATTAAATCGACTAAAATATTTTTTCTGCGGCCGTTCAGAATCTTAACTGTTCTGATAATTTTTTTAGGCTGTAGATCTTTAGAAAAACAAGATCCTAGAAGCTTGTTAAATGCTGATCAGTTCAGTTGGTTTTGTTTTGTGTTCATATCCGCAAGGAAAGCAATAAAGAAAAATATTTTATGTAAGATATCCGTGACTTTATGGACTGGTCAACTTTTAGGCTTTGGCTGGGACTTGTCCTGGAACCTTATTTCTAGTAGACGGGCGGATGAACACCAAAAACGTTCACTAAGCCAATCTTGGCGTACAACTAATTGAGTGATACCTTAAAATGTCCGCATTGAAGTACTGGATATAAATCCAAAGTTACGACATCGGCCGTTTGGACTGACAAAAGTTATAGGCCAAAAACTAAAAAAAAATAAAAATTTCAAATAAGTTGAAGCTATTTTTTATCGCGCTCGCGATTGAAAACCACTATAGTTACTGAGATGATTTTAACACTATTATTTAGTATAAAATGTCTACTTTCCAACCATATATAAAAATATATATTAATTAAATTCTAATCAACACCAATTTAACATTATATAGGCAGCGGGTAATTCGCGTCAAATTTATTCGGTTAAAATGAAAAGTTTTTCTTTAATAATATTCTTTTGAGATCGAAATCTAAAAATTCCTACACGTGACAAACAGCGGAATTTTATAGGGAATATTTCATACGCTTACATTATATACTTATTTTCATAAATAAGGACAGGGGAGGTCAAAAACTAAATCACTACAACCTATTCTGCCTACCTTCGTTTCACCGCACTACCCGCGGAGATCCCTATAAATAGACGGGCGGATGAACACCAAAAATGTTCAATAACCCAATGTTGGCGTAGAACTAATTAAGTGATACCTTAAAATGTCCGCATTGAAGTACTGGATATAAATCTAAAGTTACGACATCGGCCGTTTGGACTGAAAAAAGTTATAGGCCAAAAACTAAAAAATTTCAAATAAGTTGAAGCTATTTTTTATCGCGTTCGTGATTGAAAACCATTACATTTACTGAGATGATTTTAACACTATTATTTAGTATAAAATGTCTACTTTCCAACCATATATAAAAATATATATCAATTCAATTCTAATCAACCCCAATTTAACATTATCTAGGCAACGGGTAATTCGCGTGAAATTTATTCGGTTAAAATGAAAAGTTTTTCTTTAATAATATTCTTTTGAGATCGAAATCTAAAAATTCCTACACGTGACAAACAGCGGAATTTTATAAGGAATATTTCATACGCTTACATTATATACTTATTTAGATAAATAAGAACAGGGGACCCAAAAAACCAAAGTCAAAGCAACATATTCCGCTTGATTCCTCTTTCCCCACGACCCGCAAAGGTGCGTATCCATATCGCCTTCATTCGTAATTTTTGCTTACAAATACATTTTATTTTTATAGTAACATTCCATGAAACTTGTAATATTAAAATTAAATTTAAAAATTAACCACTTCATGACGTTTCAGGAATGTTTATTATTGTTATAGTGGTGACCAAGATACTAATTTTTAATTATAAATTTCATAAAAGAACTAACTAAATACATTTTATAATGCACTATTGTAGGTTTCCTTAAAATATATGATTTTTTAACTATTAAAGATTAAAGATATCTGACTATAACAATAAATAAACATTCCTGAAACGTCATGAAAAATAATTTTATTTGTTGTTAGTTGAAGTGGTTAATTTTTAAAGTTAATTTTAATATTACAAGTTTCATGGAATGTTACTATAAAAATAAAATGTATTTGTAAGCAAAAATTATGAATGAAGGCGATATGGATACGCACCTTTGCGGGTAGTGGGGAAAGAGGAATCAAGCGGAATATGTTGCTTTGACTTTGGTTTTTTGGGTCCCCTGTTCTTATTTATCAAAATAAGTATATAATGTAAGCGTATGAAATATTCCTTATAAAATTCCGCTGTTTGTCACGTATAGGAATTTTTAGATTTCGATCTCAAAAGAATATTATTAAAGAAAAACTTTTCATTTTAACCGAATAAATTTGACGCGAATTACCCGCTGCCTATATAATGTTAAATTGGGGTTGATTAGAATTTAATTAATATATATTTTTATATATGGTTGGAAAGTAGACATTTTATACTAAATAATAGTGTTAAAATCATCTCAGTAACTATAGTGGTTTTCAATCGCGAGCGCGATAAAAAATAGCTTCAACTTATTTGAAATTTTTATTTTTTTTTAGTTTTTGGCCTATAACTTTTGTCAGTCCAAACGGCCGATGTCGTAACTTTGGATTTATATCCAGTACTTCAATGCGGACATTTTAAGGTATCACTCAATTAGTTGTACGCCAAGATTTGGTTACTCCTAAACTAAGCGTCTTTTATGCTAGTATCCGCTCCTCTATAGTATTTGAATATTGGCTGCAGTATTTACTAACCGTATGAAAGATGGTCATAGCTTCGGCAGTTAAGTGCGTTTATTGGTAATGCGAAATGCTCGGTTCAAATTCGGGGGGCACGCAATGGCAAACTACCGAGGTAATCTGCAAAAAAGTCCATTACAAAATTAAGTGTATTAGGTGCTCTATGTATGTGAAAATAATTCGAACGCCACATGACATGATTAGATAAAGATGGGATACCAAACCCTCATTAGGGTAAATGGACCGGGAAAAAGGGAAAATACTGATAGATTGTCGGAAATATTGATGAAATTATTTCATCAATACAATACGTATGTCGATGACGGTTAAAGCTTAGGAGTTAACGAGATCAACTGCTAATGCAAAGTTAGGAGTAGTCTAAAATTTCTTGACCGTTTCCGTACTTTGGAGGGCACATAAATCTCGGCCCGCATAAGTCTGCCTGACCCCCTATGCTGATGATTTGCCTTCATAACAATAAAAACAGAGTTACAGGAAGTAGCAGCTCATGGGTCGTACAGCGTTCTAGAATTTTTTTGATCAAGCTCATAGTTAAAGTTGAACTAAAGGTGAGCTTTTAAGCAAAAACCAAACTTCGATTTGAAACACATTACACATCAGGCCTGGCCCAAATTCTATGCTATCTACTTTATTTTATCGAAAAATCGAACTCACGTCGAACGTGGTCTGTTGTGGATAAGTTACATTCCTGAGTCATTTATATCATCATAAGGTGATGAACGGACCTTACGGACCCAATGTAAAACGAGTATTTCACCATATATGTATTTAAGAAACGGGTATTCCTCGAAAATAAAAATAATGCTTATTTTCTAAGCAAGGGGTCAACTTACGTAGATAAGGTCGAATAAAAAATAATAATGCAATAGTAAAGCGCTTGTTCCCCAAACAACGTAAATAAAATTCTAACCGAAAGGTAGTGGGGTATGGAATACCATGCATGGGCCATGAAAATGAATGGTCATAAGAGTTTGTAATTTTAAAAAATAATTTTGGTTTAAATAAATAAAATATTAAGTGAAAAGTATAGGAGTGTTGTATTGGAAAGTTCGATAAATTTTAGAATTAATTAAGAATAAATTAGAAAAATATCAGAATTGGATATTTAATTTTTGCTGGGTGCTACAGCATCTATTTTATTGACTGCGGCATATGCAATAACCCCCAGGTACTGAAAAGAAAATAAAAGTTTATACAAAGTCTTCAAATTAACTAAGATATAGAAATCAATGTTTAGAGAAAACCAAAGAAGAAGAGTATGTTAAGATTGATGAATCAGGTGATTGAAAAGTACTGATAGAGTATCGATACTATGAGGCTACATGTTAGTATACTATTAAAGTATACTTTTTGTAAAACTAAAATATTCAGAGCATCGCCAACTCTATGTAGACCAAATCCAAAAGCGGGGGTATATAGCCAAAATGATGTTAAATTTAAGCATAGTTTGAAAAACCTTCTAAGACTGCATGTACATTGATAGAGCAAAATTTTTCGAGGCAAAACGTTTTGTCGCATTAAAAAGCATTTTGTTTCATCTAAAAGCATGATGGAACAAAACAAAATGCTTTGTTTTGTCTTACAGTTAAAATTGAAATATTTTAACTGTTAGTTAATAGTCCAGGCAAGTTACATTTTTGCATTGCAAAAAACCGACAAGCTCAAATTTAGCAGATTAATTTATGTACTCGAGTGTTGTACTGAACCCTCTAAAATCCACTCTTGGTTTATTCTTCAATTGGAGATTTTAGTTCCTCTAACACGGATTTTCGTCTGTAACTAACTTAGTAATAAATTTTAACTATTAGTTAATAAACACTTTTCAGAATGCGCCAATAAAAATTGCTGTATTTTATTGTCATCTCCCAGCAACATTATTTTTTCAACGAAAATAGAACTTACTTACATCTAGACCAAGAGCCCGTGTACCGTTTTAGGTAGTGATCGGTTTACGCCCATTGAACACCTAAACTTGTATTATCGATGTCGACGATGCTACAGAGATGCTCGCCATCCCTGATTTCCGGGATGAAGTGGGAGGGCCGGGCTTATCAACTTGTTATCAACAAGTGAATAGAAAATTTTCATAAGTTTACGACTGAGGGTAGTGGGAAAGCAAAGAATTCAGTAAAATAATCCGACGCTCGCCGGTCGTCAGTCGTCTACGACGTGGCGTTCACCCGCTGCAGTCCTCGGAAGATGTCAAAAATAGAAAGAAAAAAAAATTTCGAGTTTACGACTGACAATGGGGGGATCTTACCATTAGCCTTTGAACGACACAAACCCCGTCCGCCAGCTTTTTTCAATGGGGCGGAAGCGCGCCGGGCCCACCGATTTGGGACTAATGCCCAGATATACTTTTTATGATAGGTTTACGGCTGACTGTTTCAAAATTACGTTCAATTGCAACTGTCTAATCGGAAAATACAATCAACAGTCATCCAACATGTATCGTAAATCTTGTCAGTCGTAAAAACAAGTTCGTGGAATGAGCTTTATAAGGCTTTACTTATAAACGGCTACCACTTATGAATTTTTATATGTTTATGGCTGACAATCAAAAATGTAGTTACGACGTTAGCACGTGAAGATGAAAACACAATTCTCAGCCGTCCATAGTATGGATAAGCTCAATTGGTGGCTAAACTAGCACGTACCCTGCAATTGCTCGATGCAGGTCAAATATGACTATATTGAAATATCGCCCCTAATTTCTTCAATAGTGTAATTTGACGACTGGCACTTCGATGCATACCTGAATTGGACCTCCTGGATCGATGAATTCATGTGTCAGTTATCTCATGTGTCGGTGGAATGTTGTCAGTCAACAAATGTAACGCGGCGTGGGGCGCCGCGCGAAGCGCCTTGATCTGTATTCTTCCAATTTCCGGATTTCTGTACCTTTTACGAACTGTTTATGACTGACAATGAAAAATATATTTAGAACGTCAGCACGCGAAGGTAAAAATACATCTGTCAGCTGTTTTTAGTATGGATAAAGCCCTGTCAATCGCAAATATAGGACGCATGCCACAACATTGACAAATTTTTTTATGTCGGGGTTAGGATAGGTTTCGGAGGTTTCATATCTTATGAGGCCAAACCATACCTCTCAATACAAATTAAAGATAAAATATTGGGCGAGGCTATAATTATTTCCGTTTAATTGTATAAATAATTATTGTTTTAATTAAAATTAATTATACTTTTTAATAAATTATTATTAAATAATGTTGTGAGTTATTGTGTTTCTATGAGTATTAATCGAAAAAAATTATTTAGATCCAATAAAATTATAATAACTGATTTTGTCTTCAATCTTCAATACAGCTTGATGAAAATTTGCCGACTGAGCGTGTAAAAAGTAAAGCCACAGTTCTGATCTGGGGTCTGCAAAAAAGTTTTTTAATATTTGGGGACATTTTTCAATGCTCAAAAAGTAGTTCTTTAATGGCTGGTACATTTTTAAAACCCTTTCCACAGAAGGCATAAGAGCAAGCCACCTGGTTTTGCTATAGCCCAGCATTTTGTTATATTCTGTTTCAGTTTCGGCACAAAACTCCTTTAGAGCTTCAACTCGAACCGTGTAAAAAAAATGAATATATCTTTACAATAATGCATTCGAAATCCACGGGTAGGCCATCCGCGGCAGATTTTATTGCGCTGTGAATTATATGGGCTCCACATCCAATACCTATTAATAGTTTTCCCATAGATGATTGTAATTTTACTAACACATTATTAATTCCTCGCCTAGCTGCGCCCCCAAAATTAACGTTGCCATTGTCCCCACAAAATGCCACGACTTTTGCAATCAAATTGTTATCTGTCAACACTTGGACTAAATAATTGACAATGATATCAGAAGTTTCACCTGGTTGGTCTTGAAGGTCTAAAATTTTTACTTGGATACCTTCGTAAGGTTGAAAAAAGCGCACTAAAATAGGATATATGAGTCGTCTAGATGCAAAACTCACTGTTTGCAATTTTGCGTAATTTGAGTTAGACGCGGTATCCGATGCAAAATCTTATAAAGAATCATTGTATAATATAAGATTGTAGCAAAAGTCACTATTTATTATCTTAAAACTCAAGTGAAATTTTTGGTTGGGTGCAAAACTCCCTCTTTGCTTTTGACATTTAGTTGCAAAACACACTATTTACTTTCCAGCCAATCCCAATCAGCCGTTAAGCCGAAGAAAAATGCATGAACCAGCAATATGTAGACCTGGAAGTTTAATTTTATTAGATAGGTACTTTGCACCTATACTATTATTTTTGTATTTCATACTTTTTTAGAATAAATGTTTTTTTCCTTTACCATAATAAATATTTTTATCTAGTAAAATGAATTTTGTTTTGATAGAATTGAGGGCAAAACGCACCATTTACAACAACTGGATGCAAAACTCACTATTTGCCTTTTTAAAAATGAATTTTTTGGTATTTTTGGACCTTTTTGAAGCAAGTTATTATTACTGTTATTCTAGACAAGTATTCTCACTTAAGTATACCAAAGCTCAATATAATACGGCATAATAGTATAGCTAAAATAGTTTTCTTTATTTTATCAAAACTAGAAAATATGCAAACAGTAAGTTTTGCATCTAGACGACTCATATCTTCTTGTTACCGTGGTTTGAAGCGTCGGTTAAAATTGTAATGCAATTGGATTTACCAAGATCATCTTTTAATTCTTTGATTGCTGTGCGCGCCAAAACATTTACTACAATAGCTTCTGTTTTCGTACGCGCGCATCTAAATTTCTGATAGAAACATGATTGAATTAACTTTAACGCACAATCATTGGAGCGAAAACTGTGGTTTTCTTGTATCGTGTGATAAGCCCAGACGCCTTCTGCCGCGGCAATATCCAAATCTTTTGAAATTGACGCGTCCGATTTCTTGAAAAAGTTTAACATTGAAGAACTTGAAGCGGCGGCACGATCGGCATTTTTATGTTTTTCAGCCTTTAAATGCTGTTCTATATCACCGGCACCACTATGGGAAACACTAAATTCTGTGCGACACTTTTCGCATCTAACATCCGAGGGAGTATTTATTTGCTTATAAACGGGTATTTTGCTTGTAAATTAACATTGAACGTACACTTACGTTTCGGCATATTTAAATAAGATTCTAAAACAAAGCACAATCACGCCAGATATGACTGATATGACTAACACGCCCGCCTGCCTGCTCCTTCCCACTCTCCGTTGATTAAGAACAAGTGGGGCGCGGCGGATCGGCTATCGAAAATGGGACAATTTTGCGTCCCAAAGCTTTTTTCGGGGACACCGGGACGGAGAACTGAAAAAAGGGACGGTCCCGTTCAAAACGGGACGTATGGTCACATTATGTATACAGGGCTTGTATAGCATTATCACTGAAATGACGTATGTTGTTAATTTTTAGCAGGCCTTCGCCACACTTTACATTACCGCGGGTGATGAATTCTTGTTTCACGTGGTACTCCTAACATTGTGTAATTTTTTCAAGCATAAACTTATAATATTGACGTATACATGGATATTTGTGTAACTTTTGAAGGGCCCATTACCTTTTTTCCCCATGGTATTTGACTGACAGTTATAGATTCTCGATTTATACATTGCAGATAACTTATACATACATTTTGGAATATAAACCTATCATAAAAAGTATACCTGGGCATTAGTCCCAAATCGGTGGGCCCGGCGCGCTTCCGCCCCATTGAAAAAGGCTGGCGGACGGGGTTTGTGTCGTTCAAAGGCTAATGGTAAGATCCCCCCCATTGTCAGTCGTAAACTCGAAATTTTTTTTTTCTTTCTATTTTTGACATCTTCCGAGGACTGCAGCGGGTGAACGCCACGTCGTAGACGACTGACGACCGGCGAGCGCCGGATTATTTTACTGAATTCTTTGCTTTCCCACTACCCTCAGTCGTAAACTTATGAAAATTTTCTATTCACTTGTTGATAACAAGTTGATAAGCCCGGCCCTCCCACTTCGCCCCGGAAATCAGGGATGGCGAGCATCTCTGTAGCATCGTCGACATCGATAATACAAGTTTAGGTGTTCAATGGGCGTAAACCGATCACTACCTAAAACGGTACACGCGCTCTTGGTCTAATCTACTTTATCCAGATTAAGGTTTGAGTCGTTTATTAATCTCTCGAAAATACATTCGAAATTGGCTTTTTCCTAGAATTTAGTTTTGATTTTTTCAACTCAAACTTGGTTTTCACTTGTAAATTCCTCTCAAATCAATGAAATCACTTTAGCTCAGTGAAGAAATTTCCGTGGCAACAAAGCTTTTGTAAAAACAAGTAAATCTGGAAAAACATCAATCTCTTGTGTATTTACCCCCGAAAAATTATCAGGCCGAAATTGTAAAGCAAGAAATTTTACAGAATTAGCTTCAGATAATGAAGATGACATGTAACATAATTTTATTGGGATTATTCGAAAACATTGCTCCAATATTATTATTTCATTTAAAGTTTTTAAAACGAAATCTATTTTATCTTTCTGGTATTCATTTTTATTTCAGGAATAGTTTGATAAGAGTAAATTTAAAAAAAAATCTGTTTGGTTAGAGAATTTTGTTCTCTTCAATTTTAATCTCATGAAAATATTCAGTAATAATTAAATTAATTAAGCGAGTCATTCACGAAAAACTGCGTGAGGCAGCTTAAATCTTTAACTGAAAGAAAATTCGCCAAGAGTTTTAATAAACTTGGAGGGAGGGTACTTAAATTCACATGACTCCCAAATTTCAGTTCACTTGGATATTTTGAAAGTTGTAACCATTTTTCGGTTTCCTTGGCTGAACTGTATATTTTTGGATAAAATTTTGCAATAGTACTAAAATGATTACCAACTAGTAATTACTTGAAAATTTTTTTCTTAAGGGCCGGTTGTATTACAGAGGTTCATCGTCGA
Organism: Podabrus alpinus; assembly: GCA_932274525.1. NCBI lineage: Eukaryota > Metazoa > Arthropoda > Insecta > Coleoptera > Cantharidae > Podabrus > Podabrus alpinus. Next base: position 24,841,070 of record OW026453.1, read on the forward strand.
GTAAGAGATGACCCAGGGATTTCCGCTGCAATTTTGGTAGGTATACAAAATATTGCAAATCTCTGCAATTCTTTCAGTTTCATACACATTTTAGAATTGTTTGCATTTTTTTTGCAAATGTGCAAATTTTAATACTTTGAATAGTACAAATTTTTTTTCAGTGGTAAAACTTGCCCATTAAGTTACTTCCTTTTCTTGAGAAAAGACTACATTTTGTTTATTAAAGTAATATTTCGTTGGATACCTACCTACTAGGAAAAAGTGACCTTAATTATTATTATTATTAGTAATCACTAAGGGTAGGTTGTACCCCTGTGTGTGTATGGATGTGTTGTAACCTTTTTCTTTTAGAAATGTTTTCCTTTAGACCTGTAGGCCACACAACTAACGCAACACTTGTGCGGCCCTGATGCCATCACATCCAAAAATTAAGCAAAATATTGGCTTCTATATATGTAGTTTTATTTAATTTAAATAAATAAAATTACAGATAAAACATTATGTAGGTACCTACTTTTAAAGAAGTTCTAAACTTTAAATGTCATTTTTGGATTAACGTTGTTTATATTGTTGAGCGAACCACCCTTATAGAAACGACAAATTTGAGTGAAAACCCAAAAAGGATCATAAAAGCATCCAGCAGGGACGGACGGTGGCAATTCCAGATTTCATTGTCTTATCAGCAAGTGGTAAGACGTGATTAGCCCTGACACTAATGTCAATGTATGTTTCGTCGTATCATTCGTTTTGCTTAATTTCTTTTTTTTTAGTAGTACCTATACGACTAGGGCGCTTATATGTTTGCGCCGTGAGCAAGAACCCCGCTCGCCCTGTTTTATATGTATACTGGGGTGTTGAGCTAAAGGAACAAATTAATCAGTAATTCTTGCGCTCAAATTAAAAGAAAAATTCCTTACAATGCTGTTTTCATCAATTCTTCTGAGCTTTTTAAGAAACATAACATTTCTTAATCTAAAAATATATTTTTAAGTACAGTATCCTTAAAACGCTGTAGAAAAGTTGTCAACTTAATAAAGGCCTGATTTAGCTACTTTTTCAAGAAATTAAATTTAAATTCATTTCAGGATTATAGTTTTGCAGTTGTCGCCCTGTTTTATTATTCAATTAATTGTACAAGTGGGATGGCCTAACTTTGGATTTCAGCCTCTACAGAACTCGGCCTTCGGCCTCGTGTAGTAGCTTCCGGTTTAGCGGAATAACAATAGCTTTTTTAACAGTATATGAGGCTTTTGAATTTGTTAATGCCTTAAATACATACTAATTAAACCATTGAATCGTGTTGATTGGGGTAAATGACAATCTTAAATTAAAACTTCATAAAACTGGTGTGTAACTGGTGTTATTGTATATACAAGAATATGCAGGAATAATATGAAAATAATACAAAATATGCACTTATCATTATGCAGGTAAAGGAAGAACTAAACAAGAAATAAAATTTTTAAACGATACGAGAAAATAATATACTATTCTTAGGCTTCCTACAGACTGATCAAGCAAAAACGTTGTGCGACAAAACGTTTTTTTTTGATTGGTTCAAATCAAACAAAATCAAAGTTGATTGGTTCAAATTTGATTTTGATTCATTTGAACCAATCAAACAACAACGTTTTGTCGCACAACGTTTTTGCTTGATCAGTCTGTAGGAAGCCTTAAATACTATGGCTACAAAATACGTTAGAAACTAATACATTATTGTTTACAAAAATATACAATTATTCAATTATTGTAATAATTTACTACCATGTATTTTTTCTATATTACCCAAGGCTAAATTTTGTCTCCTATCAGTGTTAATCCTCCAGCACGGGTGAGGCCTGTGAGTACACAAACATCGCTGTAACTTTGAAAAACAGAAGTTTACGTTTTCAAAAATTTTCAACGACATAATATAATCAAATTGTACAAAATGTAAAAATTATCACTTTTTCGCAAAAAAAATAAAATGTCCAGACCCCACCTGTGTGTTCGAGTAACTATCTGTTGAAATCCAAAAATTGAATTTTATGTGAAAAATTTACACCAGCTCACAGCACTAAACGAGGATATTGCAAATATAGTAAACGAAGAAAAACCAGATATTTCTGTAAATTTTGTAAATGTTGGTTGTGCATGGAGATTATTATAGCATGCTGTCGTGAATGTATTGAAGCAAAGGAAGCCCGACTTTGATGCTTCTTAATTTGTGTGGACATTTTTTATTGAAATTTTCTTCTTATTTTTTCCTTAGATTAGTATGTGTAGTATAGCAAAACATTAAATTTTGAATCCTATATGCTTTATATTAAGTTTCTAATACGTTTTTAATAAATCATGTAAATTTTTTTATTGTTGATAAAAAAGTAGGTAAATGTGGTTTTTTCTTTAAATTTTTTCATCGATCTTAAAAAGAACTAATCATAGTTTATATTTAAGAGACAAAATTTTTTTTTAAAATTAAAAACGCCTTTTAACTCCATATTTCCATATTTCAAAATCTCAAATTTGCTCAAATATGCACTATTATGGTCTAGCATATGCATTTTAAAAAAAACACCAAATATGCATTATATGCACTATAAAAAATGTTAAAAAATGATTCTTTGGGGTAGGAAACGGATAAATACGAAGTGGTCGAAAAATATACCGCCAATCAAAGATGTGCATTTTGCATGTTTTCCAGTCTCTACTTATAATGCTTGGGTTTAAAAAATATCTCCACTATTTTCATTTTTCCTTTTTGTCCGCTCTTGGATTTAATGGTTGAAAGTGTTATTTATTCTAGGTTTTTCCAAAATGATTTCTGCTGTGGTTCGATTCTACGTTTACCTAATCTTTTATAATCTTTTCTTTATCTTTTATAAATCCGTTATCTTTATTTTTTATTTACCTTTTATAAATCCTTTCCTTATACTATTTTTACCGAACTCCCGAAAGTGGTTTATAGCAAAATCAAATGAAAGGCCAGTAATATTCTTGGAGGGTACAAGGAATCTTCAGTTTTACTAGAAGCAATATTCAAGTGGGTACGACTTTTCAAAGCAGGAAAGGAGTCCTTAGAAGACCGCACTGGTCGTCCTGTTAATGCAGTTAGTCACGAAAATATACTAAAAGTCGAAAATTTGTTAATGGGTGATAAACGTCTAACTATCCTAAAAAATTTCAATATACTACCAATTTATTATGGTATAGCAATCCTTACAATTCTGCAAGATCATCTTCATGTATCAGAAGTAAGTGCAAGATGGGTTCCACGTTTACATCAGTCTCCTGAAAAGAAACTTCTAGGCAATTTTGGAAATGTGCGAGGGTGATCTGAGAAAAATGTATTAATTATTATGACCACGAATTCAACCAAAAGTCTGTACAGTGGATACGAATGGAAAAACCGCCACATAAGTAATTCAAAACTCAACCTTCCGCTGGCAAGATTATGGCCACAATTTTCTCTGTTAATCTTGTACCTGTATCGTAAAAAGAGTATAACAGGCATCTATTTCGTAGAATTATTACTGATATTAAAGAAAGCTATCCAAGAAATATCAAAGGGCAAAGTGAAACAAAAGTATTTTCCTGCTTTTCCACCTCAATGTGTAAATCGAAAGTTTCCCAGGTTGCTACTAAAAAGTGTAACTTTGAAGAAATAAATCACTTTCTTGCAGTCCAGACCTGGACCCTAATACCTATTACTTTCTATTTCTAAATTTAAAAAAGAATTGCGAGGGATGAAATTTAATACCGCCGAAGAGCTCTTTTTTGTAAGCTATTTATTTTGATGGCTATTTTGTAAGGTAATCGAAACAATTTTTTCAGTGGTTACACCGTTTTTACCGAACTTATTGATTTCCCCTCGTATAGTCAGTAAGTAACAACATGCACTGAACGAAAAACTGATGAATCAATGAATTTCATCTGATGAACAAAAATGTTCACCAAATTTATGAAAATTTGATGGTATTAGCGAAAAATTTTTTTGCAAAAAATCATTTATGAATTTTTGAATGAAATTATAGTAAATATAATTCTTTTGGGTAGGTAGGTACTCTTTTAATGTTATAAAAATAAATACAAAATTTTAAATTTATGATTGCCATTTCAAAAATTTTAAACGTCAATACAATTAATTTGTTAATATTTCTCCAATAAAAATAAAATACTGCGCTATAAAAATAAATAAAAATTACAAATGTTTTAATAAAAAATGTCGTTAGGATTTAATATTTCCTACTTCGTTTCTACTTTTGCCGACAGTAAATGAAAATAAATAACATTATTTGACTTTCTATTATTTTCATCCATGAAAACCGTAGGCGATTCGCTCAAATCGAAACCTTTATAATTTATAATAGTTTAAGGGTAACCCTAAATTCACTGGAACAAATTTTCAAATATTTAAAAGAGCGGATTCAGCCCGAGTTTATATGGGGGCTGGAGGTGTTTTCATAACGCAAAATGAAGGTAAATTTTTCAAAGGTTTAGAAACTTCAGTTCATTTAACAGATTTTAAAGATTTTGAAAGTTTATGATGGAACTAATCTAATTCTAATATTATATTATATGTACTCATAATATATTATATTATGGTTTATCCATAAATATCGTATCTCAAGATATCGTATTTCTTTTTTGCACAATAATGGATGAACGGCCTGCCATATGTTTCAGTTTTATTAATCATCATCAATACCGTATACATGTGAAAGCACTTAAACTATGGAATATACGCTTTTCTGATGCTTTAAAAAAGTGAGTTTAGATGAAGTTATTTTAAATATAGTTGTATAGGATGATCCACAAGGTATAACTGTTGAATATAAAAAATATTATATTAAACATAAACAAAATTCGAAAACATTAAAGCTGCAATTAAGGAAATTGCAGTTCTATTCCTTAATAGCGCAGGCTACATTGCTGTGATCTAAAGCCCAATATCGATTTATAGACTATATTTCACTCTTAAAATAGATATCTAACGGTCGCTAAGTAGATACGGCACTTGAAGTAGAATTAAAAAAATGTCATGAAAATTCATGTTTGTTTTTCAACGTTTAAAAATATTTACCACTATTTTCGGAGATGTTACACATAAATAGTTGAAATGCCAAAAGAGTTCATAATGTTATTATTTTGATGTACGATACTTTGGTGGGTTCAAAGTATTGGGCGGTCGAATTAGACAAGCGAAAATTAATAGTTTTAAAAATCTTATTTAGTTAGCACTATTTGACCTTAGGGTATTGAACAGATGTACAGTGTTACTTTTAGCGAAATTAGCAGTCTATACGAAGTTATAAATTTAATATTGTGCACCAGCTGGGAAACCTAAACAGATATGCCATCAACAAAGTTGACCAAAAACTTTCGATCTAAATTGCGAAATATATTTTCAAAAATTAAGCTGAATGAGGAAACAAGAATTTCCGTTTAGGGGAGAATTGTGAGTTGACATTTCTATAATCTTCAGAGTAATTACGAGGGCGTAAACTATGCGAAAAATTCATTTATTGTCTTATGACAGTTCATGGGAAACTGTTGGGTGTTCGATTTTGTGTTATTGTAGCACCCTCGAACATCTTTTTGTGAGCAAAATTTGGATCAATTAGCAACATGGTGGAGGTTACAAGCTGTAAATATAATGTTTGATAAAATTTGGTTATGAAGAGGAAACTATAATAATTATTTAGCGGAAGATTTTTTGTTTTGATAAAAACATGGATTTCAATTACACCATTGCAAGTATAAAGGTTACTGTGTGTACCCATAAATCAAAAAATACACCTATCATCAATAACCAAATATCAAAATACACCTTATTGAAACAATTATTCAAGCTAATATAATCGAAAGTGATTCTATTAAGCCAAAATTTAGCTAAGTCATTCTCCAAAAAAATAAAGAGATTGATTATACTATGCCGGCATTACAAGTTAAAATTTGTAACAGAACCTCATGGTCAATGTCAAAGACATTCCGAATTATTTCTCCGTAACGATTTTTTTCAGATTACTCCAGTTTAAACACCGAATAAAATGAATTTGAATGAAACTTAATTAATTTCTCGTTCGTATTCCTCAACTTGATTTGCTCTTCAAGTTCAAATTTTGTTCCGGAATTTAGATTAGCATTTTCCAACCAGATGCGCCCACGATAGAGATGTATATTAACTTGTAATTACATTAAACTAACACCGAGAGCCGAACACTGCGACAGTTTAAATGATGATTGATAGAAAAAAACTACACTGTATTTTGATTTTCAGTAAATCAAGTCGTTTGGTTCGGTCATTAACATACTTTCAAAATGTATGTCAATTTTTTTTATTAATTATACCATTGTTTCGCATGACTTTTGATTATTTATTATCTGGTAAATATTACAAAAAAGTATTAAGCTTCGAATCAATAAGTTTTTGGATAACGATTTATTACAAACACAAACAATTTAAAATAAATATCATTTATTATAACCGCATTATAACTTTGAGGTTTCGTTTATATTGCGCCATGTTAAATAGTTAAATGAGGTTAATTTAATTTTTTTTGTGTTGAGCACATCATGGAGAAGAGTGGCCGAAGACGGGCGTGTACGACCCACACGGTCCAGACATAATTGGTCGGCACACTGCCATATCAAAGAGATTTTAAAAAATAGCAGACCAGATTTTTCTTGCTTCCAGGCCTCCTGCTTGTGCTTAAAAAAATTACACACAAACAAAAAATTTTATTTTAAATATAATAACGTTTAATAATACACAATGAAATATCTAACGGATGTACTTTATAACCTAATACAATAAATGATCGAGAAAATACATGTCTTTAAGGTTCCTTTTATTTTTTTTTAACTTCTACCTACCTAAAAAATAAGAATGGTCGCTGGCCCTTCCGCTTGTCTGATTTTCAAGTCCCTGGTCGGCTGCCCAAGAGACCGTTCCGGCAAACAGGCGAACCCTCATCGTTGCCAATCTAGGGGAACATGCTTGAGTGAACTATTTTTACACAAGGCCATAATCTAAAATGGCGGCTCGATGTTTCAGAACAAAGAAATTTTTTGTAGTCGTCCAATATTATTTTGATAGCATCATGTGGAGAAAAAGAGAATGGAACGAAAGGTTGTTTTTGAAGGCAATTTATTAAATATTACCGAAAGATAGAATATAACAGCGGTACCCATGTTACAGAAAAAAAAAGAAATTAGAGATTAATTTAACATTTACGAGGTTATCAAGTTTAAATTTATTTTTTATACTACAAAAATTACTCGATCGATTCGTTTATTTTGAATAACGGTGCATTTTTAATTTAATCCATTTTTTCACAAAATTATTGAAGGATGAAAGTTTTTTTCTAAAATTCAATTAGTTAATTTTTAAATGGCCACTATAATTCTAAATATGGCGCGCTTTAAATACTTTTCTACCTGTTCTTTATTAACTTTATAATCCTTAAGGCGTAAAAAGTAGTTCACAAAGTTTCGAGGATCGTTAGGTCAGTCTTTTAATTATAAATGGAATTTGCACCAGACAGACGGGTAAAATAGAAAAAAGGCATTTCTACCAGGAGGCGTTGTGAAGTCGGGATGCTGTACATTTTAAATTGATTGTTTTAGGAGGATTTTTAATAAAATTATCAACAATTGATATGGACGAGACCAAAATACTTACTTAACCTTCAACTCGTAATCAACCAAATTATACCATACGAAATCTTTCGTATGTGAGTCACATTTCTTTTATTGATGTTAATTAAAATGCGCTTCAAACATTTTTAAAATTATTTCGAAGAAAATGTTTTCCCTACGGGACCATGTGAAAATTTCGTAACGACTACCTAACAAAATTACGTGACATAAAAGTTGAAATGAACAAATTGTACCTACATGGTCCACTGGGATGTGGTCAAAGCAGCGACAATTAGCATTAAGCCGAGCTCAACCATGTCGTCACAATCATTTGGGAGTTACCGCATACTGACCCGTCCAACAAAGCCAAAAGGGTTGGACAATCTAAAGGCTCCTTGGAGAATTCTGAGAGATTACAAGTTTGTTTGATAATTTACCGCAAAATTTTCAAGCTTAACAGTCTCAAAAGCTTTATTTTCGAGCTTTCGAGAATTTCGAAAAATTCTACTTAATTTAAGTGTTTAGAATCTGCAGCTTCCTGCGATAAAAAAAAACTTGAGTTACGCTTATTACATCCAGTTGTTGATCATTAAAATGGCTTTTCACTTATAAACAAGAAATATAACCACGTATAATAGAAGTACGTACTTTATTACGATCTCGTCACTATAATTAATATTTACAACAATTAAATATAACTAATACAGTAATTTTGCAAGCCAAAACTAAAGGCCATTTTAAAATCTTACAGTACCTACATGAAAAAGTACTAAAAATAAGAAAATAAAAAGTTTTCAACAGTTTAGTTTTGGCTCGCAAATATTTCCTAAATTATAAAATCACACAGGTTTACTTTAATAACTTACATGCTTAACACAAACACATGAAAGAGTGAATAATTTAAAGTATTTTTCTAAAAATTATATAAACAATTGCAACATATCAATAACCATAGTTTCAGGAAGAGATTCAAAAAATAATTGAGATATTGGCGGATTTCTTTATATTTATTTTAAATTATAGTCACAAATGGAACTAATAAATTTTATTTTAGATTTACAGAATTAATATTAATCAGAGTAGAAATTTTTAAAATTTCAGTTATCACAGCAAAACTTGAATAATTAAAAAAAAATAAGATATTCAAAACTTTTAGAATCTCTTCCCAAGAGTTTAAATCAATAAAACTCAATAAATTTATTAAAGTAAAAATGAATGTTTAAATTAGGGTACGATGTAACACATAGTATAAGGGATAACATTTTTTGGAAAAGTCTCAAAACTAACAATGAAAAACACTTAAAGTAAAATGGCACGAAATACGATAAAAACATTTTACGTGTTTTTTTTTTGAAAACTGTTAATACTCATATATTATAAAAATACTTTTTTAAATTTAATTTAACGATAGTGTTGTGAGGGTGTGTTTACAACAAAACAAAACGTGTGAACTTACACTTACAACAATGAGTATTTTAAACCAGGTTTACTTCAATTAATTTAAACCACTAGGTAATTATCGTGTAATTGAACATAAACTAGTAATTTTCCAGTCACATCACTTTACACAACAAATAGTTTTTTTTCTTGTATTGTCGGCATCTTTAATTTATAAGTTTTTATGTACATTCTATTGGTATTCGAGTGCACTCACAAAATCTACTCTATTTTACACTGATATTTAAAGAGCTGTGAGTCCATAGTCTGATTTAATAATAGGTGGAGGTGCGTTTTGCGTTGGTCCACAATCCGATGATAGTGATAAGGGAGCTAGCGAGGGACCTAGGGCTCCCATGTGCATACTTTGGTCGCCGTGCAACATTCCAGGATGATGTAGATTAGGCGCAGTCATTGGATGTGCGTGCGAATGTCCCCCAATACTGGAAGGAATCTGATGATTTCCCGATAATGAAACGTCCAACATATTATCTCCCATTCCTTCAATATCAACGCGTGACGAGTTGTTTTTACGTCTATCATTGTTATTACCCAAAGTGCTGTTGTGTGTTTTTCCACGTCCTTTCGTCACAGGTTTAGATGTCGTCGTCGTAACCCCAGCGGGATTCGTTTTTCTTCTAACATTTTTCGTGTTAGGTAATTTGTTATCCTTTTTCCACTTCATTCTGCGATTCTGAAACCAGATTTTAATTTGTCTTTCTGAAAGCACTAGGGTATGTGCTATTTCTATTCGTCTTCGTCGCGTTAAATATCGATTATAGTGAAATTCCTTTTCGAGTTCTAAGATTTGGTGTCTAGTATATGCAGTCCTTTGTCTTTTTGGTTCCATACCTGGTCCGAAGTTTCCACTCGCTGCAACAAAAAAGAATTTATTGGCTACGTTTCGCAATTTAGCAATTAAATTTAATTTAACAACTTTCAATTGATTATCGTTTTGTATGGAACAAATTGATCGTAAGTTTTAAAAAAACTGAGGTGACTTAAGAAAAAGTATTACCACATAAAGATAAAAGGCATTAACATCAATGCCATCATTATTCCATTACAAATGACAAATATAATTAATCAAGACTCGAGCATTCAAGGCAAATTTTGTAAACAAACTATTGAATCGCATTTGAATTGGCTACTAAATTACTATACCAGTTTCTATTCATAATATTTAAAATTAATTTACAGCTTATCTTATATTCTTCTTTGGTGTTCCAAGACGTCACGTTTAAAAATTTCAAGAATTATCTTAAGAATTTATGTAACACGAAAAACAATCGGAATAAAGAGCAATTGTTGATGTTTTTCGTTCCGTCGGTCGGCAAACAACAATTTAGGATGTCTGTTAAACGTAGGTCTCATTGCCCGAAAGATGATTGTGCACATTATTAACAAAAACACAATTGCACCGCCAGACTGGGATATAGCAAGGTCGTGGTTAAAATTTGGTGTGGTCTGACTTACATCGTGCAGTTCGATGTATCCAATTTGATCTTCATCTTAGTTTTGTAACCCGTCTACGGTTAAATTGCTATATGACCTTGTAACATAATAAAAACTTATATACTACTTCAGTTTTTAACAATACGTATTATGAAACAAGTCAGGATACTCCAATCATGTAGAATTATTTTCATCTGATAGCAAAAAGAAGCAAAAACTTGTTCCAAAATTTTCTTAACAACAGACGATGAGATCCAACATGCAAATCTACTATAATTTAAATTGACATTTTTAATTTGCTAATAGAATGTCCTATTTTCTTCCGACTCATCGGGTTTTAAATGAATTATATTCGTCTCTCCAATAGAGTTGGGGCAATTTATCCATTTAATGTTTTTTAATCAACATGAATCTTTCTAATAATAATTACAGTAGCTCAATATACTAAAGAGAAACTTTTTGGAGTATTGTTAAAATCAACTTTTAGATTACTGAATAGATGAATTCCCTGATATACCCGCATTACAACGCACGCAACTAAATTCTCATAAAAATAATCACTAAATATGTACAATCAACCTAACGAAGAAATATCAAAATTGGTTCACAAAATGGTTTCCAGTAATGTAGCAGTCGACTTATTTAAGCAATAAAAAAATACCAAACAAAAGGATAAAGAATCTTTTTGACTTATCGTCAATTAGTCAACTTGCAAACTGCAAGTTTGTTATTTATTGTAATTTTAAACTAAAAGTTTGGGTTTTTCATATGACGAGAAAAAGATTTTCAATTTAAACAAAACGTGGATCTACTCGTTCAAAAAGAGATGAATGAACATCAGACGGAATCTAGACTAGAGTGCTTTATTTTGCTATTCAATAACATAATTTGAAAATTTGGTTTCGTATTTGCAGAGAAAAAGGTCCTAAATTAAAACAAAAATTAAATCTTTTTCTGTCTTTAGAATAAAGTTTTTGAATCTAAAAACAACGCGGTCTTTGACTCAACCTAAGGTTGTGAAACTAAATCTTGAGGGCAAAAAATTAGGTTGAAGTTTAAAATTATTTTATTACGTATTGCATTGGAAGAAGTTTATTTGTTTAGGTATATCAATTTTGAAACATTTGCATTCAAAATTTTAATAAAAATTCTTTACCTTATTTATACGAATGGTATTTTCACATTCCTTTCTTGTTTTTAATTCCGAGAGTAAAAAAAGAAGGCGGATTAAGCGTTTAACGTGTTTGATTCTAGCAAAAGTCCAAGTTAACACCTCGGATTTGAAAGACACACCTATGTAGAGTTTCATTATTTGATGGACATAACACATAACTAACAATCAGCAAAAAATAAATTAAAAATATAATCCCCCTCGATTAAAAAACGATAAACCTACCAACGAAATACTAATAGGTAAGAACTAATTGTTACTGACAAGTAAATATGAACATACAGTTTATCGTGGAATCCGAACCACGGGACAGGAATCGCAGCTGTGACCGTAAGGCCAGAAATTTTGTATAAATGTTGTTTAAGAAGGGTTAGCAGTATCAAAGATATTTTGTGACGAAGTTCAGATCAATCAGATTATTCCTTTTTGTGATTGATGACTTATAACTTGGTTATTTACGAATATTTTTTAATAAAATTTGGTTTAAAAATAGTTAACCCAGGACTAACCAACTTCTTCACGTTGCGGATTATTTGTGTAGTAAGTTATTGATGGGTCACAAATCGAATTAAAAAGATTTTATAATTTTATAGTATTTATCTGAAGTCATTAAAGGATGGAATTTTTTTAATGAAATGCGAAACAACATCAACAACTTATCTTTGGGGGTTAAAATTGAATATATGTAGAACCTACGTCTATGTTAAAAAGCAGATTTTAAGGTTATCTAAAGGTGCCCGAAAATTTTGATGAATGAATCAGCGAATAAGTGAACGAGTCAAGCTAAACAGCTACTTATAAAAATATTATAAATCATATGCGTTTCTTTAAAATTACTGCAATCGATTTTACATTTGATTGGAGATCCAATTCACGATCAATAACAATTTAACACAATATAACCAATACCAGTATTTCTCCACCGGAATTGCCACCAATTCTTTTCATTTCTTTACTTTTCTATTTGCTTTTCTTTACATTTCTTTACTATTCTTTACATACACGTTGATTTCATCATAAATTACTAGCTGACTAAAGCCTGTCAAATGATTGTCAAGGTTGTGCGGCCTAAAGGCCGCACTGGGAGGATAATCACCATAAGTGTATAGCATAAAATTGTTCGGCTTTTCGTTGACTTGGCCCCATGTGGGATATTGTGGCAAGTAAAATTCTACGGTTAACTGCTTAACTATACATAAGCAATAACTACGTAAAATGCCGATTTTCTGGGTAGTGGGATTTGCGATATATCGTTGTGAATAAGCGAAGTTTGCTGAGTCTTGTTGTTTATTTTAACGTAACTATATCGACATGATATTAAATTATTTTGTTTGTCTGTAACGCCAAATTGATCTGTTGATCCGTACTCCTCAGTGCGGCCTTCAGGCCGCACAATCGGGGAAATCACGTACTAGTCCTCTTATCAACATACGGCTGTACTAAAATAATAAGATAACTTGAAATACATGGTTTTTAGCAATAGCGATTTTAAGATTTGAGAAGCCCAAAATGAACTTTTCTTTTTTAAAATTCTGAAAAGTTCTTCAATTTATAAGTGCATTAGACTGTAAAACCAGCACTGTAGCGTATTTCTATGATCGCACCTTTACTATTAGACTGAATTTTTTTGAACATTCGACAATTGCAGGTCTTAAAATAAAAGGGGTAAAAGTATGTTTTTAAAATATTCCGTTAACTTCCCTAAATTTTTGCATAAATTACATATTAAATTAAATAAACAAATGTATGAAATAATAAAAGGGATTCAACTGTGATTTTAATTTTAATTAACAGTAAAACATTTTTTGTATTTTTACTTCTGGTGCGATATTGAATAATCCGAGGAGTTATTCTTCAATTTTGGCCTACAAGATGTTGTGAATGTCTGTAAATAATTGTTTCCAATAATTGCCTGTAATTCTTTCAATTTTCTAACATTGTAGGATTAATAGTAATTTTAACCCGTGCAAATTTTGTAATTTTGGTGTCCAAATATTTCTTCAGTGGTCAATCCCCTGGGTAGTCTAACTGATTTACTAGATAGAATACACCTATACAAAATTTTGTACATGATATTGATGAACACCGATCATAAAATAAAATTCATCACGATAATGAAAAAATCATCAAAATGATGTAAAAATTATCAAATAAGTTTTAGGTTGATGAATGCATTTGTACGTCAATACAATGAATTCTATTTCATGGGAGTAGCACGAATTTAAGCAACCGGATTTAAAAAATTCCCCAAAGATATTCGGAAAGCTGAAGGTTTATATTATAGTAGAAATAAACCAAAAAATTGGGGAATATTAAGAAATAAAAAACTTTTTGAAGAAAAAGGATTCTGAATTTTTGTGTGCTTCTAACTTTTTACGTTCAACTTGAGAAGAAAATAACAAAAACTAACACTAACCTAACGACCGCTCCACCTCTTCGCGGCCGATCTTCCTTTGCGCGCCCGATGTACCTTTTCCGGTAAACTTGAAAAAATTTAAATCAAGTTCTAATTAAATGTACTACACGTAAAACGTACGATAAACTTCTGAAGTGAAATTTTTCTCGGTGTTAAGACTATATGAAAGCACACGGACTGTCAACAAAATGCGTGACGTAATCCGCCGCAAATCGACTGCGAGCTTCTGATTGGTTGAACTCTCAAAAATTAACAATTTTCAATAACTTCAAGGGTTTTTGAGGGTTAAACGTAAATATTCCGCATGTTGTTTTAATATTTCTACTATATACACCTTCAGCTTTCCGAATATCTATAGAGAATTTTTTAAATTCGGGTGCTTAAATTCGTGCTCTTCCCCCTAATCTGTAATTTATTACAGGTGAATAATCTTTCTGTGTGTGACTTTAAATAAGCTAAACCGTATAGAATGCATGCAGAAACTTAATGAAATTTGTACAAAATTTATTTAGTGGGTTACAGATCGAACAAGAGAATAATGACGATAATGCTCGAAATTTTCTCATCGGCTCAAAAATGATGAATTTTCATCAATTTTATGTACATTTTTATTGATGCGATGCCACTTTTTTTTTGGTGTATGTACCTCTCTAAGATTATTAAAGTATATTAAAGTAAAATAATATTTATCTGCGCCTCTGTAGTGTTAAATTGATCACTTGAGCCGATTTTCACTCCGACCAGTGCGGCCTTTAGGCCGCACAACCCAGGCCATCAATGTATTAGATGGCTAAGTGTGGCTAAATGGCCGCTAGTTCCAGCTAATCTTACATATAAAATCTAAATTCTGTCATTCCGTAGCAATGTCTGATTGGTTAATTGTTTAGTTACCAACCTAAGAAAGAAATATTCCGGCCGATTATGAACTTATAAAGATATATTCAAATTTATCACTAAGCAAGTTACAAGCATCCCCTTCATCCTACATCAAAAGGAATTATCAAATAATTCAAGTATTTAATATAATTAATTATGTTCTTATGTATGCGCGCCATAAAAATGATGCTTAAAGCAGGATACGGCCCCTAGGCCACTGGTTTCATATCCCTAACTTTAGAGTCAAAAAATTATTGACCTGATTAATTCTTGCTTTTGGTGGGGTATTAACAACCATATGTCTCTTCGGATGTCTGTTTGTTGGGCTGTTGGCTGAAAAGTTCTGTGGCTGATCATTTTTGGTAGTTACTTCTCGAATATGCATTATTGTAATCTTTTAAGCCCCTCTTCTCATTCTTCGCCATTTAGATATATCGGATACGTTACTCTTTTCTCTTATATGATGGTTTCATATAGTGCCTATTGTAGTAATTCTTTATCTTACATGATTGTGGTCAGATTTTGCTTCTCTATAGATTATATTTTCAGGCATCCAGGTGCCATCTAGGTCTGAAGAAGCTGGAACATGACTTCATCATCATACTTTCGCCTCCAAAGCTTTCTACATCGACGTATTTAAAATTTTTCACCTATTTAATCATCTTCCTTTCCAGGTTTAGGCATATTTGCCTGTTGTGCCTTTATCAAAGCTTCCCCGATCTGTATACGCTTCTCTTTACTCTAGGGATACATTCAAATGCTTGTTTATGTAGTCTATTGTTTTGTATATTTGTTAAGTGCTTCTTCTTACTTTACATTCCTGGGTATTCTCTACAATTGAATACAGGCCCAGTTCTACTCGTATATCATCATTTCTGATTTTATCTTCCTTTTTGCACTCATTTACTGTTCTTACAAATTCCATTTCTGGTGTTTGGGTTTTCTGGAGATCACTTTTCTTTATTTTGCAGTTCTGTGAGCTATATAATAGGGTAGAAAGTATCCATTCCTTTGTATTTAATAATGTTACTATTAGTATGTAATTTTGCTGTTATCTCTTTTGATTTTGAAGTTCGGTCAATTAAAATCAATACTTAAATCCACAGCGCTTCGATTGTTATAATCGAAGGGCCGAGCTAATAAATTTCGTGAAGTCCGCGATTCGAAAACCTAACTCTATCAGCAATCACACCAAACTACAGATATGGTTTATGTTAATATAATACTATGTACTCGTAAATATACAAAAAAAATTCATAATTTGTATTCTACAGCTGCACGATATGCAATTTTAAAATTTTTACTTCATGTTTAACATGACATTATCTTAATAAGCAACGAATTGATTTTATAATTTGTTGAAAATATAAAGTTATTATATTATGTGGGCTGCACTGACTTTAATATTAAGATAATTAAATTAGCTAATTACAGTTAACTAATTTGTTCTTAAGTATATTTCCCGCTGCACCAACATTGATTAACTGCAACCAAGCGTAATGGTTGCCTGTGATTGGTGCAAAAAACGTACTTTATTATAATTAGTTAACACAGGTTTTTCGTGCAGCCCACCGAAAATTTTA
This sequence comes from Podabrus alpinus, assembly GCA_932274525.1. Classification (NCBI taxonomy): domain Eukaryota; kingdom Metazoa; phylum Arthropoda; class Insecta; order Coleoptera; family Cantharidae; genus Podabrus; species Podabrus alpinus. The sequence continues at coordinate 24,857,628 of OW026453.1, forward strand.
CTTCTAGTTAAAATTATAGATAATTAAGTGTCAGTTAAAGTTTTTAGTTGCTTCCTTCATGCTGCAACTTCATCTAAAGGGCCCTTTAGTTGACTGGCCAATAGGAAACATGTCACTATACGGCTCAGTTGTTCAGTTTTAGAATATCTTCTCTTTATCCAAAGGGTTATTTCTTAGGTTAAAGATAATCGAAAACTGAACGACTGGTCCGTGCAAACTTTGCATTCATATAAATACATATGTAAATACTTGTAATAATTACTACTGGTTAAAGATAACCGGAGACAACGTTAACAAACAGTTAATTAGAATTTTAACTGGAGGTAAAAATATCGACCTTTATCAAACTTAGCAACTCATCTAAATATAAATAAAAAAATCGTTAAATAATAATAACATGGTCCTTCGGAAATTTAAATCCATTTAGGAAAAAAACCTTTTACACTACAAATGATGTCAACAAAACAAACTAAACTTTTTTAGGATTTACATTTTCGTAAATACAAAAAGGGGGAACAAGTAAAAAATCTTAATTAAGTGATACACGACCAAGGATGGTTCAGCACTATTTCTGTTTACAAAAATTTGAAAATTTCCTAATAAGGTTTAACCGTGAATCATAGAGAATGCTCATATTAAAAACAACCCTAACGAGAAACTGTGCGTTAGTCACGCAAATAATAAAAAAGTTTGTGTATTTCTGAACACGTTTTGGTAAGATTAAAGATTAATTGTTACAAAAATGATATTTTAGATCATCAGGTTCGGAAATGTAATAAATTACTCATATCGTATAACAAGAAAAATGTTAATAATACTTCATTAATTTGTATAAATAAAATCATTCATACGGCCTAAACTTAAACCGCAAATCAGGTACATTCCAACATTCCAAAGTGAATGAAGAAGGATGTGTGTTTGACAGCGGTCAAAACCAAAGTTGGGTTGGAAACTCGCCGAAAATTACAACTACTAAATAAAGGTGGAGATTTTTCAACTTCTTGAAGCGCAATTTCGCGATATCAAATGCACGCACGAGTTTATACGCTTTACACGATTTAGATTCAGATTTTTTGCTTTTAGAGGATATAAACAAACAAGTATCAAGTAACATCTTGTCGTCACATAACTAATGACATTTCACGTATATTAGTTAAGATTTATTTAACACGCTTACTTGCCAACTAATTTTTCAATACTTGTGGCACACCAGTGATTATTTTTTAAGATAAAGCTTGCTTGAGCTTCCTACTCAAAACGTGTCATTAGTTTGCGTCCACACGATGCACAACTACGACTATCCACCAGCTTTGATCGCAATCTATTTTGGAAACCAAAACAGAATAGTTTAATATTCTATTTAAAAAAATTTAATAAACTTTAATCTTTTGTGCAATCTTAATCTACGGTCTACGCAAAAACGGTTCATAATGACTGAAAAAAATGGAACAAGAAATTTAATTTTTTAATGTGTAATTTAAGAAGGAAACATTAGGGTTGCTTACAAATTAAATTACAATTAAATTTTTTCATCTAAAAGTTTGTCAATCTAATAACTATATTTTGAGATGTCTATTTCAGATATACATAATTACTATACTTTTAATCTAAGGGCACAAAAAATTATAACCAATATTAATTTTTAATATTGACTATTGCTATTGACTATTGATTTGCTTAATAAATAATAATGTGAGTGATAAAAAGTTAACTCGATTATTGATTTTGAGTGTTATATTATTATGCACTTTTCAATAAAATGAACTATCAAACGTGGAAACTTGTTTTATTCGCTTTCATGGGGTTTTATATTGTACAATAAAAAGAAAACCTATCTAAAAATTTTCAAATTGCAATCAGTTTTCGTTAATTTAAAAATTCTTATTTCATCTTGAGACTTTTTATATTTTCTAAGGTGGTCGATAAAAACATTTTGAACAAAAGGAAACATTAAAGTTTACTATTTCGATAAAAATCAAATATACTTAACGACGACTTGCTTTTTCTCAAGTGCAATAGATGTGCATATTGATAAGCTTTTTGTACTTCGTAATTTAACCAATTTTTGGTGCAACTGTTAACAAATTATATAACAAAGAACCGGAGCTTTCGGTTATGTAATTAGTTGCACATTGTTAATACCTACATAAGGCAACAGCTGAAAAAATTCGATCGTGCCTGTAAAATAAGACCACCCAGTGATGGTTTCCAAAAAACATCATTAATTTATATCGTTAAACGAAAATCTGTAAAGCAGCAACATTTTTATTCTTTTGTTAAAAAATGTCTGAAATTTAAGTAGGTAATTTTGAGTTTTAAATATTCAAAATTGTGTTTTGGTATATTGACTGATAAAAGAGACAAAATCAGTCAATCTATTCGAATGAGGAAAATCTAATTTTATTGATTTTATTTTTACAAACACCAAAATGATTATTATAGTAAACAAAACAGTACATTTAATATTCAAACTAAGTTCTCTTTAATTCAATAATTTATAGTCATGATGCGCAAGTCATATAATTTTCCAACATATAATTTTCTTTTAAAAGGTCTAACGACATTGTTCAGAATATTGAAAAAGGTTTTTCAAGAAGTAATATCTACATGGTATGTACCTAATTGTACTTTAAGAATACACTAAACTATGTTTTGTGCTTTCAGTATGCATACCACTTTTACGAACTTTTTTACTTATTAATAGGCTGAAATATTTCCAAATAATATAAAAAAAATAATATTAAATAATTTATTCATGTATAATACGTAATTAATCAATTTTTTCTTCTAAAAAACAAACAGTAAATAAACTGAATTTATCAGATGGAGGTGTAACTGTGAGTTACCAGTAAATTATATACCTAGCAGTAGTGGCTTGGTGTGATCACCGATTGAATTACAGCGTAAAAATTGCAGGTTTGATTCGCGAATTTCACGAAATTTCCAACGGTGAACATTTGGCTAACAGTTATCCTTTTCTTTCTGTTCAATTAATAAATCGTGATGGTCAAAAGAAAATTTAAAAAAGACGATAGGCACCCGTTGTATAAACGTTATGACATCGCTCATAAACTAAAACTTGATTACTTATTGCTTTGCAGTTATAGTTTAAAATTTATATGTATTATTCTGAAGATGTGCTTATAACACGAAATTTGTCAGCAATGAAGTTTTATTACAATGTATCTGCGATCAGTGTCATTGTTCCTTTAAATCCATTTTAATTTTTGTGTGATGAATTTTTATCAAAACATCTTTTGCATGTAGATTTTTTTTAGTTTTTATACAAATAACCCATGAAAGTTTATTTTACTTATATATAAAACTAGCTGGAACAGTCGGCCTACCGGCCGCCTTTAGCCATCCAGGCCGTGTCGGATGTGGTTGTTCGGCCTTCGGCCTCACTCCAAGGTACTAAAGTAGCCTATGTTTTTCGTAGCGTTGTAAATAACTTCTACACCAAATTTGGTTAAGATTGGTCAAATAGAAACGTAAAGCACGTGAACGCGTATTTGCATTGTCGATCGGTTGACAGTTTGACAGCTTTCATTATTGTTTTTTAAGTTGATTTTGAGTAGCCTGCCTTCCTTTAAGGAATCTCGATAATCCATTCATGCGCGTCCCTATGGGACGCGCATGAATGGATTATCGAGATTCCTTAAAGGAAGGCAGGCTACTCAAAATCAACTTTTCTCTCCTTTGAGAATTTTTGCACTATTTCAGTACAAAAACATGCGCAGGGACCTACATAATAACTGTGCCAAATTTGGTTCCGATCGGTCAAACGGTTTAGGAGTCTATAGGGAACATACATACATACATCCATTTTTATATATATAGATTTATACAAAAATAAGTTTAAACGTTACCAATAAATCTACATATTAGCGGAATACAAATAACCAGGAAGACATGTGCATACAGGATAAAAATATTTTATTAACAATTATATTTTTTAATTTGAGTTAAAGAAAAACTTTTATAAAAACAACACGTGCTATTTTTAGTACGAATTTTTGTAAATAAAATGGTTTCAAAAAGACCTAATATTCTAATTTTAAATAACAAAAAAGCAAAATAAAAAGGAAGGATAAAAAATTGAATTGGATAATTAGTAAAACCTGCGTTGGTAAAACTTGGTGGCTTAAAAATTTATTACTATCACCTTTTTTAAAAAAATCTCCGCAATTCCAAATTTCTTTCTCATTTTTGGTCATTTTTAATTTGATTTGTAGTATAGTTTTGCATTTTACCTTTATTTCTTAAGTAAAACTTCCATAACGTCCTTGCCTTCGTAATAATTAAATGTTAGTGTTAATGGGGATATAGGACTGGCCAAAAATAAAACACTCGTCTAATCTATTGTCGACGTTTCGCCGTCACTCACGGCTTCTTCAGGACTAAAATGTTCTTTATTGAGAAAAAATTCATGTAATCATACAATTTGCTCACCTATAGATCAACAACTTGCCTTACAAACAAAGAGAGCCGTGCAAACCAACATCATCGGTACAACATACAATCAGCATCCCAAAACCCACAATTACTCGTCAGAAAACCTCCAATAACACATTAAAACTTTTAAAACATAATAAATTACTTAAAATTATACAAAACCAATAAAATCTCTATAAGTCGTACGTTAAAATTACAAAAATCAAAATTGAAATTAAAATACAAAACTATAATCAGTATCTACAATTATTTATCTGAACTAATCGCACCACAAAACAAAACGAAGCAAAAACCTGCATGTCTCCGGACAAATACCCCTATCTCCACTAAAATGACCACACAAACAAATCGTCAAAATGAAATTAAAATAAAATAAACCCCCCCCCCATCACGAATCTTCAACAGAATCTCAACCAACCTCATTTCAGTAGGTCGCTATAAATTAAACTTAGTTTCTGGGTGTCCTCTCTAAAACGGTTTTTATTTCTCGGTGAGAGAAAGAAACAACACCAAAGAGATTGCAAAAATGCGATAAGGGACAGCATTTTGGGTGGGGGAGATGTGAATCAAGCAGCACAGAGTGACGGCTACAGGATGGAGAGAAGCACAGCACTGGTGGTACATCATCTACAAACTAGACATAATTTTGACTTCGAAAACATAGAAATAGTAGATAATGAAAGTGGTAGATTTAAAAGAAACATAAGTGAGATGTACCACATAACTAAGAATAAAACTGTGAATTTTAGAGAGGACACCCAGAAACTAAGTTTAATTTATAGCGACCTACTGAAATGAGGTTGGTTGAGATTCTGTTGAAGATTCGTGATGGGGGGGGGGGGTTTATTTTATTTTAATTTCATTTTGACGATTTGTTTGTGTGGTCATTTTAGTGGAGATAGGGGTATTTGTCCGGAGACATGCAGGTTTTTGCTTCGTTTTGTTTTGTGGTGCGATTAGTTCAGATAAATAATTGTAGATACTGATTATAGTTTTGTATTTTAATTTCAATTTTGATTTTTGTAATTTTAACGTACGACTTATAGAGATTTTATTGGTTTTGTATAATTTTAAGTAATTTATTATGTTTTAAAAGTTTTAATGTGTTATTGGAGGTTTTCTGACGAGTAATTGTGGGTTTTGGGATGCTGATTGTATGTTGTACCGATGATGTTGGTTTGCACGGCTCTCTTTGTTTGTAAGGCAAGTTGTTGATCTATAGGTGAGCAAATTGTATGATTACATGAATTTTTTCTCAATAAAGAACATTTTAGTCCTGAAGAAGCCGTGAGTGACGGCGAAACGTCGACAATAGATTAGACGAGTGTTTTATTTTTGGCCAGTCCTATATCCCCATTAACACTAACATTTAATTTTTATTTCTTAAATTTCTCTGTTATTTTATTCATTTCCTTTCATTTAAAATTATCACTTCTAATTTTCCATTTCTTTTCATTATCTTCGAATTTTTTATTTTGTAATAAAATTTGCTGTAATTTTATTTTCATTTATTGTATTTATTACTCGCTTGAGCTTTCCTGATGATGGTATAATAATACCGAAACATAGATCATGATTACTAATTTTTCAATCATTCTGGATTTCATTAATTTTTGGGTTGGCTCAAAAATGTTTGTATTTGCAAATTTGTACTAATATTTAAAATTTAATTATTTTAATGTTAATCTTTTTGAAAATATTCTAATTATGTATCGATTAGATGTGCCCTGTATTATTTTGGGTGTTATAGGATACACCTTTAAATTGTCTATTTACTCATTTATTTATTCATTCTTAATTTATTTAAATTACAAGCAATTTAAAAACGATTATATTATATATTTTTACATTTGTGTCAACATTTGTTTATGGCTTTATATGCTTAAACCTTTCATAATTTAATAGTTATTTAACATTTGAACGAAAGTATATTATATTCGTTGTATAAAATTGCTATGGAAAGTAAGGGAAAAATAATAAAAATCACTTAATATTAAATAAGTCAATTTAAAATGTCTTTTAATAATGTAATAAATAAATCAATGAAAGACAAAATCATTAAATAAAGAACATTGAACTAAACTAATATTAATTATCTTTGGACATCTATTTTTGACTTTGTTTTATTTTTACTGTTACAAGTAGTTTTTTTTATCTGTGGTTTCATATGGTTATACTAGAAAAAACGCCTTCTATAACCATGTAAAAATAAAAATAAATAATAAATTAATACACACATATTTAATTTGTTTAATTCAGTTTTACATAAAATTTAAAACTTAGGATTTAACGAATATTTAAAATGATTTACATCTTTTGAAAATGTTAATATTAACGTTAAACCCAAGAATATCCAGATATGGGACTTACAATTTGAAGAAATCGGCCCAGAAAAATATTTACTAAATTAAATTATTCAGAAAATACCGTACTATTTTTAAAATTAAAATAACTCCAAAACTATGAAATTCAGGTACGAAAGCTTTCATAATAGTTGAAGGAATTACAAAACTGACAAATAAGCAATTTTAGAATTTAAATATTTAAAATAATATAAGCTATATTTTAAAATATTATTTGTACATCACAGTGGTGCAATTTTAATGTCTCATTCCCCCCTGAAATGTCTCTAAATAAATCAAAAGCGATGTGGTAAAAATTTCAGGTTCCGATCTTCATTCTAAATACCTCCCAAAAGCCTTCCAATTTTTCCAATTGAATATTTGTCCTATCACAGTGGTTTTTCACAAATCTGAAACTTGGCACATTTCTTAGTACCTAATTTTATGACAAATTTACAGATTTTTAACGATGTAATTTTCGGAACTATAGTACCACAATTTTCTTTTATTTCAATATTGTTGAAAAACTTCTTATTTGAATGTTATTTTAAATATTTGATTTCTAACTATTGAGAATTAATAATAAATGAAGTAAAATGTTTTTTATTTTTTTAACAAAACTAAAAATTTTTGGTAGGACTTCGTATGAACGTAGAACTTTTCGAAGCTTGCAGAAGTCGGCATTTTTCTATACTAGAAAAATTTCTACAGTTCCATTATAGTGTAAAAATATAGAACTTTGAAAATGGTTATTTTTCTACACTAGGAATTGTAAACGTTGGGACTTCGAAAATCAGTATTTTCATTTTTGTTCGTTATTATTTCCAGGTCTGTTATATCCGAATTTTACTGTATTTTTATTCTATACCATCCTTTAAAAATACTTTAGATACCCTCAATGTAATTTTTTTAGAATTATTTTCATATTCAAAATTTTTCAAATACTGAGATAAAAAAGATTGTGATACTCGATCTCCGAAAAATACATCGTTAAAAATCTGCAAAAATTTGATGGAATAGTTTCAGAATTTTGAAGCAATACTGAGATGAAAATAAAATTTAATGCGTAGTTTCATTTATTTTATATTCCTCAAAATAAAATTCGAAGGGTTTGGGGAGGTATTTCGAATTGAGATAGGAACCTGAAATTTTTTATTACTTTACCAAAGTAAGGACCACGAATTATTAGAATATTCTCAAAAAAGTGTTTTTCTTTTGAATTCCAATTTTCCACTAATGTATGATTTTTGAACTATTGAAGTTGATATTAAAATTAATTTTTAAAATATTAGGTAGTTAATTAAATAATAAAATTCAAAATTACCGTAAGATTTCAGAAATGTTTATTGTTATCATCAACTCAAAAAAGTTTTCATTTAATTAATTAGTTAATTATCTAAAAGTTTATTTTAATATAACGCTTATAGGGTTATTTGCTGAACAGACTTCTCAATGATGATAATAATTTTCAATGTCAGATAAAATGTATTTTTATTTAAATTTAATGTTTAACAACCATGAATCTGGTTACTACATTCAGCTATAAACAGTATCTATAGGTCATTGGAAATAGACAAAACATATTAGATGAGTCAGCATTTATGCAGTGCTTCCAGAGATTGAACAATGACCGATTGATAACTGATCACAGCATGCAGTAACAGAAAAGTTTAGTCACAAAAAATTACCTAATATAAGCAGAAGCAAAAATATTTCTTGCGGCCACAATTATTTTTGTTTCTGAGGTTAAATTAGGTAATTTTTTATTTTTGCCATGAGAAGTTTCTCTCGGTGTACAGAGTAAGCAAAATTTTCAAACCATTCTTGGTGAAAAAACTGTTCGCGCAAAAAATAAGCCCACAGGCATTTTTGATTAAATTTTGCTGAAACCCAGAAAGCAATATATTATTAAGTCTGAAAATTTGCTCAAATGTCAATGAGATATTGCTGAACAACACAATAAAATTCCCGAGATCTCCACTGTCGGCTGCATTGATTTTTGTCTTTGTAAGCTAATCAAATATTTAAGTAAGTCTTTAAATTTACAATATATTTTGTGGGTCAAAACCTCAAAGTTTTTAGAAGAAGACGTACAAAGCCAGAAATCAAGGAAGTCCACGTTTGAGGCTTTAATAATTTTGTCCTTTTAGTATGTAGTTTGACAATGCCTTAGGAACATTTGAGCTAATTTTCAGCTTTGCAATATTTTTCTGGGTTTAAACCTAAAAGTCCAGGGCATTAAGATATTGAGGAACTAATATGCAGGGGGTCTCGAGGAAAAAAGAACCAATTATTCTAAAAACTTCAAACAATGAAGTATGTAGTATAATAATAATTATTAGTTATACTTTTCTGCAAAATGTAGCATATTTACGGATCATTTATGGAAGGTTATTTTACCATAACAATCACCACTCCATACCAGTTTTTGCGATAGAATAAATAATTACATCAAAACACATCCGGTAATTCCTGTACTAATTATCCATCGTTTTCTTTGATATTGTACAAATCTTGGATCGCGTATGGATTGCAGGTTTATAATACAAAATTCTCAAGTTAGATATTATGTGATCCCATATAACATTAATGATATTTTATCCTCGTTCTTACAGCAAAGAACTTTACAAGGAAATATTGCTAACACCAAATCTTCGTATCTATTAATTTATTGATCAACTTCAAATTCTTGATATCCAAACCAATTTTTTTGGGAATTCCTCAGGCTAGCTTTCTGGGTTCAATTTAATTTAAAAGTTTTGCAAGTGAGATTATAATACTCCAAATTTATCTGAAATTGGCCATGATTGCTAACCACATGCGACACAGCTCAGCAATGATCACTTAAAAACTGGAGCCTTTCTGAAGTAGTTAACAATTTATACCTTGCAATTCACAATTTTCTGCAATTGGATTACATATTAGAACGAAAAACTGAATGAACCGAAATATAAAATAAAAATATTACGCTTAGGAAAGAAAACAATTACCGAATATAACAGTCAACATTCCAATTGTGCCTCAAAAATTAAATACCATTGTTCTGTAGAATTTGATATATACTTTTTATTTATTTATTTACTTACTTGCACACATAAGTACATAATAAATAATCATATGATTTTTAAACAAAATTAAGACCATTCAGCTTAATAAAATTAAAATTTTGCACCAACACACGTTTGAACCTGTTCCAATATGACCAACAACCAAATGTAGATTTGTGAAATTTGTGATTTATTTGAGATTTGTGATTGTGATTTGTGAATTGTGAGATTTGTGAAAAGAGAAACACCGGCGAAATACTTCTGGATAACTAACCTGCAATTCAGAATTCTGATCAAAAACAACAAATCCTTGATAAAACTTTTTGCAAACAACAGCTTGAGACCAAAATACTTAAGTAGAGTAGGAAGAGTAAACAATATTATTTCTGAAGCACAACAGCCTAAGAAGTCTCTATTAGATTCTCTCCAGCCTCTGAATATGAGACATATAGGAAGGGCACCATAAGTGTGGTGATGTTGGCAAACAGCCAAAAATACTAAGTATAAATGTGTACAGTTTTAATATCTATTGTAAGTTACTATAGTATATTGTTGTGATATAAAGGAGCTTTGCTTTTTTTTCTCCTTTGATAGTCACACTCTTACTCACCTCGACTAGCTCCAGAACTTGAGACTCTTTTACTTTTATATTTGTACAATATTGAACTGTGATTTGACGTCTTCGCAAATCTGACGCAGACCTTAATTTTGTTGCTTTAATAAAATAGCAACTCGATATACAAATTATAATAATTTGCTGGTTTACCCCGCTTTGTTTGGAATAAAATCCTAGTACCACTCTGCAAATGTAGCCCTTTTGATTGACGTTAAATAAAAGAAACAATATCTCATAGACAGTTGTATTGGTTGTTTTTATTACAAAACCAGATAAATGTTTGCTGTGGCTATTAGAAAGATGTAAACTTGGAAATATTAAATTACAAAATAAATAAAAAGTTTTGTTATACAAATATTGTTCACGATTATTAAAAATAAAAGATATTTTCGAAACTTGAAGAAATGTTTTAATTAATTTTAAGCAAAGTTACCTTTATTTAGTGCGCCACTGGATACGATAATATTAACTTCCGTATAAACGAATGAAACAGATGTGTTGTTGTCGGCGATTTGTACAGGTGTTGTGCCGTCGCCAAATCCAAAGAACGGTATCACGTCCAGATAATATTCAATAGAGTATTCCCAATTGTCAGGTCCGTATAATTCAACAGTAATATTTGATTGAGTGATGTTGAACTTTGTTACCTTTAACCAGATTCTACTTTCAGATAACCTCCAAAAACCATCCAACGAAACCAAATTTTCAAGCATAACCAGGCCGTGATTGATATAATAAACTGCAACAATATCTTCCAATTGCTGTATAAATGGCTCCCAAAATAACCAGCATAAAACTAATAGCGATCGAAATCCAATAATTTTTAATCAATCTAATCTTAAAAGCACAAAAACTTCTGCCAACCATAAATTTCTTCTCGTACCAACTGCTAAATCCAAAATTACTAAAATATTTTCTACGGTACGACGTTTACTTGAGCACATATCAAAAGCAACTGAGCGAGGTTAAATTGTTCCACGGCCTTTTATAGACTTCATGCGTGGACCGGAAATGGCTGTATCCAAATTGGAAAAAATTCAAAATTGTTGACGGAAATCCCAGTGATCCGGACTTGATAAACATTTGGTAAATATTCTTTTTAATTTTAAAGTACACCACACTCGTAATTTTAGTCAAAGCACTAATTTTTAATTAATTTTTAGATCCAAAACCGTAATCATAAAACATTCTAGCAAATATGACCCTTATTAAATTCTATACAAAATTGGCGCAAAACCACAGCAAACGCAATGTTACATAATATTACAACAATGTAAAAAGGTAATTTCAAGTCTACATCATCAAAAACTTAATTTTTATTGAAAAATAAACCACATCAAACATTTCAGTTCAATGACCTCGAATACAGATGAGGTCCTCAACTAACCATGAGAATTGTTTCTAAGCAGATGCCATCGATCTGAATTGATGAAGGGAAACTAAGCTACCTAATGTTTCGCAGGGATGCACCAGGAAAATACTTTCTTGCTCTATTGCGAACAAACCTGAACTCAAACGAAAAGTACCGAGATGAGTCAGATCTACAAAAACTTAAATTTTCAGTTCAATATATTTTAAAATTATTATTGGAATAAACACACGTTTAGTTTGATCCTTGATTTATTAAGACCAACCACCACCGGTTATTACACATAGTATGACCGAAAAATAATCTAGAATGAGTCTCATCAATGCTCAGTTGGCGAGTATTAGAAAATCTATGTGTGCATCGACTTATAAATTCCAGTAATTTGTTTGCCGTAGAAATCACAGCATTCAAATGTAAGTTATACGAGGAGCAAGACATCAAGATGACACCTAAGTCCTTAAGTTTACAAACTGTTTCAAGAATCCTACCATTGATGCTCTCCCCCCCCCCCCCACTGCTATCCAGAAATAATACATTAGTTCTCTTACGTATAAACTTCATTGCCTTACACTTCCCTACATTAAGATGAAGACGGTTCTGATTACACCAAACAACAAAATTCTCAAGATTCACGAGAACTAATCGTGCCAAACCATCTTAAACTCGTCAGCAAACAGTAGAAACTTTGAATGTTCACAAATTGCGCAGACATCGTTGACATATAACAGAGAAACAAAATAGGACCTAAATGAGACCCTTGCCCCACTCCAGATGCCACAGCAAAAAAACTTGATTCTAAACTATTCATAATCACTTTCTGGAATTGATCATTGAAGTAGGACCTCAACCAAGGCAATAGTGGAGACATAATGGGACTCTAGGAATTTTGTTCGCCAGCATTTGTTCGACAAACACTTAATCGACAGCATTTGTTCGACACGGAATTTTATTCGACATGCATTTGTTCGACTACACATTTATGCGAATAAGCATTTGTTCGACATGGAATTTTATTCGACATACATTTGTTCGACTCAACATTTATGCGAATAAGCATTTGCTCGACATGGAATATTATTCGACATGCATTTGTTCGACATGCCGACATGACATGACACGAAAGACGTAGGTAACATTTTTTAGATATAATTAGAGAGCGGATTTATAAGCACAACAGGCAATTCTCGACGGGAAATCGTATTTCCGGAAATTTACAAAACAACTGAAAACAATGAACTGTTCTTGTTGTTCGATTCTGGTAATGTAGAAGATAGGATCGTTATATTTTCCACCAGAAGAAATCTACAACTTCTAGCGAACTCTAATCATTGGTATGCAGATGGAACTTTCAAAACGGTTCCGTCTCTGTTCCAGCAAATGTACACCATCCATGGCTTACTGGATCAAGATCTTTGCGGCAGATCCACCTCTTTGCGGCAGATTTAACTTTACGCGGAGATTTGTTTGTTTTTAATTAGTATTCTAAAGAAATATCAAAAACTAACACTAACCTAACGGCAGATCCACCTCTTTGCGGCAGAACAAACGGCAGAACTTTACGCGGAGATTTGTTTGTTTTTAATTAGTTTTCTAAAGAAATATCAAAAACTAACACTAACCTAACGGCAGATCCACCTCTTCGCGGCAGATCCACCTCTTTGCGGCAGATTTAACTTTACGCGGAGATTTGTTCTTTTTAATGTCGAACAAATGCATGTCGAATAAAATTCCATGTCGAGCAAATGCTTATTCGCATAAATGTTCAGTCGAACAAATGCATGTCGAATAAAATTCTATGTCGAACAAAAGCTTATTCGTATAAATGTTGAGTCGAACAAATGCTTATTCGCATAAATGTATAGTCGAACAAACGCTGTCGATTAAGTGTTTGTCGAACAAATGCTGGCGAACAAAATTCCGGATACGACATAATGGAGCACAACCCTTCAAGCTCTTCCAATAACAAATCAATAGGAATCTGATGACATGCCTTTGTAAGGGCAGTAAGAATGCAATCCACAGCCTCTACCCTAAAAACCAGCAGGTTCGTGTTCGTTGAGCGCCTATGTGCTACCCGAACTACAAAACGGTTTATCATAGGGTAATTTTTTTACCCAAGTAACTGTAATCCCTTGACCGAAGTACACCACGGTCTAATATCGTTCCGCAATCCCTTTTCTGAATTGCACCATATAATGAAATATGTAAATATCCAAATTCCTTGCAATTTAAAATTTTGAGTAAATTATATGCAGGTTACAGCCAGGGTTTGCTTCCAGCGTTATTGAGGGATTCTAATGATACTGTGAAACGCGACGGTCGGGCTTTAATAAAATAAAAACACAAGAGAAATTAAATAATTTAAAACACAACAAGAACATAAACACAGGCAAACTGGAAAATTAAAGGTTGTATTAGTCCAAAAATTGATTATAAGTAAATAAACGAAGTTTAATGTAAACGAATAAAATGTCCACATCAGAGGAAATGTGAAGAGGAGCAAGGACTTGAAGAAAATCAGGCTGATGCCTACAATGACAGGAGAAGAAGAAGCATTGTCTAGGGCCAGAAAAAAAAATTTTAACTTTTGCAGTTTTGCAGCCGATTTTGTGTGATAAGTCCTTAGATTATTTTATATTTTCACTGTAAACTGAAATTAAGAGTTTGGGCAGAATATTAATTTGTGAACTAATCGTTTCATGGTGCAGTTCGGGTGCACCGGCATACATTATGCACACACAGACAGAAAATTTTCCGAAATTAGTAGGAATGGATAAAACCCACATAAATCTCAAAATCGATTTTTATGATGACAGTAATTTTTAATTTAATAAAATCTGCAACAGATTTATAAATTAATAGTCAAAATTAGCATTATTTTAATTTTAATTACTCTCTTTAGATTTTTGGATCTTTAATTAAAACCCATAAAAGTAACTATTTAAAAACTCAAGTACAAGAAATTATTTATTTAATTTTAGATCTATTCTTCAAGTCTAGCTAATATTAATAAAAAATATAGAAAAAAATTAAAAATTTAGTAAAATAATAATTATTATTTGTTGACAAAGTCTTTCCAAAGCCTAACTACTTTGGAAAATTGACGTAAGATTTGATCTATTATTTTCTTCTACGTTTAATAATAACTGAACCATCTTACAAAAACAATGAAATTTGCACACCCTGTACTACAAAACTACAATGGTAATCACGGTTTTTCTAGAAACGTCTCTATAATGACATTATAACATCATTTTAACTATGTAGTGGTATTGCCACTATGTTAAGTTTTTCATATTCATATTACAGTAGTTACAGATTATTACTATTCGTGTATTATTCGTTAGTCACCATTTACATTCATTCCATTATAATCTTGTGACATTGCAAAGTATCTTTTCAAGTTATCAAAAATTCTTCTTCTATCGAGATAATTCTTTGTCATATTTACTGAAGTAATCCTATCTGTTTTCAGAATATTGTTTAAAGAATACAACACAAATGAATTCATGATGTAATCTAGAAATACGAATAGTATGGATCCTATAAGTTTTGGTTATACCACTCAAAATGTAAAATTATTAAGGATATTGATAATACCCACTCTGAACTGCTGTTATTTTGATCTCATATTTATGTACTTTCATGTTCCGCCAACAGTTTTTTTATTTGTATTCGCTAGCATCTAATCATTTAAACCAATTCAGCTCCAGATATTGAAATTTGAAGACATTATGATTATTAAATTTCACGCTAAATCTTGAGCCTTTATTAATTCATTTCCGATCAAACCTCTCCAATATTCCATCCAGTTATTGTACTTGTTTCACAAAAGTAATTTAAAATTTAAGCTAGGATTAAAGTTATAATTATTAAACAACAATTAAAATGGATTATTGTAATATTGCTTGATAATTTTAATCGTAGGTTAAATTATAAATCACTTTTGGTCAACTCACCATTAATATTTCCAGAATAATATTTAAGAAGCTTCTACCACTGTAATTTTAACAAAATAATTACACCCAAAAATATATTCTTCAATCTGGATTCGTTATCTACAAACCGAAAGGGTTTGTTTTATATGTCATGTCATATAGGTTGCTAACATCAACACTACTACATCCCCTTCTTAGCAACCATGTACATAGATAGCAAAGGGTTGCTTTGGCTGTTGATAAGAGAATACAAACTCAAACGTGTTGCTACACTGTTGATTATTACAAGAATGTTTCGGCATGATATTTTGTAAAATTTTGCAACAAAATTTTAACGTTCTATCGGGATCACCAATTTAGTATGTCTGAATTCCAACTTGTTGTGTAGTACAGGTGTTGCACACTACGCTACATCGACGCGATTGATTTTGTATTGGATAGACTATTTACTATCTTGAAGCTGTGAATCAAAATTAATTTTTTTATTTCTGATAAAAAAAGTCTTAAAGTTTTCAATAAAAAATGAAATAACACGTCTTTAATTCTGACAAAGATTATTTCGGTGTATATAATGAGTGTTTATTGTTTTATTCCCCAGTATCGATCGATGTGTGGGTACATAATACGCTTACGTTTTGATTACAACTTTACTATAATCAGGTATGTACAAAAGTTCGAAGCTTTTATCACACTGACTTTTCTTTACTTTACAACATAGTAAGTTTACTAAGTAAACTGCGGTTCGAATTTTAACTAATAGCATCTACTTTTTGTGAACTTAATGGTACTCTTTCGATAGTCTTAGTAATTTTGTTTTCCACAATAACAACAAAACACTCAGGTACGATAAACTTTAGGCTCTGTATTTATTTTCATAGTATGAGTCTTTGTCAAAGCAGTCTATGGAATGAGAATAAAATATTAGTTGAAAATTTAGTTTTCAAAGCAGGACAAAGATTTTTTCTGGATAATTTTGTATTGAGATTCTATTTCAGGTAAATCTGTTATGATGAAAAACTAATCAATTTGTTTTGGTAAGAAATTTCGTCAAATCTATGAGTAGCATCAGGAATTTTCACCTAGTCACTGCTATGAACTTCTAAATATTTGTAATTGAAGATTAATTACAAGTAATAAAAAGAATAAAATTTTGAAAACTTTTTGAATTTGGCCGACAGGAAATATTTTCTTTCCTATTTTTCCTTGAAATAGTAAACAATCTGGATCATGCTCCACGATTGAAAAATGTTGAGGATCCCTGACCTAAACGAATTCTGATTTACAGCCGTAATAAACAAAAGTCTACTTAGGTGGAGTCTTAATACTATGAAATTTTCTTATGAAAATATATAATTATATTATAAATTTACATATTAAAATTTTCGTAATTATATAAAATCATAACTATATATTATTATTCAAATTTAATGCAGAGGAAATTGCACACATGTGGGTGATATATTGCACAAAATTGTATATTTAGTCTTTTTCCTATTCCAAAAATTTTATTTTTAATACATTATAATATAAATAAGAGTAGGTATAGCATATTATTATTTCATCATCAAGTATATTTTTTAAATTTTTATTTTATAACATCGTTTAATTTTGATTTTATTATTTTAGAATATTTCCCCAAATGCTCTTCAATTTTCTCTACATTGGGTCGCTTGTTTCCAGTTTAAAGCTACCTTTTTAAAGTTATCAGTTAGTAATTGTCCGCGACTTCTTAAATCTTATCTTGGAATCCTCACAAGTATGCGTTTTGTCCATTGTCCGTGTCCAGTTCTTGGCGGGTGGCCTCGCCAATTCCACTTTAACCATGAGATCCTGTCAATGACACTTTGAATCTATTCTTCTATTATGTATTTGTTTGTTAGTTTGGTATATAATCCTCACGACTTATTTTTTATGGCTTTTATGGTTCAGATATTTATATTTTTATACTACTTCTATAACGTTGTCGACATACAAATTATCACTCGTCATAGGATTCGTCATTAATTTTGTTTTTTCAAAGTTTAACCTTAGCCTTGGCTCTGCTTTTTGTGAGGTGTCCTTTACAACTTCCTAATATTCTCTACGCATCCATAGAAATATAGCGGACAGTGATACCATTTTTGACCCCCATCTTCACAAGTGATATTGTGCATAAAACCATACTTTGAAATTCCAATTGCCTTTCCGCCTTTATCATCTGATAACATACAATTTCTAGGTTATTCTATAACCCCTTACGCTAAGGTTCGGCACTGAAAGTGTTAAGTCTCAAGCCATGCGTTTAGTGAATCTTACAATTGACCTTATTACCATTTAAATCAAAATTTTATTTCATGTTCTACATTAATTTTAATAAAATAATGAAGATCCATGGTTTTTCTACACACTACTTTGTACCAAATTTGGGAACAGGTTTTTGGATTTAAACATATTGTTGTTAATCTCACAAATGGAATGCAAAACTTAATTATTTTATGGGTTCCGAAAAAGTGACATTTATCCAACAAATAGAGTGGAGGTTTTTGTCTCCAGAAACTGCCATCGGAAGGATGAGGACAGATAATACAATTACAGAAGTCGCTACCTTGTTCAGGTTTTTCTTTACCAAACGAATGGAAGGGTTCCTTTTTTCTATACGTTTCTATGTTCCTAATTATAAATAAAATAACGTCTCACTTTGTCTTACTTTATGGCATTTCCTTGTACGATTTCAATGGAAACCGAGAGTGGTACAAAGTTATCCCGAAAACAATTAATTACAGCAAATAATTTCAAAGATAATCCATGGAACGTTTAACAGAGATGTTTAGCCTTTTTGTTTTTCTATCTATTTATTTATAGATTATATGACGATAACTTAAAAATGTGTCGAATCTAAGTGCAAGGTAACTCCATTTCATGGAATTTAATTGAAAGAAATTAACATAGTTTAGTTCCAGCTATATTGTAAACTTATTGAAAAGTATTCTTGAAGAATTATGCGATGAAGCCGACTGTACAAGGTTTTTTGTGCAATTAGAAGAGGGTGTATATAATATTACTTTAAAGTGCCTTCTCCTGGCCTTCTCCTGAAGTGTTCCACTTGGATTTTTACTAGCAAGATTGCATTGCTATGGTTTGCTATTATATTCCCAAGAAGAGAGCCTTCATACTTCTCCCGGAATCAAACCGAGTGCTTTGTATTACGCACTAATTTCTAAGCTATGGCCGTCACCGTGAACAATATTACATAAATTATTGAAGAAGGGTGTAGAACCAATTAAATTGAAGATACTTTAATTTGATTAAAATAATATTTTCACATCGCGATTAATTTTATTGTATTGTAACATAAAAAGCTTGCAAGAACCAATTAAATTGAAGTATCTTCCTCGATACTTCATGAAGCATTTTACATTCTCTGTAAGTTATTAGATTCCAATTAATATTTCTTCGACGTATTCAATTATTTTTAAGCTAATGGCCGTTAGTTAACTCCTAAAGAAAATTCAGAACAATTAAGTTAAAGAGCCAAAACTATTTTTAGTTCCATTGAGAATTTCAATAAAAGTTTAATTAATTAAAATATAAAGATAAATCACCAAAATTAACAGGTCAAAAATGATCTCCATGCCAATCAAAATTTATTTTAGAAAATGCTATTAAAAAAAGTATTGAGTTGTGAAGAAGACAAATGTGATACTGATAAATACGTTCAAGTTATTAAAATTCTTATGTGTGGGCTTTTTATCAGAGGTAAAGTTTATCTTCACAATATACCAAGTTCAAATTTTGATTTGTGGAAGTGGATCGCATTAACGTTACCATTTTAATTTAAACGAAAAAAAAACAATGGATATATATTTTCCATCGAAAAGAATTTATTATAAGCCCAAATTTAAAAATCTATTTTATCTTGAAAGTTTGGAAAAAATATTGTTATATTAAATTATTAAGATAAACAAAATCGATCGAATTAATATTTAGAATGCGACGGTAAATGTAAAATTAATCAGAAGTTGTACCTGGTGGCAATATTAAAGTTGTAAGCTAGAATTCTTTTGTGCTGAAAAAATTGCCCTGAGAAAGTGGTAACTCAATTTTTTTAAATAAATTAACCGTAACTAAACAATTTTTAATTTTATAATACCACATTTTAACAACTTTATACATTATTATTTAAACATAATTACATGACACTAAAATGACTGTAATTTATTACTGCATTCAGAGAATCTCTTGTTGATTATTGTAGTTTTTCAAATGTATTTAATAACTTTAGCAATTACCAACAGATATACATGAAAAACTCTTGCATTTTAACGATAATTGAGTAATTTATATTCATAATGTAGACACGATAATTTAATTTATGGAATTGCATACACCTTTATAATATTATGAATGTGGTAGCATCAGACTGATACTTGTGTCCTATAAGAATAATTACGGAGAATTGATGAACCTTAATAATATATAGGTTCAATTAATGATTGTGTAATTACTTTTTAAGTGTAAGTACAAAAGTTTATTAACCTCGAATTTTTAATAATCAAATTATAAAATAATTGTTTTGTCAATAATTACAACAAATTTATAGATTTAACGAGCTTAAGTAAGACGCTCGTTGTATTAATTAATTATTTAGAAAAAAATTGATTATCAATACCAGACAGTTATGACTTCAAAATTCGGTGTGTAAATTTACGTACCTACTTAAAAAGTAATTAAAATTAATAGTAAATTTTTGAATAGTTAATTTAATAGTATAACAAAAATAAACTTACCATATTTTATATAGGCGTCTTTATCTAGAAAGATACAAAGAAAACTTATTAGAAAAATAAACAAATATGGATTTTATATTAATAATAATGTTGGAAAAAGTTATAATTTATTTCCTTATTACAAATGTCGTGCACATCATATAAATCATGAAAAGAAACTAAAGATAAGTAATTTAATATTAATTATTATGTTTATACTATGTGTTAAGTACGCTGGTTAAATTAATAATTTATTAGCATGAATGGAACGTCATATTCCTAACATCTATAGGTATTAGGTAAGTTGTATAATTATCTGATAAATGCATGGGTGCACTATGCATTACTGCTCAAAATTTAACAATAACCCAATTAAAACATCCATTAAGTAAGTGTTATTTAGTGGACGACCACCATAAATTTTATATGCTCATCAGACTGGTAATTTTACAAATCGATACCTATACAACGTATAATAGTACACCGAAATATTTTGATATTTTTTCATATACTACGACAAAAATATTCCAGTAAGTTCTGGTAGACTAATTTGAAGCAAGTATATTCATTATTTTAAATTAGCGAAATGCTAAATAACTTTAACAAATTAATATTAATTTTTTGACTAATTAAGTTGTTCAGTAGTTTGCATTCTTACTACAAAAAAGTGCAACTGCTTAATCAATTTAAAGAAGTAGGTGTAATATTTTATACATTAAAAAGATTGAAATCTACTCAAACAGAATTCATTTAAATATTTTTCATGCAAATAATGATTTATTTCACTTGCTTTGTCAGTTAGGTGTTTTAGAACTGTAAATTGGGGTCCTGTCGCTTCTTCAAATTCAGCAATATATTGCAAAAATTTACTTCTACTTATTTGTGAGTATTTGCAGGAAATTTTTATTCAGTTATATGAAAATTTTGCCCTTTAGATCTTAGTATATAGCCGACAACTCGGGAACAGTGCACTTCTGTTTTTCCACGCAATTTCGTAATAATTACGATTGTTAGTGCTGATTATACGGAATCGATATAATTATACTACAATATAACTACAAGAGATCGGTAACCTTAATGCCATTAAAGATGCAATGAAAACGTTGAAAATACTAGAAGTGAATATACAGGATAAATCTAAGGAATCCTTGGAAAGTCTATTAGGTAGTATTTATTAGGTGGATTAGATATCAGTTTACATTAAGAAATATCTACTTTTTTGTTTGGAGTGCTTATGATGTGGTCGTAAAAATTAAAAACGTGGAAAAACCATTGGTTAAATTTTAATAAGCCAGGTTATACATTTTAACATTTCATTAAGGTTTTATTTGAAGATCAAACCTCATAATTTTACTTTGAAAACATCATAAACAAATAAAAGATAAAATAATGTTATATTATTCTGCACTAAAATTTTTAGCACTACTTCAAGATATAACTTTTAAATTAACAAATTTATTATAATTAATACTATATATTCTCCTTGTGCAAGGTTTGAATATTAAGAAATTTTTGGTGGAGGTATCTCCTTGCATGAAATTTCAATTGCATTTCATGCATCAGGGAGATACCTCCACCAAATATTTCTTATTATAATTAGTTAAATTTAGATAACAATAAAATTTGTTAACATTTTTACGAAACTATTTTAATATTATTACATCAAGAGAATGAATTCCAAATTGTTTCCTATTTAAACATTTAAAATTTTACATGTTCTTTCAGTTTATTTTAATCATTCAGTTGTTCAGTTCCAGGTTAAGGGGGTTACCTACTCTGCCGTCCAACGCTAAAACGCAGTATCTCCAAAATCGTTGTTTCGAGAAAACGCTCGTAAATGAGCGTTTTCTCGAAACAACGATTTTGGAGATACTGCGTTTTAGCGTTGGACGGCAGTACTGTGACCGATAAATTTTTTCGATTTTTTTATTACATATTTTTATAGTTTGGGGTCTTGCAAATGTGTTCAAAAAATATTAAAGTAAAATTCATCAAATTACCCGAATTATAACGGATTTTCTGTATCAACCACTATGCACCTCATTACAGCACAAAAAAGTTTAAAACGATTTATCTCTAAACTACATTTCTCAGGTCGGGCGCACGTGTTCCAAACAAACTACTTGGCGGATTAACTTGTTTTTTTTAGGCATTTAGAATATATTTCAGGCTCCAGTCAGAACCTAAAATATCCCAAATATATTTAAAATTACCATTATGCAGGCCGTGAAAAGTAAATATTTTGTTGTAAAAATCGAAGTTTTTTTTTAAATCCTCGCCATTTTGTCATTTTTTGTTTAAATTAAATTTTCGAGGTTCCAACTGGAGCCACATTCATATAGAACAAGAATTTAAAAAATTCATTTATTTCAGATAACTGGATCGGTCGGAAACGATGCGCCCGATTGGCGCGTCAATTCGAAACATGAGTTACGCGTCCATTTGTACCTTGTACAATTTTCAATAAAAAGCTTTACAAAAATTTTAGGTGTTAGTTTAAATATGAATAAATAAGTGTCCTAAATTTTAGCTCAATAGCTGTAACAGTTTTCTCAAATTTAATTCCTAAAAATCAGCTTGAAAACGACTGTTCACAGTAGGTAACCCCCTTAAAGTTTAACCGCAAAATTAACCATGTATTGGTTTTTCAACAACTTAAATAAGTTTTAATAAATAAACTTAATGTTGTAATACAACACTTGGTAGTAAAAGTTTTACTGCTCTCCATGTTAATAAATATTCACAAAGCAGGACCCAATATAACTTAAATATCCGGGTTAACCCAACTACAGAAAAAATAACCAGGGTTACCACTGTCCTAATTTTTGGGTTTAACCTGGAACTGAACAACTGGTCGTTGGTGTATTATTGTTATTTGCTTCCTATTCATGATTTTCCATATCGAATCTATTTAATATACTTAAATATGTGCACAGAATAAAGTTCTATTCCTAAGATCCTAAATAATACTATTATGATTTCCTATAAAGCAAAGATAAAAGCAGTTATCAGCAGCGATGTACATACCAAAAGAAATTAAGATAATAATATTAGTTCAGGCCAATCAGTTAACATTCCGCTACATCTACCACACGCCATTCGACTCCTTAGAAACTTGGGCTATCTCACTGGCATTAAACAGGGTAAGAATCGATTTAAGATACTCTGACCTTATGGGCTAAAGATAAACGAAGATATGACCACAAAAAAGATTCCTGCCAATCGAGGAATACGACAAAACTATACTATATCGTCAAAACTGTTCACTCTCACAATGGAAAATATATTCTAGAGACCGACATGAGAAACTAAAGGTATAAAAATTGAAAGGTTTGGAGATGATATGGCATTCATAAGCACTGACGCGGCCGAACTAAAATCTATGCTAAAGGATTTAACTAAAGCATCTGAACTTATAAGAATGATAATAATCCAAACAAGACCAAAACACTGAGTCCAAATAGGTCAACATAGATATACATGGCCATAATATCAAAAATATGTAGGAATATGAATACCTTAGACATTTTTTACAATTAGAAAAAGAAAACCAAGCAGTGGAAGTGGGTAGAAAATTCGACCGAGTTGTGCCGGATTTGGTCGATTAATTGTGATATATCCCAATCCCAAAATATCCTAAATATTGGAACATATATGTATAGAAAAGCGCGAATGTTTCAATAAATCTAAAATATTTTCTGGTTTCCACGTACGATTTGGAAACCACGTCGATGACAACAAACGCCAACCGATTGAAAGTCATGCAACGATAAGATGGAGCGAGCCATGTTGGGCATAATGTTGAAGGATAGCACAAGATTAGAAGAAATCCGAATGAGCAAAAGTCCCCAACATGATGGGCAGATTATCCCAATTGAAATAGAACTGGATGGGCCACGTGGCAAGACACGACCCTACAAGATGGTCATACAGAACCATACTTTGGGGCCCAAGAATATCAAAACAAGCATGGGAAGACCACGAAAGATGGTTGGATGATTGAAAGCGGGACGGCACTGGTTCCAATGGACAGCCGATAGGATAACCTGGAGAGGAATAAGACGATTTCGCGTTCAGTAGTGGATGGATACAGGCCAAGAAGAAGGAAAGTTTAGTTCTAGGTTAAACTAAAACATTAAGGTTGACCTTGAAGTTCTTGAAGAAAGACCTTTATATAGAAACAGCGAGAACAAATTTTTGTAATAACAAGGACCGTTTATAAGACAGTCAATCACAAATTATATTCGGTAATGTTCTGATTGTCGTCACTGTTCCTATGAAGTCACCAGATTTATTGGCAACTCGAAATAAGAAAACGCCAATAAAAGCGGAATATTATAGAACTATTAGAAATCAACTAAACATATAGAAGCGGAATTTACTTTTTTTTGTTGTAGTTTCGAGTGATAAAAGTAATATTTATTTGGACTCTTTCAAAGCAATTTGTTTTTATTGTGACTTATTTTCTTCACATAATAAATTAAATTTTAAAAATAAAATAGTTAATTAAACGTAAAAATATATTTTCACGCTTAATTTACTTTTTTTATTTTATTAAAATTAATTTTAACGTTTAATGAAAATATATTTTCACGTTTAATTAACTATTTTATTTGTAAAGCTTAATTTATTATAATATATTCTCAATAGATAAAAAATCAAATATTTAAATTGTTTTCTTTATGTAAACCAATTATTTAAAAGTGACCATATTTGTTTACATTCGCAGAGCCACCAATGTTAATTTTAGTTCCCAATAGCTAACTGTTAATTAAAGTTTTTGGTAAAATCATTAAACAATCAATAATTTTAACTATCCGTTAGAGTTATTATTTTTTATTTTGCAGTTTTAGTTTTTCCTTTTAACTAAGTAAGTCATTGTAGACATTCATAAACTGCCTCATATAGTACGACGAATTTTATTAGCAAAAGTTAAGTTCGCAATTCGGGTATTTCAAAGCTTATAATTTTTTCATTTATTTACACATAAAAGTGTCTTTTACACTTACTTTAACAATTATACTATAATATTTGAGCTTGTAGTTGGGCTTCGAACAATAAGGTTATAGTTTGTATCCCAATAATAACTTTCAAATTATTTGTGCTTTGGTTCAGATTCCATGTTAAGTAGCAGGTTATTGTTTATGTTTAGTATACTTTACAAAATTAGATCTCGTAGGTTTATATATACCAATTGTAAAATGGTTTATCCGTAAATTGAATTGAATTATGATTATAAAGTTGTATGTAATACCAATAAATTAAAAAATATAAATAAATCAACAAATAAAGGATTTAAAGTCGCATCTGAATATTTGAAATACGTAATAATAAATTATTAATAAATTTTTTATTAGATTAGCATTTTTATTAAAATATTTTCCTATTTTGTAAAATAAGTGGTTGGTTTACAATAATTTCTTTATTTATATAAATAATAAAGTATTAGTGTCAATTTCAATTTTACCATCACTACAATAATTTTGTATTTTCCATCAGTAAAATTTTGATTTCGTTAATATAAATTTAATAATAAAATTATAGTAATATATTGTTCAGTAAGTATACAATTTTTTGGTAAATAACGTTTTTACTGTAAAATGAGAACTCTATATTTGTTAGTCTTAGGCCCGCTTTTACAATAGTCGGTTAAGGCTCAGTTACTTTACACTGGTGTTTAATTTGAAGTTTGACGTCTTCTCATTGGACATCATGTTAGATTTATCACCAGTGTAAAGTAACTGAGACTTAACCGACTATTGTAAAAGCGGGCCTTAGTTAGCTTGGAAATTAGACTCATATTGTCCAACTATAGTACATATTTATGTATTGCAGCGTTTTTGTGCTACGGTGGGGTGTTTTTATTCTCATTTTTTTTTTATTTTTGAATTTATGGTAATACATTTAATTTCTATAGTTTTGTGTTGGCTATGGCCTTTTAGTCTTCTATTCATATTATAGAAATAAGCCTTATGATTTGGCCCGTATCCGTCCGTCTGTCCGCATGTTTCAGAACCGATCAGAACGTTCCAAATTACTTTCTATTAAGTTGCCAAAGATTCAATTTTTATTATTTTTATTTTAACTACAACAGTGGCTTGATGTGATTGGTGAAGTTAAACTGTAAATAAAAGAGAAAGAAGGGATTGATCCACCTCAAAAAATGGACCGTACATTAAATGGAAAAGTGTGATTATTATGTAAATAATCAGAACGTTCCAAATTACTTTCTATTAAGTTGCCAAAGATTCAATTTTTATTATTTTTATTTTAACTACAACAGTGGCTTGATGTAATTGGTGAAGTTAAACTGT
This sequence comes from Podabrus alpinus, assembly GCA_932274525.1. Lineage (NCBI taxonomy): Eukaryota > Metazoa > Arthropoda > Insecta > Coleoptera > Cantharidae > Podabrus > Podabrus alpinus. Next base: position 24,884,454 of record OW026453.1, read on the forward strand.
AAATAAAAGAGAAAGAAGGAATTGATCCACCTCAAAAAATGGACCGTACATTAAATGGAAAAGTGTGATTATTATGTAAACCGGAAAAATTTAATTAGTGCAAATAATCTGATATTACCTACATATCACACCAGAAAGGTAGCTGTATAGAAGCCTAGAAACTTCCGCTAAAGAGAGTTCCACCTTGTTTGACAGTGCTGCCAAAATTTTGATCTTAATCATTCGCACTCAGCCTTTGAAAGAAACAATAGGTGATTTATTTTGTTATGCATATTTCAGTAGAAATAAAAATGATTTAAGTGAATATTTGTTATATAATAATTGAGGAAGTATTGGCGGTAGTTTAGGGAAGATTGGAAGGAAGAACCGAAAAGTTTTTTTAACAGAAAACGAAAACAAGGTAGAATAAAATGAAAATAGCAGAAATATAAATTTTTTGGAAGTTACACAGCATAACAACATAATATACTAGACACAGTAAGGTCCAGTAATTTCCATGTATACAATTCCTAAAACAATTATTTCTATTTCAAATCACCGGCGTAAAAGTAAATTCCAACCTCACAATTTAATTTTGCTGCCGCCTATAGCCGGCAGTAAAAATAATTGTAACCTCAAAATTTATTATTTGTCAGATAATCATGAGATTATTTTTAAATTTTAATCGATTTTCGTCGAAAACGGCATGTTTAATTCGGAGTAAAATTAGTTTTTTGTGGCTCGTCAGTAGTTGTCGGACTTCAAACCCTACAGACTCGCCACAAATATTAACACTATTACTGCTAATTAAACAATAATTATTATTACAAAAAATATAATAACGTACTCGTATTTCTGAAGATCAATTTAATTTTGTGAGCTGTTACCACTTGGTTATTGCTATATCATAAGATGTTTTATTAATATAACATTATTATTATTATTATAAGTACCTGCAATTATTATTGCATAGTCAACTTTTTAGATTTTACAGTTTAATTTAATACCCATTCGAAAGTTAAAAATGTATATTGTTATAAAATAAAAATTGCATAATATTAATAAATTATCTAGTATAAATAAAATGAAAGAAAAGAAGAGCGCAGAACTTTCTCACCTTTTTAGGTGTACTTCTACCGTACAATCAAAGAAACTAGTAAACGCAGTTAAGCTTTGGTTTCTTGAGAAGCGGCACTGTCAAATGGAGGTGTTAGCCATTACTGCATATATTACGACTACGTTATGCATTAATGCATGTTTGGAAATCACTTCTACTAGACTTTATGTAATTTTATGTAGCGCTTCCTAGGAAACCAAAGCTTCACTAGAAGCTGATTTGATAGCATATTTATATTTCACGAGGTTTACAAACTTTTATTTTTTAAATATTTGTTATTAAATAAACTTCTAAGTAAGAAATTACAGAATTAATAATTTAAGAAGGTACTCGAGTTACTAACTTCTTCGATTGTATGGTAGATTTTGTTGATCAGCTGTAGGAGATTTTTAAATATATTTTGAGCATACACACAAAGATACAGCTAAGTTTTATTATATACTTGCATATAAATTTCTATGGAAAATTTGCACAAATGCAGCATGCATAGTTTTCCATTTCTTTTTTATTTTGCTCACACTCCAACACTTTTCATATACCACACTTCATTACTTTCAGGTTAGGTGATGTGCAAATGCATCTATATATTTTGATTGGCAGCTTTGCTTACTACGAACTGATATTTTATTAGAATACTGATCATTTATTTAAAATACTGATTAAAAATGTTCAAAAAACTTTTTGTATAATACATTTGGTTATCCTGGATAAAACCGGATGTTTTATTTCAAAAATAAAGGTTTAAGTACACTTCGTAATAACGAAAAGTAATTTTAGCTATTCAAGTTAATTGATCAATAGAGCCATAGGTGATTTTTTTGAAAATTTCGACAATTAATGTTGGAATAAAAAGAGTACTGAAAAGTATACCTATAGTTATTAGAAATTGTTAGCTTACTCTGAACACAAAAACATCGGTAAATGTCAATAAATATTAACGTTAATGATTTTAGAGTGGGAACTTCATGGTCTCTTTACCATAGAGTGGAGTGAGTGAGGGAGGATCCTCCACAGGTTCATGGTTGATACGGTACCGCGTTGTCTAACTTTTATAATATATTACTACTTTGATTTAACATTCGTTGAAAATTCCTTTTGATTCTGAAATACTTTTGATACTAAATCTGGAGCCTTCTTTGGGAGATATTTTTAATGGGAGTGATGTATAGAAGAACATGCACAATGTAATGATAACCTGTATATTAGATGCGATCTCCTCTTGATTAGTACTTTCTTTTAAATTCAAAAGAAAATAATAAATAAAATGTGCAATGCAGTATTTGGGCAAAGCAAAAAGAAAAAAATAGAAAATATGGCTGGCGTGGAGGTAAACTGTATTATCCTTTACAATGTAAAATAATCTTGTTTGTTTTCTGTAGAATGTGCGGTTAAGTACTTTACATAGTTGATAAGCCAATTTTCCAGGACGTAAACGTACCCAGTCCTAGGTGTAAATGACTACCGTAAGATTAATAAATAGTTTTCAGTATCTGAATTCATAACAATTCTCAACCAGAGAACAGAAAATGTATATAATATTCAGTTACGTGTCCATTTAGAAATTTAAATATAGATGCACCTATTTCTTGTGTTAGTTAACCTTCCATTTATAATTAGTGTAAATATATAAATTGGTTCAGGATAATGTCCAATATAGACAATAAAAATAAATTAGTCGATGTTTTGGATATTTATTCATCCATTACCAATGTTAGTGAGAGAAATGCCCACGAGTTTCAGTACGTTATTTCAATAGGAGACGAACGTGCCAAAAAGAAAAAAATTTTGTTAAAATAAAATGCGCCGCAGTTGATTTTTTACAATAGAAAAGCTTAAGAAGTAGAAATATTTTGAATGACATTTTCAAGTCAAAGAGCTAAGAGCTAATCGTATTTCCTGCATAATTTCAACCCTTTCCAAACTAAATTTACAGTTTCTAGCAATTTTACAGTATAAAGCAAGTAAGCCAAGGCTAATAAATTTTAATAAAACTACTCTTTGGTTACTTTTACAACCACAATAAACCACACGCTCCTGAAATGCCTTTGTGAGAGGTACGTATCATAAATTCAGCAAAATTAACAATAAAATTGCAGGTATTTTGAAAAATAAATTCAGCAGTAGTTTTTAAAATAAAATTGTACCTTTCAGAAATCGCGTAATATGAAACACGAGAATATAAATTCAATAGTACACGCAATTTTATCGTTTGCGATTTGACCCTATAATTAAGAAATTTTAATGTTCTTGACGAAATTTGCAATTTTTATGGTCTCGATTCTATTTTTACTTCTTTAGTGTTACGAAAATAATTTGTTTATCAGGCAGACATTTATTAAACTGATTCGTCTAAATATAATTTTAGATAGGTAATTATTTACCAAGTAGCAAATAATTTTTTTGTTCAATCAAAATCGACTTAAAAAAGCCTATTTTTAGTTACACTTTTTTATACATCTGCTGCTTATGTAATAATAAAACATTAAAATGATCGTAATTTTTAAACAATCATCAAACTGTTAGATAACTATCTAAAAAAGCAAATTAGAAAATTATAATACACACAGTACTCACTTTCGTGCCATCGTAATTATTCAATAATTTAAAAATTACTACTTTAATCACGATAATAAAAATGTTTTTAATAATGAATTGAATCCAAATTTTTAAACTCAAAAACTTGTGACAAAAACAGTTTATATAACAGAATTATTATTTAATAATTTAGATGTACACTTATGAATAATAAATTTATTAATTATGATATTACTAAAAATATTACCATAAGCTTTTCAATAATTTATTAATTACATTTTTGCTGATGAAGATATCGATGTTAATGAAACATCCCTGCATAATTAATTAGCCACAGTCATTTATTACGGTTTTATGAGATATTTTAATTTATCAATAAAATAAAATTATTTTCCTGGATGAATTAAAATTAAAGTAAGTTCGTTTTAGTTGCACAACAGTTCGTTATGAGTACACCTTATAGGGGTAAGAAATCAATCGTTTAGCAAAACTGACAAGTGGAGAAACTTTCTTATCAACTTTAATACCCTAAAGACTGACAGAAAATTGGAAACGAAGTAGATCTTAATTAAAAGAAAAACTGTTTAAGTTTATAAAATGTTTTTGTACTTAAAAATTTTCCGTTTTCTACTTTAATTTAATAATCAAAATATATTTCTTGCATCGAATAAAATTTGGACATTTTAAGAACATCGGTTTTGACCTTTTTCCAATACAGGTTTAGCATTCAGAAGTCACTCAAGCTATTCTCAACGCTGATATATTTTTAAAGTTGACACTCTACTTCAAAGCATATTTAAATTTAACCTTATTTTTCAAAATAAAACATAGACTTGGGTTTTTAATTGCAATAAAATTGTGACGACTTGGAAATACGGCGTGAGTAAAAAACTATACATGCATGTCTATTTGGTTTTACGTGCCGTTAATAGATTTTCGTGTTGATTTATAAGATTATTTTTAACATATTTAAATAGGTTTCTGTAAAATCGATGCCGATTTGTAACGTAAGTGATCGTGTCATTGGCATTGAGGTACCTATACGTAAATATGAAACACCTGACATTTTACAATGCATAATTTTAAAGTTCAGAACTTTAATTTATTTTTTTAGAAATGTGCAATATAAATAAGAGCGGTCCTACTTTAATAGCGATTTTCACCTTTCAGTCCAACAGGATTGGGTAACGTAACTACAAGGAACGTGACAAAATATTTCATCAAAATGTTTGAGAACAGACATAAGGAATGAGAATCCTGGTATATTGTTAATCTTATACCATTGTCTGTGAATTGAAAAATAGAAAAATTAAAAGGTTTCCATTTTTTTTTAAATTTTATATTATTAATTCTGATGGTCAATAATTGATATAGAAAATTAGAAGTACAATACAAATTACAAGAAAATTATAGTTGTTTATAAAAATATATCTAATTAATTTTTTCATTTATTAATAATCCATACTTCAATATGAATATAATAATTAACTATATAATATAACGAATTGAGTATTCAATATTAATTATTTGAATTATTCATTCGTTTCATGCAAGAATCAATTATTATATTTCTATATACATATATTCTAAATTACCTAATCAATACCATTTAATTTTAGTTATTTTTTTCAATCCTGCTGTAGTATGACAAACATCTGTCCCGCTAATTTTTAAATTTTGAATTTTCTAATTAATTGTTTTGTAGCTGCATACAAATGCAAGAGGACAAATTAATATGTGTAAGTTTTTAAATTTTTTAATTGATTCAGAAAAACCATTGCATTATTTATTTCTGTCATACGAAGTCACCTCGAGCACTCTATTTTCCTTATTTTTTAAAATGGTTTAACTAGAACTCGAAAAATTGAAAAATGTTGTCGAAAAGAAAATAAAATGGAAGTTGATGCACTCTAAGTTTATAAAAAGCGAATATTTCACAATTCTAGCAAAAACTGCTAATTTATTACAGCCATTTTCAACATTATCTGTTTTTAAAAGAGCTTTCCCGATTCATTTTATGGACATTAATAATTAACTGAACATCATTTGATATAGAATTTGCGGAAAACCTTCTAATTTTGCTGTTTCTGTAAAAACAAACTTTGATGTTCTGTCAATTGGCCAGACAAAATTCACAGCGTATCGATGTTTACCGGAGGGCTGAGCTAAGAAATTCCGTGAAGTTCGAGATTCGAACCAGGATTTCTGACTGCCTGCGATTATACCGAACCACTGCTGTGGTTAGAACAAAATAATTGTAACTGTAACAATAAATATGGCCAAATATGAATGGGGTGCTTTTAAAAATATAAAGAAGTAGACTACACGTGTTACAGTCTTATTATACCTCTTCAGATTGACATAATGAGTTAAAATTTATATATAGAAAATCAATAAATCAGAAAATAAATAGAAATAACATTGGTAAATTAAGCAAGATCAATTAGAACATAATAGCTCTTCATCGTACCGAAACATAAGGCAGCGGCGGCTCGCAGGGTAAAATATTGGGTATTAGGCCAGTAGCTTATTCAACATAGACACAAGTTGTAGGAGGAGGCAATTTTTTCGAAAGTAACACTGGGTCTCCCACCGACCAATACAAAGCTTGAAGGTGGCAATAGAAGCCACTTTCTTAAGAGAAAATTTCAACTAAAATTTTTGCAGCCTCTTACAGCAATTGTTCTTATTTCTACCTTAAAATGGTCGTAGCACTAAAGCTATTTCTTTTTGAGTATCAATTATTGAATCCTTTTTAAAGATCACGAAATAATCTACAAACTATTTATAGTTGCTTTTAGTTTATATTGTTGCATCACCACCGTCGCTAAAAGAATTATTTGCTTAGGCAAATGCGGAAAATTTTGTAATTAAAACACTCAAAAAGTTACAGCAATAAATTGTGTTTATTATTCATTATGTAATTATGTAAAAAATATTATTTATGTCCAAATTTTTTGGGTAGGCCGGGCCTAACCTGCTTGTCCGTTAAAACCGCCACCGATGTAAGGTTAACTATAATCTACTAAAAACGGGTTGTAATAACTAATAATTTTAAGGGGTAGAGCCGGTCGAAAGACGTACTGACTATTTTTAATTGACCCATTTTCAACATATTTACTGTACCTTGATTCAACGGTACTTTGAATTCACAGCACCCTAACAAACATTTCAAGAGTTTCAGTACGTTTGCAAAAAAATATGATAGTGAACAATATATCGATCGCATTTAAATGTAAACTTCTATGGAGCCGAAAAAAGAATCACAATTTGATTTTATTAAACCATGTTTCTTATAAGTTGGATAAGATCTGATTACATCTGTCTGATGACTAGCAAAAACAATGAAACACGTGCACTGAATTAGCATAAGCAAAACATCATGTCTTGAGTATTAAGTTAATAGTATATTAAGACTCTGTAACCCAGTTTATGTCTTAGTGGTTAAAAAACAGGTAGGTAGGTATTACAATATTTTGGCAAAATTTGAGAAACCTAACCTAACTAACCTAATCTAAAAATTGAGAATAAATTGTTCATTAAGGATATCGCATATTGAAGAAGAAATAATGTACATGCTTGAAATTAGGTAGTAACCGGCAAGGTAATAAATTTGATTGAAAATTTTGAGTTACATGAAATTTATTGTGATAACAATTCTATAAGTATAGCAATAGTTTTATCATCCTACTACTTGGTGATAGAAGACAATTTTTAAGTTCAAATGGGTATAGTACCGAAACTATTGATTTTTGGGCTTAATTGTTGAGTACTTTTATAAAAATCATGAAATTGTTTAGAAACTAGATAATAAGCACTTGCTTGTATAAAATCAGGGGTTTCCGAATTATGGATTAAATTAAGAGAGAAAACGTTGAAAACTAAGATTAAGCAAAACTTGTTCTTAAAATAGTGTCGTCTATCACCACCGAAATATACAGGATACTCTGTGTAACAAACCGCATTTATCTATGTCTGTTATGCTAAGTTGATCGGTTCCCTCAGTGCGGCCTTCAGGCCACACAACTAAAGCAATCACGTATAATTATAAAGAAATAAAAAATATACAGAAAAATTTCAAATTGATTTAAATATAATATATTCTTACATGAAAAGATTTTGTATTTTGGACCCCTTAATGAGCTACCCAAAATCGAGCAGTGGGCCATATAAGCTATGAAACCTTGAGTTAGATTTAAATTAAGGTTAATTAACTTACTATTTTTCAGGACCATTCTCAACGATTACTGTTGTTATAATTTCCATAATGCAATATCTTAATAGATTGAAGATGACAAGCAAGACTACAAATACTAATAGGATGATGTTAGGTTAGCCACTGTGCATGGTTGCAAGGTCATTTTAGTCAATTTTAGAATTTTAATTTTAGTTGGAAAGAAGATAATGCTCTATATAATAATATTATAACAAATCCCAAAAAACTGATTCTATCTTGATGCAAAAATTGTAATGAATTTTTCCTGAAACCTAGGATGACAAGAAGAAGGCAAAAAGTTATTTTAAAATAGAGTGAAGTGCAATGCATTTTCTTCTAATTTGATAATGTGGAACGTCGGTGTATATCCTTTATCATTGCACTAAATGTAAAAAATCAGAATGTTTGCTAAAACACATAAGGATATGTTGAGAAACTTTCCAAAATATATTCAGGTAATTTTCAGCGCAAAGTATGAAATAAATAGATATAAGATTTATCCGCCAAAAAGATTCCAACATGTAAATGAAACTTATACCTTATAGAAAGAACCTATTTTATTTTTGTTTCATAAAAAGATATTATGAGGAATAAAGTATAAAATTCCCAGGTTATTGCTCTGCTCCCCTCACATTCTCTTATCCTTTATAAGGATGTCATGTCATGTTTTCAAAACCATTTAAATTTTAAAAATTAAGATAGCTTTTTAGATAGCATTTTTATCATGTTGCCCTGAAAACCATACCTAATTTTCCAGCAAAATATAATGTAAATAAATATTATTATTTCAGGTAATTTTTTTCCGAGTAGGATAGGAAACATCTACCCGAAGAATTTCAAAATGTAAAGGAAGAATCATTTTATTTCTGTCTTACAAAAAAAAGTATTATGAGGAATATGGAGGAATAAAATAAAAAATTCCCGCGTTATGAGGATGTCATGTCATGGTTTTTGAACAATTTATTCTTTCCATTTAAATTTCAAAAATTAACATACATTTTAAGATAAAATCCTTATCATGTTGCTCAGAAAATTATACCTAATTGTGCAGCAAAATACATTAAAAATGATTGTTATGATTTCAGATAATTTTACTGTGAAAAACATCTACCAGATTTAGTCACCAGAAGGACTTCAAAATGTAAATAGAAGAATATATTATATTTCCCTGCTTTAAGAATAAAATTAAAAATGCCGTTTCCAAAAATTTCCCGCGTTATTTGCTCTACTACTTCTTCACATTCTGTCTTTATCCTGTATAAGGATGGCATGTCATGTTTTTGAACAATTTTCTCCGTTACATTTTCAAAATTAACCTGGGTTCTAAGGTGAATTTTTGTAAAACCGGGTAGTAGCGGCGTGACAAAATTATTGGGAAAAAATAAAATCCAACCGTGATGTGCAAAACACAAAAAGAAAATTTCCATACCTAATTGCCGTTTCTAGCTTATGGAGAAAAGAATCATCCGAGTACCTACTCATTATAAGTATATTTTCTCAACGCAATTTATATTTTTTAACCTAAAACCTTCACAACTTTCATCTTCTTAAGGAAGAAATTAATGCAGTTAGTAATTAATAAATAATTAATTACATCATGAAAAGGCTATTATTACATAATTTTAATTAAATGAAAGTAATTTTTGTAAGTTACTTCACAAATGGTAATTTAACGACAATAATTTAATTAAATACATTGATCGTCTGCAGAAGCATGTTTTTGGACTCGATACTTAAAAAATGAGTTTTTATTTAAAAGGGCATTATCCGAATCGGATAATTTTGAATGTTTTGTACCTTAGGGTGTACATGTGAGGTTTTTAAAAGTTGAAGTGAATTGATGTGTGAAAATCTTATAAAGCTCAAGTATAAATAGTTTACCGTCGCGTTCTGTCAATAGGAAGATGCGACCTCAATAACTTATAAGACTCTAAGTCCTTGTCCAACATAAAGCTTTGAGTGCCATCAATTTATTATCTTTTATTTGTAAATGACCGGCAATTTGTAACTTTACCTCAGTGGCCTCGGTGTAACACTAACATTATTCAAAATGTTTACATCCACATTTAAGTATCGCTATTGTTATAAAATGCTCTTTAGTACCTTTTAGTGGGAATTAAAATACTTTATGCTGGATGCGAACGTAAACAGGGTTGTGCAGCACCCAAGATAAATGAGATCTAATTTATCTTGCCGTTTGGGGTCTTAAGACTTTGGTTTCAAGAGATTTTACACAACATTTGTACAAGTGGTTGGGCAATTTATAACTTTCATGGCGAGTGCACTTGATTGAAATAAAATTGAGGTGATGGCGAGAATGCGGTGGGTAGGTATAAAAATTAGATACTCACCGGCACCTGCAACGTGAATTTTTTTCATCCATGGATATATAACCCTATCGCCGGCTTCTATATTTTCGTCGTCATCGTCGTCCGGAGCAGGTGAACCATCGACGTCGTCGTCGCCGTCGTCCTGCTCATCCGAGCCGTTATCCTCTATTCTTAATCCCAATTCCTGTAAACTATGTTGTCCGGCAGGAGAACCACTCGAATCCTGTCCGTGACCAGTTGAAGCTGGACTACACACACCAGAATTCACATCACTAGTTTGAGTCACGCTAGGTGCAACATCGGCAATACTTTGTAATAGACTATTTGAGCTTGTTGCGGGTGTATGTGGCGGTTGATGACTTTGTAGCCCGCATTGCATATGAGATTGTTGTGAATCTGAATGCATCGAAATTGCCGGTCGTAGTTGATGAGGGTGTAATGGCGGTGCATGATGAGAATGTAGTTGATGATGGTAATAATTGCCGTAACCGCCGTAGCCGCCGTTATTTGTAGGTCCGTAAGGTGTTGTAGTAGCTTGATGATGATTATGATATCCATATTGAATATGATGCTGTGGTTGATGATGTGCGCTGAAAAAGTCACCTCCGGACGCAGAGATATAATTACTTTGACTATATTCTTCACTTGGAGGAAATTTAGGATCAACTACGACACCGGCTGCAAGATGCTGAGGCTGTTGATAACTCGACGATATAGCAGCTCCAGAAACCGGGTTCATCAAAAACGAGCTCATGATCATTAATTTTATCAGAACTTTAGCAGTAGTTGTGTATGTTAGCGTGTAGACGGTTATTCGGTGGGGGGTTTGCGGCGCACTAGGCTATTGCATAGAGGTTCTTTTTTCTGTTCCCCTACTACATACGAGCTTTCCTTTCTACTAGCCGACGTTACCGCCTACAGAACCCAATTAACAAACCACGTGACTACTACACAACCAATAGCTACATCGAACGTCATGGACCATGATGGATGACGCATCGGTGGCGCCAACTAGTGGAAATTGATTACATAAACTCGCCGATAAACACGAGGAAATCTTAATTTTCTGTGAATTATTTGTTGTTTTCAAAAAAATTTCTACGACGTAAACAATAATTACATGAAATTGTGATTTGTGGTTCAACTTTTTCTAACATAAACGACAAGCTTTTAGGCTCAACTACCAAAAACACACACACACAAAATTAGTTTTTAACAAAACTTGACATTACAACCGATATAATTAATTGGTCGATACATAAGTAATTAAAATTAGAAAATCGAAAATCGTTATCGCTTTTATTAAACTTTGTAGGGAGACAATACCAACTAACACGCTGACACGGTTAACACTGAGGTATTGTGAAAAGCTAGCTGCTTCTAAAGTGCTTCACTCCTCCCACTGGTACTCTCCACTTCTACACGTCAAAGCTTGTCAAAGTCGGATACCCTTCCTGCTTCCACTTAGATTCGCAGTCTCATGGGAGAAAGAAGGAGCGAGAAATACTCTTCAACACCGTCATCAGACACCCTTCGAACCCTCGAGAATTCACGATTCAGAATATTTATTTGTAAACCAAAAACATTGTAGGTATCTAGTGTATTTTAAAATAACATCAATATAACCCCATCAGCAATATTTTTTAATTTTTCCTCCAAAACCCCGAAGCTTATTTGGCAAGACGCGGGTTCGAATATTATAGGTTACACCAGAAAAGGGAATTGGATTGAAAGCTTTCCTCATATTATTCGTCAATTTTATTAAATCTTTTCTAAACGTTCTCTATCAATATGAGATTTCACCTACCACGGACTCTCTAAATCCTCGATATTGTAATCACTGAATATTAGAATCAGCCATCTTTAGAAAAACTAATCTCGACGGGCTTCGCATTCAATTATTTTTCCTTTTCGTTTTTTAGAAGACCATAACAGCAAATACATACGTCTGTAAAAATTTTTGCATAGGTATAATTTTCTGTTTTAAAATATTTTTCTTGACTTAACACGCATCGTCATAATTATTCGTTTCTAGCACCTGACTGAGGTGTTGTAGATTGAACCCCATTATTACTATAATAATCATCACATACCAATCCGCAACATTGCAAATTAGATAAGTTTCTTGAACTTATTTATATTATAATTTTGTCTTTTTGTCTTATCTTCGCAAAATAAAAGACTTCAAACGACGCGCACTTTCCTTTATTTTCTCATGCAAATTTGAACCAAAAAAAAGGCGGATCAAGTCCACAGCTTAATCGAGCCCGAACACTACGATTTATATACGCAACATTCATTATTTTCTAGGAAATTACTTTTGGCGTTCTAGTTTGCTCCGAGAAACATCTTAATTGGTCAGGCATTAGTAGTTAAATTTTTTCCTGTGATTTATCATTTCTATTCACTACATGTTCGAGTTTTTGCTAAAATTTGTTATAACTTAGAATGCAAACATTATACATGTTAAGATAAATTTCAGGATTCTTTCAGCGTCTACAACTTTGACACAGCAACACAGCAACTGATTATTTTGTGATCTAATAAAAATGTCCCTCGCAATAAATTAAAGGTTGGAAATTTTCCTAAAGTTTTCGGTTAATTTACTCGAGAATGATTTAAAATTCACTCATTACCACAACTCGTGCACAAACCAATACGACTTTATTTCAGCAAAAGTGGTTTTAGAATTTTCCAAAAATGATTACGTTTTGCTCACTTGTCAGTGTATACGTATATTTCTCAACTGGATCAAGCAAACAGGAAGTCTACAGTTTAACTGCATGACTGATCTAATGCAATTTAAAATTTTTGTTTCAGGTTTGCACAGTTTTTACGTAGGTAAGAGGTTATTCGTTTTTTCTCTCACCGGTGTCCGTGAATTCAGTCAACGTATACATTTGATTTGATGACATGGATTGTTACCTAATGGCCCTAGAAGGTCTCGGTTGCCAAACTTGTTTTTAATGGCGATATTCCTTCATTTTAAAAATTGTAGATAAATGACTTAAGAATGTTGGAAACAAAACAGAAAAAATTAATAAACGTGCGTTTCTTCTTCTTTTTTTAATGTTATAACTTTTTTAATGTGAAATCTCTTATTATTAACCCAAAAATTGGTTTTAAACAAACCTATCCCGAGGAAAGGTTACTCTAATGGTCTTCTAATAATTTTGTGAGTATTTGCTTAGGAATATTTTTTGTTAATACAGTTTTTAATTTTGGTTTCAACATTTTTCACATTTTTAACAAGAGTCTGCTTTTATCAAAAAAAAGGTAATAGTTTGGTGTTGAAATACTTTTAGTACTGTAAACTGTAGCGCATACAGAGTGACTGAATCGATTCTTCCCTATTTAATTTTGTTAATTTTCCAACTCGCAGTTAAATCTCATCGGATTAGGTTAATCAACATTTTTTTAACCACTGATTAATAACGTTTTATTTTTTCAATGGCGAAACATACCGATTAACTTAATTGAACTTAATTGTGATTAAATAAAATTTATTAAAACATGTTTGTGGTTGGTACACCTGATGTAAAGAAAACAACTTTCTAACCTCAATATAATTTCGCGAGAGATCAACAATGAACTGTGAGATTTCACAACAATCAAATTTGATTTCGAATGATAACGTATTGGTTGAAAAAGCGTAAAAGTTCTGAAAAACAATCTTAGCAAACACAATAAAATTCAAAGTGTTGCACAAGTTTTCAGCAATGTAGATTGTTGCCTTCTTCTGATGCTTTCCTAATAATCAATAATCTCTAATAATGAAAACTTATAAAATAAAAGGGGGTTACCTACTGTGACCGATAAATTTTTTCTATTGTTTTTTATTACATATTTTTATAGTTTGGGGTCTTGAAAATGTTTCCAAAAAATATTAAAGTAAAATTCATCAAATTACCCGAATTATACCGGATTTTCTGTATCAAACCACTATTATCCACTTCATTACAGCACGAAAAAGTTTAAAACTATTTATCTCAAAACTTCATTTCTCAAGTCGGGCGTACATTTTCCAAACAAACTACTTGGCGGATTAACTTGATTTTTTTTAAGCATTTAGAATATATTTCAGGCTCCAGTCAGAACCTAAAATATCCAAAATATATTTAAAATTACCATTTTGTAGGCCGTGAAAAGTAAATATTTTGTTGAAAAAATCGAAGTTTTTTTTTAATCCTCGCCATTTTGTCATTTTTAGTTTAAATTAAATTTTCGAGGTTCCAACTGGAGCCACATTCATATAGAACAAGAATTTAAAAAATTTATTTATTTCAGATAACTGGATCGGTCGAAAACGATGCGCCCGATTGGCGAGTCAATTCGAAACATGAGTTACGCGTCGATCTGTACCTTGACCAATTTTCAATAAAAAGCTTTACAAAAATCTTAGGTGTTAGTTTAAATGTGAATAAATAAGTATCCTAAATTTTAGCTCAATAGCTGTAATAGTTTTCTCAAATTTAATTCCTAAAGATCAGCTTGAAAACGATTGTTCACATTAGGTAACCCCCTTAAATTGAATTTTTATTTTGATACCTTTAAGTGAAGAATTTAGAACGGTATAAGTGATAAAACTCAGTTAGTCGTACTGAAGAATGGACTTAAAATCTAGAAAATATTGAAAAAAATGCTGTTTTGATTCCTCAAAGTTTTTGATGCAAGATTTCATTATTTAACCAAAAAATCCGGGCTTGACTGCAATAAAAGATAAAAATTAACGTAGTACTTATCATGATTAGAGATTCCATACTATCTCATTTTTCATACTAGTATTTCACTACACATTTTTTTTGAAATTCCATATAAAAACAAACTGATTTAAGACTAGAAGCACAAGCAATTTCGATTAGATTAAATTAATGTTCTTCTTCTAAGTGCCATGCCAGATCCCGCGACACGAGAAACTTCATTTTCTATATCTGTGGTGTGGATTCGAAATCTTCACATACATGCTGCCGTCCTAAGGAAGAGAGTCCTATCTACAAAATTTCAGTTTTTCATGTTTTGATATTTTCTGTCCTATCTACATGTGTCCCCAACCTTTCCTACTTATAAACGTCCTTTTGTCTGAACTATGTTATCCTTAATAACTACGTCCTATTCTTCAGATAAGACTTCTTCAAGCATGATTCATTTATGCTTTACAAGGTACCTATCATAAGAATTTATTCTATCAAAATTGGTTTTCTCAAGATTTTATGCAGTTCAAATTTTTGTGGGCTAAGTATTTGAAAAAAGATTTTAAAATGCACAAGCACTATCTATGCCAAGAAGAATAGATGGCGAAAAATTAATTTAATAAGAACCCATCGCATTAAATTCTGGGAGAATCGACCGGTTTCCCATCAAGAATCTTCAATCGACAGTAAGTTGTGAATCAGATTGATTCTGTGCTTTAATAATAATTTATAATGTTCATTTTTTCAGTTAGATAATTATAATGCGTTTTGCAATTGTTTTCCATTCTGTCCTATATTACATTATAATAATCAAATAATACAACATAATGCAATTGTCTCTTTTTTGTCTTAATTTTATTCAAATATAACTACGAAAAAATGTCCTACCTGCAGTATTTTCCCAAATACCAGAGGTTTTGTGATAAATAATTCTGTCCTAAATTTACACTTATCTGGTAAGATTATTCCTAAAATTTCATAATTTTAAGCTATTTTAATGACACGGTATGGTCGAAAATGTAAAATATGGAATATATCAAAACTATAAAAATGCAGATAAGACTCTCTTTATTAGGATGGCAGCATGAAAGCCTACAGTTTCTTAAAAATTTCTTGTAATGAAGAAATTGATAAATTGAATGACATTTTTCGTTAATATACTATGAAATTTCCAAAATATTGTGAATTCTCTATGGCGAGTTTTGGTTTAATGCAGGAAGATTACACTTCGATGGTTTGTGTTGTCTTCAGAAGAAAGTTTTTTTGAGTACGTAAGTAATTGTAAGCATTTTCATACAGACCCGGATTGGGCCGAAAGGTAACTAGGCAAATGCCCGGTGCGCTGTGTATCTCTTTAAACATTTAAGTCGAATAGGATCTATGGCTACGTGGAATCCGAACCACGACACAAATAATTTGAGAGTAGCTGAGATTCAAACTCAGATTGCTTAAATTTATTTATATTAGTATATTTTATTTTATATTATAAAATTATGTCGGCTAAAAATTCTTAGTTTTATCAGTTTGCAATTTAAAAGATTATAACTCAACTTATGATTTTCATTTTGTGTTATCTTCAAAATTAAAAGTGATAGGTTAAATCCATATTTAGATTATTGGTTAAAATAAAAATATGCAACTTTTCTCTAAAAGCATGGATTTCATATCTCCTAAAATAGCCGAGATCCCCATACTTACTGTCGAAAAACGGTCACCTTGTATATAATAAGGAAAGTCTGTCTTATTGCATGAAAGCAGCATGTTTAAGTTTTGCGGCCTAAAGGTCGCACACTGAGGGAATGGATCAATTTACTTCTTATTATAAAATATAACTTAAAATTAAAACATCCCAGCTAGAAAACATTTAAAGAAGTAGTCACATTTATTGTAACTCCAATAAATATTTTTCATTAATTTTTTTTATAGGTATTAGTATCGTACAGTATTTAAATAGGTGTTGAAATCTCGTTAATCCAATCATGTTCGTCAGTTACTATTTAGAACTTTGTTGTAAACATTTCTTGAAAAGAGGGGCCGCTGCAGGGGTTTTTCTTTAACCAAATTACTCCAGTCTGGGCCTGTCCTCATAGTGTATACTTCTTTAAAAAAAAATTGAAACCAATACTTCAAACAGTGATTTTATTGTAAAGTTGGTCTTGCAGACATTCTTGATGTACTAAATCTAGAAAAATTGTCATTGGTGCCTCATTACGAAAAGCATTTCCGATTAATTCAAGTAGCTTCATATTTCGACGTAGCAAGCTGAAGAAAATAATATAATAATATGTTAAGGGAACTTGGGTTGAAGAAAAAATAGAAGAAAAATTTATTTTGCCTTAGTAAATTAATAGAAGTATGGCGTAAAGTCATCATCGGAAAGTTGTGGAACGGAAAATTGCTGTGCTATGAGTGTTAGTAACATTTTCATGGTCTAAAACATTACTTGTCAAATTTACAACATCCTTCTTCTTTGAGGCCGGGGTTTAAAATAAAAATCTAGCTCTATGAGATATGGGGAAGGTAACAGGAACCCACCCTAATAATTAAATAGGTTTCCCTCGCATACCCTCGCGTATTGGCTTCTGTCAATTTGGAAATTATGTATTGAAGAGGTTATTTATGTATTACATGTTGAGGGGGGGGGGGTAGTTTATGCGAGTAGAACATGATTACCGATTTTATAGGCGCCGTTTTACTGTTAACAGGAAATTTTGATTGTCAGTGCAGTTTTCTATATTCCCAGAAAAGGATAAGAACCCCTTTAAGAACGAGACTGAAGATTGAAGGGGATATCGTTAAACAAATGGCGAACAAAATGAATTAGAATGCTGTGGACTTCTAGAAAAAAATCAAGGAACCTTAAGAACCATCAGAGGAAGGTAAAAGAATCGTCAAAACTTTATGCACTGCAAATTATATTGATTCCTAATTATGTACTTTATAAGATTTTTGTCAATAAAAGTTAATAAATGAATAGGTTTGAATGTAGGTGAACAGGCCCGAATGCCTATCGAGAGATACAGAACTAGAAGGGAACATAATTAAGTCAATTTATTTTTGGGTAAGAAGTTGCTTACCACCGACCGGAAAGTTATTAGCTTCCTTACCTGAGAATTTGAGTATTATCGTATTAATGACTATAAATAATTGGAAAACACAGTGGAAGATTAAGAACAATAAATGATTTTTCAAACGCCTATCATACCCATAATTTTCAATTTGATAGAAATTATAACTGGCTAAATCTGCAAGATCCAATTATAATTCAAACGTGGATTACAGCTTAACGTGAAATTCTAACCACGGAGCAAGTAATTTACTCTTTCCTCATTGTTTATTCCGGTATATCCATGGGACCTTTATGCGGTGTTCGTTATTAAAGCATGGCTGTTACTTCAAGATTGTTTTCGCAGTTTTCTCAAAATTTTGGATACACCTTGAAAACTTTAAGAAGTGGAGGACTAAATTTCTAAGAATTTTATTGGTTTATGCTTTAATAGGGAAATACTCATTATGTACCTATTGTTGTAACCTTATTTTTAAGCATTTTCTTTAAATTTTGATGTTTGACCTATATTAACTAAATGAATATAAAAATTTTAATTATACGTAAACAAGTTGTCTACATTATCTTAACGTGCAATCCGAACCACAGTACAAATAATTGGGGAGCAGCTGAGAGAAACTACATATATGACTCTACAATTCGAAATTTAACTACCATGAATGCATTACACATTACACCAACCACCTGTACAACAATGTACAATTAAGCTGCAAGAAAAATAACTAAAATTCTATTTTTAACATGGCATTGAGAAAAAATAGTCTAGAAAAGAAGCATACGATGATTAATACAAACTAAGTTAAGAAATACTATTATTTAGAAGCCAATTATTTTTTTTGAGTAAGGCAAAGAAGCCTATTGTGACCATTTTCAGGACAATTTTTTTATATTGTAATCAGAAAATTTATTTTTATGATATGAATTTTATTTTAAAGTTTAACTTAAAAAAAAAGATGTCTTCTTGAGACCCCTATGCTTATATTTATATTGGTACAGAGTTCAATAATTAAATATAATCTATACTTGATAACATTATTTGATTGTATCAGCGGTCCTTAAACAAAATACCTATTCTGAAAATTTAATCTAGTTCAGTTGCAAAATTAAAGAACCAAAAAACAACAATTTTGATGGTTTTATGAAAAATTGGTGATCTTGAACATACATTTACATAGTAAGTATTTAGAATTAACCATCACAAAGAGAATTGCATGATATTTGTAATCATTTTTTAAGTAACCGTATGTGCTTTCATATAATTTCGTCTTCATTTCATTAAATTTTACACTCAAATTTATCGTATTTAATAACAGGGTATACACAAGGAGAGTTACAATTGCGTGTAGAAATAAATTTATGATTGTATAAAGTAATTGTAGGTGTATTCTTTGTTTAGATCTTCAATTTGTTTAACTAATAATTATTTTGTATACCTAATGTAAGTTCTTAAATTATTTATTTTTATGCACACTTTTGATATAGTAATAGTTTATATTACATTCACTTGATAAATTAATTAAATAATGCGTAATGTTTGAAATAATTTAAAATATTTGATAAGTTGTATCTACCTATAACTTTAAGGTAACATAGATTGAAGTATTTTTGTTATGTGACTGCGGGACTACAAAAGATAATATATGAATACAAGAAGCACATTTGTATATCCCAAAATACTTGCTTTTTGTCGTTAAGCTCCCACCCTTCTTATGTGTATAACTCCCTATCGTAGACAGAACTCCCGTTTTGTATAATCAATCAAACTACGTAGCCTTTTCGCTTATATCTTTTCAAATGTTTTCATATTTGGATCTCAAGATGAAAAGATGATTCTTTAGCCAAACAAAAGTAAACACAACTTCCACTGTTTTTATTGTTTTATCAAGACGACTCGACTCTGACAAATTTTTGTGTCGATGACATGTAATTTTCCCTGGCGAAAAAAATGTTAAGTAGTAGCTTAACTACTATGAAAATTACACAGATCGTAGCTTTTCGACAATTATTATTATTATGGTAACCATATGAGTGGGTACAAACAAAATTGTTTAAACAAATTGTATTGTTTGGTCAAGATTCACATTTAATGTTACATCTTATTTGGCCGTGAAAAACTTAATCGTGATGGTGGAATTAAATAAAGCAGAAAGTAGGCAACGGAAACCATTAAACAAGGGAAGTTAAATTTGTTCGACGAATAAAACAACGTTATTAAAACGTGCATTCAAGAGAAATAATGATCACCAAAAACGTAATTAGTTGTTTCTAGCAAATAAGTTAATCAAGTGATTTTAATCCAGATAACTAGGTAAATAAATTGAAAAATGTGCGTGATGCGTTTTGTAAAATTTTATAATATCAAAATTATAGTTATTAAACAATTAGCTTTCTAATCTATAAGTTAACTTTTTGTTAAAATTTGCCGGCGAATTTTCCTTATCGCGAAACAAAATCTCCATTAAAATTGTTTTGATGTTCGGTTAAATTTTAATGTTTTCCAGTACAAGTAATTAATTTTAAATTTCAGAAAAATTTATATGTGAAGTCGTAATTAGCTCAACTTAAACAAAAGATCTTTTGTCATTACGGCTCTTAGACGCAGACATCAAATAATCGGTTTTGTGGGTAAGCGATGTTGTGGATTTACGATCATCAGATCACGTGTATAAAATAATATATAAAAATATACAAAACAAATATAAATATTGTACGAAAATAGTAGGTACCTTATCTCTATCCTTATCTTTTATGAATTGAAAATTGCTTCACAATTTTATTGAAATTTTCGGAATACTTATAAAATTATATCATATAACTATAATTTAAACAAAATATAATATATCTACCTAGTTAAAAGTTTTTTCTCTATTTTCCACTAAGCAAATATTACATAATAAATTATAATGAATAAATAAAAGAAAACCAGTCTGTTCATAATAATAATTTTCTTTAACACCTGTACGTTGATCAGAATGCCAAACATACGTCGGCGTCGCATAGAAATTATCGGCAATTAACCCCAACTTTAAGCAAACCTGGATTAATGGATGACAGAGAAAGAGAGAGAGTGAGGCCTTTTATTGAAAGATATTGCCGGCGGGTAAATCTTAACGTATCAATGGTGTTAAAATTTACGTTCAAATGATCTGAAGAAGGGGTTTTTACTTTTATATACATTGCCTTGTATTGCCTTCTTATGAACTTCTGCGTTCATACCGTTAATTTTTATTTCTTATCTAAATTTACCATGATGTCTGGAGGACAATCAAGCAATGGAATACCGAATTGTTTTCGTTTGATTTTGTATGTCAAGGGTAAGATTTCTAAATTTTTTAATAGACATTTTTTCAACAATTTATGTACTAAGCCCTTACACAAAGAGTGATGATATGGGTTGGAATATGTAATGGTAGCGTTACACCTTTGATATTAATAATTTCCGGTGTACTACAGCCTGTTGTTACTCTTCCGCACTAACTTTCAAGTGATACGAAATCTTATTTTCAAATAAGACAATACTCTACTTATTTCCCATTTACCATTTTCCCATTTTCCGTTTTCCGCTCCAATTTTTTTTATTAGGTAATTATAAACACAAACAAACTTTGGCATAACGGACCTATTAAATGCTCAAAACACTTTTCAGAACTACAACTTTTTACGAATAAAATAAACTGTAAGTGTAATTCGCTAACGTTTCAGATATACTGCGACATCATCAGGCGATAAATCTATTTTAGGTGATTTTAAGGCTAATCGCTTGATGATGTCACAATATTACGAAAAAAGTAAGATATTATACTTGTATAGTACCTGATATTTTACTTCAGAAAAATGGTGCTTTTTAGAGCTGAAAACTGAAAAGTGTTTTGTGGTTGTTATGTCACTTTTAAGTTTGTTCTAAAATGCAGATAGGTATGGTATAAAATATAACTTTATTAATTCGGTACTATTTCCCTTCTTAAAATACAACTGAAAAATTATGAGATCGTTTTAAGTTTACCCAGTAGGGGCGAGTGTGGTAAAATAATCCCCCTAAAGAAGAAATTGTTCTGTCTAAATAAGCGTTTCTTCTTTGGCTGACTTTTAGTTACATCTTTCTTCTAACCGTTGACTTAGGTTGATTTCTTTTAAACGGTTAATTTAAAAATAAAATTTCTGTGTAAGCAGAAGATCGAAATGGATAATTTTATCTCAATGGGGGTGATCCCCACATTAAAAAGTTAAAAATATAAATTTAATTTACTTGGATAGTATAAAATTCAAATGTGAGAAAAACCAGTTATTTGAAGAAATTCGTTTAAAAGTGTTATTTTATCCGCCACGGAAAGGATAATTTTACCCCAAATACATAAATATAATCCCAAAAATTTTATTACCGATTTAATCAGAAAAATCTTGACAAATATTTGGTTCTTAATGTTGACTCTGATAGTTAGGTATTCCATACAGAATTTATTTTTTGTAGAAACATTGAGATTTGCGATCACAATAATGTAGTATTTACTTAAAATAAAAGTGCATTTTGAACTATTTTACTGCATAAAAACAAAAATATATTTTTAAACAAGAAAATATGCACAGAAGTTAAAAAACTCACTTTTAATTTTACTCGCCTGCAGAAATCTGGCACTTATTTATTGCCAAAAACAAGAGGGGATCATTTGACTCGCAGTGAACATTTTACCACAGTCTCTCCTAAATATAATTGACTTGGCGATTTAATTTTTATTTGAGATATTTCCGCCCCTCGGATCCCTTGTACCCCGTTTAGCGCAATCATAACGAAAATGAGTACGTATAAGACACCTAACATAAGTAGGTATCTACAAATAAGTACGAAAAATTTCTGTTAAAATACTTATGCATTTAGAACCTGACTTGAATGAACTCGGACCATTTTCAGTTGGGGAGCTGCAAAATTGTTAGAAATTTGTGCACTGGTAGCTCCCCAACTGAAAAAGTATCAATAATTTTGGAAGGTCCCTCTGTATTTCTTTCAGCTTAGGCTTCAAATGCTTTTTGAGGCTCTCTTCCAAGGCATTTATTTAGTGTTTTTTTCAATGATTTATTTTGTTTATTACCACTTTTTATTATCTTTTTGTTATTATCTTATTTTTATTTCATTAATATTTTCGATGTTACTAATAAACGTATCGATTCGCGAATCCCCACTCACTCGCCCATTCATGAAAATATTTCGTAAACCCCTTTACCAAGAAGCCTGAAAATTTTAGTGGCATTACTGATGTGTATTAAAAATCAGATATTGAGGGAAAACGGGAAAGTTTATTTTCCACCGTGAAAAAAAAAGTAGCACATTGATATTAAACTTAGATGACGTAAGATCTTAGAATAAGAAATAAAAAACTACTTTTTTGGGAAATAGTAATTTTATTTTTCATTGTAGTCTCCATTTAGGTCGTCACACTTAATCCAACGCGGTTCAAGTTTTTTTATACCTTCAGTATAATAATATTTCTCAAACTCTTCAAAGTAAGCAGTTGTTGCATCTATCACTTCTTCATTCTTCCTCGAGCCATTCGTTCAAGTTTGAGAATAAGTAGAAGTCACCAGGAGTCAAATCTGGTGAATGATATGGTGTGATAACCGCAAAATTTTCGTTTTTTATCCAATATTGCAAATTTATACAAGTTGTTCACTACAAATGGCTGTCAAAATCAAACTAATTGACACATTTGCCGAAACTTTATATTTAGTAGATATTTCGTTGGTGCTTGTCAAAAAACATACTGATTTAGTGATAGTGGTGACATCTCTATTTGACTCTATTTAAGTACTTAATAATCTGTCCTTGTAATTATGGCTTATACACTACTTATGGTAAGAATTCCCACCAGTGCGGCCTTTAGGCCGCACATTCTTGGAAATGACGTACTGGTTAAGTATATTTTCATGAATTTTCTGAACAGATTTAAATTTGTGCTGGTATGAGTGATTTCATTTTTTTGAATTTGAAAAATTAGCGTTTAGGGAACTTATTTTTAAATAATTGGCAATATGATTTCACGGCAAACCAAAATCTAAGTAAAAAAGGGAAGAATGAACCTGCCACAACCCCGAGACAATATTTTAAAAATGTCCAGGAAAAAAGAAACGGAGGACTGTAGACCAGATGAGGTTGAAAATTTTCCATCGCCGGGATTTTCAAGTAATACAAGAATTTAAAAACAAACATGAAAGAAAATAATCAAAAATTGAACAGAAAATTGGACAAAATAAGGGATGAAAGTAATAACAAAAAATTTGAATAAACTAATAAAAAAATTAACAAAACTGAACAAGAAATATTTCAATTACGCATGGATGTATGGCTATGGAAGAGTTAAAAATGCAAATAGTGACTGGAGAGTCTTAGAATAAAAGCATAGAATCGTTAAAAGAAGAATTTGATAGAAATGAAATGGGAAATGACAAACTTTCAACAAGAAAATAATAACACCCCAGTGAAGGAGCTAATTAAAATGGACAATGCAATTAATAATGGACGTAAGAGGAAATTCACTACCAGTACAAATATGGAAGATGGAGAATGTAGCCGCCACCTACGTGGAAATTCAGTAGCAAATAATCATGGGATCACAGTTTTCATCAAATCTGAAACTTGACAATGGTTTTCAGGGTTTAAGTATTTTACGCAGTTTAAATGAAACAAGTGCCCAGTTGAGTAAATTATGGGTATAACTTTGAGGAGAGTGCATCGACCATGAACCGTCCTACGACATCAAGAATGGATCAATATTGCAGTTGAAAGAGAATATTTGCCAAGAAATCGCCGACATTCTATATGCAACGCGTCAACGCGTTTTGGAGAATTTCAGGTTTCGGTTAAAAGAGTGTCGCAAACCATAAAGAACATCATTTGCCTGATGTGATTTTATTAAATTATTTTCAATTAAGTATTGTTGTATGTGTAATAAATACTTTTCCTCTGAAGTGTACAGTTCTTGCAATGTAATTTTTCTAAAACCAAATTTCCTTATGGGACACTTTGCATAATAATTTTTATTCTTAGTAATTAATTTTCCCATAGATGTCCAAGAGTTCCAGAAATTTACTTATTTCAAATTGCGCTAGAAACACCACACCTGAGAATAGTCCTGATAAATTCTTGTGGAATCACCAACTGCAAGAGTTACTACAAATACTGATCCACCCATCCTGATAGAAGCAAAAAATATATACCATTCAAATGCTTGCAGTGTGGCGAAGACGGTCACTATGAGTTTCCATTCAAGAGGGATCTTTATTGAGGGATGCCGAGAGAGTGCCGAGTAACCGAAAGCGGAAAAAGAAAAAGGCAGAAGCACCATTCCTTTTTTCAGACAGATATCGAGAATAAAACCAAAAGTTATGTAAACGGTGTAAGTACAAAAACATAAATCTTGAATACGTAATGGAAAAAAGCTGAAGAAGAGGAAAATCACTAAAGGTAGAAAATAGAACCCCCTCCCCCCCAAATGGGGAAGAAATTCAATGGTGAACAAATACCAAGTTTCTCGGAAAATCTCACAGTATCCACTCAGTGCGGGTTGGTGATGTCTTTGAAAGATTTTCGCCTTTCTCCGTAAACCAAAAAACCAGATATTGATACGTTTCACCTGTCACATAAAAATCTGCATTAAAACCAGTGCATGCTTTATCCATCCTCATACGATAACAGCCCATTAGCACTATTATGATGTGTTCTGATTGTACAGTGTGATCATCAGCATTTAAGTGGTTATGTGGGTATTTCAGCATCCCCTGATGATTCAGTACGATACTCGTTATCTAATAACCTGTTCCGAAAACTTATGTAATGTTTTCAGAAAACTTCACATAAATATCTGCATTTTTTTTAATTAGGAGAGAACAGATGAAAAAGAGTTTTAAAAAGTGCCCTAAGTGAAAACGAATTTATGTTACAACCTAAATCTATTTGTAACCTTTTTGGGTTACAAGTGATAGGCCAAATCAACTTTCAGATATTATAAATTGTTGTGAACCCCGTATTTTTATTTAATTGAAATAGTTTTTTTAATAATTTTTTTTTAAATTTATTGGTTGATTATTTTTTTTTTTGATCTTTTTGATTTGGTTTGATTTAATTATTAAAACATGTTATTTTTTAACTATTGAAAATAATATCAAATTAAACTTGAAGCGGAAAGCAGCTTATGTAACATTAATTTTGATTTATAGCTTTAATTTTATTAGTAAATTTGAAATTAATTTTATTCATTAAAGGAAAGTTGATAAACATTTAACCATTATTGGTCAGGTGCAGCTGCACACTTTTTTGCAAATTTTGATATTTTCCTTTTGTTCACCTTTCCCTTCTTCTTTCGGCCAATTTATATTCAGTTTTGAATGTAGATCTCCTCAAACTTCTCCCATTTCGTACTATTTTCCACTTTTCTTTTTCAAATAGTCCTGCATGGTTCTTCAGGTCAACTGTCCACTTCACCTGAGGTCTACCCCTCGCCCTTCCACGAACCTCCCCATGATCGCAAACATTTGTCGTTCCATATCTTTTTGGGTTTTTATAAATCCGTCCACGTTCTTTTTAGTGAATGTCCAGGTTTGTGATCCATATTTATGTAAGTACAGGGATTACGCATTGGTCGTAAATTTTCGTTTTCAGTTGCTGGAGAATTGTTTTGTTTTTTTAAGCATATAGCTCAGTTTTTCAAATGTCACCCATCCTGCCTCACTCTTCTAATGATTTCTGCTTCTTCATTTTCTTTATTTGGCTTGATAGATTCTCCCAAGTATGTGTATTATGTTACTTATTCCGTCATATGTGATATCCAGTCTATTTTCGGTATTAACCATGACTTTAATTTTATTTTCATTGGTGTTTAGGCCAACTATTTTAGAGTTTACATCTAGGACGTTCATCACGATCTGCAGTTCTTCTTTGCTTTCTGAGATGATTAGAATATTATCTTTATATCTGAGGTGATCGAAATGATCACCATTCACTTTTATGGCTTTTTCTTTCCGTTTTACTTTTTTGAATCTGATGAGAATTTCCCATAAAGCTAAAATTAAGCGAGTTATAGCTTGAAACTACATTAAACGAGGTTAAAATTCCAAACTAGGGAAAAAACCGACAGGTGATTTTAAAAACATTTTGGTGGGTTGCTTTTCATGCCAGCCATAGTATGATTTAGGCAAATTCTGAAAACCTCTATTTGGTAGCGAGTTTTATGCTATTTATAATTTTGATCTGATGAAAATTTTCAGGAAAGCTAAAATTAAGCGAGTTATAGGCTAAAAACTACATTAACGAGGTTAATATTCCAAATTAGGGAAACCGCTGACAGGTGATTTTAAAAAGATTTTGTGGGATTACTTTTAGAGAAAAACTCTATTTTGTAGAGAATTTTATGCTATCAATTTTGATCTGATAAGAATTTGGAGTAAATCTAAAATTAAGCAAGTTAGAGACGAAAAATTATATTAACGAAGTTAAAATCCCAACTTAACAAAAAAGCCGACAAGGGAAATTTTAAAGAAATTGTGGACTGTTGCTTAGTACGTTTAAATACATTTAGGTACCTGCCAAATTTCAGCTTTCCGAGTTTTAGACTATATCTTTGTTAGTGAATTTTGTGCTGAATTAAGCGAGTTATAGACGAAACCCACATTGGAGGGACTAAAATTATCAATTGACGTAGAATTAAACTAGCAATTTAAATATTCCATATTATCCTTATATTTATATTGTACATGTAGTTGGGCTTCAGATCATGAGGTCATAGGTTTGACTGCTGGCTGCTTAAAAATTATTTGTTTTGTGGTTCGAATTGCATGTTAAGCTATAGGACGTAACGGCAACATTTAAAATTTTTTTTACCTCTATGTCACTTAATTGTATTGTCAAAAATTCAATAACAGAAGGAGCAAATACGTTTAACATGAAACTTCTTAAAAAATATATTTTTGTAATTTTTAATATTTTCTTTTGTTTAAAATTAAGCCCAAACTACAAAATAGTTCAGGTGACGCTTATCGGTAGATCTTAAAATTAAATTTTTACGGGAGCTAAAGTTTATCACTATCATCACGTAGGTGTTAAAAAGCTTCTTGAACTACCGGTAATAAAAAGTGGGTTAATTTTTTTTGAATGTTGTACCTAATGTTATTTTTGAAAACTACAAAAACTAAAATTTTATCTTTCAAGGTAGAAAAGCGTTATTTGCTTTTAATTTGATTGTTTACTAATGAAAGCTATTAAAAAATCATTAGATAACTACTGTAATAGAATTTAAGCTGCGAGTATCGAATCAAAATTAATGATTTTTTAAAAGTAAATTATATATTTCAAATATTGTTCAAAAATATTACTCGATCCATTCAATAAATAAAAAATTATTTTTTATATACATACCTACTACTACAAAACCTGTACATACAATTCAATTTGCGTAGTCTATTATACTCTTCTGTATTATTTCCTTAATGCGAAAACCAGTTTCCATTAACCTACCTATTTGCAATGCTCAATCAAGAACAAATTTTTTTCAAAAAAGAAATAAATAAAAGATTTGCAATTTTTTAGTTACAGAATCAATTTCCTGGCTTGAAATGGTGACGACAAGTATAAAAAAATTATCTCTCAACTCATTGACTGGAAGCGTGAATGCATTTGGTTTATCACTTAAAAAAATCTTTAAAAAAGGTGCTGACACGGCTTAGTTGTTAGAGCGGAAACATTAGTGGGTAATCTATAAATTAAATTAGGAATAACTTTAATTTGCAATTATGTGGAAAAACTATTAAGTTTAACGATTTTTTTATAACTAATTATGATAATTAACTTTACATCCACTTGTACTTTTTAAAGGACGATACACCAATTTTTATGTTGTTAATCGTTAATATTAGGTACTTTTTAT
This sequence comes from Podabrus alpinus, assembly GCA_932274525.1. Taxonomy (NCBI): domain Eukaryota; kingdom Metazoa; phylum Arthropoda; class Insecta; order Coleoptera; family Cantharidae; genus Podabrus; species Podabrus alpinus. The sequence goes on from OW026453.1 coordinate 24,913,296, forward strand.
CGTAAAAAAATTAATTATCGTTTAATAATAAATTAAGGTCGAAAATTTAAATTTTCGCGGTGTTGGCCCAGGAAACGAAACGCAAGTAATTCACCAATTAAAATAATTAGCTGACAGGAAAATCGAATATTTTTTTATTGTCGCATATGTTAATAACATGTTTAATAACCACTCGACGTGGTGTGGCTAATAAACGGGATCCTCGATATTGCGTAAGTTTTGCACCGTTTTCTTTAATGCGAATTTGAAAGCAAAATAATTGGTCGTTCCTTGAAGGCATAAAGTCTGCTATGTTAAAAGTATTAAAAAAATTTTAATTTTCAAATAAAATTGCTTTATTAGGTTTAGTGCTTGCGGGTACGAATCTGTTTTGGTCACAACTTTTAGGCAAACATTTGATTTTAGTTGTCGACTTGGTAGTAGTTTGTATTGTGACTTTGCAATTCCCGAAGGATTAACACAATAAAAGTGATCACTGTAACAAATATGTTTTAGAAATTTTGAATAATATATGAACGATCGATCAAAGTTTGAAGTAATTTTGCATGGTTTCGGTAAATAAAATTTTGCTACGTCAAAATATTTATCCTCATCTATCAATGCATAAAATAAAATTAAAAGTGAATATTAAAAAAAGGTTATGTTTTGTTAAATTAGAAATACCGCTAAAAATGATATGTCGTTTTGAATTTGTAACTAAATTTGAACACAGGCGGAAGTGTGTCTCTAAAGTCAGAACTTAAAATATTCAACAGCTATCACAAAAGTGTTCAAAAACAGAAATATCCTAAGAATCAAAGATCATTTATCAACTATGTCGTGTGGTCCGGCGACTCCTACCATATTGAATATCGAGCAACACTGACATTTACAAATGAATAATAATTGTGTCCTTTTACTTTCAACAATGGTCAGATGCGGTCTTTTTACGTTCAGTAGACTCTGTCAGTCAGGATTCAGGACTTACCAGTGACTTGTGTACAATATTAAAATTATCAGGTAAGCATTAAGAAGTCTACATTACATATTAGAAAATATGACTTGTAATCTATGAAATAACTTAAATGTGTTCTATTAATAATTAATGATAGTAAAAATATGTTTATATGTCCCTATTGAAATAAATTTCCATTTACTTCTATGAATGTTCCGATCCATTAAATTTACATAAAAACTTCGATAGTTATATTATGCATGATTACTTCATTATAGCAAAATAGTTGCGCAGTAGTGCAGATTATTACCGCCAAAATCGCCGAAATTTAAAGAAAATTTTTGGAAACTGTCGTCCCCATCGTTTAATCACCAATTAAAAACCCTTTAGAGTTAAGGATTCAAATCTCTAACCTTACTGAGTTTTACAAAAAGTTTTTTTCCTAACAGCAAAAAATTAAATGGGTATAAAATAACTAACACTATTAAAACGTGATAACTCATAAAACAATGTAAATTTTTATATCGCTCCATCTACATTAAAATTATCGTCAGCCTGATGTGAAAATGAATTTATTATTTAAAAACAGCATTTATCATTATTTTATAGCTTGTCATATTAAAACTGAAGATGCGTTTATACAAATTTTGTAAGTATCCTACATAAATAAGTAAATTTTCCAATACCGAAAATATTTTAAGTTTAAATAATTGAAAGTAGCATAAAATTAGTTTACGCTGCCGGACTGCTAAGCAAATTCAAATTTTTTTTTATAACTTATAAAAAAAGAAAATTGCTTATCAAATTTAATCACTTTGCAGCTGATATCATTTTGACTAACACAAAAAAATGCGAATTGAATCCTTGTAATATGTCATGCATTAATTTATTCATTAATTTAAAAAAATTTCTTGTAAGTTAACGACGACATTGATCAATTGTCTATTATTTATACTGGCACAACTTACGCGTACGTTTCTTTTTATTTAGAAATTGCATCGGGTTAGCTGATGAGCAGAAGACGAGGTATGCATCAATGTATCATGGCAATAATATTTCTTGTATTACCAGTACATTTTATATGCAAATTATTATAAACAATTTATTTGTAATATCCCCATTAACTGTTCTGGGTTCTGGGTTCTTGGGTCGCGCATGAAGAATGATCTGTCAGAAATATTTCCGTCACAATCATTAAATTTTTTCTTCTCGGCGTGTAAACAAATAATAGCTATCAGTGGTTTTAAAAAATTTTGAAAAAATTTTATTATTGGTTGGTGTAAGTAATCATACTCATTTAATCTTCTTGTCAACGTTACGTCTATGGAACAGGTTGTATGAAAATTAGAAACATGTCAATAGGTAGATTTATCATCAAGATATCTGCTTACATTTAAAAGAAAATAATAAAAATGTTGTGTATGGTGTCACGATTCTTCAATAAGAAATTTTAATCGATTTCAAATTGCAAATTTGGTATTTACCAATGAAAAAATGTTTTAAATGTTGAAAAACCAGCTGCAATCAGATGCACCATGAAAGACTAAGTGCGCAATGAAGACATTAGAAACGAATTAACAATATTCTTCTAGTTGAAAAAGTGCAACAATAAAAGAAAAACGGAAAGACCATAATGTGATTACAGACTTGAGACAGACTAATTAAGGATTATCAATCCAGTATAAAAAAAGACGTGGAAGACCAAGGTTGATGAGTAGGAAGAGGACAGTGGACCTAAACCGTGTGGTTGATGATGATGAATATTATAATAACCTGGCCATCATATTTCGCATGCTATGTGATAAGTCACACCGCGCCGGATATGTGCAGAACCCTAATTTTCACTTCAAGTTTTGTAATTAATACAAATTTTTACTTATTTAACTTTAAAAATATTTATTTACATACATCTTAATTTTCATTTATTACTATTTTTAATATATTTTAATATTGAAAATAGTCCGGTGCTTCCATGGATTAAACCTCGGAAGAGATCGCGAATGAACGAAACTTTGTGGTTAAGTGTAAAAAATAATATAGTCGTCAAATACCGGAAAATTTTGTTAAAAAATTAAAAACCGTAAAATGTAATGATAAAATTACTCAGTAACAACTAAGCGAGATAAAGAAAATCGAAAGGGATTTTTGTAGAGCATGAAATTATCTCAAGAAACTTCCCAATAACACACATCTGAGATACGTAAGTAGTTTAGGCGTGAAAGCCTTTGGAAGTTGTGCGCCAACTTTGAGATGAATTCGCGATTTTCGCTAGAGCGTAAATTTTACTGATGGAAAAAACGTAGATATGAAAAACAATTGATGGGCTTATTAGAACATCATAACATAATTTTTAGGTATTCAAAAAATTATTTTCACCTCCAATTAAATTTTTTATTCGCCCGGTAAAATTTAACAGTATCAACACCACATTTTTTACTTCAATTGTTTATATGTATCTCAGGAAGTATTTATCGAATTTCTGCAATGATTCCATCGCTTCCTGATGCTTTGTGATTTTTGGAGCTTTTCAGGGCGTTTTGTATTTGGATGAAAAAGTATGTATGCGTTATGTATGGAATACCATGTATGGAAAAGAACCAAGTTTTGATGGAGAGCTTTTGGAGGATTGAAATACATCTTAAAGTCCAAAATACCAATGTCGCTTAGACGACGCGTATACGATCAGTGCATCCTCCCTGTCCTAATTATGGGTCAGAAACTTGGAGTTTAACAAAGTCCACTGCGAGGAAACTTAGAGTTGCGCAAAGAGCAATGGAAAGACAGAAGCTGGGTATAACTCTAAGAGATCACAAGAGAAATTAATGGATAAGACAACTGACAGGCATAAAGGATGTGGTGGAAAAGGCATTCCAGTTGAAATTGAATTGGGCAGGGCACATAGCCAGAGTGAGAGATGATATGTGGTCAAGGAAGATGCTGCAATGGAGACCGAGAGTTGGAAGAAGGAGCACCGGACGCCCAAAAACACGATGGAGGGACGAAATAAAGAAGACGGCAGGAATCGGATGGTTGAACGTGGCGGAAAATAGGGAGATGGAGAATTATGGGGAAGGCCTTTATCCAGCAGTGGAGAGAAACAGGCTAATAGTGATAGTGATTTATCGAATAATAATGTTGATTTTTATACCAATTGATAATAATATTCTTCATAGTCTTGTTCCCTTACCGTATGTTCGAAAATTCAACCGTTTCTTAGTTACGGTTAAAATGTCTTAATCCAGAATGAAACAACATGGAAATCTCGAAAAGTATAAATTTTTTACAGAAGTCCGGGGACACGTGCCTTCATTTGAATTATTTCTCTACTCTTAATGTCAGGTGGACGATATCATCCAATTTCTTTTAAATAGCAACCGCTTTAATTCTGCTTACCACCACTAAAATTCTCAATAAAATTGCACTTAAAAACGTGAATCAAAACTATTTTAATTAATTAAAAACTAACTGCTATTTTATAAACATTTTCAATGGATGCAATCAGGATTATGAACTCTTCATAATCATCTAGATAAAATAGCGGTTGCTATTTGGTTTTTGTCGTCCTTTATATTCTGCAATCTGTTACATAAAGATAACATTTAGTAAATGATTTGAATTAAAATAACATTTTTGAAGAAAAATATCCAAAGATAGCCCCATCTTTTCTCCTCAGTCGTTATGGATATGTTAAATGAGCTTCAAATGAGATCTAAAGAAATTGGAATGAACATAGCCAAGATAAAATATATAAGCTCTCATATTATGGTTGTAGTTCATCAGCGCTAAAACTACTGAAGAATTACCTCGACAACCGAACTCAAGTAACGCAGCTGCATGGTTTTCGTTCGGATGAACTTATTCCCAGGCGAGGTGTTCCTCAGGGCAGCATACTCAGACCTCTATTGTTTATTGTTTTTACTGCTGACCTTCCACGGATCCTTCAGGCCTTGTGCGTCTCACATTTTTTATGCAGACGACACGCAGCTCCACATCGCGGGCCCATCTGAGCGGATTGATGAAGTTATCGGTAAAATGAATAGTGCTCTCAATCTCGTACAACGTTGGTCTACTGAAAATGGATTGTTTCTGAACCCCGTTAAAACTGTTTGGATGTGTATGGGAAGCCCACGAAACTATAAAGTTGCTATGCAAATGAGGACCTACGATATTGTTCTCAATAACTGCAAGATAGATTTTTGCAATAAGACGAAGAACCTAGGTGTGATTTGGGATAACCACCTTACATTCAATGACCATGACAATAAGACTGTGAGCGTTGGCTATTTCAAGCTCAGATCTCTTTATAGATACAAGGAACTCTTGCCTTCAAGTACGAAATGGTACTTGGTTCAAAGCCTTGTCCTGTGCCATGTAGACTACTGCATAACTGTTTACTAAGGCTTTCTCACTGAGGACTTGAGGAGAAAACAACAAGTATTACAGAATGCAGCTCTACGTTTCTCGTACAATTGGGAGTATGGAGATCACATAACACCACTCTATCGTTCGTTGAATATCTTGAAGCTCGAGGCTAGGTTTGAGCTCAGGTTCGCAACTCAGCTGTTCTCGATTCTGAAGTCAGGACGTCCTGGTTACCTAGCCAACATCTTGGTTCGAAGATCTCATTGCCATGGTCTCAATCTTCGCAATACTGAGGATCTTACAATTCCGTCACATAGGACTACCAAGTTTAAGGAATCATTTGAGTACTTGGCGTGCCGTTTCTACAACAAACATATGGACCTGTATCACCAGAATTGCTCTGCTTACACCTTCAAGACCACACTGACGAGTCGACTGCTTGGCTTGCAACAAACTCAATAACCAGGTAATGTTGAAAAACAGCTTTGCTGAACATATACCTTTTAATGCAACATATTCTTCTTTTAAACTTGTAAATATTTTATATTAGCGTTAATAAACTATTATTATTATTATTATAACAAACGAAAGAAAAACAGATAGTAACCTCCCCGAACTTATATAATAGAAAACTAAAAACTAGAAAAAGTTCAGTCGTGCCTATACTTAGGTCAAAAGTTAGATATAACTAAAAACAACCAAAAGGCAGCCCTAAGCAGAAGACTGTCAAGCTCCAAAAAATCTTTAAAACAAAATTACCAAACACGATCAAAGCTAAGACCTTCCACCAGTAAATAATGCCAGTGCTAACATAATATGGAACAGAGACGTGGGCTCTGAATAAAAGTATAAGAGATAGACTACAAATAACAACTCAAGATCCAAAGTCCATAATACCCAATGATAGAATGGGAAGAAGATCTAGAGTAACCGATGTCATGAGTCGCTTGAGCAAATTAAGATGGAATTGGGCAGGGCATGTGGCCAGAGTCCAAAAGAGAACCGATGGACAAAGATAGTGATAGAATGGAGACCTCGCGCCCACAAAAGAGCTATAGGGAGTCCACAAACAAGCTAGACAGATGATATAAAATGACACGCGGGTCACGAATGGATGCGAACAGCAGAAGATAGGCAAAGGTGGAAACAATTTGGGGAGGCGTATGTCCAACGACGCACAAATAGCTGCTGATGATGATGAAGTCTTCGGGGTTGATCACCTTCATCCAGTACGTACATAGCTGTTAGATTATTTGAGTGTGCACTTAACCTGTTTTGGTATTGTTTTACTGAATCTGGTTATTTCATTCTTCTCAGTTATTCTTCTTTCTTCTTTAAGTGCCGTGCCTGATTTCAGACGTAGGCGACCTCTCTCCTCTCAGTTATTACTCCTAAGTAATTGTATACGACGTCATTTGCTACGTACCAAGGAACAACAGCTGGATCCTGGTTGGGCACGTATCTTTCTTCTACATATAAGTAACATGAGTAGACTTGGCTTCAATTGCTTTAATTTGTCAGGTTTTTAGCCAAATTTGTATTTGATTCAGACGTGTTTGTAGATTATTTGACACTCGAATATGATTACTATGGGAAGCCATTATTGCTGTGTTGTGCAAACGTTGTGACCGCCGTCTTGGTGGTGGTTGGTAAATCTGCAGTGAATATCAAGTACAGAATTGTTCCTAGTACGCTATCTTGGGGAACTCTTGATTGGATTGGGAAAAATTCGGAATAATCTTCTTGAAATCTAATTCGGAATATTCTATCTTTAAGGAATGATTTGAAGATTGCGTAGTAAGAGTGCGGCAATTTCGCTTTTATTTTATAAAGCTATCCAGGATGCCACATTTTATGAAAAGCCTGTGATATATACATTTAATAAAACTATTGAACAGCTATTGACTCGGTGTGCTTTCCCAATGGTAGCGTGGTGTTTCCTAAAACCGAGTTGGTAACCGGGGATTACATTTTCTTTTAATAAATGTGATTATAGCCGCTTCAGTAGCATCCTCCCAAAAACCTTCGAAAGAACTGGCAAAAGACTGATGGGACAATATGACGTGGCATATTCGGATGGTTTTCCCGCTTTTATATAAGAATAATTTCTGCCATCTTCCTTTTGGGCAGGAATAACCTCCAGGCTAAGTATTGCATTGAAGATAAATGTTATTAGCTTAATACCCTTCCTGGGAAGCTCCTTGAGGGCGTTACTAATTATAAAATCGTAGCCTGGAGTTCTTTTTGGATTTATGTAGTTGTATATTAGCATATTAGAAAGAAAGAGATAGAACGAGATGGGTCACCAAACCCTCATTAGGGCAAAAGGACTGAGAAGAGAGATATCAGCATAATGTGTTTCGTTGATCTTAAAAGGTTTAACTGGAACTTTTAGTTGATATGGCACTTCCAACATTTGCTTAATTTTACCTTCATTCACTGAAGCCTAAAGGAATTTAAAAACATCCGCCTTTTCGTGGGTACTTCTATCCAAACCTCCATTTGGATTTCGTATAGGAGGAACAGATACACATGGAGGTTTGTTGCATCTTCTTCTTTGCCTTCCAAAGCAAATATTCGGTGACCTCTTTGGGGGAAAGATCTTCTAAGTTACTATTTAAAAAAATTTGGATGATGTCGTCCATCTGACACGGATGACATCACTGATTTTCTGTCAACATTAAAAGAGGAGCAATAATGCAAATAAGGTCACGTGTCCCCGAACTTTTTCAAAATTGGTATATTTTACGAGATATCCATTTTCTTCCATTCTGGATGAAAACATTTTAACCATAACTAACGAACGGTTGAATTTACGAAGAAGCGATAAAGTAGCAAAATTGTAGAAAATATTAATTACCTTCAAGTAGATATGAAAATAAATATTGTGATTTTACCAATACTTCCCAAGATATTAGTAACAGTTAAATTAAAAAATGTGGTGTTGACAGTGTTAAGCACAGATAAAGATGTACAATTTTTTCATTAAATTTTCCAGATTTTTCAGTTTTCCAGACCCAGAAAATTTGATTCTACTCTCTATATTATTTTATACTTATGTCAGTGCTAAGTTTGATCCATTCACAATTTATTTCGAGTTTTTGATCAAAAATTGCTTCTAAGCAGTGGTCCAAAAGTGTAGAATAAATCTCCACGTTCTAAACTGTGCCAAATTTAAGGGCAGGAATTTCTTTTGAACTTGAAAAAATTTAATAAAGTGAAAAATGAAAAGTTGCAGATACACAACTAACCTAAATAAGTTAATATTTTTGGATAACCTTAAAAAACAAATTTAACACTACGAAATAAATAAACTTGAACTTGAAAATTTTAATTAATTTTTAAATATTTATATTTTATCGAATGCCTTGTGTGTAAAAGAGCTTATGTTCATCATTTTATCCTAATTTCTTATTACTAATGCTAAATTAACCCTAAAAGAAAATATGTCCTGACTTTTGATTAATTAGTTTTACTTTTTTCATAAATCATGAGAAATTCATGAAACTTCTTGTGTGGTGACTCAAAATATAGAAATCTAAATTAATGTAATTTTAAAAATAATATTTCAAATTTGTACAGTAAAATTAATTCACACCAAATCAAGTGAGAAAAATGTTGACGATTTAAAAATGTTCTTGCATTTTTAAGAAAATGGATAAGAAAATTTAACAAATTACATAATAATGCACTTGAGAAAAAATTTATAATCATTAAAACAAATAGAATTAAAACTGATGAAGTACTTGACACTTTCTTATGATTTATCATTTTCTGTGATGGCACCCGAGGCTAAAAACGATATGCAATTAAGGTTTTAGCTTTTATAAAACTTTGTATAATTTTTTATTTAGTTCTTTTTGTATGGCAACTTTTATTAAGCTACTTTACCCATTTCCAATTGTAAATAAAAAAATAATCTTCTATCTACATTATATTTTATTATATTTTCACAATTAGGAAATTTAAAACTTGTGTGTGTTAACCAAAAAATGATTATTTAACTCTGTAATGTCACCTCCGAATTGTACATATTATATTTTTTGTTTCCCTTTTTTATATTATTTGATGGTTTTTGTTATATATGTAAATATTTAGATCTGATGGCCTCGATGGTTGAACGAGCGTGTAACTCTGTATGACCGACCAATGAGGATATTTCACAAAATAGAACAAAACACCTCCAGCCATTAGCGTTTTCGACTTTTTAAAAATTCTACAAAACTCGACCGTTATTTTCAAATGGACAAACTATTATTATATTGAAGACAAATTGCACGCTTTTTAAGGAATCGTAAATTATATTCTTTTAAAATGATTTTGGTTAATATTTTGCTGCGGAACTAAAGAAGTCATAAATCATCGACACTAGAAATTGTACTTGCTAATCCTTTTGCTCCAGTGCGGCTAGCAACTGCTACTGTTTGTAACTCTTTCTTGCGGCTGAAGTTTATGATATTCAATAAATTACGTTGCAATTTGAAAATATTTACGGTTTCAAGAAGTACAGTTACAAAATTCGCTTTGCTGCGAATTAAATTTTATTATTTTTTAAATCATTTTAGTCTCAAAATCCCAGAAGTATTGTGTTATTACTGCCATTATGTTATCCAATAGCGAGGCGAGATTTAAAAATGTAAGTGGTAAAAAATTAAAGTTAACTACGTTTAATAAGTGGTTTCTCAACAAAAATTGGTTAGACAAAGTTTTAAAAGTACCAAAAAATGAGTTTAATTTTGTTTTTATTTTTTTTACTCAACTTTCATTGTTAAACGTGCACATTAAGGTGTAATTTAAACATAGGAAATGATCCAAATCAAAAAGGAAAAAGGCGTGATTGTGTGGCGATGGCGGCAAAATGGTCAAAAATTATACTATTTTTTAGTTTTTATCTATTAAGTGAACGTTTAATGATATTTTAAAGAAATGCCGGTTTTTTGAACATACAAAATTAGAAATATTAAAATATAATAAAAGCCGGTTGAAACATATTTAACAGTTTTTTTTATTTACTTCATGCTTTGTTTTCTCAACGTTATTAACCAAATAAAGAATAAATAACAGAAATTGAGCTAAAGTTTGTAAATTACCATTTTTGTAGTCGTGGTATACACAAATACTATATTGTAATAATAATTTATTATTGTAGGATAACATCTAGAAAAAAATTTGATATATTAACTATATATATTAAATCAAGATATAACATAGATACATATAATGATATGAAAAAGAATAATAAACAAAATGTCTATAATTTGCATTTCAATTGATGTACTTACAAATGTGGCCAATAGAAACATTTTTTAGCAATTTCGTGTTCAAAACAATTTTAAATCTTCCATTAGGCCTACACTAATGTCAATACAGACCCATAATAGATGCCCTCAAATTTCATTTCTGAATTTACATATCCATAGTTTGAATACACACTTTCTCCTATTTCATATTAACACGCAACTTTTTCATTATACAAAGGTGCCCAGAATACAATAAAAAAATTTCAACAATTCAGACAAGAAATTACTTGCAATTATTATAATCTCTTCTAAACGATTAAAATAATTCGAAAAATTACACATTTTATATACCCACATAAAAATTTATTATACTAGGTATTCAATTTGATGTCTTTTATATTATGGTAAAATTGATAAATAATGTACTTTTGTTATAACTATTAATTGTAAAATCATGTTATAACTTTTAATAAACAATTATGTTACTATCATTTGTAATATAATTTAACAGTTTTCTGTGTAAGCATGTAAATCGATTTAAATATGAAAATGATTTTATGTTTTAATGTAATTACAACTATTTAATGTTTCAACACTTAATTTAAATTTTATATATTTTTTTAAAGATCATTAATTAATAGCTAATTGGTGTTGCACAGTACCGGTTTCAGTAACTTTGTTATTTTAATTCAACATTTATTTTTAGAATAATATAAAAGATTTATTTACGTCTTCTTTACTCATGTTTTGCTTTGGTATCAAGTGAATGGCTTTTTGAAATAATTATGTACCTATTATACGTTAACTCTTAAAAGCTGTGTAATTATTTTAATTATTATTAAAAAATTAGCTTTTAACATAACATTAGATAATGTAATGATGATTTGGACTAAAAAACTTGGAATTATAAAAAAAAGTAACTGAGGTAATAAAACATTTAGCATAGATAATAACCACATCCGTAGTCAGTATAGTTAATAACAAAAACGTTTAATTTATTTAAAAGAAGAAAAATATTAAATAAAGAATTGCTTGCAAAGAAAATTCAACTTCATACATCACACAGGATATAAAATGATTCAATAAGTTTACTTGCATCTGAACGTACATATAGTACATCCAATATATTTTTTTTTTATATTTTTGAATACAAGCTGCGAATTTATCCAAATCAAAGGAATATTCAAGGAAGAAACATTTCATACATTAAACATAAATCTTTGCAAAGCACAATAAAATCTCCAAATTCAATTTTAATCTATTATTTTAAGTATTTTTAATAATTTTTTTGAATCATTTTTTGTCGAGTTGCATGTGTTCATAATTTATATTATATTTTAATATAAAAAACGTATAAAAGAAAGAATAAAAATAAAATACTGTAAAATCTAAACAAAAAATGATAAAAATGATAGCTCCGGGGAGATTTGCAATAATTGTTAACATTATTGTTTAGCTAATAGTTTGACTTATTGTTTATATATTTTAATTTTTTATAATAAATTACAAGTGTGATTATATTAAAACCACAATTTAATTTCTTATTTCGAAAAATGACAATTATTTTGTCATTTTTTCTAATTTTTCTCCTAATATTTGCTATGAGAAATTGAAGATATTCAATTTTAAAATAAATCAATCAAATGAGTACTAATTTAATGGTATAGATTTTAAAGGATTCCTATTTTTTTAAATTTGTTATTAATATTGTGTATTCAGAGGTCGTCCTGGCCGAATCCTGGCTGTAGGGACAAAAGCATTTATAGTTTTTCTGTTTTTCCTATTCAATTACACTCCAGATCTTAAACCTTGTAATCTTTCTGGATAATTTCTCATTTCTTAATTTTACAATTAGTTTTGATTCCATTGTGTATTCCTACATATTTTCGTTTAGTTTAAATTCCAATTCATTTCTACCTGGAATGTCTTTGAAATATGCATAAAAATGCTTAATAAATCCGCCTTATTTGTAAGGGTTCTCTGAATAATTCCTAAAAATAAAATTAACCTAATCTCAGTTCGTGATTAATTATGTCTAAAAGACCTCTAAGATCATTCTGCCTTCCGTAGTTAAAACGTCCTAACCAACAAATTAGTTTTATAGGGAAAATTGACTTTATATAGATGTTATAACACTGTCTTCCTTATAAAATATTACTTAATACTTTCCCTAATATATAATTATGTATATCAAATTTCTGTAAAAAGGCGTTATAGCGCCTGAAAACAAATTTGTTAGTCAGAACCTTTTAATTAAGGACGGCAGCATTGCAATGTTAGGAAACTTTAGATACGGCCCCCAAGGTGAAGCAGTGAGAGCTCCAAATATTTCTCCAAGTTAAATACAGTATAATTTTATTATTGATTTAGTTTTGAATTTACAAAGTCTCTGTTTAGAGTCGCTGCGGATAAAGGCAGGATAGAGCCATGTTGATAGCCAACCTCTAAGGTCTCCACGTTAGAATGAAACGGTATTATGAAAAGGTAGAAAGTATTTTATATCAAATCTCAGTAAAAGACTTTGAAAAGTCAATGTTTGAAATGAAAAGAACCAGTGGTTCTTAAGCGGTGTTACTCATTCCGCGAAATTATGAATCATTTAGAATTTGTTATTTTATATCGTATTTTATTTTATTATAATCTGGAAGTTATAATTTTGGTCATAGATATTTTACTGGTATTTTTATGACCTAGTAATACATAAAAATCCGGGTAAACTGAAATTTGGCAATTATTTATATCAATGTCCGAATGAACTTCCCAAAAACCAAAATTCTCTGTGGGCTTCTTCCCCAATTCATACATTGGAGATTTTATTCCCTTCAGCGAGGTTTTTCGCCAATAACTCGTTCAATTTCATTTTTATGAATAAATATTATCAGACCAAAATTTTAGATCATAAAATTCTATACAAACTAAATTTTGCAGAATTCACGTTAGGCTAAGGTGCCACTACCGAAAATTTTATTTAGAATAAGAATTATTAAAAAATGCATTATTTGGAATTTATTATTATTCAGAAGTAATGTAACATAAGTAAATTTTGAATATAAAACTATTTGGTAGAGAATTTTATGCCCTCTAGTTTTGGTTTAATGAAAATATTCCGTAAAAAATGAAATTTAAAGAGTTATAGATAATAAACCCCTTTGTGTGGATAAAATCCTCAATTGGAGGAGAAGCCTCCAAACAACTCCTTGTTTTACAAGCTTTAGCCATTTATCTGCTGCCTTGCCTGGGCTATTAGTTTTCTTGGTGTTCAGTGGATTTTTCTTATAATCAAAAATTCTGAGATTTGAAAAAGTTAAGAATTACTGCTTTAAACAGAAATTCGTGATAACTGCAGCACAGAAAAAATCTTTACTAAAAATATAATTTATCTAATGAGTAATAATTAAAATTGCAACATTACGGTCAGCAAACACTGCTACAAAATGATGCATGTGCATTGAATTGCAAGGACAAAATTAATAAAATATTTATAAATGTGGAAATATTTTCTTCCATCTATGATTTGATTTTTAATGATTTTTATAATTATTGAATTAACCAATCGGATTATTATATTTTATTATATTTGCGCATTTAAATGGCTTTCTTGCAATCATTTGGATTTGGTTACTGAACATCCGGAGGGTCACAGGTAATTGACCTAAGTTAAGGTATAATCAATTATGTTCTATATCTATGCTGTACGTGATAGCGATGGAGGAGGAATATATGTGAATATGGAACCCGTTTGTTTATTTAACTTTTTGATTAAAACTGCTAATTGTTTTGTAATGGTGATTTGGGAGTTTCTGAGTTAAATATTCGATTTGTTCCATCATAGCAATCTATAAATGTTATTTAGCTGAGCTGCGTTTTGAAAATAGTTTCAATCTTTGCTACTTTCAGTTAAATATCCAATTTGAGGGGCAAGCCATCCTGTCCGCTCTAGAAATAGACTTATTTTAAAAAATTAATAAACCCGAAAATGTCGAATGAAGTTTTTTGAATTTTGAATTGCATGGCAATTTGTTATTCAAAGAGTATATAAAACAAAAATTGCAAAATAGTATATTTAAAAATAGTGGCATTACACCTGATACTGCGGGGAGGTCCACCAGAGTCACGCGCGTATTTTACAGGAAAAAAATTAACAATAAAAATACGAAAAAGTTAATGCAAAAATCGCAGTTATCCCAGATTTGAAAAATTAAAAATGTAGTTCCGAGATTTATGCAAAGGAAACTCAATATCTATAGCTTCTATCTAGAAACACTTACCTACAACTTTTTTGAATTTGTATGATAAATTAGGCTTAAATTGTTTGAAAGTCTTTAAAGTTTACAACTGTGAAACTAAAAAAATATTTTTTGAAAACTTCTAGCGTAAAAAGGCACTTTAACTTTCGTTGTGAGTTGTTAACTTTCTTAAGGAGTCCTGGTCCACCCCCTTGACTACGGGAATGGGACTTTTCAGCGCCGCCGATTCGGCGTAGCTAGTTCGGCGCCGCCGGTTCGGCGTAATACCGTTTCGGCGCGAGGACGTTTCGGCGTGAGGACGATTCGGCGTGAGGACGGTTCGGCGTGAGGACGGTTCGGCGTGAGAACGATTCGGCGCGAGGACGATTCGGCGTAGCCCATTTAGCGATTCGGCGCTAAGACGATTCAGCGCTAACCTTTTTAGTAATTCGAGATTTTTAAGCTAACCATTCGCAATTCCCATCTTTTATCTATTACTTTTTGGTGGGATAATATAAAGCAAGTATTTATTTATATTATATTAATACCACATGGTGCCCAGCAACATCAGTGGCTTTTTACCATAATACTTAACTGTAAAACCTTAGTAAAATAATCCGCGTCTTCGACTTTGGATATAAAGGCAAGCCATCTTTAACATCAAAAAGGTCAAAAGTAAAAGCAGTTAATTGATTAAAAAATATTAGTCAGTATCGAAATAATAGTAGAAGTTCATATTTATACTAAGTTTATGTTCAACATATCGTAAAAAGACGGTATATGCAAAAATATTTTGCAATGGTTTTTTTTTCTAGTTTAGCATGCATACAGAAACAATTTCACATGGCGGTTTAAATTTTTAATTCATCCAAATCCACATCAAAAAATGTTAAACACTTGGGTTAAAGTTACCTCCACTTGAGGTAACTTTGGCCCGAATGTTTAAATCTAGTGATAAGAAGAAATTTCGTAATTTGAGTTAATATTGCCTTGAAGAATAATACTTAACAAAATATTTTATGGAAAACCTGTGGTAGGATTGCATTTTTAGAGGATTAATGACAGCAGAAAAGTAAAAACTAGGAAGAAATTGAGAAAGAACGTTTATTTAATTTTATAAAATATTCTTAAACGTCGAAAGGAAATAGGAACAACTTTTGTTAGTTTTCAGTTCAAAAATATAAAATAACAATTTAATCAAAAATTAAAAAATTTGCCCGGGCCAAAGTTAGCTCAAATGGCTCAAATAGTGGGTCAATTTACTTTAAAACAAGAGCGACTGTTATTCCAAACCCGTGTTCCAAACCAAATCAAAGTAATTATAATTGTATGCTTCTAATCTGCCGCTATAATAAAGTAACAATTTTAAATTACAATTACCTAAATTTTATATTATCACAGAAGTTCCCCATAAATAAAAGTTTGCTTAATGTTAGAATTGTAAAATTTGCGTAATTATAGCATAAACAATCGGTTTTTCGAAAGGTGATGGACCAAAGTTACCATAAATAGGGCAAATTTTATCTCATCCTACAGTACCAAATTCACGAATATTTATATTTTATTCTTGTAATTAATTCTTTTAACTGGAATTGTTACCTTAATTTAAGGGGTTTGGTAACTAAGTGTTAATCCCAAGAATTCGAAGTAAATAGTAATATAAATCGCATCCATCTACTTAGGTATGAATAATAATACTAAAATAGAATTAATAATACGTATACGAAAATATATAGTTGACCTTGTAAATAAATGAATAAACGAAACTCGTTGAGGTCCTAGGTCTTAATTGAAAAATTTTAATTTTTCCGACGTTTCGGGCCGTTTATTGGCCCATTTTCAAGGCTAAATGATACAGAAACAATATAGATATAAACAATAAAAACCAAAAACACAAATTACAAACCTGCACGTAGTGTAAAAATAACTGTAAGGTAATGAGAATCGACACTTTTGTTTAAAAAGCCATGTGAACTAAAATTTGAAAACATAAATGATTAAAATCACGAAACCAAAAGACTAAAAAACTAAAAACTTACGTTTACGGTATTTTCTCCTCCCACGTGATAACTTCGGATAAAGCACTAGAGGCATAGTTCACGTCCGTTTAAAATTTTTAAAGAATTTTTAAAACTGAGGTGAACATATTGACCCATGTGGCAATACCCAATTCAAAAAATGTTTTTAGCGCCCTCTATAGAAAACTCTCAGAGTGGTTGAAAAATCACATTTTGGTTATCAGGGAGGGGACCGTAAAAGTAGAGGGGGCGCGCGCGCTTACATTTATCTTTAAACAACGTGCAATGAAAGCGATAAAAAACCTCCAAAAAAAAAACAATAAGAAAATTAGAAACAGAAAAACATTTAAAAAATATATATAAAAATAAAATATAAAAATGTGAAAATGTGAAAAGAATTTGACCAGAATTATGCCTCCTTCATGCTGTCCAGGATGTGCTTGTAACCTCCGTGAAAATATTGAACATCCTTTTTATCGTTCATAGGTTTATGGCTCAAATGGATGTTAATAGCCTCTTTTATCCTACGCTTTTTGTCCATCGTCTCGCGTTCCAGGATCATGATACCATCGTGCTTTATGGAATGCGAGTTCAAAGTCATATGTTTGCACAAGGCAGTATATGAGCTATCATTTTCATCCCTGAAAACCCGGGATTTTTCAAATCTCTCATATGCTCCTTTATGCGAACACCTAACTTTCTGGAGCTTTCACCCACATACACAGAGTCACAGTCCTGGCACGGGATACGATAAACCAAACCACTTTGATCAAAAGGGGGGGGGGTGGGATCATTGGTATTCGAGAAAAACCGGAAATTTTTGTTAGGACACCTAAGTCCGAATTTTACATTAGGAATAGGTTTAAACACAGAAATTAGTTTTTCAGATAAACCTCTGATATAGGTGAAACTATGAAAATTGGAAATAGGGGGGGGGATCCGGAACTATTGAAGCGGGAATAATAATCCTATAGTAGTAGAATTATTGTGTATGATTTTATATGGTTACGGGGTTTACAAAAAAATTAACTGTTGCCCTAATTACCAAACTAACAATCCGATTTGACAAAAAGCTTTTTAAACTCCGCGTACATTGAAATGGTTACCTATTCCATTTATTCTGAAATTTAGAAAAATGAAGGATTCTCGGTTTAGTCTTCTGTTTAGTTACGGATAAACCATTTTAAATCAAATTACAAATATAATGAATAATTTATAACATTTTTTAACGATGCCAACATCCGTGCTACCTTCAGAACGACGCCTAATAAATATTTACAACCATCATGAAACGATGCGCTATACAACAAACTATAATACTATACAAATTAAACTGTAATCGGTATGAACTCCGAGCTCAACTCAAGATTAATTTATTTGGAATCTGTCAAATTGTGTGACAATATTCCTCTTGATAAACCTGAAAAGACGGTATTACAAGTCAGCAACAGTTTTACTTATTGATGTCTAAACGTTATAGTGGAACCGATAGTTTAACTTGTAATTTCAAACACGGCACAAATAATTTTAAGCAGCTAAAATTTCTAGCTCAATTCCCTGTGCCCAACACCAGCCTATCTGGACTTTCTGATGTTGGACTCAAATGTAATATGGTATACTTTAATAGTTCTAACTGGACCTCTTGTCAAAACCTTGCCAAAACCTTGTAATTATATTTCAGATTTATTTTTAATAATTAACTCTTTACCATGGGGGATAAAGTTTTTGATTAAGAATGCATAGGGTTTTACGCGGTCCCTTCAGTTAGTATTTAGTTACAATATATAGAACATCCATTTAGCGGAAATAAGTTGTTTAAATACTCTTGAGTAAGTACTGTAGAATTAAATATTCGCTGAGTTACTATCTGCTATGGGGACTCCGTCCTTTAAAATTCAAATGATACCCCCTAAATGGGGAATATGTGTGATTTTTCCTAATTATCTCGTAAATGGTGCATTTCCTGAAAAATATTATATCTATAAAATTGGTGGGAACAAAATATTTCACGTGAAAGCTATAGTTTCGGTGGTACAGAGGCTGGAAGTGGGAGGTTGGTGGATAATTTGCGTATTTGGGCGGGTAAATTGCTACCAAGCTCACTGCAATGATTTGGTGTGATTTCTGGCTGAATAGCACGAAAATTCTGGGTTCGAACAGCGAATATCCAGAATTTCTCAACGCGACCCTTCGGTGACCATATAAACGTGCTGTGGATAAGTTAAATGAAAGAGAAAGAAGAGGTTTAATCACCTAAGAAAATTGATCGCGAAAACTTTGCAGAGAAGCAAAGCAACAAAATATTCCGAATAGAATGGAAAAGCTCGAATTAAATTGGTACTAAATAGTTTTTCGAGTTGAAAACTCGAGAGGTATTCGATTCTACAGTACTCAAAAGCATTTTATACCAAATTTTCACACTATATAATATACTTATAATTTATTTGCTTATGACTTTTTGAGCCTATAATTACCTCGACTTGGAATGCTATTTAGGAGAGCTCGGCCCTTCAGCGAACATCGACACATTTTGGATTTCAGTACTGATTCTGAATTTACATAAGCTTGGCCAATTGACAGAACGTCCAAGTCAAATAAAAAGAATATAATACTTTTAGAGTAGAATTAAATAATCCTTTTTATTTTATAGTACAACTTATGGTTCGGAAAACAAAAGTGTAAAAATCAGCGTCAAATCTCCGTGGGGGGTGCTTTGCAAATAAGGCAGGTGGAAGATTTTTGGAATTTTATTCTTCGTCCCACTGTGTCTGTGCCCCAGAATACGTATCAATTGGTGATTTGAAGATTTTTGTTATCATTTTTTATAGGTCTAGTAATGCCCATATTTCTTTTTATCTCCACTGAAGTAAAAACATTTTTTATAGATATGAGATTTTGGCACATCACCGACGATATACCAAATATAAATTTATTATAAATTATTTCTCATAATCGCTTTTTTGTCTAACTTACGTAGCTTATAAGGAGTCAACTTTTTACATTAGAAAACACGATTCTCTTTTCGTCGAATTTGTATAATATTAAAAAGTAATAATTTTAATTATTGATAATAATATTTTTAAGCAACAATACGTAAAATTTAAAAAATAAATTTATAACATAAGAAGAAAGTGAAATGCAAGACAGACTTGAGCACATAAGGTCGTGCAACTCCTGAATAACACAGAAAGATGTAGCACAGCTGAATGTTATAAAAAAAACACCAATGGCTGGAACATTACAGAGATTTGTGGTTTGATGAAATGAAGAAGACTCCGGAACATGAACAATGTGATGGATGAACTGCAGGTACTAGCGAGTGCTCAAAGAAATGAAAAATAAAATAGCAGCAGGTGCCGATCAAATCCCGATAGAATTAATTAAGTACTCCGATACTCTTTTGCATTGAAGATTATTACACCAAATATATGAATATTGGCAAAAATACGATATTGCCGAGACGTGGCAGAGGGCACAAGTGATATCCCTGTTCTAAAATGGAAATAGGAAATTATAGGGGTATCACTCTGCTCAACTCCAAATATAAGATCTACTCAAAAATTATCAACAAAAGGTTGAAAGTAATATAGAAGCGTTCCCATCTGAACAATAGAATGGTTCCAGGAATAGTAGATCTTTGAGAGATTATTGAGAAACGAAGAGAGTTTCATCTTGAGACTCACATTGAATTCGTTGATTTTGAGAAGGCGTTTGACCAAGTTAACAGGCATAAATTATGGAGAATAATGAAGAAGCGGAAATATCCCACACATTTGATACAAATCATCAAGATCTTTATAAGTACATAAATAACAATAAAGCTGACTACCCACAAAACAGAATCCCTACAACCAATAAGAACCTTAAGCAGATGGATCTTCCTTGTATTTGTTTAAAATATACATCGACAACATCCTGAGAAAATAGAACAAAACAGAGAACAGCAAAACCTGGAATAAGAATAAACCAACCCACACTTTTATTATTTTATTATAGCGTTCACTCCACCAATTATATCTTAATTATCAGTCCTTTTACCCTAATGAGGGTTTGGTGACCCATCTCTTTCTATGCCTGTGATGTGCATTCAAATTGTATCTTCAATAAAAGATAAACTATATAAATACACAGAACGTTGAAAAATAAAGTCATAATAGACACACTTTTAAAGTTTTACAAGAGATGATGGCAACTCCGGTTCTCACAACATATGGATGCGAATCTCGGGTTCCTTGAAGAAAGACAAATCCAGAATACAGGTCACCGAAATGAAATTCCTACAGAGAATACAAAGATGGACATGCAAGACACGACAGAATCAGAAGCACGACGAAAGAATTCTGAAAAAAATTATAAACTACAAACCACATGGACAAAAAAATGTCGGTCGTCCACGCAAATGATAGAAAAACCTATGAAGTTTGGAGCAGGTGATCTAAAGCCTAATCCATGAAATGTAGAAGTAGAAGAACAAGAAGGATATACTATAACATTTTACAGATATATGGAATAACCCACACAAAATTTTATGGATAGGAGATTGACCATTTTTTAACCTTCTCATATACCATTTTCCGCAAATTTCAAATGATTAGGGCCATAATTAACCGTACAATGAAATAATAACTGCAAAAACCGGAAAATTCCATAAATTTTATATGAAAACCTTTATGGCCTGTGGTCAAGAGTTAAATATTAAAATAAAAATCTGAACTAATTACAGGGCCTCTTTAAATTTATTTGGAACTTCCTTGCGGGTGGTATTAGGATAAAAATTCGATCAAGCCCCAAAATAACGACTACCCCAGTATAAATAATAATAGCATAAATTTTGTAAATGGTTCCAATAATTACCTACAGATATTTTAAACAGAGATGTTTTACAGATATTTTACACAGACCTAAAAATAAAAACTGTCTTCCACACGATATGTTTAACGATAATAATAACAGAATAAAAAAGATTCGGGACCCCTGTTGGATTGCATGAGACCCTTGTTATATTGGAGGCCTGAAGTTTGAGCTTCAATAGCTTCTATATTATATATAGTATGTACCTATATCATACGTTAATAGAAAACTAAGCAGCAAATCAATAAATTTAATTGATTTTTCAATTTGGAAAAAATATGAAAATTAACTCTGGGGTAGGCATTAGGTCAGAATAGAACGGATATCTAACCTATTTGTGGAAAATCGAGCATTTATAATATTTATCTTTTAGAACACATTGGCATTTTACCTAATATCAAGGAAATTTGTGTGTTTATGTATTTTTATTATTTTTTTTCAATTGTAGTGCCCTTCAAAAGTATGACGCCCTTTAAGTAATCGCATAGTTTGCTGTACCGTTCCGCCGCGCCGACCTGATTTTAATAAGAAATTAACCACAATTATTAATTACTAATAATATATCTACAATTTATCATAATATAGTTATTTACCTTTCGATTCCTGAAAAACATTACGAAAAGATTTTTATATTTCTAACTGAAAAAGTCAATTCGTTACAAAATTCGTTTCTGAAACTCAAAGGACAGTTATGTGATCCTTACATACAAATTGATAATACAAATATCCTAAAAATAAATTTTAGATTATAAAATTTTATTTTTATAATTTTGCGAACACCGTGCGTATAATCAACACACACTTACACACATGCATAGAGTAAATCCCATTTAGTAAAACCATTAACTTATTTTTGAATGAAAATGTCTTATCATGGTGCAATAATTATGAATTTCCTGTTTCGACTAGAAAAGTATTTTAATTTTAGTTTCAAATAGGTTGTGACATTGTGCGGTTGTATTTCACTCAATAATTCGTGATACGGCCAATAAAATGTGAACAGTGAACACTTTCTATATTTCGCGAATATATTCTTTATAAATCGGAGAGGTAATTAATTTATATTTGAAGAATAAACTACTGATGTGTGGCAATCATTTTATTGGTGGAAAAATAAAGTAAATATAGAAAGTAGCAAATACAATAGGTAACATTTGCTTAATTACATAAAATAATCAGTTAATTTGTGTGATTTGTAACACCAATACCTACTTGAAGTTATATAAATAAAAGAAAATTCTTTTGACTACAAAATAGTTACCAAGTATACGGCGGTAGAACAACATACGGATCTATATGAAAGGTAAATTCCATGGAGAGTTGAAATTTATAATGGGTAGGTACTTGGGTAGGTAAAATTTGCAGTAATACATGAAATATTTCGTTGAGCCTTACAAAAGAAAATACAAGCTCAAAGAATAATCCTGCTACTGGTTTTCTAATATGCGCACCGCGTTTAAGGCATCCCCGGGGAAAATTGTTAAATATTTTGCATTTTATTTTATTCCTACAAAACTTAAATATTAGTTTAGAATGCTTTACGTACAACTCAGGATCCCAATTTTGGTCTCAATGAAATAAGTGAAAATCAGGTTAAAATGATGAAAAAGGGCAATATGGTCTAATAATTCTAAATTTGATTTCTCAGTTGAGACGATCAATAAATCAATGGTATACTGGAAAACAGAGATGAGAAAATGGAGAGATGCCTGCAACACAATTTTTAATTGAAATACTTTACTCGTGTCAGTTAATCCAAGCTTTTCTCTGACGGTGTGGGCTAATTTAAAAATTAAAATTTGTATTTTCCAAGTTCTCATTTTCTTGGTTTTAGTCAATTAAAACTTGGCTCAATTTTAAAGTAAATTATTAAGAAAACATTGACGTAACAATCTCTTTATCAATCATAATCAAGTCAGTGGAGCACATTTCCCGAGTTAAATTACCCGATGAAAGTTTTGCGAAGCATTTTATCTGCGGCAGACGAGTTTCCTGTTTGATAAGCAAACATCTCATTTACCTCACGATCAGATTTCCAGCCATCTTGCACTTCTTTCTTTGATTGATTGACTTTGAATGATTACATCTAACGATTCACCTAATTTAGTTTATTTGTAAAATTTTATACACTTTTATTGCGCGCTTGTAAGTACAACTAACTAAAATTAAGTTTGGTGATAATATTTTGTAAATTCTACAGACAGCTGAAATGATTTATACCCCTGCTTTAGCATATCTTTTGTGGCTTGTGTAAATAACTTATATAATTGGTTCAAACTTAAAAGGGGAACTAAGAAATTGACATCTGCGTTTTAAAAATGTGCCTTTCTAAACTTTCCAGTTTCCTGTTTGTTCATCAGCCTTTAAACCGATGCAAACTACCATTCTTAATCGGACCACCCTCGAAAAAAAACCCTCCCAATATTCAGGCAGTATGTCCAATAGAAAAACTGTTTCAGATTTTGCACGCTTGAAAAAGTGCGTACCTCTTAACTTTAGAATACGTCAAAAAATGCAAATTAGAAATGGGATCATTTTTTATATTTTACGCTTGATAGATTATTAATAGCTAATTCTTCTCAAACATACGGTTTGATTTTGCAGCATATGCGAATTTTTAGAAAAATTATTTTTAGGTTCCTCTTCTACGTGCACATACGTATTAGGATGTTAACGTTAAAGAATGTGAAGCAAAAAATGTGTGCGCATATATTAGCATATTTTATATTTACATAATTTAAGAGACATCTATATTATGTAGTACAGTTACGTTCAATTAGGCTCCCATTCATTTACTACTTTCCATCCAGCACGTGTTGTTGCAAAAAAATGAGATAATTAGACGTTATGAATTTTACAGTGGAAATTACCTATAACATTTTCACGCAACCTTCATCTCAAATAATAAAAGTGGCGACATTGATTTAACGGTAATTTTTTATCATTTACACAGACATGAGAGGCTACTTAGGAAGAAACCAAAACAAGGAAATGCATTTGAAAATGACTGAGTTATCATGACTAGCACAAATTGATAGATATGTCTCGATGGCGTATTTTTAGCCAAGTCATATTGCATTATAATAAAGCCGTGCAGGAAAAAAGCTCTCAAGTTTACAAGTTGAGAAAAAATGTTGGCCAAAACTTACAAATTATTTTAATTTTTGTAAAAACAGCAAAATTTTTACCTTTTGTCTGGCCGCTACGGCCGTGTTTTTTTGTACATGTAGTGAGGTTTTAATAAAAATTTCGAAGCTTATATTCTAATTTAATGGATGATGGTCGTTATATTACGATGCACAGCCGCTCCTGCTATAATAACGGTTGCCAAATTGAAAATTCCTGTAAACTTTCTTCTTCCCTCGTGAAATATCCATTATCAAATTAATAATACTTCTATCGATTCCATAATATGCATGTCAAATTTCTAACGTATTGTTTAAGTAGCTACTGTATTCGAAAACTTGTTTTTCATAATCATTAAAAAAGCTCGTGTTGATAAAACTGCCTTGTTTAATAAGATAGTGTCAATTAACAATCGATCCTCTCACGTCGACCAATTCAGATTATAAATTGTTAATTTTAATGGACTGGACCACCACGGCTAAAGTGTAAAATGACATTATAGTAAAATGACTGGGCGTGATGACGTGTCGGTTGTCACAAGAAGGATAAATTCATCATTTTGTTCTAGTGCACGGATGGATCAATGACGTCAAAACTAACTCATTACTTGAAAACTTTTCTTTCGACTATTTTTCCCAACCTAATTTCACTTTATATAAAAAAAAGTAAGACCAACTAACAGAGGTGATTAATTTAGTATAGTTAAAAAAGATTTCCTTGAGCACTTTTCGTTATTAGCGAATTAAAAAAGCTGATGCAATTTGAAATGAAAATTTTCATGCCAGTAAAAATTAATAATTAATTTCCCAAGTATTGTATTGTATTATTTTACTTTTCGTTTTTTAACAGCGATAACATTATTTTCATCTAAGATAGTAGCAAATTATAATAAATGGAAAAGTAGACATTGGAAATAAAGAAACCAAGAAGAGACTGTCAAGCAAATGCCGAGTGGGGTTCAGCTCGAGGGCAGAGCACAATCTTGAAGGGTAGATCTAGAAAGAGTCTTTTCGAGCGTTCGTTTCTTATATACGATATTTTTTCTCTGGGAAAACTTTGTTGTTTGAAGCTGCGCGCCGCTAAGCGATCATTAATCATGGGTAAGTTTCGGAGTGAGTGACGTGTCGGAACGAGGCCCCACAGTCCGCGGCCCCCTCGTCTGAAAGAACTCCGGGGAGCTCTCAGAAAATTGCAACATCTTGGGAATGAAGAACTGGTCTTCCAATGAATTCACCAATAAAGGATTTTACTAAACGATAACGTTATACACCATTTTGAAAAATTTATTTTATTAAACTAAAAGTTTATTATTTTAATCAATTATACGTTCCACGTTGTTTACGTTATTTACACGCGGGTGTGTGTAAAACAAAACCCTCTAATTGGGTGCATTAACTTACTTGACAACACGATTTAATTGAAACGAAATTTAAATGAAAATCTTTCGTGTAGTACTACTAAATTAGTGTAACGTTACACAATTACATTCTTAACTATAGGAACTCAAAACAAAATCTGATTAAGCTTTACTTACTCAGCAGCTGTCGTTGGAATACCCCTAAATATTAGAGATATCAAACCATTAATCTACAAAGACTACACCTAACGTGCAACGTTTTTTATTAAGACTAATTTCTTTTACTGAAGATGTTAATATTTACAGTTATCATTAAATAAGTTTATTTGAGTAAAAAATAAATTGAAAAGCTCTAATGAATGCGAGTGTGCGATGGGTTGCAGACACATCATTATTAAGGGATGAAATCAATTTTAGAGCAACGTTCCAGTAACATGTTATTTAATTGTTTTATTAATTTCTGACCAAAATGATTTGTTCTCTTAACCTTTAATTAATTTTTCATTATTAATTATTAATACAATAAATATCTTAGAAAATAAATTTAATTTGAGGTTCAATTAGTTGTACTATGAATGTATCTACTATGAACTTACTTTCAGCAAATCTTTCGAAATTTGCTTATTGCGCGAATAATCAAACGACGCCGGCGGCGCACTCAAAAAAAGAAGCCCGAACCTAGAATAATAGCAATAGATGTTTGAATGCTATCTAGACACAATTATTATTAACAACATTTAGATGTAAACTAGCACATTTCTAAGATTTAATTTTGTGGTAAATTCGCACTGGAAGAGCCAGTAAATCAATAAATATTTTAAATTAACAACTCAAACTGATTTGGAACGGTTGGTAGGAAAGTGCTTAATATTTTTTGAAATTATAGGAATACTTTTTATTATAAAATATGCAATAACAATATTACTAAACAAAAACTTTTCTATACAGGGTGCAGAAAAATAACTGAAACAAACGTTTTCTTCACAAAGAAAAAGTTTGGTTATACCGACGATTGTCCACGAAGACTTAAGAAATTGTATACTGTAGAAACTGAAAGATTGCCAAACAATGGCAAAAATCCAATCTTTGGTCAAAAAATCCAGAGGGCACTACACTAAAAGAAACCATCATTGGTAAGATAACCTACCTCCAAAGACTAGGAAATAATGCTCTTGATATCTGCAAAATTATGCATTTTACGACAAAATTCTTTAAGATAGTAGGTACTACTTTAAGAATGATTAAATGCTGGGGCAGAATCTCTAGCTCTCAATTCCATAACTCACGAAATAATAAATTATAAAACACTTTTTATTCGTGGAAAAAGGATAACGTGCAACCAAGAAATTTATAACAGGAAGATTTTGGATACTTGGCCAATGTTCAACTAACTAATCTCAAATTATGTTGCGGTTATGAAATTCCCATAACATTTTCTTTTTTTGCATACAACCTATCAATTATTATTATAAATAATATGGATATTTTATTATTTTCTTTTATAATGGTAAAATTCTCTTCAGCAGCTTCAGATGCCTCTAAGTATCTTTTGCTATATTTTGCATGGACTCCCTATCCAAAATCTTTATTGTTCATTCTCTTCCACCTATCACCTCCACCTATCACCTCCACGATCATCCTTTTAAATCAAGATCTTCACCTTGCTCTTCCCATTTGCGGTTTCTACTCTATGATTAATTTAAAGAAGTCACAAAGCAAGTCATCCATGCAAACGGATAAATTTGATTCAGTCCAACCCTATATGGGAAAGCTTTCAAATAAAGTTCTTTATACACCTGATAGGAATTAGAGCTTCCATTGCACAAATATGTACATTATGGGCTCGATTTGCGTCGGGATGCATTCCTGAAAAGAACCACTCAATTCAAAACGACTCAAATCGAATCACTTTTTTCCATAAGATCCCACAGTAATTTAAAAGATGCGTTTCGCGATTGTCATGAACCTTTCATCATAATGCTAATACGAAAGCTTTATTTTATACTATTATTTTAACCGAGGGGGGGGATTACAGAATACCCCAAACTCCCCGGTCTCTGCAGCTTCCTATTTTTTTAAAACCTCATTTGCGTTAGTAACTCATCGTGACTTATTTTAATGGAAGGACACAAAACTATCTACTTAAAAATTTTTTAAAATTATATTTGTGTAGTTGTACCCTTTACCGG
Organism: Podabrus alpinus; assembly: GCA_932274525.1. Lineage (NCBI taxonomy): Eukaryota > Metazoa > Arthropoda > Insecta > Coleoptera > Cantharidae > Podabrus > Podabrus alpinus. The sequence goes on from OW026453.1 coordinate 24,941,599, forward strand.
GTAAACCCCAGGGTACCCTTTAGACTAAACCGCCATTGCTCAATACGAAACATCAACATCATCCAGCCAATCACATCGACAAAGTACAGATTCCAATGTCAAATTTATTTCTTGACATAAACGAGATACTGGACTCTCTTATTAAAACCATTAAAATAATATTTTAATGCCGGCGTATCGGCATTAAAATATTATTCTGAGTTATTCTATTTTCGGAGGGTAGTACCCCATCGCCCTTTCCGTACTAGCCGCCACTGCCTAGCTGTAAAATTTCAAAGTTGATTATTATTGACCTATTTGGAAGAAATTTTTATAACATTTTAAATTTTTCTAAATTAACTCGTTAAATTTATAAAGTCAAATTTTAAAATTAATTGAAATTCTGCATGAGATTTAAAAGGAAAAAGTGATCTAAGTAGTCCTATGAGTTTTGCTGATATAAAAACACCTTTTTATGCGAAAAAGCTTTAAGTAGTACAGAACTAAATTTTGCAAACTTTAGTTTATTAGTTTTCTTGATAGGATTCCCAGGAAAAACACCATTTCCAAAAATTGGAACTACCAACAATAATTGATTAAACATTAGTGGTTTTTGGAAAAATGTATCTCCAAATCTACTTACTTGAGTTCCAATATTTAAACTTTTCTATTTCTATATAGAATTTTATTTTCTGGAATTTAAGTTACATATTCACTACATTTACACCTTAAGCTGCGTTCCTATGTGAGCATTTTTACGCGCACGAAAACCGTGCGGAGCCAGAAAAAGTTGTACAAAATTTCGCACAAATTTTTCTGGCTTCGCACGGCTTTTGTGTGCGCAAAAATGCTCGAATGGGGACGCAGCTTTAGGTGCACTGAAATTGAGTTATTTGCAAAAATTCAGAATGCAAAAACAATCAATTTTGAAAGCTCACAGCCAGATCTATATTCAGGCTAGAAGTTTATTCTATATAATATATACGGGGATTTACAAAAAATTTAAACAAGTTGCATTCGTCTGCGGATCACTTTTGTGTCGGATGAACAGGACAAACTGTCCACTTGGTTAAAAACTGTGTGGTTTTGGACGATATTGTGTAAATAAACGGTGTTTCCATGAGGACTACATCTCGGAAACTATATTAGGGGCTAAAAATGATCTTTCCTTGATTTTACACAGAATTATACGATATATACTTCAATTGATATTAACTATTTTGGCCATAAGATGCAGAAGAAACGTTCAATTGAAGGTTGTGTGATCTTTGGTACTTTTTTCGTAAAATTTCATTCTATTCCGGTTCGAATTATAAACATTATCATCGTATTCTGCAGGAAGCGTTTGCGGATTAATTACTTCGGAACTGTATGTAAATTTTGGAAAATCGCAATATCTTCCTTTTCATAATGTAGTAGATTTTCGTATTTTTACCACTGGAAATTAATTTTAGGGTGACTAATATTGATATTTGAGGCCGAAGCCCTCCCCAGACCATTATCATTTTCTTCTTTTGCTTTTTCGCTGGTTTTCATCTGTATATCTCGCTCCCTTGATGTTACTCACCATTTACATATGTAGATTTTCGGTTACTTTCAATTTGTGTTTGCTTTTCATCATGGTCATCTTATCTATTCCATTTCTCAAAGTAAACCATCACAGATGCGGCTAAGCCCGTTGAACACTAGTGCTGATTACCATGAAGGCGCTACTTTGAACAGGAGTCTAACATTGAACAATTAGACAATGTTTTGTCTTTATTCTTGTAATTTTTATGCCAATTCGCTTTCCTGATAAGTCAACTTACAGACACACCAAGAAACGTGTTGCTACACATGATTATGATAAACTCAAATGTCATGTAATCGAGTTCACATACTCAAAGAGAATTAAATATGACATCGTCATTTTCGTTATTGAAATTAAGCTTACATGAAATTAATTGTTCAAATATGTATAAGGTATAAGCTGTTTTAGTTACTTGGATTTAAAGAAGGTAAATATAATTTTAAAATATTGCTTATATAGGAAAGAGGAAGCCTAAACTCCGTTATGAAACTTGAAGAAAATGAAGATTGCTTACCCTCTACTTGACGGATTCTCTCTACGTCTTGACGGTTATGCTAACTTTTCTCTTAAAAAATTTTCAGTTGGTTTGTTATAACTAACCATCTTTCATTCAATATTCAAACCAAATTTCATCGATTTGATTGTATAGTGTATTTCAAATTAATTGGAATTAAAAAAAGTCTAGCATCAAATTACGTTGTTATAAAAACATACAAACTATGCAAGGAAAAACAATATAAGAGATAAGATTATCGCGCCAACGAAAGCCCGCATTTCATACTCCACGTGGAGTAGTGTAGTTCTAATTGGTTAATATTTATAATAAGGACTTATTATTGGATAATATTTCTATTACGAAAATTCTCTTTGCGACTCCACGTGGACGCGTGTACCAGGTGTACAGTAAGTTTGTATGTTTTTATAACAACGTAATTTGATGCTAGACTTTTTTTAATTCCAATTAATTTGAAATACACTATACTCCGTGTAAGAATCTATCCAAAATATATATCCAAAAGATATATGGAAATACATTAATAAAGTTGTTCTATTAAAAATTAATATAAAATCCTGATCCTGTCTCCTTAATTTTGTCTTGCTAGATGAGTCGTGATTCCTAGTTTCATTCTCTTTTTTAGTCTAGAGGTCGGCAATTTTTCAAGTAGAAAACACTAAATTTGTTCAACACATCCACTCAATAAATAAAAGCGTATGTCTGCATGGTACTTTTATAAGCTCTTTTTATTTTTCAATATATGCACCTAATAAATTTGTATTTAGTCTAAAAATGATATCACAATATAAAAATTTGTAAACTTTTTCAAATTAATAATATCTCAGATTTTTAGAATTTGGAATTAGCAATTATAAATATTAAAATATCAGAAAAATAACAAATTTTGGAATTTAATCGACGAAAATAGTTTCTGTCGACTACGAACATATTGGAACATTGTTTCCTCTTGCACTTGAACACCATAATTATTCCTGATAAGTCCATCTTTTATCTCCTTTTATAAAATATTTTCGAATATTTTTCCTCCCATCGCGCTGTTACACCCGATTATCACATTGTACTCCAAGGGCGGCTGCTTTGCCGATAATAGAACTTCATCAAGCTTAATTTTAAGTTTGATGTCGCTGTGAATTGTAAACATTAAAAAGTGTTAAATAATTAAAATATTATCTATTTTTTAAAGATACCTTTAAAACAACATTCAACATAACGAGCACTAACAATTTATTGTGATTGTGTTTAAATTTATGATTAAATAAAAAGGCTGTGATTGAATTTATTACTATAAATTCAAAATAACCTCACTGGTAGGTAATATCCCCATAATATACTCGGAAACTTTCAGACGTAACCTCAACCGCTATGTGCTGATAACAAATATATGCTGAAAGGTATGATGTAAACTTCTTCTACGGGAGACGAGAATCACAGCACGAAAATCAGAACAATGATTAATAATGATTCAAACTTTAATGATTCAATAATGATTCTCTTTCAACAATAAAGCTACGCCAAGCAAAATTAAACCAGATACATCCCTGTTTTACAATGTTTAGCTGCATCGAACTTATCCTAACAGCTGACGTATTATTGGTTATCTTTCCCTTTCTTTCTGGTTACCTGCAGTCATCGTGAACCACCAACTACAATTAAACCAATGGAAATCGCTGATTTAGTGTTGAACAAATTGAATCAGGTAAATTTTAGTTGGTGGTGGTTGGTTACGGTTAAGTTTCGGCCTTTTACCTTTGTGAATAGAACAGTTTAAAAGTAGGCACTTTCATGCAAACGAGGAAAATGTATGAAATATATCAATCAATTAACCACAATTGAAAAAGGAAAACAGATCTCTTTCGACCTCTTCGAAGAAATTTAAATATATTCCAAATTAAGAAAATTCAAGGTAATTAAGTATAAGCATTAACATTTTATAAAAACCCTTAAAGTTGAAGTATCAGAAAAAACGTACTGTGTGAATTTACTAAATATTTTGATCGAGGTTTCTAATATTTTAAGTTGTATTAATACTTGATAAGGTAAAACTAAACGTAATTTGTATTATCTGTAACCACTAAAATCAATTAAAGAAAGTTTTCTTCATAACTTACACTTGCAGTTTGTTTCAAAACCAGACATATTTATCTGAAGTGAGTTTCGAAACCAGATCACCAAAAAAACCACATCCAAAGATTTTTGTCAAAAATAGTAAATATTTAAGGGGTGAAATTTTAATATTTTACTACTAATCTGATAAACTTTTTCTAGAAAACCACAAGTTCCTTATATACTTCATCCTGTAGAGAGATTAAAGTTTTGGCCCCCCTGAAAATTTTCGATCCCATAATAAACTTTAATATTTCAAATTCAAATTCAACGTTTTAAAAAGTATTTGGGCGCTGCAGGTATTATTTGGAAATCATAAATCAAAAACTTTGCACAATAAATACTGCTGAATTAATTGCTCATTCAAAGGTTTTAAAATTTGTATTGCATTTTTGAAATTAAAAATGTTGCTGACCTCTGCTCTACTCAGTTACATTGGTAGCTCTTTTTATAGTTTGTCGCCAAACTTTTCTTTGTTAGTAGCTTGGGATTTGTCATCATCATCAGTCCGAATGTTATTTTATTTTTCAAACACCTCTAGTTCATTATTGGACTTTGGGCCTCTCCCCCATCAATAGAGAGGGTCAGGCCTTATCGTGCTGAATTCCATAATAATTAATTCAAAGTAATAAATAATCCAAACAAGAACTTTACATAAAATGCACCGACCACCCTTTATGGTCAAAACAAAACATTACAAAATATTGAGGAGAACACACGTAGGTGACAGTGTGCAAACCTGTTTGGAACGCTTTCTGACTGTTTGACGGATGTTAACAATTGTCCACCACAGCTTTATTTTTGATTAAAAGAATATGAATAAGGAAGATCAAGTGAGAAGAACACTCATTTCAATAATTAATATATTGCTTATCTTAGTAATTTTAGTTATATGAATTTTAAATATTGTCACCCTTTTGACCCGCTCTTTTAACCCTGGTACTTTCCTTTTCTTCTAATAATTGATTTTAAAAATTTTACGTTGCCTTGACTTTTCATTCATGACTTTCTGTATTCACTGATTATTAAACCTATAAGTAGAAGTACTCAATATTTTATTAAATTTTAAATCAAAACAGTATCCTATGTATTTACCAAAATTATGGAAGGAACCCCTAAACTACAAAATGTGCTCATCGTACACCCAAAAACACACATCGCCAACAGAAAAGTAAATTTCAAAATCAACTTCAAAATTTACAAAATAATAATTTTTTGTGATCAACAAAATATAGGTAGGAGGGACCGTCGAATCCTTTAGATTTTTCTGTACATTGGCTCAAGTTTAGTATGTGTTTACGTATTCGTCGATCTTTGACTAGCTCTTGTGGAATTTTTCAAGATTTAGGCTGGAGTCTCACTGCAGCAACCGGCCGCCACTAACTAAAATTCAGCTAATGAAAGTAGCTGATTTATGAGGTGGGTGAGTCTGTGAACTCATATTTGATCAATTGATTTTGGTTAAATTTTATTTGTTGGCGGTAGACTCCAGCCTTAATCTTTCAGCTAAAATCGTAAACAGGATCTTACTTGCACGACAGCTGTACGATCTAATTGGTAATTCCTAGAATCTCGCTTATGTAACAGTGTGAACATGGACCCCCCCCCCCTATATATTCGGCGGATACTCTTCGCGGTTATCCATATCTTCTGCAGGACTCCAGGCCAGTTTCAGTCATAGCTGTAAATAATTTCGGACAAATGTGCCAAAATAAAATTAGCAATTGAAATTATCTCACAATAATAATTAATCTGAAATTCTCAACCGATAAATTTCTTTCGCCTTGGCTTTACTTAAAACAGTTATATGTACTTGTTCTTATAAATGTGTAAACATCACCTGAGAACCCTGCTAAATGGTAACGCTGCAATTTTGGTGCAGTTCAAAATTTACTCAAGATATTCCCAATACAATCAAATATATGCAACCAAAGTTGCAAGCTTTTTCATATTATATTCCCATTCTAAAGTAATTAAATTCTCACAAAAATCTCTTTCATTATCTTGCTATTCCTATAACAAATTTCCACTACAAATCGTACACAAATTAGATTGAATTATTTAATCAAGACCGTAATCCTTTAGCTTATTAATTATTTTATTCGAATAACTTTTAATTGAAAACTTTAAGAAGACTTTCAAGCAAAACATCAACATTTTCAATCTAGAAAATTCGTCTACCAATTTTCATCTACTGATTTTACTAATAATTACCACCAAAACCACAATGCATTTTGTAAATTGTTCATTTCAAAAATTGTCACAAGAACCAGGTAATATTAAAGAGGCTTCCGAGGTTAAAATTTGATACGAATAAATATAAAAGTAAAATAAAAGTTCCGCACATGTACCTTTTTTGTAAAGCTTTTTTAATTCCTTTGTTCATATAAAAAATATGTTAGGCTAAAAAATATTTCTATGTTGCATTAACGTGCTTACCTGTACAAACTAGCGACCTTTTGGAACAGAAAACCTTTAAGTTAGAATTGATACAGAGGCTGAGATTTTCGTGTCACTTTTGAATCTTAGACCGACTATCATTAATCTTACGACTAGTAGGCCCAATACTTTACGGTGTACTTCTTATCTCAAGTCTCTTACCTACGTCACTTTAATCCAAGTGAGACAGCTGAATACGATTAATTAACCGAAAAATAAAAGTACAAAATTAAAACGTGGGTGATATACTACCTTTTAGAGTTTCTTTTTTTATGTTCTGCCTTCATTGTAATTTGTAATTTTCTAACATTTCTTTTGTTGTATAATTTAGTTATGTATTTGAAAAACAACATTTTTTGTTAAATCTATAGAAACTTTTTATAATTTACTTAATTATAACTTTTATAAGAAAATCCGATCTTGAAGTACGTGATGGAAAGATGACCCTTTGCAAATAAGTGTGTCACTACGTCCGCGTGCGATTTCCGCATTTCCATGCAATTACTGATGAGTTGCAAAAATAGCGAAATATTTGCTCGAGGATTACGTTCAAGTGCAACCTTTGTATAATATTAAAAATGTAAAAAAATGATTAAAATGTACGTAATTTCTATACACAATAACATAACATTTACTCTCAGTAGGGCCACTCAACGGTATTAGTGAAGACATGAATTAACACCAAGCAAGATATGATTAATGATCGCTGAACTAATAAAATTTTCACTATTAGCACATTTGCAATATGTTTTGTAATTGTTACAACATAAATTTAGATGGACGCCGATAATATTTAAAATATTATCAAGTTTTTAATAATTTATAAGCATCAAAACCGTCCAACTCCAAATTAATGCTTTTGTACTTTTTTAATACAAAATTAGACAAAATTTTAAATTTAAATTAAAAATTAAAAAAAAGAATTTGTAATCAATTTGTTTCAACGAAGATGAAGCGTCCAACGACATCTGTTGGAAGTAAACGATCACCAGGATGTGACCTAGGATAGGATGTGCTAACAGCAATAAATTTTGTATTTTTTTTATTGTTTACTTTACATTGCAATTAGCAATTATGTAATAATTAAACGTTAGAAATTTTAATTGAAATTTCATAACTGCGAAGAATTCCAAGTGCGTCCAACGCTCAACCTCCTACTGAAAAAAATATATTGAGATGAAAAATAAAGTTGGTGTAAGAAATATTGACCCCCAGAATATTAACTGCTTTGCTTCTGTTGGGAAACTAATGGTTGAATAGTTGCGTGTAAATGTCATTAGCTTTTACAGAAGTTTTACAAATGTCACACATTGTTTTATTTGCGTAGATTTTATTACGTAAGAAAAGTCGGGTATCTTATTATAGGTCGATTATTTTTCTTTCATTAGAAACGAAGTAAGGCAAGAAACGATTTATAGAAAACATAAATTAGGCAAATAATTACATCTAAATAGTGATTAAGAAATAAAATTTTACGGTGTAATGAAATTTAAATTAGAGTTAATAATACTTATTAAGAATCATTTAAATAAATGAAATTTGTAAATTTAAATTATTACCGTTAAATACTACTACTACACCTGTCGTAGCTGAAAAAAATTAATAAGTACAACCTTTTGCAAATGAACCTAGTATTTTTTTGTGAATTTTAAAATTTTTGCTGAGCTATTAGTAATTGTTCTGGTAGCTTCCTGGCAGAAACTCAAAAAACATAATATTAGGGTGGATACAGTGCTGTTAAAAAGTCTTCGAACAAGATATTTTTTTATATTACGAGAGCTAAAATCGAAAAATTCAGACATTATTTTGTAAGAACATTATGCATGGATTAAGGCACTAATAAAAATTTTAAAACCATAAATAACTTAAAGTATCACCAATAAAAATTGTGTATATATAGTTGACCTTCCATTATAAATTAGTGGATATTGTTGAGGAAGCGGTCATAAAAACAAATAAAATTTGCCAACGTTTCGGGTTCTTTATTGACCCATTTTCAAGGCTACAAAAAGAAAGAAAAATTAAATAGAATGTAAAAACATAAAATGTGAAAAAACCATAGAGAAAACAAGATGACTAAAATTATAAAAACTAAGTGATTATAAAATTTTTACAAGAAATATAACAGAATGAAACAAAATGAATAAAAAGATTGAAAAAACACATATAGATGGAATACAAACCTAGATGGAGAAAAATGGAGGTTAAAGAGCCATCATTTTTCAAACTGCCCTCCTCCTGGCCAATCTCACTGCCACGTGCTGTCTTCAGATTTAAACTTATTCAACAAAAGAATTAATCGACCAATTCAGATAGTCGTCAACTTAAGAATGAAAAAATTTTTTACCCTAAGTTAACTACTTCCTTGAGGTTGGTACCAGATAAAATTCAAATTGAAAAATCCAAAAACTAAAAACACCCAAAGGAATGAGAAAGGATATAAAGAGAGGAATTTAGGTTAATATTCCATCTAAAAACCAAAAATTATACCGGATTCAACATATCCAAAATATGCTTATAGCCTCCGTCAAAGTGGTCAACATCCCTTTTATCATTTATTGACGATTTTTGTGTATAGATGTGAATTGCCTCCTTAATTTTTCTCTTCTTGTCTATCTTCTCTCGGTCTAGAATGTTAATGTTGTCATAGTCAATGGAGTGGTTTTCATCCACCATATGTCTGCATAAAGCCGTGGGTTTTTTAGAATTTTTGCACCCCCCTTCTCCGTCAGCCAATCCGAGGGTACGAGCGTTCTTTAAATCCCTAGAATGTTCTTTTATGCGGACACATAGTTTCCTGCCCGTCTCACCAACATATACCGCATCGCAATCCATACACGGGATTTTATAAACAAGACCACTATGGAGGTCCCCAGAGATTGGATCTTTGGTTTTTGAGAAAAACCTAGAGTTCTTGTTGGGACAACTCAACCCTAATTTAATCTCTGGAGAAGATCTCAAAATAGCAATTAATTGTTCCGTAAGTCCTCTGACATAAGTGAGGCTAAAAAATTTACTATCAGAGCTCGTGGATCTACTTTCCTTATTATTTACGTTAACTTTCTTCTGGGTCAGGACAGTCCTTAATACTGGGTCCTTAATACTGTCCTGACCCAGAAGAAAGTTAACGTAAATAATAAGGAAAGTAGATCCACGAGCTCTGATAGTAAATTTTTTAGCCTCACTTATGTCAGAGGACTTACGGAACAATTAATTGCTATTTTGAGATCTTCTCCAGAGATTAAATTAGGGTTGAGTTGTCCCAACAAGAACTCTAGGTTTTTCTCAAAAACCAAAGATCCAATCTCTGGGGACCTCCATAGTGGTCTTGTTTATAAAATCCCGTGTATGGATTGCGATGCGGTATATGTTGGTGAGACGGGCAGGAAACTATGTGTCCGCATAAAAGAACATTCTAGGGATTTAAAGAACGCTCGTACCCTCGGATTGGCTGACGGAGAAGGGGGGTGCAAAAATTCTAAAAAACCCACGGCTTTATGCAGACATATGGTGGATGAAAACCACTCCATTGACTATGACAACATTAACATTCTAGACCGAGAGAAGATAGACAAGAAGAGAAAAATTAAGGAGGCAATTCACATCTATACACAAAAATCGTCAATAAATGATAAAAGGGATGTTGACCACTTTGACGGAGGCTATAAGCATATTTTGGATATGTTGAATCCGGTATAATTTTTGGTTTTTAGATGGAATATTAACCTAAATTCCTCTCTTTATATCCTTTCTCATTCCTTTGGGTGTTTTTAGTTTTTGGATTTTTCAATTTGAATTTTATCTGGTACCAACCTCAAGGAAGTAGTTAACTTAGGGTAAAAAATTTTTTCATTCTTAAGTTGACGACTATCTGAATTGGTCGATTAATTCTTTTGTTGAATAAGTTTAAATCTGAAGACAGCACGTGGCAGTGAGATTGGCCAGGAGGAGGGCAGTTTGAAAAATGATGGCTCTTTAACCTCCATTTTTCTCCATCTAGGTTTGTATTCCATCTATATGTGTTTTTTCAATCTTTTTATTCATTTTGTTTCATTCTGTTATATTTCTTGTAAAAATTTTATAATCACTTAGTTTTTATAATTTTAGTCATCTTGTTTTCTCTATGGTTTTTTCACATTTTATGTTTTTACATTCTATTTAATTTTTCTTTCTTTTTGTAGCCTTGAAAATGGGTCAATAAAGAACCCGAAACGTTGGCAAATTTTATTTGTTTTTATGACCGCTTCCTCAACAATATCCACTAATTTATCACCAATAAATTTCAAATTTGGTATGACCTCCTAAATCTTGAAAAGTTTTCTTAATTTTTTCTCAAGTATTATTTGTTAAATTTTTGAATATCGTATTGTAATTTTTTTCATTCTGTCAGAAATATTTTTCCTCAAGTCTTTCGCATTTGTCGGATGTATCCCGTTCTTCAATCTGTATTAGAGGTAGTTCCCATAAATGGCTGTGAGGGGACCAATTGAACAAATTTAATTATCCAATGTTTTGTTTCTCTTCTAAATAATCGTTTACTCATCTATTAGTTGCCAGCTTTGGATCATTATCTTGTTAAATTATAAAAAAAATTTTGGATAAGTTTCAATTGCATGATTCTTAATAACCTCTAAATGTCGTCATCCCCAACTTCTGCTGCTCAAAAACATCACCAAACCATCACGGGCTCTCCCCTCACATATTGACGACGACTGTGTTCCCTTTTATCCAACGTCCATAATTTATACTTTTTCGCAAATTTTAATCTCATCTGATTATATCTTTTCCGAAGTAAAGGTTTTTATTTGCTACACATTCTCTTAGTTCGGATTTTGGAAAAATTTATTGTACATGTGAAGAGCAAACTTGAATATTCATCGCGTCTAGAAGATCTTTAGCTAACTGTCGACCAGTTTTTTTTAATAATTCATACAGATAACACTTTTAAGCATTGTTTTACTTTATCTGTAAGTTTTTAGGATGCTGCTATTATTTCTTAAATCTCGGACTGAATTAGGTTTTTGAAACTTGTTGAAGATGCAATCTATTCCATCGATTTGTTTGTCTTTTCACAACAATTTCTCACTTTAAAACATATTTTGTCCAGTTTTAATAATTTATTCCGAAGTAAGTCTTAAAATCCTTCCTGATAATGGTTAATGATTTCTAATCCATTTCGTTTCATTTTAATCGAAACGTTTCTTGATCCAAGTATTTTGTCAGGTGAACTCAATTTTCATGATTACAATGTATATCGTTGTGATAGATCTTCTGATTCTAGCAATAAGGTTAGTGGTGGTGGTGTACTTATTGCAGTACATAATAAACTGTGCTCTTGTAGGTTAATTAGCACACCCGTTACTATTGAAAATGTATTTATTCAAGTATGTAATACAATTCTTGGTGCGGTGTACTTGCCACCGGACTCTGATGTTTCTACATATGAAGTTTTTTGCAGCATTGCTGATGGAGTTTGTGATTGCTTTCCTCATTCAAAACTTGTGGTATGTGGCGATTTTAATCTCCCTAAAGCGAAATGGGCTTTTGATGGTATTAATATTATTGATACGACCAATTCATGTTCCAAATCAATAGTTCTAAGTGACTGTTTGTCCTTTCATGGGTTACTTCAACTAAATCAACTTCCCAATAGTCGTGGTACTTTGTTGGACTTAGTTTTTGCTAACCTTGACATTACCATTTCTTTCGCTAATGATTCACTAAGTGGTTCTTCGATGCACCATGAAGCATATGTACTTAACGTTCCGGTTAGTAATTTCTCTTCAAAGTCGATTCTTCCGGTTGATAAATTCATATATGACTTCAAGACTGCTGATTATATTAGAATTAACGATAGTCTTTTGTCCGTCGACTGGGCTCTGGTCTGGGAGTTAGTCAACATTGATACGATTGTTGACGAATTTTATGCAATTCTCTGGAACATCATTGATACCTGCGTTCCCCTAAAAAGGATATGGGTATCAAGTTATCCTGTTTGGTTCTCAGGTGAACTGTGTCGTATAATTAAAGAAAAAAAACTTGCACATAAGAAGTTTAAACGCACTAGAAGAGAAGTTGACTACTTGACGTTCTGCACTCTTCGTGAACAAGCCAAGTCCCTTCATTCTGAGCTTTATCTTGCTTATGTTAGGAAAATGGAGAGTGATATCCATGCTTGTCCCAATGCTTTTTGGAGGCATGTTAATACTTCCAAAAATACTAAGGGTTATCCAACTTTGATGTTTTTGGGTGATAATGTATCCAACACGGGTCAAAAATGTGTTGACTTATTTGCAGACTACTTTTCCTCGGTGTATGGTGATTCTGATCCTCCTAATCATACTTACTCTTCAGAAGATGTTATCGATTTTAACTTTTTGGATATGTCAGAAACTGTCATTTTTGAAGCCATTTGTGGATTACCAGATAACCTGAACTCTGGCCCTGATGGAATTCCAGCCTTTTTCATCAAAAAGTGCTTGTATTCATTGTGTGGTCCCATCCACCACATCTTTAAGTGTTCTATTCAAAGTGGTTGTTTCCCTCTAAGTTGGAAGGAAAGCTTCATCACGCCAATTTTCAAAAAAGGCGATAGAAGTGACAACTCTAACTATAGAGGAATATCAATTCAATCGGCAATTCCCAAAATGTTGGATAAGTGGGTCTCTGATCAATTGAGCCTCGCATGTAAAGATCATATTGTTGAGCAGCAACATGGTTTCTTTCCAGGACGCTCTACGTCAACAAATTTACTATCATTTGTTTCCTTTACTCTTGGCACATTTGAAGAGCATAAACAGGTGGACACCGTTTATACCGACTTTTCAAAAGCATTTGATCGTGTTTCGCATGCAGCTCTTCTGGGAAAAATGGCCTCTCTAGGTTTCAGCTCTTCTGTTTTGCAATGGTTTAGTAACTATTTAATTGGGAGAACCCAAAGAGTTAGGATCGATAACTTTTTATCTGCGGATATTAGAGTATCATCTGGTGTCCCACAAGGATCTCATTGCGGTCCTATTTTATTCTCGTTGTTCATCAACGATATTGGGGAGTGCTTATCTAATTCCTCGTATTTGTTACTTGCGGATGATCTAAAAGTTTTCAGAGCAATTAGCTCTTTAAATGATTGCTTAAAACTACAGCAGGATCTTAATAATTTAAGTAACTGGTGTATAATAAATAAGTTGGAACTGAACTTCGATAAATGCTCGGTTATGTCATTTGCCAAAAGTAACGGTCCCTCCTTCAGATATAGTTTAAATGATAAGGAATTGAAACGCGTCACCGAAGTTGATGATCTTGGTGTACGTTTTGATAAGGGACTTCTATTTAAAAATCATATTCTGAATATATGTGGGAAGGCCTTTCGAACACTCGGGTTTATTCGGCGTCAATCTGTGCACTTCTCTGCATACACAGTAAAACTTTTATATTACGCTCTTGTTCGATCGCAGCTTGAGTATGCGTCCTGCGTTTGGACTCCTCACTATCAGGTTCAGGTAAACCAACTTGAGAGGGTTCAACATAAATTTTTTAAATACTTGCACTTTAAACGAGGACTTTCTGTATTGGACTTTTCCGACAATGATTGCCTGGATTTTTGTAGAACAAAATCACTGGCAGACAGAAGATTTGTTGCTGACCTATGCTTCATGCATGGCTTGTTCAGTGGCAAAATTAACTGTAAGTTTTTGAAAGAAAAATTTCAATTTAGAAAACCAATAAAATCAACAAGATCGAAGAGGATGTTCGAAGTCGAGCATCATTCCACCAACTATGGCATATTCAGCCCAGTGACCAGGATGTCAAGATTTGCCAATTGCTTAAACGAGAACGATGTGGTGAATTTTCTCAGCCAACCGTTGGCCAAATTTAAGATAATTCTCAATGATTTGGATATCACTGGGACTGGTGTTTATAATTTGTAGGGTCATCTCCTGACCCAATTTGTTGTGCATAATTTGTTGTAAAAAGGCTTTGTCCGTTAATAAATGTTAAATAAATAAATAAATAAATAAGGTTTATTTTGCCCAGTTTTAATAGTTTATTCCAAATGAAGTTTTAATATCCCTCCTGAGTCTATTATAAATTTTATCTATTGATAAAGTTTATTTTGTCCGGGTCTAGGACAAGTGGACGCGGCCGAAAGGACGCGACCGAAAGAACGCGAGCGTTAGGACGCAGACCCAAAAGGACGCAGACCCAAAAGAACGCAGACCCAAAAGAACGCAGACCCAAAAGAACGCAGACCCAAAAGGACGCGGGCCATAAAGACGCAGACCCAAAAAGACGCGACCATATAGGCGCAAAAAATTATTTTGACATTTTATACTGATTATGTACCAATATTTTGAAAATGGTGATAGGGTTACTATCGAGTTCTTCGCACCTCTTTGCGGTAGATTAGACTTTACGCGGAGATTTGTTTTTTAAATTTGTTTTCTAAAGAAATATCAAAAACTAACACTAATCTAAGGACAGATCCACCTCTTCGCGGCAGATCCACCTCTTTGCGGCAGATTTAACTTTAAGCGGAGATTTGTTTGTTTCTAATTAGTTTTCTAAAGAAATATCAAAAACTAACACTAACCTAACGGCAGATCCACCTCTTCGCGGCAGATCCACCTCTTTGCGGCATATTTAACTTTACGCGGAGATTTATTTGATTTTAATTAGTTTTCTAAAGAAATATCAAAAACTAACCCTAACCTAACGACAGATCCACCTCTTCGCGGCAGATTCACCTCTTTGCGGCAGATTTAACTTTACGCAGAGATTTGTTTGTTTTCCATTTTGTTTTATTATTATGGCCGCGTCTTTTTGGTTCTGCGCCTTTCGGCCGCGTCCATTTGTCCGGCTCCGTTAAAATTCTTCCTGATAATAGTTGATGATTTCTAATCCATTCATAAGGTTTATTTTGCCCAGTGTTAATAATTTATTCCAAATGAAATCTTAAAATTCCTCCTGATATAGTACATATAATAGTTGATTTTTACATATAATAGATGATTTTTATCTATTCATGAAGTTTATTTTGCCCATCAGTTTAAAAGTTTACTCCAAATTAAGTTTTAAAGTCCCTCCTGATAATAGCTTGATTATAATATATTTCAAAAAATCTTTTCGAAGTAAACTGGAATAGCGGAAGGGGGGGGGGGATTCAATATAAGATTATAAAATTTCAAAGCGAGTAATCTAGTTTTTGCATTGGCAAGTGGTGTCCAAAAAAGCAATTAGTAGTACAATAAGTAACTGAGTATTTCGTAAAAAATTTTACAACTAGTTCACAGCACAGGCTTGATGTGATCGCTGATTGAGTTGCAGAACTTAAAGGAATTTCTTAGCTCGGTCTTTTGGCGAATATTGACACACTGTAGATCTAGATCATAATCTTTCTTGTTACATCTGCAAAATGAACTATCAACTGGAAATATTTACACAAAAATATGTGATTTTGAGGTCGCATTCTATTTTATAATTGTTATAGCGCGTTTTAGTTGTGAAATGTGGATTTTAGTTCTGAAGAAATGTTTTGCGGATTTCTTTGGTTATTCTAGAAATACAGATAGAAATCTCAATATTTCGGGGAGAGATAATCTGCAATTATTTTGATTAGAAATTACGATAGTACCATAACTGGGGCTTGAAAATAGTCGATATTTAAATTATTATCATTTAAAATCATCCTCCTTTTTTCTTAATTGCAAACTCTGAATAAATCAATATAATTTAATCCAGTTAAGGAATTAAAAATTTATACGCATTGTAATTTATAAAAAATTAAAAATAAGTATCGATTAAAAAATTAAAACTACTAAAATCAATTTCATACTTAATGGGTTCATGATACGCTTTCTTAAATCTTTTATAATTACTATATTGTAATTGACTAAATTATTGACAAAAATGACTCCCCCCCCCCCCCATTGACTATCTTGGTTATCTCCAAATGATCCAGATACTGAGAAATAATAACAACCTTATACTTATACAAAAATAAATAAACCACAAAGTTAACAGAAAAATGAATAAAACCTCATCACACCTTTCGAAAAAATGTACTTATAAAAGTTACTGAAACTAACCGTGGTGACAGAACGCTTTCTGATCTTTGTTATTAACTTATTATTACAATAGTTGTTACAGAATAAAAGTATACACAAATTTTTATTTTCTTCTTATGGAAAAAGTTGTCCCCACCTTCATAACAAATATGAAAGGGAATCGTTTACTCTAAGATCATTCGTAATTAAAGAATTAACAAAAAAATAAGGAGCTGAACAACTACACTCCAATTATGCTCCAATTCAGAATCGAGAAAGTTGGATGCACAAAGATGCACGTCTACAGCAAATTATCTTCTTCTTCTTTAACTTTTATGAAATAAATATACTCTGTTTAGTTGTGTTGAAGTTTATCTGTTTTCTTGAGCTATCTCTCCATTATTTTGGTGGCCTTCCTGGTGGACTACGTCTACTTGGTTTTCCTTTGAGAGCGATGCGTTGTAGCCTGCTGTTATCCATTCGTTTAACATGTGCGTGCCAGTATCGTCTACGTTGCCTTCCCTATTTGACGACGTCTTCTACTCCACACATATCTCTTTATTTCGTACTGTGTCCATACGAGACTTGTCCATACGAGCAAATTATAACCCAGTTAAACTAAGTAATTTCTCGCCACTTTTTCAGATAATCTTTATATTATTAATACAAATTTATAAATTGCTAGATGCAACCCTTAGCTGTATCGTCAGCAAAGATGGAAACTTTAGTTCACCCTGTTGAAGGTACGTCGTATGATAGGAGAGGATTGAGAACAATTCCTTGAGGAACGTCGCAATTAACTGAGTACAAGTTGGTGAAATAATTTTTTTGCTTTACCAAGAAATGTCTGCTACTTAAGATAGGATTTAAGAATCTGATAATAATGATTATCAGATTATTTTTTTATTATCAGCTTATGGAGAGCTTGACTATTGTATAGGAATGCAGCCGAAGAGTAGCCTTTGCTGTTCAGGTCGGTATTTATTTTTCTTAGCGATACCAAGAACCTGTTCGATCGTGCCATGCTGTGGACGGAAGCCGAACTACTTCTTAATTATAGTTACTAGCTATAATTTTGCGATTTTCTATTGTCGGATTCAACTTCTCGATTAAAGTTTTCCTAAATACCTTGGACAACATCGATAGGAAACTAATTGGTCCACGTGATTTGACATCATCATTATTTTCACCAAGTTTTGGGATCATTACAATCTATGCCCCTTTCCATTAGTTTGGGAAATGGTTCTTGTTGATGATGGTATTAAATATTTAGGGTATTGCTTAATCTCCTTTCCAGACAGTTCCTGCGGAACTTTCCCGGTGATAAGATCGAAACCGGATAATCTTCTTTGCGCTGATTAGATTTTTAATGGTTTTCTTCTTGTTTAATTAATTTTGAACTTTGGAAATGGTAAGTCAAGAGAATTCGTGAATATCGTTTTCTTCCTCTGCAGAATGTGATCATAGATTCGGTTGAAAAGTTTCGCACAAATACCCTGCAAAAACCTCTGCCTTTTGTTTGTCATTTCTACTCCACTTATTATTGTGATCCTTAATTTAGATTTTTAAGATAGTTCTGATTTCATTGGTTTCTGATATCTGCTAACTTTTATTGGCATCCTTGTTGAGTCTGGTCTTTATAATTATCACTAAGTGATAATTTTGGCCCTGAACTCAGGGTTGAAAGTAACACTTGAAGTAACACAAATCCTGCAAAACAATTAAATAACTACGTACTAAACAAGTTGCTATAACCCTAACCTAACTTATGTTATAACTAAACTTCGAACTACGTGAATTAAAATCATAATATGCAAATTAATGTAGAGCGTCCAATACGTTAAAAATGAGTATAAATGACTTTTTGTTGCTTTAGGCCCCAGTCTCTCCTACTTGATCGATCCATCTTGTACAGATAGTGTTCTTGTGTTTGACTCACATCAAATAAAAAAAAATCCTTTTTACTTCATGGATTCCAATAAGAACAGCAATAATTATCAAATCATCCATAGCTCTATAACCCCAGAATGGATTTCGGCTGCCTCTAAAATTTTCCTCCATTTTAAACGATCTTGGACGGATTTCCATCATGTGTCAGAGTCGACTTCCAGTACCCATCCTTACATATATCTGCACTGATGTCGTCTGGGCACCTCAGTGGCGGTTATTACTACCTTGTGGTGTTTCATTCCACACCATACTGATTAGCCTATGGTTATTTCCTTTAATCACGTTTCGTGCCCAACGTAGATAGAACACCAAATAGTTTAAAAATTAATTTAGATTTATTTTATTACCAATATTATTTAACGATACAATTAAAATATATTAGGAATTTTGATTTTTGATATTTTCTTCATAATTATTCTGCGCACGGTCTTGTTGAATTATTAATTTTTTGATAAGTATTTTATAAGTGTGTACATTTAACTGATGGCATTCTCAACAAATTTTTTTAAATAGATATTTCGTCTCAGATAAAAGATGAATACATTTATACAAACAATTTGTAATAAAAATTTTAATTTCTAAGCCACAAATAAGTCAAACAGTACATGGATTCCCGACCAAGGCCCAAGTAATTTAGTAGTAGATGGAGTTTGAATTTATGACTGTTAGTTCAGTAATTTCACAGATGCTTTACTTGCTTAATTATTATTAACACATAATTAATTATCTACTGCAGGTACTACAATTTTATTATATCTATTCTAATTAGAAAATTTAAGAAAATTAGTGTAGTACTGGTATTTTGCAATAAATTAGTGATTTCAAGAATGTTTTCATTCATAATCAATTCATTAATCTCAAAATATGGCACTTATTTTAAAATATACAGATGGTCTTCGAGAAAGACATTGGCAATATTATACATTTTTTAAATTTTATCCAATATTTTTTCACAATATCCAAAAAAACCGAGGGTTGACCATCCTGCGATTTTGTTGTATGTACAAGATGGTGCAAGTGTCCTCGATTGTTTATATTTGTCTGAAATTATTGCAATTTCCTTCAAATTTTAGGGCTGCTGGCAATTTTGCAATCCTTGCAAACAAAGAAGCCGAAAATATGGTTCGAATAGGTAATTAATTCCTGCAATGTAGTTTTTCGTATTGACTGGCTTAATTTCATGTTTAGAGAAAATTATCATTACACCAAAATTGAAGAGCACAAAATTCAGGTAAGCTGAAATTGTACAAGAATATGTACATATTTGAATGGCCTGAGCACGCCTGAGGAACCTCCAACACTTTATTTAGACTCTCCTAACTTTCAGCTTCTTCCCTAATTGGACTCACTTGCAACACACTTAATTTCAGCTTTATGAAAAATTTTCATCAGAACAAATTCCCTACAACATAAAGTATTTTAAGAGAATCCTACATTACATTTTTATAATAAAAATCAATGCCAGAAAACAGATATGCTTTATTATAAAAAATTGAACGACTTTGTTTGAATAATTCTCATTTTGATCAAAATTTTCTTTCATGTCATCTGAAGTGAATTCTGAAATATTTATTTTGTAGAGAATTTTTGTGGTCTTTAATTTTGGTCTAATGACAATTTTCCATAATGGACGAAAAACCACGTTGAAAGAACTGCAATTACTAATTGGGCAAGAGCCGAATGGGGTTTCAGGAAACTTTCGGGGGTTCATTCGAGCACTCAAATAGATTTGTAGGCTTCGTTCCCTGGACTATTTTGGGTCAACATTTTTCTTCAGTAAAAAACCCCATTTTAAATAATTTTTATATAAACAGTACTAAATTAAAAGGCAAATGTTATTAAAAAATTTCAATAGCATTCCACTGAGTTCTATCCCATTTTAATCCAGCCAATAATTTACAAAAGTATCTATCATAATAAATTATTATCTTCTACAAAAAAATTGTAATCCTAATAGGAAAGGCCTTGCGTAAAACTTCATAAACACAAACAATCTTGATTCTAACTCAAAAAAGATACTGGGTTTTAATATCCATTAACAGTAAGTTGAAACACTTAATGATGAAGTTAAATTAAAAACAGACATAAACCATTTAATTGCAAAGAGCTTGAGTACGTTCTTCCTTGTTTTTTATTTTATGCTTTAAAAATAAAACTTGAAAGATTGCAGTCCTAACTAAAGAAAACCGTAAAATGTCATAAATTGTTTTTACAAAAATAGCGTAACAGAGGCGTTAAAATAAATTGATTTGAACTGTGAGTTTATAAATACATAGGTACATGCAAATTTAAGCAAAATATAATTAGAAATACAATAACTACAACACAATTAGAAGAAATTTTTTTTAATTTCCATTTTTCATTTTCTGGAATGTCTCATTTATTATTTATAAACTTATAGTTAAAATTTCTTTATTTTAATGCTTCTGTTAAGTTATTTTTGTAAAGCATTTTTATGATTTACAAATGATGCGTGCTAAATCCGCTTACATTAAAATTTATTTTGTATAAAATAGTTTTCGGAATTTTCAGTGGTTTTTTACATGAAAACTCACTACTGCATTGTTTTTGGTCGTTTTCTTAATTTATTGTTAATTCCCATTTAAACTACTTTTACAATAATTGCTATAAATTATTCTGGATTTTTAACAAATTTTATTTGTAATTTATCATTATAATATCGGATATTTTTAATATTTTAATACTGAAGCAATTAATTTTGTATATAGTTATTTTCTTCTAACCTGCTACACACGTCATAAACACCTGAACCTATTACAGACAACCGATATCTTATATTGACGAATAAGAAAAAGTGTAGCAAAGACCTTTTTGCTTATAGAATTATAAACAATAATTCGTCCGGACTAAGTTAAGATGTCTATGACGTAAGTTCCCGGTTAGAAGATGACAACTATAAGTTGTTAATCCTATGCATTGTGTGTTGCCTATTCCTATGGATTAGTTTCTTTTGCTAAAGCCATAAATATTATTATAATAAAAAAATATTGGAAATATACACTCGAAGAATTGAACACAAAAGTGCCGCTTTGGACATCCAAACCAACGGTGTAATCATAACATTAAAAATTTAAATCCCTGTGCTGACATCAATTTTGTAAATCAATTTCAGATCATCAAAGCAAATTATTTTAAAAATCATTTCAGAAGGTAATTTTGTCAATCTATTTAATAAAAAGTTGACCTAAATTTCAAACATTTTGAATCACTAATTTGGGTTATTAGTATAATATAAAAATTGATAATAACGAATTGGAAACCCATAATTTATACTAATCCAGTTATAATAAATTGTTTATGCAATTAGTATTGATTTATGAAATAATGATGGCAAATTTTTAGTGTTGTGTAAAGCTGGGATTGTACAATTCGTTTTAGCGGGAGCGGTTTACCGGGAACATCCTTGAAGCTACCGGATTGTTTCAAAAGATATTCTATACATCCTTTTTATGCCGATCGCGCGTCGAATGGGAGATTTTGTAAATTTTAGAACAACATAGGCAAGTACGAAAACGCTTTTATGGTATTTTCAAATGTCAATTAATATCTTCCTGTTTCCTTGCACGCATTGTGTATATTTATAGATATTGTAATAATTAAATAAAACATTTCCGCACAACCGCACTATATAAACTTTCTGATTTAGAATAGTCGGCCTAAGCCTGGGATTATACAATGCGTTTTAGCGGGAGCGGTTTACCAGGGTCCATTTGGCAGGAACAGCACACATTGTTTTCAATCTGACTATCTCATCCCAGTTCTGCGGCAGATTACGACGGATGCGTCTCATCATTTTGTCGTTGAACGAGAAAACCACTATTTCCTGGAAAGCTTTCTCTCGTTTTTAGGTATATGATTACCATTTATATTGTATAAGGAATCAATAGATCAGGAAACATATCAAAAAAAAATTTGATACGTACCTACTTTGGTGTGTTGTAAAATTGAAAAAATTTCGCGATCGACATAAAATGTGTGTACAGAATATTTTTCCTTCCGCACACAGCTTTAATGCCTAGTTTATACAAGGCGAGCAGTACGATTATTCTGTTTAGCCCTCGAAGGAGCTGCAAGGATTCTACCGACTTCGTGTTTACATACGTCAATTAATCATATTAAGTGATTAAATGATTAAGTAAAGAGGGTTTCTGTATCTATTCACTTTCTTTGGCAATTTACTTAGCCTCTTCACTCAGATTGTTATTAAAAAATTTATTCACACGGGGTGAAAAATCACCTCGTATATACCAGGCATAAGTTTTGATAAAATTTTATTTTATGATCACCCTGCACCATTTTTCCCGTTTACTGGGATATGTATAATATACCGATTAATTTTAACTTTATAATACCCAACTGATTCCAAGTTTATACAGAATAAAATACTTTAAATCACAGGTGTTTAATTTCAGTAATTCATTGTATTATAAATATCGTTAAATAACATTTGTAACTTTATAATAATTGATCAATAATTGTTACTGTACTTCGACACCTCCCTATAGAAATATTTGATATATAATTGAATCTACATAAATACATATAAAGTGGTTTTCAGCAGCATTAACTTTTTATACAAAACGAATACGACATATAATTCAAGTTTTTATAATATTTATTAGCCCTTTTTTCGGTTAGGGAATTAATAATTCAAAATTTAACATACAAACTAAATGCGATACGTTGCTTTGTATGCACCACACAAACCTCTCTAGAACCGAATTTGTCGCCTATTTTCAAACAAATTCGGATCTACAGGGTAGATGTAGAGCATTAACATGTCGCTGATGAAATTTTCAGTGATTTTTTCATTGTGCTAAAACATAAAAATTAGTTACGCGTTAATTCTTTTATTTCATACAATATTTACCCTGCGTACCCTCATAGCTACCCTGGATACGATCTGCAGACCTATTCAATTTTTACCACGAAATTGGCAGGATATCACTTCAAAACCTGAAAATAAATTAGCTTTTAGTATTTAATAGAAATTGTAAAAACGTAAGAATATAAAATTTCTAACATTGATGCTATCTATTGCGAGGGGCGATAAACGTGAAAAATTAAGTTGGGGTGTCTCTTCTATACCTACTTACTATTTATGATAGCGTTTTTAACCGGATTTGCTTTTGTAGGGGCTTGCCTCGTCACAATAGAAGCTGGGCAATGTCACGTATATATTTTTTCCCAGTTATCCCAACCATTTTATATTTCAAAAATAAATTTATTATCGATTTCGTGGAGCTTTCAAACGAGATCCGACTATTTCTTCGTTTCCAGTTGATTTTGTTCATCGAATGAACAAACCAAATTACTTTTTATTTAATAAATCAATTTGTTATACGAAAAGGGTAATCACAAAAGCTCATACACAAATATTCCAGCTTCGTACGCCAACATCTGAACCTCATAATAAAAACAGCATTTTTACACTTCTAAAATCGATATAAAGGGGCTTATATTTTCAGGATAACGTTCATGATTTTATTTGTTCCGAAAGTAAAGCGAGAAGTTTTTATGTTTCCAAAATTAAAAGTTTATGAGCTTTAGCGAAAGTGAGTTTCGGGAATGTTAATTAAAAATTTGCAGTGGGCATATAATATATAAATTTGATATGAAATTTTTTTTTTTTTTGGGGTTTCGTAGAATAAATCGGCTACAAGTGCTACCATAACAGTTAACATAACGAATAATAAAAAGAAAAGGACGGCGTTTATTCTTGCACATTGCGAAGTAAATGACAGTTAATCTAAGGTTATATAAAAATACTTGACACAGAAAGTAAATGCCTGTTTGAAACAAAAGAGGGAGAAAAAATATGTGCCTATAAACATATAAACAGTGGAGACAGAGAAAGGGCCGAAAATTAGAAGTATAACGTTGACGAATACAGCTTACAGAATTTACGCTGATATTAAATGAAAAGAGAGACGAGGGATTTAAAAAGAAACTGCGGATAGGATTTAGAAAAATTGGAGAAAATGGAGCAACGAGCAATGTGTGTTTTCTAAATTAAGTCGTTGAGAGGAAAATTGCACGAAAAGAGGAAAGATGTATGCGGTTTTTATTGATCTGGAAGCTGCAGTTAAAACTGAAAAACGAAATATGCTTCGGGAGGTTATACGTATTGCGTAGACGAGGTTACGGAAACTTCCAACCAAATAGAAGAAAAAATGGGTTAATAATAGAAGCAACAAATAAAAAGTGACTGAAAGACAAAGCTGCAGAAGCAAAATGAAAAAATTAATGGAACAAATGATAGTCAAGACATCAAATAGAAGTTGAAAGAAATCCTAGATAATGGAATTGTATCATGATAGATTGTATTGTTAGGGTGAAGACTTCCTTCATACGTGTGGGTTTTACCGTTTTTGTTTATCGTAATTTTTTTTACCCTAGAAATATTTAAAAATTTCGTAAAAAAAATGCTTATGATTACTTTTTCAACTCATTAGCACAAAATATTATTTTAAATTGCAATTTTTCTGATAATTATAACATTAATTGCTACTGAAAAATTTCTGCTTACAAATTTTCATAGCTGTTATCAATAAATTTAAAAAACTTTTTAGCGATAATTACAAAAATCTAATTTTATAAAAAGCAACAGGTTTCTTTTGTTTGAAATTCGTTATTGCAAATATATTAGTCGAGTATTAATATTTCACTTACAAACTTTATCAACAGGATTACCTATTTAACCGTTGCTACGTTTGCAAGCTTATATTGATTTGCAATAACTTAACAAGGGTATTAATGAAGTACATGGGTAAGCTAAATTTGAGATGGCGGACCATTTAATGACTCAATTTATTTTTGTTCCAAATAGAATATGCGTTGAGAACGGAAATGTACAAATACAAATTTACAATTTTACATAGTACATAAGTTGCTAGCCGTTGAGATTAATCGTGCGCGGGCGGTTAGATAGCAGACTTCATGAACGCCCAACTTGGTTTAATACTATAATACAATGACTGTTTTCATTCAATGTTTTAAGCATTTAATTAAAATTATCATAAGTCAACTCGACTTAATTATCAATAGTTTTATTTTAGAAGTGACTGAAATTGGGAAGATTTATTGCTTTGATATAAATATAATTTTTAATAGTTGAACACTACGAAATATAATTTCGCATATTAAATGCTTACTAAATTATTAGTAATCTGTGAGTCAGCATAGTAATATAAAATTTTAGATTAAACGTTCAAAATTTAAATTAAGTAATTTACGTCAAATAAAAGTATGCTTGAAAATTATACAATGATGAAAAGTACGCAAGGGGGTCTTAATTTTTCATTTACTTAGATAACAATTTTTAAATTAAAAAAAATTGTTTTTATTATTCCGTATTTTGTTTGGCTTCGTTTCAAATTGTTGGTCATTTCGACCAGTTTCGGTTAAACTTGCAGAAGATCTCCGCTCCATACTCAACCGGTGGTCACAGCAATCCGCCGAGAAGCTGTGTAATTCATTTAAAAATGCAAATTTTGGAAAATTACAAAAAAAAAGTTGTTCGTAGGCTTCGCTCAGAGTATACAAATTTCAATTTACATTTTATAGCAGTATACGCCTAAAACAATTCACCTTTACGGTCATAAAAAAGGTCAATTTTGCGAGTTGAATTTATTCAAAAATCAATATTCACATTACGCAACTTAGATCTTCAAATCTCAGCAAAATTTAAATTTTATTCTGTGAGCGCACTTTATTTCATCGTGGAATTTTTTATTATATTTTTTGTAAAACGTAGAACATAAATAATAATACGCACTGGAATTTTTAATAATTTGACAAACAGAAAAATTTCAGTTCGTGCGAAGATTAAATTGTTTGTCTGAACAACAATTAATTTATTTATTACAAAGAAAAGGAAAGGTGCAGGAAGTTGGCAGTAGATGATTATTTTTTAGTAGCAAATTAAGAGAACAGAAAATACTTGACAATACCTACAAAAACAATGAAAAATTTTAACGAATTTCTGTAAAGCAGCCAAATTTTTTAAGTTGGCAAAGAATAAATAAGAACAGAAGTAACGGCCCACAATTATGTGATTAACAGTTTATATACATTTAGTTTTATCTTTTACTAACAAGACTAAAATATATGGACTGCATTTGGGTTTTCAATTAAATAAAATTAATTTGCTAAATGTATTAACACATGAAAGTGACTAAATGTATTATGAAAATGCGATGAAATAATTATTATATACTTGATTTTTTTTAAATTTTGAAAAATTATTCGAGCACCTCTGTTTCCTTCTAGCAGTAGTTGGAAACGAAAACTTTTTCAATTTATTAAACTCCCAGTGGACTTATATCCGTAGCAGTTGCTGTGATTATATCAGACGGTGCATTGCATTGTCTGGTATAATTATAAAATCTCTAGTATCTCTACAGTAGATTCCCAAAATCTTACGGGTAGAGCAATATCAATTGTACCATCCTGTACAAATATTAGAAATAAAAATTTTGCTCTTATATATTTCGACCATTCGACCTAATTTTACTCAATCTCGGCCTCATTCTTATGAAATAAAATATTTTGAACTCATTCAGATTACCGCAAAGATAAATAAAATGTCTTTGATCAAAAGTTATTTGAAACTTCGAATGATTTAAATTTTTTAAACTATTTTTAGAAAGCAGAATTTTTCAAGATGATTACAAATTAAAAATTCTAATTATAATATTCCTAGTTCTTAGTGTGATATAGATCTCGTAATCGTGTGAAAGTGTTAAAAAGTTAAAAATATTGATACAGGGTAATTATGTCTAATTTTAGGAAATAAAAACAAAACTTTTTAATTGAGGTTTTTATGTGCAGATCTGAGTTAAAATTAGTTGATCATAAAAATGGTATTGTTAGTACCGTAATAAAAACATAAAAAGTGTAATAAATTTACGAAGTTAATAATCCATACCTCAGTGTTTCCACGTGTAGTCAAGTTCAGGTGCAAATCAGAGACGAGTAAATAATGGAGTGTAAACACGTCCATCAATGTTGCACTTTTCTTGTAACTATCACGCATCTTGTTGACAGAGATGGTGCCATGGCCTATGACATTCGGTTGTGACATGTCGAGATGCAAGCATAGGGTGGGGATTTGGGGGAGCTCTTGATGCTCGATCGATCGCTTCACGCCCAGTTTTCCCGCGCACAATTGGATGTTGCGCGTTTCTCAAAATCTCCGGTGCGCCACAATACCATCCCAAATGAAATGTGAAGGATCTCAGTCCTTAGGGTTCCGTAATCCAAGGACTCCTTTGAGAATTCATGCTTCAGTGAATATTTCGTGAACTACTCAACCACCTAAAATTCAGAATATTTAGATAGGAACACAAAAACAATTTAGACGTGACTTCTCTATTCCTATGAATACCAAAATTGAAATACGCTAAAGCAGTTTTTACAATGTAATAAATTTTGTAGTAAACGTCACCTCTTAATTGAACGCATTATCATTTCGAACCTATCGCGATAGATTAATTCAGTATCTTTAGGGGTTGCGAAGTTTCAGGAAACGAAATTTTCTTTCGGTTTGCAAATTTTCTTGTTCATCAAGGCTCAATTTTTCTTCGCTAATTTTTGTTCATTATTTGTATTTTAAGTGCTAGGGCTGTTATGGAAGCTAATTATATAATATTATATATTTTTGCAATTTGTTTCTTTTGTTGAGTTAAATTTAGTATTTCCTGTTCAGGAATGTAATGACCTACATGTATAATTAATGTAATATGAAAACGTAATGATATCATCATTAATAAGCACATAACAATTTTTTTAAATAGAACCAAGTCGGATCAAGAGATATTTGTACCAGTGGCGTACGGTATGGTACATGAACATAAAAAGTTTTTCAGGAATATGATTCAATTTCTAATAAAATTTTAAACACAACTTGGTAACTACGTAAAATATCGACTTATTAAGTGTTACATCGTGACTCGAACTATAACCTAATTTTTAAAAAATACATAAAATTTTAAATAATATGTAAAACGTAACGTAGTCACGTTAAAAGTGAATTTAATTTACTTAAATGTATAATACGCCCAAATTTACTCACCAATGCAGAAACGATTTATTTTGTATAAACCATGATGCATACCATCGAAATCAACCGGTTTTAAAAAATACCCCGTACTTCAGAAATGTGTTATGCCTCGATACCTAAAAATAAAAAGATATTCACACGTTAATAGCTGTTGCTATGTTAAAATTAATAAATTATTAATTAGTATGGCAAAATTAACATTTTTATTTGAGTATTCTTAAAATAAAAACAATTAAAAATTTAAATTTTTACAGTTATTTTTGTGTTTTCAAAATTAGTAAATTGCTTCTACCACATTTCCGCTTAGAAAATCTCAATCCTGCACTGAAAGGGTTATCAGTGGGCTCAGACATTGCTTAATGCTCGGATAATACAGTTTCCCAGGACAGATCTATTACGTTTCCTTTTATTTAATGCATAAGGGAGAAGCAAGAACCACTTTAGGGATATAGTTAAATTAAATTTTCAGTTTATTCGATCCATATCGAGAGATTTTAAAAGGAAAAGCTACATATTTGCGTCTGTATATTCCAAGTAATAATTTTTTTGTAGGAAATATTGGAAAACCGAACCTACAATTTATTAATTATTCCCACGTTTCGGGTATTTTTTTACCTAAGAAGAATAGAAAAATTAAAGAAAATGTTACTGATGAGAGAAACTATTTTTTGTAGCCTTGATAATGGGCGAATAAACACCCGAAACGTCGAACCGATTAATTTAATTGTTTTTATTGATCCCCTATCTTAAGCAATTACTTACACAAATAGCAAATACAAGGTCAAATACTTAAATACATTAATTCTGTATAATGCGGAAATGAATATTCAGTAAATAAAACTATTTGTTAAAAAATCACTGGAGATCAGTTGACTCAACAGAAGGATCCTTTAAAACGAGGACACTTAATCTAGCTCAGTTTAAAATAATTCCGGGTTTTAGTTGGATTCTGAAAATTTAAACTCTCGGTTTATAGCTTCCCTTAAAGGTGGTAGTAGCTTAGCCAAATATAGAATTTTTATTTTACATATCTAGAAGTGGAAGCATTCAATACGATAAATACCAAGTCAGCGGAGTGAGCGTTCAATGAATTTGTGTTTCCTTTGTTAGCATATCAACTTTAACAAAAGTAGTAGATGACATAGTTCGGCTACATCCTTCTCCAATACTTGGCAACAGATAGACGAAAATTCTGAAATTTCAGCTTTTCTAATAATCTATGACCCTAGTTTGCACGATCCAGCAAATTTCCTCGGCCAGTACGCAAAGCACTGATGCGAAAAGTTTTATTACCCCTTAACAACTTGCACAAAATTTTAAAATGCAATACAATTGGCTTCTCCTAAGTGCCTCAAAGTGTTAAAGACATCTAACTTTTGTGTTTCTGTGAATCTTCCGAGATAAAATTTTACGAGAAGCTAACTTATCAAAACTTTAGTAATTTGAAACTTGAAAGATCCGAAGTTATATTTGGTGTAAGTTAGGAAAATTGCTTCAATATGCTTGTATGGTGTATGCAACATTTTGGAATAAAATTAATTAAACGGTCACAAAAATGAAAATATTTTTATGCAAATTTCTTAGCGTGATTGTCAAAATACGTAGGAAATTTGAATAATTCGCGTTTTTCACTTTACATAAAAGTACACGTAAATATGGGGAACTTGAAAACTTCGTGATACGGAATAAAATTTAATGTGTTAATGAATGTGCAATTTTATTAGGTCGTTGAAAATTACAAATTAGTATCAATTTTCACATTTTGAATGGTAAGAAATGCAAATTCGTTTGCTATTTTTGGAACCTGACAAGTAAAAATTACTTCTAATGTCAAGTTCTTCTAGTTTTGCTTATTTTAATTAATCCAATTAAAATAAAAACCGTTTATTTTTGTACTTGGGTCACCCGAAAGTAATCTAAAAATTACTGCGCCTAAAACTCTTAATTATAATAAATTAGTTAATTATCAAACTTGCAGTAGGTACCTCCCAGCATAAATTGCAAACAAGTAACAACAAAAATTAATTTTAATAAACAATGCTATGTTAGGTGGGTATTTAGCTAATAAAAACTAATTAACTTGCGCTTTCTTACCTTACGTGATTAATTATTTTGTAAATGTTCAAATACTTTTTAATTTAATTTGAAAATGGTCCGACCCAAAACTAGATTGTTGAACAGGCCTAACGGTTTGCACAAAAATTAGGCGCACCAATAAATTCCAATATTCTTTCTCATCAACTTTTGTTAAACTTTGTGAAAGTTATTTTATTGCTGTTATTAGAAGTTTTAACCTTACTTTCGTTACGGTAAAGTAATATCTCCAACAGTTGTAAAATTTATTTGAAGACATTTTTCTATTATGGTGAGGTGACTGAACGCAAAATTTCGTTTGCAAAATTTAACATGTTGTGTTTAGGGAAATTGGAAGGGTAATTAGCACGGAAATTGGAGTGATTGTAATGATTTGTATAAATATCACAGTTTCTTGATCTATCTTGACCTGCACAACACGGTATTGTTAAGTGTAATAGAATACAGATAGTGCATGACACAGCGCAATTCCAACCCCGACCTGTCCTAACTTACACTAAGATTAATGACATTTGGTTACAAACATTAAGTAAGTGTACAGTATTCACAGATGTTGACCTGGTCTAAACAGTTTCATGAAAAATGTACAAGTCACCATCCAATTATTGAACAATACCGTCGTTTGAAACTTCTGCAATTTTTACTTCGTAATGGTTTCAATGGCTCTGGAATTTGATGCAATAATTTGATTAACCAAAAATTCAAAGTCAACGATCTTTTGTTATGATCATTAAATTTTCATATTAGCGTGTAACCCACCAAGCAAAGGAACCCATTCGAATTAAGTACAAGAAAATTGTGAGAAAATGAATTATTTATGTTTAAATAAATAGGTAAAACTTGGCTTCTTCAAAAATAAATCATTAAGATTGCATTGGGTCATTGCCAATGTCCTCATTTTTAACATAGTTGTCATTAACCTTCCAATTGGGCACCCACTTTTAAAATTATAATTATGCTGACAATGAAAAAGTCTAAGTGAGGTTAAGAACCCTGGAGGAATTGCAAAAATCTGGGGATGTTCGTAGAAGAAAAGTAAGTTTATTAGTGTAATAATTAGCAAAACTAGAAAAAAATTTATGGCTATTTTGTGGGAGCACTACTACACCTTCTTCGTTTTCTAATGTATCGCTTTCTTAATTAAGTGCCATTAAGTTTACGACCACTTAAGCTGTTGCTGTTTTCGTTTCTCTTTTCTGCAAATTTATTAAGCAAATACTTATAGTACTTTTTTTCTTAAAAGGCTAAAGCGGTGCCTTCATCGTAAGTTCAACTAAAATTATTGTTTTGGCATTGGAAACAAACCAATAACTCATCTCATCGATAAGTTCAATAAAAAAGACAAAAGGTTTTTTTTATTAATTTCTTTAAAAGGATTTTAAAGATTCTTTTGAAAGGTCTCATTTTGCTTTTAGCTTTCTAAGCTTTGTTGAGAAACAATAGTTCGTCAATAAAGCTTTCACAAGAAAAACAAAGTTTAAATTTTATTGCTTTCAAAATTTATTAATAGACTTCTGTAAAAGCTACAAGCTTAACCCTAAAGCAGGCACGTCTGTTTTCGGAATACGGTCCTATTTTGCAGTATATTCAAAGAGAAATTGCACGTCTTCAGTTTTAGATTAGACAACAAATCCTTACACCATGTAAGGTTACAGAACGGAAATTCAGGATTAAAATCTCTCGATATATATGATCAACACTCAATTTACATAGTACCCATATTTACATAAGTAAGTGTGGCCAATTGATGAGAAGTCAATATACACGTTCCGACAGTATAATATACAAAGAAATTTTTAAAGCCTCCAATTAAAAGTAGTGAATATAAAAATGTTGTATAATAATTTACTGCCCATACCTACATGAACGATATGAACATAAATAATAATTTATTCCAATAAACGCCCACCAGTGAATCATCGCTTGGACCGATTAATGTTGAAAAAACACGGGTACAGCAAAATGTGGAAGATAAATTGACAAAATAGGTTAACACGAAAGATTACTATACTGTCTATGATCGTTCACATTATAAAATCATGTTTCCAAACGATATTTCATGTTGCATTATTAATTGGAAAAGTTATTTTAGTCGGGGAGCCACCAAAAAAGGTTCCTGCTACCACGTTATAAAAACTATTAGAAAAGATCATCGTTCCATTAAAAAATTTATCGTATTATCTATATAACCAATTTTACGCAAAAAGGGACGTTCTGAAAAAGTGCTTAAAATCGCATCCTTGTGTACTCGATGTATTTATGCTATCTCGATGTTATTGATAGATTTCAAGTTTCCTTAAATTTATTTTATCACTATTATATTAACATAACATATTCATGTATTTACTTTTAGTGGCGTTTTTTCTAAACTGTAGATTTATGTTGATTTTTTCTTTTATAAAAGGCCTATCAGAAATGAACGGAAAATTACAATTTTTTTCAATTTATTTATAATTTTTTTTCATTATTTAGCAGAATTGACATAATATTTATTTTAAATCTCGTAACTGGATTAGTTATCCACTATTATTATTATCATCAAAAAATAATTATATAATGCCTAGTTATTAATTTCATTAAAATAATTTTTATTTTATTTAAATTTTATTAGTTTTATTTTTTCCATTGTTTTCATGTTATTAACCCCTTATATTTTTTGTTTATATTTAGAGGTATGTTTGAACTTTGATTACCTTTATTTTACATGTTTTAAATATTCTGAAACCAGGGACGGACTACCATCAAAATTATGGCGCGTAAAGTATTTTAAACCTCGATGATGAATATAATAAAAATAAGGAAACCAATATTTACGCATTGGGGATATTACCTACATCACATAGGATAAATTAAAATTGGTTGAAATATTTTTAGGTATTTATAGAATTGTGGGAGCGATTTTTGGTTCAGGTACCTGAAGAAAGTAAACCCACCGTCGTGTCAGGCAATTTTTGAAGAATAGCAGTAAACGATGTTTACACAAGAGAATTTGGGATCTGTGGGTTCTAACCTCTATCGTGGTACGGTTTTCACGTAATACTTTACGGCTCGTGGAATGTTTCTCTATCGAGAATGTACGCCTTGGTCTTCAATTGCGATAAGCCAAGCCTGCTTTACAAGGGCAACTCCGAAATTTAACGGCTGTAAATAGCATAGCGACACCTGCCCAACTTGGGTGTCCGTCCGATTAAAGAAATGTGAGGCAAAGTCTCGGAATTCTGTATTAACCAAGAAACAGGTTCAGTTTTGGTTTACTAAAGAGTTACGAGTCTAAACTTTTTCATCTTCTTGGTCAGAGTTTTTTAGATCTAATTTTGAATATCTCTTCAAAATCTCTCAATTTTTCCTTATTAGATGCCTTTTGCATTCAGTTGAGTCTTACCACAAGTTTGATATCATTTACCCATCTCATTGGCGGTCTTCCCCTGGGTCTTGTTAATGTGCATGGTCTCCATGTCAACATGGCTTTGCTCCATCAATCCAAATCTCGTTTTGCCACGTGCCTACATATGACCACTTAAGTTTTGTTGCTCTTACCATTATTTTTTTTCAAAGTTGAGTGGAGTTAAGTCTCCAAATAACTACGGGTAATCCTAAACCCTCTTAATTTACAGGTATCTTATTCTAAATCTGCCATTAAAGGTAACCATTATTTATAGATAAAACATTGGCTTTGCCTTTGTCTTATTGATAAGGTTGAGTATTGTGGACTCACTTTTTAATGTCGATATGAACGACTAAAATTTTTTGAAATGGTTTGGCTAGATATTACCATTCCTAACATATTGCGGGTTGGTAGGAGATGAAAGTTAAAAGTTAATATGAAATTATTTAAAAAAATTCAAGTTAAGTAAACTAACAAAACTACAATTTGCTAGAATAAGATAAAATTGTTTATAAACTGGGTGGTCAGTTGACCACCAAAGTATAGGAAATTAACATGGTAAATCGGCGTTCCTGTTTCCCATTGTAATGGATATATCCATTACAATTGTTATAACAATGAAAACTGTTGTACCAATTCAAACAGAAGAACGAGAAGGACGAGAAGATACTCAACACTTAAACGTAAGAATAAATTGAGCGCTTTTAAAAGATACGGCTTGCCTTGGGAAAATAATCGCCTTCAAATGACAAATCAAATCTATCCGTGTAATTTCTAAGCGAGCATTTCTCCAAAGAAAGCCATATTTCTAAAACAGCGGTTAATTTACGCTTGCAATAATGAAAAAGGAAATAAAAAGTATCGGGTATCTGGAAATCTGAAATTTAAAAAAATTGATTTACCTACCATGTTATTCCCTATGTTGGAATGGTCGACTTACCACCAGGTATAAACCATGACAGTATCAGAAATTAAGTTTGTTACATTTTTACCGAAAGCGACATTTTGTAATTTGTAATTTGTTAGATAAACTTATTTTAATTATTATTTTGATATCTCGTTAGTTTGATTTAAATTATGTAGTAGATGTAATAGACCAGTGCAGAAGCCTTTGAAAATGATAAAAAGTGATCAAAAATAGCAGTAGGATGAAACCCATTGGAAAAGGAAGAGAATATAACAAAAACGAAAGGAAAAATAATTTACGGGCGATCTGAGGTCGGGAAGTGGAAGGGGGTGAGTTTTAAGGGTAGAAAACTGTTTTTCTCGATTTCCGGCAAAACCACAAGTCCTATGGAAAAAAGT
The DNA here is from genome assembly GCA_932274525.1 of Podabrus alpinus. Classification (NCBI taxonomy): domain Eukaryota; kingdom Metazoa; phylum Arthropoda; class Insecta; order Coleoptera; family Cantharidae; genus Podabrus; species Podabrus alpinus. The sequence goes on from OW026453.1 coordinate 24,977,068, forward strand.
TAAATGGCAAAGTTGTAGGTAATAAAAAGATCTACAACTTTTGTATTTACACTTTTTTCACATAACCTCAAAATTTATGTGAAAAATTTAAATAACCAAGTTTTTGGTTTTTAATTTTTATCTTTTACAAAAAAAAATTTTTTTTCACGAAATTTTGTGAAAACTTACCTTTTTATGTCCCAAACACACTGTAATTTTTTTGATTTAAAATATTTATTTTTTCACCTTATTTTGACTTAATATCGAAAAAGCACCCTAATTTTCAATCGAAAATTCTCGCGTCAAAATATCTGCTATTTTAAAAAACTCGGTGGGCTTTTTGTTCGTTGAAATCTCTACTTTTCGATGGTGTAAAAAAAATATACATTACTATGGTAAATATTCTCAAAAAATGCAAAGAAACGAAAACAACTCGAATCAGAAATTTTTTTTTTCTTAAATCATCATGTACAATTTTGAGCTATTTATTAAAATTTATACTTTAATTACTCGAAAAACGTAAGATTCCGTGTTACATTGATAAACAAAAAATTGCAAGTCGAAATAAACAACATCGTTCATGAAAATACACGTGCAGGCTGAGTTACTTTAAGAGAATTGTGACAAAGCTTAAAATTTTCGGATTCGAGTTTTTTTCGTTTCTTTTCATTTTTGAGAATATTTACCATAGTAATGTATATTTTTTTTTACACCATCGAAAAGTAGAGATTTCAAGGAACAAAACGCCCACCGAGTTTTTTAAAAAAGCAGATATTTTGATGCGAGAATTTTCGATTGAAAATTAGGGTGCTTTTTCGATATTAAGTCAAAATAAGGTGAAAAAATAAATATTTTAAATCAAAAAAATTACAGTGTGTTTGGGACATAAAAAGGTAAGTTTTCACAAAATTTCGTGAAAAAAAATTTTTTTTTGTAAAAGATAAAAATTAAAAACCAAAAACTTGGTTATTTGAATTTTTCACCTAAATTTTGAGGTTATGTGAAAAAAGTGTAAATACAAAAGTTGTAGATCTTTTTATTACCTACAACTTTGCCATTTAACTTTTTTCCATAGTACTTGTGGTTTTGCCGGAAATCGAGAAAAACAGTTTTCTACCCTTAAAACTCACCCCCTTCCACTTCCCGACCTCAGATCGCCCGTAAATTATTTTTCCTTTTATTTTTGTTATATTCTCTTCCTTTTCCAATGGGTTTCATCCTACTGCTATTTTTTTCGGTTTCAAAAATTATCGGCACTGGTCTATAATGTGTAATAAATTAAAAAACTTCAAAGAAATTTAAAAAATTTTAAGGTGTACTTTATATTAAAAACTTTTTTCCCAATATCTCATTTTAATTGTAGGTAATTATTTCAATATTATACTCATAATATAAAAAGCTTAAATAAAAGCGAAAAGCGTGTTAGGGTTACATATTATACATAAAGATAACACATACATAAAGAAACATAAAGATATTATGTCAAGATTGAATTTCATATTAGAACACTAAATAATACTCCAATTTCCATTTACCTCCATGAAAGGTCTGGGTAGGAGTAAGTCAAGGAAAGGTTTCCTGTTAAATAAAAAATTAATTTTTTACATTGACCCACCCCCCTCTTGGCCAATTGATGCGATGTGTAAAGTATAATCCCATTTATTATAAAATAATCACTATTTTCAGAATAATTAGTTTGTTAATAAATTATTGATCATTAGTTGTTGCTGTAAACTTAAGAAAAACATTTGCATAAAATTTTTTATTCATTCTCAAATATCTTTATACGATATCAATGGATAAACCATTTTATTTAGGGATAAACCCACAATTATCTTTTTTTATCTCATTAATTTATTATTATTAATTTAATTAATTTGGGCCTGGTACTCTGAACTCTCTGAAAGAAAGTTCAGGGATTAGTACCGTGTCTCCATTTCTAGTTTCCATTTTTCTCTATAGAATAAACAGAGTCTTCGAGCCCTTTAGCTTGCATCACTCCCTTATTTTATCACTCCAGCTTCTTCTCGGGTGTCCTCTCTCTCCTCTTTTTAGGGGAATCTATTCTAAAATCCTTCTGGGTCACCTATCTTCGTCCATTCGTTTCGTATGTCCATACCACACGAGTTGGCTTCTCTCGATTTCCTGTACGATATTACTTTCCACCTCCATAACTTCTCCATAGCTTCGTCTTAGAAAATCGATTTCCGCACCTAATAATTTTGCTTCATTGGTCTTATTCACGTCCCAGACGTCTGCTCCATATAATCATATGCTTTGGATGATACTAACTAGCACATAGCTTCTTTTCTTATGGTTTTCTTCCATAGCACTGAATTGAGGCATCTTACAGCAGTTCTAGTTTGATTTATTCTGTGGATTATTTCTTCACCACTATTTCCCAGTTTTTTCAACGTTACACTTAGATATTTGCATTTCTCTACTCTTTTAATGAAACTCTTTTCGAGAGGTAATTTACTAATTCAGAATAAATATCTCCTTTACGTATTCCCATTCCTTATAGATTTTTTGTCCAGCCATTTAGGGCTCTGTTTAAGTAGATCTTAAATAAGGTAGAGGATAGACGGAAACCTTGTCTAAGGCCGTTTGTGGTATTAAAACTTTTCGTTACTCCATTGCTAGCTTTTACTTTTATTTTATATTTTTAATTTCTGTAATACTTTTTATTGGCGTCAATTCAATCTGGGTTGATATTAAGATTTACCATTTGTTTCCACAGTCGCGATATTACAGCTGTATGGGTGGTTCTACAGTAACTATTTAGATAAGAACAGTGACGACAAGAAGGACCAAATTTTTGCAACAACTTTCCAGTTTTTGATCGATGTAAAGAAAACAATTTTCTACTTACACTTATAGATTTTGCCGATTTATAGTCAAAACTTGATTGATTACTCATATCGATCGAAAAATTATGATAGTTTTTAAAAATGTTAATTCTCACACTTCATTTACATACTACATGCCTATCGCGAAATTTATCGGTATGGGAATATATTATTATTTTATGTATTTTAACCATAATAAATATGTTTTCCTGCGCACTTATCTTTAAACTGCATGCAATAATATTCCTATGCCAATAAATTATGTGATAGGCATGTAAATGAACTGTGAAAATTAATATTTTTAAAAACTATCATAATTTTTCAACAGATAAAGTAATCAAGCACGTTTTGAGTATAAATCGGCAAAATCCAAGTGTAAGTAGATCATGTTTTTTTTGGCATCGATCAGAAACTGAAAAGAAATTGAAAACTAGGTTTCTATCTCCTTAATTTTTATTTATAAAATCGCGAAGAACTAAAAAAAAATTCATTGAAATCATTATCAATAATCTAAATGTTTTCCATAGAGACCGTATGTACCATGCGATTCACGCAATCAATCAAAAATCAGATACCTATTGTCGTCAAAGTCTCCATACAGTCACTGTAGGTATCTCTATTTCGTTGAGTTGTTTTTTCAATGCTATTTAATGGTGAATATCTTATCAATTGTAAATCGTTCCGTCCGGAAATTTCGCTGGTTGTTTCATTTTTATTTCAATTTTTAATATTCAAATATATAACAAAGTACTTTTTATTATAAATTCATTGATTTTGTGTTTGGCTCTTAGGCTGATTCTTTCTGGCGATTGAATATTCAAGTTGTGCGGCCTAAAGGCCGTATTGGAGGAACGAGTCGATTTAGAGTTACAGTCATACAGACCAATTTAGGCTATTTTATCATGTAGATTAAATGATCAAAAATTTTGGAAAGATAATAATTATGCTAATTTCAACAGCACAGGGTGCAAAGTCACAAAAAGTTAGTAAATATTCAAATTTTAATTTGCAGTTACTCAAACCTTTGTATAACCAACCTTAGGGTACGTTTATGTTGGAGCTGCGATAAACGATAAGAGCGACGATACTAGCGAAGCAAAGAAAATGATGTCATTATTTTATATGCAGGTGTTTATATTGGAGCGAAGCTTTGAGCAACGCTTGGCAGCAGAGCAACGAGTAGGGTATGTTTATGTTGGAGCTGCGATAAACGATAAGAGCGACGATACTAGCGAAGCAAAGAAAATGATGTCATTATTTTATATGCAGGTGTTTATATTGGAGCGATGCGTTGAGACACGCTTGGCAGCCGAGCAACGATAAGAGCGGCGCTAATTGTACTGCCTATTTTCTTTGCTTTTATCAGGTGTCATTAGCCGCTTTTCGGATAAAATTGGTCTACTATGACAATTTCTCCATCTTTTTTCAATCCCATCAGAGATGTGCGAAAGTATGTAATCAAAGGTATCTATTCTCATTCTCATATATTCCATAAATTTTGCAGGGTGTTGCCTTAATTGTTTGCAAAGATGATGATATTCTCCAAACATGTACCTTTGGGTATTTCTAGGGTGCGCAGAGCATTTGCGCTTTTTATTAGCACTTTCAACAATATAATACTTTACGGCATTTGAAGTTAAAAGTATTTCTTCTTCAGAATCACTCATTTTTAAACAAAATATTTTTAATTAATTGGTTTGATTTAGATAATAAATGAAACATCACCTACAAAGCAGAGATCGTCGCTATTGTCGAAGCTCCACTATAAACTGCATATCATAGAAATGAATTTTGCGCTGCTCTTGTCGCTGCTCTCATCGCTGCTCTTATCGTTTATCGCAGCTCCAACATAAACGCCTATTGTCGAAGCTCCACTATAAACTGCATATCATAGAAATGAATTTTGCGCTGCTCTTGTCGCTGCTCTTATCGCTGCTCTCATCGCTGCTCTCATCGCTGCTCTTATCGTTTATCGCAGCTCCAACATAAACGTACCCTTAGATTGCTTAGATTAGGGGCATATTATCTGGATTCCGTTACTTTATGTTATGGTTTTATCGGTTATGTACCAAAAATTTAAACAAATAATATTTATAACAAGCACAAAATTGACAGTATAAATTATGAAAGTGTTAATATTACCGCTGTTTCTTGACGAGAATGACTAATCAGGCCACATTGTCTAATTTGATATATGGTATAATGACGTAATAAAATGAATATAAGGGACCAAGTAAAGCAATTAAGCAAGCAATGAAGAACCTAAGGGTACGTTTATGTTGGAGCTGCGATAAACGATAAGAGCAGCGATGAGAGCAGCGATGAGAGCAGCGATGAGAGCAGCGATAAGAGCAGCGACAAGAGCAGCGCAAAATTCATTTCTATGATATGCAGTTTATAGTGGAGCTTCGACAATAGGCGTTTATGTTGGAGCTGCGATAAACGATAAGAGCAGCGATGAGAGCAGCGACAAGAGCAGCGCAAAATTCATTTCTATGATATGCAGTTTATAGTGGAGCTTCGACAATAGCGACGATCTCTGCTTTGTAGGTGATGTTTCATTTATTATCTAAATCAAACCAATTAATTAAAAATATTTTGTTTAAAAATGAGTGATTCTGAAGAAGAAATACTTTTAACTTCAAATGCCGTAAAGTATTATATTGTTGAAAGTGCTAATAAAAAGCGCAAATGCTCTGCGCACCCTAGAAATACCCAAAGGTACATGTTTGGAGAATATCATCATCTTTGCAAACAATTAAGGCAACACCCTGCAAAATTTATGGAATATATGAGAATGAGAATAGATACCTTTGATTACATACTTTCGCACATCTCTGATGGGATTGAAAAAAGATGGAGAAATTGTCATAGTAGACCAATTTTATCCGAAAAGCGGCTAATGACACCTGATAAAAGCAAAGAAAATAGGCAGTACAATTAGCGCCGCTCTTATCGTTGCTCGGCTGCCAAGCGTGTCTCAACGCATCGCTCCAATATAAACATCTGCATATAAAATAATGACATCATTTTCTTTGCTTCGCTAGTATCGTCGCTCTTATCGTTTATCGCAGCTCCAACATAAACATACCCTACTCGTTGCTCTGCTGCCAAGCGTTGCTCAAAGCTTCGCTCCAATATAAACACCTGCATATAAAATAATGACATCATTTTCTTTGCTTCGCTAGTATCGTCGCTCTTATCGTTTATCGCAGCTCCAACATAAACGTACCCTTAGAACGTGGTTCTCGATGACAACAACAGAGCTTTTTCGCACGGCAGTAAATAAAATAATTATAGCCAATATGATAGCCAACATCCGGAACGGATAGGCACCAGAAGAAGAAGAAGAAGTAAAGCAATTATACCAATATCGAATTACTGATGAATAAACTGTAAAAGGAAAAATTATTTATATTTTACCATAGGAAAGCCCTGGGGTTCCTGATTTTCGGGGCCCCATTCTTTTGCGTGCTAAATAGTGCTAAATACTTTGAATTTATTGCTCTTATTGATTACCCAAGTAACATCAACGTCGGTTTTATACCGGTATACCATTGAAGTATAACGAATATGTACATATATTTTCATACCTGAAAATTAAGTACCAAAATGGTACCTAAGCGGCACATAAATTTTAGTTCATATTTACACTGTACTGTTTAGGTATAGTTTCAATGTACATATTTTCGGACCGTTATTCTGAAGGCAATTGTTGTATCGGATCGGCATTGAAATTTTATTAGCTAAAATATATTTGAACATACGGTACCGTTTAGGTAATGTTTTGATCGTTTTGTTTTGTTACTATAAAAGCGATATCTAACATGTACATGTATTTTATAAGATGGAATGTACGATATTTCCATCACCGGTTTGATACCTTAAAGTACAGTTTAAATAGTAATGTTTTAGTTGCTACAATTCCGGTATATAATATGTAAAGATGCTTTATTGGTTAAATTTTATGATTTTTACCTCACCGTTTTGATATTGTTCAACATAATAATATTTGTCCATGACAGGTTTAATAAGTACATAATAACATATTATGAAATATATTATATAATATAATAATTTTTATTAATATTAAAATGTGAAACATACGTAACATTAAAATATTTATTATAAAAATAAGTAATTTAAAGATCAATGAATTTTAATTACGTTTTAAAACAGTTGTAACCAATCAGAACGAAGAAAAATTTCACCGTTAGCAAAACTCTTGTTTCTCATTGGTTACAAATTATTATACGCATTTTATATTACAATTATTACCTGAAAATTAAGTACCAAAATGGTACCTAAGCGGCACATAAATTTTAGTTCATATTTACACTGTACTGTTTAGGTATAGTTTCAATGTACATATTTTCGCACCGTTATTCTGAATGCAATTGCTTTATCGGATCGGCACTGAAAGTTTATTAACTAAAATATAGTTGAACATACGGTACCGATTAGGTAATGTTTTAATCGTTTCGTTTTGTTACAATAAAAGCAATGTCTAACATATACAGGTATTTTATAAGATGGACGGTACGATATTTTCATCACCGGTTTGATACCTGAAAGTGTAGATTAAATAGTAAAGTTTCAGTCGCTTACAATTCCGGTATATAATATGTAAAGATGATTTATTAGTTAAACTTTGTGATATTTATTTCACGGTTTTGATATTGTCCATGACTACTTTAATAAGTACATAATAAAATATTATGAAATATATACTCGTAGATATAATATAATAATTTTATAAATAAAAATCCGTCTTATTCTCCAAAATCCCTTTTTATTAAATTAAATTTCGAGACGCGCTTTTTATAATTTTTATTAATATTGAAATGTAAAAAATATGTAACATTATAGTTATTTATGTATCAAGATTATGTATAAAAAAAAATTTCGCCGTTAGAAAAACTCTTGTTTCTGATTGGTTACAAATTATGATAAGCATTTTATATTACAATAATTATTATATGAGATATTATTGGGGTAAGAAGGGCGGTCAAATTTCTAAATTGGGGGCGGAAATTTTAAACCTCTTACGTCCGGTATTATCAACCCATATAAAAAGCCCTTTAGTTAACTAGCTAATGTAAAACGTGTATTTTAAATATTTTATGTTTTCTAATAGCTAATTAACTAAAGGCCCTTTTAAAGTTTTAAGACCGATAAATAACTGTGTTTATAATATTTATTAATAAAAATATTAAAAAATTAATTAATTAGGAAATTTATTTTTAAAATAACTTTGCCGGCTTGGGAGTTGAACCACTGTACAACGGATTGCCAAATGTACCATCGTGCCTATTTACCATTACGCCATCGAGATTTCTTACATTCTCCAATATTTTTTTTTCCTATAATGAGAAAGGAATAATATTATAGTTGGGGAATCGGTCTTTTGTCTTTCTAGTAATCATAAATCTTTATTTCAACTATGTATCAAATTTTTGATTTTCTAAATATTGAAAAAGTTTCTAACTTCGTTACTTCAATACGGATTTTTAAGAAAAACTACGGCGCAAATAATAACAATCAAAAATCTTCGAAAATCTCCAAATTTGAAATAAAAATTCTGGAAATTAAAAGTCAGGAAATTAAAATTTAATAAATTTAAATTAAATAAATTTAATCCCACCACCGCTGTCGATTCGAATTAAAGTGACGCCGGCGTCGTAGCATTTTTCTTCAAAACACGTGCAAAATAACAACTTTTATTTAAAATAATTCATAATGTAATAAATTTTAAAGTACCAAAGCAAAATATTTGATTTATTTTAATTCAATATTAGGTAATATTTTTAATCTATGAATTGAAAATAAAATTGACCATCAAATAAGAAATATCATAGTTTATACCGTATACCCAGGTAGTCGAGTTGGCTTAGCAGTTGGTTTTCAGACGTATAGGTACAGTACAGCTTGGGTTCAAAACCTGGCCTCGGAAAAAAAAAGTAAGTAAAAATTATCACATTTATAATGTCAATTTTCAGATTCTGGCGCAGACAACAGGGAAACAATTTAGCAGTATGTAAAAAATAGAAATATTTAAAAATCAAAAATTTTATCTTTTATAAAAATTATTTTTTCTATTAAATAAATATCTCGTTCATAAAAAATCAACACATAATCGGTATAAAAACGATGTACTAATACAGTAACTGCAAAAGGGGCAAATCAATGCTGAACCGTTGCAAAAATACCTGTAATGTATATGTACATAAATGATACATCAATACAGTAACTGCAAAAGGGGCAAATCAATGCCGTACCGTTGCGAAAATACCTGTACCTTATATGTGCATAAATGATACATCAATACAGTAACTGCAAAAGGGGCAAATCAATGCTTTACCGTTACGGAAATTTCTGTAAGGTATATGTACATTTATGACGGTAAAATGTTACTTGGGTAACTGATTCGATTTGCTGTAAATTCCTCTGTGGTACTGTACAGCTATACGAATATTCGATATATTCTTATTCTCAAAATTTGTATAAATTCACAACTTTCTCAATTTTACAACATATTGTTATATTGAAAGACGGCGTTGGCGGATAATGAAAGTATTTGAATTCTGTATTGGTGAGTAACACAATACAAAATAAGTTTAGTCTGATGAGCGGATGCCTAAAAGAAAAACCTCTAATAACGTGAGCGATTTGGGGATAGCCTTAGGGGGGGGG